>OX463224.1:68834214-70076714 GCA_949820135.1 Sylvilagus floridanus | reverse complement strand
TGGACAGGCAAATTCCTGGTCAACAGAGATGCAAAGTGGCTAGCATCTCTACAGCCTACACATGAGAGCTGGTGACTTGTCTGCACCACTTCCGGGGAGTTGGGAGATGGGGTGTCCAGCTGGGTACCATGAGCCAGGAGGAAGGGGAGAACAGATTCTGGGGACACAGACAAGCAGTCTGCGACCCTCAGGAAAGTGGCACCCCAGAGATCTGCAGGAAGTAGTAGAATCAGAATCAAGATCTGGGCCTGAGCAGTCGCCACCAAGTCTGAGAGGCCCCAGGGCTTCGGAGAGTTTGGATTAACAGCCTGTCCCCAGGCTGTGGGTGGCTTAATCTGCTCAGCCTGGGCACATCTAGTTCAGGTTCTCAGTGGTGGCTGACTGTGACCTCAGGTCTGATAGGACTCAAATATTTCTGTGACTCACCACAAGGGTGGCCTAAGCACAGGGGCTCAGTGCCTGGCTTGGAGAAGCCCAGGCAAGTCCAGGTAACAACGGCCGTGGAGGAAAATGTGCTGCCAGGGGGGTGCTTTCTTCTCCAAACTCGTGTTGCTTGGGAGCAGGTAGAACATTGCACACTGTGTGGATGCTGAGTGAGGGGGACCCCTCTGGCCTCTCTAATCATGGGGCAGGGCAGGCAGACCCTACTAGAGGGTAGGGGAGAGGGAGAAGGAGTGCTCCCCCAATGGCTCTACATACCTGGGCCCCTGCCTGCAGCATCAGGACGACTGTTTCTGAGATGCCTGTTCTGTTGGGACATGTGGTTGTAGCTGCAAGGGGACCACCTGCATGTGGGTGTGTTCCCTCCCGTGAGCTTGTCGGGAAACAGTCTGCTCTGTGCGAGTGAGTCACGGTGCTCAGCCCCACAGAGCAGCCAGGGTGGGGAGCCTGGGAAGCTCGCCCGCCAGCAGCACCAGCCTCCTGAGCGCTTGGCGGCACCTGGCTTCTCAGACCCAGCCCAACATCGCTCCAGGTCTCCGACTCTCAGTGGACAGGTGATCAGGAGGGTGGGAGAGGGAACAGACAACCCCTGTTGGTGCACAAATCAGGGTTCAGAGTTTAATTGTGAAGTGATAGGTCATGCTGGCTTTGGTTGCTCAGAGGTGCCCATCGGTGCTCTTGGGACCCTTAGTGAGGGATGTAAAGAAGTGAAGCCATCTGGAGATATGGGGGGTCCCTACAGCCTTACTCTGGCTGATTGGGGAAGCTCACAAGCTCACCAGCAGCTCAGGGGGCTTTGCTATAGTCAGTCCTCAGAACAAGTTACTCAGCTGGATAATTCAGAGTGGGAGGAAATACTTGAACTGGGCAAACTGGGGCTAGGGTGGTGTATGCATGGAGGGCAAGGCCAAGTTCAGAATCTCTGAGCTTGGTTGTACCATGGAAACTTTCTGGTCTGACCCATTTCTCTCCATGGCAGAGGGCTGGAGGAGAAGATGCAAACCCTTGTAGCTTAATAGTTTTCTTTTATCCCTGTCACATAAACAATTATACAAATAACCATGTAATTAACTAGATGGTTGTGATAAGTATGATGGAGGGAAAGTGCAGAATGCCATGCCAGACTGCCACAGGGAGGTCTAACCTAGTCTTAAGGGCAGAGGCCACCCTGATGTTCACCCTCCAATGGCCGCCGCGGCCGGCGCGCTGCGGCCGGCGCACCGCGCTCGTCCGATGGCAGGAGCCAGGAGCCAGGAGCCAGGTGCTTTTCCTGGTCTCCCCATGGGGTGCAGGGCCCAAGCACCTGGGCCATCCTCCACTGCACTCCTGGGCCACAGCAGAGGGCTGGCCTGGAAGAGGGGCAACCGGGACAGAATCCGGCGCCCCGACCGGGACTAGAACCCGGTGTGCTGGCGCCGCAAGGCGGAGGATTAGCCTGTTGAGCCACGGCGCCGGCCAGCCACCCTGATGTTCAATCCTAGGCCCAAGGAAGCCATTGCAGATATGAGAGTTGATTGGCAACAACTGATTTGCAGTTTTTAAAAGAATTATTTTATTTTATTTTTTATATTTGACAGGTAGAGTTATAGACAGAGAGAGAGACAGAGAGAAAGGTCTTCCTTCCGCTGGTTCACTCCCCAAATGACCACTACGGCCTGAGCTACGCTGATCCGAAGCCAGGAGCCAGGTGCTTCTTCCTGGTCTCCCATGCGGGTGCAGGGGCCCAAGGACTTGGGCCATCCTCCACTGTGCCCTCTTGGGCCACACAGAGAGCTGGACTGGAAGAGGAGCAACCGGGACTAGAACCCCGCACCCCAACTGGGACTAGAACCCGGTGTGTGGTGCTGCAAGGCGGAGGATTAGCCTGCTGAGCCACGGCGCCGGCCAAGAGTTTCTTCTTCTTATCAGGAAGCTATTAGTCACCCAGATGGGGGCACTGCCAATGACTGCCAATGGAGGAACTTGAGTCAAAACTGACTCCCCAATTTATTTCTAAAGATTATAGATTACTTATTCTTTGAAAGTCATGAAAAACTTCTTTGGAAATGCACTTTCTCCTTCACCCTGCCTTCCTTTCCCAAATGCTAAGGTCACCAATGTTGACAACTTGCAGGGGGCCAGCCTTTCACATCTTTTCTCCATATTCATCTAAACAGAGGCAGGTTTTCTTTTCAGTGGGACAATATTACCTGATGCTCTGCAGCCTGCCTTTCTTACTTAGCAGTGCAATGGTGACCTCCTTTGAAAATCCATAGCTGTAGCCCTAACTCATTTTTAACAGTTGCGTAATACTCTACCACAGGATTGTAGGACAATTTATGCAATCATATTCAAGTGGCTTCCAGTTTTCTGCCCCACAAGCAATGCTGAAATTATAGGGTTATCCTTATGCCAGAGGTCCTCAAAAAGATTATGGAAAATGCACATTATGAAATAACTACGACATTGTGATACAGCAGGCTAGGCCACCACTTGTGACACCTACATGCCATATCATAGTGCTGGCCGGTTTAAGGCCCAGCTGCTCTGTTTCCAATCCAAGTTCCTTCTAATGGGCCTAGGAAGGCAGCAGAAGGTGGCTCAAGTGTTTGGGCACCTCCCATTCGTGGGGGAGACCAGGATGGAATTCTTAGCTCCTGGCTTCAGCCTGGCCGAGACCTGGCAATTGTGGCCCTTTGGGGAGTGGAGCAGTGATGAAAGCGCTGTCTCTTTCTCTCTTGTCTTGCCCTCTTTCCCTGTTGCTCTGCCTTTCAAATTGATTAATTCATTAATTATTTTTAAAAGAGAAAAAACTATGCATGGATTTCAATTTTTCATACCAAAATAAATTTTTTTTGAGCTCTCTTTTATTTATTGGAGAGGCAGAGTTACAGAGAGAGAGGAGAAGACAGAGAGAACAAGATCTTCCATCTGTTGGTTCACTTCCAAAATGACAGCAAGAACCGGGGCTGGGCCAGGATGAATCTGGGAACCAGCAGTGTCTTCTGGGTCTCCCACGTGGGTGAAGAAGCCCAAGGACTTGGGCCATCTTCTGCTGCTTTCTCAGGCACATTAGCAGGGAGCTGGATCAGAAGTGGAGCAGCCAGGACTCAAGCCAGTGCCCATTTGGGATGCTGGTGCTGCAGGTGGTGGCTTAACCCACTACACCACAGCGCCAGCTCTTCAGAGAGCTTTTTGAAGTCCCTTCATGTATAGGTGATTTTCGCTCATAGAATGGGTTTCCAAAAGGCAAATTTCTAGGTCAGGAGGCATATACCCTTTTAGCTGTAGTAGGTAGTGCCAGGTTACCTGCCCCCAATGCTAGCAGTGCCAGGTTACTTGCCTCAGCAACAAAAGAGAGAGTGCCAAGTTTCCCACATTTTTAGCAGACTTGAACATTTTACACTTTCAAAAATTTTTTGCAAGTCTGATGAATTCAAGTAATGAAAACTTATTTTGCTTTAATTTGCATTTTCCCAACTAATAAGGAGAGTAAGGATTTTACTGGCCATTTATACTCAATGGCCTGTTTTTACCTTTTCCAATCTTTCTTTTGAGCTTTTGTCTATACAATTTACAGAAACTCTTTGTTTATACAAGCTTATTCCAGCTTATTCCTTGTGCTACCATAGAATAAGTGAATCTTTTTCCAGTGAATCATATGTACTTTCCCTTGTTAATGACACTGAAGCTTTAAAAATCAGGTTTAGCAAGTCTATCTATCTTTTCCTTTGTTAGTCCTACAAAAATCGATTCATGTTATTATCCAAATCTATTAAATTTTGCTCTAAAAATTTCTTTTGATACTTTTCTCTGTTTTATATTTAAATATCTAAACTACTTAGGGCACAATTTCCATATTTAGGGGGAGGTAGAGGTCACAGTTATTTCTTCCAGGTTGATAACCAGTTATAGTAGCCCCATTCTTTAAAAAACCTTTACAATTGAAATACCATACAGCTCACCCATGTAAAGTGTACCATGCAATGTACGTTGGTATCATCACAGAAATGTCAGTTTCCATAGTCAATTTTGGATCATTTCAAAAAGAAAGCCAGTCCCCTTCAGCTCTCACCCCACCTCCCTCAGTCCCTGGCGGCTAACACCTGCTTCCACCCACCTCCCTGTGAACGTGGAGTGGCATGTCAGTGTGTTTTTGCCCATTTTCCCGGTGAACAATGATGGTGAGCAGCTCTTCAGGTGCTCATTGGCTTGTTTGTACAAAATCTCTTGGAGAAATGAGAAATGTCTGTTCACATAACAGTTCCATTTGTAAATTTTTTACTGATGAATTCAAGTGCAACTTTTATCATACTTTAAATTCCTTTCTTTACCTGGGCCCTTTGATTGGCTCTCTTCCTCGGATCTATTTATCTCTTCCTAGCTTGTACCATACTATTAAGATAATGGTGGCTTTGTAGTGTGTTTTATTATCTGATAACACAAGTTCTCTTCAACTAGTCTTTCTTTTCAGGTTTCCTTGACTAGTCTCATATATGTACTTTTCAAATGTATTTCAAATTAGATATTTTTACACTTCTTAAAATTTTATTTTATTTTTTTAACAGGCAGAGTGGACAGTGAGAGAGACAGAGAGAAAGGTCTTCCTTTGCCGTTGGTTCACCCTCCAATGGCCGCTGCAGCCGGTGCACTGCACTGATCCAAAGGCAGGAGCCAGGTGCTTCTCCTGGTCTCCCATGGGGTGCAGGGCCCAAGCACTTGGGCCATCCTCCACTGCACTCCTGGGCCACAGCAGAGGGCTGGCCTGGAAGAGGGGCAACCGGGACAGAATCCGGCGCTCCGACCGGGACTAGAACCGGGTGTGCCGGCGCCGCTAGGCAGAGGATTAGCCTATTGAGCTGCATCGCCGCCCAAATTTGTTGTTCTAATAGAAGTTGCATTATAGCCATTATTAAAAGTTTTGAAAGGATTGGCTTTTTATGATAATAAGTCTTCTCTTTCTGTGTGTTCAGATCTTGTGATGTGCCCTGTGATGCTCAGTTTAGATGATGCTGGTGTTGTCTTAAAATTATTCCTTGGCATTTTATGGCTTTGTCATTGTTAGAAATTATATATTTCTTTATTTTAATTTCCAATATATCATTGCATTTTGAAAAAATCCTACGGTTTCTATTTGTCTTTTATTAGCTACTTCCCAATTATCTACTTCTGGTAGCTTTTTTTTCTGGTAGTTTATTTTTTGAAAGGCAGAGCAACAGAAAGAAGGAGGGACAGAGAGAGAAAGATAACTTCTACCGACTGGTTCACTCTCCAAGTGACCACAATAGCCAGGAGTGGGCCAAGTTAAAGCCCAGAACCAGGGACTCCATCCAGGTCTCCCACAGGGATGCTAGGACCCAAATGCTTAGACCATCTTTCTCTGCTTTCCCAGGTGCATTAGCAGAAGGTGGATCAGAGGGGAGCGTCTGGGACTGGAAACAGTATTCCAATGTGGAATGCTGGTGTCACAAGCTGTGCCTTAATCTGCTGTGCACAGGGCTGGCCCCATGATTCTACTAGATGTAATTAGAGTTTCTTGACTTATAATCGCATAATTTGTAAATAAATATTATTTTGTCCTCTTAAAAACCAGCTGTTTATTCTGATTAGTCCATTTTATTGCTATATGGAATTAAAGTCTCCCCCAAAAGTTGGATAATAATAAACAACCTGTCTTATTCTCACTTTATGGAAATAGCTCCAGAATGTCATTGTGCATATACTTACTATTTGGTTTTAGTAAACAGTCATACCAAATGGAAGTAGTTTTCTTCTATTTCTGTTTTGCTTAATATTTTATAAGCAATACGTGCTGAACTTTATCACATGATTTTTCACCATCTGTTACTATAATTATATTTTGTTCCCTTTATTTGTAGGTGTAGTGATTCCAGCGATAGATTTCCTGATTGCTGAGTCACGTTTATTGTGTTAACAAACCCTCCTTCTTCATGGTGCATTATTATCCTCAGATTCTTCCCTTATCCAGTTAACATTTTATTCTGGATTTTTCATTCATATTCAAACTATACTGTACATTTTTTTCTTTTCTTTCGTTTAAAATTCAATCTTCATAAGGTTTGGGGATTAAGAAAAGGCAGGAAGTTTTCCAACTTTTTCTCATGTCTGAAATAGTTTAAGTACCATGAAAATCATCTGTTTTTAAAGTTTACACAAAACTTATCTTGAATATAGTCTATATATTGGGACTTTTTAATTTTAATTGTGATCCAGAAGTAGAATTGCTGGATCACAGAATACCTTGTGCTATTTCAAGGGCCAAGTTTTAATGTCTTTAAAATTTTTTTTCATTTGTTAGCCTATTCAGGATTTCAACTTCTTCTATGCTCAGTTTTATAATTTTACACTTTGCTTGAAGTCATCTATTTTTTCAGTTTTGCTTTTACAAGTTTACACATAATATTGTTATAATTCTTTAACCTTTTCTGTATCCTGTGTTGTATCTTTTCTTATACCTAATTACATACATTTTTGTTTTTCTGTATTTTCTTAAGCAGGTGTTCCTAGAGGAGGGAAGGTTCTATTTTTTTGCCTTTTCATGTTTAAAAATTTTATTTCCTCATTTTACTTACTTGAAAGGGAGAGAGACATAAAAGTCCCCCACTCACTGGTTCACTTCCCAAATGCTCACAACATCTTGGGGGTGGGCCAGGGTGAAGCCATAACCAGAAACTCTGTGCCAGTCTCCCACATGTGTGGCAGGGATCCATGTACTTAGACAGCTACCTGCTGTCTTCCTGGGCACACATGAGCTGGAATCTGGAATTGGGAGCAAGGCAGGCTCTCCAATGTAAGGTGCAGGATTCCCCAGCAATGTCTGAACTGCTGTGCCCAAAACCTGCCCCTATTTAGTCTTTTCAAAGAACTAGGTTTTGATTATAATTTTTCCTTTTAATTATTTTTTCTATCATTTGTTCATTTTCTAGTTCATTAATTTCCAACTTTAACTTTATTAATGTTCTTTTTTGGGCTTAGTTTAGTCTCTTCTAATTTCTTAGATTGAATGTCTAGCTCATTTGCTTTCAGTCTTTCATTTGTTTTTTTAAACACTGAAAGCATTTAAGGCTACATATTTTCCTCTGAGTACAGCTGTGTCCTGTAAGTTCTGTATGATGTTCTATGTTCTCTTTTTCATTATCAGGTGATTTGCAATTTCAGTTTTGTTCTTATTTTTTATTTAAGAGGTTGTCCCTTAACTTTCAAGAAGGTTAGGCTTTCAATCCTGAAGTTAGCTGTGTTTGACATTAAAATTGACGTTTCCACTCCTTCTCTGCTCTCATTTGGCTTGGTGTATCTTTCCATATTGATTTATTTTCAGTCTTTTTTTCTCACCTTGTTTAGAAAGTATTTCTTGTAAACAACATTTGGTGGCATTTTATTTTTTTTAGCTTCACAATCTGGTTTTTGATAGGGAAGCTCGCTCTGCGCTTTCAGTTCAATATTCTGATCCCTGGGCTCCAGTGCCCTCAGAGGAAGCACGTGCTTGCAGTGGGGCTGCTCCCCTGCTATTGTTCTGGTCCTTTCTTGCTCACAGGCCTCTCCCTTCATTCCTGTCATTCAGCATAGACAAGTTGCAGCGTCAGTCTGTACAAATGATCAGTGCCAGGTTTCACATGTTCACAATAATTAGCCCAAATTCTGATGCTTCGATTCTGCTTTTCAGGATCCTTGTCTCCAGTAAGTTAATTGTAAGACCTTCTAGAAATACTTAGCTATGTACCCCACGTGTCTTTTAGATGCCTCTAGATTGGGATTCCCAGAGAGCCAGGTTTGGGAACTGGTGACTGGTGGAGGAACAGATGCATCCTATAGGACTCCAGCTGCTGCCTGGTGCTCTTGCCATCTCGCTCAGGTTGCTGCCAGGGTCACCAAGTTGCTGACCCTAGCTGCTCTTTTCTTTCTTGGCCTGGCAAGATGACACCTTAGCTCCTCGTGACCAAAGCGGGTCAAAGGCGCCCATGGCTAAGCTCTAGGGCTCCTAGTGACCAGTCCTGCATTGGCACCACTGCCCTCATCTCCAGTGCTGCTCAGGAGTGCAGCAGGCCTGCTCGGTGCCAACCTGCACAGTCACTCCCTCCAGACTCACCCAAGATCTCCTCTCAGGCACTTCCTGGTCCCTCCCCCAGCAAGGCTCCCTGTGGGGACCTCCGTCCTTATGATAGGTCTGTCCCTGTCTCAGTCCCAGCAGGGAACTGAGTTCAGTGTTTCAGGACTTGGAGCCCCTTATAAATGCGAAGATAGGGCGGGGCATCTCTTCCAGTGCCTACCCACACTCCGTGGCCATTAAGCTCTCTGAACTTTCTCTTTTTCTCTCAAACCCACCAGGCTGGTTTCTCCCCACTCCACATATTTATTTATTTATTTATTTGAAAGACTTACAGTAGAGAAAGTCTTCTGTTAGCTCACTTCCCAGATGGCTGCAACGGCCGGAGCTGGGCCGACCCAAAATCAGGAGCCAGGAGCTTCTGGGTCTCCCACATGGGTGCAGGGGCCTGAAGACTTGGGCCATCTTCTACTGCTTTCCCAGGCCACAGCAGAGAGCTGGATCAGAAGTGGAGCAGCCAGGACTCAAACTGGTGCCCACATGGGATGCTGGCACTGCAGACTGCGGCTTTACCCATTAAGTCACAGTGCTGGCCCCCAGGCTGATCTTGTAAGAACTCACACAAGCCTTTGTGTCAAGTGAGAGAGAGGGGTGATGCCAGGTAGGGGCTGGGCGCACACCACAGGCCAGGTACTCTGAGTGTGATCTCTGGACAAGCAGAGATACCCAATTGCAGGGCCGTTCTAGTACATATGGGGGCTTTTGTGCAAATCAGCAAATGGTGCCCTCCTAGGGTGGGTGCAGCACATATCAGACGCATGGCCTGGGCAACAGAGAGAGGGCAGAGTTTCAGGTCTCACTTGTCTCTTTGACCTCATGCAAGGCCCAGCCAGAAGCACTGAGCTAGGCAGTGGCCCTGCCCAGCTACACACAGAGCTAAACAGAGAGAACATTAGGATCCAATTATTGGGCCTCCAGAGGCAGCACACTCCCGGGCTCTGGTCCATACCAACCCCTGAGATCCTGGAGAAATGAAGCCCAAGAGTCTCTCCTGCAAAGTGTCTATTCTTATATCTAAAATCCCAAACCCTCAACTGCACAGTTCCTGTGTCTTGCTGTTCGGCTCCCATTTCCCCCAGGGAGCCAGCAAAGACTCTTCATGCCAGCTCTGTCCTTCCCCTCCAAGGAGAAGTGGATTCCCTGTCCCCAGAGGCAGACTATCCCCTACGCCTCAACAGAATGAGCACACACCACTCAGCAACCCTAGCTTTTACACAGAGCCAGTCACTCACACCAACACAGGGCAGCTGTTTGCTTAGCAGATTCTGGAGGTGAGGAGGGCTTTTTAAGTGAAGCAATGCAGGAGAAGTCCCTGGATCAGGCCCTACAGGGTGCATTCCCTCAAGGCGAAGCCATCCAGAGGGGGCAGGAGTGCTAGCAGTGGTAGCAAAGCTCCCCCAGAATGTGGGGCGCCTGAACCGACAGGCTGTATCTTAAAGACAATGAGAAACCATCAAAGATTGGGGGGGGGGGCAGGAGAGTAGCAGGGGTTGATCTTGGCATGAGGAAGATGACTCAAGTGCCTTATGCCAGGTGGTGAGGAGCAGGATTTGTCAAATACGGCGTGGCATGGTCACTCTCAGTGGCTTGGTGCTGGAGAATTGAGAGCAGCCAGTTTGGGAAACCATTTTGAAGGGCACCTCTGAACACCTCCCTCCCCCTTTCCTCACTAAATGGAATATAATCCCCGCAATCATTTCACAAACTTTCCCAGACACCATGTGGGTTTGTGTGCAGGAACAGAGCAGGAAGGGAGGAACCAGGACAGCCCCCACCCCAGCCTTTATCCCACCCCTCAATCTGAATGTGTTTTGATAAGTGGGGGCTTGGGGACAGCATAACGGTGACTAACTGCGCCTCCCCCACCAATTAAATTTTTTAAAAAGCTGCTATGGAAGGAGCGAATATTAGTTTCCTGATTTATAAAGCCAAATGGATTAAGCTCATTCATTGCCCGAGGAAACAAAAAGGAACTCTTCAATACCTCTGTGCACATTGAGAGCGGGGACAATACCGGTCTTTAGAAAGCAGAAACCTAATTTGGGGGAATCAATTACCCTCTGTGTCCCTGCCTCTGTGGGCTCTCTCACTGGCTCTCTCAATAGAGATTTCCTGGGAGGTAAATGGTGGAGAAGTTGGTCAGCCACGGGCGACACCCCCACGCAGCCTTGAGACAGGAGGCCAGGCACTAGGCACAGGGTGGGAGAAGGGGGTGCCTGGGTGTCAAGCATTTGTGGTAGTGGGAGTGGGGAGGACATTTAGTGGGGACGGTATTGGGAGGGGGATGGGACGGGGTTTTACAGCTGGGGAGTGGGGGAGGGCAAAGCTGAGCCAGTGTCCCGACAGGTGTTGGGGGAACCCTGTGGCCCTCTCGATTCCACCCGGATCATTCTCGCGTGGTCTGCAGTCTTCCCCGAAGGGTCTGAGCAGGCGGCCGGCAATGGCTGGGGCAGTAACGAAGAAAGAAAAGGGGATCCCGTGGCGCGGGCCACAGTGGTCGCGGAGTCACAGCCACTCACATTCCTGTGCCGGGTCTCCAGGCCCCCAGGGACGCACCCAGCCCGCCGCGCTCCCACGCTCCTCCCGCGGCGCCCCCAGTCCCAGGCTTGGAGTCCACTCTCCCGCCGGCGCGGCCACAAGGCTGGCCGCAGCCCGTCCGGGGGCCCAGCTCGCCGCACGGCCCTCCCTCTGGCGTGCGGTCACACACGCACGCACACACAGCCCTCACACGCACACACTCTGGCTGTGCTTTTGTGTTTTGTCAGAATTAATGAGAAAAGTTCCCGTGCCCTGCGGGTAATTAGTGTCCTTGGAGTTAAATAAGCTAATGGCGGGCACCTCTGGCCCAAGCAATTATGTTTGTGTATTGAATAATTGATTCAAAGGGGGGAAGGGCCGCTAATCAGATCTGAGCATAATGAATTGATTTAATTAACAGGGGAATCTGAGGGGCCCTGGGAAATGCAGGCTTCACTCTGCTGAGGCGAGCGCGGCCGGTACGGAGAGAGAACGCGCGCCGCTCCGGCTCCGCTCCGCTCTGCTCCGGCTGCGGCTGCCGCTCCGGCTCCAGCCCGGCCCGCTCCGGCCCGGGCAGCGGCTGCTCCCGCGGCCCCAGCGAGCCCGGCCGGGCAATTACGCCCGTGCGCCCGCCCCCGCGCCCGCCCGGAGCCGCGCCGCGCCCTCTCCCTCCTCCCGCGCTCCCTGCCCGCGGGGCTGCGCTCTGGGCGCCGCTCGGGCCGCCCCCGTCGGCGGCCGCGGCTCGCGGGGCGCGGAGCCCGCGAGGGGCCCGCAGGAGCAGCGCGGGCGGGCGGGCGGCAGCGGCTGGAGTGCGAACCGCGCGCCCCTCGGCGTCCTGGGCCTGTGTCTGGCTGGAGTCGCCGGGCGACCATGGTGTTGGACCAGGAGGATGGTAGGTGCCTGGCGCGCGGTGCCGTGCCGCGCGGCGCGTGGGGCATAGGGCGGGGGGCGGGCGGGCTCTGTCCAGGCCATCCCGCTCTCAGCGGCAGCGCCCCCCGCGCCCGCCCCGGCCGCCTTGGGCCGCTTCCGGAAGCGCGGCGGCGGGGTGTGCGTTCGTGTGTGTCTGTGGAGGGTGCCGGGCCGCAACCCCCAGGGTGGCTCGGCGGGACGGGTAAGTCTCATGAGCCAGCTGGAGCCCGCCGACCCCGCACGCTGCGGCCGAGAACTTTGTCGCTGGCTCTGACTGCCTCGCAGGCACCAGGAGCGCCTCTAAGACCCGCGCCACAGGGACCCAGCAGTGCGCGCCAGTCCCAGGCCTCTGGGTGTCTGGTGGTCCCTCCGCCGCTGGCCGCTGGGGATGAGGATGCAGTCTAACCAGCGTGGTCTTGGGGCCCCTCAGGTCTGGGACTTCACAGCTGTGGGCCCCCAGCCAGGCACTTTGGGAAGGGCTGCCCTGGCTCGGGTAGAAGAGTGGGCCATAAAACTCCACCAAAACCAGGTTCAATCAGAGAGGCACGTTTGCCTTGGGCTGCTCAGTGGCCAGTCCCTGGTGGTCATTTTGTATCAGTAATCTTGTGTCCCTTTTCTTAAGGAGCCCCCACCTCCAAACTAGTAAGCTTTGAGCTCACAAAGTCTTGGATACACCCTGGGTCCATCTCACACCCTAGCCTCTGCTAGTCCCTTGGGAGCACCGGAAGCCCTGGTTATCCAGAGACCATCCCCAGGGCCTGGAGGATGCAGAGTCGTGGCAGAAGGACCGGAGACTGGGGAGAGACTCTGGCCACCTGGCCTTCCTTTCTGGCCCCTCTAGTCCCTGCCATCTCCCACAGCGACCAGCTGGACTACTTTGCCCAGGAGTGCCTGGATTTTAGCCCAAAAAGTCCTGCAAGTGAGGACACCCTCCGTCCCAGGGCACACCTGGACGGTTGGGCAGCCCACACCTGCACCTTTCCCAGGGCTGTTGTGTGGCTGCGGCTTGGCCTTCATCGAGGAGGAGGAGGAGGAGAGGAGACGCGTGTTTTCTGGGGTGCAGATCTGGCATGGGCCTCACCGGGGGCTGTCCGAGTTCTCCAGAAACTAGACAGAGAAAGCTTGCCAACTGTGCACCTCTGCATTCTCGCCGGTAGCAAGTGCTTGTGCACTGGCCGCTTTTAGGGGGCAGGGCAGTGTCTGAACTTGGCCAGCGGGCATCATGGTTGCATTGCAGAATCTGTGTGGCCACTCTGTGCTGTCAGCTCTAGTGCTCAAAGAAAAGCAGTCCTTGTCACCTTGAATACCTCTCTCAGTATTACCTGCGAAGCCAACTTGTGACCCCATCTTGTAGACAGTTGCACTGTGTCGGGAGCAAGGCCCTGGGGCGGAGGTGCATCCGACAACCTCCCCAGAAAGTTCTGGAATATCTGGTCTGCCTAGGCCCTCAGGCTCTGAGTCCCACCGCCCCTCTCCCCACCCCCCAGTGTAGGAAGCCTTCCTGCCAGACACAAGGACAAACCGCAGTTCCCTGTACAGAAACGCGTAAGACAATTAGTACCAGCGCTTTTCTCCTCACAGCAGTCAGGGTGCTGCTCACCTGCTGCCCCCCTCCCCCGCACTGTGCCCACAAGTTTTTTCCCAGGGCATTCTGGAGCACTCTCAGCCTGCCAAAGTGTGAGCACACGCTCATCACCTGTGGAATGTGTTGGTGAAAACAGCCTCTCCCGGCCCCAGGGGGATCTCAGGATTCCACTCTGGAGTTACAGGTGTGTCCCCAGGGTCTGGAGGCAGCTTGGGTGGGGGTGAGCCCAGGGGTAGGAGTTACCTCTGGGCTGAGGAGGAGGAGGCATGGGATGAGTGAAACTCCTGTCTGGCTCCGTCATCCCAGCAGGGCCCTTCCGGTGTCTGGAGACCCTCTGAGAGCTGGTGGGCAGCTCTGTAACCCAGCAGTGGGGGTCCCCCTTCAGGTCACAGGGGAGTGCCACCCTCCCACCTGGAGGTGCAGAGTCAGCCACCTGTGAGCACCAGTAGTCATTACAGCCGCTGCAGGCCCCTGCTGGCCCGCCCACCCTGCTTCTGTGACACACTGCCTGGTACCCCAGGCCTCGGACACAGGAGCCCCAACTCCCCAAAGGGATGCCGGCTGTGTGGCCGCTAATTGGGTAACCTTGGGGGCTGGCGTGAGCTGGAGCCAGCACAAAGACAGCCAAGCACCACACAAGGTGGGCACGGGGGGCAACTGGCCTTGGCTAAGTGAGGAGA
The DNA here is from genome assembly GCA_949820135.1 of Sylvilagus floridanus. Taxonomy (NCBI): domain Eukaryota; kingdom Metazoa; phylum Chordata; class Mammalia; order Lagomorpha; family Leporidae; genus Sylvilagus; species Sylvilagus floridanus. The sequence goes on along the minus strand of OX463224.1, from coordinate 70,062,478 downwards.
AGCAGCCCTTGCGGAGTGAATGAGCCCTGGGAGCACGGAGGACAGTTGCCCCTTGCCTGCCTGTCCGGCCCCCAGCTCAGGCAGGGGTGCGGGGCTTGGCACCACTTGTGCCAGTGGCAGCCGTGCCAGAGCCTCCCTCAGAGCTCGAGGGCAGAGCTGTGGCGGCAGTGGCAGGGAGAGATCAAGCTTGCAGTCCTGAGGGACGGCGAGCCTGAGCAAAATGATATATTTAACATCAAATATACTCAAGGACTATTAGGATTAAGTATTCGAGATGAAGGGGAAAGCGAAACCCTCTGAGCTGCCGAGGAGGCATCTCATTAGAGGCAGCCGCTCGTCTCTCTTCTCGAAGCCTGACTTCCCTGCCTGGGAGAGGAGATGGGTTGCAGTTCTGCCCCTGTCGCCTCTCCCAGGCCATTCCCAACCCATGTCAAGCTCTGGGGCCTCCCAGAGTTCAAGGGGCAAGTCCCAGCCTCCAGGTCTCCTTTGTACACAGGAGCCCCCGACTCCCTTTGTTCAGGGTGCCCGTTTGCAAAGTACGTTCAGATGTGTTATCACATCAGATCCCCACAGAAACCCTAGAAACAGCAAGAATAGGTCTCCCATTTCACAGACATTGAAACTGAGGCCCAGGGAGAGCCTTCTCTCCTTGCTGGGTTTCTCAAAAGTGACTGCCAGGACTAAGCTTTCAACACATGTGTCTGGAGCTTTCCTTGGGCTGGAGAAGAAACGTTATTTCCATCTCCTTTCGAAACTCTGTATGGGGGGGGGAGATTCAAATATTGGGATTTAAAAGCAGGTGGCCTTCCTGGAGGAGGCAGCCTGAGCACCAGCCCCAGGGGTCTGGGGAGAAGCAGGATAGGGAGGAAAGGCCATGGACACTGCCCCTCTTCCTGAGTGACCGGGCAGAAACTGTCAACCTGGTAGCAGCAACAGGATCTGGTTCACTGCTCTATCCTTAGTGCCTTAGAATAGTGCTTGGCGCCTAACACATGCTCAGTAAACATCAGTGGAAGGAGAAGAGCCGTCAAGGCCATGGCCAGCTTGCTCCAAGAGAAAGGAGACAGGCTGCTCCCTCTCTGAGGGGCCGCTGCGTTTAGGGGCAGTGCTGTGGGACTCTCTCAGCAGAAGGCTTGGTAAATAAGTTGGAAATCGACCAGAATCCCCCGGAGGCAGAGCCCGTAGGATCAGAGGGCACGGGGCCGGAGAAATACTCTGGTGAGGAGGCAGAAGTCAAAGCTGAGAGCCTGGGAGTGACAAACGAGGGTCGTCCACCAGGCAGACGGGGGAGACCGGGACCCTGGGTCCGGAGCGGAACCACACGCCGAGCTGGGGCCGGGAGGCCTCCAGGTGGCGCTGCGGAGCCGGCCAGCCGCGCGCCTCCACTCCCCATTAACCCGGGAGGGAGGGGGCCCCGGGAAATGTGTGCATTTATGCAGTAGCAGGAGTGCAGACCTCATACACTGAGGGAGAAAGGCAGCGGGAGACGGCCGCCGAGATTCCCCCATCTCTCTGAATATAATTTTAGATTGAGATTCAGATTAAATCCGAGGGGAAAACACTTTATGAGGCTGAAAGCTGTGCCGATGCCAGAGCCAGGGTTATGAGCTATCAAATGCAATTACATTAAGACAGATTATACTGGGCAAATTGAGCCATTTAGAAGGTGAGAATCAAAGAAACGGCTCTGATCCTCTCTTCCCCCTTCTCTCTCCCTCTCCCCCTCTCTCTCTCAATTGCAGTCCGTAGTTCCTTGCAATTCTGAAGCACAAAAGTAGGTGAGACTGCTTTTGTATCTGCGAAGTGCTTCACTCCTGAATGTAATTCTAGCTGAGTGCAATCTAGGTTAAGAGCCGGACAAGCGGGTAATTAGAGCCCGCTCGCTGCCCGAGGACCGGCCGCCCCGCCAAAGCGCGCCCCGAGTCGGCGCCCTTCTCCCGGCCGAGCCGAGCTGCGGCTGGACACGGAGCGCCCGAGATGATGGTGCTGGACAAGGAGGACGGTAGGTGGCGGGCGGGGGTCCCGGCACCCAGCAGCCCTGCCCCCCCCAACCCCCGGCGCGGCGCGCGGGAGCACGCGCGCGGGGCCCCGGGCGCACACCTGCGGGCAGGGCGGGGGGGGGGGCGAGAGGGCGGCGGGCGATGAGCCCCGGGCCCAGCCGCCGGCCGTGCGATGCGCCGCGGGGCCGCGGGGAGGCTCCGGCTGCCTGCGGTCTCCGAGCCGTGGAGCTTCGTGTTGAGGGTTTCGTCTCTGCGGCTGCTCCTCTCACCGCAGCCATCGCCCCCGCGCCGGCCGCGTAACCCGAGAGGCGCTGAGCGCCGAGCAAATCAGCTGCTTCGGGGGAGAACCGGACTGGAGAGCTGGGGGCGAGAGGGAGCGCGCGAGTGCGGCTAGCGCCGGGGCGCCTGGCCGGCAAGGGTGCGGCCGGCTGGGCCCTCGCGGGGACCGCTGCCCACGCGCGATGCGGTGAGAAAGACGGCGCCCTCGTGGGCTGGGCCCCTGAGCGCTGGGGCAGGAGTTTGGCCCAGAGGAAGAAAGTGTGCCGTCGCTGGCCAGTGGCCCTCGTGTGGGAGCAGAGCGCAGGAGTGCCACGGACTGGAGCCGTTGTGGGGCCTAGAACCCTGCAGGGCTGGAAGAGTGGAACGGGAGCCCCTGCTGCTGACCGCCCGTCCCGCAGACCCCAAAGCTTGCACTGCTGGGAATGGCCTGCTCTGAGTGTCCCAAAAGGGCAGGGGATCCCAGCCACATCGAGGCTGAAACCCACAGAGTGCGCTGAGAGCGAGGGCAGCCCCGGAGTCAGGGGAGTGGCCATCCCAGGGCCTCCTGCCCTGTGGGCTTTAGGGGGAAATCTGTCTGTGATTGTTGGCAGCTGCCCCTCAGCCTGGGCTCTGAGAGGGTGGGTTTTCTGGGAAGCAGAGGGGGTCTTCTGAGTGTGGCTGTGGTGGCCATCCTCTGACCTGGTCTGTGCTGGGCCTGCGCCCTCTGCTCATGACACAGTGGTGTTACAGACCTGGTCAAAGTTGAGTGACTTGTTCAAGGTCACTTTGCCGCTCCCAGGTGCGGAGGCCCCAGCCTACTTCCCACCATCCAGCAGGGAGGGGGCTGGCCCACACAGGGCCATGGAGGCTGTTCCCTGGGCATGTGGTGGGAGGGGAGAAAAGGGGGACCTGAATGTGGCATCCGTCTTCAGTTCTCCTCTGTCTTCGCAGACCGCTCCCGTGGAGCCCCAGGTGGGCCATTCGAGGACCGGGTGGTGCAGCTTTATGTGGAATAATAAGGAGGAGGAGGTCTGGGGTCAGGCAGACAGGGCGGGAACAGTGCTTGATTTGGTCCTTTCATCACTGACCCCTCGGAGCCACCGTGCGTGCCCCTCTTGACTCTCCCTCTAGGTGCAAATGCAGGCCTCTAGGATGCCAGTGCCCAGGGTCCTTCTTTGGTACCTGGGGGGTCCTCTCACTCTGGGGAGCACGTGGGAATGGGATATGCCTTTAGCTGAGGTTATTTTGCATGGTTGGCTCCCCACACCCAAGCCCTGGGCTCTCCACGTCCTAGACCTTGGGCCAGGAGGGCTGGTCTTAGGTGGACAAGATGACATCTCCACCTCCACCCAGGGCTTCATGGCTAGATCTCTAGGCACCCCGGTATACTCCAGGCTCTGGTAATACCAAGGGTTTCAGATGAGCCTGGGTGGGAGTGGATCTTTGGAGGTCATTTTGGCCAGTCTTCTGCCTTTGGATGGCGGTGTACCTCACCTGCCCTGGGCCTGAGTTTCCCAGCTGTGGAGGAGAACAGGAGGTATCCCTCTGTACCCACCCTGTCCACTCCCATTGACTCTGCTGGGCTGTGGGATCCGTTACAGCCCAGGGCAGGCAGGTGAGTGGGGGTCCAAGCAGCCACCTAATTCTTACCCTGCCCAGCTTGGGACTGTCTTTCAGAAGCAACCTTTCTGCTCATAACCCCACACTCCACTCGGCTTTCTAGCTCCAGGGAGCCTTGAAGGCAGCACCTTCAACTGGGCGAGGGAGGAAGGCCCTGGACCCATTCACCTGCCCTTCTGAACCTACTGCCCAACTGCTTCCTGGGCACTTTATGGTGGGCACCTGAGCCGGCTGGCAGTGCCGACTCTCTGGGTCGCCAGGGGGTGTGTCCCTCAGAGCTGCCCTCAGCACCCTTTGTCTGGCTGCAGCGGGGCCTCGGGGCTCCTATTAACCACCCCCAATGCCTTTCTCCACCTGACGGCGTCTTGCCGGGAGAGGCTGGGGCTCCTCCGGTTGAAGTCGGGTCTGCCAGCTGCTGAGGACCAAAGCTCTCGCTCTGCTGGGCTGCAGGGCTTTCATGTTGCACTTCTGAAAGATAATAAAATATCAATCGTTTTGCCGTAGCAACGGGTTTAAGAGACTTTCTGAAGTATTGAATCGTCAGAAAAAAATTTTTTTTTTGCTTTTAAGCACAGTGCATTATTAATAAAGTAATCCATTAGGTCGAGCAGTGAAGGGTCACCACAGAGACGGAAAGATCTGTTTTGCAAACGGTTAAACTTCGGGTTTTAAGATTAATTGCTTTCATTTGGACGCTTGCTCTTGGCCTAGCCAGCTCCACTTTCCTGGAACTCAGGGTCCCGGCTTTCTAAATGCTGCCGGCTCTGTCTGTCAGCGAAAGGGAGCCAAGCTCCAACTTCCCCCGGGGGAACAGCCCCTCTCCTGGCACCTGCCGCCTGGGCTGGCACCAGGCTATGGGCTTTTAGCGGAGACTGAAAGTCTCAGAGGAACTCCTGCCCTGAACCCTGCGACATTAGGCCTTGGGCTGTTGAAGAAGAGGCCCTTGAGTCGGGCAGACCCCTCAGTGGTCTCAGCTGCGGGGGCGCCCGATTGGGAGTCTGGGTGCCTTAGGTGTGCGTGCTGGAGACAGGCAGCCCTGCATGGAAACCATCTCTGCAAAGGCCCAGCAGGAAGGCCGGAGCGGCCACGGGAAGCAGCAGGCGAACTGTGGAACTAAACACCAGACACGATTCCTAGAGCGTTTTTCCTAAGTAAAAATGCTTAGGAGCGCAGCGCTGAGGACCAGACAGCGGAGTCTTCAATTGTTAATGACCGCTAGGAGCCTAGCTGCTGCGGCTGGCTCGGTTGATCCAGGAAGGCAGGCACTTGGCTCGGCTTGGGTACTGACTGGTCCTTGCTTGGCCACCAGCAGGGACACGCCCTCGTGCTCTAGACTGGGGAAAGTCCTGTCTCTCCTGGGGAAGCATGACCAAGACCCTCCCACCCCTGGAGGTAGAGGCAGGGACTGGTGGTGCCAGAGATCCCAGCTGACTGGCAGGAAGGAAGGCAGAGGCCAGTGGGCATTGCCACCTGCAGAAGACCGGTGAAGGCTTGGTGAGGCTCATGGTGGGGTTGGGGGCAGCTTTGGCACACACCTGGTGTCAGGGGCTAGCTCCCTCTGTACCGGCCATTGCTGTCCTCTGCTGAGAATGAGGCGATGCTAGGCGTGAGCAGGACATGCAGCCCCTCTCACTTGCTGCCCAAACTCAGCCAGGCAGAGAGGCTGTAAAGATGGGCCTCCCACCCCCTCCTGGAGCCTTGGGTAAAGAAGCAGGTGCACCTCTCAGTTCTCTGCTCTTCCATTCATTTGCCAACCCAGAGCACCAAGGGGGGCGGGGGGACAGGGAAACAACATAAATTGGTCTGTCGTCCAGAATCCATGTCTTGCTAATGTACCCAGATTAACTCAACTGTAAATTGTCTCCTTGGATGGCGGTGTCTTGCTAAAAGTTTCCCATATGATTCATGATTTGGATTGCTTTTAACGGCTATTGGCTAAGCAAGCCGGTGACTGTACAAGGTGATGCAATTGGCATTAGCGAGGGGAGGCACGGGAGCGTGTAATGCAGTCAATACTGCATTAACTACTGATGCCCAATTACAGGGAGCGAGAGAGAGCCTTTCAGGAGCATTAGGACTGGGGGAAGTTGAGATCACTGGCCGCTGCCTGCCTAAAAGCTTCACCCTTTGTGTGCCGGGGCCCAAGCACGCCTGGCCTCTGTGGCTGCGGGAGCTGCCTTTCTCACTAACATGTCCCACAAACGCTTTTAGCACACGGACACGTGCATTTTCCTAGTGCTGGGGACTGCCTCTCATTCCTCCCAAGAATGGATCCCTCCCACCCCCCCACCGGGGCCTTGTGTCAAAGCAGGCATGGGCCCTGCAGCCTCCACTTCAGGAGCTCCCAGCAGCCCCTCTGTGGGCAGGACCCAGAGGAGGGCTGTTTTGGGCTCTCATTCTGGAGCAGATGGAGGGTTGCCAGTGAGCACTGGTGGCCGACCCTCTGTGGTCATGGGAGGAGGAGACATGAGGTTTGCCTACAGCCCGGCTAGGCTCCCGGCTCAAGGCTGAGAGGGCTGGGACAAGACCATGGTTGGATGTGCTGCCTGTGAGCGGAAGGCTGAGGGGACAACGAGCTGAGCAGATGTGGGCCCAGAGTGTTGTGGGCTCTCTCTGGAGCTGTGCCCCACACAGGGCAGGATTGAACCCTGTGTTTCAGTGAGGGCAAGATTGTTTTGATCTGGGGCCAGAGAGCATCCCACAAAGCCTTGATCAGGGGCCTTAAGAAACTGAAGGAGCCAGGGTGGAAGATGGAGAGAAGGGTACAGGTATCCCATGCGCAAATGCCTGTCGCACCTGGTGCCCCTCTGCCATCGTGCTCTGCTCTATGGGCCCAGCCTGTCCACTGAGGTTTTGCATCCACACCCACCGGTGCTTTGCATAGAGGTGCTTTGCCTCTATGCCTTTGCTTCTATACTTTCTCGTCTCTATAGTGAGAGCTGTGTTTGCTTTGACAGCACATATGCTCTATAGTGAGAGTCACCATGCCCAACTGTCAGGATTCTTACCGGGGTTAAGTGAGATCCTGTCCATGTATGCACTTGACCAACCAGGAAGCCTCGTAGTTGTGTGAGTCTCATTGCTCCCTGCTCAGTTACAGTATGATCTGGGGCCCCTAAGGCTCCTTTTCCAAAGTGTATCCATTGCAGCCTCGCAAGTTGGCCTCAGTGTAGTCTCCTCTGTCCAGATCCAAGGCAGATGGCCTCATGGGAAAACGCCTCCAAGGCCACTCTTTGCAAGGCCTTTCATTGAAAGGGAGTAGAGCTCAGTGAGGGCCAAACAGTTGTCCCTGGCCACATGGGGAGATGGAATCCAGAACTTTTAGTATCTTTCAGGTTGCATGCCCAGGTGCCATGCACTGTGCCTGGGTGGGAGAGCATTCTGATAAGGGCCAATCAGCTGAATGGGGACCACATGCCTGGGTGTGCCAGTCATGGCTGTAAGTGGCCTGCTGACCGCCGGGGAGGTGTGCGTCTGTCCTCCTGGAAAGTGTTCCTAGGCGCTTGCCCGACCTGGGCCTTTGGCTTGGAGAAGCCCCGGTGCACGTGGCACACCCTGTCTCCCTGAAGCTGCAGGACACTGAGGCATGAGGACATCCTCCTACTGCCGGGCTGAGCTCTGGGTGGTGCTGCTGGAGTGAGTTTTTCCAGGCGGTCCCTACTTAGGATGGGGCTGCAGCATGGAGTCCGCTGGCCCTGGCTGGCAAGACCTGATGTTGCGCATCTCTTCCCAATTCTGAAATTGTCCGTGCTGGGAGGTTTGACACCATGGAAATCGGCAAACATTACACAGCAGAGAGCAGGTGGTTAAGCATCTCAGCACACCCCTCGATGGACGCCTTTATGTTCTGCCCCCCCACCCCCATCCTCCCATCCCATCTTTCTCTTGGTGCTCATTACAACCTGGCTGATTCAACCCCTGCTACCTGCCTTCTGCCTGACACCTCCTGCCATCTTGCCCAGCTTGACCGGGCTGGGCTAATGTGCACATTCTGGTTTGGGTGTCTCTGTAGACCTAGCAATTGCCTCTGTACCCTTGCTGCCGTTATTCCCCCACGCCTGGCATGTCCTTTCCTCGTGAGTTGCCCAGGGCCTGTCCTAGACCACTCCAGGCCATGCTCAGAGACAGACCCACCCAGCCAGCCTAGCAACAAGCTTGCCCTGCATTGGTTGATGTGTGGTGACTCTGTGTTCTGTCCAAGGCTGGTACAACTGGGTACAAATTAAGAGCAGGTGATGGGAGAGGAGTAGGCAGGCTGGTCCTGGGTCTGGGAAGACGTGCAGTGTGCCAGCCTTCTGGGTGCCGTTGTCTGCTCCTGCCCCCTGCTTCTTCCCCCGGAGATCAGCTGGGCTTTCTTGAGGCCTTACTGTCCTCAGGTATGATCTGGCTAACATGATTCAGTAAACCTGCGTTCTAGTCTCGGCTGAGTGACTGCAGACAACTTGCTGGGCCGTAGTGTTGTGATGTCTACAATGGGAACAATGCCTCATTGGTCCCAATATTATGTGCACACTGCATCAACCGGGACACCCCAAGCCTGTGTGAATCCACATTGCTATCTGCACAGTTACAATAGGGCCTCTCTGGCTGCAGCCTCTCAGCATTTAGGGGTCATGGAAACACGGTTGCTGTCATTGAACTCACCCCTCCCTTAGAACTGAGGCACAGTGCTGTGCAGCTGTGTCCATTAGTGACTGCTGTATGACAACCACTGGAAAACTCAGCAGCTCCAAGTCCGTGGGTCAGTGACTGAGGCTTGGCCTGGCCTGGCCTGGCCTGGCTGGGAAGTGTTTCTGGTCTCAGCTGGGCTCACTCCCCTCTGGAGGATGGGGGATGACTAATGAGCTTCGTGCTGGGGGCGATGAGACTGGGAGACCCTTATCATCGAGCAGGCTGGCTTCTGTGTTCTCAGGGCAGGGGCAGGTCCAGAGAAAGTAGAAGCACACGGAGCTTCTGGAGACCAGGGACTGCTCATGGGATGCTGTCGCTTCCACTGCATCCTGTTGGCCAGAATGAATCCCAAAACCAGTCCAAGTTCAAGGGGGTGGGAAAATAGGTGAAGGTAAGAGGCGAAAAGCCACATCGTAAAGGTGTGGATTCTGGGAGGAGTAGATGTTGGGGCAACTTTTGTAATCAATCCCCTAAGCAGTGTCCATGTATGATCTCATTTAATGCCCATAACAACCCTGAGGAGAAGCTACTATTACGACATGCACTGTACAGATGAGAAAACTGCCGGGGCCGGCGCCGTGGCTCACTTTGTTGATCCTCCGCCTGCAGCGCTGGCATCCCATGTGGGTGCCAGGTTCTGGTCCCGGTTGCTCCTCTTCTGGTCCGGGCTTTCTGCTGTGGTCTGGGAGGGCAATGGAGGAAGGCCCAGGTGCTTGGGCCTCCGCACCCACATGGGAGACCAGGAGGAGGCACCTGGCTCCTGGCTTCAGATTGGTGCGGTGCCAACCGTGGTGGCCATTTGGGGAGTGAACCAACAGAGGGGGGACCTTTCTCTGTCTCTCTATCTCACTGTCTATCTGTCAAATAAAAAAAAAAAAACTGTCATGCAGAGAGCAGAGGAGGCTGGTCTCCAGCCCTGCTGTCTCCAGTGCCAGCGTTGGCTGTCACCCAGGCCCCCTCTTGCAGCTGTCCTGCATTTGGGGATGAAGACAGGGACACTGGGTTGAGAAAGGAGGCCTGAGGAGATGACTGAGGGTGGGAAGAAACTTGCTGTGGGGACTGTGAGAGCCCTGCCCCAGCCCTCCAAGGTCAAGTTTGGAGAGGGCTGAGAATGACGTGCCTTTCCCAGCTTTTCCTCTCTGTTCTGAAAAGCTGCTGGCCAGCTTGAAAGGGTGTGAGGCTCCGTGGTTGCCAGAGTTGAACCCCGGGCACATATGCAGATGCCACTGAATGGGAATCAATTCATTGGTTGGTCCCTCACCTCACAACGGGCTGGTAAGTGGGCTGGTGAGGGCCCTGTGTACATTCATAAGCCGGCTGATTGAAAAGCAATATTTCAGATAAATACAAGCCAGCGATCTATCAGTGGTTGTAATAAAACCCAGGCTTCAGGCTGTGATTTTATTTTGAAATAATAAGAATTGCTTGATTCTTTTTACTTGAGTTACCATGGTAATTCCAGCGTGGAGCAGTGTTATATTGATTTAGAAAGTGGACAGTAATATTTCTTTTGTGTTATTCTGTTTCTAGGCCTTGATTTCTAATTTCCACTTGGAGATTACTTTTATAAATTTCTTAAGTCCTTCCACTTTTTTTTCCCTCTCACAGTATAATTTTCCTCTCATATGCCGCTATGTTCTGAGCTTATTGGTTTGCTCTTATTTTAAATTAAACTTGCTGGTTTCAAATATTGAAATGACATCTTTGTCTGTGTCTGTACTTTGGTTTAGCAAAATATTACAGTCTGACGCTTTCTGCTTAATAATTTAAGGGCGGCTTTCTGTCGGCCCTCACTGGGTGCTGATAACTTATGACTCAACCAGTGCAGGCCTTAAACTCCTGACATTTTAATATTGTGTGGCAGGAGCAGCCGCCCCTCTGCTCTGAGTCTTGGTGGAGCAAAATCCGGGTGGTACCCCAGAAGGAGTTTTAATAATTCAACTTTGCTACTTGGCACGGTGGCTTGATGGAGACAGGGAAGGAGGTCCTCTCTTCCCACATAAGTGGGGACAGCGCGCGCCTGGGCGCCTGTGGCCTAGAGCTGGCTCTCTGCACGGCTCCATCCTGTCCTGCCTTTCCTTGCCACCCTCCCCCAGATCATTGCAAATGCTGGACCTGCAAGGATTGTGTGGGGCAGTCGGTTGGTGCCATGAGCGTGTTTGAGTGCTGATTCTCCGTTCTCCTGCTTGTGCAATGAGTGGAACTAGCACGGGCTTTGGGTGAGACAGACTGTTCCAGTCCTGCCTTTGCACCTCAGGGGTCCTAATGAGTCATTCTGGTAAACTGCAGTGGTGACTCCACTGGTAATGGGGCTATGACCACAGTCGCTTTCTGGAGCTGGGAGACTGACAGGCGGGGCTTCTGACAGGCTTGTAGGGTTTGCAGAGAGGGCCAGAGAATGGATGTGCTTCCCAAGCCTATGCCTCTTCCCACCCACCCTGTGAGGGCCACAGCCCCTAGGAGGTGGGCTCGCTCGGCCCACTTCCTGAGGGCAGGGGCAGGGGTAGGGTGGCTGCAGGCAGAGTTCTGTCTGGGCTCTTCTCCTCACCATACTCCCCGAGCAGGGCCCATGTCTAGAGTAAAGCTTACAGCAGTGTGGGTTGTGGGGCTCAGATCTGTCCGCAGGTCCCTCCCATGGGCCTCAGTGGGGCCCCTCCTGTGCTGGGTGTGTAGGCCAGGGTGGCACTGGATTATAATGAACCCCATCACAACTTGGGGGCTTCGGGTCACCCCCACTGACTCCTTCATTTCCGTGGGACAGCTCTCTGGGTGCAGCTCCTCTGGCACCTGGCTTCAGGGTCTCTCAGAGCTGTCATGGGGGTGTCCCTCAGGGCTGCCGTGTCACTCAGGACTAACTCAAGCTCCTCCATGGGTTGTAGGCGGGATTCAGCTCCTTGCCGGTGGTGGGACCGAGGGCTGTGGTTTCCCCGGCTGTTGACTGGAGGCCGCCCTCAGTTCCAGCCACATGGGCTGCTCTGATGTGGCAGCTTCCACCCAGCCATCCAGAGAGGCAGTCACCGTCCTATAGCCCAGTCGCAGGTGTGACATGCCGTCACTTTGGCTGTGGTGTTCGGTGCAGCCCACGCTCATGGCCGTGGGGCAACCCTTATGAGGCATGGATCCCAGGAGGCGGAGGCGCACTGGGGACTGGCTTAGACGGTGGCCGCTGTGAGAGGCCTGCCTCTGCAGTGGCACCTCAGGCCCACGTGCCCAGCAGGTTGTCCCCAGAGAGAATGAGTCAATGAGTCATCAATTCCATCCCTAGGAGGCTTAGTGCCTCTGCCTCCCGGGTCCCCTCTCACCAGGGAAGGCCCTTGGGAGGCTGGAGGAGGAAGACTGGCTTCATTTTTCAGAGGAGTAGTTTGTGCCCAGAGAGGGGAAGATGTTCACCTGGGATACCCCAGCAGGTTGGTATGCAGCAGAGTTCACAGGAGAAATGGGCCCCGGCCTGCCGTGAGCTTGGGAGATGGCTGGGAAGGAGATGCCCCCCTGGGCCTGGTATGAGCAGATGGCATTGATTGTATGTGCACATTCTTTCTCTCCCCCCTGCCCCCAGCTGGAGCTGGGTGCTGCTGGGTTCCTTTCCACAGATGGTCAGCTTGCAAAGGCTACGAGGAGCCTACAAGGCAGCCGTCCAGCAGGGTCCATTGCCTCGGGGTCTCTTCTCCCTCAACAGTGACTGTACACTTGGAGGAGAGGAGGCTTAGGCCGAAGCCAGGAGCCTGGAACTCCACCTAGGTCTCCCACATGGGTAGGAAGTGCCCAAAGTCTTGGGCCATCTTCTGCTACCTTCCCAGGCACGTTAGCAGGGAGCTGGATGAGAAGCCGATCAGCTGGGACTCTAACAAATAAATGCCCATATGGAATGGTGGCATCTCAGGCAGTGGCTTAGCCCGTTATGCCCAGCGCCGGCCCAGAGGCTTCCTTCTGGAGCCAGTGTTCCATTGCTGTTGCACCGAGGAGCTGGCATCTCCCAAGTAGCCTGGGTGTAGGAGGCAGCAGAATAGGAGGAGGCTCCGCTGCTGGCTGGATCACTCCCAGCAGCACGGTTGGTGCTGGGAGCCAGAACTCCTGCATCACAGCCTGGCTCGGCCGTAGCCTCAGTGTATCCTTGGGCAGGTCCCTTCCCATCCCAAGGTCTTGCTGTCCCCTTCCTGTGGCCAGGGTAGCTGGCTGCTTGATACCTTGAGCTGCTATACCCAGAGGAAGACTGTTGGGGCATCAATGTGGTGGGGCCCAGGCCTGCAAAAGGAGTCCCCTCTTTGCTTGGTCTCCTGGCATTTGTGTCCCACCCCAACTTGGTCTTGCTGCATTTGAATCCTGCTAGAAGACCCTGCTCTTCCCGAGTTGAATCTGTGCTAGGAGGCAAAGGGGACCCCAAGAAGAAGCCCAAAGGCTAGAGGCCAGTGAGCGTAAGTCGGAAGTCATAGCCTTGGGCTGATGGCCCCCTGGTCAGTTGTCTTGGGACTGGACAAACAGGTGTCCAGAAGTACCTGCTTGCTGCTCAGCCAAGTGTCTTGAGATGCTTTCTGAGTGGAAGATTCTGGAGCCCAGCAGAGGTGCATCCAGCCTGGCCTGCAACCTCAGGGCTACACCCATCTCTTTGCCTGGCAGTGAGAGGCCATTTCCCATCTGGGAGGCTGTCTTGGCAGGTGGCAGGGCTCTGGGGTGCAGTGGCAGTAGGCAGGGTTCCCTGGGGCACCTGGTTCCCACCTGGTGCTGTACCGAGTGCAGAGTGTGATGTTTTCACCCGCCCTTCTGCCCCAAGGATGTTTTTGCACTTCCCTTTGATCCTCCGAAGGCTTTATCAGATCAGCACAGAGAGGTGCCTTCCTTACCTGTGGAAATAATATCTCAGTATTATTGAGAATGCAAAAAAAAAAATACCCAGGAAAGAAATTAAAATTGGTTGAAGTAATTAACGCAAAGTAAAGCTGGCAGCAGCTAGGGCTGCACCTGGTAAAATATGTTATTGACTAAAAATTGATGGAAGAATCAAATCTTCCTGACAAAATTTGGATCTTGCAGAAGCTGGCTCTGGAAACATTTTCTGATAGAAATAATTGCCACAAAAGAAATACCAATGGTGGCGAAGATCTAATGGGTAAGATTTGATGTGAGCCCAAAACTGATCACAAAATATAGTCACTTAAAAATTTAAAAATGGGGCTGGTGCTGTGGTGCAGTGGGTAAGGCTGCCACGTGCCTTGCCGGTGTCCTGTATGGATGCTGGTCCATGTCCCACCTGCTCTACTTCTGATCCAGCTCCCTGCTAAAGTGCCTGGGAAAAGCAGTGGAAGATGGCCCATGCTTGGGCCCCTGCACCCATGTAGTTGACCTGGATGAAGCTCCTGGCTCTTGGCTTTGGCCTGGCCCAGCACTGGCCATTGTAACCATCTGGGGAGTGAAGCAGCAGATCCCTCCCTCCCTCTCTCCCTCCCCACCTCTTTCTGTAACTCTTTCAAAATAAATAAATTTTTAAAAACTTTTAAATAATTGCTGCCAAAGAAAATAATCCCAATAAAATAAAATGGGGCTGGGGGAAGAAATTATTTAACTGTTGAATGGGAAATTGATCAAGGCATTAGATCGACTTAATGGACCTCATTAGGATCAACTTTCTTGATGAAAAATCATCAGTATTGGTATAATTCCTGTCAAAATATAGATGCTAGGGCTAGCCCCTAAATAGGTAGCTGCTTAGCAAATATTTGTTGGATAAGTGAGTGAGTTAACAGTGAAAGGGCTTGTGCAGGGCAGAGAGAATCCCAAGGATTCTGTTGCCCACAAGTGAGGACGAGGCCCCCTGAACCTGTGGCTGCCGAGGTCGGCATGGCTGGGGCTCAGCACTGTCGACATGGCCGGAGTGGCCATCAGGGTTGGCGGGGACGCACTGCAGTGCTGCACGGGCCACAGTTAAGAGTAGAAATGACGTCTCAAGGTCAGTGGGAAGTCTTTGAAGGGTGTTAGGCAGAAACAGACTAATGCTCAGATTGACATTTTATTAAGATTGTTGGGCTACTCTGTGGAGAATGAATTGGAGGGGGTAAAGCTGGAGGCAGAGAAGGCGGCGCGTGATGTGGGAGGGGTTCTTCCTTCCTCTTCCCCAGCTGACCACGCCGACCTCTGGCAGCCTTGGTCTGACCTCAATTCCTTCCTTCCCTCTTCTGAACCTGCGACTGGGCCTGTGCAGAGGGGTCTAGGTTGGCCATACAGGAAGCCGAGAACAACACAGACACCTGCAGATTTGGAATTTTTAGAATTCTTTTGTATTTTTATTTATTTGAGAGATCTCTCATCTGCTGGTTTATTCCCCCAAATGCCCACAGCAGTGAGGGCTGGGCCAGGTCAAAGCCAGGAGCCAGGAATTCAGTGCAGGTCTCCCACATGGGTGGCAGGGACCAAGTACTGGAGCCATTATCTGCTGCCTCTCAAGGTGCATGTTAGCAGAAGCAGGAATGGAGCTGGGATTGGAACCCAGGCCCTCCAGTATAGGACATGGGTGTCCTAGTGGCATCATAACTGCTATGCCAAATGCCCGCTCCAGAGCTCTTTGCAGAGACAGCTCGCTTTGACTTGCTGGTGAGAAGTATGGGCCTCAGATTCCAGTCCTGCTCTGCCATCCTGACTGTGAGATCTCAGGCAAGCCTTACTCCATCACCCACTGCTGTGGGACCCTGGGCGAACCACTTAACCTCCCTGAGCCCCAGCTGCCTCACACGTAAATTAGGGCCCAGACTATCTTCCTGGGCCCCTACATAGAGCTCAAATGAGAGCAGTGTTGTGTTTTGGCAGCTGGGTGGCACTGTGCCCCGCTGAGGAACCACACCATGGTGCTGCTTTGGGTAAGGGGCCCCTGCAACACCCACTGCTGCCACCTTCACCCACAAGGGGTCATCTCAGCCCCTTGGAAGTTTGGAAAAGAAGTTAGAGGTAGTTTCCCTAAGGGGCAGCGCCCCCACAGCGAATCCATGGAGACTCATGGAACCAGCCTCAGGCCCAGAAAAGGGCCGTGTTTCCATTTGCCTCCAGGCCCAGATATGCCTCACAAGAGACCAGGGCTGTCCTTCCTGCTCCATGGGGCCCTTTCCACTTGTGGGGGACCTGGAGGCCGGTCTGTCTCTGCGGAGATGAGGCCCCAGCAGGTGGAACCACTCTCAACCTAACCGGATCATTAACTCAGACAGGGATGGGTGGAGGGGGTTGGGGGTGGGAGGAGGGGGCTGGGGGGCTGGAGGAGTGCCCTGCCACCGTGTGAGCCTGGCTCCCCCTGCTGGCCGGGGTGCTCTTTCAGAGGTCACCTGCTCAGACTGGCCAGGAAGGGTGCAGTGCTCCCTTCTCTGAAGGTGGCCTTTGTTGCCTTCCTTCCTGGCCTGGATCTGAGCTTGCACACCTTGCACACCCTGCTCGCAGGCACCGTGAGCAGGCCTATTCCTTACCCAGCCCCAGCTGGAGGCCTGGAAGGCCTCGCCATGATCCTGTTTATTGTGCACTACTGTCACACACTGTGTTGCCCAGTGTAGCACAATCTCATGGTCCTGAAAGGGACCAACCCACCATGGGCATGCCCAGTTTGTAGATCGGACTTTGTCCCTGAAGTATGCAGAATACAGAAGTGGACGCAGATGGTTCATAGGAGAGTGATGGATCCAGTAGGGTCTGAGTTTCCTGGGGACTGGGACAGTGGGTAGAGTCGGATTTCTGGATGGGAAGAGGAAGCAGGTTGGGGCACAGTCATGGGAAGGAGGCGCAGGGTCACCCTTGAGCCATTGAATGGGGTGACCAGGAGCAGTGAAGCCTGGCTGTTGGGCTGCCTGGACCCCCCACCTGGTGGCTGCACAGGCTATCGCCCCTCCTCCCGGGATTATTTTTATGAACTGATTTCTCCTATACTCAATGGAATATTTATTTTGTTATTGCTTGTTTGTTTTGTTATATAACGGCTTTGTGGAGATAGAATTTGCATACCAAAAATTAACCTTTTTAATAAGTACCATTTAGTGGTTTTGAGAATGCTCACAGTTGTATAATCACCACCAGTATATAATTCAAGAACATTCTTTTTTTTTATTTATTTTTTTATTTTTTTAATTTTTGACAGGCAGAGTGGACAGTGAGAGAGAGAGACAGAGAGAAAGGTCTTCCTTTGCCGTTGGTTCACCCTCCAATGGCCGCCGCGGTCAGCGCGCTGCGGCCGGCGCACCGCGCTCATCCGATGGCAGGAGCCAGGAGCCAGGTGCTTATCCTGGTCTCCCCATGGGGTGCAGGGCCCAAGCACCTGGGCCATCCTCCACTGCACTCCTGGGCCACAGCAGAGGGCTGGCCTGGAAGAGGGGCAACCGGGACAGAATCCGGTGCCCCGACCGGGACTAGAACCCGGTGTGCCGGCGCCGCAAGGCGGAGGATTAGCCTGTTGAGCCACGGCGCCGGCCTAATTCAAGAACATTCTAATCACCCCTCACAAAAGAACGTCCATTGAGAATCACTCTGGCCCTCCCTCCTGGCAACCATTAATCTACTTCCTGTCTCCACGTGTTTGCTCATGTGGACGTTTTATATACAGGGAATAATGTAATACCTGGTCTTGGTGTCTCACTTCTTTCCTAGCATCCTATTTTCAAGGTTCATCCATGTGGCATGTCTATACTGCATTCCTTTTTACAACCAAATAATATTCCATCAAATGTATATACAATGTATTATTTAAGCCTTTTTCAATCAAAGGACATTTGGGTTATTTCTACTTGTCAGTTATTGTGAATAATGCTACTGAATATTCGTATACAATTTTTTGTATAGATCTACCTATGTTTTCTTTTCTCTTGGGCATAGACTTTGGAGTAGAATTGCTGGCTCATAATAAACTGTGTGTTTGGGGCTATTGGTTTTTAGTGAACAGTACAAGAGTGTTAAGGGGAGAATCCGCTCTTGGCAGACTGAGCTTCCGGAAGGGAGGTTGGCTACAGCCTGGTCTCTGCTGGGCTCCAGGGGTTCAGTGCATCCTTGGGTAAGTCCTTTCCCCTGCTGGCTTCAGTCTTCTGATCTGTGAAATGGGATTAGTACCGATCTCTGCTTGTCTCAAAAGCTTTTGAAAGTAATTGCTACTTGCCAAGCTCATCAAGGATTACAAAGTCCTTCTGCTTGCTTTAGCTGCTCTGTTCTTGGGCCCTGCAAGTTGGTATTACTGCTCCAGTTTTGCTGATGAGGAAGTTGAAGCTCAGTTGACTGAAATTCCATTGTGGGTCAATGGCAGAGCCTGAACGTGAACCCAGACGCTTCCCTGGGCTGAAACGTTGCCTCATATGTCTGTGGGCAAGGCAGCAACCTCTGTGTTCAGCGGCCAGTCCTGGGTGCTAAAAACTGGGCTCTGAGGCAGAGCATATTGAAGAGGAGCAAGGGTTTTGCCAAGGTCTGCTTTGTAGCTGTGTGGCTCTGTATAAGTTGCTGCATCTTTCTGCAATGCAATTTCCCAATCTGTGAAACTGAAGCCATCATTATAACTCACAGCACTGGGACAGGGCTTGGTAAGGTGGCGGTGTGCGGTGCCAAGCACATAGGAGTTGGTAGGTGTAAGGTATAAGGAGAGCTCACAGGAGAGAGTGCAGGGTGGGACGGTAGAGGAGGTATGGCTGGCTTCGGGGCTGGGCAGAGCTTGAAGGAGGAGCTCCCACCCCCGCTGGCCAGGAAGCAGAGCAAAAAGCGAGAAGTCCCATGATGGTCTCAGTGTTTTTGCACCTGGGACTCGCAGCAACAGGGAGGGATTTCCAGGGGCCTTAAGAGATCCCCTGCCTCAACAGTTTGTGCACAGACCTTGCGTGTGCCCCAGTCCGTAGCCCCAGCCCGGCCTGCACATGCCCGGGGAGGGGCCCTTGAGTTGACGCCGCAGTTAGCCCGAGTGGTAATAAAACACTTTAAATTTATTGTGACATTTGGACTTAATTAAAAAGTACACACTTAGGGAAGTAGAACATAATGGGGAGAGAGGCAGGGTGGCTTCTCCCCTCCTTTCTTCCCCAAACTAATTAGCGTTGTATTTTAAATTGTTTATGTGCCGCTAATCATTGTAATAAATCATTTATACTGAAAAAGACACACTCGGCTGTGCCCGCCACGCGGGTTCCGCTCGCCGGGCTCTCTCGCGAACAAATTGATCTGGAAGTGAATTTATTAACCACTGGGGAAGAAATCATTAGTGCTTTCTCTAAACATTCCCCAGGTACGCTTTATTGCTGCAGTTTATGCTGTAACTAAAAGGAGCATTACCCAGGCCCGCGCTGTAATTTCCTTGCAAAACCAACAGCCCACTCCCAAGCTCCGGGTGGGAGGGGTTGGGGCATTGCCGCTGCCTCTCCCACATGTGGTCTGCGGACCCTAGCCTCCTTTCCCAACGCTGCTCATTCCAGAAGGGCTCCCTGTGAGGCCTCTGCAGGTCTGTGGCCCGGACACCCCACCTGTCGTCTCCCACCTGCCAGCTGGTTCTTGGGCACTCGTGTTCATGTCTCAGAAGTGTGCTCAACAGTTGGGAGGTGGCCGGGGTTTGGGGCACGGAGGGGCTGGGGCTGAAGGGACAGGGAGGGTTGTTGTAGGCAAGCTCCTTCTGCCACCAACCCCAGAGAGTGGGCAGGCATCAGCCTTGGGCTGACCACAGGCTGGGGGAAGGGGTTGGGTGGCAAACGTGGCTCAGCAGGGGCCAGGGCTGGGGCTCCCAGGAGCACCCTGTGTGGGGTCCTAGGGCCATCTCCAAGGTTTGCACAGAGCAGTCTGTCCTGCCCAGGTTCCCCATAGCTCACAGTGCAGGGCCGCCCCGGTGCTGCTCAGCACCCCCAGACCTGCCTGACTGATGACAGAATCCGCTCTCAGGCTGCAGGGGCCATGCCTTGGCTCCTGCAGTGCCCGCCCTGGCAGCAGCTGGGCTGCCCTGCCGACCCCCACGGGGTGCCGCTTTCTCTCGCTTCACAGGGCTGCACTCCAGGGTGCTCACAGCGGGCTCTCCCACCAGGCTTCCAGAAGGGAAAGTCACTTCTCAACAAGGATCTTCTGCCTGGGAGCCCAGGGCTGCTGTAGGATACAAATCCCTGTCTAAACAGCATCATGCTCCAGAGGCCCTGGGGCTCCTGTCACTGCTCTCCCGCTAGCAGGGTGTGGACTCTCCCTCCCAGCACCCTTGCCAGCCTGCCCCTCGTCCAGCCTGGTGGCCGACAGATGGGCTGTGGCTGCTCCGACATGGAAGGCAGGCCCCAGCAGCTGGCCGGGCCGAGCCTGCCCGGAGGGGCCCCTCTCTGTGCCTGGAGAACACATTTAAAAGTTGGAATTCAAAATTGATTTTGAAGGGCCCTAATCTCCGATCCCCTGGTGCTCACGCTGTGTCTGCAGCTCCTGCCAGACTCTCGTTTTCTGGTTCAGCGCATTGGTGCCCACGTCCCTGATGCTGTGAAATTGAGACTCGTCTGAGAGTCCGTGTCCTCCTCCTCCTGTGCTGAGATCGCTGGCCCCTGGGGAGCCCTGTTTTATTAGGTGGGTGAGGCGGGCTTTGCAGGTGCCCAGGGAGCAGCTAGCTGCTGTCTGGGGAACACAGCTTCCAGACGCCTCCCCGCTGGTCCTCCAATCCAACCAGCATCCCATTGATCCTGGCAGCCCAGGATGTGGTGGGGCTGGTGGAAGCTACAGAGAGAAAGGCTTGGGCCTGGGTGTTTAGCAAGCCAACCCCAGCAGCTGTTTCCTCCCGCTGGCGCCCAGAGGCTCAGAGTCGGCTGGGAGGGAAGTGCCATCATAGCTCTAGGCCAGGAGGACCTCAGGTGGGGGGTTAGGGAGGCTAGGTAGGTGTCAGGGCTGGGAAGTGCCTAAGCCAGTGGGACAAAGGACAAGGGAAAGCTGCTGGTGCTACACAGATGCCTGAGCTGTGCCACTGTGCCCACCACTCCTTGAGGGCTGGGATGGAAGATTTGTAAATAAAAGGAGGCATGGAGGGGAGGTGTCATTGCTTTTGGGTCTGCAGGGGCTGGAGGGTAGGGCTTTGCTTCTCATTTATCTAAGGAACAAAGGATCTGTGTTTGCATGGGTCTGAGGTTGCCCAGCTGGAGCCCTGAGGTGGACCCCTTTCAAAGACCTGGGTCATGGCAGCAAGACCCAGGGACCAGCTGTACCTGCTTTGCTCACACCACGTTCCTACAGGTGTTGGTGTGTGTGTGTGTGTGTGTGTGTGTGGCACAAGGGTGGGGCTAGCCTGATTAAGGTGCCCATCACAGGGAACCTGCTGGATGCTTTTTTTTTTTTTTTAATATTTATTTATTTGAAAGAGAAAGAGAGACAGAGACAGATCTTCCATCTGTTGGTTCACTCCCCTGATGGCCACAATAGCCAGGGCTGGACCAGGCCAAAGCCAGGAGCTTCTTCCAGGTCTCCTTTGTGGGTGGCAGGGACACAGGCACTTGGGCCATCTTCTGAAGCTTTCCCCAGGCCATTAGCAAGGAGCTGGGTCTGGAGTGGAGCAGCCAAGATGGGAACCAGCTCCCATATGGGATGCCAGCGTGGCAAGCGGTGTCTTTAGCCACTACACCACAATGCCGGCCTCCTGCCTGACTTGCCAGTACTGTTTGCATAGATTCTGCTCAGTCTCTTCATTTGTTAATCAAACTGATATTGAAAAGTGACCTCTGAGACCCTGGTGGACAGGGCAGGCAGGGCCCCAGAACAGGCCCCTATAGGGCTTCTGTTCTTATCAGAGAAAGCAATCATTTTGCTTCAGTTAACTCACGGAAAAGTGAAACAATTAGAAATTGTGATTAAAAACTCCAAAGGTAATGACTGGGCTGGGAGGGTCCCTGAAGTACAGAAATACGGAAGAAAGAAAGAGTTCTCTGGGCCACTGTCATGACGCAGTGGAAGCCACTTGGGAAGCCAGCATCCCATATAGGAGTGCTGGTTCGAGTCCTGGCTGCTCCACTTTCAATCCAGCTCTCTGCCAATGCACCCGGGAAAGCAGTGGAGATGACCCAAGTATTTGGGCCCCTGCCACCCACATGGAGTTCCAGGCTCCTGGCTTTGGCCTGGCCCCAGCATTCGAGGGCATTTTGGGGGAGTGAACCAATGGAAGGAAGATCTCTTTTGTTCTGTCTCTCCCTCTCTGTCACTCTGACTTTCATAAACATAAATATGGGAGGCCCTAATGGAGTTCTAGGCTCCTGACTTTGGTGTGGCCCACCTTGGGCTGTAGTAGCCATTTAGAGAGTAACCAGAAGATGGAAGATCTCTCTCTGTGTCCATTATTCTGCCTTTCAAATAAATAAATCTTTTTAAAACATAGATTCTCCGAGGGGATGCCATTTCAACTAAAGCTCGAAGGTGTGATGGAGCCAACCATGTGAACAGGCAGGGGAGGGTCCCAGACATGTGCTAAGGCCCTGAGGCAGGAAGTAGATCTGAAGTGTGGCTGGACAGTGTGGGGTGGGGTGGCAGAGGGGCAGGGACGGGGCCAGACCTCATGAGGATATTGTAGGCAGCATGAAGAAATGGACGTGACTCAGCCCACTGGAAACCATGGAAGAGTTTCACACAGAGCAATGGCCAGCCCTGGTATGTTTTGAAAGATTTCTCCAGCTGCTATATGAGGAATGGCTTGGGGGAACTTGATACCAGAATTCTGGTGGAGGTTATGCTGGTAGTGTGATGGGGCTGACGTTGTGGCGTAGCAGGTAAAGCTGCTGCCTACAATGCTGGCATCCCATATGGGCACCAGTTCGGGTTCCAGCTGCTCCACTTCTGATCCAGCTCACTGCTAATGGCCTGGGAAAAGCAGCAGAAGATGGCCCAGGTGTTTGATCCCCTGCCACCCACTTGGGAGACCTGGTAGAAACTCTTGGATTCTGGCTTTGATCTGGCCCAGTGCTGGCTGCTGTTGTGGCCACCTGGAGAATGAACCAGCAGGTGGAAGATTGATCTCTTGCTCTCTCTCTCCCTCTCTCTGAAACTCTAACTTTCAAAAAAAAAAAAAAAAAGATGGAGGTGGCTCTGCAAATGGAAAGAAGCCAAGAAGCCAGCAGGATGGGGCTCAGGAGTCGCCAGGGGCAGGGGGTGAGGATGCTGGAAGTCCAAAGGATGACAGCTTCTGGCTGGAGTGTCTGGATGGATGGTGCTGTGGGTACCGTGAGGGGAAGCCTGGGATGTGAGCACAGGGACCGGGTTTCAGGAGAACATCTGGAATCCTATTTTGGACCTGTTGCATTTGAGATGTGTCTGGAACTTTATAGAGCTACCCAGAGAACTGGAAGAAAATGCCTGCCACATCCCAGCGAGAGAGATGCTGATACAGCTCTGCCATGAACTCATTCCAAGTGCAAACTCCACTGAGCAGGTGCAGCCTCTAATGTTTCCGGGTTGCTGCCTTAAAGAACTGCAGAAAACTGCATGCGGCTGTGAGAACAGCTCCCATCAGCACCTGCTCCAGAATCTCAAGCCCTGTCCAGGCCCTTCCTGCAAGTTCTTGGCTGGGTTCCTGCTACAGTCTCCGTGTTGGTGTCCCCCCAAATCTCCTGTGTTGCCATCTGATCCCCAGTGTGATGGCATTAGAATATGGGGCCTTTGGGAGGTCCTTAGGCCATGAGGGTGGTGGGGTGCTCTTCTGAGAGGGGTGGGTGCCCTTGTAAATGAGATCACTTCATCTCTTCTGCCACTGCAGGGCCCATGGAGATGAACTGGGCAGTGGACCCTCACCAGGGTCTGAATCTGCCAGTGCCGTGATCTTGGGCTTCCTAGCTTCCAGAATGGTGAGAAACAATCTGTGGTTTATAAGCCTCCCACGCTACAATATTCTGCTGTAGCAGCCTAAATGGACGGAGACCATTCCCTACACTGCCGCCCCACTTTGAGCTGTGCGGGGCTCAGGTGCTGTCTGTGATAAAGGCTGGAAGGAGTGTGCAGAATCCCCAGCCCCTGCATCTCTGAGCGCCCAAAGGCCATGGCAGGTTCAGACTTTGAATGTGACATTCCTACTGATACCTGGGAGACTCTGGCGCAGGTGCAAATGGGAGCTGATCTCTCAGCCTTATGCTTCTACCAAAATATGTCACAGAAGTGCCTCCTGCATCCTACATCTGCACAGAAAATGGCTCCTATGGGGCTCTGGCCTGCACAGCCTGAGGGAATTCACCAGCTGCTGCTGGCCCACCATTGCCCAGGTGTTTCCATCCCAGCCTGGGGTGCTGCAGAGCTGTCTTTTGGCAGGGTTCAGATGAGGTCCCTGTGAATGTTCCCGTTGGTTGCTTAGACCAAAGGTAGATCCGATGCTACGTCTGGAACAGGAAAGGCACAGGGCACTCCCTGGACAGCAGCAGGAATCTGCAGCCCTACCGGGACACTCACAGCTTTGCCCTGGGACAAGGTGCATAATGTCTTGGCTCTCGAGGTCATGGGTACAAGAGTTGGGAGTGAAAATCCCCCGGTGCACAGTAGGCGCTTGGTAAGGGATAATGTGGTTTTTCAACATCTGGTTGAAGGTGCCGACAGTGGCCACAGGTGCGGGGGACATGGCTGGGCAGGTGTGGTGGACTAAAGGGACTGGGAGGATGAAGCAAGCGTTGCTGGTCTCCCTTAAAATTCTTACCCTGAGCTGGCCGCTTCCTGAGGACGCTCTCCTGTTCCCCACCCCCTGCTGTTGGTTGAGGCTGTCCCCATGAATAGAGCCCGAGACTAGAGGCCCTAGCTCTGCCCATGACAGCTGGGCCTCCTCCCAAGGTCATGGCCAGCTCAAGGCTGCTTTGTCCCTGTCGAGGCTGAAATGCAGACGTCTTGGTCTGCTTCTACATAATAGCCCTCATGGCCCCTCGCTGGCTGGACTTAAAACCTTTCTGAGATCCTAAGGCAGCCACAGCTATTGAAGGACCAACAGGCAGGCAGACATGGCCTGTTGTCATCCAGCACATAGAGTCACCCCCAGTAACCATTGCTCTGCCATTGGATCCATTTTGCCTGTTTGGAAACTACATGTATGTGGAATTGGGATGTACCTTTTTGCATCACTCCTCCCACTCAGTGTTATGTGGCCTGTGTGTATTAACAATCCATTTGTTTTTCATGGCTGCACACTGTTCCATTGTGGAAATGTGCTACAATCTCTTACTGTTTCACTGTTGATGTTCATTTGTGTTGTGTTCTGATGGAGCCGTTAGGAAGAAACCGAACATTCATGTGTGTCAGTTCTGGTAGACATGAGCTCTCCTTTCTTACTCTTTTTTTCTAAAGATTATTTATTTATTTGAAAGGCAGAGTGAGAGAGACAGAGAAATCTTCCCTTCAGTGGTTGAAGCCGGGAACCCTGAACTCCATCTGGGTCTCCTACACGGATACAAGGGCCAAAGTATTTTTCCATCCTCCACTGCTTTCTCAGGCACCTTAGCAGGGAACTAGATGGGAAGTGGAGCAGCTGGGATTCGAACCAGCACTCGATATGGGGCGACAGCATTGCAAGTTGCAGCTTAACCTGCTGCACTGCAGTGCCAGCCCCATAAGCTCTCTCATTTCTGTTGGGCATGTACTTAGGATTGAAATTGTTGGGTCTTAAGATATGTATATGATTTTTCTTGGCTAATTATTTTAAGCTACTGTGTCCAACACCGTTAGAAGAACTTCAGTCCATTATCTAATTTAATCCTTGGAATAATCCTTTAAAGTAGGCTGTCCTCATTTAGCAGGTGAGCACAATGAAGCAGAGCTGGGGAGTGAGCGAGCCAGAGGGGACGCCGAGGCCGTACGTCTGCAGGGCCTGCAGATGTGGGGTTTACGCTACGCTGTCTCTTCTCTCGGCCTCCAGTGGGGAAGGTGCCAGCCCATCCGCTGAGCTGACCCTCGCCCTGCCCTGTTGGGGAGCCCTGCTTCCCTCCCCCCATCTGACCCAGTAAACCCTGCCTGCGAACAGGAGTGCAGGCAGGCGGTAATGAGCGTGCTCTGGGTGGCTGTAGCTGCGCGTCTCAACAGTTGTTCTCGTTGGCTTTTGATTCCAAATGAGTAGGAAATGCTATTAGTTCAGGCCTTGCCTGGCGCGTGGCAAGGCCCTGGGATAGGAGTGCAGTGAGACGAGAAATTGTGGAGATAAAACTGGTGTGAAATGGAGGCCTTCTCACGAGGCTGGATGTGTCCGTGCGAAATGAAGTTACTTCTGAGAAAACGAGATTTAAAGAGATTCTGCGGAATTAGATTATACTTTCAAATTTCCTTATTAAAGGGGATGGATGCCTGGGAGGGGCAGCCAGTGGGTGCTGCTCCAGGTGTGGGTGTGGGCCCAGGGGACAAAGCACCCTGCAGGGGCTTGATCAGGGACCTGACCCCAAATTCCACAGGCTTCTCCCAACCCCAGCAGTGGAAGTGGGTGTGAGGATTGTGGCCTGAGTCTCCAGGTAGTTTCTGATGCTCCTCGTGGATCCCCTTGGGCAGAACTGTGGGGGCCGGTCTCTTCTATTCCTTCCACATCCCTCCCTCCTACTGGGTCTTGTTCAAACCAGAGCTTGATTCGGAGCTGTCATCCAATGTTTAGAACTGTAGCTTTTTAAAGGCCAGCCACTGGGCACATGACTGCTCGTGATGTGTCTGCGTGTTTGCGTGAGTGTGTACTTACATGAGCACACCCAAACGCATGCGTGCCCACACCCATGCACGGGCCTGCTTGGCTGCACCAGCTTGCATTTTCATGTGACTTCCTGAGCACCTGCAGCGTGCCAGCTCTGTGCAGTGTACTGGAATAAAATGCCCATGGGGAGGACAGACACAGTCCCTTCTCATTGTGTACCTATGTGGTGACCTGTACAAGGGTAAGAATTTGTGTGCTGCTATGTGTGTCTTGCAGCTGTGTGGCCCATGTCTGCTTCCTTCCCACATGTCTTCCCATCTGTGTCAGGTCTCCTGCTTGGGTCTCTCGGCCCCTCTGTTCACAGCCTTGCAGCATGGCACAGAAGTCAAGTGCTCAGGCCCTGAGGAGGGGCCGCTAGGGCTTGCTTCCCAGCTGTCTCCTGCTTGCTGGAGACAAGCCCTTTCCTGGGCCTCAGTTTCCCCATTGTTAAAGTGAGAGTGATAGCGGCACCAGCTCATAAGGCGGCTATGAGTAAAGCACTTAGAAGCAGAGCATGGAACCCAGGGTCCCCACCTGCCTCAGAGGAGGGGAGGGGGGCTCATGGTAAGGAAGACGGGTCCCAGAACTGTACTGGGTGGTTGTGCCACGTGAGCTCTGGGCAGGCCTAAGCCGAGTTTCCTCTGCCCAGGCCACAGGATTCCTGAGCACCGGTTTGGAACCAGGACTGCAGTGCATTGAGAGGTCATGATTTGAAATACCAAGACTGTGCCTCAGAGCTGTCTCTGGAGTCCCAGAGGGAGCTGCCCATGCACAGGCACACTCTGAGCTGCCACAGCTTCCCCTGGCTGCTGGCCTGGCCACTGGAACAGCCTGCTGGACAGACAGGGCTGACCTCTGCACACGCTTGCCCTGATCACTAGACTGTCCTGTGACTAATGCTGGACTCTGGCCAGTGCCCGTGTGGCGCTAACCATGGTGGTGCATTCAGATCATTTTATCGCTGCCCCAGAATGGGTGCCTCTCACTGTTTCAGGGACCT
This sequence comes from Sylvilagus floridanus, assembly GCA_949820135.1. Lineage (NCBI taxonomy): Eukaryota > Metazoa > Chordata > Mammalia > Lagomorpha > Leporidae > Sylvilagus > Sylvilagus floridanus. The sequence goes on along the minus strand of OX463224.1, from coordinate 70,035,333 downwards.
GAGATGGAGCTCCATCACCTATTCCCTGTGCTGAGTGGGTGACACTACTCAGAGCTAACTAGACAGCCAGGCTGTAGGTCTTAGCGTGTAGCATATGTGCCTCTTGTAAGCCTATGAGTGCTGTTTTCACACCCGAGTTCACAAAAGAAGGAAGCCGAGGCACAAAGTCGAAAAATAGTCAGCAAACCCAAATGCAGAGCTGGGCCATAAAATAACTGGCTCACAGTCTTCAAAAGTGCCAAGGTCTTGAAGCACTAGAAAAGGCTTAGTCATCCTTCTAGATTTAAGTACAGCCACCGCCCTGTTGGGGGGGGGGGGTATGTTCCAAGACCCTCTGCCTGAAATCGCAGCTCATGTGGCACCTGTATGTCCTGTGTTTTCCACATACTTCTGATAGAGTGAAAGACTGACAACAATAACATAATAAAATAGGATAATTGAAATAATACACTGTAATCAGATGATGTGAATGTGGTCTGTCTCAAGAATCAATATACATGTTGATATTTTTGGGCCGGGGTTGACTTTGGATAATGGAAACTGTGGAGAGCGGAGCCTTGGGTAGGGGAGGGCCACTGCGGACTAAACTTGGATGCACAGCGCAGGGTTTTGCCATAAAAGATGTTCATGAGGAATTGGTGAAATCTGAATGATTTCCTGGTTTGATCATCGTCATATTGTCATGTATGAGAATGTCCTGGCTCTTAGTAAGGTATTTATGCACTAAGGTATTTTGGAGTATGGAGGTGTCATCTCCAAAACAAACCCTCAAATGATTCAGGAAAATAAATTGCAGGTACCTAGGTGGGTAGGTATTTAGATGGGTAGGCAAGTAGTGAGGGAACAAGTGGAGGTGGAAAGAAGTAGGAAGGAGAGGAAAAGGCAGATGTGGTAGAAGGCTCGTATTTGGGGAATCCGGTGGAGGGTGCACAGGAATTCTTTCTGCTGTTCTTGCAACTTCTCTGAGAGCTTGCACTTGTGTTAAGATAAAAACGTGTGTCTGTAAGTTTCAAAGATTGGTTATTTGGAAGGCAGAGTTACAGAGAAAGAGAGAGAGAAAGTAAGATCTTCCATTGCCTGGGTCACTCCCCAGATGGCTGCAATGGCCAGACCTGGGTCAAGCTGAAGTCAGGAGCCAAGAGCTTCATCCAGGTCTCCCACATGGTTGGCAGGGTCCCAAGCACTCTGGCCATCCTCTGCTGCCTCCCCAGGTGCATTAGCAGGGAGCTGGATCAGAAGTGGAGCAGCTGGGACTCAATCAGACCGGTGCCTGTGTGGAAAGTCAACATCCCAGGGGGCAGCTGGACCTGCTGAGCCACAACACCAGCCCCAGCATGAAAAGTTAAGGAACAAACAAGCGCCAGGGCAGGGATGTCATCTTTGGGCTGCTGTTTCACAGGTGCAAGTCAGAAAGGTGAAAGGACCTGCTGCAGGCCCCCAGCTCCACAGGGCAGCTCTCAGACTCCAGGCCAGGCTCACCGACTTCCAGGGCCATACTCATAGCCTCCCCACTGCTGACCCAGCAGGCTGCGCAGGACACAGGCATTTCTTCCCCGAGTGGCAGCAGAGTGTGGGCCCTGGGACAGAAATAAGCCTGCAGTGCCAAGGAGGACACGGTGACCTGGGGGAGGCGGCCTGGGTGGAGTCGCCAGTGCTGGTCGCAGTGGCCTCCAGCTGGGCAGTCACGGGAGTGGCCTGCGGCTGGGCAGGGTAGATACTCACAGTCTGCAGGCAGACTCAGGCCTTGGCAGGCCTGGGAGCCTTGCAGCTTCCACGTGCTGGATCCGAGGCCAGCGTGGTTTCTGTGAGGGAAGCAGGAGTTGCCGAGGACTTGGGCCTGGCCTGGCAGACAGCTCTGGGGGTCAGTGTGAAGAGGAGGGCATGGCTCCCAGCTGGAGGCAGGTGTGAGGGGGGCCCGCTGGCCTCTGGCGGCTCCTTCCCGTCACCTGCCACTCACCGGGGCTGCCCAGCTTGTCCTTAGATGAAAGAACTGAGGCCAAGTGTCTGGCCGCCGCTGGCAGATGAGTCAGACAGGGCTTCTCTCTGCGGCCTGGCTGCCTCCTTCCCAGCCAGCTGCCGCCGCCTCACGCAGGGAAAGGTAGGGGTTGAGGCTTGACCTCTCACCACTTAAATGCGGCCCCTACAGCCCCGGAGATTTGGGGTGCCCCACGACCTGAGGGAGTGAACTGGTTTGCTTTGCTGGGCCCAGTGCGTGCATCTGAGCATGTGCCCAGGCGTTTGTGTAGGCACAGCCATCAGGCCTTGTAAAATATCAGTGTTTTCATGGGTGAGTGGTAATTACCGGGTAATGCTTTAAAACCTTTCCTGAAGGAGCGCAAAGCTGTTTTTTTCTAAAGTCAGGAGTACATTAAAAGGATTACCATGTAGATTTGATTTTTAGATAACACTAAAATGGATCCCAAATGGACTTGGGCAAAGGGATGCTATCTCCTTAATGGAAAGTGCACGGCCCCAGGCTGGGCTCCCAGAGCCAGGCAGGGGTGGAGGTGGGAGGGAGGTGTCTGCAGGGGGCAGGCTGGGGGCTGGCTGGGGGCTGGGGAGGTGGGGCGGCCGTGAAGCCCAGAGCCTCTGGGGGCGTCTCCCTCTGTTTGGGGAACAGCCCTTCGTCTTCCCAGGGGTGTTAACAGCTGCCAGGCGCAGCCCAGGGAAGTGAGCTGTGGTGGCCACAAAGGAAGGAGGGCTGACTCCCTCTTCCCGTGCGGTGCAGCCCCCAGGACTCTTCCACCTTCCAGAGAGAAACAAGGGGCTCTTTCCTCTCAGTGTGCAGATAAGGGGGCTGGGCCCAGAGAGACCAGGAGATCTGCTCTGGAGCCCTGCACACAGTCACAGGCCCGGAGTCTCGTCCAAGCTGCTTGCCCCACCAGGCTCTGGGGCAGGCTTCTCCCAGGACTTCTGCCTCCCTGGCAGAGAAAGCACCAGGGTCCCCCAGATGTGCTGGGGCTTCCCGGCCTTGCTGGCCCTGGGGTTGTGTGCCTCGGTGGACGTGGGACGTCTGGCAGCATGTCTAGTTGAGTGCCGTGGGGGAGGGGTGCCCTGCCTTACAGAGCTCCCCGGGCACAGGCTGGGGGACCAGGGCAGTGGGTGGCTCTGCTCCTCACAGCTTCCATGGGGTCCTCCAGGTCTCAGCTCCCTCTGGGGAGGGGATGCTGGCCCGTCCCGCAGGCTCTGTAGCCAGGCAAAGATAAGAGTCCCACCCTTGGAGCCCCCAGGCCTCCCCTGAAACCCTCCGGTTTTCCTACTCCTTGTTTCTCCCTGTGGGCCAGTCCTTGGAGGGAGCCTCACAGGCCCGCTCAGCTCTCAGGGGTGCCTGCTCCCCAGCTGAGCCAGAGGGGTCACTGGTAGGCCTGAGGCAGGGTCATCCGCAGCCCATTGCCCTCTCTGACCAGTTAACCTGAGCCACATTCAGGAAATTCGGCAGCAACTTCCCAGCTAACAGCTGGCCCAGCGGGGGCTGGAGAGGGAGGAAGGAGAGAGTCCGCTGGCCCCTGCCACTGCTGGCTCCGTGACGCGGCAGCCTCCCCGGTGCCCCCAGTTCTCCCACTGCGCCTGGCCTCCACGAGGAGTCTTGGGAGGCATCTGGACTGAGAAACAAGCCCAGGACATGGGAAGGAAGAGCCTGGGTCAACTTCCACTACCCGAGCCTCCACCAGCGAGGCCTTAGTTTCTCCATCTGCAGAACGGGTGCATTTGACTAGAAGAACCTCAGAGCCCTCTGCACCTAACCTCCATGGGAATGGGAGGGACCCCAGGCATGGGGACTGAACTGCAGCCCTGGAGAGGGAGGGCTTCACTGGAGAGGATGAGGCCAAGTCAAGGGACCTGCTGGGAAGCCTGGAAGCCGGAATGGGTGGGCTCTAGTCGACCCCTCCATGCAGCCGCGCTATACCCAGAGTGGGGATCCACCCTGAATCTCCCCTGTCCCCTACTGCGCTCAGGGAGTCTCCTGGTAGGACGAGCAAGGAGCCAGAGGCTCGGAACCTGCATTCCCTCAAGCCAGGCAGGTACCAGTTGGATTCCACCTGAAGCACTGCCAGGGGGAACCTCAAATAGTCCAGGTCCAGCTGCCTCCGCACAGGCACCAGGAGCTCCACACCACCAGCTCCCTCCTGGGAGGGTCCCAGGAGCATCTCGGGTTCTTCAGGATTGGGCCAAGAGGCTGGGGCCAGACAAGACAGTCAAACGCACGGGCAGTGTGGAGGAAGGCTTGAGTTGGCCAGAAGCCCTGGGGGTCCCAGGGGGCCCCTGTACATTCTGAGAGTCTGTTCTTTATCTCTTTGCCAAGGGGCCCGCAGGATGGTGGCTGTGTGTGGAAGGGGGATGAGCAGGCAGTGACTGGGACGGGGCGAGGGGGGTGGGCAGGTCAGCAAAGCCAGGCCTGGAGTAGAATAGCCTCCAGGACTACCACACAGCCCGGGGAGCAGGCTGCGCTGTGCGGGCTCCCGGGAATCGCACGCCTGGCGGAAGTCTCTGTTCCCGGAGGACTGGGCCCCATCTGTCTGTCTGTGCGTCCATCTGTCTGTCTGTCCACCCACAGGCGTGCCGATGCTCTCCGTCCAGCCCAAAGGGAAGCAGAAGGGCTGCGCGGGCTGTCACCGCAAGATCAAGGACCGCTACCTGCTGAAGGCGCTGGACAAGTACTGGCACGAAGACTGCCTCAAGTGTGCCTGCTGCGACTGCCGCCTGGGCGAGGTGGGCTCCACCCTCTACACCAAGGCCAACCTCATCCTGTGCCGCCGCGACTACCTGAGGTGGGCCCTCCGCGTCCCACGCCCCGGCCAGGCCCCCACCTCTGCTTCCCTAAGCCCAGGGCAGGCAGGGCCTGAACTCCCTATACTCGGCCCAGAACAGGTGCAAGGCAAGCTCAGTGACAGCCACATACCTGAGCTAGGCTTCCCAAGGGCCCCAGTTACACAGAGGAGAGGCAGAGAGAGAGACAGAGAGAGAGAGGTCTTCCATCCACTGGTTCACTCCCCAGTTGGCTGCAATGGCTGGAGCTGCACCATTCCAGAGCCAGGAGCTTCCTTCAGGTCTCCCACGTGGGTGCAGGGGCCCAAGGACTTGGACCATCTTCCAGTGCTTTCGCAGGCCACAGCAGAGAGCCAGATTGGAAGTGGAGCAGCTGGGACTCGAACCGGCGCCCATATGGGACACCGGCACTGCAGGCGGCAGCTTTACCCGCTATGCCACACCGCCGGCCCCACCAGATGCTTCTAACTCACCTATTCTGGGGACCTGGGAGGGGCTTTAAGAGCAGGTGAGAGAGCTCCGACTGGGCCCCCCTCCTTCCGGATGGAGCTCTCTCAGTGCTACCCCCTCCCTTTTCAAGCGCTCTCTGGCATTTGGGATTCCATCTGCCTGGGGAGCCTAGCGGGTAGCCATGCTGGAGCAGGACCACTGATGTGGAGCTTAAAGGCCTAGGCTTGGACTGGCCCCGAGCCTGAGTCTTGTAACCTTCTCCCAGCCTCAGTTTCTCCTTTGTGAAGTGGTGAGAAGAGCAGTGCTTGCCTGCCTGCCTGCCTGCCTGCCTTGCATTCCTCAGAGCTCTGACTCACCCTCCCCCACACCCAAATCTCATCCCCTGGGGCTGCCTCCCCCAATTAACCCTCCCCGAGGCCATTTATGACATCAGCAAGGCTGGAAGGAGGCCACAAAGCAGGGGCCTTGGCTGAGGCCCAGCACCTGCATTTGGCTCTGTGCAGGCTGCTGGCTGGCCGCCGGGCCTGGTGGGGAAGGATGGCCCGGCGCGTTAATTAACAGGTCGGGCCAAGGCTGTGGGGCTGCCTCTGCTCAGGCCCGGGCCTGTCGGGGTGCGGAGTCACCAGCGGGGGCTCCCTGCTGCCCTGAAGGGCCTGAGATTGACCTGCTGCACCTGCTCTTCTCTGACTCTGGGCTTCTGCAGAAAAAGAAGTGATGCACTGTGGCTTAGTGCTCCTGGCTGGGGCTGGAGAGGAGCTGAGGCCAGGAAGAGGAGTTCAGGAAAGATGCTTCTGGGGTTCACCCCTTGAGGGGCCTCTAAGCCTAGAGGTTTGGGGCATCTCCTGGGGGCTGCACCTACCAGCCTAGGAAAGTGGCAGACATCTGCTGGGTCCACAGAGCTTGGAGAGGGAGGGCCCTGGTGCAGATGGCTTGGCAGGAGAGCCAGAGGGCCATGCCAGCTACCAGGGGCTGAAGGTATTTTCCTGCCCCCCCCCGGCAGATGCGAGGGGTGACTTTTGGGGCCAGGGAAGCCAGGGGCTGCTCAGCCCCAGAGAATGTCCTGCCCCCTTTGCAGCAACCACTCGTCAGGCGGGTGGCAGCGAAGGCGGCTCTTGGCAGGCAGATGCTGTGGCCCAGCCTTTGTCTGCCTTTATCTGAGCCACCAGGCAGCTCAGGCTGATGAATAATGGAGCCAAGCTTGTCTGCAGGCGCCTGAGCTTGAGCTGGACAAATCGGGGATTAGAAGGGGGCCCCCAGCCTCCTCTCGGCCCCCTCGTCTCACTTGGGGCTTGCTTTGCTGGTGTGCAGAAAGGAGGCAATGAGAAACCTGGTTGGCACAGACCATTGGAGCATCCAGCCAAGCACTGGCCTGTGTGCAAAGGGCGCGAACCCTGTCCCTCTATAGAGCTTTGCAGCCAGCAGCTCAGAGGGTGGGCGCCTGCCTCAAAATGAGGCATTTGTGCCAGGGGCCCGTGGAACTTCGTTGGGTGTCACTTCCATTTGAGAAGCATCTTTCAACAGGGTCAACTTGGCCAGTGCCCCCATCTTTCAGAAGGATAAACTGAGGCTCTGGAAAAGGAAAAATGGGCCTGGCCAATGACAGATGGTAGCAGGAAACGCGTTTAATAAAACACTAATTGTGAAGATAGGGAGGCGGCATCCCGCAGTCTTTTTTTTCTTTCTTTAAAGATTTATTTATTTATTTGAGAGGTAGAGTTACAGACAGTGGGAGAGAGAGAGAGAAAGAGACAGAGAGAGGTCTTCCATCCTTTGTTCACCCAAATGGCTTCAACAGCCAGAGCTGAGCTGATCTGAAGCCAGGAGCCAGGAGCTTCTTCTGGGTCTCCCATGAGAGTGCAGGGGCCCAAGGACTTGGGCCATCTTCTACTGCTTTCCCAGGCCATGGCAGAGAGCTGGATCAGAAGAGGAGCAGCTGGGACTCAAACAGGTGCCCATATGGGATGCCGGCACCGCAGGTGGAGGGTTAACCTTCGGCACCATAGCGCTGGCCCCATCCCAGTCTTAAGAGCACACTACGTGGAGCAAGTCTGTGCCTGCCCTTTGTTGTCTCTGGAGTGGGGAGCAGTGACAGTAGCCCCCTAACAGGCTTGTCGTCAGGAGAAAATGAGTTCATCTTTGGGAAGCTCTTAGAGCAGGGCCTGCCCTGTCATAGACACCGCCTGGGAGCCTGCTCACTGAGTTGTGACTGAGGATTTGCACGGATCATGACAGCCCCGTGAGTCTTTTGGGTCTTGGCTTCATCATTGAGGCAGACAAGGCTCAGAGAGACTGAGTGACTATCCTAGGAACGCACAGCATAGGATTGACAGACCACTCCTAAAATTCAGGCTTGAGTGTCTAGAGACCTTGCCCAGGGCCTCTACTCTTCTGGGGGCCCCGGATGCTTGAAGGACCCCAATGGGAGCCTGAGAGGGGCCCTTGGGATAGACAGGGGCAGGCCACCCTGACCCCTGGCACACCCTCCTGGGGGACTTGCTGGTTTCTCTGAAGCCTGATTGCGTGGCAGAGTCTAGGTGCTGCCTCCATGCGCTGACGCCCTTGCGCAGACCCACCTGCTAAGCCCACACCTCCTCTGCCGCCCAGCCCCGCAGGCCACCGAGTCCTCTGTGCCCTTCCCTCGGCAGGCTCTTTGGCACCACAGGAAACTGCGCTGCTTGCAGCAAGCTGATCCCCGCCTTCGAGATGGTGATGCGGGCCCGAGACAACGTGTATCACCTCGACTGCTTCGCCTGCCAGCTCTGCAACCAGAGGTGAGTGCCATCCAGTGGCAGACCCGGCACTCCGGACAGCAGCCTGAGGCATGCTGGGCCACGCCAGGAGCCCTGTGGAAGCGTGCTCGCATGTCTGCGTGGCTGGGTGCATGCATGTGCACGTGTGTTTTATGCATGCCTGGTCCCTTGTGGCCAAGTGTGCAGCAGATGTCTGTGTGAACATAATAGCTGGGGGTATGCATGAGCTCACTGTGTGTGCCTGGTGTGAGTGTGCGTTTGTGTGTTTTTAAATGTCCAGGTACAAGTGGAGACATGTGTGTGATGGAATTAATATGCATATGTGTATATGTGTGCTTGTATTTCTGTGTCCACGAGAAGGCATTGTGTTTGTGCTGTGCGTGTGTGGTGAGATAAGTATGTGTGCATGTGTGCTTTAAGTGTGCACCTGTAAGGGGTAACATGTCCTTGTGTCTCTGTGTCTTGGTGTGTACTGTGTACATGAGCATCCATCTGCATTCTAGTGAGAAGGGGTTCGCCGACTGGCAGGGGCAAGTCCCTTTAGGGAATGCCCACTCACTCCTGACCCCATTCCTGTGGGTTTGGTTCCAGCCCAGCCCCTTTTGTGGTCTCCTGGGCTCTGTGCAGTGTCCCAGTCCTATAGTAGTTCTCAGGGAGCTAACAAGCCAGGCTGGGGAAGGAAGGAAGATCCTTACTCCGGAGTCCCCGGGTCAGGTAGGAACTCACGCAAGAGTTCACAGATTGGTGAGGTCCCCAGGGACGTGCAGCAACTGCTGCTCTGGCTGGGGGCTCAGACCAGACCCACTGCTAGGAAGGCTTGGTGAAGTTACAGCACCACCTGGTGGTTGGACTGGGATCTGCTGAGAGTGGGCCAGTGACCCTGGTCTCTCACTAGAGGCCTCAGCCACGCTGGGGACATCCTCTGGAGGAAGGACTGGGAGGCCCAGGCTGGGTAGGAGAGGCGACAGTGGGATGTCCGGGGGAACTACAGACTCTGTAGAGAAGAAGAAGGTACACTGGGAAGGCTTTAGTGGGAAGGAAAAGTCCACCATCCTATCCTGTCCCTCCTTCCATCTCCTCTCTCCACTTCCATCCACGTCTTTGTTTTCTTCCACCCTTTCCAGGACTAGCGTGAGTTATTGTTGTGCCTCCCGGCCGGCCGCCGGCCCCCCACCCCCACCCCGAGACTGACAGCAGGAGGCCTGTCTGTCTGTCCCACTACCCCTTGCAGCAGGCCCCAGCTGAGCACCCTCTGGGAAGGTCAGGCACCAGACGCCCCAGCACGACTGTGTGCACCTGTGCCTCCAGGGCCCCTCCCATGGCCGCTGTCTCTCGCTTGGATTTTGCAGATTTTGCGTGGGAGACAAATTCTTCCTGAAGAACAACATGATCTTGTGTCAGATGGACTATGAGGAGGGACAGCTCAACGGCTCCTTCGAAGCCCAGGTTCAGTAACGCCCGGCGCCTGCTCGCCCACCCGCCTGGCCGGCCGGATTAGAACTCCTCCTGCCTCACCGGGAGCATGGCCCTTGCTCCCCCGCCACCGCCGCCCGTGTGTGACCCCTCCTGGGGCCAGGCTGGGCCTGTACAGTCTGTCTTCTGTATATAAATGGGAACATTTATTTTATGAGAAATGTAATGCGATTTTATTACTGGCGTGGATTAAACTTATGAATGGTTCCGGGGAGGTTACTGTGCATTGTTCACATGACTGATACAGCCCTGGGGCCCCCTCGCTCTGCCCCTCGGGGTAGGGCCTGGGGCCTGTGTGGAGCCGGTGGGGGTGGGGGGACCTCTAGCACGTGCTCTTGTGTGCAGGCAACCCCAGTGGATTTAGGGAAGATGCTGGAAGGAAAGGGACATCTCAGAGCCCCCAGCCCCAGACAGAGGCAAGAACTGTAAAACTGTGGTATCTGTCCCAACCCCTGGCAGAGCACACAACCTGGCCCTAAGCGGGTCCCCAAAAAGAGGGCCAAGATGAAGTCCTGTGTTCCATCCCCCACAGAGACCCCTGTGTGACCTCCTCCATGGGAGGACCCGAAACCCCACATCCTGAGCCCCTGCTGTGGGAGCAGTGTCCCGAAGCCCCTTTCCCTCTCAGCTGGCAGATAGCATCCGTCGTCTCTGCCCAGCGGCGTGGGTCCACCCTGGGGCCCCGCTTTCTGCTTTTCTGAGTGGGTGACGATAACGCTGCTGCTCCTTGGCTCGGCGGTGCAGGCCGGAGACACTCACTCCGGCCATCTGCACCCCTTGTATGCTCTGGGGCTCAGCCCTGCCTGTGCTCGAGGCAGAGGTGGCCCAGGGCAAATCCGACACAGTCCCTACCCTTGAGGACTTCACTGTGGAGCTGGAAGGTAGCAGCCGGAGGGAGAGAGAGAGCCAGGGAAGCACACAGAGCACGTGGCAGTGACCGCAGGACGAGGCGGGGAGGCCTGGGGCAGGCCGGTCCCAGCCACTTGGGAGGGCCGCAGAGAGCAGAGGCAGACAAGTCCATGGACGCGTGTGCTGGCAGGCGGGACAGGTGGACACACAAGCAACAGACGCCTAGGCAGAGGTGGGAGGCAGACATGCGAGCCGGAAGACAGCCAGACGGAGGGCATTTCCCACCCACCTGGCTGAGCGAGGTTTCCCAAGGCAGCAGGGATGCAGCAAGAGCACCGAGCCCCCTGGAGCTGAATGGGTCACATAAGGAGGAAGGAGCTTCTCCTGGACTGTCGTGGAGCCCCAGCACCAGACCCTCCCTGGCCTTTAGGTCCAGATTTTGCAGATTTTGCGTGGGAGACAAATTCTTCCTGAAGAACAACATGATCTTGTGTCAGATGGACTATGAGGAGGGACAGCTCAACGGCTCCTTCGAAGCCCGAGTGGCGGTGCCCCGCCCGCCCGAGGTCCCGGGCTCCTAACTTCAGAGTTTGCAGCAGACAAAGTTGTAACAAGTTAATTACATGGTTGTGGAGAGATAACCGAGCCACTCCAATGCAGTTTCTGGGCAATTAGAATTGTTTCCAACAGAGTTACCATATTGCAGCCATGAAATAACGTGTCATTTTGCAGTAATTATGTAATTAACTTGTCTCACCACTCTAGGTTGCACAACAATTAATTCACTCACAATGAGATAGACTCAGAATCAGGCAGACAGGGTTTGAAAGCCCCCAAGAGTAGGGCCTGGCTTTCTAGGATGACCCAGCCCAAATCTGTCTACCTGAGCCCTCATCCGGGGGCTTCCCTAGCTCAACACGCCATGGAACGTACCGGATGCAGCGTCAAGGACCCAGTTACTGCTCTCTGGCAATGCATCCAGGAAATGGGGAAGATTGGATTCCCGGGGCTGTTAGGAGAGCTGTGAAGTGCTGTGACACTGTTCCGCACACCATGAGGTCCCCGGTAGGGGGTCCCCCACCACAAAGTGCTGTATTAGTCCATGTGGAGCCTTCTCCATAGCAGGGCAGGGGGAAACAGGAGACCAATGTCTTGGGGAGAAGGGCAACTCAGGCAAGGGGCCTGGATGACTCTTGGGGCTGGCATTAGGCACCTGCTGAGGATTTTGCAACCCCCAGGTATGACCCAAGGACAATACCACTCTTCTCCCCAGCTGCTGTGTAGGACAAACTTCAGTAAATTCAAGGCCTGAGTTGCCTTAGCCTGGTTCTTGGAGCTGCAACTTGTAGCCCGCAGATGACTGGGGGAGGACAGGAGAGCTGAGCGTGAGCCCTCACAGGCTGTAGCCACCCAGGCCTCACCTGGGGTGTACGGGTGGGGACACTATAGCTGTGCACAACCCCTCGTCCCCAACCAGCTCACAGACCCCATCTGGCAGATCTCATCTCTATATGGAGACAGTCACTCTTTCAATGTTGTCAGAGACCATCCATGGCCAGAATGACTGTATCTGGTACTGGGTGACCCCCGGCACCACCCACCTGGGGGCACCAAGAACCCCCGTGGTGAGAAAGCCAGTGAGGGGACAGTGTTGGGTCTTAATCAGTATTTAGCTGTTTCCTGTAAAACTAGAACTACCTGAAAATGAATGAAAAAGATGAGCTGATTTGAAGTTGGACTGGTCCAGAAAAATACTTGGTCAAGCCTGGTTAATCCTGAGAAAATAATCAGATCGCGCGCGCACACACACACACACACATGACACTAAGAAACCTCAGGAGCACACCTGACCCCTGCACCTGGCCCCTGGGGGCAGACTTTCATGCTGCTTTATCCCAACCGGGGTAGGCAGCTCTTCCTGTCCCTGGGGCACAAGGTCAAGAGCTCTTCAGACTCTTGGTGCCATTTTCATCGGGGAGCAGCAGCCCATCCTACCAGTGGTTCTGCCCCCCAGCTTAGCAACATCTCAGCTCTTAGAACGATGTTGCACATAAACTCCTTCCACCTTGCCTCCTCTGTTTCACCACCTCTATCTCTTTCATGGAGTACGAGACAGCCCTTGATGAACTCCTTGTAGGCATGACCCTCTCCTGCCGGGTTCAGGGACAGACCCAGGAAGGAGCAAGGCAGCCGCTGCTCAGAGCAACCAGAAGACAAAGCTGGACCGTGCCTCGAGGGGCCAGGCCTGCAGGAGAGAACCCCACAGCTCAGGGTCACAGCAATTAGCTTTTAAAGCCTAGTTCCAATGTGGGGGCTGGGGAGGTGGGGCAGAGTGTGGATGAAGGCAAACTTGCATGCAAATATACCGGACTCTCCCAAATGATTTTATTCTGGGGTTGCTAGGGTCCCCCAAAGCACCAGGCTCTCCTTCCCCACAGACCACAGGCAGCAAACCACGCAAGGCTTCTGGTGGTGTTGCCTGGACCCAGATTCTCTGAGCACATGTCCTCTGGGCCCAGAACAAACAGCTGGATCGCTATATGGTCCCATGGGGCTTTGCAGCACCTATGGCCTTTGCAGGGGAAGTCTGGGCTCCTCAGAGCCCAAGGAGCCCTTTGGCTGCCTGCAGCACCCAGGTAGCGGTCTACACTCGCTGGGTCCCCACAGCAAGGGGATGGAAAGAGGAACAGAGGGCAAGAAGAAGGGGGACATGGTGGTGGCGGGAGACGGAGGAAGAAAGAGATTGGAAGAGACGAGTGGTGGGTAGTGGGCAGCAGGCAGAGAGAGAGACAGGATTGGGAAGCGAGAGGCTAGGAGGACGTCTAGGAGCGGAATGGTGCTGGTGCTGGCGGCCAAGGTGGAAGGGGCAGCGTGGCACAGTGGTGAGTGCAGGTACAGGCACCAGATGAGATGGCCCCCATGGCAGAGCCTGGGGCAGGACACTTTGCGCGCATCTACAGAAGGGCGATTTCCTCTCTTCAAGGGCAGAGGGTGGCAGTCCCTCCGCCTAAGCACTTTGAGTCACCGCGCGCACAGCGCTCTCCGCTGCGGTCGGTGCCTAACGCCCACCACACCTGCAGCTGCCTCACTTGGCGCAGCCAGCACGAGGCCCAGCTCACTGCAGCAGCGCCCGCCTCCCCAGCGCGCCGGGCGTGCTCCCGGAAGAGGAGCTCAGCACCTTGGCCCCTCGGCTCCGTGGCCCGTGGGGCACATCCAGGCCCTGCGCGCGCACGCGCAGGTGGCTTTCTAAGAGCCTCTCCCCACTCTGCAGATTGAACAGGACCCTGCAGCACCTGCACTCACAGGGCCAAGCGCAGGGGCTGTGAGGGTGGAGACTTGAACCTGTTACCAAGGATGGGAGGCAGGTGGGCCTGGAGGGCGTCCTGAGGTCACGGGGCGTGCCCTCGGAGGGCGTTCTCGCGAGAGTGCAGGTTATAAAAGCCTGCTTGAGCAGGGCCAGCCTCTCTGCTTGCGGATTCGCTTCGTGGCCCTGCCCGTCTGCTGCACACGCTCTGTGGTCGCCAGGCTGCAGCTTCTGCTATATTCTGGACCGGTAAGGCCCTTCTGATCTTGGTTGGAAACCTCCAAAACGGTGAACCAAAAGGTCTCCTTGTTTCAGAAGTAGCTTCTCAGGTGTTGTGTGGTGGTGATGAAAAAGCCGAGTTAGATCCAGTTAGTCTGTGAGGGGAGGGGCTGGTATTCTCATCCTCCTTGCTGTGTGTGATGTTATCACCATCATACCCACTTTACAGATGAGGAAATTGAGGCTCAAGGAGCTGCTGTAGTAAATTGTAGGATCTGGATTTGAACCCAGGCCTGGTCTGGCTCCTTGCAGGTTAAATCTGGGGTGAAACTGCCACCTAGAGGCAGCCCCAAGCCCGGGAAGGATCTGGGAGTCCAGAAGTGTACTTGATCCCTCGGGCCCCAACCCCAGTCCTGTGTGTCTACAGCCCATCTTCCATCCAGGGCTTGGTCCTTGGGTGGGGAGAGGCTGGGGGCATTTCTCTCCCATGTTGCACGTCCTCACTGGTGGCACCGGGGCTTGCCTGTGCTGGATGACAGGAGCAGTTCCAGAGGGTGTAGGAGAGGCCAGGCAGGCTGTTTGTCCAGTTCCTGGCTGAGACAGGCCCCAGTGCAGCATCATTCTTTCAGGAATCCTGTCAGTCAAAACACGGGGATCAGGTGACTGCTCCATGCCAGGCATGTGCTGGGGATGGAGGCCTGGAAACAACAGCGAATGTGGCTCACAGCGTCCTTCTCTGTAGTTTATAGTCTGGGGTGGGAGACAGATGATAAACAAGTGAATAGATCAGTAACAAGCTGGAGATGGCTAATAATTGAGAGGGGCTGGACGGAGCCTATTTAGAGAGGGCAGGGGCGACCTCTTCTTGGCCGCCCTTAGGGACCCTGGGGAAACTGAGGCCCATGGAGGAAGTGGTGGCCAAGAGTATGCACAGGATTCAGTCTGGATCTGAACCTGGTCTTCTGGCCCACGGCCTGGCCCAGGGCTCTGCCCTCCACATCCTGTGACTTGCATCCCAGCTAAGGATCCTGCTTGGACGTAGTAGGTGGTGGAGAGGAAGCTCTGCTCAGCCCTGGCACCCGTTCAGTGCTTCTCCGCCTTTGTTTTTCAGGTTAATAAGAAATGTTCTCCTTTAAGATGCCACGAAATTGGGTTTGGGTTCTTGGCTGCTGTCACCAGCCTTCCTGCCCCATAATGTGACCAACTTGGGACACATTGGTTGGATCTATGGCTTCTGGGGATTCTAGTGCGGTCATTCCAAACGCTTGGAATTACTTCTCTGTACAGAGATGCATTGAGAAGCAGGTTTCTCTGCAGACTCTGCATGACCAGTTTTCTAGGGAAAAAGACAATTTGCTGTAAAAGCAAGAATTTGCAATGCCCAGAGGGCCACAGGACACTGGGAGCTGGCAGAATCAGACCTCTTCCTTTTCTCCCAGCCCTCCCTGCGCAGCCAACTGGCTGGTTCTGATGGGGGAGGAGCCATCAGTGAGGCTCAGCCTTGTGGCTCCTAGTGGACCTTCCTGGACTCTGGGGTGCAGGGTAGGCCAAGGCAGGTGCTGCACATCCCCAGCCCAGAGGTGTGGGCTTCTGTTTGCTACCAACCACAGAACCCACAGGATGCCCCCTGGAGGACAGGTGCTCCTGCCTGGCTTCCGTGGATTCAGGGCTGTGGGTTTCCACCATCCAGTCAGGGCAGCAGCAGCACTCTTGCTCCCGGTCTGGAGGCACCAGGCCCCAATCCACTGCTAGCTGCTGTCTCACAGTGAGGGAGTAAAGTGACTTTGTACCATGTAGGCTTAGGGTATGCACCCAATCATGAGACCTGGGAGTGCTTAAATTCCTGTCTCCAGGTTCCCATGGGCTGGCTGCCCCTCAGCCTGGGCCTCAGCTGGTCTGAGTCTATCCTGCTCCCTCTTCCCTGCACCTGCTTCTTGTTTAGGGCCTATTTGGAAGCTAAGCCCTGTGTTCATCAAGTGACCCCCTCCTCTACTCTTCTGCTTTCATTAAATACAAGAGAGCTAATTACCAGCCCCTCTGAGGACCCAGTGCAGGCCATTTTAAAGCTGATGCAGCCCTTGAAATGATTTAAAAATCCCATCACCCTGCAATGAAATGGGCAACCCTTCCCTCCTCATTACGGCTAATTACTAAACACTTCCCCTCCGCAGAGGGACTGCGCTTTTGCCCTCCCACCCAGGCCTGCATCAGACAGAAGCTCCCCGTGGGAGCTTCCCACACAGCAGAAGCCACAGAGGCTCTGCTCTCTCCATGCAGAGAGCCTAGCAAGTTCAGGATGCCGGAGCCTGGAGGAGACAGAGCAAGATGGGCTCAGGCTGGTGGGGTTGGACGAAGTGGTGTTGAGGAGGGAAAGGGAAATCAGATATGAATGGTGGGCAGGCACCAGTCTCTCTCGGGCCTTCCTGCTGCAACACTCCCAACCCAAGTCCAAGAGTTGGACAGGCTGTACCAGGGGGCCAGGTCAGGGCCACCAGGACTTCTTGGAACGCTCCATGGTCCTGGAGACCTTTTGGCTCACAAATAGAGGCAGAGCAGAAGAGATGATGGAAAACCCCTCTGGGCTGGCGCCGCGGCTCACTAAGCTAATCCTCCGCCTTGCGGCGCCGGCACATTGGGTTCTAGTCCTGGTCGGGGCGCCGGATTCTGTCCCGGTTGCCCCTCTTCCAGGCCAGCTCTCTGCTGTGGCCAGGGTGTGCAGTGGAGGATGGCCCAAGTGCTTGGGCTTTGCAACTGCATGGGAGACGAGGAGAAGCACCTGGCTCCTGGCTTCAGATCAGCGCAGTGCGCCGGCCGCAACGCGTCAGCCACGGCGGCCATTGGTGGGTGAACCAACGGCAAAGGAAGACCTTTCTCTCTGTCTCTCTCTCTCTCTCTCACTGTCCACTCTGCCTGTCAAAAAAAAAAAAAAAAAAAAAAAAGAAAGAAAACCCCTCTGATGATGATGGTAGGATGGAAACAGGAGCTCACTCCCTCCAGGAGCAGCTTGGCCATATAAAGAGAGGCCCGTGCCCAGGCACCTCTGCTTTGATCCCATGATGCCAATGCTGCCCCTCTTCATGACACCTTCTTTCCCTCTGTTCCCAATCTGGGACCAGCACAGTGGAAACACAAAATTTAAAAATCAGACTATCTGTGGCCAATGCTGTGGCATAGCAAGTAAAGCCTCCTCCTGCAGTGTCGGCATCCAAACAGGGCATATTAGCTCCCTGCTAATGTGCCTGGGAAAGCAGTGGAAGATGGTCCAAGTTCTTGGACCCCTGAAACCATATGGGAGACCCAGAGGAAGCTCCTGGCTCCTGGCTTCAGATTGGCCCAGAACTGATCATTGCAGCCATTTGGGGAGTGAACCAGTGGATGGAAGATATCTTTCTCTGTCTCTCCCTTTCTTTCTCTCTAACTCTACCTATCATAATAAAGAAATACGTTTTTTTTCTAAAAATTAAGCTATCTAAAAAGGGAAATTTTACATTTTGGCAGATGTGCTAGTTTGTGTCATTTCAAAATACAATTTTGTTTTGCACTTTAGATGTTTTTATTTTAAGTCTCAGGATGCCCTACCATTTTTATTTTTTTAACTTTTATTTAATAAATAAAAATTTCCAAAGTACAACTTTTGGATTATAGCGGCTTTTTCTCTCCATAACCATCCTCCCACCCACACCATCCCATCTCCTGCTCCCTCTCCCATCCCATTCTTCATCAAGATTCATTTCCAATTATCCTTATACACAGAAGATCAATTTAGTGTATACTAAGTAAAGATTTCAACAGTTTGCACCCATGCAGAAACATAAAGTATAAAGTACTGTTTGAGTACTAGTTATACCGTTACTTCACATAGTACAGCACATTAAGGACAGAGATCCTACATGGAGAGTAAGTCCACAGTGACTCCTGTTGTTGATTTAACAATTGACACTCTTATTTATGATGTCAGCAATCACCCGAGCTCTTGTCATGAGCTGCCAAGGCTGTGTAAGCCTCTTGAATTCCCCAACTCTGATCTTATTTAGACAAGGCCCTAGTCAAAGTGGAAGTTCTCTCCTTCCTTCAGAGAAAGGTACCTCCTTCTTTGATGGCCCATTTTTTCTGCTGGGATCTCACAGAGATCTTTCATTTAGGTTTTTTTTTTTTTTTCCAGAGTGTCTTGGCTTTCCATGCCTGAAATACTCTCATGGGCTTTTTGGCCAGATCCAAATGCCTTAAGGGCTGATTCTGAGGCCAGAATGTTGTTATTACATCTGCCATTCTATGAGTCTGCTGTGTATCCCACTTTCCATGTTAGATCATTCTCTCCTTCTTAATTCTATCAGTTAATATTAGCAGACACTAGTTTTGTTTATGTGATCCCTTTGACATTTAATCCTATCATTATGATCAATTATGAACTGAAACTGATCACTTTGACTAGTGAGATGGCATTGGTACATGCCACTTTGATGGGATTGAATTGGAATCCCCTGGCACATTTCTAGCTCTACCATTAGAGGTAAGTCTGAGTGAGCATGTGCTGAACTGTACATCCCCTCCCTCTCTTATTCCCACTCTTACATTTAACAGGGATCACTTTTCAGTTAAATTTAAACACCTGAGAATAATTGTGTGTTAATTACAGAGTTCAACCAATGGTATTAAGTAGAACAAAAAAATACTGAAAGGAATAAAGTAGTAAGTTGTTCCTCGACAGTCAGGACAAGGGCTGATCAAGTCTTTGTTTCTCATAGTGTCCATTTTACTTCAACAGGTTTCTGTTTAGGTGCACAGTTAGTTGTCACTGATCAGGGAGAACATATGGTATTTGTCCCTTTGGGACAGGCTTATTTCATTCAGAATGATTTTTCCAGATTCCTCCATTTTGTCTACCATTTTTTTCTTTAATTCTCTAACTGAGGCTCTGACCTCTGTTTAACACTGCTTTCCCTGTGATATAATCCTTGAGGCCCCTTCTCCCACGTTCTGGGAACCTATGAGCCCCCCTCCAGGGGACATGTGGTGTGGACTGACCCTGTGTACTTTTTTTCTTTTACAGATTTATTTTATTTATTTGAAAGACAGAGTTACAGAGAGAGGTAGAGACAGAGAGAGAGGTCTTCCATCCGCTAGGTCACTCCCCAGATGCCTGCAACAGCCAGGAGCCAGAAGCTTCCTCCAGGTCTCCCACATGGGTGCAGGGGACAAGGACTTGGGCCATCTTCTATTGCTTTCCCAGGCCATAGCAGAGAGCTGGATCAGAAGAGGTACAGCCGGGACTAGAACCAGCGCCCATATGGAATGCTGGCACTTCAAGCCAGGGCTTTAACCCACCGCGCCACAGCACCAGCCAACCCTGTGCACTTTATTGCCAGCTCCATCAGCAGTCGATGCACAACAGTGTTTTAGCTCATAATGAAGCCCTCTTGATGAGGGACTAAAAGCGGGAATGGTAGCATGATTTGTTCTGTTGGAGACCTTAGGGCCTTTCCAGTGTTAGCCCTGGGCCAAGGAAGGGTCAGACTCTACCGCCTGCCCCTGCGTTGCATCTAGTGGTGCTTTGAAGAGTGGGCATCATATTCCTCACCCCCTTCCCAAACTCTCCCAGTTCTCTACTTCTGCTTATACTTCTGCCTTCTGATCTTCATAGGGAAACAGGTGAAGATGAAACCCCACACAGAGGAAGGGACACAGAATCCAGAATCCCAAAATAGATGTAGGTTCCAGACTCCCAACCCCATCTGGGCAATGATCTGGTCCCAGTTATACTTCTGGTTACCTTTATTCCCTAGGGGAACACTCACATTTCTTCCTATTCCCCTTCATCATCAGTAGCTCTTTGTCCAGCAAAATAATGCCCTTGGGCCTAGAAAGACCACAGAGGCAGGATGCCAAGGGCCCTGTTTCCAGTGAGCAGTCTACGTCCCTGGAGTCACATGTCTTACCATGGGTGAACTCACCCACCCATCAGGGCCAATAACGCTTCCCCATAACAGAAATAATTCTGCTTTGGAAAGGCCTGTCACCTCCATTGCTCTTTTGTGTATCATAACCTCCCTGAGAGCACACAAGTATCACACTTTATGGGTCAGGAAATAAAATACAGTGTGAGGTAGGTAGTTGGTGATGTAGCAGAGGAACTAGAAGTCAACTGGTCTGCTTCTTTTGATGGGATCCCTACTGGGTGGTACCCTGGGTGTGAACCATTAATGTAAGCAGTCCATGGTGAGAGAGGTATTGTGTGGCGTGTGGTGAAAATTTTGAAGAGGGGTTAGCCTGTGTGGCAGAAAATATTTGAGAATGGCAGGTACTAAGCTGCTTCTTGCATAAAGAATAGCTGGAGATATGCAGGGAGGCCTAACAGATAACATGAAGAAGTCCATGATCTTGACTAGTTGAAACAGAAGAGGGAACATTGAGAAGTGTAAATGTAGATTTGAAGGAGAGACAGGAAATTAGAAGCAAAGTAGAAAAGTGTAGCCTTTAAGTCCTAGGCAATAGAGAGCTCTCATTTCTTGAGCAGGGCATGACACATGAGTTCTCTGCTCTGTTTTCTAAGTTGTGAATCTCATTGGCACTTTCTCATGTCCTTTCCTGTAGGCATCACAGATAACGTCGTTGGGCATCACTTATCAAAGCCCTGCCTTAGGAGGGGCAGAGTGGCCCGCAGCAAAGCAGGAGTAGAAAGGAAGCATACTTTTGATGGATTAGGTTGGGATATATGGAGAAAAACTGGCTCATTTGAGCTGGGTTGAGGACTTTTCTGGGTGGGGATAATGAGAAAGGATACACTAGGCTGAGTCAAAGGCAAGTTCAAAGAGATAGGACAGTGCTAAGGGATCCCAAGAAGGAACACTGGGAGTGGAGGGGGCTTCCTTGATATAGTGAAAAGGGCTGCAGAACAAGCAGGTGCAGGTCATGGAGATATTAGGTGATCTCTGTCCTGGGGCACAGGATACATGACTGGGGCTAGAAGGCAGGTGGGTCTGCCCTGGGGAGGACTCTGAGGCCTGGTAGAACAGAAACGTTTAGCAGGTGGCAGAATGCAGCACAGTGGAGTGACATTTTAAAGTGCAACTTCACCAAGGGCTAAGAATATTCATTCTAAGTAGAATTGACCACTCAGCTGGCTAAAAATTGCCATGAAGTGGCCTGGGGAAGATGTAGTGGGAATGTAGTGTAATTGATAGTTAACTCCTATCATGCTACCATTATTTAGTGCTTTTGGATATATGGTTCTTCAAACAGCTGTGTGGTACCATGTCAACTACAATTTTCTACATGGGTGAGATTATAAAACAATTTGTCAAAAATCTAGATACTGGGGGCTGATGCTGTGGCATAGCAAGTAAAACCAATGCCTATGACACTGGCATCCCATATGGGCACCGGTTTGAGACCTAGCTGCTCCAGTTCCCATCCAGCTCTTTGCTAATGTGCCTGGGAAAGCAGCAGAGGATGGTCCAAGTGCTTGGGCCCCTGAACCCACCTGGGAGACCCATAAGAAACTCTTGGTTTTTTCGGATCCACCCAGCTCTGGCTGTTGCAGCCATCTGGGGAATGAGCCAGTGGATGGAAGATCTGGCTCTCTGTCTGTCACGTTTCTCTCTCTAACTCTGCCTTTCAAATAAATAAATCTTTTTTAAAAAGTTCAGACATTGGAAAGAATTCCCTAGAGCAGTCTTGTGACCTTGGCAGAATAAAGTGAGGTTGATTGAGTTCATGTACTTATCTGTTCATCTTTCCCTCCTTTCCTCTCCCTCCATATTCCTATCCTTTCTTTGTATGTTGAGTGTCTAACATAGTGAAAGGCAAGAGATATGCAAAAAGACAAATAAAGCCCGATCCCTCAAGAAATCTCCTGGAGAAGATAGGGAGTCAGGAGCCATGCTGTGAAGGGCCATGACTCGACGTGGTCAGTATCGTGTCAGAGCTCTGCACAGGGGCTGCAGAAGGAAGGGGAGAAGGTGACTGACAGCATGGGAGAAGGGAAAGCTTCTGAGGGATGGACACGTGCACCTCTGTAAGTGTGAGGGTGCATATGCAGGCAGTGGGTAAGGGCTAAGGAATGGGAGAGAGTGGGCTTGGTTAGCGGTGGCTCAGCACTCGCAGTGCCTGTAGCTCATTGCAGAGGCCTTGGAGGAAAGCAGCAAGGCTGCTGGCAGGGCTCTCATGCCAGGCCAAGGGGGAGACCTGTGTCCTTGAGGCGACAGGGAAATGTCTGAACTTCATCAGTAGAACAAGGACATGAGCAGATCTGCACTTTTGGAGAGATCATGTGGGGTGATATGAAGGCAAATCAGAGAGCAGATACCAGGGATGGGGGCACCTGCAGCTTCTGTTTCCCAGGTGAGAAATGAATTTTGCATGACTTCCTATTCATGAGCCTTGCAGGACAACTTTAGAATTATTATTTGGTTGACTTGAAAGGCAGAGAGACAGGGCCAGTGCTGTGGTGCAGCAGGTGAAGCTGCCGTCTGCAGCACTGGCATCCCATATGGGCACCGGTTTGAGACCCAGCTCCTCCACTTCCTCTCCAACTCTCTTCTGGCTCCAGCCTGACCCAGCCCTAACCATTGTGGCCATTTGGGGAATGAACCAGTGGATGGAAGATTCTCTCTCTCTCTTCCTCTCCCTCTCCCTATCTCTCTGTAATTCTTTCAAATAAATCTTTTTTTTTTTTTTTTAAAAAAGGTAGAACAATAGAAGGAGAACAACAGAAACAGAGATCTCTTATTCATTACCTTACTCCCCAAATGCCCATAATAGCTGGGGATGGGCCAGGCTGAAGCCAGGAGCCTGGAAGTCAATCCTGGTCTGCCATATAGATAGCAGGGACCCAAGCACTTCAGCCATCACCGACTGTCCCCTAGGGTGCACATTAGCAGGAAGCTGGCATTGGGAGAGTTGGAACTTGAATTCAGGCATTTTTTTTTGACAGGCAGAATTAGACAGTGAGAGAGAAAGAGAGAGAGAAAGGTCTTCCTTTGCCGTTGGTTCACCCACCAAATGGCTGCTACGGCTGGCGTGCTGTGCCTATCCGAAGCTAGGAGCTAGGTGCTTCTCCTGGTCTCCCATGCGGGTGCAGGGCCCAAGCACTTGGGCCATCCTCCACTGCCCTACCAGGCCACAGCAGAGAGCTGGACTGGAAGAGGAGCAACCAGGACAGAACCAGCGCCAACTGGAACTAGAACCCGGAGTGCAGGCACCGCAGGTAGAGGATTAGCCTAGTGAGCCATGGCGCCGGCCTCTTTGTTTTATTTTTTAAAGATTTATTTATTTGAAAGGCAGAGTTAGAGAGAGAGAGAGAGAGAGAGAGAGAGAGAGATTGATTGATTGATTTTGCAGCCACTGGTTCACTCCCCAAATGGCCATAATGGCCGGAACTAGGCCAATCCAAAGCCAGGAGGTTCTTCCATGTCTCCCAGGTGGGTGCAGGGGCCCCAGCACTGGGGCCATCCTCTGCTCTTTCCCAGTCCATTAGCAAGGGGCCAAATTGGAAGTGGAGCAGCCGGGACTTGAACTCACGCCCATATGGGATACTGGCACTGCAGGCTGCAGCTTTACCTATTATGCCACAAACACCAGCCCTCCCAAGTTATTTCTTAAGAGATATAGTGGGGGCCAGTGCTGTGGCGTAGTAGATTAAGCCTCTTCTTGTGATGGAAGACCTCTCTGGCTCTCCCTCTTTTTGTAACTCTGCCTCTCAAATAAATAAATGAATCTTTAAAAAAAAAAAGATAAAATGAACTTTGGGTCATCTCTTCGGCATTGGGACTCATTGAGAACAAATTGAGAATGATGTCAATATCACAAATGGCTCAAGGGCATTTGCTGTGAATTAAGGGTCCATTTGCAAGAAAAACAGGCTCAGAAATGAGGGAAACACTTCCACAGCACCACAATTCTGGGTAATAATTATTGGATCAAAATAAAAACTCAGGTACCTGGGGAGACTGAGCATTACTCTGATGAGAATCATCTTTGTGGCAGTGGTGAGTCTGTGTCAGGTGAATTCTGGAGGTGTAGGTATCCTCTCGTGTGAGCCAGGAGCATCCCTGAGATACTTCTGTGCGGCCACTGAATGACTCCCTGTTTCCCTCCCATAGATGAACTGTCTCAAATAAAAGGATGTGCCTGGGGCCTGTTTGTGGTCCAGGGTGAGTTGGTATTCAAATTGTCCTGATCAGACCAAGGACTAGTGTGAGTATTCTGTGATTAGAGGAGAGATTATCTGTATTTTTTTATTTTTTAAAAGATTTATTTATTTGAATGTCAGAGTTACACAGAGAGAAGAGAGGCAGAGAGACACAGAGAGAGAGAGAGGTCTTCCATCCGCTAGTTCACTCCTCAATTGGCTGCAACGGCCAGAGCTGCACTGATCCGAAGTCAGGAACCAGGAGCTTCCTCCGGGTCTCCCACATGGGTGCAGGAGCCCAAGCACTTGGGCCATCCTCTGCTGCTTTCCCAGGCCATAGCATAAAGCTGAATTGAAAGTGGAGCAGCCGGGTCTCCAACCAGCACCCATATGGGATGCTGGCACTTCGGGCCAGGGCATTAACCCTTTACACCACAGTGATGGTCCCTTGTTTTTGTTTTTCTTTATTTATTTGAAAGGCATAGTTACAGAGTGGCAGAGAGAGAGAGAGATTGATTGATTTCCAACTGCTGGTTCACTTCCCAAATGGCCGCAATGGCTGGAGCTGGGCTGTTCTGAAGCTAAGAGCCAGGAGCTTCTTACTGGTCTCCTACATGGGTGCAGGGGCCAAGCACTTAGGCCATGCTTTCCCAGGCCATAGCAGAGAGCTGGATCAGAAGTGGAGCAGCTGGGACTCGAACTGGTGCCCCTATGGGATGCTGGCACTACAGGCAGAGACTGTACTTGCTACACCACAGCACTGGCCCTTATCTGTCTTTCCTTCTGCCATTAAATAAGGAAACAGTTTGCTCTGTTTTCCATCCTATGACCTGGTCATAGACTCAAGCCCTCCCAAGAACTGGTCTTAGATGACACCAAGGAAAGCAGAAGCGAGGAGTGGCAAAAGCTCTGTTCTTGGTGGCTTCATAAAGCTGCTCATCCTACATACTTAGAGCCCTCCTTACCTTCAGATGCCTTTATTTTAGTTTCAGTCGCTTTGAATCAGGTGTTTCCATGATGTACAGCCCAAAGAATCTTTAATAATGCATCCTACATTGTACTCCAAAGGTGAAGTCTTATAACCTTTATGGTATATGGGAACATTCTGGCTGCATAAGATATCTGTATTTCCAAATTCCTATATGGATATGGGGTATTTAATTGAAGCCCTCAGTGAGCACGTATTAGATCTGGGAGAAGTAGATATGGTGGCGATCAGAGAAAGAGACAAGGCTGTCTTCTTCAGATGGAGTCCCGGCCCTGCTTTTGGATATCACGGTCTGCAAAGGATTTCAGACCATTGACAGCTCCCCCCAGGCCTGAGTGCCCAATTTTTCCAATTTTCCTCTCAAAAAAGCAGTGTTAGCAGATCATGCGCTTGCTTCACATGAGGACCAGAAAGAGGACCTTGCACTCAACGCAGGTAACGAGTGAGTGGTTTTTTTTTTTTTTTTTTTTTTGACAGGCAGAGTAGACAGTGAGAGAGAGAGAGACAGAGAGAAAGGTCTTCCTTTTGCCATTGGTTTACCCTCCAGTGGCCGCCTCGGCCGGTGCGCTGTGTCTGGCGCACTGCGCTGATCCGATGGCAGGAGCCAGGTACTTCTCCTGGTCTCCCATGGGGTGCAGGGCCCCGGTGCCCCTACTGGGACTAGAACCTGGTGTGCCGGTGCTGCAAGGCAGAGGATTAGCCTAGTGAGACGTGGTGCTGGCCTCCCCCGCATTCTTACTTCTTCCTAACCCTACCTATGGCTTGTGCGGAGAGAGCCATGCTCATACAGGTAGTAACTGGTACCAGAGCCCAATGGAGGCCCCAGCATGGTGCTCCAAGGAGCCACCAGGCAGAGAGCAAAAACTGGAAGCCACTTTTCACTAGGGATGAGGAATCAACCAGGAGGGGCTCTCAGAAGCGTGTCCTCAGATTCGCAAGTGCAGTGCACCTGCCCTAGCTCTAAGGCTTAGCCCGGCTGTAAGTGCAGGAATCACAAAGCTGCTCCCTTCCCTCTCTTTCTCTGCTTGGGGTTCCTTGAAAGGGATTCTGATACCCTGTACTGGTGGCTTTGACCTCCAGCCTTGCCCAGATGAAAAGCCCCATCTCTGGCATGGTCTCTATCTCTCCCCTGAGACCCTTTGCCTGTTTCCTTTTTGTGTCTTCCTCTGTCTCCTTTTAGTCTCTGTCTCCCTTTGATTCTCCTGATCCCTCTTCCTATCCCTGTAGCTTCCTTCCTAAACTCTCTGTAGCTAAGATATTTTTCCTAAAGTTAAATGGAGTCATCTGTGTAAGATGGTTGGACTCAAAGGAGGGCCTTCTGCAGGGCTTTGCTGGTGCAAGCTTAAGACACCTGTCCTGCACTCTCCTTTCTTAGGAAAGTCAAGAGTCTTATGATACTTGATGCTTGCAGATGCCCTTGCCTACAGAATAAATGGGAGCCTATGCTGTGACCTGAGGGGGTACTCCCAGGGTCCCAGAATATCCCAGCTCTTGTGCCTGGAGTCCCAAATCCCATCATAATTAGTTACACCATGGGGGACTTCCTTTCCCCATGCACCAACTACTGCATATGTGACTCTCACAATTTTCCTCTGAGGAGTTACAATTATCAGGCGTTAGGGAGTCTTGAAGAAGTGTTGCCTGCCATAAGAAGTTTCACATGCATCTTTGTGTGCCATTTTGTAATAAGTCCTTTGTAAAGTGTGCTTCTGATCGAAGTATAATATAAATAAGTACAGCTTTTTAAGATTTATTTGTTTATTTTTATTTTGTATATATATATGAGGTGAACCAATCTCAGGTATTTCATATATAAAGATTTAGGAGCACAGTTGTACTTCTCATCCTACCCTCCCTTCCTCTCATGCTCCCACCTTCCCTCCTTCCTTTATTATTTTTTCTTTTAATTTTTACAATGACATACTTTGTTTATTTATAATCATAAGTTTAACCCTCCACCAAGTAAAGAATTCAACAAGTAGTAAGAAGAAGAAAACACTGTTCTTCAACATAGGTGACAAGGGCTGTAAACAATAAATTTCAAAATGTCAATTTCATTCCTATACATTACATTTTTTTGTACTCTATTAGTTAACATGATCAGAGAAAACATGATATTTATTTTTTGGATACTGGTTTATTTCACTAAGTGTAATGGTTTCCAGTTGCATACATTTTGTTGCAAAAGGCAGGATTTATGGCTGAGTAGTATTCCATATGTATATGAGTAGTATTCCATATGTATATGTATATATACATATTTTCTTTATCCAGTCATCAGCTGATGGACATCTGGCTTGAATCCATATCTTAGCTTCTGTGAATTGAACTTCAATAAATGTGGAGGTACAGATAACAATTTCATATGCTGATTTCATTTCGCTTGGGTAAATTCCCAGGAGTGGGATGGCTGGGTCATATGATAGATCTATTTTCAGATTTCTGAGGACTCCATACTGTCTTCTACAATGGTTTACATTCCCACCAACAGTGGATTAGGGTACCTTTTGCCTCATATCCTTGCCAGCATTTATTGTTTGTTGATTTCTGTGCGAGTGCATCCTAACTGGGTTGAGGTGAAACCTCACTGTGGTTTGATTGGCATTTCTCTAATGGCTAGTGATCCTGTGCATTTTTTCTTGTGTCTGTTGGCCTTTTGAATTTTCTCTGTTGAAAAATGCCTGTTCAAGGCCGGCGCCGTGGCTCAACAGGCTAATCCTCCACCTTGCGGTGCCGGCACACCGGGTTTCTAGTCCCGGTCGGGGCGCCGGATTCTGTCCCAGTTGCCCCTCTTCCAGGCCAGCCCTCTGCTGTGGCCCAGGAGTGCAGTGGAGGATGGCTCAAGTGCTTGGGCCCTGCACCCCATGGGAGACCAGGAAAAAGCACCTAGCACCTGGCTCCTGCCATCGGATGAGCGCGGTGCGCCGGCCGCAGCGCGCCGACCGCGGCAGCCATTGGAAGGTGAACCAACGGCAAAGGAAGACCTTTCTCTCTGTCTCTCTCTCTCTCTGTCCACTCTGCCTGTCAAAAAAAAAAAAATGCCTGTTCAAGTCCTTTGCCCATTTCTTAACTGCATTGTTTGTTTTGTTGTTGTTGAGTTTCTTTAGATCTTTATAGACCCTGGATATTAATCCTTTATCAGTTGCATAGGTTGCAAACATTTTCTCCCATTCTATCAGTTGCTTCTTTACTTTGTTGAGTGTTTCCTTTATAGTACAGTAGCTTCTTAGCTTGATGTAATCCCACTTGTCAAATTTGGCTTTGATTATCTGTGCTTATGGGGTCTTTTTCAAGAAGTCTTTGCCTATGTCACTGACTTGTGGAGTTTCCCCAATGTTCTCTTTCAGTGATTTGAAAGTATCAGATCCTAGATTTAGATCCTTTATCCATTTCAAGTTGATTTGTGTATAAAGTGTAAGGAAGGGGTCTTATTTCATACGTATGCATGCAGAGATCAAATTTTCCTAGCACCTTTTGTTGAAGAGACTGTTCTTTCTCCAGAGAATGATTTTAGCTCCTTTGTCAAAGATTAGTTGTTTGTAGATGCATGGACTGATTCCTGGGATTTCTATTCCATTCTATTGATCTATGTCTATTTTTGTGTCAAACCAGGCTGTTTTGATTATAAATGCCCTGTAGTATGTCTTGAAATCTGGTGTTTTGGTGCTCCTGGCTTTGTTTTTGTTGTTTAAGATTGCTTTAGCTATTCACGGTCTCTTGTGTTTCCGTATGAATTTCATTGTTTATTCTAGATCTGAGAAGAATGTCATTGGTATTTTGGTTCAGATCACATTGAATCTGTAAATTGCTTTCGGTAGTATGGACATTTTGTGTGTTCTTATATTTCTTTCTTTAATATTTTAATATTTAATATTTTATAATTGTTACAAAGAAAGGGAGAGAAAAAGAAAAAGGTCTTCTATCTGCTGGTTCTTTCAAAGGCTGCAACAGCCACAGCTGAGCTGATCAAAGCCAGGATCCAGGAGCTCCATCAGGTGCAGGGGTCATCTTCTCCTGCTCTCCTAGATCACAGAAGAGAGCTGGAATGGAAGAGGGACAGCTGGGACCAGAACCAGTGCCCATATGGGATACCAGCACTGCAAGTGGAGGCTTATCCGACCATACCACAGCACTGGCCCTTTATAATTTTGATTGTAGGTGTCTTTCAACTCTTTGGTTAAATTTGTTCTGTGGTATTTAAATTATTTTGTAGCTGTTGTGAATGGGACTGATCGGACAAGTTCTTTCTCAGCCAAGGTATTGTCTGTATATAAAAGGGCTATTGATTTTTTTGTGTTGATTTTATATCTGGAAATTTTACCAAACTCTTTTATGAGTTCCAATAGTCACTTGGTGAAGTCTTTTGGTTCCTATATATATATATATATATATATATATATATATATATAATCTTGTCATCTGCAAACAGGGATAATTTGACTTCCTCCTTTCCAATTTGTATCCCTTTAATTTCCTTTTCTTGCCTAAAAGCTCTGGCTAAACCTCCCAGGATAATATTGAATAGCAGTAGTGAATGTGGGCATCCTTGTCTGGTTCCACATCTTAGTGGAAATGCTTCAAACTTTCCCCATTCAACATGATGCTGCCTGTGGTTTTGTCATATATTACCTTGATTGTGTTGTGGAATGTTCCTTCTATATTCAGTCTGCTTAAGTTTCTTGTGTATATCATGCAAGGATGTTGTATTTTATCAAATGGTTTCTCTGCCTCTATTGAGATAATCATGTGATTTTTATTCTCCAATTTGTTAATGTGATCTATCATGTTTATTGATTTGCATGTGTTGAACCATCCCTGCATACCAGGGATAAATCCCACTTAATCCTGGTGAATGATCTTTCTGATGTGTTGTAGGATTTGATTAGCTAGTATTTTGTTGAGGATTTTTGCATCCATGTTCATTAGGGATATTGGTATATAGTTCTTTTTCTCTGTTGTATCTTTCTGGTTTAAGAATTAAGGTGACACTGGCTTCAAAGAAAGTTAAGAAGATTCACTCCCTTTCAGTTGTTTTTAAAAGTATGAGAAAAATTGGAATTAGTGCTTCCTTAAAATTCTGGTAGAAATCAGCAGTGACACTAGGAACTTATTCCTCTGATCTAATTGTTCAGTTCAATGCGTTTTCACGATGATCATACATAGCTGTGTCATGAGCACAAAGACAGAGAAAAGGAGTATTATCAGCCCCTAGAAGTCCACAGTGCCCCCTTCCATGTACTCCTCTCCTGCTGGCCCATTAAACATGCTTTTCAGAGTAGGTGTTTTGAATCCCTTTCTACTTAAACCATTACTGTAAGAAGTCCATGTCTGCCTTGTTGTATTGACAAATTTAACCCTGGGTACCCAGTTGGGAAAGCACAGACCCTCTTCTTGCCTGGTTTTCCTGACCTTTATGGAGTAAGAATGCACATTATTATTTTTGCCACCTGACAGTAAGGAACCGAAGTTCACAGAGATGTGTCTTGCCACAGCTCCTGAGCCTGTGAGTGGTGAATCATGGCTTTAAAACTCCTGCCAGGACCCTTATAACCATGTCAGTGGTAACATTCCCCAGGGGACAGAGACTTGCTCACTTGGGTTGTCCCACCTGATGAAAGGCTTCCTTTTGAGATCCTCAGGAACATCAGACTAGAGAGGTACAAGGGGAGGGTATTAGACTTCAGCAATACTGACTTATGGAACCTGACCATAGGAATGAGGCAGTACTCTGGGCAGCCTGAGCTGTATATTGGATTCCTAGGTCCATGACCACACACTCATCTCTCCTGTTCCTGAAATCAGGGGGAATAGGGCCTGACCTGGCTCCCTTGGTATGACTGTGTAACTTTGGGCAGGTCTCTTCTCCTCTATAATCTTCTAATTTTCTGTAAAAAATAATAATAAACTGGAATAGGGGTGGGCATTTGGCCTAGTGGTTAAGATGCCACAAGTCCTACATTAGAGTGCCTGGATAGATTTGGGTCCCAGCTCCGCTCCTGATTCCAGCTTCCTGCTAATACACTCCCTTGGAGGCAGCAGGTGATGGCTCAAGTAGTTGAGTCCTTGGCACCCATATGAGAGACCTGGGTTGAATTCCAGGTTCCTGAATTCAGCCTGGTCCATCCTTGGATGCTGTGAGTATTCAGTGAATGAACCAGCAGGTGGGAGCTTTGTGTGTGTGTGTGTGTGTGTGTGTGTGTATTTGTATGTATGTGTGAGACTTCTGCTTGCCTGTCTTCCTCCCTCCTTCCTTCTCTCTTCCTCTCAAATAATAAATTTTAAAAATTTTAACAAGAAACTGGAAGAAATTTCTCCAAAAGACCCAAAGTGTGGCTTGCAGCCACAATGGCAGTCAGCACAAGTGCTCTGACAGCTCTGGACAGTCCTGATGGGGTCACGTCAGTCACGGGAGGGTGTATAGGGCCAGGTCTGTGCAGGCTTGCTAGCCTCTTGGCTTGAGGTGTCTGTCTCAGTAACTCCAAGAACGGCTCTGACTGCCAGCTCGCTGGGATCCAAGAAGGGGTCACTGGGCAGATTCTAGGATGTAGGAAAATCTACTGTGGAGGATTAGGCCAACTCTTACAAAATTCAGAGGGCTGAAGAAAGTGATTGCTCTGTCTTCTTTTCAAAAACAAGTCTGGGGGCCAGCATTGTGGTGCTGTGGGTTAAAGCCCTGACCTGCATCCCATATGGGTGCCGGTTTGAGATCCAGCTGCTCCACTTCCGATCCAGCTCTCTGCTATGGCCTGGGAAAGCAGTAGAAGATGGCCCAAGTCCTTGGGCCCCTGAACCCGTGTAGGAGACCCAGAAGAAGCTCCTGGCTTCAGATTGGTGCAGCTCCAGCTGTTGCGGCCAATTGGAGAGTGAACCAGTGGATGGAAGACCCCTCTCTCTCATTCTCCTCTCTTTGTATAACTCTGACTTTCAAATAAATAAATAAATCTTTTTAAAAACCTGAACCTTGGAGGATAGGAGGTATTGTGTAGGAAGGCTTGTGGACCCCTTGCTAAGAACCTTAGTGCCAACCAGGCTGCATTAACTGAGTGTAACTTCAGTTGGGAATGTGGCTGGTGATGGCTCACTCCTCTCTCTCCTGGCCAAACATCCTCTGGGCTTTGGACTCCAGGAGGAAGGCCAGTTCAGCAAAGGGGAGGGATCTCTGGTTAGAATAGAAGCATCTGCAGGAACTGAGCTTGTTTTCCAGTCTGGGAGCAGAGTGGTTGAAGCTGGGATCTCTGGTGTCTGGCAGAGTTGGGCTTGGTGTCTGGCACTATTACATTAATCATTGACCTCGCACATGTCTGTTCCTTGGAATTCCTACCTCACAGGGAGAGAAGGAGATTCATGGAAGGTATCGAGCTCCATGCATGGCACTCAGTAATTCCTTGATTTATATTAGATACTGTTGTGATTTTGCCAGTGTTAGCTGAGTGACTGTCAGGGAATATATTAATCTGTTTTCTGTGGCTACTACAAAATACCAATGGCTGGGTGATGTATAGAGCAAAGGGGTTCATTTAGCTCACTGTTTTGGAGGCTGAAAGTCTGAGAGCCAGTGGCCCCATCTTCATCCTCTGGTGGATGATGTCACCATAATGGGAATGCACACGAAGGAGATCACACAGTGAGACAGGAAGTCAGAGAGATTCTGTGGCCAGGCCTACTCCTTTCATAACAACCATTTCTTTCATCACAAACAACAGGGGTCCCATGAGAACTATACTAATTCCTCTTGAGGGTGGCACCCCAGTGACCTGAACTCCTGCCACCAGGCCCCACCCCTTGAAGGGTCCGTCACCTCAACACTGCCACGCTGAGACTAAGCTTGGAGGTCACACTTAAACTATACCCAAACCATGGCTTAGGAAGAGGGAGACTGGGGTGGGGGAACAGAGGGAGGAGCCTGTGGATGTCAATAAGGATGACTCTGCTCAACATTAAAGCTGCCTTAGTGGCTGTGGCCTTCCCACCCCAAGAGATGTTCAAGTAGATGCTGAATGATCCCGCTCCCAAACTCCACAGTTCACCACCAGTTCGTAGCTAGACGTTTAATTGCAATCGCTGAGGTTTTATGTAGTTGCCATATGCAACATGATGTTTTGGAATCCACATACATGGTAGAACACCTGACCCTCGCTGATTAGCATAGGCATTGCCTCACATGTATCCTTCTGCAACTTGAGTACTGGAGAGAGTGCTCATGGAATCGTGTATCTGCTGGACTTGATTCCAACCCAGAGGAAAGGAAACTCCTGGATAGCATGGTCCTAGCCAGTGTCTGTAGAGCAGGGTTCAAGAGTTCCTCCCCAACTCATCCACCTGCTCCGAAAAACCCTCAGAATTCTTTCTGAGCACAAACAGCCGGATAGGGACAGGGAGTGAGGCAGGAAGAGGTGGCTTAATAAAAAATCCCAATAAAGCTATGCAGCCCCTAGTGGCTAGGGGCACGTCCTGGGCACAAGCCTGCCTTAGGCCCACCCGCAGGGGAGGCCTGGCTAATATTCCTGGAGCCTCTGCCTGCTCCTGGCTTCATTAACAATGCTGGAGGAGCCAAGAGGTGCAACGGGGCTCCCAGTGCTGCCTGACAATATTACCAAGCCGCCCACCCCAGTGCAGTACCCCTCCCCCATTCCAGACCCTCTGCAGAGGAATGGGTTTGATTCAATCAGCCATTTGCCTGTGGGACCAACTGGGTCAACTTATTATGGGCAGATGCCAGCTCCAGGGAATCAGGCAACCCTGGCATGAAATTTGGAGCAAAGACTTATTAGAGAGAAGCAGAGAGGGGCTGGGATGAGGATTCTGTTCCCCCAGAGTCACCAGACCCAAAGATCGGCTCTTGCTAGGGAAGGGTGGGGTGGGTGGAGGCAGTCACCTGGATGGAGCCCACAGGGAGTGTGCCCGCCCCAGCTGGCCAGAACTCCTCCCCTAGCAATTCAGATCTGGCCTCCCTCTTTTGGGAGCTCTGGGTGGGACAAGCCCAAGCCTTGTTCCCTCTTTCTCCCTCCCACTGTAAAGCACAATGTGTTAAGGAGTTTAGGCTGAGAAATGCTAAGTCTGGCCAGTTTGAAGACAGCCAGACAAAGGACTGGTGCAGGACTGCCCGGAGTGCTTCGGCGTTCAGCCGTCTACAAAAGGCAGGAGAAAGGAGTTGCGGACGCTGCAGTTCAGCTTAAAAAACAAACCTGTGAAACAGAGCCAGCCCCCGCCGCTCCCCGCCCCTCGTCCTCCAGCATTAGCAGGAGGGGCTGGAAACATTTGTTCCGGGAGAGGGTGGGGGGGAAAAAACCCTAAGTGCTTCTGCTTCCTTTTTTTTGCCAAATCATGCAGAAGATGCTGGCAGCTGCAAAGATTCAATTATGCACAATGCGAAAAATCATTTACAAAAATAATGGCACTCGAAAAAAATGGCCTCTCCAGAAATGGCGTGGAACAATAAATCCGTTAATTAGCTAATTAATATTCAATTGGGGTCAGTGGGCTTAATAGAACCTTTCTTGGAGACCCAAGAAATTCTAAACTGCCGCGAGGCGCCTGCCCACCGCCATTATCTCAGGCGAGCAGGCTGTTATCGGGCTGCCAGCTGTCCCTGAACAATGCGGGGCCCTTATCAGCTGGGGCAGCAGCCCTGGCCGCACGCTCTGGCTGCCTCCACCCAGAGGAGCACGCAGCCTCTTGGTAATTGATATATGGTGCAGCTTTGTCTGGGGCTGTTTGCTCTGCTGGTATTTAAGGCAGCGCGGGCCCCCTGATTGATTGCCATTGGCCAAGTTTCTGCCGTCAGTGACAACCTGTCAGTGGGGGACCAGCCAATGGCAATGGCCAGCACTCGTGATGGCCCAGCCATCTGGGCCAGGCCAGAGACCCAGCCTGCAGCCACATGGCCTGCTCGAGGTCAGCTTGGGCTTTGCTGCCTTCCTGTGGTGGGCACCCGAGCCTTCACAGACTTGGGCATTTGGGTGGGTAGCCAGCATTCCCTGCTCTGCCTGGCACTCGGTCCAGTCTGTCTCTGGGGAAAGTATGGTCTGTGGACTGGCAGCATCTGTCGCAAGGGAGCTTGTTAGAAGCAAATCCCCAGGCCTCTCTCAGGCCTTCTGAATCTGAATCTCTGGGGAGGGGACCCAGGAGTCTCTGTTTTATCAGACTTTCTGGAAAACTCTGATGCCTGCTGAAGTTTAAGAAGCAGTTGACACCACCAAGCTCCTTACCCTTGACTGTGCCTTAGAATTACCTGGGGGAGAATTAAATATGCAAATTCTGGGGACCCGTGGGAAAGGATCACTTTCCCTCTGCCACTGAGTGTGTGCCCTCAATCTGGTGGGCACAAGGGCACTCTGAGCATACTGGGATCTGCCAGCACAGAGCCACGAAAGCAAGCTTCCATGGTCATACCCATGGCAGTCCTGTCTAGGGTGAAACCAGGGTGCCAATGTCCAGCAGTGTAGACAGGCTCTGACTGTGTGTGGCTACTTCAAAAATTGTAAGGAAACATGGAATTAAAAATTTACTTTGGTGCAAAAAATGTTGAAATTTATGCATATTTTTTCTTAGTAGACACTCTTGTGAACTTTTGAAATCGGGATGCTTTGTACAGTCCTCCAGAGATGGGAACCAGACAATATTTTCAATAGAAATGTTGTTCCTCATTGCAGGGTGGGGGATGGTCCCCAGGCTAGTCCCCAGGTACTGTGAGACCTGTTGCAGAGCTGGGTGTTGGCATACCTGCTTTGCCAGAGGGGCAGTACAATGGGGAAGGGAGGAGGAGGAGGAAGAAGATAGAGGGATTTATTCCCTTAGGAGGGCTTAAGGCATAAAGTCAGGCTGCAACTCCTTTTTGAGTGGTTAGCGTTTCTCCCATGCACTCTGTTCCCACCCTGCTGCATTGTCTCCTTTCTCCCTGGTGCCCCATTCTCCATCATTGCACCCCTCTAGGTCAGCTCTCAGGTGGGACTCAATCTCATAGCTCTGCCTCCTCCTACCCAGGCCCACATGTTCAGAGCTGCAGGTTCTCAGGGAGTAGCTTGGTCTTGTCTCTGCATGAGACTTCACTGAGGGAGGGCTGGAGTGAGATCTGAATGAGCCTGTTCATACCCTATCTTCTCTCAGGGACTGTATGGGAGCTAGTCACACAACAGGAACAGTGAGACCATAGCGTAAGGGGCAAACCCAGCCTCACTCACTGATACACACAGTGCAGGAGGACTCTGTAGATGGTAGAGCTTGGTGAGAGGGAAATCGGGGCCTTGCTGCTCCTAGAGCTAGGGCCGAACAAGGTCTGGTCATCAGCTGGTGATAGGACTTCAGCTACAGGCACTGGGAGGATGAGGGAGCCTGTAGGTAGGACAAAGCTAGTTTGAGCAAAGGACAGCTCTAAGCTTAGGAAGATAATTATACATGACCTGGCAAGGCCTTGAAAGAATTTAGGACAAATTTGTGAGTCCTGGAGTCCAAGGCAAGGACCAGAAGTGACACTGGGTGAGACTAAAGTGAGGGAATGGCGCTACTGAAGTTCTTCCTGCCTCCTGGGCCACCTCCCAAGGGCAGGTGATGGAGCTGATGGGTTCCTTTGTTCCTCACGTGAATCAGCTGCAAAGGCTGGACTTACTGCTCTTTTTGGGCCACTGACTTCTCTAGGAACAGGTGCCTTCAGGGCCTCAGTCCCAGCATGGGAGGACCAGGTCGAGGGGAGGCTCAATCACCTATTCAGACTGCCATGGGCGGTCTGAGTCACCAGCCATCAGCATGGGAAGGAGCGTAGTTGATGCTTGGGGTCTCAGCCAAATGATCCTTTCATCTGGGGTATCACAAGGCATTTGAGAAATATAAAAGGCAAGTATCAAACATCCATCTCTCTGCTAGGTTAAACTCTAATGAGAAAAAATAACCTTCTGTTAAGTCAGAAAACCATTGACTTGAGAACCCATAGGGTTAGCTCAGGCCATAACCTACATGTGAGCAATTAACTTCTAAAGCTTTCCAGATACCACAGACATTCCTTTCTTTCTTCCACATATGCTCACACATTTGACTTGAACTTCATGGGGCTCCTTGATCCCTCGCTGAGAACTTGGGTTTGGCCCTTCTCATTGAATCTTGGAACTAGAGGCCAAAGCTTCTCTCATCTAGGCTAACCTCCTGCCCTTTGAGGAGTGAATGTGTGATCCTTAGCTGTGGGTGCTGCCCTATGCAAGCCCAAACAAGAGTGTGATAGCTCAGTCTTCCTTTCCCAGGTCAAATCTGTTCTGGCTTCTGTTTGCTGGCCCCAGGAGAGTCTCCCAAAGACTGCTGTTTGTGGGCAAGAAGGAGAGGCAGCAATGGAACACAGCCAGTGTGCAAGGGAGACACCAGGGGACTTGGAGACAGGCTTAGGATAGAAGCAAAGAAAGACTTCAAGAGAACTGGTTGGCTTGTGTGAGAGTGAGAACGATCCAGTCACAGGCTAACTGATCTGGGCCTCTCCTTTGGCTGTCACAGGAACTTCTTATGTCTACCATGACCATTTCCAGGATGTCAGTGGAGGCTGGCTGATACCCTGCTGATTTTTCAGACTGAATCTCACTTCTGTCCCTGGTACCCTGTGATTCCAAAGTGAGACCATCCTTGAGCAGGGAGAGTGCTGAGCTTGCGCTCAGTTCCTTTTGCCAGTTATCCTCTGAACCCTCAGGCCAGTGTCTGCCCCAGTCTTATAGATGGGGAGACTGAGGCTGGGGGTGCAATGACTGCCCAAGTCCACACTGTGCACCTTGAGTCCAGAGCTATGCTCCTCTCTCTCTTCCTCATCGCTCTCTGCTGACTGCCCAGCCCCTTACTCCCCTCACCGAACTGTCTGCATCATGGGGGCATCCAGCCCTACCACCAGGGGAGAGAAAGTTTCTGCTAACCTGAAAACAATCCATGGGAGCAGGCGGGCTCTAGTGCGCCTGCGGAGTTTGGAGCTCCTTCAACTTCACGACTAATTGCAGAGAGGCAGTGGGCGGGCTCTTGGCAAGCGATTAGCTGTCCCACTGCATGAATAATTTGCATAGAAAATGCTTTATTTTGGCAATCTATTAAAGGGCCCACAGTGCTGTGGCTTATCTCGGTCTCACAGCAAGGAGAAGGCTTGGCTATCTCGTTAAGTTCTGTTGATGCATAACAATTTGAAATGGGCACAAGCTAGTATGACATTTAAAGATGCCTTCACTTAATTATATTACACAAACATGGGGTTGTTTATCCTTGGGAATAAAGTCTTTTTGAAGTCAAAGTTGGCATGTGCATAAAGGAGGGCATTTTAACTGATTTTTCAAGAGGGGGCTTGCTCACTTCACACTTGGGGGGCTGCACTCCCCCCGGGCCTCGTGACATAGAGGGTTCTACAGCTCAGACGCAGAGGCTGGGATTGGGTCTTTAGTTCTTCTTCTTTGGGGGTGGCCTACAGTTTGGCACTTAATACAATATTGTGGAAAGCAAAGCTTATTAGAGCAAGGAGAAGAGACTTGCTGTGTGACCTTGGGTGATCCCCTCCCTTCCTCTGGGCCTGCACTGCCTCCTGTGCAACACGTGGTGTGGGGCCATCCTGCTCTAAAGCAGTGACTGGCAAACCACAGTGTGTTTTTGCTTTCTCTTTGCCGCTTCCCGCATCAACTCTATCATGAGAAAAATAGCTCCTTTGTTAAAAGGCAGAGGGGGGACCCCATCACACTCTGAGGACTGGAAGCCTGCTGGAGGGGAAAGGTGGGGGAAACTAGGTGGAGGCTGGCAGCTGCAGCAGATGTTGGTGCATTTTTGCTCTGCGAAGCCAGAAGGCCCCTGGAGACGACAGAGCCAGCAGCCTTGCCTTCTTTCCTCAAAAACTAGGAGCTGGGTCCCGACTAGAGGAAATGCAAGGGGAGCCGCAGGCCCCCGAGAGGCTCCATGGAGCTCTGAGAAGGCCTTGCTTACAGGTGCTCGTGGCAAGGCTGGCGCCTCGGGGCACTGGAGCA
Organism: Sylvilagus floridanus; assembly: GCA_949820135.1. Lineage (NCBI taxonomy): Eukaryota > Metazoa > Chordata > Mammalia > Lagomorpha > Leporidae > Sylvilagus > Sylvilagus floridanus. The sequence continues at coordinate 69,996,440 of OX463224.1, read as the reverse complement.
GAGACCAGTGCTGCCACGGGAGGAGCTGCCACGGGAGGAGGGCATGGGCTCAGGGGGGCTGGTTTCTGGCAGGACACAGCTTGTGATCCCTCCTGTGAGGGTGCTGCCCGAGGAGACCCTGCAACAGAAGCTGCAGCATGAAGGAGGGCTTTGTCCAGCTCTCTGCCTTTCAGTCTCTGTGCCTCTCCTGAGTTGAGGCTTTCTGGAAAACAGAGTTTCATCCCACTTCCCACTCCCTTCCTGTTCCTCCAGGACTGAGGACTGCACACTCCTGTACTTGGAGGCAACACACTCCGTGCCTGCCTCTTCCTGCCACCTAAAAAAGTGTCTATATATTGGGGATTAATGGACATATTATCTCTGATTAAGAACAGACACAATTCCCGTCCCATTATGATTTCCTATAAATAAAACTCTCCATTAAAATAATTGAAAGAATATGAATTAGCATTAATAGTTAACTTTATATTTAAATGATATGAATGAGACCCCTTTGATTAGGGCCTAAAATGATGTGAACTCCTAGACACAATTAAGTAGTTCTTGGGCTAGTCTTTACCTGGTGTCCATCACTGCCTACTGTAGCATGATTTTCCTTTGGTCTTGATAAAACTAATCCACTGAATATGTAAACTCTGAGAATGTCTTCCTGGTGGTGCTAGAAAGAGCCTCCTAACCTACCTTAGCTCTAGACAAGCAGTCAAGGGGAGAAACCATACTGTTACACTTGCATCATTTAATACTAAGAAACAAAGGTGTTACTTATGGAGCAGTTGGTTCCTCACAGGCACTGTGCTAAGTATTTGACATTGATGCCTTTGTGGCTCAAACATGGGGCAATTGCCAAATGGTGGCAATTTCCTATGGCTCAGCCCATACCTATTTAATCCCTACCATACCCTTACCATTCTTATTACTATTTCCATGTTACAAACTATGGAGGAATAAAGTAAATTCCCCAAATTACAGAGCAAGTAAGTGGAGCCAGGGTGCCATCCTTTGTAGAGCAAGCTCTCTGATTTAATAGGCACCCAGCCCTGACACTTTACCTTTTGCCAACATGTACCTTTAAGCACTTCACATGTTTTGTGTATATGGTTAAATTGAACCTGCTACGTATTATGTGCTCAATTAATGTCTGGTAAATAAATGGATACAAGATTGACTTCGGGGTGCCTGAGGCTCTGACTGTTGTACAGAACAGGCTGACTGGATACTGCTGAGCCGGGGCCTGAGGCTCCTTCACTCCTGCCAGCATGACCTCCTCACACTAGCTGCATTTCCAGAGACCAATATGGGGCCAGGAATGGCTGGAGGAGTGGAGGGAGGGAGCAAGATAGACCCGGGGGCTGTATGGCTGTCAAGGCAGAGCACTAGGAAGGATGGCCATTTGGAGGAGCAGAGGAAGGGAGAAGAGCACGAAGAATTGTCCTGCCATGAACCACTATGTCCCGCCCACCCCCCACCCTCCTGGCCCCGTCTGGGGCCACAATGTCACTCGCGATTAAAAGGGCAGCCTATGAGCTGCGGATGGTCCCAGCTATGCGTGAGCTCATGCTCTGGTGCTGCAGCCTGACTCCTGGCGCCATGCACAGGCGCGATGGGGGCTCAAAGGCAGCACATCTAGCCACTGTTGCCTGTTGTGAGGCTGGGAGAGGGAGCACCTTCCTGCAACTGGATTGCCTGACCTCCATGCATTCCAGCTGCAAACAGGCCGGAAATGTCCACTAACATCAGATAGTCCTTGTGACACCTTCATCCCTTGATGAGCACTTGGAGCCTTCTGAGCCCCATGTCTGTTCTCTGTGCTGAGATCAAATTCACCTTCTCATAGCCCCCTAAAGCTACAGATTCTTCTCTTCCCCTCACAGTGCCTTGTGGTGGTACCTACGGAACTGAAATTGGGCACTTTAAAAACATATTTATTTATTTGAAGGGCCAAGTTATGGAGTAAGAGAGCCAGGGAGAGACAGAGGAAAAGAGATCTTCTGTTTGCTGGTTCACGCCCCCAGATGACTGCAATGGTTGGGGCTGGGCTGGCCTGAAGCCAGGAGCTAAGAACTCTGTCCAGGCCTCTCATGTGGGTGATCGGGGTCCAAATACTTGGGCCATCATTTTCTGCTCTCCCAGACACATTAGCAGGGAGCTGGATTAGAAGCAGAATAGCTGGGACTCTAACCAGTGCTGGGATATGGGATGCCAGTTCTGCAGGTAGTGGCTTGACCTACTGTAGCACATTGCCAGCCCTGGTTGGGCACTCTTAGTGGCTGACTGTAGAAGGAAGGAAAGGCACATAGGCATTCATGGCTATTCCAGAGGGGGCGGAAACCCCATGATCCCATTCATGATATGAAGTCAGTGGGTGGACTGTAATTGATATGTTTGTTAATTTTTGACCAAACATATCTAAGAAATTGAAAACTATAAAATGACACACAGATGCACAATATTTGAATCATTTCTGATAACAGGAAATGAATGACAGTAGCATAATTGTTGCCTTCAGTCTTTCAGTCTTGAGTGGTATTTCCAAAAAGGAGTGATTGATTAGCGGAGGTGGACCCCGAACCTCTGCCACACTGCACACAGCAGTGCTAACCATCTATGTTGATGGGGGGTCCTGGGGAGGCACTTGGTGAAACTGGAAACCTGGGATTCCAGAGGCTGAGCAGATGGGTACAAAACAAGGAACTGCTGGTGCCTGGAAAACAGAAGGCAAGGGAGAGCTGTACTTCCCTTGGGCCTGAAACCTCCAGATCTGGGTCACTTCTGAGGATCTTCTGGAGAAGGAAATGCAGTGCCAGTCAGTGACTTACTCAGCATCCCTGTGATGCCTTGCTGGACCTGTTGAGAAGAACCTCCCACATGCTTGATCCTTGAAGTGCTTGGACATGTTCTTGGTTAAAGTCTCTTTTAAAGATTTACTTATTTATCTGAAAGCCAGAGTTACAGAGAAGCAGAGCAAGAGCGAGAGAGAGAGAGAGAGAGAGAGGTCAGTCTTCCATCCACTGGTTCACTCCTCAGATGGCTGCAATGACTGGAGCTAGGCCTATCTGAAGCCAGGAGCCATGAGCCTCTTCTGGGTCTCCCATGCATCCCAGGCCATAGCAAATATCTGGATCAGAAGTGGAGTAACCAGGACTCAAACCCATGCCCATATGGGATGCCGGCACTGCAGGTGGAGGCTTTACCTGCTACGCCACAGTGCCAGTCCCTGGTTAAAATCTTTTTTTTTTAAAGATTTATTTTTTAATTTGAAAGGCAGAGTTACACAGAGGAAAACAGAGGGAGACACACAAACACAGCACAACACACACACTCACACACACACACACACACACACACACAGTATCTTCCATCTTCTGGTTCACTCTCCAAATGGCCACAACAACCAGGGTGGGTCAGACGGAAGCCAGGAGCCAGGAGCCTCTTCTGGTCTCACACATGAGTGCAGGGGCCCAAGCACTTGAGCCATCTTCTGCTGCTTTCCCAGGTGCATTAGCAGGGAGCTGGATCTGAAGTGGAGCAGCCGGGACTCAAACCGGCAGCTGTATGGAGTGCCAGCATAGCTGCGGTGCTTTTCCCATTATGCCTCAATGCCAGCCCCAGTTAAAATCTTATCTCTGATGCCACACTTGGTATCATCTCACAGTCCAACCCCCCATGCACCATGTTTGATGATCTCTTTCCATTCATCAGCCCATTTGATCTTGCAGTAACTTACAAGGGCAGAGATAATTATCCCCAGAGAAAACTGAAGTTAGGTGACGTTCTTAAGCTCACCCAACAAGTCAGTGATGATGAAGGAATTGGCATACCAATGTTTACTTTCTACCACAGAATTCTTCCAATAAAAGCACACCCCTGCCAGGGATGGGGTAGGAGGAAAGGAGAGCTCTGTCCGTACCATGATTGATCCAGTTTGATAGCAAGAAGTATCTGGGACCTGCTCAGAGAGCATGATTTTCTTGAAGCCTAGACGTAAAACAGACTGATCTGGACATAAGAAAGCAACAAAGGGGCAGTTCGTCTTCCAGACATGCCCAGAGTTATTTATCATTCATTCATTCAGTATTAACTGAGATCCTACTGTGCTGTCACAGTCCCCGCATTTGCCCTCTTCTTCCTCCCACCCTCAGTACAGCCCCTGCAACCCGGGAAGCAAAGGCAGGACTGGGGAACCATGCACAGCTCAGTGCAAGTGTCAAGGAGAGGGATGGGACAAAGGAAAGATGGAGCCCCATCTACTTCCTCCATTCCTGGGAATGTCCTCATTTCCTTTAGGAGAATTCAGGAGAGCCTGGTCTCAACTTATCCATGCAGGGAGTTGGTGGCCCCCATTAGACCCATATGGCACTCAAAGGCCAGGCAGGATCAGCTGGACAGCCTAGCGCTGCTTAAAGAAGTCTCCCAGATCCGCTCTTCCCTTTGCCTTCCTCGTTCTTCCCTGCGATCTCATTTCCTATGATCAACTCTCGCTCCATGCCTCAAACTCTGATATACCTTTACCCTTTAGAATGTCAAATTCTGGGTGTTTCTAGTGCATGAAATTTGACTTTTCCTCAAACGGGATCAAATTTGGCTTACCCCTGTTTTGCCTTAGATAGGAGCCCCTACATGGCCCAGACCTTCATGTCAGCCATGTGGCTGTGTCTCTGTAGGCCAGACCTAAGCAGACAGTGGGTGTGGGTGTAACTTCCAAGGGGCTCACCTGGGAGGGGGAGGGAAAGCTGCAGTTTGAGGACTATTCAGTCAGTCCAACAGTGCAGGAGAGGCTGCAGTTTGTTATTGATAGAACATCAAAGGTGGTTCCATGGGAAGGTTTCTATTCCTTGGACTTTTTCTTTAATATTTTATTTATCTGTTTGAAACGTAGAGTTATAGAAGAGAGAAGGAGAGACAGAGAGGAAGGTCTTCCATCTGCTGGTTCACTCCCCAAATGGCCACAACAGCTAAGGATAGGCTATGCTGAAACCAGGAGTCGGGAGCTTCATCAGGGCCTCCCACATGGGTGCAGGGGCCCAAGCACTTGGGCTATCTTCCATTGCTTTCCCAGGCCATTAGCAGAGAGCTGGGTTGGAAGAGGGGCTGCTGAGACATGAACCGCATCCATGTGAGATGCTAGTGCTGCAGGTGGAGGCTTTACCCACTATACCACAATGCCGGACCCTGGAGTGTTTCTTATGACTTTAATAATAATAATAATAATACAAAAGATACATTGTGCTAATTCTGATGCTGTGATGCTGGCCAAAATATGTCTTTATGTTTCCCACATGCTTTTGTGGAGCCTTAAGCTAGCATGTGAACAGGTCCAGGCTAGCTTCCTGATGAGAGACAGGCACACTGTTGCCCCCCTGCTGTCAACTGATAACCAGCCAACTTCCCAAAGCAGAACTGGGAACTCTTGGATAACGCCATCCTGGATCATCCTGCCCCCAGCTGAGCTTCCAGGTGAAGGCAGACACATGAAGAAGCTTAGCTTAAATCAACCAAACCAGACTCAAAATAACAGAACCACCCAGCTGGTCTGTGGACTCATAAATGTCATTTTAAGCTACTGATTTGGGGGAGGGTTTGTGTGGCAGCAAGATCTAGCAGATACAAGGTGAAATGAAGAGATGGGAGATGTGTTGTCTTAGGCAATGAGAAGATTGCATGCTAACTGTAGTGTCTGACATGTCGCAGGGCCCCTTCTGTCAAAGGCACCCCATTACCCCTCCCTCTAGGTTGATGCAGCCCCACACAGAGGTGCTTGACTTTCCAGGGAGCACCGATGAGACACAGTCCCTGCCTTCCGCCTCAGTGGAGCCCCCTCGTGCAGGCATAAATTGCTCAACTGCAAGCAGCTTGCTTGCACCTAGAAAAGAGTCCTTTTAAGCCAGTAAGTGCTGTACTATGCTGCTTCCCACCACTGCTAATTGAATGAGAACTTGGTATCTGACCAGGAGAAGGCAAACCATACCCTTGTATTTGGTAATTGGGATTATAAAACGTGGCGAGTAGCACTGAATTGCAAAACAAGGTTAAAAAAAATAACATAGAAAGGTCTTGTAGTAGAATATGGGGGCATGGATCTTGAGGGCTGTGGTGAGCTGGCATTGAGAGAATGTGAGTAAAAGCGCCCTGGATACAGCATGTGGAGGGTTGAGGGGAGGCAGTGGAAGCTGCGGGGGAAGGCCGACACAAGGGCCATGGCTGTTGTTTTATGACAGATAATTGCAGAAGGAGTGTGAGCACCTGCCCGGAGGCCTTCTGGCCATCAGGGGTCTGTTACCAGCTTCCTCCTTGGCTCTCAAGACCCCATGTGAACGCAGTGGAGGATGACCCAAGAACTTGGGCCCTGCACCCATGTAGGAGACCCAAGAGAAGCTCCTTGCTCCTGGCTTCAGATCAGCCCAGCTCCAGTCACTGTGGCCATTTGGGGAGTGAACCAGCAGATAGAAAACATCTGGCTCTATCTCGCCCTCTCTCTGTAACGCTGCCTCTCAAATAAATCAATCTAAAAAAAAAAAGAAAAAGACCCCATATAATTTGGATCTTGTCCTCGGGTTACTGAAAAGCTGGGACTTCCTGCGTCTCTGCCTCCCTTCCCTGGGTTGACCGCACACTAGCGACCCCTTGGTAAACCAGAAGCTTATTGCCAAGACCCAAGGCCTCGAATCTTGTCCTCCACAGTCCCACTCCCTACCCAGGTCTTGGTAGGACGGACCCAGGAGGAATGGTTACCAGGGTCATCGTGCTGCAGGGCTACAGGGCAAAGGGAAATGTGCCATCCGGAGGCAGCCGGAACACCAACTCCAAACTCCACTGTCCCTACTGGTCACGCTCACAGTGTCCCACATCCCAACCCTGGAACATACTCTTCCAGCTCCCAGTGTAGACTCATCTTGGAAGCCGCTGTCAACTCCAAAGACCTTTGTCTCATCTCAGGAAGGAGTCTCTACCTTACCAGGCCCCTGCTGACTTCACTCTGTAGGGCCCAGAGGTCCCAGGGCTGGAGGACCCTTTAGAGGCCACGTTGTCCCACTTGTAAATGAGGAAAGAGGCTCAGAAAGCAAGGTACCCGGAGTCATGGAGGCTGACTCAAGAGGGAGACAGGAACAATGAGAATTGGAACCCTATCTCTTGTCTTCTTTCTATTTGAAAAGGTCCCTAACCAGAGGAGAGGCTCCATTGGGAGACCTAGTCAGTGCAATATAGGGTGTATTTGTTAAATCATTCATTCAACTTTTTTTTTTATCACTCATTGTATGCCAAGCTCTGTACTTAACAGATCTTCACTGTGATCCATTCGAATAATATAATCTTCAACCTTCTCTCTGGATCAACACAGCCTAAGCCCAGGGCCTGGAGCCCAGAGACCAGCTCAGAGCCAAGCCAGATACCACAAGATGCCAGTGTCCCTCGATGATGACTGCTATAGGATGTTCTTCTTCCTGCCCTGGCTGTGCAGGGGGAAGGCTGTCCTTCGTGCTCAGCTGTATGCTAGAGGCTTGGCCTCAGCAGGCCTCAGACCTGCACTGGAATAAGGGATCTGAGCCCAGCCTCGCCTTGACCTCCATCTCCTAGTGTGCCACCTTTCCTGTCCCTTCCTCTGAGAAAATTTGTCAGGCAACATCCACCAAGAGTGAAGCAGCTTCCACCTGCTGGGGCTCATTCCATGCTGCCACCGCTTTATGAGGCAGGTGCTACTAAATCTCATTTTAGAGCAGAGAGAACTGGGCTCACAGAAGAAATCATTTTGCTCCACTGCACACAGACGGTCACTGGCGGGGTGGAGACTAGAAGCTGTGCCTGACTGCACAGCCCAGACTCTGCGCTGCTGCTAAAGGGGGAGGTGTGTGTGTGTTTGGGGTAGGGCAGAGGAGCAGCGGCTGGGCACAGTGTTGAGGCAAGCAGATGTTCAGGTGTCTCTGCTTGGGCCAGGCTGGCCATGGTGTCTGGGGTCCTGCCTGGGGCTTCTCCCTGTGTTAAGTAGTATCAGAGATTCCACCCAGCTCGGCTTCCTGAGCCCCAGAGCAGGAGGGGGCTGCTGTGTGTCAGTGAGAGCTCGCAGTTTGGGCCTTGGGGCAGTGAGTGGACAGCAAGCACTGGGCTGTCTGCTGCTTTGGACTCCTTTCTCCAGGGCACCGTGGCGGACACAGGGAGTTGTGCTTTGGGAAAGGGAACGAGTCGGTGAGGCTGAGCACTAGTGGCTCCAGCACAAGGCTCAGGGCTCACAGCACCCACCCTGGCTGCAGGCCCCAGGACATGGAAGGGATGTAGGAGAGGTACCCAGACACAGTTTGCCCTGAGATTTGGGGACAACACTGTAGGCACAGAGCTGGGCACCTAGGAGAGGGCTCCCCCAGCATGTGAGTTGAGGTTGGGGGGAGAAGTTTCTTTCATTCTCAACACACTTACCAACCCCACAGCCAGTGCTGGGTGGGCCAGGATGCAAGGGAGAGAGGACTTGCCACCCTCAGCCTCAGCACCCCTGGACAAGCTGATGCGACGGCAGGTGATTTTTCAGCAGGATACAGAGTGGGCCACCTCTTTGACAAGCACAGTAGTTCCCCTCCTGTTTAGCCTGGGAAATCCTCTGCTGGTGATCCTGGCATCTGTCAACCTTGGTTCCCATACGCACACTGCCATCTGCTGGGAGGATGGAGGATCTGGCTAGAGGCTGCCCTGAGTTAGGACCAAAGGCAGAAGTCAGACTCCTGGGAAAACCTCTCTCCTGCTAGTCCCAAACAGAAGAGGCCCCAGCCTCACTCCTTCCCTGCTTGCCCGCTTGCCCTCTCCTACTCCCATCTTAAGTGTTTGTTTGCAGACGGCAGATTCGGTCCCCAAGAAGAGGCACAGGCACACAGCAAGGCTTACCATACAATGGCTAGGGCTGCAGCAGGCAGGCTTAGGGCGTGTGGCCCTCGGAGCAGATGATGGTTGTACTGTCTGTCATGCATGGGCCAGAGGAGAGGGGACCACATGCCCGACCGGGTTGGAGGCCTGGAGGGGAGGCCTCATGACTATGTTGCCCCCAGTCTGCCCAAGAGTTGGGTGTCTAGAAAACCAGGCCCCATGCAGAGCTTCACTGAAGCTAGTGGGGGTGGAAGGCGAAGGGGTTGCTCCTGCTAGCACACTGGGAGTAACTCAGAGCAGAGATCAGAAGGCGGAGAGTCCCCTGAGACCTCCCAGTCGCGCTCCCACTTTATGGATGAGAACACTGAGGCACAGAGCTGGGGTACATTACAGTGACTCTCCTGCTAAGAGGTACTGTGAAAGCACATTCCCAAGGACTCAGAGTCTAGTCCTTTCCTGTGTAGATGGAGTCTGCAACCAAGGCCTGGAGGGTGATGAGAGGTGGGGGCGGGGTGGGGGGTGATGCTGGACTCCTTGGGGCTCCAATGCTAGTATCTGTCCTGTGCTTTTCCTGTGCCCCAGACTGCCCAGCATGAAGAGGCCGGCTCCTAATGTACAACGTGCTGACGACAGGGGCCGCAGGGGTGGTGGGTGGGCGGGAGGATCCTCAGCCTCTGGTGAGGGGAGCTGGGGCTGGCTGCCGTGCCACTTCTGCTGCGCAGAGCAGGGCCAGGTAGGAGGCTTAGGTATCCTGTGCTTTTATTTTCTCGGCTTTTATTCATTCACAGCCTGTCAGTGTACATTGTTTACATTATAAATCATATGTATTCCCACACTCCCTCTTAAGGAAAAGGCCCAAGAATACAGATTGTTCTGCAGCTGGGAAAACAACGGTGGCAGCAGCAGTGCTATGTCTCCATCCTCCCTTTGGCTCCCTGGTGGGCTGCAGGAGGGCTCTCATGGTGCCAAGTTGAGGGCTGAGACCACCTAGAACCGCCCCCACCCACCCACCATCCACTCAGAGCAGCATATGCAGCTGACCTGCGTGAGCAGGGGAACCTGAGGGTGGTGTGTTTCCTTCATTCCCTCCCTGAGCTGGCCAGGTAGGGCTGGATTGGGGCCCCAGCTGCCTGAAACCACCTGAATCCAAACTAGCCTATAGCAAATCCTCCAATCAGGAGCCAGGGAGATGGAATGCAAATGCGACCGGAGGAGAGGCAGATTTGTGAAGGAAATAGAGCTGGTTGGGATGTGGCATTAGAGCAGAACCAAGTCAGGAACAAATACAGCAGGCCCAGGAGGAGTCTTGCAGGCAGTCACAGCTTACAATTGTAGATTGATTTCACTGGATAGAGTGGGAGGACCTGGGGTTCTGGCCAGCTTGGGATTTCAGGAGCTAGGCTGAGCAGATGTATCCTCCAGCTATGAGAATGAACAAAGAGGAGCTAGTGTACATACCTGCAAGGAGGGAAAGAAAGCCCAAAATACTGTTTTTATTGCATATCAACCTTGTCTAAAGCTATACTCCAAGGAAAAGTCATAGCTTTAAACATTGTTAGACATGATAAGTTACTAATAGCTGGCCCCACAGGCAAACTCCAGAATCACAGTGGCTCAACACAATTAAGATTGTTTATTGTTCATGTTTTATACCTATTTCAGTCACTAGGAAGGAAGGCCGGTGGAGAATCTTCTTCCTTGTAGCTGTGCCATCTAGAACACATAGCCCGAAAGACTGTGGTTGAAGAAGGAAGAGGAGGGTGAAAACTTACTGGTTCTTGGCTGGCTCAGACCAGACAAAAAATTCTTTGCTTTTGCTCATAGCACTTTGGTGAGAACCCATCACGTGAGTGAAATCAAACCTCAAAGAATGCTGTGATGTTTTGGAGAACAGCATGTAGTGAGCCTTGTCTGAGATGCACATCAAATATTAGACAAGGGGCAATTAAAATAATTGACTCACATATCCAACTAAGGAAGCTAGAAAAAATTACCATCACTCTAAAAAAAAAAAGCTGTAAGAATAATAGAAATTAATTCATTGAGAATAATTTAATGGGGCTGGCTGTGGCACAATGAATTAAGCCACCCTCTGCAGTGCTGGTATTCCATTTGGGTGCTGGTTTGAGTCCTGGCTGCTCCACTTCTGATCCTGCTGATGCACCTGGGAAAGCAGTGAACGATGGCCCAAGTGCTTGGGCCCCTGCACTCATGCGGGAGACTCAGAAGAAACTCCTGGCCACAATACCCCGGTCTGTCTGGGCCAGACTGAAGCCAGGAGGTAGGAACTGCGTCTTGGTTCACTTGGGTGACAGGGGCCCAAGTGTTTGGGCCATCTTCTGCCGCCTTCCCAGGAACATGAGCAGGAAGCTGGATGTGAAGTAGAGTAGCTGGGACTCCAGCCAGCTCTTTTAGGTTGTATGCCAACATCACAAGCAGAAATTTAACCCACTGCACCACAAGGCCAGCCCATACACATAGTTTTACATGTAAAATTTTTCAGACTTCTGAGGTACAATTAATTCTGCAGTTGAACTATTCCAGCATGTAAAAAGGAACAGAAAATCTCAAAAATATTTGTAATAAACAAGTAAATCATTGGTAGCCAAACTTGACAAGGTATAAAAACTACCACAGATTAATCTCACTTTTGAAAGCAAAGTAAAAATTTTAAATAAAATATCAAATAGAAATTAGCAGCACTTTTTTAAAAAAGATTTATTTTGTTTATTTGAAAGACAGAGTTACATAGAAAGGTAGAGACAGAGAGAGAGGTCTTCCATCCACTGGTTCACTCCCCAGATGGCCGCAGTGGCTGGAGCTGCACCAATCCGAAGCCAGGAGCCAGGAGCCAGGAGCTTCTTCTGGGACTCCCACGTGGGTGCAGGGGCCCAAGGACTTGAACTATCGTCTACTACTTTCCTAGGCCATAGCAGAGAGCTGGATCAGAAGAGGAGCAGGGGGACTAGAACTGACGCCCATATGGGATGCAAGCACTTCAGGCCAGGGCTTTAACCTGCTGTGCCACAGCACCAACCCTGCACATTTTTATATAGTATGTAATTACCAAGTGAAATTCATGCCAAAAATGCAAGTGTGATTTACCATATTAATACATTGAGACAGATGTTATTAGTCTAAAAGTTAGCATCATGCTTAATGTGGAAGCTTTGGAATCATTTTTACCAGTATCAGGAAAAAATTCAAGATACAATTTCTATTACTTAACACTGTTATATAGTTATTGACCATTATAAAGAGCAAAGGGAAATAAATACAAGATATGAAATTGGAAATTATAATTATTTGTAAATAGTATGAAGAATACAATCAGTGGAAACAACAAATGATAAGTGATAATTAGAAAGCTTAGAAGTAAAATCATGTTTTTCTTGTAAGAAAAATGACAGGTTAAAATAATATAGCAAAAATGTTCACTCTCACAGTAGCAACAACAAAAAAGAGATAGTGAGAAATAATTTGAGAAAGAACATTCAGAACCTATAAACATCCCCCCTGAGTAACCAAAAGAGTAGAATAATTGAAGATACAATTACTGTTTGACTATAAGCAAAATAAACTCAATTTTATACAAATGGCAATTAACAGTAAATTGATGCATATATTAATCATGATACCAATTCTATTAATTCTACCAGTCAACTTAGAAAGGGATTCTAAAGTTAATTTGGAAAATATATTAGTAAGAATAGGCAAGAACTCTCTGAATAAGATAAATGATAATGAATTAGCTATGTAAGATAAAAAATAATGCTATAGTAAATAAAATAGTTCACGACTGACACAGAAGACTTATCATTGGCACAGAATGGAAACTCTAGAGAGAAATTAAAATGTCCACGTGAATTTACTTTATGGGGAGCAGTTTAAATCAATAGCTAGAAGATTGGTTATTCCATAAGTGAAACCAACTCATCAGCCAGTCTTTTTCTTTGGAGGAAATAGGAGGAAGAAGACGCAACATTCCTCTAAACTCACTTAGCAAAATAAATTCTGGGTGTATCCAAAGTGTTATAAATGTGGAGAACAAAATCACAAAAGTACAAAAAGGAGATATTGATGGATGCTTTTCAAAATCTTAAGGTAGAGAAAACCTTCCTAGCATAAAACAAAATCCCAAATCCTTAAAGTGAAAACTAATAAATTAGGCTACAGACAAGAAAAAAAAATCCTTTCTTGGGTAAAATCCATCATAATTGAAGGCAAAAGAGATAATCAACAAAAAATATTTGGCACATGTTTGACTGTCATGGAAGGTCCTACCCTCAGTTTGTGGAGGGAGGGTGAATTGGTTTCAATAACATCTGACTCCCCCAACTCTTGCAGATGTTTAAACCCCAAAGTTTTATGTTAACAGCTAATGGATCAAGGTTGATGGAGTAGGGTGGAGGCTGGGTCCAATTATGTGTCTGAAAGTGGGACCTGTGGGAAGTGATCTTGGTGGAGCCTCACATTTGGGTGATGATGGCATTGTCAGGAGACAAGATAAATGCTAGATGAAGAGTGTGCTTTGTGTGTCTCTCTGCTCCCTGGTACACCATGCAGTCATTTTTCCACCTTCTTCTCAGCTCACTACTTGACTACCTGATCTTGGACAGTGAACCCCCAAATCGTGAGTCAAAATAAATCTTTTTTCTCTCTTAAGTTGCTCCTCTCAGGTATTTTTGTTAAACTGATGAAAATCCGACTGAAACAGAGAGAATAGGAAGAAGGATGCAAGGAGAAAGAGCAACATGGAAGGGCAAAAGGAAGGGAAGAGGATGGGAATAACAAAGAAAGAGGAAGGGAAAACCAGAAGAAAAAAACCCATCTCCTTTTTTGGGCAGTTGCTCCCTTGCAGTGGAAACCCCTCTTCCCAGTCAACTCCTAGGAGCCACTGTGGGTGACTCTTCCCTACACACTTTCCAAAACTTGGTGTTTCATCTCTTTATGGCAGCAACATAAAGACTGGTTGAACCACTCAAGAAAGGCTGCTGCCTAGAGAGGTGAGCTTAGACAGATATCCCAGGGCCAGGAAGTACACAGACTTCAAATAGCAGACGTGAATGTCTTTCAGCAAACTAGTGTTACCTCACAGGTTCTGGATGGCCCTAGACTGTACCTTAGAGATAACCTAGCTAGTGTTTTTTTGAAGTTTTTCATAGCAGGATCCTTTGGCTTTTCAAGTGAAATCTATGAAAAAGCCCAATATAGGGGCCGGCGCTGTGGCTCACTTGGTTAATCCTCCGCCTGCGGCGCCGGCACCCTAAATGGGCTCCGGGTTCTAGTCCTGGTTGCTCCTCTTCCAGTCCAGCTCTCTGCTGTGGCCCGGGAAAGCAGTGGAGGATGGCCTAGGTGCTTGGGGTTTTGCACCCGCACGGGAGACCAACAAGAAGCACCTGGCTCCTGGCCTCGGATCGGTGCAGCGCCGGCCATAGTGGCCATCTAGGGGGTGAACCAACGGAAGGAAGACCTTTCTCTCTGTCTTTCTCACTGTCTATCAAATAAAAAAAAATTTTTAAAAAGAAAAAGCCCAAAATATAAGAAGATTGCAATAATATAAGTAGTATACTAGTATAAGTATATTTACCTTCAAGTTTAAAACATTAGCTTCTTTTAGTTGGGGCCTGCACAGTGGCATAGCGGGTTAAGCCACTGGCTGCAACACCAGCATCCCACATGGATGCTTGTTCAAGTCTCAGCTGCTCTACTACCAATCCAGCTCCCTGCTGATGTGCCTGAGAAAGCAGTAGAGAATGGCTCAAGTCCTTGGGCCCCTGCACCCATGTGGGAGACTCAGAAAAAGGTCCTGGATCCTGGCTATGGCCTGGCCATTGCTGCCATTTGGGGGAGTGAACCAGTGGATGGAAGATACCTCTCTCTCTCTCTCTCTCTCTCTCTCTCTCTCTCTTCCCCCTCTTTTTCTCTCTTTCTGTGTGTGTGTGTAAATCTGCCTTTCAAATAATAAAAATAAACCTTTTAAAAAGAAATTAAAGTTGGTAATACTAAGGCATTTTACTTCTTTTGTTCAAAGCACACCACAAATTAGAGACAATGGGAAATACAGAGGAGAAACACTATCTCATTAAAACAAACAGCCACCATCCCAATCTATCAACTATGAAGCACGCCTGCCAAACGCTATGAAAAATCTGGAACAAAAAGAGAGGACTCTGAAACATAATACACATTTAAACTTCCATGGTATCCACCATTTTCTGATACTGGTAGCTGTTATCAATCTCTTACATGTCCAGTCCAACACTCCTTTGATTGGCAATGGACTCGAACATGACCACACATTAGAATTCCTTAGGGGATATATTAATCCCAATATTCAAGTCTCATTGTACCTAGCCTGTTGATCAGAATTCCAGGAAAGTGGGGTACAAGTTGCAGCATTTTTTAAAGCTCTCAGGTGATTCAAGTGTCCAGCCAAGGTATGAGAAGTCAGGTTGGATATGGAAAAAGAGCAAGGTAGGTGAGTTTGCTGGAAGGACAAAGCCAACACATCATTATTACTGTGTATTTTCAAGGCCCCTAGCCAGAGAAGTGGGGATGGAGGAGGAGCATCAACAGGGATCACGACTTCATAATATAGAGAATCTATGATTGTAGGATTCTTGCTGTGAGCCTTATTGAGCTGTTGAAAGAAGAAAGATGTACATCTTGGGAAGATGAAATAGCAGACTTTTCCCTGTTTGCACTGGCTTGAATTGAAGCTGTGAACTATCTTGGCTTGCTCTTCTTTCTTTGCTCCCCACAGTGTTCAGCAAATGACCACTCCACTTAAAGATGAGCCTTAATCACCTGGAATTCACAGACCTTAGTAAAGGGGTGGGGTTGTAGGAAACATCAGAAAAGGAACACGAACAAAAGAGCAGATGAAGAACACATTTTGTTACTGAAAATCCAGTCTTTGCCAATGGTACTGAATTGGAAAAACAAGGACAAAGCCTGATGATAAAGAGAAAGTTTAATCTACTGGCAGATGAGGACAATAGCAGACTAGGGGTCTACAGAACTACGTCCAGCTTAGTGAACACACACTTGGGCTTTTGAATAGTGCAAAAGGGGGGTTGGGCGGCTGAGGCCGTGACTAATGGCCAGTCGGGAGTAGACAGTCAGGTGCTGAAGCTGGTTGCTTGTCTGATAACAGGGTATCTTAGATAGCAACATAGTTCCTTGAGAAACTTGCTTGATGTCTTGACTTAATCATGAGGAGAAAATTGCAGGACATTCTCTACAACTAAGTAGGTATAAAAGGTTATTTGAGATCTGTAAGAGGAAAAGTATCGTGTTAAGAGATTTCCAGTGTTTGATTAATCAGAATGAGGCCCCCTCAGCCTAGAGCCTGTGTTCGTCATACCCCTTCATATTCTGTTACAATAAATTTAAACTCTGGTCATGCTGACCAGGGAAGACCAGATTACTTTGCAAGTTTAGCTGGCTTTCTCAAGGCCAGTTTCTGGAATTCATGAGTATTATTTATCTGTTTGGACTGACAGTTTAATTAAAAGCTCAGTAGTTAGTTTTTGTTCATCAGAACATGTAAAGGAAAATAAGATGTATTTGGTATGGTTATAAATTCAAAAAGGATTACCCAGGTAAATGAAGGAAGAATTCAAACAATTTTCCACAGCCTTTGTCATGTGATCTCTCTTTCTGTAGAAAAATGTAAGAATAGACACAAAAGTATAGAGAAGAGCTTATAACAAGATGAAATAAATAATCTGGCAAGAGTCAAGAGAATAGATGGAAGCAAAAAATGAATATAATAGAGATGACTTCATATTAGAAGCAGCAAATAGGAGAAAAATGAGTGAAAATACAGCCAGAATCCTCATGGTCAGAATGGAAGAAAACACATAAGATAAACTAGCTATCTATCGCTCTTCCCATGCTAACTTGTTTTTTTCTTAGCTCTGTCTACATATGTATACAGAGATTTCTGAAATCACGTCCATTGAGAGTTAGAGATGGTTGTTGCTAGGGTGTAGAGTTTACAAGTGAGGATTAGCCTTCTTTGTATTGTGTATTATTTTAAAAAATATTTTATTTATTTATTTGAGAGGTAGAGTTACAGACAATGAGATGGAGAGACAGAGATAAAGGTCTTCCATCTGCTGGTTCACTCCCCAAATTGCTGTAATGGCCTCAGCTGGGCCAATCCAAAGCCAGGAGCCAGGAGCCTCTTCCAGGTTTCCTACATGGGAACAGGGGCCCAAGTGCTTGGGCCATCTTCTGCTGTTTTCCTAGGCTTTAGCAGAGAGCTGGATTGGAAGAGGAGCAGCCAGGACTAGAACCGGTGGCCATAAGGATGCTGGCATTGCAGGTGGTCGATTAACCAACTGCGCCACAGCACCAGCCTCCAAAAACAAATCATCTTAATAAAGTTAAAGCAACCAATAGTTTGAAAAAGTCAAGAATTAAAAGCAACTGTCTACAAAAACTAACAATGGATAATGTATCTAAGTGTAAAATGTGAAAGTATAAAATTCAGAGGAGAAACTATAGGGGGGAAAAAATCTTCTTAACTTTGGCTTAGGCAAAAAGTTCTAGATGTTACCTGAAGCACAATCCATAAAAGAGAATATTGATAAATTTGACTTCACAAAAATTATAAACTTCTATTCTATGAAGGATACTGTTAAAAGAATAAAAGATCAGCAATAAATTGGGAGAAAATATCAGCCAATCATATACCAAATGACTTGCATCTGGAACATAAAGAACTCTCAAAATTAAACAATAAGAAAATAACTCAATTTTTTAAATGGGAAAAGTTTAAAGGTTTAAAGTACACAAAGGTGTACTGATACCAACGAACCATACAAAAAGATGTTCAATATCATTCATTAGTCATTAGGTAAATTAAAGGCACAATGATATGCCAGTATACACACGTTAGAATGACTAAAACTTAAAAAACAAGACAAAACAACAACAAAGAAAAAACCTGATCGTGCCAAGTACTGATGTGCTTTTGGAATACCTGAAACTCATATATTCCTGATAGAAATAAAAAATTATACAAGTATTCTGAAAAAATTAGCATTTCCTTTAAAAGAGAAACATACTTACCTATGTTCCAGCAATCTCACTTCTTTGTATGATCCTAGAGACAAAAACTTATGTTCATACAACAACCTCTACTCAGATGTTTATAGCAATATTAGTAATTGCCAATCCTGAAAACAACCCAAATGTCCTTCAAAAAGTGAATAAACTGTGTTATATCCTCACAATAAAATACCACTCAGAACTAAAAAGCAATGAACTATTGATACATGTATCTTGAATAAATCTCAAATGCATCATGCTAGGTCAAAGAACCCAATATAAAAAACTTGCATACCAGCTGATTACGCTTGTAAGACATTCTGAAAAAGGCAAAAATGAAAAGAAAACAGATCAGTGGTTGCCAGGGCAGGTAGGAATACAAAGACACAAAGGATTCTTTGGGCTGTTGGAATTGCTATGTATGTTGTATGTGGCAGTGGCTGTAAAAATCTACATATGTGTAAAAACCCATGGGAAAAAATGAATTAGCTTGTAAATTTAAAAACTTCAATCCTTTCCCCCACCTCCTACCACAGTGTATGTTTAGCTTTCCGAATTCAAAACCTTCTTAGTGAAAATTTAAACCTATATTACTACCCAGAACACGGGGTAGGGGAAGGTTGTAGAACCACACTTGGATCTGCAGGTTATCAAAACATTATAAAGACATTAGATTGTATCCTTATGGTGCCATAGCTACCTTGGTTTCATAAGAAAAGGAAACAAAAATTAAGGCCACCCAAAGAAAAACAAGTCAAAATAATAATACTGAAAATAAAAATACTGAAAGCAAAGCTATTGAGGGGAACTTCTGATGCTTGTTAGTTTGATATCCAGTTTTTCTCTGCTCTTTGTTTTGGTCCCATAGTATTGAGAAAATCCTGATATATAGAGAAATATTGAAAATATTAAAATTTTGTGTTCATCTTACAGCCCCAAGATAATCTTCAATTAGCCTTGGATCTTGAATAAGAATAATATAAACTGTTTTTCTTCCAATATAAATATCACCACAATTATCTAACTGCTTACATTTCTTATCACAAATAAAGGGTTACAAATGAAGGACTCCAAAGTTACCTTTTATGTCCGCATTTATAAGAAATCAAAATTTAGAAGTGGAAGAATAGTCTTTATTCCCACCCTCTACTTTTAAAAAGAGTTAACTCAATGTACTCATTAATACATCAGTAATTTCCAGTGTACTCAAATTTAATATATATGCATTGAAGCATGTGTTCTCAGCATTTCTAAAAACGTATTTGAAAATAAAGTTAAGAATAAACATTGAAGGAAGCCCTGTATTACCCTAGTTTCTATAAAACACCATGTAAAAACACCAAGCTAACACTTAATGATCACCATGGAAACCAAACATGAGAGTGTAGATAGTTATTCAATGCCAACCTGTTCCCACTTCATTTATTCAGTTATGCTTTTCAGTTGCTGTATCATGTACATATGGACTTACTTCTAGTCAGTTTGGGAGCTTCTTCAAAGGATTTTGTCTCTAGAATACATGGTTCACATACTGGGAAGGATTTGGAGCAGCTCGGGGGATCAAGATGAGCAGGATAAGGAGAGTATTGGGGGTAGAGCCCCGACTCAGCACCCCTAATCTCACTCTACATCCCCCTCATTTCTGCTGTATACTGGTCCCAATCTAGACAGGCTTACTCTGAATGATGGGGAGAAGAGTTGCCCAGAGACCCCCAACTTTGTATCTTAATTTGGGGTTACCCACTTCCCATGCAACAAAGCAGACTCCAATGCAAAAATCTGGGTGCCCTACCTTATTTGGAAGGTGATCCCAAAATGCATGATGAGGAAATGGGCAGGTGAGACAAAGGAGAGGAGGTTCTAGAGATTTATCAGTGATTGGTTTACACCTGGAGCAACTAGAATGCAACCCAACTGGGGTGTCTTAGAAAGATTTGTGGGGCACCCCTCAGAATTGACCCTCTGAAGACCAAGGAAGCAGGGATATTTGTGTACCATCTCCTCTCAACTATTTGAGCATTGCTGTGGAGGTGATAAATCTCCCAACAGGCTAGCTTGCTCTCTAGGCAGAATAATGGCCTTGGGCAGAGAGACACAGAATGCCCACTTTTGTATAGGAACTAGATGCAGGGGACCTGAAGGGTGAGCCAACAGGATGTGGGTGGGGCACCTGTAACTCCTGGTAGAACTCCTTCCAGCACCACTATCCGCAAAGCAGCATGGAGTTGTTTGTCCTGCAGCCCCTGTTCCGAGCAAGCCCAGCCAGGGACCCTTCTCTAGCACACTCGAGTCAGATGCCCCGTGTGAACCCATCGCAAGTCCAGGGGAGCAGAGGGCTGCTGTCTGGGAAGAGAGGCAGCTTCATCTGTTGCACTAGAAGAGATTCCCCTCACCCTTTCTTCCACCCTTCTCAGTAACTGAAACCCATATTTACCACTTAAAGGCTGAGTCATAAGAAGGAGAAAGGTTGGCCTTGCTCTGCCAGCACCCAGAGAACTGGTAGACCCAACTTGCCTGGTTCTTCAGTTTTCACCAACTTGATCCCTCTACAGAAAGAAAAGTCATTATCAAAAAGCCAATTGTCCTTCTTCCTCTTTACAGAACTTTCCACTAAAGATAAAGCAAATTTTAATTAGATTAAGTATCCAATTACTGTAATTACATTTTTTAAAAATTCACATCATGAAGATGACCCTTTTTAAAAGGGTTACAGGAATAATTAGTGTATTCATATTAAGCAAAATGTATTGGATAATATTTATACCCAGAAGACAAAGTACATTACACACATTTACCTTTGGGGAAAGCTTGCAAATGTTTTGGCAGTGGCATGAATATTTATAGGCAAAAATGTGCTTTAGCAAGATTATGTGAGGAAGCATTTAAATGCTTACCAATTTTTACCCAGGGGTAAAGTATACAGAAAATGTAGTGCAAAGATTATGGATATGCAAAATGTGACTAAGCAGGGAATTTCTATCAGTTTGCTTAATTAATTGGTGCCAAAGACTATTTCTCCTTATTCAAAGCAAAAAAGCCCAAGGTATCCAACTGTGACTTCTCGTTACTCTGTCCTCCAGGGGCAAGGGCCAGTGAGGAGGGTAGGTCGGAAAGCAGTAAGGACATTCTCACCTCAACCACGAGGAAGCCAATTTCCTCATGCCCCTCACCTTTATCCACTGTGCCCCAGTGCACAGAGCTTGGGGATGAAGAATAAAGGTCTTTTAGAGGCTTCCTTCAAACCAAAGCTTTTCCTCCAAAACTGTCTTCCCTTTTCTGATTCCAATTTTCCTTCCTTGAAACTGCCTTTGAGCCACAGGCTCTACTGCTGTCTCTGCTGCACACACAATTGCCTTCCAGGCTCCATCACATTTGCTAGCTCAGTGGGAAGGAGGAAGCACACTATCCATTTCACAGATGAGAACACTGGGGCTCCAGAGCTTGGAACAGGTCCCAGAACCACACCGCAGAACTGGCCCTGGAAGGCAGCTCCTCTGCCACTGAACTCAGGCCTGTGTGACCTCTGCTCTGCCTGTCAGGAAGCTACATGTGGTCACCAAATCCTCCAGGAACACCCCACCTCTGCTGCCACCTACACCCATCTCAGTCAGGCAGCCCTGGCTTGGCTATGTCCTCTCATAGATAACTCCCAAACCAGAGTCAACAGGGGTGTGTCTGCTTGGGGAAACATTTACATATGTGCACGTAAGTGTAGCCAGCTCATGTATGTGAGGCCAGGAAAATAGTGCTCGTTGGCCTCTACATTGAGAACGTGAGATTCCCAAAGCAAATAACATGGAATGGAGAAGGGGTGCTCAAAGGACATCCACAGCTATCTGATGCTCATCATGTTCCCCTTATTCCTGATGGAAATGCTACCCCTCTTTAGCCCAGGTCCATCTCCTGCTTTCCTTCTGTGTCCTCTTCATCTGGGGCTTTGGTGTTACAGGCCTTGCTTCCATCCAGTTGCCTTCAGGAACTCGGGTCTCATTTCCCTGCTAACCACCCGTTTCCTGCCCATACTAAAGGCTATGACTCTCCACAATGCGGTGACTGTCCTTCCTATGAACACATTTGAAGGTTGTTTTCAGAGTGCAAGGTAAATCCTTGTAATTGTCTCTGAGATGGAAAAGCCTCAGGCATAGGAGAAATTAAATTTTTGGTTATAGGCAAGGTCATTGTATTAGTTGGGTCTTTCCAGAGGAACAGAACTAACAGGATGTGACAGACTGCTGCAGAATTCCCTCTTGCTCAAGGGAATGCCAGTTTTTGGTTATATTTAGGCCTTCAACTGGTTTGATGGGCCCACCCACATTATGGAGGGTAATTTGCTTTACTCAAATTCCACTGATTCACATGTTCATCTCACACAAAAACATCTAGAATAAGGTTTGACCACATATCTACGAAACAGCCCAGCCAAGTCAACGCATACATTAACCATCATAAATCACTTCCGGGGTGGATTTGGCAAATAGGGTAGAGTTTCCTATGCTGGACAGAAGTGCTGTTTTGAAATGAGACTCTTGGGGGTGACTCTTTAAGAAAAATCTGAGTGTTGACATCTAGAGAGATGCTGGAGCAGTGGAAGAGTGTGTGTTTGTGAAACCAGCTGTCTTGTGCTTTAATAGACAGCCAATGTGAAGCAGATCTGAGCTCAGCTAAGGGAGAAGACAGCTCTGTCCTCCCAGGGTGCGCATCCAGGCGAAAAGATCTGACAAAGCCATGAGAAACAAGCATCTGGTGAGAAGACAGTCTCTGTGGGTTGCAGTCCAGGTGAGCTTCCTGTTCGTCTGATCCCTATATTTTAGAGATCATTGTAGAAGGGGACGAGGGAAGGAAACGAGCTAAATAAACGAACCTCCTGAGGAGGAATCAAAGCTCATACTGGTCCAGAGAGGAGAGAATGACCTGGGGCAAGAGGGGGAGTTATCCAGGTCCTAAGAAGGCAGGCTGCTGAAGTGGAACTGAATATGGCAGCCAGAAGGCAGCGGTCAGGGTCCAGCTGGATAGGACCTGGGAGCCCATGGGCAGGGAGGTTGTGAACTGGCTACTGTCTCGTGTGCTTCCTTCCTCCTTGGCCTTCTCCCTTTCCTCTCTATTTTCTCCTCATCGCCTTCTCTTCTGTTTCATTTTTAATTTCTCATTTTGACTCAGTCTTCCAGAATGTGTCCCTTGGAGGCTTTCCAGTCGTAGGGGATGCTTTGGGAGATGTCCTGTCTGTCCCAGAATGTGCTGCTTGGACGATGCTGTTAGTCTGCAGGGAGAGAACAGGTTATCCCCAGCTGTTTTTAAGATCTAAAGGGAGACCCTTTGCCAAGCTAGAGTGATTTCTCATGTCTCTTCACATTTCTAAATCTCCACCACATTCAGAGTCCTCTTCTACCCCATTTGTTCTCAGATGATAGGCTATTCAATTTTTTTATTTTTATTTTTTTACTTGACAGGTAGAGTTAGACAGTGAGTGATAGAGAGACAGAGAGAAAGGTCTTCCTTCCGTTGGTTCACCCCCCCCAAATGACTGCTATGGCTGGCGCACTGCGTCGATCCAAAGCCAGGAGCCAGGTGCTTCCTCCTGGTCTCCCATGCAGGTGCAGGGGCCCAAGGACTTGGGCCATCCTCCACTGTCTTCCTGGGCCACAGCAGAGAGCTGGATTGGAAGCGGAGCAACTGGGACTAGAACCCAGCACCCATATGGGATGCCAGTGCCGCAGGTGGAGGATTAGCCAAGTGAGCCACGGCACCAGCCCCAGCCTATGCAATTCTTTAGCAAGATTGAGGCTATGAGAAATGGATCCTTTTGGTTTGCTGTTGCTACACCTTTTAGGGTGCTCCTGAACTAATGCCAGCTTATTTGCACTAAGCTCATCTCTGCTACTGAGTTCTCAAGGCTGGCCTGAGAGTCTGGGCTTTTCTCCAACACTGGTCTATCTCCCTTGCTTCTATATTTTTCCATCTCCCATAGTCTGATGTTTCTCCTCTCCATGTGTAACTCTGTTCCCTTAGAAAAGTTTAGTCCTCTCTCAACCCTCAAGTTATCATTATCCCTTTAGTCTTTTTTAAAATTTATTATTTATTTATTTTAAAGGCAGAGTTACAGAGAGGCAGAGAGAGAGAGAGAGAGAGAGAGAGAGAGAGAGAGAGAATCTTCCATCTGCTGGTTCACTCCCCGGATAGCCACAATAGCCAGATCTGTGCTGATCCAAAGCCAGGAGCTTCTTTCAGGTCTCCCACTTGGGTGCAAAGGTCCAAGGACTTGGGCCATTTCCACTGCTTTCCCAGGCCATAGCAGAGAGCTGGGTCAGAAATGGAGCAACCGGGACTCGAACCTGTGCTCATATGGCCACAGCGCTGGCCCCACCTTGACTCTTCTTCTCATGCTAGCTCCACACTGGGTGGGGACGGGGCTGCACTTGCCATGCTTCCTTCCTCTTTCTTTGCTCCTTCTTTAGCCTACAGCCATCAGACTGCCCATGTCAGTTCTCCACGGGAGATTTTATTGGGAAAACCAGGCCTCATTTCAAGGATGAGACTCGAGTTTTTTCAAGAAGTCTTGAATGTTAGGACACCCCTGGCTGCGCGGTCCCACCAGCCACTAGAGAGAACAGCTGAGTAAGTTCCTGCCTCTTCCAGGCCCACACACTACCTGGCTACAGATAAACACTTTGTACTACACCTTTGTGTTTCCACCTGTCTCTAGGCCACTCCAGGATGAAAGTAATCATGATCCGTGCCCATTCATCTTGGCCTTGGCCACCATCTGTAGTCCAAGCCCCAAGATGACCCATTTTCACAGGGCTACTCACCTCCATACCGCTCGGCCCATATCTCACTCTGACTCCATCTTCCACCTCCCTCCAACTTTTCAAACATTCCACTCTCTGGACTCAAGGTCTCTCGTCAGAAAAAGTCCTACATCCTCTACTTATTTGTTGTTTCTCTTAACTTTCCTGTTCTAAAGGAAACTAGGCTATTGCCTCTACTCTGGTTCCCTTGTATCTCTCCCCAATAAGATACTTTTATTCTCACAACAGAAAAAGTCTGGGAATGGAGTAATGGCCAACCTTTTCCCCCTTGCTACATCCAATTTATTTCTTCCTTTAAATTAATTTATAAAGGCAGAGGGAGGGAGTGAGGGAGGGAGGGAGAGAGAGAGAGAGAGAGAGAGAGAGAGAGAGAGAAATATCTCCCATTTGGGACTCCAAGGAACTGGGGCAATAAATATCTGAGAAGCTACTTATGAAGGAAGGAGGTTTATTCTGGCTCACACTTTGGGGAGTCACTTGGTTTACTCCCCAAATTACTGTAACAGATGGGGCTGGGCTAGGCCAAAGCCAGCAGCCAGGAATTCAATTCAGGTCTTCCACATGGGAGGCAGGGAGCCAACTACCTCAGTTCTCACCTGCTGCCTTCCTTGCAGGAAGCTGGAATTGGGACTGGAGCCAAGGCTCAGACCTAGCACTCTGATATGAGATGTGGGTATCTCAAGTGACGTCTTATCTGCTTCACAAATACCTGCCACTCTTCTCTGCCCCCCTACCTTCTTCATTTAAAAACACATCTTCTTAGAAGGGTATGCATTGCATCCTGTGTTCCTATCACCTTCCAACCTTCCAGTTAACTCCTCATCCTTGCAAGATTTAATACTGGGATACCTATCTTCATTTCCACCCCATTTCTGTCTTCTGATGTGAGGATTGAACATAATGTTCTAAACTAGGTTCTTACTGTAGCCTTTTATTACTTTACATGAACACACATTAATGTCATCTTATCTCAGACTTCATTTACTAGTAATAGACTGGACACTTCCACATCTGTTTCTGAGCCTCAGACCTACAAAGCCAGCTGAACCCACTTGGATGTTTCATGGAACTGAAAAATTTTACCCACTCAGAATCTGAACTCATCTTTATCATAGACTGATTCTTTTCCTGTTCTCAAAATCTTGTTATACAGTACTTTATACTTTGTGTGTCTATGTGGGTGCAAACTGTTGAAATCTTTACTTAGTATAAAGCTGATCTTCTCTATATAAAGATCATTAAAAATGAATCTTAATGAAGAATGGGATGGGAGAGGGAGTAGGAGATGGGATGGTTTGTGGGTAGGAGGGTGGTTATGGGGGGAAAAAACCACTATAATCCAAAAGTTGTACTTTGGAAATTTATATTTATTAAATAAAAGTTTTATTTATTTTTTGACAGGTAGAGTTATAGACAGTGAGAGAGAGAGAGACAGAGAGAAAGGTCTTCCTTCTGTTGGTTCAATCCCCAAATGGCCGCTACAGCTGGCACTGTGTCGGTCTGAAGCCAAGAGCCAGGTGCTTCTTCCTGGTCTCCCATGTGGATGCAGGGGCCCAAGCACTTGGGCCATCCTCCACTGCCCTCCCAGGCCAAAGCAGAGAGCTGGACTGGAAGAGAAGCAGCTGGGACTAGAATCCAGTGCCCATATGGGATGCTGGCGCCGCAGGCAGAGGGTTAACCAAGTGAGCCACGGCACCGGCCCCTAAATAAAAGTTTTCTTAAAAAAAACTTGTTATATAGAGTCAATGTCTATCCAGTCTCCAGGTCAGAATTCTAGGAGTCATTCCAGATTTCTATATACTCTTGGAGGCCACATTTCATCAGTGACTTCCTCCCTAAGCTGCACCCATTGTCCATGACTCTAAAGCTTCTGATTCATCCTCTCTAAAGAATAAAACAGAATTAAGAAGGCAACTTTGATAGTAAGCATGCTTGGATTCAAATCATCACTTCCAATATATACTGTGAAATTGTTAGCAAATTACTTAAGCTTTCCGCTCCTGTTTTTTCAACTGTAAAAGGGCAGACAATAAAACAGATAAATTGAGTAATGATGTGTGAGATGTCTAGAACATGGTAAGTATCTTTTAGTTACGTTGTGATATTAATGATAATGATGGCTGAGTGAAACCAGGAGGGGCAACCACTTTAACTACATTAATTAAGGAAAACGATTTGAAGGATATGATTTGTTTCTTAACCAGATTTTCAACCACCATTTATTCAGCCCCACTCTGTACCTCTGCCGAAAGGAACCCTGCTGCGGTTTGAACAGGATTTGACTCTGGAACTCATGCAGATGTTTACATCCCAAAGTTATGGGTTTGTGGTGCTAGGAAGTTGGAAGATAATCCAATCTCCTAATTATCTAGGAGACGGGCTGAGTGGGAAGTCCATAGGTCACTGGAGGTGTGCATGGGAGCTTGGGTGTCTGGGCCTGAATTGGGCCCAGCTGCCCTCTCTGCTGCCTGGCTCACCGTCTGATCCTTCCTCTGCACTTTGCCATCCTCTGGCTGAATCAGTGGGGTCTGCCTGATTTTGGAATATGAACCCCCAACGTGAGCCAGAATAAACCTTCCTTCATAAGTAGCTCCTGTCAGGTATTTATTGCCTCAGTTCCTTGGAGCCCCAAGATTTCATAGCTTTTATTTGCTTCTTATGGGCTTTCCCTTTGGGGTTGTTCAACTCTTTATGCTCTACACCTGCACTCCCCCATACAGGAGGCAACTAGCCACACCCGGCTAACAAGCTGTTGAAATGTGGCGGGCAGTGCTACACATTTTGAAATCATGGTGTTTTGGTTCACTTACCAACCGAAATTAATTTTACACATTTATCTGTACTTTTTAATAAAATGTGGCTACTGGAAAAATTTTAATTACACATGTAGCCTGCATGTTCCTATCAGATAGTGTTGCTCTGCACCTTACAGAATTTTTGACATTTCTCATCTGCTTTCAGTTTTCTACCATTCTCTTTCTTCATTTCCGTTTTGGGAGCTGTCTGGGGAAAGCAAAGATAAAGGCATGAATTACAACTGTCAGGTTTACCTGGAAGTTCCATCAAAGCTTTTCGCAAGTAGCTGCTGCTTTTATTTGTAGTCTGATTCGCTTGTGTCCTGTCAACAACTCTAGCCCAGCCAAAACGAATCATTGACAATTTTCTGAACACACCGGGAAGCATCCAGCTTTCTGTTCTCTGGAATACCCTTCTAACCCTTCCTCCTTGTCTGCCTGGTACGTTAGTGTGCTTCAAAAACTAACTCCGACATCGCCTTTTCTAAGGCGCTTTTTCCGACGCTTGTATTGTTTAGATAGCTACTTGTTGCCCTACAAGGGAACCCATCAGTCATCAGGAAGTTTTAAGAGGTGGAGATGGCATCAGCACTTTTCCAGGCAGCGGTAACAGGATGATCTCCTGACGACAAGGCTTATGCTAGGGCAACAGCAAATCACCCAGTTTGGATGGAGTGCTGCAAAGACCAGATGGCGCCGGGGCTCGACGTCACAGAATGGAGTCGACTGTTCTGAAGATATCGAAGGTATAGAATGGGAGTTACTGAAAGGTCTCAAGTTGTGGAGAGAAAATTGGTCTCGTGATTTAGTATTATCACCTGTGGCTGCCGACAGAGCCCAGATTCGAGGGGGCAGGAGCGGAAGCTGGAAGAAGGCGAGGTCATTGCGATAAAGAAGGAAATGGGTGGGGTGGGTGGTGAGCAGAGGCGGTCAGTACGGATGGAGAGTAGGGTGCAGCCACCGGAGTGAGGGGGAGCGGGCGGCTGAGGGGAGTGAGAGGCAAGGCGGAGCTTCTAGTTAGTGACAACGCGAGGGCGAGGGGTCCAGTTCCAACGATTCGCCACCCCGCCGGAGGAGCGGGTCAGCTCGGTCGGCGGAGGCAGAGGCGCGGCGCCTCGC
Organism: Sylvilagus floridanus; assembly: GCA_949820135.1. Classification (NCBI taxonomy): domain Eukaryota; kingdom Metazoa; phylum Chordata; class Mammalia; order Lagomorpha; family Leporidae; genus Sylvilagus; species Sylvilagus floridanus. The sequence continues at coordinate 69,967,813 of OX463224.1, read as the reverse complement.
GCCCCTTGTCCCTCGCGCGCCTCCGTCCGCGCCGCCCGCGGTTTGGTCGCGAGCGGCCGCCGCGCTAAGGTTCCGGTTCCGGCTCCGGCTGGAGTCCGCACCTTCGGCGACGGTGAGCAGCCATGGCGTACTCCACAGTGCAGAGAGTGGCCCTGGCCTCGGGTCTCGTCTTGGCTCTGTCGCTGTTGCTGCCCAAGGCGTTCCTGTCCCGTGGCAAGCGGCAGGAGCCGCCGCCGGCTCCCGAAGGTAAGAGCGGGCCTGAAGCTCTGGCTGTAGACGGATACCGAGAACGCTGGTTGAGGGAGGGCAGGCTCTGGGCGTCCCTGGTCCCCACCAAGGTACCCGACAGACCGGCCGAGGCGGCGGGTGGGAGGACCCGAGCCCCGCGGTTCTCTCGGCTTCCGCGGGCAGCGGCCCAGCTCCTCCCCGACGGGTCGCTGCGGGGGTTCTGCCGCAGGAAGGGTCAGGAATGCGCACCTGCCTGGGCACCCTCCTTGTAGGCTGGCAGCCCCGTTCTTCCTCCCCTCACTGGCGTCACTCATCTTGTCAACCATCTGTTCACGTGCCTTGAGCCAGTAGACCTCCAGTTGGCTTTCCCTCGTTAGGGTTGCCAATGCTTTCTGTGAATTTGGAGAAATGACGTCAGTTGGAAGTGATGGTGTTAACTCGTGTACTTTCAGCTGGGTATGGGGCGCTCAATGCTTTAGGCTCTTTTTCATGCCTTTAGAAACATAACCTGAAGACTTTAATAAGCCAAGTGTCAGTGACTGAGCTGACAACGAACAAATTACTGCGTACCTCTTAATTAAGCAAGTATTTGTCTTGGAGGTTGACCACCTGTCAATCCTTTGTTACCGATGTGGTGCTGTTTAAAAGCCCATCCCCTTGACTGCATTCCTGGGCTTTTACAGAATGAATGTAGAAGTATGGGTGCTGAAGGCTGGGAGAAGGAGCAGAACTATTCTCTGTAGGTCGGAAGTTTTACTGGTAACTTTCTCTTCTGAGTTGTTCCATTAACATTCTTGAGTCACGATTTTATGGGCTCTGAACGCTTCCACCATTGCTGAACCTGTTGACTGCTGGACAGCTCCTTGTGGACTGTAATCCATTGCGCTCTGATCTGTGCTCTGTAGTTCCATCCTTCTGAGCATCCTAGATTACATACACTATAAACGTGGAGCACCAAGCTTTAGGAGTGGAGAGCAGACTGAACACAATTCTCCTTACAGAATTTGCTTTGTAATCTTTATGCTTGTTAAGACTATCCACCTGGAAGAGACTTTGAAAACATCTTTGCACATTTGTCATTTCTCTTCTGTCTTACTGAAAAAATCTAAAGGCTTTCCTCATTTTGTCTAATAATGTTGTCTGCCTTGGAAGGAATACATGATGCTCTTGTACAGTGAAGATTCTTCTAAAACTTTTTTTTTTTTAACTGAGTTGAATTCCCATTATAGTGAATTATCTTAAACAAGTACTATTGAATGTGAGTGTGAGGTGCTCTTATCAGTGTTGAGGAGGGTATAGAGAGAATAGATGTGGCTTCTCCCCTGAGAACACAGATGCTGGTATTTAATGTTCTCAACTTTTAGGATTTTTGTCCTTTCTGATCTTTATTCCTGAAGTATTCTTACATTAGCTTCTTTCTTTCTATTCAAGTTTCAGCATAAGTGTAACCTATTCAGAGAGACTTTCCCTAATGACCCTAGCTAAAATAGCTTTTCACTTTGTCACTCCCATTCCATCTTGTTTTCTTCACTGAATCCCTGTATAGTACAAAAGATCTTCAAAATCTCCATGGGAATGTGTATTGTGAAACCATCTTGTTTTATTTTCTTCATTGAATCACTGTGTAATACAAGATATCTTCAAAAATTCATGGAAAATGTGTATCATGCAAAAACTATGCACGAATTTCAATTTTTTTGCTTCAAAGTAAACTTATTTAATACCACTTTCCATGAGTTTTTGAGGTACTCTAGTGTGAAATCTTCTCTCTCACTTTTTTTTTTGGTCTTCATCGTTAGAATGCAAGCTGCATGAGGATAGGAACCTTTGTCTTTTTTGTAACCAGTATTTTTTAGTGCCTGACATAATAATACATACTTTTACATGAATAATAAATACTTTTAAATGAATAAATTTAACTTATAAAGCTACAATATTGTGAATTCTCTTTCCATATTACAAATTACTCAAGTAGTATAGGCAAAAGCTTTTTCTTTTTAATGTTTATTTGTTTTCATCTACTTGAAAGGCAAAGTGACACACAAACACAGAGGACTTCCATCTGCTGGTTCACTCTCCCAAAAGCTCACAAGTAGGTCTGGGCCAGGCAAAAGCCAAGAGCCTAGAAAACCATTTGGGTCTCCTGTGTGGGTGTCAGGAGCCTAAGTACTTGAGCCATCCTGTGCTGCATCTCAGAGTGTGCATTAGCAAGAAGCTGGATCAGAGGCACAGTATCTGGGACTCAAACCAGCACTCCTGTATGGAATGTGGGCATCCCAGGTAGTGGCTTAAACCCCTCTGTGCTGCAATGCCTGTCCCCAAATCCCACCTGAATGATATATATGAGAAACCAAACTTTGTTAACATTTTAGAAGTAGTGAATTTTAATAATTTTTTGGTTATATGCCCCTTTCTGAATCTGATGAAAGCTTTATATTTTTCTCTGTAGAAAAATGTACATGCTATTTGTACATACATCCAAAATTTGAGCTTCAATTTGGAGAATTCACAAAACCTAGAAATTCTGCTTTAAAAAAGGGACAGCCTGATTATTTGAAAAATTCTTAAAATTTAATCACTATAGCATCCAGTTTTATCCACTGAGGTATGTGAAGTGAGCACAGTCCCCTTTCCACATGATAGCATTTAAAAATGTTTTTCAATTGTACACGTTCATGAGATACAGCGAGATACTTCAGTAAACACATACATTGTGTACAGATCAAACCAGGGTAATTAACATTTCCTTCTTGTCGCTTTGGAGCCTTCAAGTTCCTCTGTTTTGTCTGTTCATAAAAATGATCATAGGTTATTTTGAACCATAGTTACCCCCACTGTGCTGTAGAACACTAGAAATTATTCCATTTTACTCTTCTTTTTAAGATTTCTTTATTTGAAAGAGATACAGAGATGCAGAGGCAGAGAGAGAGAGACAGAAAGAAAGGGAGAGAGAGGGAGAGAGAGAAAGAGAGAGAGAAATATGTCAATCTTCCGTCTGCTGGTTCATTCCCCAGATGGCTGCAATGGCTAGAGCTGAGCCAGTCCGAAAACAGGAGCCAGGAGCTTCTTCCAGGCGTCCCATCTGGGTACAGGGGCCTAAGGACTGGGCCCATCTTCTGCTTTCCCAGGCCATAGCAGAGCAGCTCAATAGGCTAATCCTCCGCCTTGCGGCACCAGCACAACGGGTTCTAGTCCCGGTTGGGGCACTGGATTCTGTCCCGGTTGCCCCTCTTCCAGGCCAGCTCTCTGCTGTGGCCAGGGAGTGCAGTGGAGGATGGCCCAAGTGGTTGGGTCCTGCACCCGCCTGGGAGACCAGGAGGAGCACCTGGCTCCTGCCATCGGATCAGCGCAGGTGAACCAACAGCAAAGGAAGACCTTTCTCTCTGTCTCTCTCTCTGTCCACTCTGCTTGTCCAAAAAAAAAAAAAAAAAAAAAAAAAAAAAAAAAAAAAAGAGCAGCTGGGACTCTAACTGGAGCCCATATGGGATGCTGGCACTGCAGGCGGAGGCTTTACCCACTACCCCACAGCACCAGCCCCTGTCTTACTCTTTTGGTACCTGTTACCCAATCTCCCTTTGCCTTTGTCCCTTCCCAACCTCTAGGAATCACTATTTTATATCCAGATTGACTTTTTTTTTAAAAAAAAAACTTTATACTTAATTTTTAAAAAGATTTTATTTATTTTATTTGAAAGAGTTACAGACAGTGAGAGGGAGAGACAGAGAGAAAGGTCTTCGTTCTGTTGGTTCACTCTCCAAATGGCCACAATGGCCAGAGCTGCACCGATCCAAAAACTGGAGCCAGGCACTTCTTCCAGGTCTCCCACGAGGGCACAGGGGCCCAAGGACTTGGGCCATCCTCCACTGCTTTCCCAGGCCATAGCAGAGAGCTGGACTGGAACTGGAGCAGCCGGGACTAGAGCTGGCACCCATATGGGATGCTGGTGCTGCAAGCGGAGGGTTAACCTATTGCATCACAGCCCCAGCCCCCAGATTGACTTTGTTTTAACCTCTATGCATGAGACAGAACATGTGATAATTGTTTTCTGAGTCTGACTTACTTCACTTAACATAATGTACTCTAGTACCATCTATTTTGTTGTGATACCTTTCGTTTTATGGCTTAATACTCTGTTATGCATATATATATACACCACATTTTCATTACCCAGTCATTCGTTGATGGGAATCTATATTGATTTCATAGCTCATAGTGGATAGTGTATCAGTAAAAATGGGAGTGCAAGTTCCTGTTTGATATGCTGATTTCATTTCCTGTGAATATATACTCAGAAGGGGGATAGCTGGATCATGTGATAGACCTATTTTTAGTTTCTTTGAGAAAATTTCATACTGTTTTCCATACTGGCTGTTTAATTTGCATTCTACCAACAGTATATAACAGTTCTCTCTTCTCCACACTTCAATTTCTTTCTTCAATGCTTTATAATTTTCTTTCTAGAGCTCTTATATATGCTTAGTTAAATTTATTCCTAGGTATTTTATTACTCTTTTGGTAGCTGTGTGAATAGGTCAGATTTTGATTTTTTTTTACTGAATTTGTTATTAATGTATACAAACGCTATGGAATTTTGTGTGTTGATTTTGTGTCCTACAACTTTATTGAACTTGTTTATCAGTTCTAGTAATCTTTTGGTGGAGACTTGAGATTTGTCTGCATATTGAATATTCTACATTATGGGATAATTTGACTTCCTGTTAAAATATATTTATTTGAAAGGCAGAGTTAGAGAGGGAGAGGGGAGAGTGAGCGAGTGAGAGATCAATCCTCCATCTACTGGTTCATTCCACAAATGGCCTTTTCAAAAGCCTGGGCTGGACCAGGCTGAAGCCAGGAGCCTGGAACTCCATCTGGGTTTCCCACATGGATGGCAGGAGCCCAAATACTTGGGCCATCTTCTGCTTCTTTCCCCAGACACATTAGAAGGAAGCTGCATTGGAAATGGAGCAGCCAGAACTTATACTGGGGCCTGTATGGGATGCCAACATTGCAGATGGACACTTAACCTGCTGTACCAGAATTTCAGCCTTGATTTCCTCTTATTTATTTTGGACAGGCAGAGTGGACAGTGAGAGAGAGAGAGAGAGAAAGATCTTCCTTTTCCATTGGTTCACCCCCACAACGGCCACTGGGCTGGCGCACTGCGGCTGGCACACCACACTGATCCGAAGGCAGGAGCCAGGTGCTTCTCCCGGTCTCTCATGCGGGTTTCAGGGCCCAAGCACTTAGGCCATCCTCCACTGCCTTCCCGAGCCATAGCAGAGGGCTGTCCTGGAAGAGGGGCAACCGGGACAGAATCCAGCGCCCTGATCGGGCCTAGAACCCTGTGTGCTGGCGTTGCAGGCGGAGGATTAGCCTAGTGAGCCGCAGTGCAGGCCGATTTCCTCTTTTTTTTAAAAAAAAAATTTATTCAAAAGGCAGAATGATAGAGAGTGGGGGAGAGAAAGATCTTCCATCTGCTTGTTCTCTCCCCAAGTGATTATTACAGCTAGGCTAGGCCAGGCTGAAGCCAAGAACATCTATTCTCCCACATGAGTGGCATAGATCCAAGTACTTGGGCTGTCATCCTATTGCTTTTGGTGTAACTGGGACTTGAACCAGTACTCTGGTGAGGGATGTTGGATCACAAATGGCTAGATCACAAATGACAGCTTAGTCCACTGTGCCACAATGCCAGCCCCTCCTCTTGCCTTTATCTGTGTGACTTTTATTTCTTTCTCCTGTCGAATTGCTGTAGCTAAGACTTGCAGTATAAGGTTGAGAGGGAAGAGTAAGCGTACTAGCTCCAGCTCCTAGAGGAAATGCTTTCTGAATTCCCCCATTGAGTGTGGTGTTTGCTGCAGGTTTATCATATGGAGCCTTTATTGTGTTGAAGCATTATGTTTCTACACTTTTAGTTTGTTCAGAGTTTTAATCATGAGTAAATAGTGGATTTTTGTGTGCTTTTTCTGAGTCTATTTGGATGATCATGTGATTTTTATCATTCTTTTTGTTGACATGATATGTGTGTGTTTTGCATATGTTGGACCATCTCTGCATTACTGGGATAAATCCCGTAAATCACAGTGAATTAAGTTTTGACATAATGGTGGGATTTGATTTATTAGTATTTTGTTGAATTTTTCCAATTGAGTTCATTATGGAGATTAGTTTGTAGGTTTCTGATGTTCTTTTTTGGTTTTGTTATCAGAGTGATAGTGATCCTCTAGAATGAGTTTGGAAGGATTCTTTCCTTTTCATTATGTAGGAATAGTTTGAGAAGAATTGGTGTTAGTTCTTTGTTAAAAGTTTAGTAGAGCTCATCTGTGAAGTCATCCAGTCCTGGGGTTTTTCTTTGTTGGGAAACTTTTTTTTAATTTTATTTTTTGACAGGCAGAGTGGACAGTGAGAGACAGACAGAAAGGTCTTCCTTTTGCCATTGGTTCACCCTCCAATGGCTGCCGTGGCCGGTGTGCTGCGGCCGGCGCATCACGCTGATCCGATGGCAGGAGCCAGGTGCTTCTCCTGGTCTCCCATGCGGGTGCAGGGACCAAGCACTTGGGCCATCCTCCACTGCACTCCGGGCCATAGCAGAGGGCTGTCCTGGAAGAGGGGCAACCGGGACAGAATCCAGCGCCCCAACCGGGACTAGAACCTGGTGTGCCGGCACTGCAGGTGGAGGATTAGCCTAGTGAGGCACGGCACCTGCTCTTTCTTACTTCTTAAGTCTCTTTCATCATTATTGGTTTATTCAGATTTTCTATGTCTTTATGGTTCAGCTTTGGTAGGTCATATGTACCCATTTAATCTACATTTTCCAGTTTGTTGGCATATAGTTCATATTAGTCCAAGGATTGTTTGTATTTTGTGCTTTCAGTTGCAATATCTCCATTTTCATCTCTGATTTTGAGTCTTGTCTGTCTTTCTTTCTTTCTTTCTTTCTTTTTTTTTTTTGATTAGGCTAGCTAAGTCTTTCAGGTTTGTTATTGTTTCAAAAAATCAACTCATTTATTTCATTTATTTCTACTTTGATCTTTGTTATTTCTTCTGCTAATTTGAGGTTTTGTTTGTTTTTTGCTTTTCTAATTCCTTGAGATGTATCAGGTCCTTTGCCTATTTCTTGACTAGGTTATTTTATGGTTGTTGAGTTTCTTGAGTTCTTTATAGATCCTGAAAGTTAATCCTTGATCAGTTACATAATTTGCAAATATTTTCTCCCATTCTGTCAGTTGCCTCTTCACTTTGCTGAGAGTGTTTCTTTTGCAGCATATAAGTCTGTCAGTTTGATGTAATCGCACTTGTTAATTTTGGCTTTGATTATTTGTGCTTCTGGGGTCTTTTCCAAGAAGTCTTTCCATTTGCTGATGTGTTGTAGGGTTTCCCCAATGTTCTCTAGTAATTTGATGGTATCATGTTGTAGATTTAGGTTCGATCCATTTTGAGTGGATTTCTGTATAATGTGTATGGTAGAGGTCTTGTAGATTTAGGTCTCTGATCCATTTTGAGTGGATTTCTGTATAAGGTGTATGGTAGAGGTCTTGTTTTACACTTCTGTATGTGGAGATCCAGTTTTCCCAGCACGTTTGTTGAAGGGACTGTCTTGGCTCCAGGGGTTGATTTTTCCTCCATTGCCAAAGATAAATTGGTGGTAGATGCCTGGTTTAATTTCTGGGGTTTCTGTTCTGCACCATTGATTTACACATCTGTTTTTATGCCAGTACCAGACTGTTTTGATTATAATTGCCTTGTAGTATATCTTGAAATCTGGTATTGTGATGCCTCCAGCTTTGTTTTTATTGTTTAAGATTGCTTTAGCTATTCAGGATCTCTTGTGTTTCCATATGAATTGTAGCATCATTTTTTCTAATCTGAGAGAATGTTGTTGGAGTTTTGATTGGTATCGCATTGAATATATAAATTGCTTTTGGTAGTATGGACATTTTGATGATGTTGATTCTTCCAATCCATGAACATGGAAGATTTTTCCACTTTTTTTTTATGTTGTCATCTTTTTTTTTTTTTAATGTTTTGTAGTTCTCATTGTAGAGATCTTTGACATTCTTGGTTAAATTTATTCCAAAGTACTTGAAGTTTTTTGTAGCTATTGTGAATGGGATTGGTCTTAGAAGTTCTTTCTCAGCTATAGCATTGTCTGTGTATACAAAGATTTTTGTGTGTTGGTTTTATATCCTGCCACTTTACCAAATTTTTCTATGAGTTCCAATAGTCTTTTGGTGGAGTCTTTTGGATCCTCTGTATATAGAATCATGTCATCTGCAAATAGGGATAGTTGGACTTTTTCCTTCCCAATTTGTATCCTTTTGATTTCCTTTTTTTTAACCTAATGGCTCTGGCTAAACCTTCCAGAACTATATTGAATAGTAGTGATGAGAGTGGGCATCCTTGTCTGGTTCTGGATCTTAGTGAGAATGCCTCCAATTTTTTTCCCCATTCAGTAGGAAGCTGGCTGTGGGTTTGTCATAAATTGCTTTGATTATGTTGAGAAGGGTTCCTTCTATACCCAGTTTGCATAATGTTTTCATCATAAAAGGGTGTTGAATTTTGTCGAATGCTTTCTCTGCATTGATTGAGATAACCATATGGTTTTTGGTCTTCAGTTTGTTAATGTGGTGTATTGTATTTATTGATTTTCGAATGTTGAGTCATCCTTGCATACCAGTGATAAATCCCACTTGGTCCAGGTAAATTATCTTGCTGATGTTTTGTTGGATTCGGTTGGCTAGTATTTTGAGGATTTTTGCATCTGTGGTCTTCATGATGTTGGCCTATAGTTCAGTTTTTCTGTTGTATGTTTTTCAGGTTTAGGAATTAAGGTGATGCAGGCTTCATCGAGGGAGTTTGAGAGGATTCCTCCCTTTCAATTGTTTTGAATGGCTTGAGGAGAATTGGAATTAGTTCTTCTTTAAATGTCTGGTAGAATTCAGCAGTGAAGCCATCAGGACCTGGATTTTTCTTTGTTGGAAGAAGGGTCTTTGTTACTGATTCAATCTCCATCTTGGTTATTGGTCTGTTTAGATGTTCTGTCTTTGTGACTCAATTTAGGATTATTGTATGTGTCCAGGAATCTATCCATTTCTTATAGGTTTGCCAATTTATTGGCATTTTTTGTTGTAATTCCTGATGATTCTTTTTATGTCTGTGGTGCCTCTTGTTACATTTCCTTTTTCATCTCTGATTTTGTTGATTTGGGTCTTCTCCTATTTTTCTTGGTTAATTGGGCCAATGGTGTGTCAATTTGATTTATTTTTTCAAAAAATCAGCTCTCATTTCATTGATTTTTTTTGTATATTTTTGGCTTCAATTTTGGTTTCTTCCTTAATTTTAATTATTTATTTCTTCCTACTAATTTGGGGTTTGGTTTGTTGTTTTTTTCCTAGGTCCTTGAGATGCCCTGCTAGTTCATTTATTTGGTGACTTTCCAGTTTCTTGATGTAGGCACTAATTGCTATATACTTCCCTCTTTTTTTTTTAAAAAAAAAGACTTATTTATTTGTTTGAGAGGCAGAGTTTATAGGCAGAGAGAAAGAGACAGAGAGATCTTCCATCCACTGGTTCACTCCCCAAATGGGCACAATGGCTGGAGCAGAGCTGGTGTGAAGCCAGGATCCAGGAGCTTCCTCTGGGTCTCCCACGTGGGTGCAGGGCCCCAAGCACTTAGGCCATCTTCCACTGCTTTCCCAGGCCATAGCAGAGAGCTCTATCAGGAGAGGAGTAGCTAGGACTCAAACTAGTGCCCAAAAGGCAGAGACTTAACCTACTATGCCACAGCGCCCACCCCTAAACTTCTCTCTTAACTTTGCTTTTACTGTATCCTATAAGTTTTTTTAAAAAAGATTTATTTGTTTATTTGAAAGAGTTACACAGAGAGGGGAGAGAGAAAAGGAGGGCAGGAGGGAGGGGAGAGGGGAGAGAGAGATCTTCATTTGCTGGTTCACTCCCCAATTGGCCACAGTGGCTGAAGCTGCACCAGTCTGAAGCCAGGATCTCCCACACAGGTGCAGGGGCCCAAGAACTTGGGCTGTCTTCTACTGCTTTTCCAGGCCATAGCAGAGATGGATCGGAAGTGGAGCAGCTGAGACTTGAACTGGTGCCCATATGGTATGCTGGCACTATAGGTGGCGGCTTTACCTTCCGTACCACAGCGATGGCTCCCATTCCACAAGTTTTGATGCAGTGGATTGTCATCTTCATTTGTTTCCAGAAAGTTTTTTGTTTTCTCTTTTGATTTCTTCTATGACTCACTGTTCATTTAGGAGCATGTTCAATCTCCACGTGATTGCGTACGTTCTTGAGATTCTTGAGTTGTTGGTTTCAAGCTTCATTCCATTGTGGTCAGAGAAGGTGCATGGTATGATTTTGATTTTTTTGAATTTGCTGAGACTTGCTTTATGGCCTAGTGTATAGTCTATCCTAGAGAAGGTTCCGTGCACTGCTTAGAAGAATGTGTATTCTGCAACTGTGGGGTGAAAATTTCTGTAAATAACAGTTAGGTACATTTTGGACCATAATGTTGATTAGCTCTGTTGTTTCTTTGTTGATTTTCTGTCTGCTTGATCTATACAATGATGAATGTGGAGTGTTGAAGTCCCCCCTTACTCTTGAATTGTAGTCTATGTCTCCCTTTAGATCCTTTAACATTTTTTAATAGCCGGGTACCCTGTAATTGGATGCATATGCATTTATTTTAGTCATGTCTTCCTGTTACGTTGATCCCTTAATCATTACATAGTGCCCTTCTTTGTCCCTTTTATCAATTTTTGTGTTAGTCTATTTTGTCTGATATTAGGGTGGCTACCCCTTCCCTTTTTTCTTTCCATTAGCATGGAATAACTTTTCACATCATTTTACTTTCAGTCTGCATGTATCTTTGTTGGTGAAGTGTATTTCTTATAGGCAGCAAATACATGGGTCTTGTTTTTTTAATCCATTCTGCCAGTCTGTATCTTTTAACTGGAGAGTTTAAACTATTTACATTTGAGGTAACTATTGGTAAATAACTACTTGGCCCTACCATTTTTCTATTAATATTCCTGTTATATGTTTTGGGTTTCTTTTGTACTTTTACTGGGGGATTTTCTGTCTTCACATTCTTTCATGATGATATCTGTCTTTTTGTGTTTCTGTGTATATCACATCCTTCAGCATCTTTTGTAAGACTGGATGAGTGGTGACAAATTTTTTCAATTTTTGTTATGGAAGGTCTTTATTTCACCTTCATTCGTAAATGAGAGCTTTGCAGGGTACAGTATTCTGGGTTGACATTTTTTTTCTCTTAAGATTTGTATTATATCTTGTCATTGTCTTCTAGCCTGTAGGTTTCTTTTTTTATTTGTTTTTATTATTTTTTTTATCTTTTGACAGGAAGAGTGGACAGTGAGAGAGAGAGAGAGACAGAGAGAAAGGTCTTCCTTTTGCCATTGGTTCACCCTCCAATGGCTGCCTCGGCCGGCGCGCTGTGGCCAGCGCACCGCGCTGATCCAAAGCCTGGAGCCAGGTGCTTCTCCTAGTATCCCAAGGGGTGCAGGGCCCAAGCACTTGGGCCTTCCTCCACTGCACTCCCTGGCCACAGCAGAGAGCTGGCCTGGAAGAGGGGCAACTGGGGTAGAATCCGGTGCCCCGACTGGGACTAGAACCTGGTGTGCCGGCGCCGCAAGGCAGAGGATTAGCCTATTGAGCCACGGCACTGGCCTCCTGTAGGTTTCTGATGAGAAAGTCAGCTGTGAATCTAATTGGAGATCCTCTGAAAGAAATCTGGTATTTCTTTCATACACGTTTTAGAATATTTTCTTTATGTTTTACTGTGGAGAGTTTGACTACAGTGTGTCATGTGAAGATCTTTTCTGGTCATGTCTATTGAGAGTTCTATTACTTCCTGTACTTGGATGTTCCTTTCTTTCTCTGGTTTAGGGAAGTTTTCTGTAATTATTTCACTAAGTAGACCTTCTAGTCTCTTTTGTCTTGCCACACCTTTTGACACTCCTAAGATCTGTGTATTGGGTCATTTGATATTATCCCATAGATCTCCAACACTATTTTTGAAGTTTCTAATTTTTTTTTTTTGGTCTGACTGTAAAATTTCCAGAGATTTTTCTTTTAGCTTGGGTATTATTTCTTTTGCCTCACCAACTCTGTTGTTAAGGCTTTCCACTACATTTTTTATTTGATCTATTGAATTATTCATTTCTAATATTTTATTTTGATTTCTCTTTAAAATCTCAATTTAATGGGGAAAATCTTCATATCATATGGTTTTATTTAATTCATGGATTTGCTTCTTATTACTTTTTAGTAATCTTATGATTTTTTAAAAAAGATTTATTTTATTTATTTGAAAGAGAGAGGTAGAGAAAGAGAGAGGTCTTCCATCTGCTGGTTCACTCCTCAGATGGCTGCAGTGGCCAGGGCTGCACTGATCTGAAGCCAGGAGCCAGGAGCTTCTTCTGGGTCTCCCATGTGGGTACAGGGACCCAAGCATTTGGACCATCTTCTGCTTTTCCAGGACATAGCAGAGAGCTGGATCGGAAGAGGAGCAGCTGGGACTAGAACTGGTGCCCACATGGGATGCTGACACTTTAGACCAGGGCTTTAACCCGCTGTGCCACAGTGCCAGCCCCACGTTTAATTTTTTGAATTCAATTTCCAGCATTTCCTCAATCTCGTCCTCTTTACATTCTAATATTCAAATGTTGTGTTCCTTTGGGGGGGGGGGGTCATAATGTCTTCCTTATTTTTGTTTCTCGAATTTCTGTATTTTTAGGCATTTGTGAATTTTTTTTTCCTCTGATTTTTATCTGTGAGCTTTTCCTCTGTGGCTTAGTGGAATTCACCTTCAGTGAATGCCAAGAGGTGTGCGTGGGGTGTGGCCAAGGAGCTCCGGCATTCTCCAGGATGGAGCAAGTATCCAGGATAATACCCAAATTGGGCATGGTAGCTCTCCTCCAGTAACTGGATGGAGAGAAATGGTCATCTCTGTTGGGGTGACCACCCTTCTCCTCCAACCTGAGGAATGCCCAGGTGTTAATCCCCAGTATGTTCAACCCTCATCCATACCGCCATATGAACCAGACATAAGATTTGTGCAGTCCTTCTTCTGAGCACAGTTCCTTCTGCTGTGAGCTGCTCTAGGCAACCAGGGAGCTCTGAGAGTGTGCAGCAGCACTCAGTGGTTGCTCAAAACCCAGCTATACCCTGCCTCCTTTAATGCAGTCACAGTGTTATCTCAGTCTCAACTCCCAGGGCTCTGCAGGTCAAGGAGTGCAAGTGGGGCCACTCTGCCTTGCTAGCCCATATTCTCCAAAGGGAGACTGAGGTGTGTTCCATCCTGCTGAATCGAGTCTGGTTCTCCCAAACAGATTCAAAGTCTGTGGGGGAACAAGGTTTTTTTTTCTCTGGTAAGATCTCTGGCTCACAGGCATGTACAGGACCCACCAGCCGCAGCCCCGCTTGCTTCACAATTGTGTTGGGCATGTAGGAGAGTCCCATGGGTGGCACTTCCCTTCTGTAGGGATGGCTCGCCTCCCCACCTGTTGCCCGATGGGTACAGCTAGTGCAGTGGAGACTGTTGAACTGCTGCGGTTGCCCCTGCTGACTGGTTGGAAGGTGGCCCCAGTAGTTGCTGGGTGCGTGCACAAGAGCTGGAGCAGCTGCTACCTGCTTCTGTCCAAAAATGGTGCCAGCCTTCCCACCACTGGCTGCAGGTCACTGTTGTAGGGGGAAGAAGGAGAGAGAGGGAGAGAGGGAGAGAGTGAGAGAGAGAGGGACGGAGGGGGAGAGAGAGAGAGAGAGAGAGAGAGAGAGAGACAGAGACACACCACTTTTTCCCCCCCACTCTGGGTGAGCAGTTGCGCAGCTGCCCTGAGAGATCTGGGCCGGACTCAGAAATGGTACAGTTCACTAAGCTCTCCCTCCAGCTGTATCAGCAGCAGCATGGGCCCATGCAATCCTGGCTCATCTGGTTTGCCACAGTGGGTGCTTTTTTCCCTTGGCTTAAGCTGCTGGGTTCTTTGTTTTGTTACTCCTTGTCTGCACCTTCCATGTCCTGGCTGTTTATGCTGCTTTTGCGGGACCTCCCACTGCAGTTTCCCATGCAGCTTTACCCTGAGAGTGTACTTTCTCCACTTTTTAAAAAAATTTTTATTGTTAATTTAGCTTATTCTAAATCAGACCACCCGTTGCTATTCTGCCATCTTGGAAACCTCGACTTGGATGTTTTTAAAATTTGTTGTAGCCTACTATGTGGTATATCCCCAAGGTTGTTCCATATGCTGATGAAAAAATATATATTTTGCAGCTATTGGATGAAATTCTCTGTAAATGCATGTTAAATCTAGTTTACATTATAGTTTAATTCTGAGGGTTATTTTTTAAAAAAATATTTATTTATTTGAAATACAAAGTTACAGAGAGGGAAGGAGATACAAAGATAGATTTTCTGTCTGTTGGTTCATTCCCTAAATGGCTGCAGTGACCAGGGCTGGGTTAGGCTGAAGCCAGGAGACTCCTTTGGGTCTCCCGTGTGGGTGCAGGGACCCAAGCACTCAGGCCATCTTTCACTGCTTTCCCAGATACATAAGCAGGGAGCTAGACCAGAAGAGGAGCAACTGGGACACAAGTCGGCACCCATATGGGTTGCTGGCATTGAGGGGATGGCTTCACCCTCTGCACCACAGTGCTGTCCCCCTGAGGTTTCTTTGTCAATTTTTTTTTTGTTTTGTTTTTTGTTTAGAGCATGTGTCTGCTGATGAAAATGAGGTGTTGAAGTATACCACTGTTATGGCATTGGAGTCTGTTTCTCCCTTTGGGTATAATTTTTTTTTTTCCTACAAAATTGAATGTGTTCCAGCATATTAAGTGCAGATACATTTAAAAGCATTGTATTGAATCAATCCCCTTGGTCATTATATAGTTACTTTTTAAACAGGTTTTGTTCCTTTTTAAACAGGTTTTATCAGATTTTTTTTTTAAGATTTTAGCTTTTTTCTAAGTTTTATGTATTTATTTTAGAGGTAGAATTAAAGATAGAGGGAAAGGTAGGGAGAGAGATCTTCCATCTGCTGATTGACTCACCAAATGACCACAATGACCAGGGCTAGGCCAGGCTGAAGCCCTGATTCAGGAGCTTCTTCCAGGTCTCCCTTGTGGATGCAGAGGCTCAAGCACTTGGGCCATCTTCTACTGCTTTCTCAGGCCATAGCAGAGAGTGGGACTAGAACCGTTGCCCACATGGTATGCTGGTACCCCAGGCGGAGGCTTAACCTACTATGCCACAGTGCCAGCCCCATAAAGTTTATTTTGTGTGATATAAATTTAGCTACTCTTGCTTGCTTGTGGTTTCCCATTGTATAGAGTAACTTCTTCCATCCTTTCATTTTTGATTTGTGTGATTTTACTTGTAAAGTGAATTTCTTAATTTCTTATAGGCAGCATTATGGTTGGATCTTGTTTATTTTGATCCATATAGCTAGTTTGTAAGTTTTTTTTTTTTAATCTAAAAAGCAGAGTT
Source organism: Sylvilagus floridanus (assembly GCA_949820135.1). Taxonomy (NCBI): domain Eukaryota; kingdom Metazoa; phylum Chordata; class Mammalia; order Lagomorpha; family Leporidae; genus Sylvilagus; species Sylvilagus floridanus. The sequence continues at coordinate 69,952,062 of OX463224.1, read as the reverse complement.
GCAGAGAGAGGTGGGAAGATAGAGAGGAGAGAGTTTTTGATCCACCGGTCCACTCCCTGAATGGCTGCAACAGCCAGGATTTGGCCAAACTGAAGCCAGGAGTCAGGAGTTTCCTCCGAGTCTATCTTGGCTGCCATCTTCTGCCTTCCCAGGCACCCCAGCAGGGAGCCAGATCAGAAGTGGAGCATCTAGGACTTGACCTGGAGCCATAGGGGATGTCTGCATTTCAGGCAGTAGTTTAACCCATTACACCACAATGCTAGCTCCAAGTTTATATCTTTTAATTGAGGAATCTAGTCTATTTATATTTAAGGTTATTATTGATAAGCAATGAATTAATCCTATCTTTAGAATATTTCTGTTTATTTTGAATATCCTCTGTTCATCTGTTATTGTTCATTTTTGTGGTTTGGTAATTTATTTTAAAAGTGTATTTATTTATTTGAAAGTTACAGAGAAAGAAGGAGCAACAGAGAGAGAGATCTTTTCATGTGCTGGTTCACTCCCCAAATGCCCACAATGATCGGGGCTAGGCCAGGCTGAAGCCAAGAGCTTTTTCCAAATCTCCCATGTGGGTACAGGGGCTCTGGGTCCTGGACCATCTTCCACTGCTTTCCCAGGTGTATTAGCAGAGAACTGGATCAGAAGTGGAGAAGCCTGGACTCAAACTGGTGCCCATATAGGATGCTGGTGCTGTGGGCCAAGGCTTAACCCACTGTGCCACAGCTCTGGCCCCTTGGTAATTGATTGATAAGAGTTGATTCTTTTTTGTTTGCCTTTTGTATATCTGCTGTTGTACTGGGCTCTATACTTTCATATGTTTTCATGATGATAGTTATTTTTCTTCCACTTTTGTATATAGGAAACCCCTAAATATCTTTTGTAAGGCTGGTCAAGTAATTTGCTTGTGTTGGAACCTCTTTATTTCTCTCTCATTTATTAAGGCTGGCTTTGCTGGAAATAGTATTTTTGGTTGATGTTTCTTTTTCTCTCAGAACTTGGAATATTTCATTCTGTTCCCTATTGGCCTGTAAAGTTTCTATTGAAAAATTTCTGCTTGTCTATTGGGGTTTTTAATACATGTGAATTGGTGCTTTTCTCTTACAGATTTTGGAATTCTCTCTTTGCATTATACTTTTGAGAGTTTGTGTTACAGTAAAGCTCTTTTCTGGTCTTGTCTGTCTGGGATCCTGTAGACTTTTTGTATTTGGATCTATCTAAAGATTGGGGAGTTTCAGCTATTAATTTCAGTTACTAATTGATTAAGTTTTTTGTACTTTTTTAGGAATTAGCAGAATTCTGATATTTGTTTGTTTAATGGTGTGTTACAGATCTTGGAAGCTGTCCTCTACTTTTTATTTTCTTTCTTTCCTCTGCCTTTTCTTGATGACTTGGATAGTTGATAAACTCTGTCTTCAAGTTCAGATGTTCTTTCTTCTTCATCTAGTCTGTTGGGGCTTTTTTGCTTTATTGAGTTCTTCATTTCCAAGATTATTTTTGTTTTTTTAATCTCTGCAGAATTTTTCATTCATTATGCATTGGTTTCCTGAATTCATTAAACTATTCTCTTGTATCTTGAATATCTTTATAATCATTCTTTTGGATTCTTTAATAGGCATTTCCTGAATCTTTTTTTTTTTTTAAAGATCTTTATATGAATTGAAAGGCAGAGAGATACTGAAAGACCTTCCATCTGCTGGTTCACTCCCCAAGTAGCCACAACAGCCAGGGCTGGGCCAGGCCAAAGCCAGGAGCCAGGAGCCAGGACCTGTACCTGGGTCCCTCACATGGGTGCAGGAGCCCCAGCACCTGGACTGCTGCTTTCCCAGGCACATTAGCAGGGACTGTACCAGAAGTGAAGTAACCAGGACTTGGACCAGTGCCATATGGGATGCTGGCACTGCAGGTAGCAGCTTATGTGCTGCACCACATCCTTAAGATGTGTCTTGGGTGTTAGCTTGGTATCCTGTTTTGGCTTTAGTTCCTGCTGGGTGCTGTAATTGATGGCAGTGATGATGGAGATCTGGGATGTTTTCAGTCTCAGAGGGGATGTGTGGATCTGGCAGTGGCTCCAAGGGCAGGGGTGCAGGAGCGCACTGGTCTGTAGTACTGGTACAGCACTAGGTGCAAACAGTGACCTGAAGTAGCAAGAGCAGAGTTGTGGGAGGTCCAGCCCACATACTGGCCGGCACTAGGTCCTGGAAGCAGCTTGAGGCTGCAGGGATGGATCTGTAACCCCTTCAACCTAGTGACCTAGCTGAGGGTCACAAGAGTGCTGCTGGCAGGCATTTTGTGTGAAGGTTCCACGGTCTCAGTGGTGGCCCATGGCCAGAATTGCATGAGCAGTGGTACATGGTCCCAATGGGGGCGATGTGGGTCATAGTAAAAGTCCATGGCAACAGGGGTTAGTGCTGGAGTTGTAGAAGCATGGTCAGGAGTCCTGGCATGGTCCCACAGGGCCCACAGTGGTGGCGCCAGGGCCATAAGACCTTTTGCCCGATGGAAAGCCAAGACACTGTGGCAAAAAATATCCTACATGAAGGATCTTGGTGGATGAGACCCCAGTGGAAAGAAGTGTTCATCAAAGAAGGAGGTATTTTTCTCTGAAGGGAGGAGAGAACTTCCACTTTGTTTATGGCCTTATCTAAATACTGATGGAATTTGTGGCTTCAAAAGGTTTCCATAGCCTAGGCAGCTCATGTCAAGAGCTTCGGGTGGTCATGGACATCATACATAAGAGTGTTAATTATTAAATTAACAATAGGGGTCACTGTGCGCTAACTTCCCATGCAGGACCTCTGTCCTCAAAGAGTTGTATTTTAATTATGTCTAAGTGTTCCCAAAAGATGTGTCATTCTTGGGTGCTTCTTTAAAGGTAATTAAGTTTCTCAAAAAAAGTGAAATTAAATTCAAGATGCAATGACTTTCAATAGCCTTTGTCTCTACTGTTGAGGAACAGTTTTGTTTTGTGCAAGTTGTTGAACTCTTTAGTTAGTATAGAACTGGTCTTCTATACACAAAGTTAATTGAAAATGGATCTTAGTGGAGAGTGGCATTGGGAATGGGAGAGGGAGGAGGAGGAGGAGGGGTGGGCACCAGTGGGTGGGAGGGCAGGTATGGTGGGAAGAATCACTGTATTCCTAAAAAACCACTATATTCCTAAAGTTGTACTTATGAAATGCATGAAGTCTGTATTCCTTCAATAAAAGGTTTCTTTGGGGAGAAGAATTAAAAAGTTTTGCCAGTGGATTTGTGTGGGTCCTAGAAGTGGCAGACAGTGCCCTCAATGCTTTGAGCCTCAAGTCAGAAGGGGCAAGCACCTCTGCTTCTAGGGCCAATGGGGCAGGATCCCTCTGCCCTTCTAAACGCCTGCCTTATGCCTTGTGGAGCAGAGTGCTGCATAATCTAGGGTGCTGAAGTTACAGTTGGTCTGCTGGGTCAGTTGTGTTTGTGAGGCTGCAGTCTTTTTCTTGTGAGTGTAATGGAATGTTTGGTGATATGCAGACACTTCTGTTCTTCGGGTAGTAAGGATTTTGACCATGACTCCTTTCTCATCATAGTGGTACATTGCTATAGCCTGTGCTCTGTGGATTGTGGCAGGGGTCTGGGTGGAAGGGAGATCATGGGAGCTCCTTCCCTAGAGCAAAGCTACTATGGGCGCTGCAGGTAACTCATCCCAGGCCTGTGATGACTGGATCCCTCCTGCAGCTAGGATTGCCGTTGTAAGGTGTCTGTGGTGATGGGCTCTGCTGAGGCTCTCCCACTGACCCTTCCCCCTGCAGTGGGGTGGGGATTGCAGTTGTTCCTGTCTGATGCTGCCAGCCTAGCTGTCCATGTCCTACATGGTCCCCACGTCTCCCTTTCTGAGTTCAGTGTTCCCCCTTGGGAACTCATCTTGTAGTGCAGCTCTTTATTTGTGGTTTTGGTTATTTTATGTGTAAGAGTCAAACACTGGGCACCTCTATATGACCATCTTGTGTGACAGCCTTGAGATAGTGTTTTTTTTCCCCAGATGTTACTTATTTGAAAGGCCGAATTTTGTGTGAGTGAGTGAGAAAAAGCTTCAATCTGCTGTTTATTCTCCAAATGACTACAAAGTCCAGGGCTGGGCCTGGCATAAGTCAGGAGCCTAAAACTCCATCCGTGTCTTCCATGTGGGTGGCAGGGGTCCAAGCACTCAAAGTCTGCAGCCACTTTCCCAGGTGCATTAGCAGGGAGCTGGATCCAAAGCAGTGACACTCATATGGAATGCTGGCATTATAGGTAGCAGCTTAACACACTGAGCCATAATGCGAGCCCAATATCACAATTATCTTGATCTAATTCACATCCCATAAAGTTTTCCCAATTATAGTGTATAATTCAGCAGTTTTTAATGTAGTTAGAGTTGTGCAACTGCCATCACAGTTTTAGTTATTTCATCACCCTTTAAAGAAATCCCTGTATCATTACTACCTAAATTGCCCCCTCTAGCCCTAGGCAACAATGTACTTTGTGTTTCTTTAGATTTGTCTATTTTGGACATTTTATATAAATGGAGTCATACAGTATGTGATATTTTATGATCAACTTATTTCACTTACTATAATGTTTTCAAAGTTCCTCTGAATTGTAATATGTGTCAGTAGTTCATTCCTTTCTGTGGTTGAATAATATTCCATTGTGTAGATATATATGCATTTTATTTATCCATTCATCAGTTGATGGGCATTTGGATAGTTTTATCTGTTAGCTACTATGAATAAGAATGATATTAAATTTTGTATACAAATTATTGTGTGAACTTATGTTTTCCTTTTTCTTGGGTGCATATGCTTGGATAATGTGATATTCCATTGGAACAAGGTTAGAATATCTGGATTGCGTGGTCACTCTGTGTTTAACCTTGCATGGCACTGCCAGACTATTTTTCTAAAACACCATTTCTTTTATTTCTTTTATTTTTTTTTTTGACAGGCAGAGTGGACAGTGAGAGAGAGAGAGAGACAGAGAGAAAGGTCTTCCTTTGCCGTTGGTTCACCCTCCAATGGCTGCCACGGACAGCGCGCTGCGGCTGGCGCACTGCGCTCATCCGATGGCAGGAGCCAGGTACTAGGTGCTTTTCCTGGTCTCCCATGAGGTGCAGGGCCCAAGCACTTGGGCCATCCTCCACTGCACTCCTGGGCCACAGCAGAGGGCTGGCCTGGAAGAGGGGCAACCGGGACAGAATCCGGCTCCCCAACTGGGACTAGAACCCGGTGTGCCGGCGCCGCAAGGCGGAGGATTAGCCTGTTGAGCCACGGCGCCGGCTGCCAGACTATTTTTCAAAGCAGCTGTACCATTTTACATTCTCTTGGGTGATGTATGTAAACTCTAGGTTCTCCATGTCTATCTGATACTTGTTGTCTGTCTTCTTTTTAAAATATTTACTTATCATAATAGCAGAGAGAGAAATAGAAAGAGAGAGAGAGAGAGAATGAGAATGAGAATGAGAATGAATATCTTCTATCTGCTGGTTCACTCTCCAGATGCCTGCAGCAGTCAGAGCTAAGCCAGGCCAAAGCTAGCATCCAGGAACTCCATGCGGGTCTCCCTCTTACAGGACATGAATCTAAGTACTTAGACCATGATTCCATGCCTCCCAGGCACATTAGCAGAAAACTGGACCTGAAGCATAAAGTAACCAGAACTCAACCTGCACTGTGATGTGGGAAGAGAACAGCTTAACCTGCTGCTCCACAACACCCATGACCTTCTGAGATTTTACTTGCATTTCCTTGATGGCTAATAACATTGAGCATCCTTTCATGTGTTTCTGTGTTATTTGTATGCTTCTTGGGAGAAATGTCTAATCAGGTCCTTTACCCAATTTTAATTTTTAAGTCCATTATCAGATTATGATATGCATATACTTTATTCTGTTCAGTGGGTTGTCATCATTTTCTTGATATCCTTTGAAGAAGGAAAGTTTTAAATTTTAATGAAGTTTAATTTTTCTTTTGTTACTCCTTTTAATGTCATATCTCATATAAACCATTGCCAAATCCAAGATCATGAAGCTATATGCCTGTATTTTCAAGTTTACAGTTTTTGTTACTGAAGTTCTTTTATCCTTTTGCATTAATTTTTGCATATAGTGTGAGGTAGGAATCGGTTTCATATGGATACACAGTTGCCTCAGCATCGTTTGTTGAAAAGACTATTTTCCTGTTGTGTTGTTTTGGTCCTCTTGACTATAAATATAAGACTTTAATTCTGGGCTTTCCAGAACCACACTGTCTTGATTACTGTAGCTTTGTAGTGAGCTTTGAAATCATCATGTATAAGTCTTCCCACTTTGTTCTTGTTTTTTCAAAATTGTTTTGGCTGTTCTGAGTGCTGTGACCCAGCATTTCAAAATGAGTTTTAGGATCATCTTGTGAGTCGCTGCAAAAACAATAACAAAACAGTCAACTGGGATTTTTGATAAGTTTTATGTTGAATCACTCTGAGAAGTATTATCTTCTTATCAGTATTTCACCTTTTGAATCTATGAATCGAAGATTTCTTTTATGTCTTTACTTGCTTTTAAAGAAGTTTGTCATTTTTGGTATGCAAGTCTTACTTTGTCACATATATTCCCTAAGTATTATATTCTTTTGATACTGTTGTAAATTGAATTATTTTCATATTATTCCTTGCTAGTAAAAGTACAATTGATTTTTGTATATTGATATTGTATCTTGCCACCTTTCTGAACTTGTTTATTCATTCTGACACATGATTGTGTTGCCTGCAGACAGAGATTGTCTCACTTTTCTTTCTCTCTCTCTCTCTCTTTGAATCCACATGGCTTTTATTTGTAACTGCTCTGCTGGACCCTCCAGTACAATGTTGACTGGAAGTGGTTGTTGGGGACCGGCGCCTTGGCTCACTTAGTTAATCCTCTGCCTGTGGCGCCGGCATCCCATGTGGGCACCAGGTTCGAGTCCCAGTTGCTCCTCTTCCAGTCCAGCTCTCTGCTGTGGCCTGGGAGTGCAGTGGAGGATGGCCCAAGTGGTTGGGTCCTGCACCCGCATGGGAGACCAGGAAGAAGCACCTGGCTCCTGGCTTCTAATCAGCACAGTGCTGGCCGTAGCAGCCATTTGGGGAGTGATCTCTCTCTCTCTCTCTGTCTATATCTCTCTCTCTCTATCTATCTATATCTCTTACCTGTCAAATAAAAAAAAATTCAGTTACAGAAGTGGTTCTTGATCTTAAAAGGAAAACTTTATTTTTTAAGGAAATACTTGAGATTTAAAGATGTATTTATTTATTTGAAAGGCAGAATTACAGGCAGAAAATGAAAGAGAGACAGACACAGACAGACACACCCACCCATTTTCTACCTTCTGGTTCACTCCCCAGATGATGGTAGTGGCAGGGTTGAGCCAGGCCAAAGCCAGAGGCTGGAACTCCATCTGGGTCTTTCACGTAGGAGGCAGGGGCCCAAGTTCTTGGGCCATCTTCCACTTCCTTCCCAGGCACATTAGCAGGGAGCTGGCTCAGAAGTGGAGCAGCTGAGATTTGCCTGGGCACTCATATGGGATGCTGGCATTGCAGACAGTGGCTTAACCTTTACCACAATGCTGGCCCTGGAGGAGGACTTTCATACCATTAAGTATAATGTTATGGGAGGGTGGGGGTTATATCATTTATCAGACTGAGGAAATTCCTTTCTTTCCACAGTTTGTTGAGTACTTTTTTTTTTTTTTTTATCATTAGGGGGTTTTGAATTTTGTCAGAAAGCTTTTCTGCATCTGTTGAGAGGTCATTGTTTTTGTCTTTGATTCTATTGATATGTCATATTACATTAATTGATTTTTAGGTATTAAGCCAACTTTATATTCCTTGGCTAAATTGAAGAGGCAGGCAATCTTAAGTGTTTTCCCCTGAATTATCCGTATAAAGAAGGGCTTTCTAAACATAGGAAACACTGAACAAACAATAACCAAAAAACAAAACAAAACTCCAGAGCCTTGAAATAGCCTTACAGTATTGAGAGAAGAGACTAGAGAGGTGGACAGCGGACAAATTGTAAAGACTTTCTTGGGCAGAGTTATGAGTTAGATTTTATTCTCAAGGCAGAGGAGGCCATCATACTTTGCAAGTAAAAAATTCCAGTGCAATTTTAGAAAGGAAACCCTGGTGGTAGTGTAGAAGGCTGCACTGTGTTTTATTTTTTATTTTCTTAAAAATTTTGTATTGAAGTAGAGTGAACATTCTTCATATATTTTGTATTTATGATTTAGGAGCATAGTGATACTTCCCACCCACCCTTCCCTCCTGCCCATGCTCCCCCCTCACTCACTCCTTCCTTTCTTATTCTTTTTACAATGGCATGCTTTCAGGTTATTTAACCCTCTATTAAGGAAAGAATTCAACAAATAGTAAGACAAAAATACTGTTCCTCAACAGTAGAGACAAGAGCTGTGAACGATAATAAATTTTCAAAATGTAAATTTTGCTCATATACATGACATTTTTTGTACTCCATTAGTTACCACAGATCAGAGAAAACATAGTATTTGTCTTTGGAGGACTGGCTTATTTCACTAAATATAATGGTTTCCAGTTGCATCTCTTTTTTTTTTTTTTTTTTTTTTTGGCAGAAGACAGGGTTTCTTTTTTATGGCTGAGTAGTATTCCATAGTGTTTATCTACCACTTTAGTCATCAGTTGATGGATATCTGAGTTGGTTGTATATCTTAGCTATTTTAATAGAGCTGCAATAAACATGGGTATACAGATATGGCTTTCATTTGCTGATTTCATTTCATTGGGATAAATTGCCAGGAGTGTGATGGTTGGGTCATATGCTAGATCTATTTTCAGACTTCTGAGGAATCTCCATACTGTCTTCCACAATGGCTGTATTAGTTTGTATTTCCACCAACAGTTGATTAGTGTACCTTTTCCCCACATCCTCACTGGCATTTGTTATTCTTTAATTTTTGTGTGATAGCTGTTCTGAGTGAGGTGACACGTCGTTATCATTTTTGTTTGCATTTCCCTGATAACCTAGTGATCCTGAACATTTCTTCATGTATCTGAGGGCATTTGGATTTCTTCTTTTGAAATGCCTGTTCAGTTCCTTTGCTTATTTCTTAACTGGATTGTTTGTTTTTTTGTTGTTGAGTTTCTTTAGCTCATTATAGACCCAGGATATTAATTCTTTGTCAGTTGCATAGGCTTCAGATATTTTCTCCCATTTCTTAGATTGATGGAATCCCATTTGTCCATTATTGCTTTTGTTGCCTATGCTTCTGGGGTCTTTTCTGAGAAGTCTTTGCCTATGCCACTGTCTTGCAGAGTTTCTCCAATGTTCTCCTGTAGTAATTTGATGGCATCAGGTCATAGATTTAGATCCTAGATCTATTTTGTGTTGATTTTTGTTTAAGGTATAAGGTAAGGGTCTTATTTCATATTTGTGCATGCAGAGATCTGGTTTTCCCAGCACCATGTTTTAAAGAACTGTTTTCTCTAGAGATTGATTTCTTTTTAGCTCCTTTGTCAATGATTAGTTGGTTGTAGATGCATGGAGTGATTTCTGGGGTTTCTGTTCTGCTCCGTTGGCCTGCATACCTACTTTTGTGCCAGTACCAGGCAGTTTGGATTTTAACTTCCCTGTAGTATGTCTTGAAATCTGGTATTACTATGCCTCTGGCTTTGTTTTTGTGGTTTAAGATCACTTTAGCTATTTGAGGTCTCTTGTATTTCCGAAAGAATTTTTAGCATCATTTCTTCTAGATCTCAGAAGAATGTCATTGGTATTTTGATTGGGATCACATTGAATCTATAAATTGTTTTCAGTAGTATGGACATTTTGATAATATTAATTCTTACAATCCATGGACGTGGAAGATTTTCCCATTTTTTTGTGTGTGTTTTCTATTTCTTTCTTTAATGTTTTGTTATTTTCATTGTAGAGATCCTTCACCTCCTTGGTTAAATTTATTCCAGGGTATTTAAGATTTTTGCAGCTATTGTGAATGGGATTGATCTTAAAAGTTCCTTCTCAGCCATGGCGTTGTTATGTATAAAAAGGCTACTGATTTTTGTTTGTTGATTTTATATGTTATGACTTTACCAAGCTCTTCTATGAGTTCCAGTAGTCTTTTAGTGGAGTCTTTTGGTTCCCCTGTATATAGACTCATATCATCTACAAACAAGGATAATTTGACTTCTTCCTTGCCAATTTGTATTCCTTTGATTTCTTTTTCTTGCCTAATGGCTCTGGCTAAAACTTCCAGGACTATATTGAATAGAAATGGTGAAAGAGGGCATCCTTGTCTGGTTCCGGATCTTAGTGGAAATGCACCCAACTTTTCCCCATTCAATATGTTACTGGCTATGGGTTTGCCATATATTGGCTTGATTGTGTTGAGGAATGTTCCTTTTATACCCAGTTTGCTTAAGGTTTTATTGTGAAAGGGCGTTGTATTTTATCAGATGCTTTCTCTGCATCTATTGAGATAATCATATAGTTTTATTCAGTTTGTTAATGTGATGTATCACATTTACTGATTTGCATATGTTGAATCGTCCCTGCAAACCAGGGATAAATCTCACTTGGTCCTGGTGAATGATCTTTCTGATGTGTTGTTGGATTTAATTAGCTAGTATTTTGTTGAGGATTTTTGTGTCTGTGTTCATCAGGGATATTGGTCTATGGTTCTTGCTTTGTATCTTTTTCTGGTTTTGGAGTGAAGGTGATACTGGCCTCATAGAGTGTGGGAGTATTCTCTCTTTCAGTTGTTTTGAATAGTTTGAGAATACCCACCTGCCTATTCCTTCATCTTGGTGTTTTCACTCAAGTGACATCTCCTGATACCTGCTCTGGTCACTCCACTAAAATCTTAGCTCCTCCCTAACATACCCTATACTCTTTCCCTGCTTTATCCTTTCTCCTTAGTATTTATCACTATCTTGTTTTTCTTTTCCCTCTTAGAAATGAGGCCTTTTGAGGGCAGGAAATTGTTTGCTTTGTTCAGAGTTGTATGTCTAGTTTTAGACCAAGCATGTAAATAGTAGACAGTAACGGTTTATTGAGGGGCTGGCTGGCTTTATGACAGAGTGGGTAAAGCTACTGTGTGTGAGTTCCAGCTGCTCCAGTTCCGATCCCGTTCCCTGCTAATGCAGTGAGTAAAGGAGCAGAAGATGGCCTAAGTGCTTGGGCCTCTGCTTGCACATTGGAGACATGGAAGAAGCTCCTGGCTTGTATCTGTCCTGTCCTGGCCATTGCAGCCATTTGAGGAGGGAACCAGTGGATGGAAGATTCTTTCTTTCTCTGTCTTTCCTTCTCACTATATAACTGTTCCTTTCAAAAAAAATAAAATAAATCTTTTTGAAAAAGTTTTTTGAACAAATGAATAAGTGAAATAATAAATACTGGATTACTGGATTCTAAGAATCATGGCTTTCTCTGTTGGCATATATATAGGCCACTATATCATCATCATCACATTCCTTGAGATTTTATAAATTATTACATATCCAAGTGGTAAACTACTTTGAGTTCAGTAAATTATATTCATGAAAAGTTTTGTGACAAATAGTGTGTGACACAGTGAAATATAAAGATATATATTCACTAGAAAGAAATGAGTCAATATTATAACAGTGATTATTTCTGGATCATGGTGGTTATTTAAATTTTTCTGTCCTTTCTCAGCTTTCCATGGGTATACCTTTTTTTACAATAAGAAAAAAAATTATTTTTTCTCTCCTACATTCACTCTAAAAAAAGAAAATTTTTAGGATCTACCCCAAGAGCTTCAACATATTTTGTAGTAAGTAAAGTCTACCATCCACTGTGTACTCGCTGCAAACTAGAACAGCAGTTGTATCTACACTATTTCACAACTTTTCTTTTTACTAATATAACTAGAAAAGTTTTTCTTTAATTTAGTTACTTTACTTGAATGTTTTCCCAATCCTCTTGGTAGAAATTATTTAGTGAACAGAATTGCTCTCCTTGGGAACTTTTTTTTTCTTAAAATTGTGAATTCTTCATCCAACTCCAAATTCATCCCCCTTTGATGTACAGTGTAGAAACAAAGTAAAGGCTGAGAAGTTCTGTTTTCTCAGAATTGTGTTTTATCATCAGGCAAATTGCCTTTTTGCTGCAAACATCTCTTTGCTAGTCTTTTTGCAAATCTTAATTTATCTTTGACTTTGACCTCAGGTAGCTCTTTCATGTCTTGCCACTATTTTTTACTGACTGTATTTTTTCATCATCATTTCTGTCATTTTAGTAGAGCTACCCGTACCCCCCCCCCCTTTTTCCTACCTGCTGCAGTATTTTTCAAATGCCCAAGTGGAAATACATTTTCAGAACTTTAGGGATGGATTTTGACACTATAGTTCCAGTTGCATTTTGGGACACTCACATCACACTTCAGAGTGCCTTGGTGTCAGTCTTCTTTCCTCTATTTCCCCTCTAGCTTCCTGCTAATGTTCAGACAATGACTGGAGTACTTGGATCCCTGCATCCCAAGTCAGAGACCTGGATTGAGTTATGGGCTCCTGGCTTCAACCTGGCCCAATCCTGGCTGCTACAGGCTTTTGGAGAGTGAACCAGTGTATGTCTCAAAAAAAAAAAAAAAAAAAGCAAAAAACTTCCCTCTTAGAGTCTCATGGCATGAAATTGTGTGTCTTGGTTTTTGAAACTTTACCTTCCTGGGCCCTATGCCACGCAACTCCTACTTAGTTGCCACAACACTAAGATGGCAAGGTGTCCTTCTAAAGTTTTCCTTTTATTTCACCAATTAGTTCTTTTGTTCATGTTTGGTACCTGTGGAACATAAAAATGTCAATAACTTAGGGGCCAGCACTGTGGCATAGTAGGCCCATATGAGCACCAGTTCGTGTCCTGGCTGCTCCTATTCCAATCTGGTTCTCTGCTATGGCCTGGGAAAGCAACACAAGATGGCCCAAGTGCTGGACCCCTGAACTGCATGAGAGACATGGAAAAAGCTCCTGGCTCCTGGCTCTGGCTTTGGATCGGCCCAACTCTGGCTGTTGCAGACATTTGGGGAGTGAACGAGTGGATGGAAGACTTCTCTCTCTGTCTCTCCCTCTCTCTGTCTGTAACTCTACCTCTCAAATAAATAAGTGAAATCTTAAAAGTCAGCACTTTAGATCAAAAAACTTGTGATCTGTTCCAGCATTAGTTTAATAACTTAAAAAAATTTGGAGGGTCAGCATTGTGGCATAGCAGGTTAAACCACTGCCTGTAACACTGGCATCCCATCTGAGCATCTGTTCAAGACCCAGCTGCTCCACTTCCAATCTAGCTTCCTACTAATGTGCCTGGGAAAGCAGTGGAAGATGGTTCAAGTCGTTGGGCCCCTACATTCACGTGGGAGATCGGGAGGAAGCTCCTGAATCCTGGCTTTTGTCTGGCCTAGCCCTGGTCATTGCAGCTATTTGGGGAGTGAACCAGTGGGTGGAAGATATCATTCTCTTCCTCTCTCTGTGTAACTCTGATTTTCAAATAAATAAATAAATAAATATTTTTTAAAAAACTGGTAGAGATCTTTTTCAAAAAAATAATTTTCATGTTATTTGAAAAAGAGGAGAAAGAATGAGACTCTTCCATCTGTTGGTTTACTCCCCAAATGCCCACAACAAGAAACCAGGAGCTAGAAACTAAATTTGGGTCTCCCACAAAGCTGGCAGGGACACAAATACTTAAGCTATAATCTGCTACCTCCCAGGGTGCACATTAGCAGGAAGCCAGAATTGGAAGTGGAGCTGGGACTGGATTTAGGATGTGTGTCCCACATGGTGTCTCAACTGCTGTACCAAATGCTTGGCCCTGAATGAGACTCTCAATAGGTTCTGGGGTCGTTGAGGTCCTACAAGACAATAGAGTGCTGCTCTGTGCAGGAATTGGCATCAGGAGAGTCCTGTGAACCACCTCTACTTGGCTGGGAACCCTTGATGCTCCCATAGTAATAACATATTCAGACATCTCTCCTACTGACCCTACCTACCCATGTTTTTCAGTGAACATCTCACTGTTTGTTTGTTTTTTAAGCATGTCACATTTGAATACTTATAAATAGGATTCCTTGCTAGCCTCTTCCTAATGGCCTCATGCCTCTGGAGTAGCTCAGACTGTTGTCACCATGGGCTCTCCAAAGGAATCTTGTCCCAGTACAGCTCAGTTTCTCTGAGGAATGACGATACATGTACATCGACATAAGACACATACATATATAATTATCCTTTGTTATCTTATATTAACTTCCTATATATGTTTGTATTAAGTACTCGAGTACAGTTGCATTGTTTTAGTTTCTTACTGTTTCTTGTAAAAAATCATTTATTCTGAAGGTTTGTTCAAATGAGAGGGAGATTAACAGATTATTTTGATTTTAAAGATTCATTTTCCTGTTCAGATATTATGGAAATGAGCAGAAAATAATAGGGATTGACAGTTTAAGAGCCTATAAATTAGATAGTTTTTCAAGTTCAGGAACTTGTTGGTGTGTGGCTCAGTCTTCCTGATTGCCATTTCCCATTTTAACCTTGCTGGTGACTGCTGGTCTTCAGATTCCAACGAAGGCTAACAGAGTGTAATCCATCCAGACTGGATGATCAAAGAGAACAGCATGCAAGACCAGAACATGCCCTGTAGGGGATTCAAACAAAAAACACCAGGCCTTTATTCAAGAAGATCTTAATTTGTCATCCAGCCCAAGACTACCAGACACAGCATACATAGTTGAACAAGTTGGGTTTATTATTTATTGCAGCAAGAGAGTGTATACCATGGGGAACCTTGGGGCATTTTAGTAAGCCAGTGGTTTAAAAAAAAATACCTTAAAGGATTTGGGTCATTTGGTGATTTTGAGGGCGTTTTTAGGTTGTGTGGCTTTGCTCTAGATTGGATGCTGTCAAGAAGTGGAGCAAATTCTGACTGTGTCTCTCAATAGAGTTTACATAAAGTGAGGGCAGACTAGAGAAAGGCTCAGGCTGTAGTTGATGAGAAAACAGCAGTTACTTATGTTAACCCAGCACTGGGGGATATCTGGTGTTTTGTGGCTTGGACAGTGTTCATGTTTATCTGTGTTCGGACAGATTATAGAGTGGTCTTGTTTTTGTCTTCATCCATAATGTTCATGGAATGGCCTTAACCGGTGTTGGTGTTCTGGTGTTGCTTATGCTTCTGCAAGAGAACATCCAGATCGGACTGTCAGTGCCAGGTCACTTCATAGCAGTATCAGTGCCTAGCTGATGGTGGTTTTCCTTGTTCTTAGATATAATTTATAAGTTTTAGCACCAAATAAAATTGAGCAGTGGAAGATGTTACCTGTTTTGTTTTCCTGTCTGTTCAAGTAGAGGCTGTAAGATATGGTCAGTGTACCTAAAGAGAATCAAGCAGTATGTTTTAAGGGGTTGGAGGTGGTATGAGAAAATACTGATGCCGGCGCCGTGGCTCAACAGGCTAATCCTCCGCCTTGCGGCGCCGGCACACCGGGTTCTAGTCCCGGTCGGGGCGCCGGATTCTGTCCTGGTTGCCCCTCTTCCAGGCCAGCCCTCTGCTGTGGCCCGGGAGTGCAGTGGAGGATGGCCCAGGTGCTTGGGCCCTGCACCCCATGGGGAGACCAGGAAAAGCACCTGGCTTCTGGCTCCTGCCATCGGACGAGCGCGGTGCGCCGGCCGCAGCGCGCCGTCTGCGGCGGCCATTGGAGGGTGAACCAACGGCAAAGGAAGACCTTTCTGTCTGTCTCTCTCTCTCTCACTGTCCACTCTGCCTGTCAAAAAAAAAAAAAAAAAAGAAAAGAAAATACTGAGAGAGGTCAGGGCACTGTTGGGCCTGGGCTGTGAAGAGGATGGGCTAGATTAGATATGTGGAGCTGGAAAGAAAAGCAAAACCACTGGGATATAAGCATAGGCCTAGAGGCAAGAAGGCACAAGGCAGGTTCAGAACATGGAGAGAGGCCTACTTTGGCTGTCAGGGGTATATGGTGGAAATGTAGTGAGAAGAGATACTTTCAGTTTAGATTATGGCATTCACTTGTTTAGGGATTCAGTTTGAATAGAGAGGATATCAGAATTTATCAGATATCCTATTTATGTGCTAGGTTCTGTGTATATTTAATCTTATTTAATATGTAATTCTTGTTACAACTCTAAAAAGTAGATATTATACCCCTTTTACAGATGATAAAAATGCGTGCTAGAAGTGTTAATTTAATAGTTGGAGGCACAGCAAGAATCTTAATTACAAATGGACTGAAAACATGATTCTGTGGGGCCGGTGCTGTGCTGTAGCTGGTTAAGCTGCAGCCTGCAGTGCCAGCATCCCATATGAGTGCCAGTTTGCGTCCTGGCTGCTCTGCTTCTGACCTAACTCCCTGCTAATGTGCCTGGGAAATCAGCAGAGGATGGCCCAAGTGCTTGGGCCCTTGCACCCATGTGGGAGATGGGATGAAGCTCCTGGTTTTGGCCTGGCCTGCCATTTGGGGAGTAAACCAACAAATGGAAGACTCATTCTTTCTCTCTCTCTCTCTCTCTCTCTCTCTCTCTCCTGCCTTTCAAATAAATAAATAAATCTTAAAGATGATTTGCATTCTGTTTCACTCTGCTGCCTCCATTCTGTTATAGCATAGCCTCCTGTCATCAATGAGAAGCTTTGACCAGAAAAATATCAACACCAGCTAGAATTGTTCTTTAGGAAGATTACTCTGATAACAGTAGGCCACAAAGTGGATTTGGGAAGATGGGGCTCTTGGAGAAGGCTGGTACAGGAAAGGCAGAGCTGTTACGTGGGCTTCCACCTTCAGTAATGCTGAAGTAAATATGACCTCTTCAGAGTGCTCAGTGCATAGGGAGAAACTTTACACACTCGAATCTCAAGGAACTGGCCCTTTAAGGCCTTTCCTGAACTGCAGTAATCAGAAATACAAACATATCCAGTTCTTTATTGATTTACTTGCCCCATTAAGACCTTTCTTGAACTGAAGTAGTAAGAAATAAACACATGCAGTTCTTTGCTGATTTATTTGCCTGAAGAATGAAATGCTGGGGATAGTTTAATGTTGCTTTCAGAAAGCTCTTTTGGGGGTTGGCACTGTGCTTTATTGGATAAAGCCACTGCCTGCAGCTCCAGCATCCCATATGGGCATTGGTTCAAATTCTGGCTGCTGCACTTCTAATCCAGCTCCCTGCTGTGCCTGGGAAAGCAGCAGAGCATGGCTGCACCCACGTGGGAGACCAGATGAAGCTCCTGGGTCTGGCCTAGCTCAGCCCTGGCCGTTGTGGCCATTTGGGGAGTGACCCAACATATGGAAGATTTGTCTGTCTGTCTGTCTCTTTTTCTGCCTTTTAAAAATACAAAAATTAAAAAAGAAAGCTCTTGTTAACAGTGCTAGAGTTTTTGTTTTAGCAGTAAGGATGATTAACAAGGGAAAGTAGCACTTAATGGTAGAATTCCTTCAATTTTTAGTCAGGCTCAAACAGTATGCTAAGTGGAATTTTAATAATTAAACATAAATATGGTGAAAGCTTTCATCAAACAATTAGGATTAGTCAAGTTCCATTTTACAGCATGCTTAAGTTCCTAGAGAGAGTCACCCAGTTTTCTACATTGGAAAACCTACCGTGTTAATATTCTGATATCTTGATTCTGACCTTTATAGGTCCTGTTTGTAATGCCGCTCTCAGGCAAAACCTTTGTGATAATGAAAAACTAACTGTTATCTAAATGTTAATCATTTGAAGAATGTGTGAGGAAATTTGATATGTCATGCAGCCAGATGTGATCTAAATGTTTGAGTAAACTAGAGCTGCACATAATATGTGGATACATTTCTGGGCCAAAGTACTATCCTTACCCCAAGACAAGGCAAAAAAGCGACATTGAAGAAGCATGAATACTTATGCTACCATATACACAGTTTTTTTTTTTTTTTTAAATTGTGGTAACATAACAAAACTTACTTCTTAAACCATTTTTAGGTATGTAATTCAGTGGCATTAAGTACATTTACATGGTTATGCACGTATCACCACCATTCATTCATAATAAAAAGTTTTAAAACATTCAAGATCCCTGTATGTGCCGGCACCACTGCTCAATAGGCTAATCCTCCACCTGCGGCGCCGGCACCCTGGGTTCTAGTCCCGGTCGGGGCGCCAGGTTCTGTCTCAGTTGCTCCTCTTCCTGTCCAGTTCTCTGCTGTGGCCCAGGAAGGCAGTGGAGGATGGCCCAAGTCCTTGGGCCCTGCACTCGCATGGGAGACCAGGAGAAGCACCTGGCTCCTGGCTTCAAGTGCGACGGCCGCAGCGTGCCAGCCTCAGTGGCCATTAGGGAGTGAACCAACGGCAAAGGAAGACCTTTCTCTCTGTCTATCTCACTGTCCACTCTGCCTGTCAAAAAAAAAAAAAAAATCCCTGTATGTTGTTTATTTATGCATACTTAGTAAAGTCTAAATGTATACATTCTAAAAACAAATTAAGAGGAATTAAAGAAGAACCAAGGAAGAGACTGTTGAATGCTGAGTCAGTGGAAAAAAAGAGCTCAGGAGAATGATGTGCCAGAGAGACCAGGGCTGGCAAGTCTGACAAGGATTTATTCAGATTAATCCAGTATTTATTGAAGGACCAGTATGTGTTAATCACTTTCTTGTGTTGCAAAGAAGAGTGAAGAATGATAAGAGAAAAGGTTTTGATGGTCAAAGTGGAGTTACCATGTTGCTGTAACAGCACCCTTGTCTGTTACTCTTTAAAGAGGATTTTGTTTTATTTTTTATTATAATCTCAGTGTCTTACATAGTACCTGACATGTTTTTCATTAAGTGTTCATTAGTAATTAGGTGAAATATTATACTATATATAAAATGCTAAGGCTCATCCTAGGATATAAAACACTTTTAGCATCTATCCTATATATTCCATTGTTTTTTTACAAATCCTCCCTATTTTTGAAAATGGTATTTCCTGCCTTGTTAATACGTCTTGGATTTTATCAGCGCCTCTTCTTAATTCTAATACAGGTCTCTCTATTAGTAACCTCTTAATAATTAATTCTAATATAGGCTTCTTTTTTCCTCATCAAATTTGCTTTAAAAAAAAAAAAGATTTATTGGGGCCAGCATTGTGGTGTAGCAGGTAAAACCTTTGCCTGTGATGCCTGCATCCCATGTGGGTGCTGGTTTGTGTCCTGGCTGCCCCACTTCTGACCCAGCTCCCTGCCAGTGGCTAAGAAAAGCAGTGGAGGATAGCCCAAGTGTTTTGGCCCCTGAGCTGACTTGGGAAACCTGGATGAAGCTCCTGGCTTTGACATGACCCAGTCCTGGCCATTGAAGCCATCTGGGAGGTGAACTAACAGAAGATCTCTGATCATCTTTCTCTGTAATTATGACTTTAAAATAAATAAATCTTTCTTAAAAAAGAAAAAGGATTTCTTTATTTGTTTATTAGACAAGCAGCTGAGACAGGTGCTGTGGTGCAGTGGATTAAGCCTCTGTCTGCAGTGCCGGCATCTCATATGGGCACCAGTTCAAGTCTTGGCTGCTCCACTGATGATCCAGCTCCCTGCTAATGTGCCTGGGAAAGCAGCAGAGGATGGCCCAAGTCCTTGGGTCTCTGCAGTCATGTGGGAGAGGCCCCTGGCTTTGGCCTGGCACAGCCCCAGCTGTTGCAGCCATTTGGGGAGTGAACCAGTAACTCTTTCAAATAAATAAATCTTAAAAAAAAAAAAAAGCAGCATAATTTAGGGGAAGACTATAGGGTATGGGAATCTTCCAACCCCTGGGTCACTCCCTAAATGGCTGCAACAGTCAGATAAGATCCTGGCAAAAGCCATGAACCAGGAACTCCATCCACATCTCCCACATCTCCAAATACTTGGGCCATCATCTACTGCCTTTCTAGGTGCGTTAGCAGGGAACTGGATTAGAAGTGGAACAGCTGGGATTTGAATGAACACTCTGATATAGGATGCTGGCATTCCAGGTGGCAGCGTAACTCACCATGCCACAAGCAAGCCCCTTAACGTTGCTTTTGGAACTCCATTTTCCTATTTACTTTATTACACTCATGACTCACTTATCAAGTCAATATAAACAAGATAGTTCTAGGGGCTTGCATTTGGGTATAGTTCTGTTGCTGGCATCCCATATCAGAGTGATGGTGCATGTCCTGGCTACTCCCACTTTCTATCCAGCTTCCTGCTAATGCACCTGAAAAGGTAATGGAGGATGGCCCAGGTACTCGTGCTCCTGCCACCCACATGGGAGACCCAGATGGAGTTCTTGGCTCCTGGCTTCAGCCTGGCTTAGACCTGACAATTGCAGCCATTTGGAGAGTGAACCAGTAGATGAAGATCGATCTGTCTCTTTCTATCTCCCCCATCTTCCTCTTGCTCTGCTTTTCAAATAAATAAATCTTAAAAAAAAAAAACAAAAAAAAAAACAGACAGTTCTACCAGTCAAAATTGTGTCAGGGAAGCATTCCTGACTGATGGCATTCAACAGAACTGGGATTGCAGTTTGAGAGGAAAAAAGGATATTAAGCACAGTTGTTTAAATTAGATGACCTTGGGGGGCCAGCGCCATGGCTCCCTTGGTTAATCCTCCGCCTGCGGCGCAGGTATCCCATATGGGTGCCGAGTTCTAGTCCCAGTTACTCCTCTTCCAGTCCAGCTCTCTGCTGTGGCCAGGGAGGGCAGTAGAGGATGGCACAAGTGCTTGGGTGCCTGCACCCGCATGGGAGACCAGGAAGAAGCACCTAGCTCCTGGCTTCGGATCAGCATAGCTCTGGCCATAGTGGCCATTTGTGGGGTGAACCAATGGAAAGAAGACCTTTCTCTCTGTCTCTCTCACTGTCTAACTTGAGCTGTCAAATAAAAAATTAAAAAAAAAAATTAGATGACTTTAATGACATCTTTATTGAGATACAATTCATGGGGTCAGCAGTGTAGCAAAGCAGGTTAACCACCACCTGCAGCAGAGGTACTGGTTCAAGTCCTGGCAGCTCCACTTCTGATCCAGCTCCCTGCTAATGTGCATGGGAAAGCAGTGGAAGGCCTAGGTGCTTGGGCCGCTGCCACCTGTGTGGGAGACCAGGAAAAAGCTCCTGGCTCCTGGCTTCTGATTGGCCCAGTTCCAGCCATTATAGCCAATAGAGGTGTGAACCAGCAGATGGAAGATCTCTCCCTCTCCCCCCTCCCTTCCCCCATTTCCCCTCTCCCCTCCCGCATTTTCCCTCTCTGCCACCATTTTCCCATAACATTTTGGTGCTGTGACTTGGATAGCAACTCCAGCATGACACACATCCCACTCGAGTTTGACTCCAGCCAGCATCGGATCATCCTGCCTGACTGGTGAGCTTGCAGGTGGCTCTTGATTTTTTTTTTCCAGCTTCCTTCCTTAGAGATTAATTTGTCAATGGACTGGGCACAGTTTGTAGCAAGGCTGTGGGCTCTGGGCTCCGTGCCTCAATTAATTTTTCCTTTACCCCGGATTCTGACAAAATCATCTCTCTGCTCCTCTAAATGCTTTCTGTACCTCTCCAGGTCTCCTTGATTCCTACAGATTTGATTTCCTGGTCCATTAGCAGTTGTTTCCTAGATTATTTCATCTGTTAGTTCTGTTAAAATTTAATTATCTTGTTTTCAGCCAGGTAGCTTTTCGATGTAGACTCCCATTAAGTCTCCACATGGCCTGAATTTGTATACACTAGTCTCAGCATGTCTCTGGTATTTCTCATCTTCCTTCTTAAGTTCCCTCTTTTGGGCCACTTCTGTCTAGTATGTACTTCAGAGGAGGTTTACTGGGGAGAATTTTACTCCTCCACTCTGCTTCTTTGTGACTTCACCTGCCTAGTCAGTAGCCTAGGTAGAAACCAGGACTGGCACTCTTTCATCAAACTAGCTTAAAAACACCTCTGGGGGCCAGTGCTGTGGCATAGCGGGTAAAGCCTCTGCCTGCAGTGCTGGCATCCCATATGGCGCCGGTTCATATCCCAGCTGCTCCACTTCAATCCAGCTCTCTGCTGTGGCCTGGGAAGGCAGTAGTCCTTGGGTTCCCGCACCCACATGGGAGACCCAGAAGAAGATCCTGGCTGCTGGCTTTTGATTAAAGCAGCTCTGGCCGTTGCGGCCAATTGGAGAGTGAACCAGTGGATGGAAGACCTCTCTGTCTCTCTTGCTCTATCTTTCTCTCTTCCTCTTTCTCTCTCTGCCTCTCCTTCTCTCTCTCTAACTCTGAATTTCAAATAAATAAATAAATCTTGAAAAAAAAACCACCTCTGCTAAGGCTCTCACCATGAAGGCTCATTGTCAAAATGAGGCCTATTAGACAAGACTCAAGGTTAAGAGTCATAGAACAACTATTTTTCCTTATGTATAAGAAAAAAGCTACAGTACATATTTGACCAGGTAGAGGCCAAGTCTAGCACACCACCAGTAAGGGAACTGATCACTCCCTGTGTGTGCTATTCTGACAAATATATACCCATGCTACAGGCATGGAAGGCTGAGTGAAAGTGGGTAACACATGCTAATCCCACCCTCCTCTTCTTTCCTTCCCTGCGGGGTTCAGTGCATGTCTGGACACCACAGGCAGCGAGAGGGTTTTGAGACATGTCTTAAACTCAGGAGACATAAGACCTGAAGTATGCTTCCATTTTTATGCTCTCATTCCAGCCAGGAGGCAAACCATCTACTTTGAGATCTCTTTTGACCTCCCTGAGCTTACAGGGAAATACCTCATCCTTTCTGCACTACCATCTGGCCTGCTTACAAGCTAGAGGATGCAGAAGTTAGCCTGAGTGGGTTGTGAAAAGTGCCAGCCCCTCTAATCTGACTCCCTGTCTCAGAACCTTGTCTCCTAACTGGCCTCTTGCCTCTGTTACCTGCGAGTGCTCCAATATGCATTAAATTATTTTCCAGCATGTCAGTATCCTTGGGTCTATTCAGTGAGCCACCAGGGTTCTTCTGTTATGGCTTGTGACTGTTATTGAGATGTTAATCCCAGTGGAGGAGAGTTTTTTATCAGATGATAAAATGCCCCCATTGTTTTAATTTTGCCTGGAGATTTCTAGGCAAGAATCTAGGCCTAGTAACTACAGATGCTATTTTTTTTTTTTTTTTTTTACAGGCAGAGTGGACAGTGAGAGAGAGAGAGAGAGGTCTTCCTTTGCCTTTGGTTCACCCTCCAATGGCCGCCGCGGCTGGTGCGCTGAGGCCTGTGCACCGCGCTGATCTGAAGGCAGGAGCCAGGTGCTTCTCCTGGTCTCCCATGGGGTGCAGGGCGCAAGCACTTGGGCCATCCTCCACTGCACTCCCTGACCACAGCAGAGAGCTGGCCTGGAAGAGGGGCAAATGGGACAGAATCCAGCGCCCCGACCAGGACTAGAACCTGGTTGCCAACACTGCTAGGTGGAGGATTAGCCTATTGAGCCGCGGCGCCGGCTACAGATGCTATTGAATACTTATGGATTATCCACATGATTTTTGTTTAAGATTCATTTCTTTTACTTGAGTCAGAGTTAGAGAGGCAGCAGCAGAGGCAGAGAGAGGTATCTTCCATCTGCTGGTTCACTTCCCAAATGGCAACAGCTGGAGCTGGGCTGATCTGAAGCCAAGAGTCAGGAGCTTCTTCTGGGTCTCCTACGCAGGTGCAGTGGCCCAAGGGCTTGGGTCATCTTCTGCTTTCCCAGGCTATAACAGAGAGCTGGATTAAAAGTGGAGCAGCTGGGATTTGAACTGGTGCCCATATGGGATGCCAGCACTGCAGGTGGCGGCTTTACCCACTGAGCCACAGTGATGGCCCCCACATGATGACTTCTTTTTTTTTTTTTTTAATTTGTTTTGACAGGCAGAGTGGATAGTGAGAGAGACAGAGAGAAAGGTCTTCCTTTGCTGTTGTTTCACCCTCCAATGGCTGGTGCGCTGCAGCCAGCGCAACGCACTGATCCAGTGGCAGGAGCTAGGTGCTTATCCCGATCTCCCATGGGGTGCAGGGCCCAAGCACTTGG
Organism: Sylvilagus floridanus; assembly: GCA_949820135.1. Lineage (NCBI taxonomy): Eukaryota > Metazoa > Chordata > Mammalia > Lagomorpha > Leporidae > Sylvilagus > Sylvilagus floridanus. Next base: position 69,928,068 of record OX463224.1, on the reverse strand, counting down.
GCCATCCTCCACTGCACTCCCTGGCCACAGCAGAGAGCTGGCCTGGAAGAGGGGCAACTGGGACAGAATCCGGTGCTCTGACCGGGACTAGAACCCGGTGTGCCAGCGCCGCAAGGCAGAGGATTAGCCTATTGAGCCGCGGCACCGGCCCACATGATGACTTCTTGAGACACCTCCCAACCTGACTCCTCATCCCTGAGACTAGTTTGACTGACAGCCTCACAATTATATACTTCTAGTATTGGCTTTTGGTTTTGGAGTATAAAGTCTCTTTGCAGGGCTTCCAGTTTTGGTTTTTTTTTTTTTTTTTTAAAAAACCTCTAGCCTGCCCCTTAGGGGGCAGGAGCCTCCTTGTAGTAACTGCCCTCTATTCTATCACCTGTCAGATTATCCTTAGGAATCTCTGGAGGGGTGCCCACCTGCTCTGGTGGAGGCCTTTTCCATTAAACTTAACATAATGGTGGACATTCTCCAGTGGACTTGTCCCTGGCACATCAGTCCCTAGCCAGCAGTAACCCTTGAGACCCATCTTGAAGCTGCTAAACCTTTTGTTTCAGAGGCAGTCACATGTAGCTGACTGCTGACCAGGAATCAATGGCCTAAAGTGTTTGTTTTGTTTTGTTTTGTTTTTTGTTTTTTCAGGTAAAAGGAAAACTGGACTCAAATTCAATTAGAATCTAAAATGATGTCTTTGGCAACTATCAGTCTTATGTATGAGAATTTGATTCAACTATAACTAGACATTGGGTTTAAAGAAATTTATCTTTTGAATCTAGGAAGATCACTGCCTTTCAAAATATTGCTTTGTAACTTACCAAACTTATTTGACAACTTGGTTTAGTAGGTTTCTGATAGCAATGGGTAATCAATGCTTGTTATGTACCCCCCCAAGGTGGATTTTAGAATCTCTGGTTTAATGTCACTGATTTATAGCTAGAGTTTTATAAAAACGAATAGAATTTGATATAAATGTAACTTTTAATGTAGATAGAGGTATGATATAATATCCACATCTTAAACCATTTAGGTATAATTGCTAACTGTAAATTGGGTACAGGAAACGAGATAAATGTGTCTAAGTGTAAACTTTGGTACTCTTAGCACCTTATATTCTATGGAAAAGCTATTTGGGTTTGCTAATGTTTTCATAAATTGTCTACATCAAAATAGTTCACCACCACTTGAAAGTAACTAAGGTTGAAATTCGGTATGTTATCTTATTTAGAAAATATTGTCTTAATTTGGAGATTTCTAAAGGGTGATTTCAAAATGTAAATCAAGGAAATCAGCAGATGGAAAGCAAAAGCTACTAGTCTATTTGACATAGAACTAAAATCTGATCACCTGTTAAGGTAATGAGATTTTTGCAATGCATATATGTTAGTAAATATTTTTAAACAGTCTTAAAAATCTATTCAAAACCTACAGCATCTCCTTTTCATAGTTTTTAATTGGTGACTCTGTCAGTTTTCTAGCCAGCTCCAGTAAGCTATTTTCTCTTCCCTAGCTCTGACTCTGTTAAAATTGTTCCAAGTTATGGGATAATTCCATGTACTAACTAATTTACGTTTTTATTTGTGATTCTTGGGATAACCAAAGAGACAGATTTTGTGTTCTGTTGAAGTAATCTATTGTGTTCTCTTAATGTCTGTGTTAAGATCTAATTGTTTAAAAATGGCTGAGTTTTTTTATTAAGAGCTGTGGGTTGTTTAACTGTGTGCTTAGTTTAAAGCATTTGAGTAATCACTTTGTATCAATGATCAAATCTGGTCTATATTATGTCATGATTTTAAGGGATCCTACTTCAAGCAGATATTTTAAGGTTTCTTGGCATCACTGACAGGCATTCAAAAAAAAAAAAATCAAAGAGTTGCACATTCTTGGACTTTGGTAGTTCCAATTGGGTCCCTGAAAATATCAAAGGATATATATCTCTCATCTTGTAGAGATACCAACTAATAAAGCTATTTGGATTATACTGTCAGGATGTGAAGCAGTGCTAAATTTTGTTATGATAATGTAAAATGCGACTGATACGAATGTCCAAAAGTTAAAAAGTCTAATGATCTTTTGTTACCAGACATGATTATTATCTTAATGAAGAAGGCCCAGAAGCCTAAGAGGGTTAAATGTTTTATAAAATCCTACAGGTGCTTTCAAAATACTGTGTGGAATAAGCCAGTGCCTCTTCTTGTTGGTTAATGAGTTAATAATTTTTAAACATGGCTATTTAAAGCCTTTGTCATCCAAAGTTTTGTGATCTCCGAACCCTAAAAATCAGATTTACTGCTCATGAAGTTAAAACATTGTTGGTTCTGTGTTTAAATGTGTCCTTTTAGGTTCCGAAGGACATTTTCCCTTGACCTCTATTGTGTTCAATACTTTAGGACAGGTCTGTGAGCAGATAGAACCGATAATGTATTACAGGTTGCAAATTAGAAAAAGTATGATTAACTCAGATTACTAAGAGCAGAAAGTAATTCTACTTGGTTGATGGTAATTTAAGGAAAAAACAGCTCAGGACTGGCACTGTGGCGCAGCAGGTTAACACCCTGGCCTGAAGTGCCAGCATCCCATATGGACGCCGGTTCGAGACCTGTCCGCTCCAGTTCTGATCCAGCTCTCTGCTATGGCCTGGGAAAGCAGTAGAAGATGGCCCAAGTCCTTAGGCTCTTGCCCCACGAGGGAGACCTGGAAGACACTGCTGGCTCCTGGCTTCGGATTGGCGTAGTTGTGGCCATTGCGGCCATCTAGGGAGTGAACCATCGGATGGAAGATCTCTCTCTCTCTATGCCTCTCCTCTCTCTGTGTAACTCTGACTTTCAAATAAATAAATAAATCTTAAGAAAAAAACAGCTAAAGATTTTAGGAAACTATTACTGAAGCTGCTTTATTGTTCTGTCTTGTGTAATGTTACATGTGTGCACATATTGTATATCTGTTAGGAAAATTTATTAAGAGTTCTTTAATTAGCTTTTAGATAAACTACTAGTTTATAAAATTAAACTGTTAAGTCAATCAGATATACTTTTTTTTTTTTTTTTACAGGCAGAGTAGACAGAGACAGAAAGGTCTTCCTTTTTCCATTGGTTCACCCCCTAACGGCTGCTGAGGCTGGTGCACTGCGGCTGGCACACCACGCTGATCCAAAGCCAGGAGCCAGGTACTTCTCCTGGCCTCCCATGAAGGTGCAGGGCCCAAGGACTTGGGCCATCGTCCACTGCACTTCCAGGCCACAGCAGAGAGCTGGACTGGAAAAGGAGTGACCGGGACAGAATCCGGTGCCCCAACAGGGACTAGAACCCGGTGTGCCGGCGCTGCAGGCGGAGGAGAATTAGCCTATTGAGCTGAGGCACCAGCCCAGAGATACTTTTTCGTTTTGTGTGACCTAAATCTCTGTACCAGATGTTTTAAATTTGTTGACATGTTTGTACTTGGGTTTGCGCTTCAAACAAGTTATATTTGTGTTAGATATTTAAGCAATGTTTCTAAATGTGTACACTCTTGCCTTGAAATTTATAGAAGGCATTGGACCTTCTGATAAATGTTTTCATAGTTGTTATTTAAGAGTTAAAAATTGTTTGATGTCTTCACTTGATATTTTTTTTTGTCAATAAGTGATCTGGGAAGGCTGACTTGTTCCCTCATTTCTGTATTCTCTTTAAGATGGGAAACTAATTCTGTTCTGAAGGACTCTCTAGGATGTACAATTTGATCTCTAGACCTTACAGAAGGGGTGGCTAACATTTTTCTGTAATAATAGCATAGCCAAAATGAGAGTTTAAATTATGATTCCACAGCTAGATTACTTTACCATGGTCATAGTAAACAGGCAAAACTCCCTTTTTAAACTAAACAAAGGGAGAGTTTCACTAATGACTTCAAATTTTATAAATAAGGTCGTCATCATTTTGACATAGCTTTCCTGATCTGCGTTGTCTACCTCAAAGAAAAACCACTATCAGAACTTGTCTGTCACTACAGATTTCTAGTTTAGGCAACCAAAGATTAGGGACAGGGCACTCCCTTGACTTGCATCCTCTTAAAGGTTTCCTCTGGTCTGTTTTAACACTGGGGAAGAGGAAGCTAGGTGGCAGAAGTGATGTAAAGGTAGCTGGCAGGCCAATTGATGGCTGCTTTACACAGTTATCTGCCATCAAAGAGACCCAACAGGCCAGTCCACTGCATTGGTTTTCGATGTAGAAAGCCAGGGCTTCAGCAGAATTCAGCTTATGAAGGGTGCTGGCAGCCATACCAGCCAAGAGTTGGGTCACTGAAATGGACCTGCCCTGGAGTTGAAGGGCTCCAGGTCAGAGCCACAGACCTAGTTCACTCTAAGCTGAAAAGCCCTTCACTTGGCCCAGCTTCCAAAGTGATCACTGCTGTCAAGGGGATGGCCAAGTAGGGTCAGCAGCATTGCAGGCAGAACGTATATTAACTAAAAATGTTTTCCTTTTAAAAATGCTACCTATGTTCTCTTCAAGCCAGCTCTCCTTCCCAGGCCAGCTAGGTAATGGAAGCCAACAATGTACCTCCCTGATGATGTACCCCATGTAAAGAGATAGATAGATCTGAGCCTTGTAACAGGCAAGGCCTTAAAGCCCACATGATTATTTTCAAGCTCCTTGTGTCAGTTTATGTTTGCCTTTCAATGAGAAAATTTGCTCATGATTTAATAATGACTGTGTCCTTGGTTTTGTTACTGGAGAAGCAAAGGGTCCTTGTCTTCCCACAAGAAAGAATTCAGGTGTGAGACAGAGAGCAGTGGAAAGCAGAATAGCAAGATTTATTAGGGTAGGGTCATCCGTAAGAACGGATGGTCACCTCTCCAGACAGAACCTGAGAGAGAGTACATAATTCACATTTAGGCTGGGGCTTTTAAGGGGATGGGTCTTGCCTTCCCGCCTTTTCTCTCCCCCTCTTTTTCTTCTCCCTCTCATTCTTCTCCTGAACAAAGGACTTGTTGGGTGTAAATACAAAAAATTCCTTTCTGAGTTTTTCCTACTGAAGTTATCAGACAACAGAAGCCTGGCTGGCTCGCCTTAAAGGAAGGATATTTATCAGGCCTGGTAGAAGGGGCAGGGCTCCCTGGAAGGTCATCAGGATCTGGGTGGGACTTTGAAGTGCAGATACTAGGCTGCACCTGGAAGGTTATCAGGATGACTTTGAGATGCGGATGCTGGACCCCTGTAGATGTCAATTCCTTAGGCCCTTGTCACACACACATAAGCTCATTTCTGACTTCCTACCTAACAGTTTTGGATCCTCTGAGTTTAAACTGCTTGTTAGATTTGTTTTATCCAGACTTGAAAAAGTAAAATTCTAAGTAGCCATGCGCGTGACACCTCCATTGGAAGCAGTTTCTATAAGCTGGCACTGCATCCTCCTGGAGAAGCCACTGAAGTAGGCAGGCATACAGGTTAAAATTGATCAGATTTGTGAACTGGAAGACCACGCCCCTGTGTGACCTCATGCTCCTACCTGATGCCTTTGCCATGCCCCTGTGTGGCCTCATTCCCCTACCTGGCCACACTAGGGTGCCCACCAGCCAATCAGGTTAATTAACCACTCCCCTTTGGAGTGGGTTAAAAGCCTAGGGCACAGTGTGCCCAGCCGGGCTCTTCTTCCCTGGCCTCTTGCCAGGATAGGGCTTGCTGTAGCCCTGCGCCTCCAGGGCGCATGGCCTTCGGGCCATGTGCTCTAGGCTTCCTGGCCTAATTACTCATCCATGTGGCTGGTTCCTGGTGCTCGGTATGAACCGCTATTTACCTCTCCTAAATAGAGCTCTCACTCTCCTATGCATCTTTCTCACTAAATAAAAGTTTAGAACGTACCATGCTGCCTCGTTTATCTGTGCTGGTATTTAGAATTCTTCCCTAAATATTAGGCAAGAACCCTCTCGGGCTTATTAATATCGGGGATTTAGTAATAAGCCCGTGGTGAAATCGTAAGGCACCCCAAATTCTGGTAGCACATGTGGCAATCCGGTTAGCATTTCTAGGGAACTTTAAGGGGCCACATTTTAGTGCAAATTTTAGGGGGTCTTTTCCGATTTCACCACCTTCAGCTGGAGCCTTGTCTTGAGCCCCTTCCCAAAGACGCCCCTTTTCAGCATGGAGCAGCCAGAGTGATCATCATCCAGTCCTCCACTAACAGATGCTAGGGTACATTCTTGTTAAGATGGGTTAATAGGTAGTCAGGGTAGTCCCAGTGGAATTCTGGGTGTAGAATATTTGCTTCCCCCTTCCCCCAAAAGATTATCTTTGGCCAAAAAAAAAAAAAAAAAAAAAATGAACAGGCTTTCCTCCTTCCTTGGAATCTCCAAATTTACTATGAGAATAGCAAGGGAGTGGTGGTCACAGTTTACCTATCCCACTGAGCAAGCCAGATAGGATAAAGAATTGTAAATCAGGTCTTTTGAAAGGTTTTGTCCCCACCAAAATGCCAATGTCCCCACCTGAATGCCAATCTGATTGTCAAGTTTATCTCGGGCCCTTTGGGTTTTTTCCTCTCTTGGAAGCCCCCCTCCATACTGCTCTGGCTGGAGGTCTTTGACTGTAATAAATCTTTTCAAATCTCAAAAAAAGAAAAAAAAAAAAGAAAAAGAAAATAAGATTACATTGCAGGGCTGCAAGAATTCCAGCTCACCTGACCAGCTGCCTCATTATACTGTATCAATACCAGTGGGAAGAAATCCAGGATCAAATGGTTACTCTGGGCTTAATCTTCTGAGGATCTGCAAGCTGTTTTCCCAAAGTGACTGCACTGTTTTGCATCCCACCAGCAGTATGTGAGAATTCATGTGCTTATTGAATATCTGTAAGTCTTCCTGAGAAAAATGTCTATTCAGATTCTTTGCTCATTTTTAATTGTCTAATATTGAACGTAAAAATTATTTTGGATACTAACCTTTTTCAAGTATGATTTAAAAATATTTTCTTTGATTCAGTGGGTTGTAGTCACCTTTTTAAAAAATCCATTTATTTGAAAGTCAAAGTCAGAGATCTTCCATCAGCAGGTTCACTCCCCAGATGACTGCAATGGCCAGGCTGAAGCCAAAAGCTCCATCTGGGTCTCCCATGTGGGTAGCAGGGACCCAAATGTTTGAGCCATTTCTGTTACTTTTACCAGGCCATTAGCAGGAAGCAGAATCAGAAGTAGAGAAGCCGAAACATGAACTAGCACCCAGAAAGGATGCCAGCATTGCAGGCAGAGGCCTCAATCACTGTGCCACAGTATTGGCCCCACTTTCCTTTTTTCTAAGATTTATTTTATTTGTTTGAAAGGCAGAGTTAGGTAGAGGGAGACTTGAGAGAGAGATCTTCCATCTGTTGGTTCACTCCCCAAATGGCCACAAAGGCCAAGGCTGGACCATACCCAGCTCGGCAGCCTAGAACTCCATACATGTCTCTTTTGTGAGTGACAGGGGCCCAAGCACTCAGGCCATCTTCTGCCTTCCCATGTGTATCATTAGGGAGTTGGATAAGAAGTGGAGCAGTTAGGACTAAAACTGGCACTCATTTGGGATGCAGGTGGCTTAACTTGCTGTGGCATAATGCTAGACCCTCTGTTTACTTTCTTGGTGGTGCCTTTTGCAGCAAAAACAATTGTTGAATTTTGATAATATCAAACTTACCTACTTTTTGTTAGTGTTTTTGGTGTTATATCTAAAAAATTACCCAATCCAAGGTTATAAAGATTTATGTCTGTATTTCTAATAAGATTTTAAAGTTTAACCCTTTACATTTAGGCCTTTACCCATTTTGAGTTGATTTTGGTATACGGTGTGAGATGGAAGTCGTTTCATTTTTCTTCACGTGAATATCTAGTTGTCCCCACACCATTTGTTGAAAGACGCTGACTTTTCAAGCTTCTTTTAACTGTGAAGTTACTACTTTGCAGTACAGTGCCCCTTATCCACAGGGGACACATTTCAGGACCCCAGTGAATTCCTGAAATTGTGGATAGTACTGACCTATAATCTATTAGCTTTTCCTATACATACATAGCTATGACAACATTTATTTTTTAAAGTACCACAGCAAAAAATTAACTACTATAACTGATAACAACACAGAACAATTTTAACAACATACTGTTATAAAATTGCCAGCATCACTATTCTTGTGTTTTAGGGCCATTGCTAAGGAAATAATGCTTATTTGGACCAAGCATTGTGATTTTTGCCAGAATTAGTCAGTTAACTGAGAAGCTTAAGTGACTAATGGACTGGTAGTTTTTGTCATGTGGATACTTTGGGCCACAGTGGGGGTAGGTGAGTGGGAGATCTCATCATGATGTTTAGAATTATGTGTAATTCTAAGCCGGCACCCCGGGTTCTAGTCCCAGTCGGGACGCCGGATTCTGTCCCCCTTGCTCCTCTTTTAGTCTAGCTCTCTGCTATGGCCCAGGAAGGCAGTGGAGGATGGCCCAAGTGCTTAGGCCCTGCACCCGCATGGGAGACCAGGAGGGAGCACCTGGCTCCTGGCTTCGGATCAGTGCAGTGTACCAGCCATAGCAGCCATTTGGGGGGTGAGCCAACTTTGGAAAAGGAAGACCTTCCTCTCTGTCTCTCTCTTTCTCACTATCTAACTCTGCCTGTCAAAAAAAAAAAAAAAAAAAAAAAACCCTTTTGTACTATTTCTGGAATTTTCCATTTAATATATTTGGACTGCAGTCCAAATATAGGTAATGGAAATCACAGAAAGAAATACTATAGATAAGGAAGGGCTACAGTATGTTGGTTTTTGTTGTTGTCTAAACAAGTAGACGTTCAGAATTTCTCCTGACAGCCCTCTATTGAGAGTATCTGTGTCTAAACAGGGAAGGCCATCACTCAGTTGCTTTAAATTCTTCCTCCTCTGACTTTTATGATACTGGCTTACTTCTGGTTGACTTTAGCCAACTCCTTTTTCTTTTCTTCCTCTTTTTGCACTGGAGTACATTTATTCATCCAGCTTTTTTGGTATTAGAAATAATTCACTCAACATTATTTTGTCTTGTAGGTAGCTTAGAGTTTCTTCCCAACCCTAACTGCAGCATGATAAAAGTTTTCTGTCTTCTACCCATAGAGTATTAAGAGAAATAGAATATAGTGTGCAGCTACTGTGACCTCCGTCTTCTCTTACTCTAAGCTCTTCCAGTTCATCCATCATATCTCTTAGTACTTAGAATGCTTCCTCGTAGAGTTTCCTGACTGCTCCCCACCAGCTCTATATTCTGTCAGCAATTAAATGCTGCTGCTGATTACATGGTAACAACCCTTGGACTTACCCTTTCTTTTTTATAGCTGTAGCTACCACCCCTTGCATTTCAAAGCTCAATTCCTGTTTAGTCTTTTGGCTGGTTCTCCAGGCCCAGTTTCTCTCTCTACTAGGTACTATACTCAAATGCTAGATTAATCCCCCTCAAGCATTCTTCTCTTAAAATATCCCTCTGATCCAAGCTTTACAATATCAAGAATGTATACCACACAAGTGAACATTAAACTCCTCCCCATTTCTGCTTCCCCCTCCTGTGTCTTGTTATTTCCCTAAATGGAGCCAAACTAATTTTGTAGTCACCCTGTTTAATGTTTTTTTGTTCTCCATCTGTTAAGTGCATGTGTTCGTCTTTTCTCCTGGTACCACTTTGCCTCTCTGCTCTTCTGAGTCTCTTATTCCCCTCAATGATTGACCCTATTTGACTCCTGTCTTGTCTTTTTTTTTTTTTTTTGCACCATTCAGTATGTAAACATTTAGTTTGTCAAGTAATCAAATCCCTGATACCCTGCTGTTATTTGTCTTTGTATTTAAAATATATTTCTTTTTAAAAGCATTGTGCCATGTGGGAACTACTGTGTCTACTTCATTTATGGTTCCTTTCTCACCTATGGTACAGACTTGAACGTAATAGGTATCCAGTAAGTCTTCCAGGCTGATAGGCATATAAAAGTATGGAGAGAGATGTACAGTGTTTAACTTCATCATCATTTTTCAGTTTTAGAAATGAAAAATGAAGTGTTTTATGTCATTATCTGGTTTTCTTTTTCCATTTTGTTTAATGCCAGGTTTTGAAGACAGTATTCTCAGCTCAGTATGTAATTCAGCTTATTACTCCAAATATTAAATCTTATTACTCCAAAATTGAATTAGTTTACTGAATGAACACTAGCCACTGAATATATCAGATCTCTCAGGAGAGAGGTTAGCTTCATAGAGGCTGGCTGAGCACCTGTTTTTGAAGGTGCATAATAGCCTTAAGGCCACACTTACCATTTGGTATGCTAAGATCCTTGTTGATTTAAAAAAGACACCCAGAAAAAGCATCATGTGACTTACATCTTCCCTGTCTGACTTTCCAAAGTCTGTTTCTATTGCTGACCCACTCTTTGTTCACTTAATTTCCTTGTCATCTGAAGTATTGGGAAGGAAATGAGGATTGTTGGAGTGGATCTTGGCTGAGAAAGGATACAAGGTAGAAGGCAGCTTCCCAGCCTAGCAGCTCGCTGTTTGCCTGCCTGCCCTGTCTGCCCACTCCTCCGCCGGCCTTTTTACCCCTGGACCAGAACTGACAGGAAAGACAGTCCTTAATTCATAACACCATTAACTTTATCAGTGAAAGGTTTCTTTGTTTTGTTGTTTCTTTCATGTTTAGTATTTTCCCCTCAGTCTGCCTGCTCACTCTCTTGCCTGCTCATAGGTACCCATTCCTTTTTTTTTTTTTTACTGTTTATATACCTACATATTTGCTTGAAAGGTATGTAATGTAGTTACATATATGTCTTCAACTTACATAATGGTATCTGCTTATGATTTACTCAATGCTGTGTTTTTAAATGTGTATGCAAGTTGCTCTAGGGACATATAAAGTGTGGGTTAATGCTATGTAAAATTCCATGTTTGTATCCCACCATTTTGATTCACCATTCTTTCATTATAGAAATCAAAGTTACAGCAAGCTGGCCGGCGCCGTGGCTCAACAGGCTAATCCTCCGCCTTGCGGTGCCGGCACACCGCGTTCTAGTCCCGGTCGGGGCGCCATATTCTGTCCCTGTTGCCCCTCTTCCAGGCCAGCCCTCTGCTGTGGCCCAGGAGTGCAGTGGAGGATGGCCCAAGTGCTTGGGCCCTGCACCCCATGGGAGACCAGGAGAAGCACCTAGCACCTGGCTCCTGCGTTCGGATGAGCGCGGTGCGCTGGCCGCAGTGCGCCATCCGCGGCAGCCATTGGAGGGTGAACCAACGGCAAAGGAAGACCTTTCTCTCTGTCTTTCTCTCTCACTGTCCACTCTGCCTGTCAAAAACAAAACAAAACAAAAAAAAAAAACAACAAAGTTACAGCAAGCTGTCAGCTACAACATGATTACAATGAACATTCTTATTAGTGAATACCCCAAAAATGGTTGCAGGAGTTGCTGTAGAACCCCCAGACTAGGCCTGCTCACCCACACAGCAAGCCAATCACTGACACTGGGGTGGTAAAAAAGTAGGTATTCGTTGCAAAGCAAAGAGTAAGGAGTCAGGTAGCTAATGTTTAGTTCCCAGACTCCCTGAGGGATTAAAGGTAGTGAATTAAAGTTGGGGATGAACAGTCTGTGAACCTGTGGTTGGTTTGCAGTAAATGTGGCCTGCCTTTGGTCAGTGGTGGGGCCATCATGTTTCCTTTGGAATGGCAAGTATGAGCTCCAGTCTGTATAGGTCTAACGGTAACTAGGGTATTACTTTGATCAGGGCTCATGATTTCTTGAAAAGCTTTCACAGTCGATGCCGGAATTGAAATGTTAACTATAGGGCCAATGCGAGTCTTCATAATTCAGGCTTTAGGTTTTGGCTTTAATTCTTGCAGAGGAACTGAAAGTTAAGGAACAAAATAAAGGTATTAGGGATGAAGGCTTGGTTTCATTATCACACAAGACTGTAAAGTGTGTGTGTGGGGGGGGCATCATCAGATCACAGGGCCTGTTCATAACATAATGTCACTAGGTACAGGCAGATCACTTAGCAGAATGGCTGTATCATTTTACATGCTTACCTCTGGAGCATGAAAAGTCTGTCTCCCCCGTATCATTGCCAGCCCATACCATTATTTTTGCCTTTCTGATGGGAATAATGTGCTGTCTTGTGATTTTCATTTGTATTTTTCTCATTGGTTTTACTTGAATTTTAATCATCTCTTTATATAGTTTGCCGTTTAGATTTCTCTTTCTCCAAGTTCCCTACTCATTCACCCATTTTCTGATGGGTTTTCTAGGATGCTTACACTGAATTATAGACTCTCCTTCTACATTACAGATACTTAATCCCTTTTCACTTTCAGATATTGCAAATGTTTCCCTTACCTGTCATCTCTCTTAATTCTCTTCTTGGTATTTATTGAACATAAATCCCTGCTTTTGCTAAAGTCTAGCAATGATGTACTTTATAGTTTATCCTTTTAGTGTCTTTCTTCAAAGACTTATTCATTTATTTATTTGAAAGAAGGAGTTAGAGAAGGAGAGGCAGAAGGAGATCTTCCATCTGCTGGTTCATCCCCCAAATCAGCCAGAGCAGGGCTGATCCGAAGCCAGGAGCTAGGAGCCTTTTCTGGGTCTCCCACATGGGTGCATGGTCCCAAACACTTGGTCCATCTTCCGCTGCTCTCCCAGGCACACTAGCAGGAAGCTGGATCGGACGTGGAGCAGCTTGGACTAGACCTGGTGCCCAAATGAAATGCTAGTGACTGTGCTGGCAGCTTTACCCGCTACACCACAGCACCACAGTGATGGTCTACCTTTTAGTGTCTTATGACGTCTTTCTATATACTGTTATCTCTGAGAGAGTTTTCCCCACAAGCCTATTGACATGACCTTTGAAAGAGAGATTTTTCCTTTCTGTCTCACTTTGGCCCTCAGGAGGCTTGAGGTGTTAATTTTCAGCTCCTCTTAATGGAGGGAAAAAAAATCCAAGAAAATGAATTTTTCTCTAAGCTCTGCCCTTTTGCTTAAAAGCTTGGGTCCCTTTGACCCTGTTTGTTCTCTAGATAGCCACTCTGCTCAGCTGTGGCTGATGGAAAGGGATGAATACTTACACTAAATACTCAGTCTTCCTCTAAGGAATTTGGAATAAAGACCTGTCTCAGCTTACAAATTAGGAGCTTTGGGAGTGACCATCTTCTGTGTGCACAAAGAAGCTAGAAAAACGATCCACAGAGAAGGAGAATGAAGAAGACATGCACAGGGGAACAAAGGAAAAAGTCTTATGGCCCCATAGAGAGAGATTGAGCTAGGATGTGAAACTTACTGTCCTGGGTCTTCATGGCTTTCCAGTTTCTGGTTTTATCCTCTCCCGAGACCACATTGCATTTCCTTATCTGTATTAGTTAGGGGTAGCTAACTGCTTTAGCAGATAGACTCTGATGTGTATAATGGCCCTACCACAATGGAAGTTTATTTCTCATTCATAGAAACAGGTCCAGAAGGCTCTGAGTGAGTGGGTGGCAGCAGTGGAGGGCTCTGTGCCACATGGTTATCCAGGAACTCAGGTTCACAGAGGCTCTGCCATTTTCCACACGTTGCTTCCAAGGTCTCCCTGGATATCAGCATTCGTCCTGCAGAAAGGTAGTAACCATGGACTGAATACGTGGGAGATTTTATAGGCCAGACCTTGAACTAGCACAGTCATTCACATTGCTTTGGCTGGAATTCAGTCATATGACCAGTTTAACTCTGTGAGGGACTGAAAAATGTGATTTAGCTGTGGACCCAGAAGGAAGAGGAAATGGGTTTGGTGAGTAGCTAGTTACCACATTATATTTAGTAAATGTGTGATACTTCTATACCTTTTTAATAAAATTCCCATTTTTTCTTAAACCTGTTTGAGTTGGCTTCTGTTGTTTGTACTCCAAAGCATGAGCTGTTTTCATGATAAGATAATGGAAGAGATAAAGACAGAATCATTTATTTTTTCAGGAAAGTTGGGCCGATTTCCTCCTATGATGCATCATCACCAGGCATCTTCAGATGGCCAAACCCCTGGGGCTCGTTTCCAGAGGTCTCACCTTGCGGAGGCATTTGCAAAGGCCAAAGGATCCGGTGGAGGCACTGGAGGAGGAGGTAGTGGAAGAGGCCTCATGGGGCAGATTATTCCAATCTATGGCTTTGGGATTTTTTTATATATACTGTACATTCTGTTTAAGGTAAGTGGAATCAATTTAATCATACTATATCAGTGGAAATCTAAAATGATCACAATAAAAATCATTGTCTACATTAAAACCCTTTACAGTTCATAAAGCACTTTCAAATCTGTCACCTCTTTAAAACTTGGCTTCTATTTGTGAGGCATTTAGGATAGCCATTATTTTCAGTTTTACAAATGAGAAATCTGGGCTCAGAATTTAAGTGATTTGTTCCAGAATTCACAACTGAAAAGGCAGAACCTGGACTTGAACCTGGATTTTCCAGCTCCTATAAGAAATGTAATTCAAAGTAAAAAAAAAAAATTTTTTTAACAGAGTATCCTTGCAAGCTGAAAAGCATAAAGATGTCCTAAGAAGAAGTTTATTATTAGGATTTGCACAGTGACTTCTAAGTAGCCACTCTGAGTCCATATACCAGTGCCCTTACCAACACTGCTTTATCCTTTATTCCCTGTAGGAATATGAGATGCTGTCTTGAATATCTTCATTAATTCTCTTGAGACAGAACTGTCTGAAACTAAGCCTGTTGTTTCCTAGCTCTAGGGAGATGTGTTGGGGTCCTTTCAGAGCAGACTCCCAGTTAAGTTCCATCACTGTGAGATCAGTTGTAGGCTGTGGGCCTATGCACTATAAAGTAGAGGCAGAAACATCACTTTGGACTCCTGACTTGTGTAAGGTTAGGTAAGATGTTCCTTCTTGCCTGGGAATTCTGCAGCCTACAAAAATACTATACATCCCTTTTGGATGAGTATGGACAAGGCAGATGATCCAAGGGAGATATTTTATTCCTTGTACCTTGATATATATATATATATATGTGTGTGTGTGTGTGTGTGTGTGTGTGTGTGTGTGTTAACTTGGAAGCCTTCTCATCTTTCAGTGGCTTTGTTTATTTTTTGAGACATTTCTCTGATGTTGCTATTTGATTTGGTTTCTGACTTAATTGTCTCCCAACTTTTTCCCCCCATTTAATATGAGGGTCCATGACTTTGAGGTTCTGAGCTGCTGTTGATGTGCTGTACCTCCTTCAATTCTCAGCTCTCAAAGGGAAAAACTACTGCAGAGCATCGTAAATGTTCTCCTGCCTCAGCTGGAAACAGCCACAGGAAAATTAGTAAGTGTCCCTTCTCACTATATTCACAAGTGTTACTGAGTCAGATAGTTGTAATACAGCCAGAGGTTCCATCTCTTGGATCTGTGTCATCTCTAGTGATCCCAGTTGAGGAACCCTCTGGGAGACAGATTCTGACATGGCCGCCTCTTTAAACTCAGTCAAGGTAGAAAACTTTCAGCAGGGAGCTCCCAGCTCTAGTTCAAGACTTCCTCTATTGAAGAAGTTTTTTAAAAAGATTTTTATTTATTTGAGAGGTAGAGTTACAGAGAGAGGGAGAGACAGAGAGAAAGGTCTTCAATCGCTGGTTCACTCTCCAAGTGGCCACAATGGCCAGAGCTGAGCCAATCTGAATGCAGGGACAAGGGAGCTTCTTCTGGGTCTCTTATGTGGGTACTGGGGCCCAAGAAGTTGGGCCACCTTCCATTGCTTTCCCAGGCTATAAACAGAAAGCTAGATTGGAAGAGGAGCAGCCGGGACATGAACTGTAGCCCATTTGGTGAAGGCTTAGCCATTCTACCACAGTGCCAGCCTCACAGTGTAACTTTTTTTTTAAAGATTTATATTTATTTGAAAGGCATCATAATACAAAGAGAGGAGAGGCAGAGGCAGAGAGAGAGAGAGAGGTGTCTTTCATCCACTGGTTCACTCCCCAATTGGCCGCAATGGCTAGAGCTGTGCTAATCTGAAGCCAGGGGCCAGAAGCTTCTTCCGGGTCTCCCATGCAGGTGTAGGGGCCCAAGGACTTGGGCCATCTTCTACTGCTTTCCCAGGCCATAGCAGAGAGCTGGATTAGAAGTGGAGCAGTCAGGACTCAAACCAGCGCCCATATGGGATGCCAGCACTGCAGGCTGCAGCTTTACCCGCTACGCCACAGCACCGGCCACAGTATAACTTTTAAGCTTTTAACTTGCAGATGCGTTTGCAAACCTTAGGTGCAGATAAAATATTGCTCATTTCAGGGTCTTAACTTCTGTTGTAAACAGTACCTTACAGATTTGATGTTTTACTTTGAAGTGTAATTTTGGTTTACTCTCTGCATTTCTTCTTGGTTGGCTGTGCAGGGGTATGTTTTCACTCCTGTTTTCTTTAGTTTGTCCTGCTGTATTTCTGTGTGTAAAAGGGGCTTATTTATGCGTCACTCATTATCCTGTAGATACTGGTGCCCAGATTCTGTACTCTTTCTGTCCCAACTGGGTAAACCGGAGAGACTCAGTCTTTTCCCTTTAGTCTCAGGCCCAGTCTGGATTATCTTAGAGTCACAGCCAGATCTGTTTCATTAAAGGGATTAGGAGTTGTGTGTTTCTTACAGCGATGCTTTGTATTTTTTTTTTTTTTCAGCCAATTTTGAGCTTGCTCAACTGCAAGAAAAACTGAAGGAGACAGAGGAAGCCATGGAAAAATTAATCAACAGGGTGGGACCTAATGGTGAGAGGTAGGTTTCTTCTAACCAAAATCGAGACTGTTTCTCATTTATAGAATTAATTCAAAATGTTATTTTTCTTTTATGCATACACTACTTATTTTAGTTTTATGTAATTGTCTACTTGTCATTTACATGGTTTTTTTCCTCATTTAACATTTTTTTAAAAAAGATTTATTTCTTTGAAAGACGGAGTTAGAGAGGGAGAGACAGAGAAATCTTCCATCTGCTGGTTCATTCCCCAAATGGCTGCAACGGCCAGAGCTGGGCTGTTCTGAAGCCAGGACCAGGAGCTTCTTCTAGGTCTCTCACATTTGTGCAGGGATTCATCTTCTGCTGCTTTCCCAGGCACAGTAGGAGTTAGCTGGATCGAAAGTGGAGCAGCTGGGACTCCAAAGAGTGCCCAGATGGAATCCGGCACTGCAGGTAATAGCTTTACCCACTATGCCATAGCGCTGGTCCCTTACATATTTTCAATCTATCAAACAACCTGAATATTCAAGAGTTTAATGTGGTACAAATTATTGTGAGGGAGTAAATTGATGAGTAAACCATCAGAGTGAAGTAACTGATGGTTTTAAACCATCAGAGTGAAGTAATTGGATTTTAAGGAAGATAATTTCCTAGCTATCTAAAAGGTTTTAAATTGTTTTGGCTTTTAATTGACACATAATAATTGTATATACTTAGGGGATTATAATATGGTATTCAATACATGTATACAACATGTAATAATCAGGTCAGGAAAATTGTCATGTCTAGCACCTCAAATATTTATTATTTCTTTGTGTTGGGAACATCCAAAATTTTTCTCTGCCAGCTGTTTTGAACTAATCAATTGTTATCAACCATAGTTACCCTACTGTGCTACATGAGTCATGAGAGGTTATTCCTCCTGTCCAGCTGTGCCCTTGTGCCTGTTTATTCTCTCTCCCTCCTCCCTTCATCTCTTCCCAGCCTCTGGTAACCACAATTCTCCCTACTTTTGTGAGAGAAACTTTTTTAGCTTCTACATTATAAGTGAGAACATGCAGTCTTTGTCTTTCTGTGCCTGCCTTCACTTATCCTCCAGGTTTATCCATGTTGCTACAAATGACAAGATTCTCTTCTTGGTTTTTGGGGTGTGTGTGTGTATCACATTTCTCTTTATCCATTCATGTTTGAATGAACATTTAGGTTAATTTCATGTCTTGGTTATTCTGAATAGTGCTGAGTAAAACATGGGAATACAAAATATCTTTGTCATCCTGATTTGCTTTGGATATATACCCAGTAATGTGGTTGCTGGATCATATGGCTACTCTCTTTAAAGATTTACTTTATTTATTTGAAAGTCTGAGTGACACAGACAGGGACAAAGACAGACACATTGAGATCTTCCCACCCACTAGTTCACTCTCCAAATAGCCGTGATGACCAGAGCTGGTCCAGGCTGAAATCAGGAGCCAGGAACTCCATCCAGATCTCATTCATGTGGGTGGCAGGGCTCCAAGTACTTGGTCCATCGTCTCTCCCAGGCATATTAGCAGGAAACTGAATTGGAAAGTGGGCAGCCAGGAGTCAAATTGGCACTCTGATATTACAGGCATTAACCTACTGTGCCACAATGCCGGAAACCTCCATTCTATTTTTCATAATAGCTGTGCTAATTTGTATTCCCAGCAATGGCGTAAAATATGTGGAATTTTTCCTGGGTTCTCTGTTATGTCTTATTGGTCTGTGTGTCAGTTCTCATGCTGGTACCATGCTGTTTTGATTACTTTAACTTTGTAGTTCGTTTTGAAGTCAGATATTGTAAGTTCCAGCTTTTTTTATTTTTGCTCAGGATAACTTTGGCTCTCCTAGTTATTTTGTGGTTCTGTATGACCTTTAGGAGTATTTTTATATTTCTGTGATGAATGTCACTGTTTTTTGTATAGGAGTTATTTTGAATCTGTGGATCACTTTGGATAGTAGGAGTATTTTAATAGTATTAATTCTTCTAATCTGTGAACACAGAATTTCTTTGCATTTTTCTGTGTGTGTTCCCTTCAGTTTCTTTCATCAGTATTTTTTAATTTTTATATTAGGCTTCTCTTACCTTGTTGGTTAAATTTACTCCTTGATTTTTTTTTTTGTAGCTGTTATAAACGGGATGGCTTTCTTGATTTCTTTTTCAGTTTGTTGCTATTGCAGAGAAATGCTACTGCTTTTTCTATGTTGATCTGTGTCCTATAATTTTATCATACCTTTTGATCAGTTTAACAGTTTTCTTTGTGGAGTCTTCAGATTTTTCTATATATTAGATCATGTCATGTGTAGACATGAATGGTTTGGCTTCCATTTGCTTGCCCTTCATTTCCCTCTCTTGTCTGATCCTCTGGCTAGGACTTCCACAGCTTTTTGAATAAGAGTGGTAAAAGTAGGCACCTTCATCTTGTTCCAGATCTTAGAGGAAATGCTTTCAGCTTTTCGCCATTCAGTATATTAACCATGGATTTATCATTTATGGCTTTAATTTCTCTGCTTAATTTATTATTTTATATATATATATATATATATATATATATATATATATATATATAAAATTTGAAAAGAGACAGTTGATCTTTCATCTGCTGGTTCACTCCCCAAATAGCCACAACAGCTAGGGCTGGACCATGCTCAAGAAAGAAGCCAGAAACTCCATTCTGGTCTCCCACATGGGTGGCCCAGGCTCAAGTACTTGAGCTGCCTGTGTCTTCCCACGTACATTAGCAGAAAGCTTTAACCCACTGCGCCACAACACCGGCCCCTCAAGATGCCATCTTAAGGTTGGGAAGGGAAATACTTTTTTTCTTTCTCCCTGTTAGTGATTAAGGCTAACATTTGTTATGCTGAGTACAAAAAGAAATGCAGGTGCAGAACTGGCCAATTACAAAAATAGAAGACGCTTCCATGAGGGCGGTTTTCCTTTAGGAATGTTAAGCTTATATCAACCAGAACGCTCTGGGTATTGTGAAGAAACTAAGTAGCTCCTAGATAAAAACTTGTTTCAAAGCAGATAGTTCAGTCTTCTAAGTAGGGTCTTGTCTGTATATCATGTGGTGCATTGCTTCCCTCTCACAGAAACTTTACATACTACTTGAGCCTCATGTTATTATTATTTTTTTTGTAGGCATTTGCCCAGAGCACATAGTTAAGTTGGGACTCATAGCAGGTTTTGTAAACTGTGAAACATGAGCTCTGTGCTTCAAGAGTAGCACAGAATGCTATCAGAAGTCAGGGGACCTTAGCTTTGGTAATAGTGCTGCCAGTAATGATAATATGAATGCATTTGTAATTTCTCTTCTGTGAACTTCAGTTTTCCCAATTTCCCTGGTATAGGTGATGGAACTTGAATAATTATCTAGCCCTGAAATTTTAGAACATATCCTCATTCCTGAGTGGTAGATTCACCAAGGTGATTCTAGTAACTTATCTTTCTGTGGTTGAGGATAATGGCCCAGAACATTTTCCTTTGAGGATCTGGTTTCAGAGAAAACTGGTTTGTAGTAAAATGGAATTGTGAGAGTGAAATTGCTCGGAGATAAGAGAATTATGGCAGAGAAGGATACTAAAAGACACTGAACTGAAAGCTGAGAAAGGTAGGATCTGATCCCAGTATTGATAGGAAGTCATTGTGGGACATTGGGCAATCACTTGATCTATTCTGGGTCTTAGTTTTCTCATACGTAAAATCAAAACATCAAACTAGCATGTCCAGTTCCAAGTGTGTAGAGCCAGGATTGATTTCTAGAATAAGTATCTGCTGGTATTGGACTGCTATTCTAGGATCCGGACAGATCATAGAGATGTTTCTGCCTATAGCCTAGGAGTAGTTACTGCTAAATAGCTGGACTGTCTGATATTTCTAAGCAGAGCACAGACTGTGACTTCTGACCAAGAGAAACGATTGCTACATCAGCTCCGAGAAATCACCAGGGTCATGAAAGAAGGAAAATTCATTGACAGACCCACTCCAGAAAAAGAAGCAGAGGAGGCCCCATACATGGAGGACTGGGAAGGTAAAGAATGTCTTCTCATTTCTTTTTTTTTCTTTTTTTTTTTTGACAGGCAGAGTGGACAGTGAGAGACAGAGACAGAGAGAAAGGTCTTCCTTTGCCGTTGGTTCACCCTCCAATGGCTGCCGCGGCCGGCGCACTGCGCTGATCTGATGGCAGGAGCCAGGTGCTAGGTGCTTCTCCTGGTCTCCCATGGGGTGCAGGGCCCAAGCACTTGGGCCATCCTCCACTGCACTCCCAGGCCACAGCAGAGAGCTGGACTGGAAGAGGGGCAACCGGGACTGAATCCGGTGCCCCGACCGGGACTAGAACCCGGTGTGCTGGCGCCACAAGGCAGAGGATTAGCCTGTTGAGCCACGGTGCCGGCTGTCTTCTCATTTCAGTAGTAGCTGTAGTTCCAGAAATGCAAAGTCAGCTTTATTGCTGAGGCAAAATGTGTAATATTCACCAATTTTAAAGGTATAGTTGGACGACCGTTGACAAATCTAGGTGGTTGTGTAATCACACTACCATCTTGATAAAGAATATTTCTACTGCTCCAGAAGGTTTTTCTTCTCTGTAGTTAATCGCATCTCCCACCCCAGACAGCAGCTAAATTGCTGTATTGTCCCTGTGGTATTTCTGTGTACTGTATATGCTGTGTAGTTTCTGGCTTCTTTTATTTGGCATA
Source organism: Sylvilagus floridanus (assembly GCA_949820135.1). Taxonomy (NCBI): domain Eukaryota; kingdom Metazoa; phylum Chordata; class Mammalia; order Lagomorpha; family Leporidae; genus Sylvilagus; species Sylvilagus floridanus. Next base: position 69,906,688 of record OX463224.1, on the reverse strand, counting down.
ATGCTTTTGAGATTTGTGTGTGTTGTTGAATGTATCACTATTCTTTTATTATTATTAATGAGTAAGTACTATATGGACATACCATGATTTGTTCATTCATCAGTTGAGGAATACTTGGATTATTTCAAGCTTTGAGCCATTATGAATCAAGCTGCTATGAACTTTGGCATATAGGTCTTTGTTTGGATAATGTTTCTTTTAGGGATATACCCATAAGAGAGATTTCTGGGTTTTACAGTAAGTATATATTAACCTTTATTAGAAAATGATGTATATGTCTACACTTATACCAGTACTACATAGTCTTTACTACTGTGTCTTTCTAATATATCTAGAAGTCAGGTAGTGCAAATTCTTTTAAAATTTTTTTATTTTTATTTATTTAAGAGATCTCCCATCTGCAGACACTTGGGGAATGAATGAGCAATAGCCAAGCTGGAGCTGGCCAAAGCCAGGAGCCCAGAACTCAATCTGGGTTTCTCACTTGGGTGGCAGGGACCAAATCCTTGAACCATTGCCTCCTGCCTCTCAGGGTGTGCATTAGCATGAAGCTGAAATGAAGTGCAGAGCTAGGACTTGAACTTGGGCACTCTGATATGGGATGTGACCATCCTAAGGGACAGCTTAACCACTGTGCCAAATGCCTACCCCTCATATGTGTTTCTTTTTTAAAGATTTTATTTATTTATTTATTTGACAGAGTTATAGACTGTAAGAGAGAGAGACAGAGAGAAAGGTCTTCCTTCCATTGGTTCACTCCCCAAATGGCCACAATGGCTGGAGCTATGCTGATCCAAAGCCAGGAGCCAGGTGTTTCTTCCTGCTCTCCCATACAGGTGCAGGGGCCCAAGTACTTGGGCCATCCTCCACTGCCTTCCCAGGCCACAGCAGAGAGCTGGACTGGAAGAGGAGCAACCGGGACTAGAACCGGCGCCCATATGGGATGCCGGCACTGCAGGCAGAGGATTAACCTAGTGCGTCATGGCGCCTGCCCCTCATACATGTTTCTAATGAATGTGTCAGTTTTTATACTGTAAACCTTTATGGAAGTTTGATTGCTATTTATTACACTGACTCTTTAGATCAATACAGAAGAACTATATTGTAACAGTATTGGAACTTCTAATCCATGAACATGTTAATTCTATTTAGATCTGTTACAATTTCTCAGCAGTGTTTTGTAGTTTTTGGTTTGTGGGTCTTGCTCATGTTTTCTAAATTTATTTCTGAGTTCATAGTTTTATGATATCAAGAGTTATTTAAAAATTTTTAATTGTTGCTACTATGTAGAAATATTTATTTTTTGTACTGTGACCTTGTATCCCAAGATGTGAAAAACACTTAGTTCTAGGCATTTTTTTCAAGATTTATTTTTTATTTGAAAGGCATAGTTAGAGAGCTAGACATTGGCTGCAACTGCTAGAGATGGGCTGATCCAAAGCCAGGAGTTTCTTCCAGGTTTCCCATGCAGGTGCAGGGGCCCAAGAACTTGGGCCATCTTCTGTTTTCCCAGGCTATAGCAAAGAGCTGGATTGGAAGTGGAGCAGCTAGAACTTGAACTAGTGCCCATATGTAATGCTGGTACTGCAGGCAGTGGCTTTACCCACTATGCCACAGTTGCTTCCCCTGTATCCTATTTTTCTATGTACCTTTAGGTTTTGTTGAAATTGTATGCAATTTTAATTATATGTGATACTATTTCAGTATACTAGCCTTTTCTGTTTTAAGTATCATTTAACAACGGCATTGTTTCTAGTCACATTATCAACAACATTGATCAGTCTTATGGATTTGTCACCAGTTTCTTGTGTACACCTTCATCTTTCTTGAATTAAATTTTTTTTTTAAATTTATCTGATAGGTAGAGTTATAGACAGTGAGACAGAGAGAAAGGTCTTCCTTGCGTTGGTTCACTCCCCAAATGGCCATTAGGACTGGTGCTGCACTGATCTGAAGCCAGTAGCCAGGTGCTTCTCCTGGTCTCCCATGTGGGTACAGGGGTCCAAGCACTTGGGCCATCTTCTACTGCCCTCCTGGGCCACAGCAAAGAGCTGGACTGGAAGAGGAGCAGCTGGGACTAGAACCCAGCGCCCATATGGGATGCCGGTGCTGCAGGTGGAGGATTAACCAAATGAGCTATGGCACTGGCCCTGAATTTAAATTTTTAAAAATTTTGGTATTTGTTGATTTTATTTTCTTAATTACATTTCCCACCTTTATACAGTGGTATATTTTCTGAATACATATATATCTACAAGTTTTTCACCTTTAATACAAGTAATTGCCTGGATATAAGATTAGTCATGCCATTTTCTCTGTAGGAGTCTGAAAATACTTCTTTTCTCTTTCATTTACTGTTGAAAACAAGAAATCTTACTTCTCTGATACCAGTTTTTAATTAGTTAACTCTGTATTGTATATGGAATTGTTTTTTACCTAAAGATCTGAATTAAGATCATCAGCATATGTGTCTGAGTGAATATCATTGTGTGCATTTTTTCGTATTTTTGCTTAGAAATTAGGGAGGCCTTTCCATCTCAGTACTCAAGGCTTTCTTCAGCTAAAGGATCTCTATCATTTCCTTGCTCGTTGCTTGATTTACCATATGTTGTTCTCTCATCCAAAAATTCAGTAATTCTGAGTTCGGGTATCCTAGATAAGTCATCCATGCAGCTCATCTTTTTTTTTTTTTTTTTCTTATAGTTTCTTCTGTCCAAGCCCTTTGAATAATGCCATGGTGAACATAGAAGTGCAGACACATCTTTGACATACTAACCTCGTATCCTTTGGATACATACTTAGTAGTAGGAATACTGGATTGTATAGTAGTTCTATTTTTGATCTGTTGAGGAGCCTCTATACTCTTTTCAGTAATGGCTGTATTAATTTACATTCTCACCAACAATGCATAAGGGTTCCCTTTCTTTCCATGTCTTGGCCAGCACTCATTAACCTTTCATCTTTTTAAAAATTTTTAAAAAAATTTTCTTTATGGCTCAAGTACTTTATTTTTCCATCCAGAAAAATCTTTTATTTAAGGAATACAAACTTTATAAATTTCATAATTACAACTTTAGGAACATTGTGATTCTTCCCACTGTTCCTGCCTTCCCACCCACTCTTCTATCACTCTTCTTCCTCCCTCTCCTATTCTCATTCTTATTTTTTTACTAAGATCTATTTTCAATTAACTTGATTCACATAGGATTAACTGTGAAGTAAAGTGTTCAACAAATAGTATGAAAAAAACTGTTCCTCAACATTCAAGACAAGGGTTGTTCAGTCATTGCTTCTCAAAGTATCAATTACACTTCTATAGATTGCCTTTTTTAATATAGTCTTTAAGAAAGCTTTTATTTAATAAATATAAATTTCATAGGTACATCTTTTAGAATATAGTAGTTCTTGCCCCCCATACCCGCCCTCCCACACCCACTCCCGTCCCACCTTCTACTCTCTTTCCCATCTCATTCTTCATTAAGATTCATTTTAAATATCTTTATATATAGATCAACTCTATACTAAGTAAATATTTCAACAGTTTGCACCCACACAGACACACAAAGTATAAAGTACTGTTTGAAGACAAGTTTTACCATTAATTTTAATAGTACAACTCGTTGAGGACAGAGGTCCTACATGGGGAGCAAGTGCACAGTGACTCTTGTTGTTGATTTAACAATTGACACTCTAATTCATGATGTCAGCGATCACCCAAGGCTCTTGTCATGAGCTGCCATGGCTATGGAAGCCTTTTGAGTCCACAAACTCTGACAGTATTTAGACAGGGCCACAATCAAAGTGGAAGTTCTCTCCTCCCTTCAGAGAAAGGTACCTCCTTCTTTGATGGCCCGTTCTTTCCACGAGGATTTCACTCACAGAGATCTTTCATGTAGGCCAATTTTTGCCACAGTATAAAGATTGCCTTTTAGGTACTCTATTAGTTAACACAGGTCAGGGAGAACATATGGTATTTCTCTTTTTGGGACTGGCTTATTTCACTAAATATGATGTTTTCCAGTTTCATCCATTTTGTTGCAAATGATTGGATTCCATTTTTTTTTTTTACTGCTATGTAGTATTCTATCATGTACATATCCCATAAATTCTTTTTTTCCCATAAATAGAATAGCAGTTTAATATGTTCATATAGGTATTCAGATTTCTGAGGTATCTCCACACTGTCTTCCACAGTGGAGAATGGAACTAGGAATGGGATACAGACAAAGAAAAGTGGTGGGAGGGTGTGTGGGATGTGGGTATGGTGGAAGAATAGCTACATTCCTAACGTTGTACTTATGAAAGCATGAAGTTTGTACTCCTTAAATAAAAGGTTTCTTTGGGGGAAAATAAATAAAAATATAAAAAAGAAACACATTGAGGAGAAGCAGCATGCTTTTTGGTGGATGGGAAATGAATTTATATGTGGATATATTGCATGTGGATACAGAGTGTTCTGGAATACCTATGTGAACATATTAAACTTCCAAGACTATACTGAAAAGCAATGGTGAGAGTGGGCATCCTTGTCTGATTCTGTATCTCAGTGAGAATGCTTGAACTTTTCCCCATTCTTTAGGATGCTGGCTGTGGGTTTGTCAAAAATTGTCTTGATTGTGTTGACGGATTTTCCTTCTATACCCAATCTGCTTAGAGTTTTGAACATGAAAGGGTGTTGTATTTTATCACATGCCTTCTCTACATCTATTTAGATAATCATATGGTTTTTGTTCTTCAATTTGTTAAGGTGATGTATCATACTGATTGATTTGCGAATGTTGAACCATCACTGCATACCAGGAATAAATCCCACTTGGTCTAGGCAAATGATCTTTAAAAAAAAAAAAAAAGAATTATTTTATTTATTTGAAAGAGTTACAGAGAGAGGTAGAGCCAGAGAAAGGTCTTCCATTCCACTGGTTCACTCCCCAAATGACCGAAATGACCAGAGCTGAGCTGATCTGAAACCAGGAGCCAGGAGCTTCTTCCAGGTCTCCCACATGGGTTCAGAGGTCCAAGGACTTGGGCCATCTTCTGCTGCTTTCTCAGGCCATAGCAGAGAGCTAGATCAGAAGTGGAGCAGCCAAGACACGAACCAGTGCCCATGAGATGCTGGCATACAGGCTGGGGCTTTAACCCACTGTGCCACAGCCGTGCCCCCCCCCCCCAGGCAAATGATCTTTCTGATGTGTTGTTAGATTCAATTATCTAGTATTTTGTTAAGGATTTTTGCATCTCTGTTTATTAGAGAAATTGTTCTGTGGTTCTCAGGTGCATCTTTTCCAGGTTTAGGAATTAAAGTGATGCTGGCTTCATAGAAAGCATTTTGGAGGATTACCTTGCTTTCAGTTGTTTTGAATAGCTTGAGAAGAATTGGAGTAGTTCTTCTTTAAATGTCTGGTAGAATTCAGCAGTGAAGCCATCAGGTCTTGGGCTTTTCTTTGTTGGGAGGGTCTTTATTACTGTCTTGGTTATTGGTCTTAGTTTAGGTTTTCTGTGTCTTCATGGCTCAAGTTATGTGTGTTGTATGTGTCCAGGAATCTATCCATTTCTTTTAGGTTTTCTAGTTTCTTGGCATACAGCATTTTGTAGTAATTTCTGATGATTATTTTTATTTCTGTGGTTTCTATTGTTACATTTCCTCTTTCATCTCTAATTTTATTGATATGCGTCTTCTCCCTCCTTTTGTTGGTTAGTTGGGCCAATGGTGTGTCAGTTTTGTTTTTTCAAAAAAACAGCTCTTCATTTTGTTGATCTTTTGTATTTTTTATTCAATTTTGTTTATTCTCTAATTTTAATTATTTCTTTACTTTTGGATTTGGCTTGCTGTTTTTCTAGGTTCTTAAGATGCATTGATAGTTCTTTCATTTGGTGGTTTTCCAATTTCTTGGTGTAGGCACCAATTGCTATGAACTTTCCTCTTAATATTGCTTTTGTTGTGTCCCATAAGTTTTGATAGGTTGTATTGTCATGTTCATTTATTTCCAGAAATCTTTTTATTTCTTCACTGATCCACTGATCATTCAGGAGCATGTTGTTCAGTCTCCATGTGTTTGCATATGTTTTAGAGATTCCTGAGTTGTTGATTTCCAGCTTCATTCCATTGTGGTCAGAGAAGATGCATAGTATGATTTCAGGTTTTTTTTTTTTTTTTTTTTAATTTGCTGAGACTTGCTTTATGACTTAGCATGTGGTCAATCCTAGTGAAAGTTCAATGTACTGGTGAGAATAATGTGTATTCTGTGACTGTAGGATAGAAAGTTCTGTAGATATGTTAGGTCTATTTGGTCTATAGTATCAGTTAATTCTGCTGATTCCTTGCTGATTTTCTGTGTGGTTTATCTGTCCATTGCTGAAAGTGGGCTATTGAAGTCCCTCATTACTATTGTATTGGCATCTTTGGTCTTTGTCTCCCTTTAGATCCCTTAACATTTCTTTTAAATAGCCAGGTTCCCTGTAATTAGGTGCACATACATTTATAATAGTCACATCTTCCTGTTGATTTGATCCCTTAATCATTACATAGTGCCCTTCTTTGTTTCTTTAACAGTTTCTGTGTTAAAGTCTATTTTGTCTGATATTAGGATAGCTACTCTAGCTCTTTTTTGGTTTATGTTAACATGGAATATCTTTTTCCATCCTTTCACTTTCAGTCTGCATGTATCTTTGTTGGTGAGATGTGTTTCTTGTAGGCAGCAAATAGATAGGTTTTGTTTTTCAATACACTCTGCCAGTCTGTATCTTTAAACTGAAGAGTTGAGGCCATTTACATTCAAGGTGACTTGATACATTATGACTTGGTCTTGCCGTTTTTCCATAAATATTCCTATTGTATACTTTGGATTTCCTTTGTAGTGTTCCTGGGAGATTTTCTGCCTTCATCTTTTGTAGTGATGACCATGTTTCTGTGTGTAGGACATCCTTAAGCATCTTTTGTAAGGCTGGATGGGTGGTGATAAATTCAATTGTTGTTTGTTGTGGAAGTTCTTTATATTTCACCTTTATTCATAAATGTGATCTTTGTAGGGTACAGTATTCTGGATTGACAGTTTTTTTTCTCTTAAATCTTAGACTATGTCTCACCATTCTCTCCTAGCCTGTAGGGTTTCTGATGAGAAATCAGCTGTAAGTCTAATCAGAGATTTTCTGAAAGTAATCTGGTGATTCTGTTGTGCTCATTTTGGAATCTTTTCTTTATGTTTTACTGTGAGAGTTTGACTACAATGTGTCGTGGTGAAGATCTTTTCTGGTCATGTCTTTTAGGATTTCTTTGTGCTTCCTGTACTTGGACATCCCTTTCTTTCTCCAAATTAGGGAGGTTTTCTGTAATTACCTCATTAAAAAGGACTTCTAATCCATTCTCTCTTTTCATGCCTTCAGGAACTCCTAGGACCTGTATCTTGGGTCATCTGATAGTATCCCATAGATTTCCATCACTCTTTTTGTTTTTTAGCTTTCTAATTTCTTCTTCCTCTTTTTTTGTTTTTTGGTCTGACTAAAGTTTCTTGCTATTTATCTTTTTTTTTTTTTTAAGATTAATATATTCACTTTAAAGTCAGGGGTACATAGAGGAGAGGCAGAGAGAGAGAGAAAGAGTCTTCCATCCACTGGTTCACTCCCCAATTAGCAGCAATGGCTGGAGCTGCACCAATCCAAAGCCAGGAACTGCTTCTGGGTCTCCCATGTGGGTGCAGGGTCCCAAGGACTTGGTCCGTCTTCTGTTTTCCCAGGCCACAGCAGAGAGCTGGATTGGAAGTGGAGCAGCTGCGTCTTGAACTGGTGCCCATATGGGATGCCGGCACTTCAGGCCAGGGCATTATCCTGCTGTGCCACAGTGCCGGCCCCACTATTTGTCTTTTAAGTCAGATATTCTTTCTTCTGCTTCATTGAGTATGTTGTTAAGGCTTTCCACTGCATTTTTTATTTGTTCTATTAAATTCTTCATTTCCAGAATTTCATCTTGATTTCTACGATCTCAATTTCATGGGAGAAATTTTCTTTCATGTCATGTACAGATTTTATTAGTTTGTGGATTTGCTTCTGATTACTTCTAAGTAATCCTACAATCAATTTTGAATTCCATTTCTGGCATTTCTTCAGTCTCTCATCTTCACATTCTAGTATTGAAGTGTTGTGTTCTTTTGGAGGCATCATGTTGGCTTCCTTATTCTTGTTTCTTGAATTGCTGCCTTTATTATTTGGCATTTGGGGAGATACTTGTTGGTTTCTTTTTTGTTTTGTTTTGCCATCCCCCAACCCCATGATGGTTTTTATGTTTGAACTGTTCCTCTGTGGCTTAGTGGAGTATCTGCTTTTCCAGTTTATACACAGTGGTGTTCAGTGGATGTGGCCAGGGAGCTCTGTTCAGTGCTCCAGGTTGAAGGGAATGTCTAAGGTGACACCCAGGTTGGACACCAACATGGTGGTAAATCTTTTTTTTTTTTATTCAGAGGGGTGGTTTTTCTCTATTGGTGTAGTCTCATACTCACCTCCTCTCCTCAAAGGAGACAAGTGCCTGGGCACTAGCCCCAGTGAGTACAACATTTGTCTGTGCTGCCACAAGAACCATACAAAGGATCTGTGTAGTCCTTGGTGTAAGCATGGATCCCACAGCACTGACCCTCACCAGGGAATCAGGGAGCTCCAAGCCCACAGAGACTGCCCAAAGTCCCAGCCACACCCTGCACCCTCCTATGCAGCCACAGTGTTTTCACAGTCCCAGTACACAAGCCTGCCACAGTCATGAGTACCCAACTCTGTGTCAGTTCTTCCAGCCAGACTCAGGAGTCTCCGCTTGGCTGATTGTTGGGCTCGTGGATGTGAGCTGGGATAGCCATTAAGTATGTCCAAAATGGCACCTGCCCTCTCTCGGCTAGTTCTAGGATGCTGGTGCATGGTGGTTGGGGAGAGAAATGTGCTCTTTTTCTCTCCTGTAGTTTGGCAGGTACACTGTCCCCCACAGAGCTTCAAGCCAAACTTGCACCGGGCTTTTCCTGCAACTTTATCTCCAGTGGCTTGGGCTGCTGCAGCCTGGTTTCACCTCACTCTCCAGAGCTGGTGCTGTGGCTCTCAGCTGCTGGGGTCCTCAGCTGTGTGTGTCTACACCCTCCACATAGGCCCACAGTATCCCTCTAATTTGCGTGGAGTTTCCTCTGCTGTTTTCTCCCTAACTCCTTCCTGAGACTGCACTCTCTCGACTTTTTTTAAACTATCTTCCTCTAGACTAGAGAAGTAAGCTCTCTCCTTATTCTGTCACCTTAGGTACTGGTCCTTCATCTTTTTAAAAGAAAAACATTCTGGGGCTAGCGCTGTGGCGCAGCGGGTTAATGCCCTGGCCTGAAGTGCCAGCATCCCATATGGGTGCCAGTTCAAGACCTGGCTGCTCCACTTCCAATCTTAGCTCTCTACTATGGACTGGGAAAGCAGTGGCAGATGTCCCAAGTTCTTGGACCCCTGCACCTGCGTGGGAGACTCGAAGAAGCTCCTGGCTCCTGATCGGCGCAGCTCCGGCTGTTGCGGCCTTCTGAGGAGTGGACCAGTGGATGGAAAACATCCTCTCCTTCTCTGTGTATCTCTGACTTTAAAATAAAGAAATAAATCTTTTAAAAAAATAGAAGATAGACATTGTAACAGTTAAGAAGTAATAGTTCATTGTGGTTTTAATCATAGTTCTGTTGAGAAATATATATTCAGATCATTTGCCTATTTTTAGTTTCTTTTTTAAGATTTATTTTACTTATTTGAAAGGCAGAGTTACACAGAGAGAGGCAGAGAGAGAATTTCTATCTGCTGGTTTACTTTCCAAGTGTCCATAAAGGCCTGGAGCCAGACCAGGCCAAAGTCAGGAGCCAGGAACTCCATCCAGGTTTCCCAAGTGAGTGCAGAGGCCTAAGTACGTGGGCCTTCCTTTGCTGTTTTCCCAGGTGTGTTAGCAGGCAGCTGGATCAGAAGTCGAGCAGCTGGGACTTGAACTAGGGCCCATGTGGATGCTGGCACTGCAGGTGGGAGCTTAACCTGCTATGCCACAGCTCTGACCCCTAATTTTTAAAAAAGTTTTTAATTTATTTATTTATTATTTATTTATTTAAAAGTCAGGCGGCCAGTCACTTTAATTTTTAAAAAAGCAATTTATGTATTTGAAAGATAGAGTTAGAGAGGGAGATAACAGAGAGAGACCTTCCATCCTCTGATTCACTTCCCAAGTGGTCATAATTGGCAATGGGCCCATAATGGGCAAGGCCAAAATCAGGAGCCTGGAATCCCATTCATCTGGGTCTCTCACATGGGTAGCAGTGGCTCAGGTACTTGGACCACCTTCTGGTGCTTTCCCCAGGCACATTAACAGGGAGCTGAACCAGAAGCGGAGCAGCCAGGACAGGAATCAGTGTTTGAGTATGGGATACTGGTGTCACATGTGGCTTAAGTCCCAATACTGCCTCCTAGGGACACTTTAGCAGGAATCTGTAATCAGGAACTAGAGTCAGGAATCAAACCCAGGTATTCCAATAAGGCATGCTGGCATCCTAAGTGGCATCTTAACCACTGCCCATCTAGGCCCAGGCCCATGCCCATGCTATAATTGGATTGTTTTCTTGCTGTTGAGTTGTATGCTCTGATATATTTTGGATATTAATCCTTTATCAGATGTATGGTTTGCACATATTTTTTATCTTGTATGTTGTCTCTTTACCCCCTTGGTTGTTTCCTTTGCTCTGCAGAAGTTTTTCAGTAAGAGGTAATCATATTTATCTGTTTTTTGTTTCCTGGGCTTTTGTGGTCATATGCAAAAAAATCATTGCCTTGACCAGTGTCATGGAGCTCTTTCCCTGTCTTTTCAAGTTGTTCTATAGTTTCAGGCCTTATATTTAAGTCTTTGATTCTTTTTTGAGTTTTTTTTTTTTTTTAAAGATTTATTTATTTGAAAGGCAGAGTGAATGAGAGAGGAGGGATCTTCCATTTGCTGGTTTACTCCCCAAATGCCTGCAACTGGGACTAGGCCAAAGCGAGGAGCCAGAAACTCCCATCTAGGTGTCCCACATGGGTGGCAGGGACCAAGCACTTAAGCCGTTCTTTGCTGTCTTTCCAGGCACATTAGCAGGGAACTAAGTCAGAAGCAGAGTAACCAGGACTTGAACTAGCACTCCAGCATGGGATGCCAGCATCAAAAGTGGTGGCTTAACCCACTGTGCCAAATGCTGGCCCAAGCTGATTTTTGTATATGGTATGAGGTGAGGGCCTAATTTCATTCTTTTGCATGTAGATACCCACTTTCCCCTGTATCATTTTTTTTTTTTTAGAGGAAAGGATTATTGTCAGGTGGGGGAAGCCGGACAGGCAGGTGTTGTGGGGGTGGGTAGAGGGTGAGAGAGTACGAGAGAGAGCACATGTTCAGCAACAGGTCCTGTTAAACTTTTCCTGGGGGGTGGGCAGGGAAGTAGGAGCAGCAAATCCCATTAGGGTGGAGGTGGAGCTGACCAATGATTGGGCCATGGGGCTTAAAACTGAAGTCTACTATGCGTGGTGGCACAGAGGCCAGGGCCAAAGATGGTGTCTGGGGCATAGATGGCGCCACAGATCAGACTGCCATTTTACTAACATTCCCCACTTTGTTTTTTATAAAGCAAGGGTTGTATGGAATTACATCAGCCCCAAAGTCCAGGAGGGGTGGAGGGACAATGATCTGTCTTTAGAGCTACTTCCTGCTTCCCTCACATCATTAATTAGAGTCCCCACTGTGTGTTCTTGGCATGTTTCTTGAAAATCCATTGACCATACACATATACAGGCTTTATTTCTGGATTTTGTATTCAGTTCATTGGTGCGTGTATCTGTTTTTATGCCAGTACCTTTCTATTTTGCTTGGCATAGCTTTGTAGATTTTGAAATGAAGTACACTATGAACTTTATGTCTGACACTGGTGTCAGGTCTGGCCTTATAAATGAATATGAAATGAAAATTTTCCCTCCACTTGAGTTTTCTAGAAGAGTTTGAAAGTGATCCATATTAATTCTTCTTTAAATGTATGGTAGAATTTAACAATTAATCCATACTGTTGTGGGCTCTTCTCTGTTGGGAGACTTTATTACTGGTTCAATTTCCATATTCATTGTTGATGCATTTGGATTGTTTCTCTCTTCATGGCTCAGTCTTAGTTTTTGTCTGTTTCTGGGAATTTCTCTGTTAATAACTGTTGTCTTGATGCACTAATCTCTTTACCATAATATGATTATCTTCTTTGTCTATTTTTTTATTTACCATCTATTTTATTTAAATACAGCTGCCTTGATCTCTTGTTCCATTTGCATGGATTATCTTTTTCTATCCTTTCATTTCAATCCCTTTGTGTTCTTAATGTGATGTGAATGTCTTACAGGTAGCATACAGTCTTGTTTTTAAAGAAACTCTTCTGCTGCTCTGTCTTCCAAATGGGGAATTTAATGTATTTACATTGCAGTGTAAGTGTTGAAGGTAAATATTGCTGTCATTTTGTTATTTTGTAGATCCTCTGTTCTTTTCTCTTCCTGCCTTCCTTTGTGACTAGATGATTTTCTCTAATGTTCTGCCTTGATGCCTCACTTTTTTACTGTTTGTGTACGTGCATGTGTATACATACTGTGGGACTTACATAGTTAGAACAGGATGTTTTATAAGCTGATAACAACTTAATCTGGATTGCAGAAGATAACACTTTTATTCCATCTCTTCCCAACATTTTGTGTTTTTGATGTTGTGATTTGTATCTTCTCTTGTTGTATATCCTTTAAGAAATTATTACAGTTGCTACTGGTTTTAATAATTCTTTTAACCTTCACACGAAAGACAGAAATGATTTACTGAAGTATTCTGATTTGATTATGTATTGCCTTTAATTTATCGTACAATTCTTTTTTTTTTTTTTTAAGATTTATTTATGTATTTGAAAGGCAGAGCGAGAGAGACAGCAACAATGCTGTGCTGGGCCAGGCCAAAGATGGATGGATCTCTCTTTTTCTCTAACTATGCCTTTCAAAGAAATCTTAAATAAATATTTGGATCTTTTCCCATCTCTAGGTATTCTGTTATTTAAGCTTTCTACTCCTTTACTGCTCTTCTTACTTGAAATTCTATAATTCAAATATGTGCTCTTTTGATGTCCTATACATTCTGTAAGAATTTCTTTATTCCTTTTCATCTGACTATATATGTGATATATTACATATTATATATATATATATATATAAAGATTTATTTATTTAGAAGACAGAGTTACAAAGAGAGGAGAGAGAGAGAGAGAGATCTTCCATCTGGTGGTTCTCTCTCTAAATGGCATCAACAGTGGAGGCTAAGCCAGGCCAAAACCAGGAGCCAGGAGCTTCATCCAGGTGTCCCATGTGGGTGCAGGGGCCTGAGGACTTGGGCCATCTTCCACTGCTTTCCCAGGTAAATTAGCAGGGAGCTGGATTGGAAGCGGAGCACTCAGAGGTGCTCCAACATAGGATGCCAGCATTGCAGGCAGTGGCTTAACCTGCAGCAGCATCACAACACTGACCCCACCATCCAGGTTTTTATAAGTATGATGTTTGCACAGCAGAATTGCCAAATGAAACATTTCAGACCATGCATCCATTTTTAAGCAATGAATTACTTCATTTTGCATTCTTTTCCAGGCACCTTTTGTGTCTCCCTTTCTTTAGGGTCTGTTCCTGGTGCTTTACTTTTGTTCTTTAGTAATCCGTGTTCTCTGGATTATTCTTGATCCTCATGGCTGTGCAATGGTATCTGCATATTTGAAGAAGCCGGGACTTCATCTAGTGTTTGTAGACTGGCTTTGTCTCAGTCATTCACCAGTAAGCCCATCCATATATTCTAAGCAGGTCATTTGGCATGGCCCCCAAGTGGACTTGGCTGCTGTAACCCTCAGGCAGATTGTCCTGGGGCCATGTATCTGTTGGAGCTGAATCCACAGGGGCTGTTTTGGCACTGGGGCAGGCCTGGAGTACGATTCTGCAGAGATGGACCTGGGGACTGGATCCTGGCACTAAAGGGCTAGCTGGGTGCTGGAGTCTCCTGGGGTGGGCCTGGAACCTGCTGGAGCAGATCTGAGCCCTAAGTCTTTTGGGTTGTAGCAATGCAGGGGTAGCCTCAAGGTTGGGGCAACAGGCACCATCCCGGCAGTGGACAGGCCTGGAGGCTCTGTCTGTAGGTACTGTGCTCCTGTTGCATACCTGAAGCTTAGGGCTGGGTGAGCCAACCTGGCTCTGGGCTGGTCTGGAAACGAGGGTGGGCCTGGCACCACAGGGCCTGGTGGCCACAAAACAAGGCATGGATCCAGAGTCTGACCCTCCCCCTTAAACCAAAGCAAACATAGAACTCCACAGGTAAGCTTTGCTGTTGGTGTGGGGAGAAGGCCAAGACAGGCCGCCATTCAGTGGCTGGGACCTACTGCAAGCAGGCTTCCATATCCAAGGAAGCTGTGAAGGCTGTGGGTAGCTGTGTCAGACCGTTTTCTGTTGGATCTCTTGTCAAGAAAAGGTTTATTTAGCTCAGGGTTTTAGAGATTCCAAGAACATGGTGTCAGTGACATGGCAGGGACATCAAATGATGAGAGAGAGAAAGCTTACTTGCTTAGGTTTTTGTTTCTTTTATTTGAGACATAGTTCTCTCCTGTCCACTGGTTCACTCCCCAAATGCCTGCAATAGGACTGAGCTGGGCTGAAGCCAGATGGCAGGAGCTCATGCCAGATCTCCCAACATGGTTGCCAGGAACCTAAGCACTTGAGTCATCACTACTGAGCCCCGTGGAATCAGGAACTGGTGCTAGGGACTGAACTGAAGCACTCTCATATGGGACATGGGTATTCGAAGCAGTGTCTTGACCACTAGGCCAAACACTAGCCCCTGTCCTCTTTTTTCATAAAACTATGAATGCAGTCATGGGGGTACCAACGGCATGACCTCATCAAATCCTAATTACCTCCCAAAGGCCCCACCTCCATCTGCCTTCAGGGATCCTACTTCTGTTTTAGAGGGGCAGACAACCAGGTCATAGCAGTAGCTAACTCTATTCTCCCTGGTGTTCGCTGCATGGTAAGTGATGCCTGGGAATAGAGTTCACGGGCAAGATTCTTTATCACACCTTCCCCAGCACTGCCAGTAGTGTGCTCAGTGCTGGGGAGGGTGTGATAATGTGGACAGTTCTAGCAGCACTGGTAAGGCTGACATGTGCTACTCTTTTCAAAGGTCAGCTGGCAAAACATAAAAAGGGCTTTTAAAATGTCCATTCCCCTTGGTCTAGTTTTTATAGTTATAGAAATCTCTTCTATTCAGCTATATTAACTGCCATATTACTTACGAGTAAGGCTGTCTTTACAGAAGAGGAAGGCAAAGCAGGTCCATTAAGTAGCTGTGTACTGGGATATTTTGTAGCCTATTTTCAAATGCCTAATGACATGGGAAAATGCTCATGATATAATGGTGAATGATACAAGCCATGATACAACATTTTATATACAACAGAAATTCTTTAGAAAGAGGGAAAAAGCAAGCGTGGAGAAAAAAACCAGAAGTAAATACAACGAATTATCATCAGTGTTAGCATTCTGAGTAATGTGTTTTCTGCTTTAAACTTGTCTGACTTTATACTTCAAAAGAAACAGTAAATATAAAAATCTCTAGACCCTACACTGCACCAGAAACGACCGCTATTTTTCATAATTTGTAGGCGAAAAGTGGTTTACGGCAGGATTGAACTGGCCAATTACCATCCTGTATGAATGGATTTGAATTCTCCAGCTTTCACACTGTTCCGTGCATGGCTGCCACAGCCAGCACTGGCATATGAGCTCCAGCTCAGCCCATCTGTTGCTCAGGCCTGCTGGGCTGACACAGATTCATTTCATTTCATTCCTTAATTTGGCAACATTTTCCCTTTTCTCATTATCATTGCTGGAATTCAGTGCCAGCGTTACTCATTTTGTTTACCAGTTTGTTATTTTCTTTTGTTCCATTTTGTGAAGACCAAGAAGCCAACGATGGGAATTCTGTCTTCTGAAGATGGAGTGCTCGTCCTTTGGGACCTTGGGCACCTCTTGCTGCAGTGCCGTCTGTTTCTGACGCTTAGAAACAATTGCAGTTGTTTTGATAAGTAGAAGGCTTCTTGGTATAATCTGGTGTGATTGTAAAAGAGCTTTGTTGGTTTCCTGCTTCCCCCCACCACCAGCAGCCCCTCCTCCTCCCATGAAGACCTGGAAAGGGTTTTAAATAGAAATTGCAAACATTAGCCTTGAGCTGAGCTCTCTCCAGCTGGTATTGGTATTTGGTGGATTTTTTTTTTTTGTAAACTGAGGGCTCCTGTTTGTTTAATCTTCATCAGTATTGCAGAAGCACGTGGTGTGAGACTTAACTCTGCTCCAAGCACCCTATACTTAAGGAGGGATTTTCATCTGAATTGGTTTGTATTTCACAGAGCACTGGGATAGTCAGCCAGATTGCTAAGAATTTGCTCAAGTGAAACTCTACAACTATTAGAATCATCCAAGAGGTTTCTGGAATGGATTTGTTAGCAGAGGATGACTGCTTTTTTTTTTTTTTTTTTGAAGAGACATTTTCTGTGTAAGACTCTGTGCTGCTTTCCTCTCTAGGTTACCCTGAAGAGACCTACCCGGTTTATGACCTCTCACATTCTATCAAGCGTAGGCAAGAAACTATCCTGGTGGATTACCCTGACCCACAGGAGCCCTCTGCTGAAGAAATAGCCGAAGGAATGGGAGGGATAGAAGAGGGAGGATCAGATCACTCGGGCTGGGAAAGCGTGCCTACCGACCTCCGAGCCCAGGAAGGTAATTCTGCTGCCTCGTGTGACCCACAGCCAGAACCTTGCTCCTGCCATTTTCATGAAGAGGATCCTGCTGTCTTGGCAGAGAATGCTGGATTCAACACAGATGGCTACAGTGAGCAAGAGGAAGCCCCCAAGGAAGAGTGGCCCCCGAACTTCAGAGCTGAGTGGTTGGCTGTCAGTGCTGACAGAGCATGTGCAGATGGCATGTTGAGGAAGCGCAGCCCCCAGGGTTTTGAGTGATACTTGTCTGTGAGGTAGCCATTCCCCTAGTCCCACAGTGACCTTTCTCTCTTCTCTGGTCGCATCCTTGGCCCCGTCCCCTTCTTTCTGTGCACTCAACTGTCATATCTATCAGATCTTTCATGGATATCATGTGTCCTTCCTGGTGCTCACACATGTCACCTTGTGCAGACATTAGTGTGGACACAGGGACAGCTTTTTCATTCCTCTTCCTGCCTTTCCCAGTCAGAGAAGTTGAACCAGTGAGTGACTTTATTTGGTCTGTCGTAATTACAGATGGGACCTGTTGGGGCAAAGGCCCGACCCTTCTTCTAGGGATAGCAGATGGTTTACCCATGAACATAGTGACTTAAGGCTGCAAGAGTGAAGATGTCAGACTCCAAGTGGCCTTGAGCAGGTTAGTGGTCCCCTGGAGATGAGAATATTTTGTTGGTGGGAATGCTTACCCAGAGCAGGGTAAGCCCCTGCTGTCTGAGCTGAAGTCCCGCCCTAATGCCTCATTGAGCCACCCACTGACTTGACCAACAGTGAGCCCAAAGCCTGTTTGGCTAGGCTATTGCCTGGCTCTCTAGCTCCCTTTACCCTTGGTCTGCTTAACAGAACTGCTAACCCCAAAAGCACGTTTACACCCCGTCACACCAAGGGAAGCTTTAGATTATGTTAGTCCCTGCCCTGTGGAGCTGAGATTTGATGCTGCACGGAGGACCCAGCCATAGGGGTGAGAGCTCGAGTACCTGGGACAGTCCTTGCCTAGAAACTATTTCTGGATGTTGTGTTCTCTGGGAGATTGAATTCAAAGAGAAGTGAGGCCTGAGCTCGTCCCCAGACGCCAGCCTCCCAGGAAAGCTGTGCCGTGTGCTGCAGAGCAGCGCCCCAGGAGGCGGCTTTTGTGAAGCTGGGCAGAGTAGGAAGCAGATTGAGAGCTGAGATGAGAAGATCCTGGCCAAGCCGAAGGCCTGTCCTAAGCCAGCACTGTCGCATGCCTTCTTGAGACAAGATGGCACCCGTGAACCCTAACAGGAAGGGTGAGTAAATTCAGTTTATATGTAAGACTGAGAGTTTGACGTAGGCATGTTCCTGAGGATGTCTCAGTTGGGGGATGTGCAGGACTCGAATAGTAGCAAATTCTGCAAAGGTAGACAAGCTTTTAGAGCTCCACTGTGCCTGGCAGAAGATGCCAGGAAAACAGTTCAGATCACACACACAGAGTGCTGTCCGAGGTACTCTGTCCGCTCTCGCTCGGCATTCCTGACCCACAGAGAAAAACCACTGAAGCCTCCTGCACCGCGTTCCTGTGTAGAACGCTGGACTCGTGGTGAAGAGTGCTGTTAACACGCACCGAGGAGGAATCCGAGGGAACACTCAAGGTAAAAAATCATCTAGGTGTTCACTGTCTTGATACGTTTTTCCTGTTACTTGCCTCCATTCACCAGGAGGGGTTAGTTTATGAGGAGAGTCCCTGGGTCAAATCTCTTTGCTTTAGGCTATGAGTCCTTTGTAGAAGTGTGTGTTTCCTTACCTCTGCATACATTCCAGAGACAACAGCTCAGTGATCAAGACTGCAAACGCTGACACGGAAGCCTGCCACAGAAAATGAACTAAGAACTGCAACAGGGCTCAAGACTGAGTTACACAGGCAGACAAAAATGGCTCATGATCTATTGCCCTTCTACTTACAGAATCTTGGGTCAGCTCCCACAGCTTGCTGAGCTTTGGCTTCCTCAGCTATCAAGGAGAGTAAGTCTAAGTCTTAGGGAGTAAATGAAGTCATCAGTAGACATAAACCAGCACCGGTTCCAGCTGCAGCTCCTACATGATAACCACTTGGTATGTGCTAGCATAGACCATTGTACTATGAATATAGCTGTTCCTGCGATACAGACCCAAAGCCAAGACACAATTTTTGCCAAAGTACTTCCAAGACACCTGACAGAGGTGGTGGGCAAGGAAGAGAAAGGACATTTTGGGTAGAAACGTTGTTGGAGGAAGCATGTGTGTGGATAGTCGTGAATTGTGATGGGGCTGGAAAGTAAAATGCTGCATAACCAACTCTATTTTGAATGTCAGTCTTTGGGGGAAATTGGCTTATGGAAATGGTTTGTGCTGAAGTACTGCACCCTGCATGGGAGCACTCTTTCCAGCCGGTTATGTTATTTTGATTTACCCTTCAGAAAGTGTTTGTTTTCCAGAATCACTTTGTCCTTTAGGGATGACAGTGACGGGGATGTTCATTCTACACTGAGCAAAACCACGTGATGGGTTTCTGTTGCAGGGAGGGGTGATGCAGCCAGGAGAGCTAGGTTCCTGGTCACAGCAGGAACACAAGGACAGCCTCGCGAGCGCCTGCAGCTGAGGTGTGTTTGGCATCTGTGCACTTACAGTGCAAAATGGATAAAAGAATACTTACGCCAAGACAATGGGGGTAAACCAGGACTACCCTGGATGTGAGGTTACTCTGACCATTTTTCTTCAACCTGATTCCTAAATAAACAAAAAACTTCTTTCCTTTTTAGAGCATCCTGGATATGCTATTTCTCTGCAGAGGCCACAGGAGGTAGGCCCTGGTTCAGATAGGAAATGTTCTTGGTCACATCAAAGCTACTTATTCACCATCCTCTTGAATTCCTGTATACCAGAGCAAAATGTGGCCCTACCGCTTGAAGAGGGGTAAGAAATACTATGAATGGCATGACATTGCCTTGACCATTAACCTTTCTAAGGTATCACTGGCTTTCAGGTCTACCTGCAGCCTCCCCTTCCTGCCCCAATGGGTTGGGCCCTGTATACAGGCACTGCACAAAGGTCACCAAACAATGAAATTAAAGGTAAATTTTAGAGCCCAAAGTTTTATTATATGATGAGTTTTTCCATAAAAAGTATATCCTGATTTCTTTGGTACCAAAACAAACTTACCATTTATCTTGTATCTTTAGGCCCCTTCTAGCTCTATGGGCTCCCAGGGGAGATGTAGGAAGCACCAGCCCTTCCTAGCCTGGGTGTGGTCTGGTGTTCCTTAAACTTGAAAGGCACAGCCAGAGTGGGGACAGGGTTTACTCACATGCCATTGGTTCTAAATGGGCTCTTAGTAAACATTTTTTCTCCTTTTATGAGAAGAGAAACCAGCAGAGTTGAAACAATTCAAGTTTAATTTGTTGATATGTCTGTACTTAGACAAACACTAACTTCGACAACATACATAATGTCAATGTGGGAAAATACCAAGTTTGTCATTGCACATACCAGTAAGTACATTTGTTCCAGATTACCAAAGAGTTTATTCAAAAAGTCACTTAATAAAAGCACAGTTTTGCAAGTTTGTCTAAAACTCCAGATAATTTTGAACAAAAATAAAATGTCTGACCACTCCGAAATAGGAAAAGACGATCTTGTGCAAATAGACATACACGTTCTAGGCATTATGAAAACTGGCTAAATGTGTTCCCAGCAAGAGCTATGTCACCTATCCTGACCAGGTCCCCTCTGTCACCAAATGCAGGACTAAAAGAGACCAGAGTTGGGCTTCCCTTTCTGGGTCCTCTGACACAGCCCCATCTCCAGCTCCATCTGGACCTTGACTGGGGGGAAGAGGAAGGAAGGGTAGTGGAATAGAGGAAGGAAGTGGAGTGTGATGTCCATTCTTAGGAAAGAAAAAGGCACAGTGATGAGCTAGAAAAGGTAGCAACAAAAGTGAGAATTAACTTTAATTAAGCCTGAATCCCCAGTCCAGCAGCTTCCATTGTGCAGTTAAAGAATTAAGACCTAGAGTGACATAACTCAGTAGTGGTGCCTCCTGTAGAACCTGCCTCCCTTGGAGATTTTAAAAACCTGCATACCAGGCTTCCCTAAGGAACTCCATCAGGATGCGGCCCCAGCCACAGAAGCACACCTGCCACACAGGAGCTAGAGGGAAGGCCAGTGTTAGTGCCCTCAGGGAAAACCAGGACAGCACTCTAGGGGCTGGTTTGTGCTTGCCTAGCAGCGCCCAGAGGAGGAGGGACCTTCTCCTGTGAAAAGCACCCCTGCTGCTTGTGAGAGCTACCTCTAAATAGATGCAAAGTTTAGTTGAATGAAAACAACTTCCGCTTTTAGTTTGTTGCCCTACTTTTCAGGGAAGGGAACTGGCTCCAAGGTTCTCTTCCAGTCTGACTCCCATGACCTGCCCTCCACCACCTGTGCACCTGTCCTTACCTGTTTCCGCTGAACTAGTGTTGTGATTGTTAAGGCACATTCACTAGCGTTCTGTTTAAATTCATCCAAGAGCTTGCATGCGACACTCAGACTGAAAAGCTGACCACACCTCAGGAGGCAGAGCTGGTCATTTCCAAGGTCTACTCGCTGCTCAGGCATGAAATGAATGGGGAAAAGCCCACAGGTGACCATGACTACCTCCTTCCTGTCCTGCTCATCCTTAGGAATATGCTCCTAGTAAGAACTTCAGCTGGTTACAGACTGCCCTTATCCCTAGACAGACACACTCAGATGGACACACACACGGACACAGAGCACCTTGGAGCCCAAAGGGAAGAAAAGCTAGACTAAGGAAGAGAACTTCACCGCCCTGCAGGGGAACTTTTTGGGGCAGAGGGTGTAGAGTTTTGGGGTGTGGTCCTAGGGACTCCGATCCCTTCCTCAACTCCAGGACTCTCTGAAGGGGAAGGAACCCTCACCACGGTCTGAGAGGCTGAAGCCAGGTGGGCTCTAGGGGCCCTGGCCCTTAAGCACTTGGCTGTAGGGCCAGTGATCAAGGAAAGGCAGCATCACCAGGGGTGGAGGCTGATGAGCAGGGCTGGGGGCAGGGGCTCAACTGCGCTTGCTTGGCCCTCAGCGCCCAAGGCTCTTCTACTCTTCCATGTGCCAAAGGAGACAAGAAAGGCCAAGAATTTTCCATTGTGCTTCTGATGTTTCTATAAGCCATCAGGACACTCCTCTCACTACAACCAGCCTGTTCTACCTTACGACTGTAGCTGCAGGAAACAGTGGGAGGAGACCCTGCAATCACCTGGTGGCCATCAGCTCACATGCAGGCAAGTCCCTGGTGCCCCAGTGCTGCATTAGAAAACGACCAGCCCCCGCCCAGAAAGGCGTTCGTGCCAACAGAGGCCAGCTCCTTCGAGGGACTGTCAGAGAAGCACACATGGCTGAGGTGTAAGCAGGCATGCCTTGCTCGAAGCCTTCAACATAGGAAGATCTAGATTACAAAGACTAATCACCTGTAGAGCCTGAAATTTTTCAAGTGTCACCAAAAAAATATGAATTTCTCCTTATCCTTTTCACACATATCTGCTCCACAGTGTAACCCCTGCCTGCTTCCCATCTCTGCCAGGGAAAATGTGAGGTGAGCAAGCGTTTAGAGCGGGTAGTGCCATCCAAGGCGAAGGGAGCAGCCCAGGATGCTCGTTCATCTGTCACACTCGGGGCCATCAGGCTGACAGGGCAACTTCCACCAGGGCCCTGCCTCGCTCCTACCGCGCGGCTTCCTCTGCTCAGCTCTGACATCGCTAAGACTCTGGAATCAAGGGTTAAGGGCATGCAGAAAGGACCCCAGGAGGCCAGAGAGCTGGAGATCAGCAGTTTCTTAGGGCACGGTGGGAACACAGAAGGGAACTCTACCAGAGTACCCAGCTCGGTGACCCAGGGCCCGGCCCATGTTCTCAGTGATTCAGCTAGAAGCAATGTGATTGTACCAGTTGATCCCTGCGGGCCTGCCACTTCTGATCTCTTGTAGTTCCAGATCACTCCCTACTCCCCTGCCTCCCGAGAAGAACCACACCCCGAAGTCCTCTCCTAGCATGACTTAGCTGGGTGTCTGAAGACAGATTCTGCCTGGAGCACACCAGGGCTTGGCAGCGGTGCTCTGCCCCCAGGCAGGCCCACAGTGGGACTTGGCCTCCAGGGACTGTACCGACTTCTCACTGCCTCTGAGCACAGAACCAACCTGGAAAAAGCACAGCAGCTCGAACTGCAGCCTACCAACTGCAGGTAGCCAGGTCCCTGTAATCCTGGCAAGAGACTGCCAACTCCCTATCCCCACCACCCCTCACAGGCCTGCCTGGGGCCTTATGAGGTTGGAGGGCTTCCCACAGGTATAAGGGCCAGGCCTGGGTATTGAACCCTTTGCCAAGTAAGGTTGCTATGCCCTCCATCTACACATACGCACTCAGGTGTGCCCTACCTTGCTGTAGGCTGACTCCAGGCTGAGCAGATGGCTGGGCCACAGCGGCCCTGCATTGTGCTTCCTCTCCCTCCACACCTCCTCAGGCCTTCCCAGATGAAGAGGTTGCCCAGCTTGGCAAACGTGACTGCAGCAGGATACCAACCCAAGAATGAGGGTGTGTGTTGATCCTGGGGCACAGAATTACCCTCGTCCCCACACTCCCTACTGCTCCACTGCCTCGGTCACAGAGGCAGAGGGGCTGGCTCCCGGCTGGCTGGGTCAGGACGCCCACTGCGGGCCACAGCTTCATCTGGCAGAAGGCCTATGTACAGAAGGTAGGCAGGCTGCACTCCAGGCTGGGCAACCCCAAGGAGCTCGAGGCAGCTCTACTCGCAGGCCAGCTTGCTGTCAAAGCTGGACAGGGCAATGGCAAAGGCCTGCAGTGCACACAGCGGGTAGTTGTAATCCATGGTGAACACATCCTCTGCTACCCGGCCAAACTGCATCACGATGTAGTCCGCTGAGGCCAGGCACAAGCATGGACAGAAAGAGACAAAGGAGAGATGGGTGTGATGGAGGGACAGGGAAGGCCAGACACCCAACCCCAAGCAGGAAGGAAAAGGTAGAAGCCAGGATGCCCAGAGGAGAAAGAGGCACACAAACACCAGGACACAGGAGAGGAGAAATAGTCCATTTAAAGTGTTCCCTGGCCCCACCCCAAGACTGCTGATTACACAGAACCTAGGACCAGGGCTCCACAGGTTCTCCCACGACCTTTACATCTCATCTTGCTGTGTAGCCCACACCCTTACACTGTGGGCTGTACGACCAGGACTGGGTGAGCCAAGATCTGGATATCCTAGGGCCAGCAGGAATACTCACGGTCATTGCCGTGGATGATCTGGAAGTTCTTCACGGAGGCCTGGGTGACACGCCCGTGGAAGTTGAGTACGTAGGACTGGGTGTCGTCGTTCCAGACAGGGGTCTTGTTTTGCAGCTCGATGATACTCTCCGTGTTCTTATTCTGCCAGCGTGCTAGCAGGGTCTCGTGCTCCTAGGACAGTAGCCTCACCTGAGCCAGTCCAGGCCTTGAGACCGTGACCACCCCCAAGCGGGATCCATCCCAAGAACGGAGCTCTGAGATTTTCCTGGACCCCCTCCCCCTACCATGCACACACACCAGCTGTAGTCTTGCCCCATCGGCCAGGAGGCTGGGGAAGAGGGAGGGTGGGACAGACACTCACATTCCGGGGGCGAATAGAGACTCGTTCATGAACCATATTCATGCCAGGGACAATCACGCTCATCTTCCGAGGCCCCTTAAAGCCCAAGACGTTTGTCTCCTGGGAGACAGGGAGAGAGAACTCAGCAGCGCCCCCCCCCCCGACGTAGGGACTTACCTGCGGAGTACAGGGTGGGAAGACTGAGCAGCTGTTTCAGCCTGCACAGGACAGTCTCAGACCAGTCTGCCAGACGAGCTCCTCGAAAGCTCCCTGCTTCTCAGTGTCGACACCCCACTTCTCACCCAATAGCGAGTTCTTCCAGTAATACGCGCACTCCCCTGCTTTTCACACCATCTTCTCACCCCAGCTGTTAACTGGACTCTTTGGTTCTGCCCCTCCTCCTCCGTTCTCAGCAGCAACAAAGACACCCTGCGTTCCCGAGCTCGCTCCGGGCAGAGGCTGGCTTCACTGGCAAGGCCCTACAGCCCAGCATTCAGGACTGTGCCGTCACTGTCCCCCAGGCACACACATGGCTGCCTCCCACCTCCTTGTGCGCCCTCAGTGAGGCCCTGCAGCCACCCTTGACACCGCATACCCTGGTTTTCCTTCTTAAGCAGGGGTCAGGAACTTATTCCACTTGCACTCTTATTTTACACCACTTGGTTTTCCGTTCTGTAGGATATAAATTTATCTACCTTCTCTGTTGCATTCTCAGTGTCTCAAATAATAGGAAGATAGTTGGGGGCTCAGTACTTCTTGAAGATTCAGGCTGCCTTCCCTCAAGTGGCCAGTAGGTGGCACCATGGCACCATACAAGAATTGTATCCTACTACCTGTGCTCCAGGAATGAGTGTCGCTTCAGCCTTCTAAAACTGAAGCAAAGGGGATTCAGAGAAGTAGAAATCCCTGGTATTTATATCCCAGTTTGTTCATTTATGAGCTTGGTGACGTCAACAAATAACCTCTAAGCTTCAGTTTCCTCATTTAAAAAAGACAAAACAAAAACTACCCCTCACGGCAAGCATGCAGGGCACAGACAAGCACCCAGGCCTCCTGCTGCTGCTTGGCCATACAAAGCCCAGGCAGTCAACTGTGACAAGAAAGACAGAGCCCCCCACCCCAGGCAATAATTGGCCCCTGGGTCAGGTAACAAGTGCTGGACTTCACGGCTGACTTGCAGACTAGGAGCCAGGACTCACGTAACACACAGCTGCCAGCTCCTGCCGCAAGGCTCCGCTTTCCAAAGTAGAGGACGATGCCTTCTGAGGGTTGACCCCATTGTCATAAACGGTGAACTTGGTGCCCATCAGGTTGGACCTGAAGGAAAGGAACAATCAGTAAAGGGGCATGTGCCTCTGCCCCAGACAGGAACAGCTCATTCAGTGTCCTAACTAAGAGAAGCCTGCAAAGCATTTTGGGCTGGGCTAGGGCTGACCCAGGAGCCCACATCACTGAAAGCCCTGGAGCACAGAAGGCCCGGAAGTGCTCTGAATGGACCCAGAGGGCACTCAGCAAGGAGGTACATCGTGCAGTTGCCTTGGAGACTCGGGTGTTGCCCTCAGGGGAGAGGCAGCCCAGAAGGCCTCTGGTGAGACTGTAGAGGGGGCTTGGCACCCTGTGGACTGAACAATAGGCCTGCGCGGGTCCGGGTCCAACTCTAGCCACTTACCTCCCATCTCTACATTCCCCAAATCTGGTACTCTGTGCCCAGTAAACCCTATGTCCCCCTTGAGAACCAGTTCAGAGCCGTCCTGCCTCCTCCCAAGGGTTCACACTTAGTCCTGGGCCTTGGCATGGCCCATGAGGGCCTCTGTCAGTGACACCCTGGGTTTGAACCCTCTCTCTTGGGCCTGCACCCACCTGCCTGGAAGCAGCTTAGTCCAAATCCGGCTCCAGGCTGGGAGCTGGGCCTGGAGTGGACCCAACCCTGGCGGAGACAGGAGGGCCGGTGGATGCCCCGCCCCACCCTCCCTCCCTGGCCTGCTTCCTGGGGGAGCGCTGGTACCGCAGTTTCCCGATGTAGCTGTCCCCTCCTCGAGACAAGTCTGTTGGGTCCACAGAGATGAGGTAATTGGAAGTTTTACTCTTCTTCCTCTTCCTTCCCGCCAGGAGGAACACCTTGGGGAGGAGCAATGCCACGTTCCAGACCCAGCTGTGGTCTGCACACAGTCACAGGCACCGGACACGTACACGCATGCAAGGGCTCCTTGCTTCAGCACTGGCGCTCAGCTCTGCGCTGGCCAGGCACGGAGGCCTGTGCTTCCCTGGGGACTGAGAGTCAGTGCTGGATGTGAAGCTTTCCATCACACTGCAGCCCCGAGGCCCGCGGTCCCTCCTGTTGACCGTGCCCGCCAGAGCAGCCTCACCTTCTTCCCATCCTCGCGGTCCAGGTGCAGGAAGTAGGTGGGGTACATGCCCCGATCCATCCCCTTCTTGTCCCGTGTGATGCGGCATTTGATGGTGATGCCCTGCGGGGCTGGTCTCAGAGCAAACTCCTCTAGATCCTGGACCTCAACGTCCACAGGTGGCTCTGGGGCTGTCGGGCTGGGGGCCGAGGCTGCCTCCTAGGGAGAGAGGAGTAGGAGCCTGGGCCCCAGGGGCCCTAAGGAGCCACAACTGGCGGTCTTGGACCCAAGCCTGCCTCTTGATGCGGTAGTAGTGGGAGATGGGACAGGATTCCTGAGGTCAAGAGCTAGTTTCTCAGGCCTACCCTCCTCCAGCCCCTGGCAGTGGAGAAGTCGGGGGCAGGTGCTCGGAGGCCATCCTGTCCCGCTCACTGCACCCCGCAGCCCAGGCCTCGCTGAAGACATTAGGAGGCGAGGTGGAAGGACACGAGCCCCGCCGGCTCCCACCCAGACAAGCCATCCTCAGAGCTGCCACCTGACCTCTGCAGTGGCCAGCACACCTCACTCACCCTGACAGACTTCCTGCTCGTCGCAGAGCTGGGGCGGGTGTTGCTGTTGAGCTGGGAGGAGCTGGAGCTGTTCTCACCCTCATCTTCCTCTTCCTCATCAAAGCTCATGCTGCTGGAGATGCCTGGGCCCAGCAGAGGAACCGAAAGGGACGAGTGAGGAGTTGTGCACCCCTGGCATGTCTGTGGTCACATGGACTCGGGACACACATGTGCCCACAGACACAGGGACACTCGTTCTGGTGCACACATGAGCTGGGCTGGTCTCGATTGTCAGCACACGCGCCCTTGCCACCAGCTCAGTCCCTGCATCGGGCACGCTCTCGACAGTCACAATGCCCTGCGTCTCAGGTTTCAAGGCCTGCACTGAGCTGACCCTGCACCAGGCACCTTTATTGCTGACCTCAGACCTGCTAGAGGCCTCGGGCAGAGAAGCGGCCGCCAGGGCCTGCTGACTCCCCCTCCCCTCGGCCGGGAGCACCAGCCCCACACTCAGCAGTCTCTGCCGCGGCCCTTTCTGCAGGAGGCCACCCTTCATCGTCGTCCTCCTGTACACATCCTCCCGCGGACAACACTGCCAGGCTGCACTCCTGTGTACTGACTCCAAGGACTCCCCAGGGCAGGGCAGGGCAGGGCAGGGCTTCGTTAGGGCAACAGGTTTTCAGGGAGATTCAGCCCTGCTCCCCTCCCCCAGCTCAGCAGAGGGAGCTTTCTCTAAGGAACACAAGAAAAGAAACCGACCCCCAACCTGGGCCTTCCCACCGGCTGGGACTGGTTAGCCTGGGCCAGGGTTCTCTCTCTTAACCTGGCCTATCTTCGGGAGCTCCTGCCCTGAAGTTTCTTGTTCGTCTCCAAGGATGTCCAGGGAGGGGCTGGACAAGGAGCATCTGAGAACCCCAGGGCTGAGCTTTGGGCCCCCAGTGGGCTCACCCTTCCTCTGCATGGTGGCGCGGAGGTCCTGCCCGCTGGGCCGAGTGCCCCCGCCAGCTGCCGTCTCCTCTGTGTCCTGGGCGTGGTCTGACTGGCCCACAGTCAGGATGTGCACAGGGCCTTGGGCCTCAGACTTGTCTTCTGCCAGTGCTGCTGGCCCGCTGGTGCCTGCAGGCCACGGACACTCCTAAGTCACATCTGAGAGGGAGAGGGGCTCCTGGACTCTCCAACGTCGGTGAAGGGGGTGAGGGATGAGTGAGGACACTGCAAAACTGACGCGTAAAAAACTAGCAACTGGCAAGCAAGCTGGAAGGGATGTGGACTTGGTTTCTTCCAGCCCTACCCACCCCCCCATTACTTGTTGAGGGCTGGTTTGAAACTCCCCACATCCTTAAGGCAGACAGCAGCCACCTACAGCACCAACCGCACAGTGGGAGACGAGATGGGGAACAGGATGGATGCGGACCGCTCCCGGGCACGGCCCGCTCTAGGCTGTCAGTGCTGGTGTTCTCTCTCTCACCCACACAGAGGAACTCACGCCACATTACTAACACCCCTTGAGAGAGACGGTGCTTGGCATTCTCTGGCCGTCCCAAGGGGGCCTCTGGTCCCACCCGTGCCCTTCTGGCTGAGCTGCCACAGCTTCAGGAAGGGGGCGCGTGGCCCGGCCTGCCCAGGTGGCAGGCGCTGCATGGCCGAGTTATGCCCGGAGGACTGCAGCTGCCTCCTGAAGCCCACTGGCCTGGACACTCCACCGCCGGACCGCCACGTGGCAGACTGCAAGGCACAGCCCACGAACCATGGTTGAGGACATGCTCACGGCATCAGCATGTCCAGGCCTCGGCTGGGTGAGATGCTTGAGGGACAGGGCTGGAGGGAGCTCAGGCCGAGATGGGGGCAGTGGTCCTGGGCCACTGCTCTCTAGGCTCCACTCCCTGGCTGCGGGGAGTGCCTGCCCCACCCACAGGCCGCTCGGGTCCCCTGAGGTACAGGAGGCCTGGGAGCCAGCCAAGGGCCAGTGTGTGCTCACTTCCTCCCCCCACCCCATGGCGGCTGGACGAGCAGCCGGCTGGGTCAGGCGAGCTGACCTTTGTGCTTTCCCTTCTTCTCCTTCTTGGCGGCCCCGCCCTGCGTCCCGGCCATGGCGGCTGCCTTGGTTCTCTTGGCTGAGGCTGGTGCTGGTGGGCGGGCGGCTCCCAGCTGCACGCTGGCAAGTGAATCGGCCTCCTGCACTGCTCAGGAGAGAACCAGAGACACATAAAGGGGTGCTGAGTGAGAGCAGGGCTCCCACTCAGACACTCCTCAGTCTCCCACCAGGCCCCAGACAGGCCCTGCCAGGAGGCGGCGGCACCAAGCCCAGTGTGGTCAAGCACAGCAGGGCCAGAAGCCCCATGAGCCACGCAGCAGAGGCTGGGCAGGCAGTGGCCGTGAGCGTAGGTCAGGAAGATGGTGGCAGGAGACAGCAAAGGCTCCATCATCAGGGAGACACCGGGGCCAGCACCCCAGGGGGCTCTCACAGCAGCGAGTGCTCAGGGTTCCCCCACAGCACACAGCCTGGACCTGCTCACCACCCTGAGAGAGTTTGATTGCTCAGGAGACAGAGGACAACGTCCTGCACATTGGGCTGGTCCGCCCTCCTTCCCCTGTCCCCATGGGAGCACCTGCAGTCCCAGCCACTAGGCTCTCCAGAGCCTGGCACTACTACTGCAGCCCCTCTTGCCACAGGGCCCTTGCTCTGGCTGTTCCCATGGCCTGCACCACCTACTCTGGGCTGAGTAATGCTCATTTCTTCAGGGACGCCTCCCATCCTGGTCAGGGCAGGTGCCATCTCCCACTCCTGGAACACTGCGGGGACCACCTGTCTCCCCCTCCCCATCTTGACCATGAGGTCCATAAAGGCAGAGGCAGAGCCTGACACACAGCAGGCGCTGATCAACACTCGGGGGAGGAACCAACACTCACAGGCACAGCCCACAGGTCCAAAGCCTCAGCCAGGCAGGACCGTCAGTTCTACATGTCTTGCCTTTGCATCATTGTGGACTGTGCCCCCTGTACCTAACACCAAGAGCCACCAGAGGGCAGAGCAGGAGACACTGAACGCTGATGAGGAAGCCATCTTGGAAACCCCAGTCCCCAGGCTGCCAACCAGGTGTGCAGCAGCCTCCTCTGGGGCTGGACCCCAGGCAGCAGGACTCAGACTCCCAAATGTCGCCTGTAGGGACCTGGTCTGGAATGTCAGCAGGGAACAGCGATCAATCGGCTGATTACGGACCCTGGCATATACCCAGACTGAGGCTCCTTCCACTTGCAAAGCCCTGAGACAGAAGTTTGCTCCATTCATAGTGGCAGGTGTTTGCCAGAGAAGGTAACCGAGTTGCCTACAGTCCCAGGTGAGCAGGAACCTGGATGGGCGGGACCAGGAACGCTGTCCTTGGCCTCTAGTTGTACACTCCACCCAGAAGTCCTGCCACTCTCACTGTGCATGCTCCGCAGGCCTGGTCTCTCCAAGCACTCAGCTGGTGCTCATGAAACACCTGCCCAAATGGCTGCCCGTCAGTGATTTCTCAAGATGTTGGCCTCCGGTGCAAGGCGGCAGGCCCCGAGTCCCGGGGGTACAGACTTATCGCACAGGCAGCCTTGACTGCTCAGGTCCCAGAGCTGGCATGGCCGGGGCTCGGCACCCACACGGCAGCAGAATGGTGGCTGCCTTCCTTGCAGGGCACTGCTGTTACCCCAGGAACAGGGTGGACGAGGCAGCCGCCAGGAAAGGGCAGGACCGGTACGAACTCCGAGAGGCCCAGCTGGGGCTGCTGCTCCCAGACGATGGGGCAGGGCCTCTGGCCAGGCTCCTGCAGGCCTCTCATGGGACATTCTAGTACGGCCCAGGGTACAGGTCACCCCAAGGGGGCTTCTCAGCAGCGACGCAGCCTAATTCGGCAGGGGAAGGAGGGTGTTCAGAGTGTGACAGGCCTGGGTTTGAAGCCCAGCCCCATGCCCACCAATAGCATGACCATGGGCAAGTGGTCCCACTCCTCCGAGGCCAGGTCTCCCCCAGTCGTGTGGGGATAATGAATTCCATGGCCAGTGAGATGACGCGGGTGAGGTGACAACCAGCCATGATGTAGTCAAGGCTCCAGGTGGTCATGAAGCCACTGGAGGGGAACAAGACGATGCCTGGGGGTCTTCCTAACTGCCTAGACCACTGCCTCCAGCAGGGGGCAGTGGTGACGGAGGCCACGTCTCCAAGTCTCTGGCGCTCCAAGACTAACCCTGGGTCTAGGTGACCTGGGTTACTCAAAGCAGGAGGGAAGACACTCAGCCAGGGATGCGACAAAGCTATGGATGAGCTGAGAAGAATCGTCCTCACTCCCCCTTCCCTGAGTGCTGAGATCTGGCTGTACAAGGACGGCAGCTGCCCATCACCACAGCTCAGAGAGGGTTAAGCCTTCACCTCCATGCTAGCATCCCTTAAGGACACTGGTTCAAGTCCCAGCTGCTCCACTTGCAATCCAGCTCCCTGCTAATGGCCTGGGAAAGTGGCAGAAGATGTCCTAAGTGCTTGGGCCCTTGCACCCATGGGGGAGACCCAGAAGAAGCTCCTAGCTCCTGGCTTTGGTCTGCCCCAAGTCCAGCCATTTGGGGAGAGAACGAGTGGATGGTTGATCTCACTCTCTTTCAAATAACCAAATAAATCTTAAAAAAAAAAAAAGGCAACGGAAGGGGGGCCCTCATGGCAGAAGCGGGGCAGACCACGGGGAGAAGGGGAAGTCTGTCCCAGGCAACACTACTGGTGTGGGGCAGGGTGGCGGAGGCGGCTTCCCCTCCTGCGCTCAGGGAAGTGCAGCACCTCTCAACTCCTGCACCCAGGAGTTTTGGCTTCTTGGACCCAGGACCTGACCCAGGAGGCGACAGCCAGAGCACACAGTCCTGCTGACCCTGGACGCCCCTGGCAGGATGAGCCCCTCCCCACCTGGGCCAGCAGCAAGTCCCTGGGGGCTCCAGGAGTACCTTGGTAGCTGGTGCTGCCGCTGCTGCTGAGGTAGGACTCCACCAGGGGGGCTTGCTCCTCCGACTGCCGGGCCCGCCGGCTGCGGGGCCTCCCATCCGCGTTAGCCTGCACCATCAGGGGCTCCTGGCGCTTCTTCTTCTGTTTCTGCTCCAGCAGGGCCCGCTACAGAGGCAGGGACGGGCACAGGGTGGGCTTGCCCACCACCTCTGCCAGGAGGGATGGGTGCCCAGAGCAGGGCCTGGGAGCCTTGCAGGCTGGGCGCTCGAGGCCATGCCAGGACCCACAGCCCACCCTAAGCCAAGGCCCCACCGTCCTAGGTGCTCCGAGACTAAGGCTCCAAGGGCAAAAAAAAAAAAAAACCACAGCCCAGGCGGCTGCCTCGGTGGGCTCACAGCACAGACGTCCAGCCTCCCAGCAGCAGCCACCCCGGGCACCTGCCCGGCAGAAGCCCCTGTACTAGGGCAGGGTTAATGCCGAGCAAAGGAGATGGTGCCTCCTCTTCTTCCAGGTGCGACCCCATTCCCGTCAGGCAGGACTATTAGGGACAGGGACAGCACCCCTGGCCTTGGATGCCCAGCACGGACCCCATGCTGCATGCGGCCGCAGCCTCACTCACCTGCCGCTCGAGCTTCTGCTGCCGCAGGTTGCTGCCCTCATCATCTAAGACACTGTGGAGGGAGAGCGGGGCGCTCAGGGCCGGCAGGTGGTGCCAGGATGGGGCCCAGGGCCCGCCCCCAGCACTCGGGGGTCCTGTAAACCCCACCCCCACATGGCTCCCGGGGCTCTGTGGGCCCACAAGGTAGAGAGAGGAAGGGTGGAGGCTGCCAGCTGGGACCCAGCTTCAGACAGAAGGGTTTGAGCCCCGTTTCCGCCACTTGGGGATCCCGTTAGGATCCCTGGAGCCCAATAGCCTCCCAGACGTCCTGGCCCCAATGAGAACAAAGCGAGACCCTCCCTCGGGTACCTGAGCAGGTCCAGGCTTGACAGAGATCCAAGAGAAACCATCCAGCCGCACCAGCCAGGAGCCAGGCCAAGGATGGCTTCCTCCAGCTCCCACAGGGACGGCGCCAGCTTTGCCCGCCTCCCCACTAGAGACAGGCAGACGTCTCCTGTCCCTTCAGAGCAAACTCGCAGCGCCGCAAGTGGGCAGCACGTGTGAGTTCTACCAGGTGCTCACCCTTACACTGGGCAGGGGTCCTCCTCATGAGGGAGAGTGAGGCGAAGAAAGCAACCAGTCCCCTGGGGCAGGGCCAAGGCAGCGTGGGTAACACACTGATGCACAGCTCAGTGACAGCCACTAGGCTCTTCCCTGCCCAGACATGGCACAGGCAGCAGTGGGACCATCAAACCCTTGAGCCCGGCAAGTCTCAGGACAGGTGGCCTCATCTCACCCAGACCAGCCCCACCTCCCAGGAAGGCAGAGCACGAGTAGGGAGCTGGCAATTCAAACCACTCAGCTTTCCTGCTACAGACACATGCCTAGGGGCCGGCGCTGTGGCATAGCTGGTAAAGCAGCTGTCTGCAATGCCTGCATATCATAAGGGTGCCGGTTCGAGATCCAGCTGCTCCAATCCAGCTCCCTGCTAATATGCCTGGGAAAGCAGCAGAGAATGGCCCAAGTTCTTGGACCCCTGTACCCATCTGCAAGACCCAGAAGCAGCTCCTGGCTTTGCTTTGGCCCAGCTCAGGCCATTGCGGCCATTTGGGAAGTGAACCAGTGGCTGAAGATCTCTCTACCTCTGCCTTTCAAATAAAATAAAATCTGGAAAAAAAAAAAAAAAAAACCACCAGAAAGCTATGTTCATGAGACTTGTCCCAAGTTCTAGAAAAGCCAAGGTCAGGACAGCTGCGTGGGGTGGAGACAGAGCTGAGCATCTGAGCGTGCACAGCCCTGGTAGCCCAGCACCATTTCACTGAGCCTGCCATGGACCAGACCTGTGTGGGCGCCCACAGGCTTGCCCAAGTGCAGGAGGGCAGGGAGGGGCTGTGAGGAAGCGAGTGTGCCTGAGCATGGGTGAAAACACGGAGACGTGTGTGAAAGGCGCCTGTGCCTTGGGGGAAGGCGAGAATGCCCAATGTGATGGTGGGAAAGATGAAAGCCCTCCAGGGACGGGGTGGGTCGGCAGCTCCCAGCTGGAAGGATCACTGACTCATGTGTCCCATCAACCATGTGCACGTCCGAGGGAGCCGGCTGAGGCGTGGGAGGAAGTCCACATGCTGCGGACTGCCCACCTCCCTGGCCACACCTATTTTTAGCTGACAGCTGTCTAACCTACTTGACCTCTGAGAAGGCCTCTCCTAGAGCCGGGGGGGCTGCTCTGCGATCTGGGGTGGCTGTGTGCAGGACAGTGGTGCTTACCAAACCTCAGCTGCCAGGAAACAGGATAACACTGCCCAGTAGACGGTGTGCCCCGGCCCAGTTTTGCCACAGCTGCCCACCACCCGGGAGAGCATCCTAAGAGCACTGCCAGGCCCAGTTCTCTGAAAATTCGAGCTGGCCGAGCTGGAAGCAGGCAGCTCATCCTCGCAGGGGCACACTGGGGTGGGGCTTCTGGGAAGACTGTGCCAGTATCCGGGTCAGCAAGATGCCAGGAGCCTGGCGGGATCTGCAAGACTGTGGTCTGCATCGTCTCTATGGCCTCCAGGGACAGGCAGACACTGCGTGCAGTCAGCTGTGTGAGCAGGGCACGCACCTTCGCCAAACCCAGTCTGAGCTCTCCCCAATGGCTCTGGACCGGGGTGCCCAGAAACCCCCAGTTGGGTGCTAGCGGCTTGGCCCTAGGATTCCCAGTGTGATCACGACACAGTGCTGGCTTCCCCTGCGCCAGTGGGAAAGGCCGTTGCACAGCCTCCCAGGATGTCACAAGCCACTTACACTTTAGAGGGCAGTGCCAGGAGCCAGGGCAGGCCTCCATTGTCCCTGGCAATGGGCTTTGGCTGAGCAGAATGACGGTGGCTATGGGGCTGATGCTAACACCTAGAGGCATCTGGAAAGGGGGACCCGTGGATGAGAGGGGAGGCTTTCTTCAGAAAAGCACCTCCCTGAGCGCTAGGTCACAGGGCCTCACCGCCAGTGCCCCGGGTCTATGCTGGGGGCAGGGACGGGGCTCAGCTTTCCATGAAAACATGACTTCCTCTCTGGGCTCTGCCTGTATCCCTTGGTGTGAGGGAGAAGGAGCAGCACTGACAACCAGGTGAGACTACAGGCGACAAGGATTTAACCACCAGTCTCCAGAGCAAGACAATGACAGCAAGGACTCGCGCAAAGTAATTCCAGAGACCTCTCGTGCCGGACAGGCCTAGAGAGCTGCCCACTCCTCATCCACCAGCATGTCCGAGAGCCCCAAAGAAGCGTGCGCAGGAGGGGCGACAGCAGGGCAGGAGCCACGTGTGCCCGCTGATTAACAGTGTGCCTGGCCCGGTTAGGCCCAGCGAGCGGGCCTCCAGTCCACTCCCTGGGCGAGGAGGCTCCATGCTCGCTCTGGCAGCACATATACTGAAATAAGGAGGCTCCGAGGAGGGGCATGCCTGCGGGGTGGCCACAGTCCTGGGAAAGCGCGGTCTTCCCGGGAGCGGAGCAGAGCACAGGCCCCGGCAGTGCCCAGGCTGTACGGGGACGGCGCACCCAAACACAGTCCCTGGCAAGCACCAAAGCAGCCCCAGCAGACGGCAGCTCACATGGAGAATGACAACAGCAGCAACAACGGCATCTCCAGGGAGAGCAGAACCCAAGCTCCTCTTACTCCCTGGGCAGCCGCTGCCTCTCCACCCCTCCCAGACGGCCCCGCCTCCTGACCTGCAGGCAGCCCCTCCTCTCTCACCAACACTTGCCCAGCCTGCCTCTTTCTGATGAGCACCGGTCTAGGATGCACTAAACGACAACCATGCAAGGAGACAGTAATGGCTTTTTAATGACTTCGGACCCAATTATGGAATCACTGCCAAGTCTGGTCTGCCAGCTGCAGCCCCGCCAGGAGACGCGGATGGGAGACAGGTCACTGATGGATGGGTCTCCCAGCTGACCCTGGCGGCTCCTCATTACAGTCGCCTTCTGCTGGGGACCGGACCAGGAAGGCCCAGGACACTACCAGCCACTGGCTCCTAAGGGCCAGTTACCCATCCACCCACTCTACCCAGGGCCACCAACGTGGCAGCACCACCCCTCAGGAAGCCAGTCTAAGCATCCGCTTGCTTTCTCCAAGGCACCCGACAGGTACCTGAGGGCGTGAATCATGATGGTCAAACGATGCTTCTCGCGGGGCTGGAAAGGCCAGGCACAGCCAGCGTATCCAGGGAGGCCATTCCCTCCCTCTCTCCTTCCACTCCACCTTAGCTCCGACTAATCCAGCACAGCCACCCTGAGGCCCGGGGTCTAGGAGGGGCAGACCCAGTCACTGGATGTTCTTCCTGCCCTGTTCTTTCTCCTCAGTCACACAGGAGGCTTCCCCTGTGCAACCCAGGGAATCAGAGGAGGGTACTCTCAGGAGAGGCAAGGCCACCCCGGCTGTCTGACTGTAACCCTGTGTCCAATGCCAGGCCCACAGCGAGTCCAGAGCCATGGCTCCCCTTACCCAGCACTGCATACAACACAGGGTTGGGGTGGGGGAGGCAGCAAGAGCATGCTGCCCACAGGGGTTCCAGCCTCCCAGGATGGGACATCCCTGAT
This sequence comes from Sylvilagus floridanus, assembly GCA_949820135.1. NCBI lineage: Eukaryota > Metazoa > Chordata > Mammalia > Lagomorpha > Leporidae > Sylvilagus > Sylvilagus floridanus. The sequence goes on along the minus strand of OX463224.1, from coordinate 69,869,738 downwards.
CCAGTCAGTGGTCCCCCTAATCTAGCAGCTGTGTTAAAGCTGCCAGGGGCTGCAAGCCCTGACGTGGGGGATTCAGAACTGCTGGAAGCCTGACCCAGAATCACACCTGCCTCTTTTTTCACCTAGGTTTCCATGGTGCAGAGGCCCAAGGTCTCGGGCCACCCTCTGCTGCTTTCCCAGGTGCATTAGCAGGGAGCTGGATCAGAAGTGAAGTAGCTGGGACTCGAACCAGCACCCACATGGGATGCTAGTGCTGCAGCCAGTGGCTTTACCCGCCAAAGAGCCAGCCCCCTGGCTCGCTCTTTTTTAAATCAAGTGCCATCAATGGTTCTGATGCTCAGTCACAAAGACTAGACCATGGGCCACAAAGAGGAAGCTGGGGCACTGCTAGAGGTGCAGGGGGCACCTAAGCACCCAGGTACCTCTCTGGCTAGACCCAGCAGCAGACTTGAATGGGAAGGGAGCCTTGTTCTATTGGTGGTCAATGCTACCCAAAACGTCAAGTGCAGAAGTGGTGGGAGGAGCCAAACAAGGGCCAAGAGGAGGGGGAACCCAGAGACACACTTAGACTCAACCCACGGAAGAACTTTCTGATAATCACAGCCATCTGACAGAAGGTGCTGGCCAGGGCTGCTACCAGCAGTACTCACACAGGGAACTGGATGGCCTGCGAGGGTGTGGTCAGCCTGAAATCCTCTCTGTTCTTGATTGAGCCATGCCTCACTGTGGGGGAGGCCCCCACAGTGGACTAGGAACACCCAGATGAGCCCAGGAAAGCGGAGGAAGCCCTAAAGGCTACTCAGGGATACCACTCCGATCCAAACAAGTGGACGTCTGCCCGTGCCAGATCATGATGAGAACACAGCCTGGGACCAGAACAGGACCCTGTTCTCAAGGAGTTCGTGACCGGTCAAGGGCATGCAGATGAGGGGACTGAGGAGGCCAGCGACACAGTGTGGCGGGTTAAGCGGGCATCCCACACAGGAGCGCCCATTCAAGTCCTGGCTACTCTCCTTCTGATCTGGCTGCTTGCTGATATTCCCAGGAGGCAGCCGATCATGGCCACTGGCTCCTGGCTTCAACCTAGTCCCACCCAGGGCTGCTGCAGGAATTTGAGTAGTGAACCAGCAGATGGGAAACCTCTCTCTCTCTCTCTGTCTCTGTTACTCTGCCTTTCAAGTACGTAAACATTAAAACAGAAAAGACCACTGAAGACAGGGCTGGCCAGCACGGTCCTCCCACCCTGCCTGTGAGTTGGGATCCTCTGACTCTCCCTGGTCCACATACACTTCCAACTACAGCTATAAGGTTGTAAAACCATGCAGTAAGAGCACATGAGGCTCTTCAAGAATCCAGGTAAAGAAGAACTAGCAGAAATGGAAATTAATAGTAGTAATAGGAAAAAAATAGCAAAAAAGACTTGAATTGTTAAGCTCTATAAACTAAATGGTTCATTTTTAAGTCATAATGTAATGTTAATCCCTGATTATTATAAATGGAACCAAAATTACCCATAAAAAGATTATCACCAACTATCACTTCTTTGAAGAAAATTATCCCAGGGGCTGGCGCTGTGGCATAGTGGGTTAAGCTACCACCTGCAGTGCTGGCATCCCACATGGGCACCGGTTTAAGTCCCAACTGCTCCTCTTCTGACCCAGATCTCTGCTATGGCCTGGGAAAGCAGTAGAAAATGGCAACAGTCCATGGGCCCCTGCACCTGCGTGGGAGATCCGGAAGAAGCTCCTGGCTCCTGGCTTCGGATCAGCACACTCCGGCCATTGTGGTCAACTGATGAGTGAACCATTGGATGGAAGACCTCTCTCTCTCTCTGCTTCTGCCTCTCTGTAACTCTGCCTCTCAAATAAATCTTTAAAAAAAATTATCCTGGCCCAGGGAATGCAAGCTGCAACCATCACATATGGAGTGAAATTCCACCGGCACGGCTCCTAGTAAGCCAGCTGAGCCCTTAGCCCCCAAACCAAACACCATCCTCTCTGGTTCCTACATACTGCGACATTAGGGAAGCCTCATCCCAGTCAAAGCACGTGCACACGTGCTGCCGCTGCCCCCCCAACAACACCTGCTAGTAAAATGCATCTTCTGTCTTCTGCCCCAGTTTTCTCTGTGATCAGACAGAAATGTGGCTTTGCTGCAATCAGCAGCCCAATTAACACAAGAGGCAGTTTGACTCTCCTTGTCTTGGTCCATGCTCCTTATTTTAGAAGTCCAGAGTCCAAGATCAGAAAGGCACCAGTGTCAGGGCAGGGGGGATCCTGGCAACTGCTCTCTACAGCCCGCCCTCCGCCAGACACCTACCCTCCCAACCACAGCGAGGAAGACAGGGTGGCCGAAGGAATGAGGGGAGCAGGCAAGGCCGGCCCACAGGGGCCACACTGTTCCTCAGGGCTACACTTCAAGGTAGCTGGATTCTGTGCTCCAGGCTGTGTGTGGGCAGAGTGAGTAGCTGGGCCTGGGCTGTAGCAAATGCCAAATAATTCTCTGCTGGATCTGAGTGCCCGAGCACTTGAACGACAGAGTCATTATCCAGAAACGAACGCACCTTCCTGAATCGAGAGGCTTATCCTCCCCAGTCTGAGGCCTGTTTTCTCTCAAGACCCATACACTCACTCCTCAAGTCGCCTTGGTCCTTGGATCCCTGGGAGAGGCTTTCCTGAACCACCAGCTGGCCTGGCCAAGCCTCCAGTTTGCCATCATCTCCACAGCCATTAGTGCTGCCCATTCCACAGTCTGAGCTACCACCTTGACACTGGACCCTACACAGGCACTTCCACGGCACCAGAGTCTACCAGTCCATGGGCACGGTCAAGTAACTCTGCTGGGCCGGGCCGCTAGGCAAGGCTGACAATCCTGCAGTCTTCTGGAAGACCCTCAGCCCACAAAGGCCAGGATCTTCCAGAAACTACCTGTGCCCCCACCCTGGGTGTCTGTCTTCTGAGTCGGCACAGCCCTGTTCCCTGTTGGGGATGTCGTTCTGATCCATGTGACTACATTGGCCTATAGGAGGACCTATGGAGACCTGTGTGGGCACATGTGTGCACTGAGGGCAAGGAACACAAAACAACCTGGGAAGACCGGAAGCCTCATTAGGAGCCACAATGAGAGGGAACAACAACGCTCAAGAGAAATCCTGAATTCTCAGGTCAGGGACAGGTGCCTGTTCGCAGAAGGATCTGTCTTTAACAAGCCTCGGGTGGTTTCAGCTGGCTTCTATTTGGGATACTGTTTGGACCCTCCTGGAAAAGCTCTGTCAGTGACTGGGATCAGACAGCTCCCTAAGAGAGGGCTGCATTATAAGGTGGTCCCGAGGGCCTAGCCCTGCCACCCATGGGCATGTAACTTGGTTGGCCTTAGTAGTCCAGCACCCTTCTCAGTCTCTCAGAGAGGTCTAAAGGCAGCCCTGTAGCCCTTGGCAACCAAGGAGCCAATGAATGGCCCAGAATCTGGTGCTGCCATGGCAATGAGCTCCTTCCCCTGGTAATAGAATGGAGTAGAGGGGATGGGAACAGGCCTGCACTTGCGTGAGCACCCCCTCCAAGGGCGTGGGGGACCCCAGCCACACTTGGGACAGATCACAGCATCTGAGAACAGAGCTGGTGGGCTTCCCTGAATGTGCCAGGGTTCTTTGGGGCTTTGTGAGGGCAGCTCTATGTACTGTGAGCTGGTGTGTATTCACTACTACTCTAACAAGTAGATCAGCAAGTCCCTTACACTAGAGAGCATTTGTGAGTGGGCAGATGTCCGGTCTCCTCCAGGAATAGGATTCTGTGCGCACACACAGGCAGTATGCCTACAGGAAACCAAGAATTCCTGCGTGGCAAAGGCCGGGCGGGCACCTGTGTCTCTGAACAGCTTTGGGCTCTCGGTTCAGACTTACTGTTTCCAAGGATCCAAGCTTTGAGGACATGAACTGACCAGCAAGGGCCGGCCTGATGCACAGAGGCCTGTGGGTGCATGCGTGTGAGTGTACAGGTTTGGGTGTGTGTGGCATGCCAGGCCTAGGAGGGGGCACGAGGCATGGCGTGCTCCCTCCCCAGGCAGCCCCGAGCTGCTTCCAGACCCAACAAGGCCCACATAGGCCCCTCTAGCAACCCTAGCAAAGCAGGTAGGGTGTGTGGAGCAGGGCAAGTGGGTTCAGGAGCCCTGGAAGTTGGGGTAAGAAGACCAGTGCTTCCAACCTGCGTCCCTAACATTAAGACAGATGCGGATGGCATAGGCGGCCCTCGCTGGCCCTATGTCCGGAGTCCAGAGCCCTGGACTCTGCCTCACGCCCGAAGTAACACAAGGTGGCAGGCTGGACGAATGCCCACCCCCCATGAGGTAGGGGGAAGGTGGGGCCCACGCCCGCGTACCTGTAGGGAATCCAGTCGGAATGCGGCTTGGAAGTCATGTCTCCCGGGGGCGGGGCGACAGCAGCGGCGGCTCTGGAGGCCCGAGCCCCTGGGGGCCAGCGCGGGGGCCCTGCTCAGCTCCTGGGCGACCCCGGGCCGCATCCTCCTGGGCTGGGGCGTTGGGCCCCGCTGAGGCCCGTGCTGCACGCCAGGGCCCCGGCCGCGGGCTCGGCGAACGGCTGCTTGCGCGGCTCGGCACGATGGACGTAGCGGCGGGAATGCGCGGGGCCGCCGCCGCCGGCGGGCGAGCACACGGGCGCGCGCGAGGGGCGGGAGAAGCCTGCCCGCACTGCCTGGCGTCCCCTTCTGCGCCGGGAGCCAGAGCTCTGAGCTGCCCGCGCTCCTCCCTCGCCCCGCCCCAGCCGGCCGAGACCCCGCCCCCAAGCTCTCCAGAGCCTCCTCCGCACCCCTGCCCCTTCCCCAAAATCATTGGAGCTACACGCAGCACTTGCAAGGGAGCCGGCGCCCACCTTCGCCTAACTGCGGCGTGGCAGCAGCTGATGGTGGCTTGCCAGACCTCCACACCTCAGTTTCTTTTTCTGTGAAACGGGGACAATTCTAACACCTGCCGACCTACCTGGCTGCCCTCGCTCCGCTGAGGCTGGGAGCCGCTGCGCAGACAGGCGGTGGCAGGGAGCCTAAGTCCACCCCGAGTGTCTGTGGTTTCAGTAAAGGAGGCCTTGTGGCTGGGTCCTGCCTGCCAGATAGCAGTCGAGGGGCACCTCTGCTGCCTATGGCACACCCAGACTTTAAAGAAATTATGGGCCGGCGCCGCCGCTCAACAGGCTAATCCTCCACCTTGCGGTGCCGGCACACCAGGTTCTAGTCCCAGTTGGGGCGCCGGATTCTGTTCCAGTTGCCCCTCTTCCAGGACAGCTCTCTGCTGTGGCCAGGGAGTGCAGTGGAGGATGGCCCAAGTGCTTGGGCCCTGTACCCCATGGGAGACCAGGAGAAGCACCTGGCTCCTGCCATCGGATCAGCACAGTGCACCGGCCGCGGCGGCCATTGGAGGGTGAACCAACGGCAAAAAGGAAGACCTTTCTGTCTCTCTCACTGTCCACTCTGCCTGTCAAAAAAAAAAAAATTATGACATTGGGACCAGCGCTGTGGCACAGCAGGTTAATCCTCCGCCTGTGGCTCCCACATCCCAAATAGGCCCCGATTCTAGTCCCGGCTGCTCCATTTCCGATCCAGAAGAGAGACTGGCCTGAGTGAGCAATGGAAGATGGCCCAAGCGTTTGGGCCCCTGCACCTGCGTGGGAGACTTGGAGGAGGCTCAAGGCTCCTGGCTTCGGATCAGCTCAGCTCTAGCCACTGCGGCCATTTGGGGGAGTGAACCAGCGGATGGAAGACCTTTCTCTTCCTCTCACTGTCTATAATTCTACCTCTTACATAAATAAAATCTTTATAAAAAGAAAAAAGTTATGGTATTTAGCCCCCAGAATAGTCCTGAGAGGTCGATATTCCTGTTTCCCAGAGAATAAAGTCTCTGTACGCTCAGATGGCTACGGCCTTAAAGCTAGGAAGCAATGCAGCCGAAACTGGGCCAGTGCCTCTTTGTCCTCCAAGTCTCTTTGTAGAAGCTGCAGTTAATGGGAGGCAAAGCCCTCTGCATGCCCAGCCGGCAGGCTGTGGGGAGGCCCACCTACAGCACGTTGAGGGGAGGGTGGAGGGTGGAGGCAGGGAGGGGAGGCGAGGCTGCCAGCTGTGCAGCAGGCAAAGGGGTCAGCCAGCAACCGATGAGGATGGAGCAGGGTGTCAGGGCGGGCCCTGCTCATCTGCTCCCTGGATTCAGCAGTGCAGACCAGGCCCCAAGTGGGGATCCTCTGGTGCTAAACAGGCTGTTAAGATGGGGAGTCTGGGCAGAGTGTGTGTGTGGGAACAACCAGGTGGGCTGAGAGGGCTGCAACCTGCTGCCCTGGGGGCCAGCCAGGACCCCATCCCAGAATCTCAGCTTTTCAGCCTCTTCTTTCCCCTCCACTAGGAATCACTCACTGAGGGCCAGGAGCTGCGTCAGGAGCTACCTGGACGTCATCACACCTTTAACCCATGTAACCACCCTAGGAGGTAGGTGCTCTTACCATGCTTGTTTTATAGCAGAGGAAACAGCAGCACGGAGAGGGCAAGGATCTTGCCCAGTCGCACAGTGGGTCAGCAGGAAAGCTGCCATTCCCACGCAAGCAGCTAGGTCTGCAACACTCAGGCTCAGCCTGCTTCCTGCCAACTGCAGGCATGGGCCTGTGTACGTGTACACACACACACACACACACACACACACACACCCAGCCTCACTTTCCAGACTTGTGGAGTGCAGGACAGGTCACATCCATCTCTATCTGTGATCTCTGATTATTTATCAGCCTCCAAGACTATCACTGCCCCTGGGGTCAGAAACAGACAAAACCAATCCCCTGCAAGTAGTGGGCAGGGTATAGGTGGCAGATACAGGGCTGTCTCCTGCCTGCTGGGATGCTCACCCTGGGCCTGTTTCTCCCATCGGCCTCCCAGGAAGGGCAACAGAAAAGGGGCTGCCCCTGCCTTGGAGGCCATGACAGTGCATCAAATCACCTCCCCAGAGGCCTCGGCCCTGCAGGGCAGATTCCCACCCAGAAGTCAAAGACCAGACATTCTGGCCTGGGAAGCCTGCCTTCCAGACCACCTGTCTCTATATTGCAATTAGCAGCTGCTGCTTCAGAGACAACCACAGCCTGGAAGACTTTCCCTTCAAGAATCTGAGGCTGTTTTCCTCTTTTATTCCCAAATTATCTGACACCTTATAGCAATCAGAATTAAGCTGGAAGGTCTCGGGAGCCTGCAGTAATTGAATCTATTAAACAGACACTTTAGACTCTGTCCTTAGGGAACAAAATCTGAAGGTACAGTGAGGTGCGGAAACAAAGAAGCTCTGCTTGTCTCTTCCTGCAGAGGCTGTGTATGCGCACATGGGCTGTGGGAAGCCAGGCGAGCTGTATGCCAGTGGACACGAGTGTGTGTGTGTGCATGTGAATATGTTGGGGAGCCAGGCAGGCTGTGTGCCTCTGTATACATGAGGGCGTGGGCATGAACAAGTACATGAGTTCATGCACAGACAGGATACTAAGGACCCAGTGGGGTTGTGTGCTATGTGTGAGTGTTTACGCATGTGTGAAATGGGATGGAAGGGAGCTGGTGGGACTGTATTATGCATGAACGTATGAGTGTGCGCACATGGGATACAGGACTGTGTGTATCTGTGGGATGTGGCCCTGAGGTCTGAACAGGTCTGCCTAAGAACTGTGTTGATGTGGCTGCAAGGGGAGGAAGCATGTACTTCTGAGTGGTGCATGAGTGTTCACATCCAACTCAAAAACTTGCCATAGGTTTTCCCACTTGAGTGCTATCTTTGATATTTTAAATTTATGCCCTAGGCTCCCATCACAAAGGCACTCTTGAAAGTCCTATGAAGAGTATAGTAGGCCACGGTTAAAAGTTGCACATTCACAACTGTACTACATAGTGACCCTTAAGGAGGGGCCTAAGCCTTCCCAAGTTAGCCCCAAGAGCAAGGCTCTCTCCAGCAAAGCACTGACAACATGGCAGTCCCAACGTTCCTCACCTGCCCAAATCCTGCAAGGCTAACATACCAGCTGTGAAGTTACATTCTCCTCAAAGCGTTTCAGGCATGTTTCAACAAGGTGATGATTTGTGAGGGGCAGTAAAGGAATGCATGTGGATGGAAACATACCCCCCAGACCCTCATATCTGTCACCGGAATGTGAGGACCCCAGTACCAGCCCCGTTAGCAAGAGCAGTTTAGTGGGGAAAAGGGGTTTGCATTTTGGCACCTTGCCATTTCCATGCACAATCTCAAGTTTTCTATACTTCATGTAGTAATTCTACTGAGTGTGGACCACCTCTAGCCAATTTTGGCAGCAAAGGGATTCGAGTGATAAACAATTGTCTTTTCAGATTGGACCCAGCCTAGTGGCTTGGCATTGTGACGCTGTAGTCTGGGGAAGGTAATTCAAAACTAACAGTGACCTGACCCTACTGGACCCAAAGGCAGGACCGCAGTGACTCCAGCAGGTGTCAGATCCAGGGCTGCTCTCAGGGAGCATTCCGTAACACAGTAATGACCGTACCCGGCACTGAGGTGTGGGTGTTACGATACAGGTGCAAAAATGCTAGGATCAGCGGATGCAGAGGAGGGACAGTCAGTGGTAATGGAATGAAGGAGGTCAGGCTGGGACAAGCCCTTCCCGACCAATAGAAAAGGACAGTGGGTCTGGGCCTTGAAGAATAAGCAGGATCTTGGTAGACTGATAGCAAAGGAAGGGGGAACCTTAGTAGCTACTGACACTCTGATTTGCCAGCCACTGAGCTCATTGCAGAGAGGATGGCAGGAGCAAAGTCACGGAGACATGACAGCATGTGGCCAATGCATCTGAAAACCAAGGCAAACCAGCCTGGTGGTAAGCACTGAGAAGTTCAGTGTGCCAGGAAATGAGCCCAGAAAGTTTAAGTATGGACATAACAAGGCCACTAGGCAAAATAGAAATGCATGTTATGAAAAAAAAATGCAGATTTTGAAAATTTTTCTACCAACAGTAAAGAGTCATCCTGAACACCAGTAATACAGCAAATGGGGAATGACCAAAGGGCTCAGAGCCAAGAATAACCTGCCCAGATGTAACCATTAGAAAGATATAACTGGGAGTAAAATGCAGACTAGAGAGAGACAAGGCCATCAGTAGTCAGAGCTGCTTGATCACTAAGGAAGTCCAGGACAGAGGAGCAAAAGCCAAAGCTGTCAAACACCACAGCAAGATGGTAACCAAAGCATGAGGTGCTGAATGGCACCTTCTGTAGCTCCCTTTCAAACAGCTGCAGAATACACAGACCACTGTGTCATCATCCACAATTAAAGTGGGATGAATATGTTTATACACATCTTAGAAGAAATACTTGGTAACCACTAGCAGAATTACAAATAATATGTCCATTTTTTAAATCACTGCTAAATAGCAAATAATCTATACACACACATACAAGCATGGTCCATAGGAAACACAAAACTCCTAAGACATAAAACAAAGTCACAAGAATAAATCTGGCTATAATGATCACAAAGTGAATGCATGTATCATCTGTGGGGGGCATACTCAGACCTGAGCAAGCTGGTGATGGGATGGAAATCATCCTGTCTAGGTTCCCAGCTGAGGCTCCCAATGAGGAGACATCACATAGGAGACACTCAAAGTGCACTGGGAGCCATTTCTTGGCAAAGCCCGGTGAGGCCCGAGGCTGTGCCCGGAGCCAGCACGCATTCGGAGTGCACAGGAATCATGAGAGGCTGAGGAGGGTTACTGGAAGTTTTAGAGAAGGCTCTCAGAGTCCACTTGGCTCAAATAAGTGGGCAGGGGGGCAAGGGTGCTACTGCCCACACCTCCAGTCTTTAGAGTGGAACCTACAGAGGCCTCCTGGAGAACTTAGCACAGGGCCTGAATGGCCAGTGGATGGGTGGGGCGGCAGGTGGCATCCCAACGGCAGGGAGGGCGCCGAGGATGCACCTGCACTTCCCGTGGACTCCAGCGGGTCTGCGCGTGAGCCAGACGTGACCACTAAGAGAGGGCAACAGAGAAGGCCGGGTTCCCTGGGGCCTGAGAACGGAACCACAGGATGAGCTTCAGGGAGAGAGCAAGCTCCCACATCAAGGGACCCCAGCAAAGGGGTGGTGGCCCCAAACCCACAAAAGCATCCCCCCCTGGGAGAAGGGGCCAGCAGAATGCACGGCGGCTCACTGGAGTCCGTCGCTGAAGAGCCTGGCCCAGCCCGCCACACCAGGACTCTGGCACGTCCAAGCTGGGCCTTCTCCCACAGGTGCCGGCCTGCAGCACTGTGCTGGGCAAGAGCGGCTGGGAACTCTGAAGTTTAGTACACAGGACACACTAACTGCTGCCAGAACCACCTCTGGTTCCTTGAAAATGGCCAGACAGGCCACGGGACTTACTCTGAGCTTCATCTCATAGTCAGAGGGAAATCTAGCCCCTCAAAAGAAATTTAAAAAGATCATGGAAGACGGAAATAACATCTGCTTACTGATTACATCTCTGGTGCTGCACCTGTTCAACTGCATGACACGTGCGTTCCCCCTCCCTTCATCCTCACCACAACACCGTGAGGTATGCATCATTATCACCCCATTTTACAGAGGGAGAAACTAAGGTTCCAAGTCACATGGACAATAAGAGGGTTCATCTTCAAACTTGAGCAGCCGGGAGCTCAAGTCCACGGGCTTAACCATCATCCTCCAGAGAAAACCAGACAATAACAGCCTTAGCACTACAACTTAACTCCTGTTTCAAAAACCCAATTGTGCAATGACATCGAACGTCTGTGCCCAAAGATATTCACTGAAGTTTCATTTCTTTTTCAAAGATTTTATTTATTTGAAAGAGTCAGAGCAAGCTCCCATTCACTGGTTCACTCCCCAAGTGCTTGCAATGCCTGAAAAAGGTAAAGTCAGGAGCCAGGAATGCAGTCCGGCCTGGGTCTCCCACATAGGCAGCAGGGATCAAGTACCTGAGGCACCACCTGCCTCCAAGCATCTGCGTTAGTAGGAAGCTGAAATCAGAGCAGGAGCTAAGGTACGAAACCCAGACACTCCCCTGCAGAGCACAGGCATCCCAACGGGTGCCTTAATCGCTAGGCCAAATACCCATCCCCAAGTTTTATTTCTAACAGGAAACTGGCTGAGGTGGGGACAAAAATGTCTATCACTTGGGACTTGGTGAAGTAAATAATTTTATGGTCAAAGGCGGATCCCTCTGGGGAATTTTCAATGAGCAACAGACAGGTTTTTGAGATGGGACAGGATATTCTAAGGGAGCCTCGTGTCCTACGACAAAGCCCCAGTAGCCAGCGCCTGCAAACGTTTTCCTGAGTTTCTCAGGGTTGAGGCTGGCCTAGCATCTCCAGCTATGCTCGAGTCAAGGACACATCCTCCATTCTGGGTAGTTCTTCCTCCCAGGTGCTCCAGTCTCCTCTTAACTCCAGCTTTGGACACCCAAGACCTCCCAGGTGGCCCCTGAATACCACAGATGAACCCGCCCCCCACCCTATGGTTAGACGGACCATAAACACAGTTGGTGCACAGTGAATGTGGTAAATCAATCAGATTGAAAGTCACATAGATGGAAATATCCTTAGTCAGCTGGTACACAGGACTTGTTGCTTCATGACACCCAGGTGGCCATGTTCTCACGCAACAGGCACAAGGAACGTTTACAAGTCTTAGGCTTGTATCTTGTATGTTCTGTATCTTGGAGAGGAGCCGGGTGGTGGGGGGGGGTCAGAATGCTAATCTCTGCTCTTCGCCCAATTTACCCTGCTCTATTTTGAGACATTTCCTGGGAGTCTCCTGGAGACGGAGATGCTGGGACCCTGACCTGGGGAGGCTTCTGTTCCTCTCTAGGTTTCTGCCCACACCCTCCCTCCCCTAAATGGTATGGAGGCCCAGTTCTCCCAGGAACAGAAGCCCAGGGTATAAATAGAAGAGGACTCTGGAGCTCAGCTTCCAGGAGGGGGTTGTTATGCAGGCGTTATTGGATTTGCAGATAAGCAACAAGAAGTTTAGCCGATGGGGAAGACAGGGAGAGCTCTCATTTGTTGCTAATGCAAGATTTATCTAGCAGAGCCCTCACTGTTGTCAAACAGACAGCCATTTCCTGTATATCCTCCAGCAAAGGACATTTCATTTTGTGACCTTTCAGAAAAGCCTGGGAGTTTGCTTTTGACCTGTTTTACCCTCTAGCTAAGAAAACCACTGTTATTTCAAACGTGAAATGCATTAGAGGAATCAGTCCCTGGATGCGATTTAAACTATCTGCAAAGTTTATCACTGCAGCAGGCCATCTCTGGGCTCCAGACCCCTTCCTATGCTGTTGCTGATTCATAAACACCAGGCTGAAAGCCCCCAGGGAGCCTCCAGGGCACTCACTGAAGATGCGGCCCCTAAAGAAGTCCGAGGGGACTCAGATCAAGCAGAGTCATTTCTCTGAAGGGGGGATGAAAGTTCTAAGATCAACAGAGGCTGTGGCTAGGGAAGAAAGACCACCGCTATATTCTAGTCCTGTCTCCGCCCCTAATGTGCCATGTGACCTTGAGCGTGGTGCCCCCTCTATGCCTCATGAAAACCAGTGAGTGGGCCATTTCGAAGGCTCCTTCCTTTCCACACTTCCTCTGGTAACTGAATTCATTACAGCAGGGCTCAGCTCTGAAATAAAGGCAGAATTATCATCTAGTGCAGAAGCAACACACAGTGGTGCAAATAGGCAGGCCTCAGCCAGCAGGGCCACATCCACGTCCTCTGTGCTGCTGACCTACTGGGTGACCAGGGACCACCCCTCGGGGCTCCTCAGCTTCCTCATCTGGTAAGTGGAGACAATATATGCGGGCTGAGGAGGAGACGCAGAGAAGGCACATGGGTCAGACACGTGTTGACATCCCGAGAGCACTCAATCCGCTCAGCGGCCCTCACGCTGGGCCCACACGGTGCTAAGTGCTCACTTGCATTATCTCACTGATTGTTCCCAGCAGCCCTGAGGGGCTGTTACACACAAGGAAGCATGAGCCATGGTGGTCACAGCACAAGGGTTCATTCAGCCTCTGCTCATCATAGATGTACAGGAAAACAGGTGCCTCTAGCAGAGCAAGGGAGGGGGCTGCTTCTCCCACAGCATCGTCAAGCTGGGGTACCAAGAGGCAGAGATGTGCACCCACCTCTGGACCACCTCAGGTGAGATTACTCCCTGGGCCGAGGGAGCACAGCCCACCTCTGCCTTGCCCATCTCCATGCTACCTCCAGGTCTGCCTCCCTCCCTCCCGGTCCTCACCTTGCCCAGCTGCTCTGGGTCTACTCTGCAGTCACCACCTTTGTGCTGCTGCAGACCTTGCCACCCTGAAGGGACAGGATTCAGCTCAGCAGACTGAGGCTCTAGAGTCTCATCTGACCACCTGACCTGATCATGTGGTGGGCCCTTTCTCAGCCCTCACACTCGTGACTTCTGGGGCCTGCCCTCAGAATGTATGTTAGAGCTTTCTGTCCCCCAGCAGGAGCTAGGCACCCCAGCATTGCCCTGTGTTCCTCTGGACTGGGTCACCCCCATCCACCCCAGTCACTTCCCAGGTGTTGAGCTGTGTCCCAGCTCCCCATAGTTGCATCTCAGCCTGAGCTCTGTAAGTACCATAACCCACGCTCCTGGCTCTGACGGACTAAACTCCAAGTCTTTCTTTGGCAAGTGACCTTGCAAGTGACTATACATTCACTGATTTCCTTGGCCAACATCTTCATATGATCTACATATGCTGATAGGGTCACGGACACTGGGAAGCCCAAGTTCTAGATCTAAGCCCTTGGCCTACTACAGGACCACAGACAAGTCCATTCTCTGGTTGCCTGGTTTCAGCATATCAATCTATATGATGAATGCATTGGCTCAGACCATGTCTCACTGGTAGTCTATTATCAAGGGCCCTATCTGATAAATTACATCAAAAGGACATGAATTTCTCACCTCCCACTCCAACTGCCTTGGCAGAGTGAGCAGAGACTAGATTCTGAGACAAGGCTCAGAGCACTAAAAGAAAAAGCAGGATGGGCTGGCGCCATGGCTCACTAGGCTAATCCTCCACCTGCGGCGCCGGCACCCCAGGTTCTAGTCCCAGTTGGGATACCGGATTCTGTCCTGGTTGCTCCTTTTCCAGTCTAGCTCTCTGCTGTGGCCAGGGAGTGCAGTGGAGGATGGCCCAAGTGCTTGGGCCCTGCACCCGCACAGGAGACCAGGAGGAAGTGCCTGGCTCCTGGCTTTGGATCAGCGCAGTGTGCTAGCCGGAGCGCGCCAGCTGCAGCAGCCATTTGGGGAGTGAACCAACGGAAGGAAGACCTTTCTCTCTGTCTCTAACTCTGCCTGTCAAAAAAAAAAAAAAAAGAAAAGAAAAAGAAAAAGCAGGATGAGCAAAGACCCATCCCTCACCCAGAAGACAAGTGGGAGGTACAGGATGCACCCAGCAACTATGTCTCCTGTCCTTATTCATGAAAGAGAGTAGAGGTGCTAAGAGCTGAAGCATGCAAGGTCTGGCGCTGTGGTGTAGCGAGTAAAGCCACTGCCTGCAGTACTGGCATCCCATATGGGTGCTGGTTCTAGTCCCAGCTGCTCCACTTCCAATCTAGCTCTCTGCTATGGCCTGGGGAAACAGCAGAGGATGGCCTAAATCTTTGGGCCCCTGCACCCACATGGGAGACCCTGAGGAAGCTCCTGGCTCCTGGCTTTGAATCAGCACAGCTCTGGCCGTTGTGGCCAACTAGGGAGTGAACCAGCGGATGGAAGACCTCTCTCTGCCTCTCCTCCTCTGTGTAACTGTGACTTTCAAGTAAAATAAATCTTAAAATAAAAAAAGAAGTATGCAATGGAAAACTGAAGAGAAGTCCTAGAAGAACTCCAAATGGCCAAGAGATACATGGAAAATTAGTCTCTCTCCTCCCCTAGCAGTCAATCCATCGCGGGGGCCTGTTCATGTCACATTTTCCTCAGTTGGGCCCCTGCTCACCAATGCCAGCATCCTTGCCACACTCCCTTCATCCATGATAGCCTGTGCTGCTTCAGGGTGGGCTCTGAAACCACATCTGCCCAGTGCTCCCTGTGTGCCTGGATGTGCCCTGGGGACCCCACGGTTAATCTATGTAAACCACTTGGAACAGGCTGTATGAGCTGGCTGTTGTTACATAATCATCTGCACCCTTTCACTTGGCCCCTTGCAGTCTCACGTGGCAGTGAGAATGATCTTTCCAGAATGCAAATCTACCCTGGCTCCTGCTGCTTAAAATCCTTCACCAACTTCCCTTGCTCACACGCCGAAACTTTAAGAAGTGCCTACACAGGCTATTGGGTCTGTTCTCCAGAAACAGTGGTCTCCTTTCAGAGAAGCCAAACGCCAGCTCTCTCCGCCCTTGCCAGTGCCCTCTCCTGAGTCCGAAGTCCAACTCCCATCAGTGCCCGGGTTCTGAAGCTGAACCTGAAGGTAAGCTCAGCATGGGTGGAGGAGACCCAACTACTTGTTTTTCGTTAACATTCCTGAAGAGGGACTGATGAACAGCCACTGGTCTGCTGTATCAGGAAGTGGAATGAAGGCTTGTACTGCTGCAGGTGATATATAGATCTGACTCCATTCGTGACAGGTGACACCTCAACAAACCCTCATAAGTTGAAGGCGTAAACAAGTGCAAAATGTATTTAACCACCCACCTAGCCAAGCAGCCTGGCTAAGCAACACAGCACACTGCAGTGTATGTGTTGTTGACCCTTTGGAGGAGGGGCTGCTTGGGGGCTGCTGATGTCCAGCCCTGCGAGAGGTCATACCACTCGTCACTCACCTGGACAAAGACCTCAACTCAAATTTCTAAGTCTGGTTCCTACTGAGTCTGTATTGCTTTCACATCGACATCTGCACTGCACTGGGACCCAGGAAAACTCAAGGGCATCAACAAGAAAACCATGAGAACCAGAAAATTCAGTAAAGTCACCAGATGGAAGCTAAAAGAGAAAAATCGGCAATGATATTTCTCTGCAAAATAACCACCTACACGATGAAAAGGTGTCTCATGTGTAAGATCACATGTGATCTTATTCAAGCGAATATGAATAAGACTCATTGGTGGTCCATGTGAAGGAAATTCTAAAATCTAACAGATTTATAGCAAGAACTCAAACCGATTCCTAACATGTTCCTTCACAAGAAGACAAATTTAAAGATAGCAATTCCTTCTCAGTAAGACTTTTTTTTTTTTTTAAAGATTTATTTACTTATTTGAAAGCCAGAGTTACAGGGAAAGATTTTGAGATCCTCTATCCTTGGTTACTCCCCCAGATCGCCACAATAGCTGGGGCTGGGCCAGGCTGAAGCCAGGAGCCTGGCACTCCAGCAGGCTCTCTCAGGAGACAGAGGACTTGGGCCATCTCCCACTGCTTTCCCAGGCACATTAGCAGGGAGCTGGATCAGAAGTGGAGCAGTCGGGACTCCAACTGGTGCTCAAACATGGGCAGTGGCTTAACCCAGTGCACCACAACAATGGCCCAAATAAGACTGAATGTTTCATTAACCTGACAAGGAAAAATGTCTTCAACTCCCTTTGGTGTTGATGGAATGGAAAGAAGAGAGGCACCAACATGGATTGTGAACATGAGCACCAAAATAAAAGGCTGGGGCTGGCACTGTGGCACAGGTTAAGCTGCCCCCTGTGACGCCAGCTTCCCATATGCCTGCCAGTTCGAGTCCCAGCTCCACTTCCAATCCAGCTCCCTGCTCATATGCCTGTGAAAGCAACAGAGGACAGCCTGAGTCCTTGGGCCCCTGCACCCATGTGGAAAACCCTGAAGAAGTTCATGGCTCCTGGCTTTGCATCAGCTCAGCTCAGGCCATTGAGGCCGTTTGGGGAGTGAACCAGTGATGGAAAACCTCTCTCTCCCTCCTCCTCCTCCCCCCTGAACCCCCCTCCCCCCGTGTATCTTTGTAACTCTTTCAAATAAATAAATAAATAAATCTTTTTTAAAAAGAAAAAGGCCACAGCAGCCATGTTAACCTACTGGCTGATGTTGGTCACTACCAGCAGCTGTGTCCATTTTGTTGGAGCATGCAGATGCTGTTTGGTGCCTAAATTTTGTCTCACAAAGCAGCTGGGTCAGTGGTACAATTAGGTGTCTACTCTGCACCTCAAGTGAGTGCTTTTAGAGTAAATAAGGTACTAAGGGGTAAGGTGTTGCTTTTGGAGAGTGGCAGACCCCTGCAGCAAAGCAGAAGAGCCAAGGGCAGAAACAGACTCTACAGCAAACCTGGCCCCTTGCCCAGGAGATGGCCGTGCCATAGGGAAGGCAGCATTTGCTTGGAATACATATGTGCCCAGACTTGCTTCCCTGATTTCCCTTCCTAAATGGGAGCCTGATGAGTGCTCCAGTCTCAGGCAAAGTCACAGTCTCCAAGTGATTGCCATCATGGGATCTATATACTGCAGGACCATGCCTACATGGTCTAAGCATCCCAGGAAGGCAGAGAGGCAGGCAGCAGCCAGGCAGCTGGTGACACTACTTCCCTTTTGGCCCATTTCATTCAGACACAATTGGTGGGCCTCTTTTTCAAATTCTGAACCACAAGTTAAGAGTGCCAAAACAAGAGTATATGTTGTGGTGCAGTGAGTTAAGCCACTGCCTGGGACAGCCCCATCCCATACTGGAGTGTAGGTTCCAGTCCTGGCTATTTGGCTTCCAACCCAGCTCCCTGCCAACAAGCCTGGGAAGCAGCAGAGGATGGCTCATGTACTTGAGTCCCTGGCACCTATGTGGGAGACCCAGAATGGAGTTCCTGGCTCCTTGCTAAAGCCTGTCCTAGCCCCACCTGTTGCCAATATATGGAGGAAAAAAAAAAACAGTGAATGGAAGCTATTTCTCTGTGTCACTCTGCCTTTCAAATAATAAATGCAAAAAAAAAAAAAGTACCAAAATTAGCTGACATGTGTGGATGCCCAGGATTCAAAACCTCACTGGGAGAAAATCAGCATCCTGGCAACACTCTCCTCCTCCTCAGCACTCACTTTCTCTATAATTTAAATGTAATTTACCTTCCTCTCCCCTCCAGAGAACACGCAGTAAGAAAACGAGAGTGAAAAATGATGACAAAGGTAGAAGACAAAGTGTCACGTGGTTATCCGAAAGGGGACCAGAAAAGGTTCTGGAGCTCGGAGGCTGCAGGCTGACTTCGAGGTAAGTAACTGCTATTACTGTAGTCGGCTGTTTATGCAGAGGAAGAGCAAGGAAAAGACAGACCAGCTCAGCAAAGCAGAAAGCACTCCAGGCTCGAAGCCAGGGACCTGAGTTCTAGCTGTACTTTTCTCCTGCTGAGGGATCTCAGGCCTTTCCCCTTTCTGGGCCTTAGTCCAACTCGTCGAAGATAAAAGATTGACATGGATGACCTCTGGGGCTCTGTAGCTCAGTCCTGTGAGACCTGGCTACTCAGGAATCATTCCCGGTTCTAGCTGGGAGCACAGACCCTTCCTGCCCATATTGCGATGTCGCAGGCCACCTGTCACTTCAGTATGGAGGCTTGCACTGCAACCAGCCCTGTTATCGCCAGAACCCGGAGATGAGTGAGACATGGTGCTGGCCTGGGAGCATCACAGGTTAGCAGAGGACAAGGATGGACGCAGACACAACAAACAGTAACCCCAGGCAGCATGAGGAGAGCAGCCAGAGGTAAATGGACAGAATTGTGGTAGTGCAAGGGAAGAACAAAGAAGTCTGTCTGGTCAAGGGGACCAGGGCTTTGCAGTAGAGGTGGCATTCGAAGCTGGGGACCCAAGGACACAGCATTCAGTAAAGGTAGGCAGGCAAGGGAGCCACAGAAGGCTGGAACCTACTGAGTAGGGGGAAGGAGAGTCTGGCAAAGTTGGTTTGGGGCCAGGCTGAGTAGTTGAATCTTGGACTGCTTAACAGTGGGAAATTGCAGGGGCTTGATGACACTGGGGAAACAGCATGGTCCTACCTCAGGAGGGAATGGTCATGATGAAGGAGGTGGGTTCTTCCAGCCCAGGACAGAGGGGCCTGGAAGTGACAGAGAAGGGCCTGGGCTGAAGGGAACGGCTGAGGGAGCCCACAGGAGCTGAGGCTGGAGAGTGGCTTCTGAGGCCAGGGGCCTCCACTCCGATCCTACACTGGCCAGCTGTGGGAACTCAGCCATTCCCATCTCAGGTTTCTCACCTGCAAAGAACTGAACTGCTCTTGAGGGGCATCGCCATGGTGCAGGCTTTAAAACACGGAAGTCTTCCGGACAGTGCCTGGAACGGAAGCACTGTAGTGAGGGGCTGACAGTGCTGCTGGCAGAGGAGCTGCGAGTCTGACTTGTGGAGGAGTGGGCTGCACGTTGTGAGTTCTAGATGGGACGTACCAGGTGCTATGGACTAAACGTTCACATGCCCCCAAAATTTGTGGGCTGAAATGCTACTTCCTATGGTGATGGGAGGGGAAATGGGGCCTCAGGAGGTGATCAGGTCATGATAGTGGAGCCCTTCGAGACCCCAGAGAGTTCTCCTGCGCTCCTTCCACCATGTGAAGACTCAGTGAGAAGCAGGCCACCTACAGTCTGGAAGCAGGCCCTCACCAGAACCCTCAGTGCTGGTGCGCTGAGCTCAGACCTGCAGCCTCTGGAAGTAGATGTGAGTGTGTGTGGTTTCTTAACGACCCAGTCATTGGTACTTTGACATAGCAGCCTCAGTGGGCCCAGATGTGGGACACCACATGCCAGCTGAGTGGCAAAGCACATCTGAAGCCCAATGCAAGGAGACAGGAAGCCAGGGCTCATGCAGCTGGAAGGAGTAGGGTAGATGGCAGCTGGTGGGAGATGAGGGCTGGTGGCTGTGCAGCCCAGGAGACTAACTTCCCTGAAGTCAGAGGGAATCACTGTTTTGCTCCCTGTTGTATCCCCAGTGTCTAATACGGTGCCTGGGACAAAGTAGAAGCTCAATGCTGGGTAAATACTTAAGGATTATTCTTCCTGTTATTTACTCCAAATATTTTCTTAGACACAAAATAATAGCAGCAGCTAACATCTATTCAGTGTCCCTAGGGGCCAGCACGATGCCAACAGCTGCACACACATGGCCTCATTTCACCTTCATGGCAGCCCTGCAGAGAAGGTGCCACAATCATCCCCATTTTACAGATCAGGAAGCAGGTACAACAACTCGCCAAGTTCATACGGCTAGTGAGAGGCGGGGCCCGGGTCCAAATCCAGCGCATGGGACTCCCTGCAGGTGCACTCTGACACTGGCTGCACAGAAACACACCCTGGATAACAGCCTGACCACCATTCTCAACTTAACAAGGAGTGACTGTGGTTACCCGAAGTGTGAGCTGCAGATGCTGGACCTAGTTGGTGTCAAGACTTTTGAGGCAAGGCCAGGTGCTGGAAGAAGTAGGGAGTGGAGCCCCCTGCAGAGAGAGCGAGAGGATGGAGACTCATTTGCACATGCTGAGGGCTATACAAGCACACATATGTAGGGGTAGGTAGGGGGCTGCACAGGTTGCAAGATCCAGGCAGGCCAGCGCCGTGGCTCAACAGGCTAATCCTCCACCTTGCAGCGCTGGCACACCAGGTTCTAGTCCTGGTCAGGGAGCCAGATTCTGTCCCGGTTGCCCCTCTCCCAGGCCAGCTCTCTGCTGTGGCCCGGGAATGCAGTGGAGGATGGCCCAAGTGCTTGGGCCCTGCACCCCATGGGAGACCAGGAGAAACACCTGGCTCCTGCCATCAGATCATGGTGCGCCGGCCACAGCAGCCATTGGAGGGTGAACCAACGGCAAAGGAAAACCTTTCTCTCTGTCTCTCTCTCTGTCCACTCTGCCTGTCAAGGAAAAAAAAAAAATCCAGGCAGGTTCAGACAGATCCAAGGGTCACTCCAGGGGGATATGAACTAGAAGCCATTTCCAAAATCTACCAGTCACACAGCTAGCAGGGGCTGAGCATGTGCCAGGGCTTCACATCCTTCACAGTGCATTTACAGCCCCCATATGAATACTAGCAGCTACTAACACCTCTCCCGATTCTGTGCCCTGCATGCTGCATCCCCAGCACCAGCACAGTGTCCAACACAAGAGCGCATTTTGCGGGAAAGTCACAAAAAGTCAGATAGGCTGGGCTCACTCCAGTTCTCCAGCTTGCAGGGAAAACTGGGATTCAGAGCCCTGGACTCCTCTGGCTCCAGAGCAGTGGCACACCAAGCAGGGTGGCACCAGGGGAGGCCTGAAGCAGCTTCAGCTTGTGTCTCCCCAGGCTGGCTGGAGCCACTGCAGGGCCCTCTTGCCCCAGAGAAAAACAAGGTCCAACATCTGGTCCCTGCACAGAAACTTACCTGGGATCAGGGCCAAGGCACAGGCAGCTGACCTGTCCAGGGACTGAACTCAAGGCCAGCTCCCTCTGGACCACATGGAGTTGTTCAAACCCCCTTCCCCAGTCCTGACTCATCCTGACTCCCTTCATCTCTGTGGGGCCTGTCTCTGGTCACGCTGCAGCAGAAGGGCTGTCCTGCTGCGTGCCCAGTGCCTCAGCAGATTCTCTCAAAGCACTCTGGGCTCAAAGAGAGAACTATTGAGTGCCCACACTATCCTGGGTAGGACCCCTGGAGGTCCCACAGTCCCAGCGTCCCTCAGGGCAGCATCCCCCCGGCTCCCTTTTCCCCAGCCAATCACATGATGGTGTGATTAGCCACACTCTACCCAGCTTGAGCACTGACCACCATGCACATGACCTGCAGCCTTGTCTGTCAAACCCCAGGCTGCACCCTGGGGTCCTAGAGAGAAGCCCTTTATGGTGATGGGATTCTAGGGCAACCACAGAAACTACCCTGTCACAAATGGCTGGACCTCCTACTATGTGCATGAGCAGTGCTGGGGCTCTCCCTGCATCACTAGTCCACACACAGCTTTACAAGAGAGGTGTTAATACACCCATTTTTCAGAGAAGGAACTCGATGCTTAGGATCTTGCCAGGCTTTACCCCATCCACTTGCTGCTTCCCAAGCTATACCTCCACATGGCTACATTCACCATCAGCCCCAAGGTCAGATTTCTCATAAGCAGAGGTTCTACTGCAGCTCTGCTCCAGGCCTACCAGAGAGCAGGTTGCCCTCGACCACACACTTCCCCAGGCCCCGGTGCGAGGCCATTTTGGGCTCCTGTAACGTGGAGGAGGTACACGCAACCCTGCTCTAGGCACAAGCAGCAGCAAAAGGATGCACATCTGCTGAGCAACGACTACCTGTGCTGGGCACCTTTATGAATTCTTCCAAGTCCCCAAGCTCAGACCTCAACAAACACAGCTGTCCACTCTGGCCACTCTCAGAACCCTGGTTTGACAGGCACTAACCCAACTCTCGGTGCCATTCCCTGGTAGTTCTGAGGATCAACAGACAAGTATGATGTGAACCCCAAGCTGGTTTATCCCCATTACCACAGCCACAAGCCACAGCACAGAAAGATATGCACCCAGAAAGCTATGGCTAGGGCAGGGGGCTGTGCAGTCTGCCAGCAAAGCCCCAGCCTAGTCCATCAAGCTGGGGACAAGACTGGGACCATGGGATTTCCCTTGCCCTCCAGCACACCAGGTTCTAGTCCCGGTCGGGGAGCTGGATTCTGTCCCAGTTGCCCCTCTTCCAGGACAGCTCTCTGCTATGGCCCAGGAGTGCAGTGGAGGATGGCCCAAGTGCTTGGGCCCTGCACCTGCATGGGAGACCAAGAGAAACACCTGGCTCCTGGCTTCAGATCAGCGCAGTGCTCCGGCCGCAGCGTGCCAGCCATAGTGGTCATTGGAGGGTGAACCAATGGTAAAGGAAGACCTTTCTCTCTGTCTCTCTCACTGTCCACTCTGCCTGTTAAAAAACAAAACAAAACAAAAAAAACCTAACCTCATGACTCAGCCCCCAAGGGTTTGCAACTAGGGCATATGGATGCGTGTCTATCTGTGGGCTTGGAGCCTGAGGATTGAGCCAGTCTGGAAGCACAGAGCTATTGCTTTCCCAGCCCTGCTCAGCAACTTGATTCGGGACCAATCCCACCATCATTTCTGCAGCACAAATGATGCCCACCAGCTTCTCCAGATCCTTCAGGAATCTGTCCAACTTCACCCATTATTACAGCAACAACACTGCAGACAACCAGACAGCACTGCTGCTGACCAGTGCAACACAATGGGGAAACAGCAGCTACCAACTAATAAAAACCATGAACCTTAATATTGAAGGGCTGTGGGGACAGCCACACGTAATTGGTGTCACAGTAAATGGGTTCAATATTTCCAGAGAACTATCTAGTAATATGTGAGAAGTGCTATAAAATTGTCCATGCCCTTTAACCTGGTAATTCCACTTGGGGAAGGCTTCCCAGTAACATACTAGGAAAGCAATTTGTACAGATATTCATAGCCGCGATATTTATAATAGCAAGAAATTGGAAAGCATCCAAAAGTTTGGCACGTGGGGACTGACTGAGCAAAGTGGGTCGAGTGAGCACTTCGGGTGCTCTCAGGGCAGGAGGGTAGGAATGTGCACGCTGAGGTGAAACGAGGGTGCATGCCAAGAGTGCGCATGCCCAGGACCGTGAGACAGCCATAAACCCACTCCTGCGACAGCCCCAGGGGTACATAGCTGCTTCCACCCAACTCAGGTAACCTCAGCAGTGTCAGTTAGGAGCATGCTAAAGATCACCCATCTCATTTATCTTTTTCTAAAGGTTATTTTGAATTAGCTGAATTCTTTTTTTGAGAGACATTTAAAAAAACAAAAAGAGCAACTCTTTCTAGAAGATGTCATGTCGTCTTGGGAAGGCTTTAGTTCTAGTATCCGATCTTGTGACTGCGAGAACAGCGCGGCTCACCCACATGGCCAGGCAGCGGCAGAGCGGGAGAGCGGGGCTGGTGTGGACTGGGGCCCCCAACCTCATGTTACAGCAGTCCCTCGCACACAGTGCTCTGTCTCTCCTCTCTGTCTTCCTCCCTCACCATCCCACCCCAGGTACCATTCTTTCTTCCCTGAGCCTCAGGAAGAAGTTCCCCAATAGCTGGTTGGGTCTCCTCCACCCGAATACCTCCCAGGACCACAGTACAGCACTGCAGGCAGAGACTGGGCTTGCACAGGTCCACAGCAAGACCGGCCTGGGCCTGTAGCCCACTGCAGTCACCTGGGGAGCCCCAGGTAGGGGTAGGGTTGGGGAATCTGTGGATTTGAAAGTAGTTCTCAGGATGCAAACTCCTGTCGCAGAGCCCTGATGCTTAAGAGGTCCCATGAGCCCACCCTTCTGACTCCAGAGTCCAATGGGGCTTGCTTTGGGCCCAAAGCTAGCTTGCAGCCAACAGCGCACACCCCACACCCTTCCACTGAGACAGGGCCCCGGCCTCTGGCCGGAAACACAGTGGAGCATAGGAGCCTGCCTGTGCCTCAGCCTGGCTCTCTGGGATGCACCCCTGCCCACCATAGGGTCTCCTGCTGCAGGTACTTCATGGTCCACACCCGCCATCCCACGTGGGGCAGTGGGGGCCTGTGGCCCCACTCACCCAGGCCATACTTACGGAGTCATCTTATAAAGCTGCGTCCTCCGCTCAAACAGCGACCCTCCCCAGGCCCAGGGCCACACCCCAGCCACGGGCATGGCCTGGGTAGACTCCGTCTCACTGCCCCCTGTCTCCAGGACTCTGGTCAGCTTCACATTGGCGCTTGAGTCCCCCGGCCTGTTGTCAGGAAACACCGACAGTCGTCACCTGGCTCCCACCCGACCACCCCGCCAAGGAAGAACTGGTGGAAGCCTCTGGTCCTGGGGAGTGGAGAGAGCAGAGGGAGGAGGAACAGGGAGGAACCCTGGGAAGGGGATCTCTTCCCAGGGGCACTGAAGCTCCCTCCTGAGCCTCATCTGGGATGGTGAGGAGACAAGAGCAAGGAGGCCACTTCCGCCAAGATCTCCTTCCAACTTCCTCAGACGGCAGGAGAACTAGGGGACTCTGGGACTCCCCGAAACACTCTTCAAGCCTGGGATCCTGGGTCTGGTGTGGCCTGATTTGTGGGAGCTGGACCCCTTAGGGGGTAGGTGCCGGGGCAGGACAACCTTTCTGGTGACAGGAGTGTCCAGTCCATGCCGGGGTACAGGATAAACCAGCCAGACTCTGCCTTGAGCCAGCTGCCTTCATCCTTTATTCCTCCACCATGGGATCCCAGAGCAAGGGGTGTGGCTAGTTGCCCGGCCCAAGGTAGGGGAGCCAGGAGGGAACAGGCTGCTCCCACCCTGGGGCTTCCTCTCATCCTCCCTGCCCACAACACCTCCGTATACTGACTGCGCCTAGCTGCCGGGAGGGGGTGTTTGGGGAAGCTCTGAGATACGGCTGGGTGTTGCTGGGGCTCCACGTGTCATCCAAAAATCACTGGTGTGGTCCAACCTTGTTTTTAGATGAATCTGAGGCTCAGGGGTAGTGGGCAGTCATTTGCCCAAGGTCACACAGCAAGTTGAAAGCAGAGCCAGGACTGGAGCTAGAACTGAGGCCCATGACTCAACCACTGTAGCCTGCAGCTTCCAGCCCATGGCAGTGTGCAACCCTGCCCATGGTGCTGCGCATGTCCCACCTTCTCCCACCCTCTCCCTGGCTCTCTGGTGTGGAAGGACCTGTCGTCAGGGCTGCCCCCTGCACACAGGAGGCCAAGACAGGCACCCAAGTTGGATGCTCATTCTGTTTCTTCCGGGGTGACCTCCTTCCTGTGGCTCCCCCATCTGCCCACAGGGGCTCCCAGATTTACTTCCAAGGCTCCCCTGTGCTCCATAGGTCTATAGGGCCCTCCTGGGGCATCCCTAGCTCTCCAGGTCCATAACTGGACCTCCCTCACTCCAGACCTGCTCTTCCTGTTTTCAGGCAACATGAACAGCTGCACCTCCTACTCCACCATCACCCCCTAAACCTAAATGCCACCCAACCCCCTTCTTACTGCACCTCTGTGTTTCAACCCGTAAAGTCCTTATCAATCCCCTCCCCTCTAGCCCCAGTGCTACTCCCTGGGTTAAGGCTTCACCTGTCTCCAGCCTCCTCCTAGTTTGTACCCTACCTGCAGTTCTGCCTGCTCCAGGAATATCTCTGACCTTGACCATTCAACCTGAGCGCTTTTACTATAGACTTCTTCCACAGGATGTCATTTACACCCCTCTACCAAGACAGCAGGGTTGCGGGATGTGCCCCGTCCCCTGCCTCCCACCTTCCTCTCCCTGCACAAGCGACTAGCCTGCCTTAGCTATGCTGCAGCTGCCCCTCAACTCTCCTTGGAGATCTTCACACATAACCTGACCTTTGTCACATCGCCAGATCGGTGATTCCCCCAGGGCACCCTGATTGCCGCACTTCACCTCCACGGAGCACATCAGACTCCTAGACACTGCCTACCCAGAAGCTTGGAAGAAGACTAACGGCCTTTCCAACGCATCACAGCACTGCTCCATCAGGCCAGCATCTCTCATCCCTGTCTGCCTACTGCCTCAGTGGCACCAGTGCCTCCTTCTGCCCCCTCACTCTCCAGGGTATAACATCACTGCTGTGTCCTCTGCTAGACTGTGCACTCCACACAGGGCATGTCTATGCCTTCCCCTACCTGTAGACCCCGGGTGCCTGGCACAGAGAAGGAGGTGAATGAATGGGACACCCAGGTGAGTCCCAGTGCTCACACCAGGAGGTGGTCACAGCTGACCCAACCCAGTGTGGAGCCACAGCTTGTTTGGAAACGAAAGAAGCTGCCCCTAGTGCTCCTGTGGAGGCAGCAGGGGCTCCCTTTGATTCATCCCTGTACAATAAGCAGACTCAGCATGGCTGTGGGCAACGCAGGCTTCTGGTAACGTGTCATAACCAGCTCTCCAAAAATGTACATAAGTTTATAATAAATTTTATCAACACAAAGGACATAAAGCAATCTGATAAAACATTCCACAGTGTTCACCACAAACTCCATATAGCTAAAATGACTCAAATAATTGTGGTCATCAATTTCTGCCTAATTATTTATCTGTAGCCAACTTATTGTTGCAATGACAAATGTAGTTCCAACTCAAACACTGAACTGCTAACAAGCAACATGAAAGTGAAAAGGAGCACATGTGGGGACTTCTGAATGGGTTCAGTTTTTGAATATGGGAAGGAAATTTCTTCTGTGTTTAGCATGAGTCACGGTGTAGCAATAAACTGTTAGCTTTAATCTGTGTTAGTAACAAGGTTTCCCATCACTCTTTGAAGTCCAGACAATCAACCAAACCATAAAGCAGCCTTACTTTGTAGCACTTGCTGACTTCCAGCCATAAACATTCTTTCCATGGTCAATTCTGGGACAGCCCGAGCACAAAGCTGGCAAGGGAGGCTTAGCAAAGCATCACAATGCAGATACAACAGACATAATCTCAGGAACACAGATGCTGCAAAATGGAATGGGATCATTAGGAAGTGCTGAGTTTTGAGTATTTATTACCTTTGCTTCAAATATAATTTACTGACTGTTTATGCAGTTTAATTCTAGTAATGACTAAGCTTAACTGCCTTATAGCAGTAGTCCTGTACCATGCAATGGATGCCCCCAATCCCAGGCACACCAGCTCTGGCAGACACTGGAACTGAGCACAGCCCGCCATGACCCATTTAGTCTGAGTTTAGAGAAGGCTGTGAGCTGCCAGAGATGGATCCTGGGAGTCAAACAGACCTTTCTGATGATCCAGGTAACTTGTTTCACTCAAGGGAGCTTTGAGATTCTCAACTTTGAGAGGAAAATACTGCCACCAACTCGTGAGGTGTTGAGAGAATGACACCTACATATGCCTTCTGTTCATACCCCCTGCCATGTTCATGCTGCAGTTCACTGTTGTCACTGCCTCACCACCCAATATGCACGAGTGCATGCGTGCACACACGTACCCCATGAATATATTTTTGGCACAGGCACACTCCTCACCCTCTCAAGCCACAGCACACACAGTAATGTGTCACCCTCACATACCACACACAGACAAGCTGACTTAGACAGCCGCCTCCCACTGTCACTGCCAACCTCCAGCTCTACCTCACACATGTGACCTGAAGCCCCTTCCCATATTTCATACTTTGTGCCCCCCAACAATCTAGACACACCAAACACACTTCCCTCCCACAAGCACACACACCCCTCACACACACGTGTAGACGTCAAAAATTCAGGGGAAACTGAATTCAAATATTAGCTTATTGTCCTAAAACATTCTGAAATCCATGCATAATTTTTCATAATATACATTTTCCATGGATGTTTTGAGAACCTCTCCTTACGTGCCATCATCTTCCAACATTTCTGTCCACACTCACCACATTATGGGCACTCTCTATGCCACTCATACCCAGCGCTTACACACTCGAAGCATGCTCCCCCTCCTTCTAAGACAGAAGCCCCCAGCCTGGATCAAGGGGCAGCAAGGGGGATTCTGGAGTACCCTCTGGGGTGACAGCTTGTTTCCTGCAGGGAGGTGTGTAGAGGGCCAGGAAGGGAGTTCAGACTTGCTCCAACAGCCCCTCCATCCTGTTCTCCCTAGCGCCCCACCACCACCAAACCAGCATGGCCCCCTTTCTGGAAGCTCCTCCCAAGCCTGATGGAGCAAGGGTAGCCTCTGTTGGGGCACAAGAGCTTTCCTCAAGCTGCAGTGAGTGCAGGGCTCAGCTCCCTGAGGCTCAAAGGACCAGTGCTCAGAGGGCAAGAGGCGAAGAACCCTGCAGGAAGGTGGGCAGGAGGTCAGGGCCCCTGTTACTAACTCCACAGATGTACTCAGGACTCCAGGGCAGAGTCCCTTCCCATGTCTTGCCAGGCTGAGGCCCACCCTGTGCTGACTGTCCCAATCCTCAGTTCTGGCCCTGTTGCTCACCATGACCATCGTCCTGTGCTCTTACTCTGTCCTTCATCCCCTCTCCATCCCTGCTGCCCCCTGGTGCATCAACAGCAGAGACAAATCCAGGGTCAGAGTTCTGCCCCTCTCCCATCACCCCAGTGACTGTAAGACATCATGAGGTTTCCCTCCTGGGCCACCTCATCAATGGGGCAAGGGAGAGCCTTGTGCAGCAGACGTGAGCTAGGCTCTGGGGCCCATGATGGCAAACACAGCATGCCTGCCTAACTGTTCCCAGCCCACTCTGAGAACAGCCTCGGGCTGGGTCCTCAAGGATGTGCCATCTTAACAGCACATCTCCCCCTCCTAAGTCCTACCAGCAATAATTCAAGGCGTTACAGCAGGGTGGGGAAACTTTCTCCTGCTAAGGGCCATCTGGATATTTAGAGTATCATTCACAGGCCATACAAAATTACCAACTGAAAAATTAGGCTGCTATAGATTTATTAAATTTCAAGTCCTGTCTGTAGTTGCCGCAGCAGGACCAGAACAAATGATTCCATGGATTATCTGGCTCATAGGCCAGACGTTCCCCACCCTGCTAAAGTGCGCATCTCCCTCTTCAGAAAAATCAGTGTGTGTGTGTGTCTCCCTCTTTCACACACACGGCAAAGGGCAGGCCACTCCAGACTGCCCCCACCCAGTGCAGTCTGTTCTCTCAGGGACTCCCCATTCTGCTCCTCCCAAAAGACGCTGCCTTCTGGTTTCCATGGCAACAGTGGCCTGCTTCCCTGAATGATGAGTTACCAGGAGCCCTGCTCCTCTCAGGCTACCATGGGGCTTTCCAGAGAATTCAAGCTGGGTGTCTAAGGTCTGAGGTCTGAGGTCCAGACTTGGGCTTATCATGATTCATTCTTTAGCCCAGAGCAAGTCTCATGCCTCTGGCCTCAGTTTCCCTGTGAGCCATGCAAGAATGAGGCAACACCCGTACCCTGTAGTTCTGACACACTGACTCTAGGCCAGGCCAGCCTCTCCCCAGAGGACTCCCAAAACAGAACAAGGATCAGCAGGAGAATTGGCCCCCCACACTCCACCTGCCTCCTCTTTACCAGGCCCTTTGAAAGCTTGTTTAAAATGACAGAATAAACCACATAAGTACTAAGGCTCTACTGAATAACTCACTACCCCCTTAGCTAGATGTGTGCAAGGCATGTTTCCCAGCGGCATTTACAAAGGCACATGAGCATGGGTACACACAGAAGGGGACCATGCGCAGAACACACACACATATGCCATGACACATGTACACAAGTATATGCACAAGACATGCCACAGCACACAGGCTGGCACACATGCACATGGCATGCAGGTGAGGATGTAGCTACAGGTTCACACACATGCATCACAATTTGTGCGGATGGATGTGGAGACTACTCCTACCATTACTCCCTATCCACCCCATACACTCAATCCTACACACACACACACACACACACACACACACGCCCTTGCCTCCACTCAGGTCCAAGAATGGCAAGTGGAAAGGCAGATAGTGATGATTTCATAAGAAGGGGCTGGAACCAGACACGGTAGAAACTATGCAACTGATTACTATATTTATATACTAGTATAAAAAATCAACAAAATTGACTTTATGAAAATATGAATCTTTCAAACATTTTCAAAAGTAGAAAAGTTGATTAGATAATAACCGTAGGAGAAACTGACAATGTTGTTAAACAGCTCTAGATAGGAAAAGTGCCAGAGATAAATTTTGGGGTCAGTTCTAACTTTCAAAAAGCCAATTACTGAGTTAGAGGAGCCACTAACACACAGAGATGACAGGATGCAGCCAGCAGATTCTACAAGGGTTAACAAAACCCTGATACAAAAAAACTGACTCCCTCAAAGCCTAGCACTCCAAAGCAGCCTCACTTACTAATATTTTATTGAAGATTTTAAATGTATTTTCAACAAATCAAATCTGGAATTGAAGAAAAATGACATGAACCATACAGGGCTTATTGCAAAAATGGAACAATGGTTTGACATCAGTAACTATGTATATAACACACTGATATGTTTAATGATAACTGTTATACGTTTAACAAACGTCAAAAGTTAGCACCCATCTCTGATTTTTAAATTTTTTTTAGTCAACTAGGGACAAAAATGCATTGACTTGATAAAGGCCAGCTCATATTTAAACAAGTCTTTATAAGCCCTAGCCAATGTTATAAATCACTTTCATCCAATTAGAAAGGAGAAGACAAACTGGCCATTATTTGCATGTCATGACTTTCCACCTGGGAAAATTTAAGAAAATTAAGGCCAGTGCCGCCAGCACACCGGGTTCTAGCCCTGGTTGGGGTGCCAGATTCTGTCCTGGTTGCTCCTCTTCCAGTCCAGCTATCTGCTGTGGCCCGGGAAGGCAGTGGAGAATGGCCCAAGTGCTTGGGCCCTGCACCCACATGGGAGACCAGGAGAAGCATCTGGCTCCTGGCTTCAGATCAGCGCAGCGCGCCGGCTGTGGTGGCCATTTGGGGGGTGAACCAACAGAAGGAAGACCTTTCTGTCTCTATAACTCTGCCTGTCAAAAAAAATTAAGTGAAACCTACTAGAACTAATAAAAAGGCCAATGTAGTAGATAAATACAGAATAACCATAAATAAGTGATTTTCCTATATATCAGAAACACTGCGTTAAAAAGAAAATGACTCATAAAACCAACAGGCAAAATACTGTATGTAGGAGAACTTCCCAATGTCTTGAACTTATGAAAATGAACAAAAATTCTAATAAACTACATATATAAACATCCTTGGTAAGACACTGTGGCAAAAAATGACCTACATGAAAGATCTCTGTGAGATCCCAGCAGAAAGAAGGGGCCATCACAGAAGGAGGTTCCTTTCTGAAGGGAGGACAGAACTTCCACTTTGATTATGGCCCTGTCTAAATAAGGTCAGAGTTTGTGGACTAAAGAGGCTTCCATAGCCTTGGTAGCTCATGACAAGAGCCTCGGGTGATCACTGACATAAATAAGAGCGTCAATTGTTAAGTCAACAACAGGAGTCACTGTGCACTTGCTTCCCATGTAGGGCCTCTGTCCTCAATGAGTTGTACTGTGAAAATTAACAGTAAAACTTGTCTTTAAACAGTACTTTATACTGTGTGTGTTTGTGTGGGTGCAGTCTGTTGAAATCTTCACTTAATATAGAGTTGATCTTCTGTATATAAAGATAATTAAAAATGAATCTTAATGAAGAATGGGATGAGACAGGGAGTAGGAAGTGGGACTGGAGTGGGATTTAGAGAGCAGGTATGGGAGGAATAATCACTATATTCCAAAAGCTGTACCTATTAAAATTTATTAAATAAAAGCTTTCTTTAAAAATCCTCTATTTCTGTATGGTACTATAATTCTGTCAAATTTGTAGATTTTGTGCTATTCTAATCATAAGTGCAGGTATTTTTTTCAACTAAATGAATTTATTCCAAAATTCATCTGGAAAAAAAGTCAATTTTCTAAGACAGCCAAGAAACTCTTTTAAAAGAAAAAGAACAGAATGGTATCTGCCACACCAGCTTTCAACGTATAATATTGACCCACAGTCATTCTCAATGTACACCAAGAGTCTTATCAAAAGCAGCGGATCGACATGAAAATGATCAAAGGGGCTGATCCAACACAGCAACAGAACCCCCCATATTCAAAGTGTGGGGAACCACAGGCTGGCCACCTGTGGGGACCTTCTCATTGCACTACCTCATCCTGCAGAGCAGAGCAAGGTCAGGGTAATAGGATGGGATACGCCTTGATCTGATGAGATGGGATACACCTTGACCTGGAAGGACTTGCAGACAACCTGGCGAGATGAGATGCACCTGGACCTGAGACTGCGCATGCCCTTTGATGGACTGCTCGGGGGGATGGGGGATGGATAAAAGACCATGTTAAGGGCGAGAACGGGGGCAGCCACTTCAGTCTTTCTCCGTCTTCCTCCCGGCTGCTCCCCCCTCCCTCCTTCCCTTCAATCCTTAAGAGTAAAAGTTCCTCGAGAACCGATCAGCAGCGGTCATGTCGTGATTCTGCGGGTTGGACCTTTGCCAACAAGACTCGGGTTGGCGAGGGATCCGACAAGTGGTGCCGTGACTCGGATCTTCAGGCCGATGACCGCTGGAAGAAGGTAAGAAAAGGATAAAACGTATATATACGGGAATCTAGGCCGGTAAGGGGAAAGGTCTAGGATTGTAACCGCGGGTAAATCAGAAAAGTAAAAGAATGGGAAACGTTCCATCAACAACAAAATTACTGTTAAGCCGCTTAGTAAGTGCAACGGGGACGCCCGTGATAGCGGCCGTTCTTTGGCTGCTCACCAGGGTGGTGGCTAGCATGACATCCTGGCTAGCGGACGCTGGTGAGAGGAAAGAACAAAAGTGGAAAAGAGTAGGTAAAAAATTAAGAATGGCGGGAAAATCACCGGAGATTTATAGGGTGTGGACTGAACAGGCTCTTCAAAATGAGTCAGAAAATATAACAGATGATCAATCAGAGATATCGGAAGAGACTCAGAGCGAGTCCCAATGTGGAAGTCAGGACGGGGACAGGGAGGATAGACCCCTCCCTTCCGCACCTCCATACCCAGAAGGCCTATTTTCTCCAGGGGACCACCCGTGCCACTGTAGAGCCTTACATGACCCTCCACATTGGCAACCGCTTACGTTAACTAGGGCCCCCCCCACGAAAGGGAATCCTTCCCTCATGGAGGGAGTGGAGAGCAAGGAACCCTCCTCAGTAAGATCCAGAGGAAGGGCGGAGAGAACACGCGGAACTCCCCCCAGGTGGGAAGAGTACCAAAAAGCAGATCAGGTGTTCCCAGTGGTAGTGGATGCGCAAGGTAACAGAGGATGGACCCCTTTAGACCACAAGTTGTTAAAAGAACTACAACAAGCGGTGCAGCTTTACGGACCACATGCCAATTTCACAAAGGCAGTTTTAGATAATATAGGAACCCAGGGACTGGTCCCAGAGGACTGGAGAAACCTAGTGAAAGCCGTGCTTGGTGGTGGGGACTTCCTGCTTTGGGCTGTGGCCTATAGAGAGCTTGCTAAGACTCAGGCAGCAGAAAACGCGAGAAACGGTCAGCCAGCCTGGAATGAGGACATGCTAAACGGGGAAGGAGTTTTTCGCGATGAAAATACCCAGGCTCAATGCCCTAATGAAGTCCTAATGCAAGTAAGAGAAATAGCTCGTAGGGCCTGGAAGGTCATTCCTAAGAAGGGAGAAATTAGGCACAGCTTGTCCAAAATTACACAAGGCCCGACGGAGCCTTATGCTGATTTTGTAAATAGGTTAATGGAGGCTGCTGGTAATATTTTTGAGACCATGGAGGAGGCGATACCGCTAGTACGAAGATTGGCTTATGAACAGGCAAACAAAATCTGCCGTGAGGCCTTAAGGCCCTGGCAGCACAAAGACATTCCCACCTTTTTAAAAATCTGTAGGGATGTCATGGATGATGTGGCCTCCGGGGCGCATGCAGCAGTCGCCATGGCAAGAATACTGCATAACAATGGGCCGGGGCGAAAGTGTTTTAGATGTGGAAAGGAAGGTCACCTAAAAAGAGAATGCGCGAATTCCAAGCCTCCAGGGCGTCAGCCAGGGCTCTGCCCACGATGTGGTAAAGGCAATCACTGGGCAAATGAATGTTATTCCAAGCTAGATAAAGCCGGCAACCCACTAGGGCAACCCTTTAATCTGAAAAATTCAGGGCAGCAGTTTTCAAAAAAACGAGTGGCGGGCCCCCCCACCCAGGGGCCCGAAAACTCAATGGGTGAGAGGACAGGCCATGGGAAGAACAGGGCAGGCTCAGGGAGAACAACAGGCATTTACTGCACAGAGCTGCGAGCCACCGACTATACAGTATTAACACCGCAAATGGGGGTCCAAGCCATAGATGTAGAACCCCAGGAGGCTATGGACCATATGGAAGGCTTGGGCATTACCATAGGAAAGGCTGCAAACTCTTTAAAGGGACTGATAGTCATAACCGGAATTATCCAAATGCCTTGTAAGAAATTTAAAGTAATGTTACAGTCCACTAAAGGAATCATACAGTTACTACCATCACAGCCGGTTGCTCAATTACTAGTGATAAGCCCTGTGCTAGATGCCAGAGGAACCCAGGGAGAACATTTTGCAGCCCTTACCATGACTCTTGATAATCGTCCATTATGGACTCTTAACATCAAAGGGAAACTGATTAAGGGGTTGTTGGATACGGGCGCAGACGTTAGTGTCATCTCTGAGCAGGACTGGCCTCCCTCTTGGCCACTTCAAGAAGGGAATAACAACCTGGTAGGCTTAGGTGCGGCTGTTGCCCCATCTAGAAGCGCGCAAGTGCTAGATTGGCAAGATCAGGAGGGTAATACTGGCAAAGTGCAACCTTATGTCCATACTATTCCTATCACCTTATGGGGAAGGGATGTTTTGACACAACTCCGAATCCAATTGACTAGTGAACATGAGACTGAGTTATCCCCGGGGTGGAAAATGATGAAAAAAATGGGATATGCAGGCAGAGGACTAGGAAAAGATGAGCAGGGCATGAGAGACCCCATAGAGCCTCGAGGGCATAGAGGCAAGCAAGGTTTGGGTTTTTTCGTAGGAGCCACTGTGCAGCAGTCATCACCACCACCATTAACTTGGTTAGATAACAAACCGGTGTGGATACCCCAGTGGCCCCTTACACAGGAGAAATTGGCTGTGGTAAAAGGAATAGTTCAGCAGCAGTTAGAGGCAGGACATATTCAACCGTCCACTTCACCCTGGAACACCCCAATTTTTGTAATAAAAAAGAAATCGGGCAAGTATCGATTACTGCAGGATTTGAGAGCCATAAACAGGCAGTTGCAACCCATGGGGGCATTACAACCAGGGCTGCCCGTTCCTACGATGATCCCAAAAGATTGGCCTGTGTTTGTAATTGATCTAAAAGACTGTTTTTTCTCCATCCCACTGAACTCACTAGATACGCAAAGATTTGCTTTTACAGTTCCAACTATTAATCGTGAGGGCCCTGATAAAAGATTTGAGTGGAAAGTCCTCCCTCAGGGTATGATAAACAGCACCACCCTGAGCCAAAAGTATAACATTCCCCGTAAGCAAGCCGAAGCCATTATAAAATCTTGTGAAAAATGTGTCATTTCCATAGTTCCCAAGCTCCCTACAGGCGCAAATCCCCGTGGCCTTCAGCCATGTCACATTTGGCAGATGGATGTCACCCACGTTCCCTCCTTCGGGCGTCAAAGCTGTCTGCACGTTTCAGTAGACACGTATTCTGGGGTGGTAATGGCCACGGCATTAAACAAAGAAGGAACTCAACAGGTTATCCAGCACTGTTTACAATCTTTTGCCGCCTGGGGAATACCTAAGATCATTAAGACAGATAATGGCCCAGCATATACTTCAGCTCGCTTTGCTATATTTTTGAAGGAATTTGGCATTGAACATTCTATTGGCATTCCTTACAATCCCCAAGGTCAGGCCATTGTGGAACGCACTCATTTATATCTGAAAACTTTAATTAATAAACAAAAAGGGGGAATAGGGGAATATGCAGTATCCAATAAAGATGCTTTGGCTTTAGCATTATATACCATAAATTTTTTAAACAAGAAAAAATGTGGTAAAACCCCAGCAGAATTACATTCCCAACCGACTGAAAAGGAGCCAGTACAGTGGATAATGTGGAAGGACCTGCAGGATAACCAATGGAAAGGCCCGTTTCCCTTACTGCGAAGGGCGCGGGGAGCTGTTTGTTTTTTTCCACAGGGAGCCTCTCAACCTATCTGGACGCCGGAGAGAAGAGTTCGGCTTCTAGCGCAGAGTCCTGACGAGCGGAGCCCAGCAGAGACCACAGTGGACTCGCCCACAACAGAAAGCGAATGAGATATCTCTGAGTGATGAAAAGACTCTTTACTAGCCGGTGTTGGGAAAAATTTTAGGAGTAGTAGTTAGTTGATTGTTAATAATGTACCCTCTGTGTGAAGTATTGTCGGTGTTGGGAGAAATTTTAGGAGTAGTAGTTAGTTGTACCCTCTGTGTGAAGTATTGTCGGTGTTGGGAGAAATCTTAGGAGTAATAGTTAGTTGTTTATCAATAATGTACCTTCTGTGTGAAGTATTTTGTGATTGTCATCTACTATAAGGTACCTTTTGTGTGAAGTATCTTGTATTATTGTAACCCTTGCTAAGTAAGGATTGTATTGGGGCCTGCTTAGGGCCCTGCCTTGGTCTATGCCGCTGTCTCGGTCAGATCATCTCAAGCATTATCGGAGGGCAACAGCGCACCAACCTGACTGCTCTGCACCAACCTGACTGCTCTGCACCAACCTGACTGCTCTGCACCAACCTGACTGCTCTGCAGGAACCTGACTGCTCAGCAGGCTGTGCATGCTATGTTTCGCTCCGACCCTCAATGGCTTAGCTTGATGGAACGGTAGTCAATGACGGGTAATCACTGGCGAGTGCACCTAGCAACCTAAGACAGAGCATGGGACATGCTTCCCAGTGACTCGATGACGGGTAAGCAGGTGGCAGGTCGCTGGGAACCTAAGACAGGCACGATTCCATGCCATACGCCTTGATCTGATAAAACTAAAAAGGGGGAGCTGTGGGGAACCACAGGCTGGCCACCTGTGGGGACCTTCTCATTGCACTACCTCATCCTGCAGAGCAGAGCAAGGTCAGGGTAATAGGATGGGATACGCCTTGATCTGATGAGATGGGATACACCTTGACCTGGAAGGACTTGCAGACAACCTGGCGAGATGAGATGCACCTGGACCTGAGACTGCGCATGCCCTTTGATGGACTGCTCGGGGGGATGGGGGATGGATAAAAGACCATGTTAAGGGCGAGAACGGGGGCAGCCACTTCAGTCTTTCTCCGTCTTCCTCCCGGCTGCTCCCCCCTCCCTCCTTCCCTTCAATCCTTAAGAGTAAAAGTTCCTCGAGAACCGATCAGCAGCGGTCATGTCGTGATTCTGCGGGTTGGACCTTTGCCAACAAGACTCGGGTTGGCGAGGGATCCGACACAAAGCAAATTAGTTTTTGATAAGGAGAAAGTTACACCCCTATTTTGTATCATATGCAAAAACCAGTAACAGATGGTTACAGATTTATTGTGAAAAACAAGAAAACTACTCTTCTAACCATGTGCAGGGACAGGGGAGCTCTCCTAAGCACGTTCCTAAATCTAGAAGCCATGAAGATTCCATAGTCTTCTACATGGCAAATAAATTGTAATTAGAGGGATAGCAAAGCTGGCAAATACACAGAGAAGGAGGCTTATCACATTCAAGGCTACTTCAAAAAGCTTGTGAAAAGTCAATTAAAAGGGTTTTCTTTTATTAAAAAAAATTAAATCCATAATAGTTCTTTCCCATAAAATGCACATTCCAAGAACTTTCAAAAGATCTCTTGTATGTACAGATTAAGATTTCTTCACCGAAATAAACTTAGCTTTTATTTCCATTTTCTGAGGAGAAAGTCAACTGGTAATCTTTCTAGAAGGAAATGTGACAATACAAACATATCAAAGAACTTTAAACATTCATTTTCTGAGCCATTAATTTTACTTCTCTGAAGCTTTTTTAAGAACATAATCATAAGAGCATGAAGACTTATGTGTAATGATGCTCTTCACTGAGAATTTAGAAATCATGAGGATAAAATAGGCAGTTATATAAATTTCAATAAACCCATAGATAACTATTATAGAGCCATTAAAGGCAATATTTGTCCCAGGTATTTAATATGGGAAAATATGTCACATGAAAAATTAAATGACTAAACAGTTTACACAACTTAAGATATATCCACAAACATGCAATAATGACCACTTGTAAACCACTCATACTGCATATTTTTTTCAGATAATAGCCAAATAGATTTTTAATAATAATACCTACAGAGAATTTAAATCCATTCCCCCCCCCCCAATGAACTACTTTCTACAGTAACAAAGACCACTACAAAACAAAAAATAACCCTTATTTTTGAAATCCACTTTCCAATGCTCTCCCACTGGGCTCTTTGGCAGCCCTCCCAACAGCTCCCAGGGGAGTCACACAGCTGGTCCTGGGCATTAGCTCCCCAAGGCTTCCTTCCACACCCTGAGTTTGAGCTTTGCCTTTGTCACATAGCCTTTCTTTGGAGAATATCTGTGCAGTGTGTCATAAAATTGCATCCCCAGAAAGCTACGGATGCTGTTGGTGAACAAGTTAGAACTCAGGGGTTGGGAAAGCACAGGAAGGAAGCGCTGAGAGAACCACAGCAGAACACGCGTCTTCAAGGTCTCCCAGCTGGACACTTGTATTTTCAAAACAGACTTCACCAGGAGAAATCAAATAGTTTAATCAGGATGTTTTGCTTTATGGTAAAAGCTTTCTGGCCCTTTTTCCCCCCAGTGAACTAAGGTTTACCAAGAGTGGGCAAAAAGGAAAAGATTTAAAGGAAATGAATAGGGGTTGGCATTTGGTGCAGCAGTTAAGACATGTGCATCTCAAATTGGAATGCCCAATTCAAGTCCTGGCTCCTCCACTTCTGACCCAGCTTCCTGATAATGCTCACCTTGGAAGGCAGCAGGTGATGACTCAAGCACTCAAATCTCTGCCACCCATACAGTGAACCGGGATTGAGTTCCAGGCTTCAGCCTAAACCAGTCCCAAGCCACTATAGGTCTTTAGGAAGTTAACCAGTGGATGGAAGATCTCTGTCTCTCTGCCATTCAAATACAAAGAAAAAAAATTTTTTTAAAGAAATGCATAGGCCGGTGCTGAGGCTCACTAGGCTAATCCTCCGCCTTGCGGCACCAGCACACCGGGTTCTAGTCCCGGTTGGGGCGCCGGATTCTGTCCTGGTTGCCCCTCTTCCAGGCCAGCTCTCTGCTGTGGCCCAGGAGTGCAATGGAGGATGGCCCAAGTGCTTGAGCCCTGCACCCCATGGGAGACCAGGAGAAGCACCTGGCTCCTGCCATTGGATCAGCGCGGTGCGCCGGCGCAGTGTGCCAGCCATTGGAGGGTGAACCAATGGCAAAGGAAGACCTTTCTCTTTGTCTCTCTCACTGTCCACTCTGCCTGTCAAAAATAAAAAAATTTTAAAAAAGCATAATGAAAAGATAATTATTTGTCAGGATAATGCAAAATAAAACCACAATACCACACATCACAGACCACCAGACTGGATAAGATGAAAAGACCAGACCAAGTTTTGATGGGGATGTGGAGCAACCAGGATCCACGCACTGCTGGCAAACCTGTGAAGCCACTCTGGAAAGCCGTCTGGCAGTATCCACTAGAGATGAGCCTAAGACTCAGCAACTACATGTCAAGATACCCCTCCCCCCGGAATTGCACACATGCATGCACCAGAAGACACACTATACAATGTTCACAGCAGCACTGTTCACAATTGCTAAAGATTTTAAACTTTCCAAATGCCCACTAACAGGAGATTGGAGACAGAAATTATGCAAGTCACATAACTGAATACTACACAATAACAATAAATGAACTGCTATATAATCACATGCCTAGGATAACGCTCATCAATACCAAATGAAACAAGTCAGATTCAAAGAGCAATGAATTATTCTGCTTATATAAATATCAAACACGGGCAGATTAACCTGTGGTGTTAGGAGTCAGAATTACTGATTTGGGAGGGTATAGTTATCAGAAGGGGGCTTCTGGGGTATAGGCGAAGTTCTGTTTGCTGGTTTCAGTGCTGTTAACATGACCACTCAGCTGTGAAGTTCATTGTAAGTCGTGCAATTTGTACATTTTTATGTATATTATATATTTTGGTAGGAAGTTAAAGATGGAAATTCATCAAACTATAAACAGGAATTATCTCTGGGTGTTGGGATTATAATAGGTACTCTCATTTTTCTTGTTTATATTGTTTTATTTATTCCAAAATTACAAAACTTTTAAACAATTTTAGTGT
This sequence comes from Sylvilagus floridanus, assembly GCA_949820135.1. NCBI lineage: Eukaryota > Metazoa > Chordata > Mammalia > Lagomorpha > Leporidae > Sylvilagus > Sylvilagus floridanus. The sequence continues at coordinate 69,828,881 of OX463224.1, read as the reverse complement.
TATCACACACACACACACACACACACACACTTACACAACCACTACAGTTCTAAGGTGTTGAGAGCTTGGCCTGGGCCAGTGGCAAATTTTTCTGGACATCAGAATCAACTGGAGAGCTATTCAGAAATGCAGATTCTACAAGTATTAGACCTGGAAATGACCCACGGTTACAGTGAACTCCCTAACATGTGATAAGAGTTTAGTACTGCCTGTGACTGAGGACATCTATCTGGGCAGGCTTCCAAAGTCTAAGGGATGACTGGCAGTTCACCTGGTGAACACAGAAGTACTCTCTATGGCAGCAGCCATGGGTGAAGCCCAGAACTGAAATTTGGGGGTGTGGTGCAGGCAGTAGTAGAAACAGGAAAGAAAAGGGATACAAAGCACAGGAGCAAGAAAGTGAAGAGCCTCACGTCTCCACTAGGAATGTTGGGGTCCATGCTAAGGCTTGAGAGCAGCTACAGATGCATATTAAGAAGTAACTAGGGGGCCAGTGCTGTGGAGTACCTGGTAAAGCCACTGCCTACAGTGCCAGCATCCCATATGGGCGCTGGTTCGAGTCCCAGCTGCTCCACTTCGAATCCAGCTCTCTGCTATGGCCTGGGAAAGCAGTAGAAGATGGCCCAAGTCCTTGGGCCCCCACAACCACATAGGAGACCAGGAAGAAGCTCTTGGTTTCAGATTGGTGTAGCTCTGGCCGTTGTGGCCATCTGGGGAGTGAACCAGTGGATGGAAGGCCTCTCTCTCTGCCTCCTCTTCTCTGTATAACTCTTTCAAATAAATAAATAAATCTTAAAAAAAAATTAAAGAAGTAACTATTATGGTTCCATCTGTGCTTTGGAAAAATGGTTTCAGCATGGCTAATAGATTGGAATAACACAAGGATGGAGGCAAAGAGGCAGCCTAAATAACTTTGGAAAATGGTGAGGGCCTAAATTGATTTGATGTCCGAAGAGATATAAAGAGATGCACAGAAGGCAGGGAGGGAGGGAGGAGAGGGGGAGGGTGTACAGATTTGAGAATAACCAAGAAAATGAAACTGAATGGATTTAAGGGACAGGCAGAGAAGAGGCGAGAGTGGCCTCAGTGTGACCCTAGGAAACAGGAAATCTTAGAGGAGGTTGGGCTGGCAAGTGGAGATGATGCTGGTTTGCACTCGCAGTGTTTCAGCTTCTGTGTGGCGTGCAACTGGGGATGCAAGGTAGGCAGTTAAATTTGTGAGCCTAGCATGAAACCGACTTCTTGCAGCTACAGTGGAGTCACTGCAAGACCACACTTACTTTCCTGCATCAAAATTTAAATACCAGGAGAAACACAGTAAACAACAGTTTTCAGACACTGGACAAGAGGCAGCACACAAGATCCACAAGGGAAGGGAGCAAATAAGGTGAGCCGCATGACTCCACTACTGCCTGCAGAGTTTCCAGGTCACAGCCCACAGAGCCACAGACCAAGCAGAGTCTGGCGGTCTCACAAAGCTGAAGAAGTACAGTTTAGAGTTCAAGGAGACTCTGATGGTGAAAATACTGGGGGGAAGGAAGCTAGCTGTATCGCGAGATTAAGAGCACAGACAGCGGGCTGCTGAGACTCCTGGACAGCTCCCCTGTCTGCCTGGGTTTTGATGTACACCTGTGTGTGACAAAGTCATCCAGAGAAGAGCAGGCACACTAACCTGGAGACTCACAGAAGGTTAGTACCACTGCAGGTCAGAGTGGAAGCCCTCCTACCACACAGGACATCAGGGAGAGGCCTTGGAAGGGCACTGCTGCAACAGTGAGGCCAAGTCAGCCCTGGGCTAATGGCAGCTCCGGTCCTGCCCTAATAAATCTTAAAGCAAAACTTCAAGGGCCGGCGCCGTGAAGCACTAAGTTAATCCTTCGCTTGCGGCGCCGGCATCCCATGTGGGTGCCAGTTCTAGTCCTGGTTGTTCCTCTTCCAGTCCAGCTCTCTGCTATGGCCTGGATTAGCAGTGGAGAATGGCCCAAGTGCTTGGGCCCCTGCATCCACATGGGAGACCAGGAAGAAGCACCTGGCACCTGGCTCTGGATTGGTGCAACTCTGGCCATTGTGGCCATTTGGGGAGTATACCAACGGAAGGAAGACCTTTCTCTGTCTCTCCCTCTCACTGTCTGTAACTCTGTCAAATAAATAAATAAAAATCTTAAAAAAAAAAAAAAAAAGAAAAGAAAACCTCAGAAAGATCCAAGTAATTCCAAGCAACTGAATTATATCAAATACAGCCCATCACTAAAGGAAGAAAACTCAGTGCGAAGTCCAGCACTGAAACATTCACACTATCATCTAGCTGAAAACAGTCGAGCAGGTAGGAGTTCCACAGTGCAGCAGGGCAAGCATAGTTAACAGCAGTACGCTGTATAAGACCGTTGGAAGGGAGGATTTTGACTATGCTCACCAAAAAAAAAAAAAAAAGGAAAAAAAAGGATAAAAGTTTAAGGTAGCATTATGCTGATTGTTACACAATGTGCACATGAATTGAAACATGTTACACCTCCTAATAGTACAAATGTGTCAACCAAAAAAAAAAAAATAATAACCTAAAACTTATCCAGCATGCAAAAAGGAGAGTAGGACCTACAACCAGAAGAAAACCAATCACCTGTGGGACACAAGTAGTAGTATGTGTTTGTTTTTATCCAGGTTCCTGACACAAAGCTTCTGAAACCTTTGGAATTTCCTGAGTGACAGGAACATCACCAGCCACTTTCAACCATGGCTGGATTGGTGCTAGAGAAGTGACTCTGAGTGGGCCCTAGACAGCGCAGGATGGGGGCTGGTGACCAGAGGAGCCAATCATGATTAGCAATGCCTTTCAGCCTCACCCTAGACCACGACGCAGAGGACAGGGGCTCAAGACTGAGTCTGATCACGAATAGCTATGATCCCACCCATCACGCCTATATAACAGGGCTTCCATAAAGCCCCACTGGACAGGGTTAGGAGAGCTTCCAGGCTGGTGAACATTGAGGCAGTGGGAGGGTGACACAGCTCGAGGAGGCATGAAAGCCCAATCCCCCTCTGTACCTGGCTCCACACATCTCTTTAGCAAGTAAACCTCTTCCTTCAGTTCTAAGAGCCTAACTTTCTACACCTGAGGAAGGGGTTGAAGTCAATGTCCACTTTCTAGCTGGTCAGTTAATAGTGCAGGAGGCAACCTGGGCCATGCAACTGGTGTTTGCAACAAGGACACTGCAGAGTCTGCCCTAACTCCAGGTAGTTAGTGTCAGAAATGAACTGAACGTAGGCCAATACACTGGCTTCCAGAGAATTCCTGAATTGGGTGTTCATATTGGAAAAAAAATTAGTATTTCAAATACTGTGAAAAAAATAGTTTTAGTAGGAACATATCTAGAAAGGACTCAAATGATAGGATTAGCAAAGGATGTTAAATGAACTGTTATAAAGTATTCCAGGTAAAGAAGGTGGAGGGAAATGTACCCATGATCAAGATAGAATGGAGGATATAATTCAGGCCCAAATCAAATTTTTAGAATTGAAAAATAATACCTAACACACACAAAAAATATACTCCAAGGAATTAGGCACGACGATGAAAAAAAAAATCACTGAACTCAAAGACAGAGACAGAAATGTTCCAAAATAAAACAGGCATGGGGAAACATACCAGAAAAGTACAACCTGAAACATCAGTGAGCCATGAAACAAAACCAGGCCATCCACATATACAGAGCTCCAGAAAGAACGTCTGAATAATGCCCCCAAGTTTTTCAAATGTGATGAAAACTATAATCTCACAGACCCAAGAATCTCAAAAGACCCAAGCGAAGAAAATTGTACCATGATATGCTATAGCCAAATTGCTGAAAACCAGTAATGAACAGAAAATCTTGAAGGAAGTCAAAAAGGGGTTGGGGGAGGCATGGCAGACATGGCAAAGAGGAGCACTTCTGACCAGAAACAGGGCCAACCATGTCTAAGCGCAACCCATAAAAATGTACAGTTATTATTTAAAAATTTAAAAAAGCAAACCAGAAGACGGGAGAAACATCTTTAACACAGTGAAACAAACAAGAATCATGTCACTTTAAATTGTTTCTGGCAAGTGCATCTTTCAAAAGTGAAGGTAAAATAAAAGCCACCTCATACACAAAACCTAGAAGACTTGATCGTCAGTAGTCAGAACTACAAAAGGTGCTTCCCCTTCTGCTGGCAGCTTTGGTGTGTGAGAATGGTTCGCTATTCACTTGACCCAGAAAACCCACACCTTCATGCAAATCAAGAAGTTCAAACCTTTGTGCTCATTTCAAGACACCTTAGAAACTGCTCAGGCCATTAAGGGTAAGCAAATTGGAAAAGTCACCAAGTAACTGAAAGATGTCACTTTCTAGAAGCAATGTGTACCACTCTGCCATCTGAGGGTGGCGCCGTGGAGTAGCAGGTAAAGCAGCCACCTGCAGCGCTGGCATCCCATACGGGCATGGGTTCATGTTGCAGATGTTCCACTTCTGATCCAGCTCCCTGCTAACAGCCTGGGAGCAGCAGCACAAGATGACCTAAGCATTTGGGCCCATGCTACCCATGTACAAGACCCAGATGAAGTTCCTGACTCCTGGCTTTGATCTGGCCCAGCACTGCCAATGCAGATATCCGGTGAGTGAATCAGCAGATGGAAGACCTCTCTCTAAATCTTTCAAAATAAACAAATCTTGTTTAAAAAGCAAAAAAAGAGGTGTGCCCAGGCCAGTATGTGGTCCAAAAAGAGTGCTGAATTTGTGTTACATCAGCTTAGCAACACAGAGAGTGATGCTGAATGGAAGGGTTTGAGTGTAGTCTCTGGTCACTGAATACATACAGGTGAACAGAGCACCCAAGATGTGCCCACAGTACCTACAAAGCTCATGGTCAGATCAACCCATTAGGAGTTCTCTGTGCCACGTCGAGATGATTCTCTCTGAAAAAGAACAAACTGTTCCTAGACCAGAGGAGCAAGTGTCACAGAAGGAAAAGAATCTAGAAGAAGTTGAAGAAACAAAAACTTTTGTGATGTGGGAGTGAATTCAGATAAAATAAATGCAAATAAAAGTTAAAAAAAAAAAAAAAAGGAAAACGAGAACTGTAAGAAATGTGCCAGATCCGAACTCAAAAGGCCTCCATAACCTTGGCAACTCATGACAAGAGCCTAGGGTGATTACTGATGCCATAAACAAGAGTGTCAATTTGTTAAGTCAAAAACAGGAGTCACTGTGCACTTATTCCTCATGTAGGATCTCTGTCCTTAATGTGCTGTACATCGTGATTTAATGCTAAAACTAGTACTCAAACAGTACTTTACGCTTTGTGTTGCTGTGTGGGTGCAAACTGTTGAAAGCTTTACTTAATATATGCTAAATTGATCTTCTGTATATAAAGATAATTGAAAATGAATCTTGATTTGAGTGGAAGGGGAGAAGGAGCAGGAGAGGGGAGGGTTGCGAGTGGGAAGGAAGTTATGGGGGGGAAAAGCCATTGTAATCCATAAGCTGTACTTTGGAAATTTATATTAAATAAAAGTTAAAAAAAAAAAAGAAATGTGCCAGGTCAAAAGAAAATGATATATGACAACTTGAATATATATCTGAAAAACATTAGAAATGGTAAATATGGGCCGGCGACGCAGCTCACTTGGCTAATCCTCTGCCTGTGGTGCCAGCACCTCGGGTTCTAGTCCTGATTGGGGCACCAGATTCTGTCCCGGTTGCCCCTCTTCCAGGCCAGCTCTCTGCTGTGGCCAGGGAGTGCAGTGGAGGATGGCCCAAGTTCTTGAGCCTCTGCACCCACATGGGAGACCAGAAGCACCTGGCTCCTGGCTTCGGATCAGCGCAGCGCGCCGGCCGTAGCAGCCATTTGGGGGGTGAACCAACGGAAGGAAGACCTTTCTCTAACTCTGCCTGGAAGAAGAAAGAAGAAAGAAGAAGAAGAAGAAATGGTAAATATGTATGTAAGTGCACACTAATTTTTCTTCATTAAAAAAAAAAAAAAACACTAAGGGGGCCAGCACTATGGCATAGTAGGCTAAGCTTCTGCCTGAGGCTTTGGCATCTCATATATATGCTGGTTTGAGTCCCAGCAGTTCCTTTTTCAATCCAGTTTTCTGCTATTGCCTGGGAAAGCAGTAGAAGATGACCTAAATGCTCAGGCTCCTGCACCTGTGTGGGAGACCTGGAAGAAGCTTCTGGTTTTGGATCAGCCCAGCTCTGGTCATTGTGGCCGTTTGGGGAGTGAACCAGCAGATGGAAGACCTTTCTCTCTCTCTCTCTCTCTCCTCTCTCTCTCTCTCTCCTCCCTCCCTCCCTCTCTCTCTCTCTAACTCTACCTCTCAAATAAATAAAATATTAAACAGAAACAAAACCTAAGGGCTGGTGTTTTAGCAGAGGTTAAGCTACCACTTGAGATGCTGGCATCCTCTATCTGTGCAGGTTCAAGTTCCAGCTGCTTTACTTCTGATCCAGCTCCTGGGAAAGAAGTGGAAGTGGCCCGAGTATTTGGGCACCTGCACCCATGTGGGAGACCCAGATGAGGCTCCTGGCTGCTGCCTATCCCAGCCCTGGCTGTTGTGGCCATTTGGGGAGTGAACCAGTAGACAGAAGATCTGTCTCTAATTCTTTCAAATAAATAAATAAATCCTTTTTAAAATCTAGTAGATTGAACCCAGCAATATTAAGATTATATACCTTGCCCAAGTGGGACTTACACCAGGAATATAGAGCTAGCTTATCATCCAAAACTCAATTAATATATAACATGAATAAAGCACAAAAACCACATAATCATCAATAAATGTAGAAAAGGAATTTAACAAAATTCAACACCTTTTCACTATAAGAGCACTCAATGAAATAGGAATTAAAAGAGCATTTCTTCAAACTGTTATGGAGAATCTATGAAAAACAAAACATCATTGTACTGGAGGCTCCAGCCAAGAAAATTAGGCAAGAAAATGAAATAAAAGGTACATAGATTGGAAAGAAAAAAAGATTATCTCTATTCACTGATGAAAATCAATGAATAAAAAATTGAGGAAAATTAAGGAATCCATGCACACACACAAAAAAACTATTAGAACTGATAAATGAGCTTGGCAAGTTTGTAGGATTCAAAATCACTATACAAAATCAGTTATGCTTCTAGACACTGGCAATGAACAAGCTAATAACGAGGTTAAGTGAGCAATTCAGTTTACAAAAGCGTCAAAAGAAGAATAAAATTCTGGGGCTAACCCTCTAGAGCATTGTCAACTTGCCACTTGCAAGGCTGGCATCCCATACTGCAGTTTGAGTTTGAATCCTGGCTACTCCACTTCTGATCCAGCTTCCTGCTAATGTGCTTGGAAAGGCAGTGGGAGATGACTCAAGTACTTGAGCCCTTGCCATCCATGTGAGACCAGCTGGAGTTCCTTCCTCCTGATGTTGGCCTGGCCCAGATGTGACTGTTGTGGCCATTTGGGGGAATGAAACAGCAGATGGAAGATCTCTGTCCCCTCTCAGTCTTTCAAATATATAAATCTTTAAAAAAAAGAATAAATTTGTTAAAAAAAAGAATAAATTTGTAAAGGAAGTACCAGACTATACTGACAAGTATACACTTCTTTAAAAGAAATCAAAGTCTTAAAGACATCCTGAATACAGATGACTAAATTGTTAAAATGGCAATACTCCCCAATTGATCTGCAGACCCGAGACAACCTCTATTAGAATACTAGATGGCTTTTTTGCAGAAATTGACAAGCTGATCCTAAAATTTATAAAGGAAAATCAAGAGACACAGAAGGGCCATAACAATCTTCACAAATAACAAAGTTGGAGAATTCACACTTCTTGATTTTTAAAACTTACAAAAATTAAAAAGCTAGAGGGATTAAGACAATGTGGTGTTAATACAGAAAGTGCAGAAGAAATGAGTCCAGAAATACACACACTTATAGTCAACTAATTTTCAACAAGGTGCCCCTCTATTTAATGGGAAAAAGAACAGTCTTTTCAGCAAATGGTGCTGGGGCAAAGGAATATCCTTTATACATACATACACATACACACACACACACACACACACACACACACCATACACAACCAGTACAATTAACTCAAAATTATTCAAAGACCTTAACATAACAGTTAAAACTATAAAACTCTTAGAAGAAGGCCAGCACCGCAGCTCAATAGGCTAATCCTCCGCCTGCGGCACCGGCACACCAGGTTCTAGTCGCAGTCAGGTGCCAGATTCTGTCCTGGTTGCCCCTCTTCCAGGACAGCTCTCTGCTATGGCCCGGGAGTGCAGTGGAGGATGGCCCAAGTGCTTGGGCCCTGCACCCGCATGGGAGACCAGGAGAAGCATCTGGCTCCTGGCTTCGGATCAGCACGGTGCACCGGCCACAGCAGCGTGCCAGCCACGGCGGCCATTGGAGGGTGAACCAATGACCTTTCTCTCTCTCACTGTCCACTCTGCCTGTCCAAAAAAAAAAAAAAAAAAAACAAAAAAAAAACCTCCTAGAAGAAAAGCATAAATGATTTCCTTCCTATGATGCTAGAAGTATAAGCAACAAAAGAAAAAACTAGCTAACAAAGTTCATAAAAATTTAAAACTCTTGTGTTGCAAAGGACTCAGAAGGAGTCCCCAAGATGGCTGAACAGCACTGGCCTCCTCCACAGAGAGCAAAGAAAATAGCAAATGATAACTGCATTCTGAGGTTGGACAATGGAAGGCCACAGGGCACCGTGGGCATCCCATCAGAGGTCTGGAAGGCAGCAGAAATACAGGCACAAGCGTGTGCTGGCAACTGCGACCTCAGCCCCACGGCAAGGGAGAATCCCCACTGAAGGGGAAAGGGTGAACAGGAAAGCCCCAGCCCGCAGGGATGCAGGACCTCAGCAGTCTCAGCTACAGGAGGGATCTGCAGCATCACATACCGGGAGCCCAGCAAGGGGAGCTGTCGAGAACACACAAGGGGGCTTTGCTTCCGAGAAGGAACTCACACTGCCCCTGGAACCCCCAGAGCACGGGCTGTAGCAGTCTAATGCCGTCTTAGGAAAAGACTCACTGTGCATATCTCCACCTCTAGAGTCACTCCCCCACAGATACCCCCACCACTCTACCCAAGAGGACTGCATCTGCACAAACCCAACCCAGGCCCAGCAGCAACGGCAACCCCAGCACCTTAGCACAAGCAGTGTCCTGTACTACAAGGGCCCAGGGCTTCAACACAGCCATGCAGCTTTCAGCTCCCTTGGGAGCAGGCTGCTTGTCTCTACAGACTTGTGATCTATCCCCCACATTCCCTCTCTCCCTTCTGTGCAGCCCTGCCCCATCCCATGCAGCCTGTTTTTATTGATGTGGGCAGAATGCACACACCTGGGAGTCCATCCCAAAGAGGCTCCATTGCCACCTCCCCCCCACCATTGTGGTGGGCAAGGAAAGACACACATGCCCACCTGACCTGACTGAAAACTGCCAGGTGGCTAGAGCTCAACCACCATCACCAAGGCTCATAAAACCTTGCTGGGACCACAAGGAGCCCCTATTACCTGTGTCCCGTTGCTGCTGACTCAAGTGGGAAGCGATAAAGCAAGACTATACTTCAGCGTCCAAGTGGACCTAAAGTCAAAATAGTCGACCAATATCTGAAGACAGAGCTTCAGGAAAAAGCCTTTGACTAATGAAGAGCACCCTTCAAAAGCAATACAGGGGCTGGTGCTGTGGCACAGCAGGTTAATGCCCTGGCCTGATGCACCAGCATCCCATATGGGTGCCGATTAGAGACTGGGCTGCTCCACTTCCGATCTAGCTCTCTGCTGTGGCCTGGGAAAGCAGTAGAAGATAGTCCAAGTCCATGGGCTCCTGCACCCATGTGGGAGACCCAAAGAAGCTCCTGGCTCCTGGCTCCAGAGCAGTACAGCTCTGGCCGTTGCAGCCAATTGGGGAGTGAACCATCAGATGGAAGATCTCCCCACCTCCGCCTCTCTTTATCTGTGCAACTCTTTCAAATAAATCTTTAAAAAAAAAAAAAAAACACAAACAACTGGTCCACCAGATGCACAAATCTCAATATAGACACAAGAAGTATGAAAAATTAAGGCAGGGCCAGCACTATGGGGTACTAGGTTCAACCTCTGCCTGTGGTGCCTGCATCCTTTGTGGGAGGCTACGTCCAGCTGCTCCTCTTCTGATCCAGCTCTCTGCTTATGGCCTGGGAGAGCAGTGGAAGACAGACCAAATACTTGGGCCCCTGAATCCATGTGGGAGACCAGGAAGAAGCTCCTGGTTTCAGATCAGCTCTGGCCTTTGCAGCCATTTGGGGAATGAACCAGCAGTGAAAGAGCTCTCTGTCAAAGAAGGAAGGCAGGCAGGCAGGCAGGCGGGGAGGGGAGGGGAGGGGAGGGGAGCGAAGGGGAGGCAGCAGAAGATGGCTCAAGTACTCAGATCCTTGCCACCCTTGTAGGACACTAGAATTTTTTTTTTTTTTTTGACAGGCAGAGTGGACAGTGAGAGAGAGAGACAGAGAGAAAGGTCTTCCTTTGCCGTTGGTTCACCCTCCAATGGCTGCCACGGTCGGTGCGCTGCGGCTGGCGCACCGTGCTCATCCGATGGCAGGAGCCAGGTGCTAGGTGCTTTTTCCTGGTCTCCCATGGGGTGCAGGGCCCAAGCACTTGGGCCATCCTCCACTGCACTCCTGGGCCACAGCAGAGGGCTGGCCTGGAAGAGGGGCAACCGGGACAGAATCCGGCGCCCCGACCGGGACTAGAACCCGGTGTGCCGGCGCCGCAAGGCAGAGGATTAGCCTGTTGAGCCACGGCGCCAGCCAGGACACTAGAATTTTTGGTTCCTGGCTTCAGCCTAGACCACTCAGCCATTGCAGCTATTTGGGGAGTGAACCTGTGGATGGTAGATCTTTCTGTTCCTTTGCCTTTCAAATAAATCATTAGGGGGCTGGCATCATGGTATAGCAGGTTAAGCCTCTGCTTGTGGCAACAGGACCCTATATGAGCACCTGTTTGTGTCCTAGCTGCTCCATGTCTGATCCAGCTCTCTGCTTATGGCCTGGGAAAGCAGTGGGGGATGGCTCAAGAGCTTGGGCCCCTGCACTCACAAGGGAGACCAGGAAGAAGCTCCTGGTTTCAGTTGTTGAAGCCATTAGAAGAGTGAACCAGCAGACGGAAAACCTCTCTCTTGCTTCTGTAACTCTGCCTCACAAATAAATAGTTTTTAAAAAATAAATCATTAAAAAAAAACAAAAGTTCAACAACTGATAAATGGATAAACAAAATGTGATATATTCATATTACTGGGGAATATTCAGAAACAGACAAACCTTGAAAACTTTTTTAAAAGATTTGTTCATTTGAAAGGCAGAGTGACGGGGGGGCGGAGAGAAAAAGAGATCTTCCAATTGCTGGTTCATTTCCCAAAATGCCTACAACAGCCAGGGTTGGGTCAGGATAAACCCAGGAGCAGGAACTCCATCCTGGTCTCTACATAGGTCACAGGAGCCCAGGTCCATGGGCCGTCTGCTGCTGCTTTCCTAGGTGCACTGGCAGGAAGCTGGACTGGACGTGGTACAGCTGGGACTCAACCAGCACTCTGATGCGGGATGCTGGCATGGCAGACAGAGGCTTAACCCACTACTCCACAAGGCTGGCTCAGAACCTTCAAGACATGCTAAGGAAAGAAACCAGTCACCAAAGACCACAAGAAGTGATTCTGTTCATATGAAACATCCAAAATAGGCTGAAGTATATTAGTGGCTCTCTAGAGTTGAAGGTTGGGTAGGGGGAGACTATCAATGGGCATAGGTTTTGGGTGGGGGCAGAAGGTAATGAAAATGTTTGAAAATGACTGGAGTTCATAGAACTTAAAACTATTATACACGTTAAAGATTTATTTACTTATTTGTAAGGCAGAGTTACAGAGAGGAAGCGGCAGAGGGAGAAGTTTTCCAACTGTTGGTTCACTCCCCAGATGGCAGCAATGGTCGGAGCTGTGCTGATCTGAAGCCAGGAGCCAGGAGCTTCCTTCAGGTGCTCCATGCGGGTACGGGGGCCCAACAATTTGGGCCATCCTCTACTGCTTTCCCAGGCGACAGTAGAGAACTGGATCAGAAGTGGAGCAGCCAGTTCTCAAACTGGCGCCCATATGGGATGCTGGCACTGTAGGTGGCGGCTTTGCCCATTATGCCACAGCGCCGGCCCACTATTATACACTTTAAATAAATAACCTCTATGGTATATGAATTACATATCCCAACAAAACTGTTATTTTTTTAAGCAGTATAACCATGGGGCTGGCTCTGTGGCATAGCAGGTTAAGCAGTCTGCAGCGCCAGCAACCTACATAGATGTCGGACTGAGTTCCCACTGCTTCACTTCTGATTCAGCTCCTTGCTAACGGCCTAGGAAAGCAGCAGAGGATGACTCAAGGCCTTGGGTCCCTGAACCCATGTAGGAGACCCAGAAGAAGACACTGGCTTTGGCCTGGCCCAGCTCTGGTCATTGACGCCATTTGGGGAGTGAACCAGCAAACGAATGATTTCTCTCTCCTCCCCTTCTTACTCTCTAACTCTTATAAATGCCTTTCAAATAAATAAAATAAAAAATCTTTAAGAAAAAAGAAGCATAACTATTTAATAGAAAAACAGCAATGTATTGTTGAATTTATACTATAAATAAAATTCATAGAGAATAGAATTACACTGTTGTGAGATTCTTATGATTGTATCTGAAGGAAGATTGTGGGAAGTTGATGATACATGCTGTGAATTGTAGAAGAACCACTAACAACAAACTGAAACCTAAAAATTTCAGATAACCAGAAAAAAAAAATACAATCATTACAAAATACCTAGTCCCAAAGAAATCAAGAGGGAAAAGGAATGACAAGCAGATGTAGCAAAGAGCTTGGGGCCGGTGTTGTGGCTCACTTGGTTAATCCTCCACCTGCGGTGCCAGCATCCCATATGGGCACGGGGTTCTAGTCCCAGTTGCTCCTCTTCCAGTCCGGCTCTCTGCTATGGCCCAGGAAGGCAGTGGAGGATGTCCCAAGTTCTCCTGCACCCGCATGGGAGACCAGGAGGAAGCACCTGTCTCCTGGGTCCAGATCAGTGTAGCTCTGGCTATGGCGGCCATTTGGGGGGGTGAACCAATGGAAGGAAGACCTTTCTGTCTTTCTAACTCTGTCAAATAAAAAATAAATTAAAAAAATGCTAACAGCAATTATACAGATTTAAACCCAACTGTACAGATAATAGCATCAACTCTAAGGGGTCTTAGTCTGGGGCCAGCATTGTGGTGTAGTGAGTTAAGTTGCAGCTTGTGACACTGGAATTCCACATAGGAGTGACAGTTCCAGTTCTGGCTGCTCTACTTCTGATCCAGCTCCCTGGTAATGTGCCCAAGAAAACAGAAAATGGCCTAAGTACTTGGGCCTCTGCCATATGTGAAGACTAGGATCCATTTCCAAGCTCCTGCCCTGCCCTTGGCCTCTGTAGCCATCTGGGGAGTGAACTTATGGATAGAGGACCTCTGTCTCTCCGCTTTTCAAACAAACAAATAAATATTTTAAAATAATTGTTTAAGCAAAAATAGTAAAAGGTGAGTGTATGTTAAAAGTAGCTAAGTTTGTCAGTTTGGATGAAAATGACACAATTAAATGTTGCCTAAAAGAAAACCACCTCATGTACCAGCAGATGGGAGATTTTTCAAATCAATATATGTTTATTAAAAAAAAAAAAAACTTCATACTGGTGTGGTGGCATAGTGGGTTAAGCCACCACCTGCAGTGCCGGCATCCCATAGGGGTGCCAGTTTGAGTCCTGGCTGCCCTACTTTTTTTTGACAGGCAGAGTGGACAGTGAGAGAGAGAGAGAGAAAGGTCTTCCTTTGCCATTGGTTCACCCTCCAATGGCCGCCGCCGCTGGCGCACCGTGTTTATCCGATGGCAGGAGCCAGGTGCTTCTCCTGGTCTCCCATGGGGTGCAGAGCCCAAGCACTTGGGCCATTCTCCACTGCACTCCCTGGCCACAGCAGAGAGCTGGCCTGGAAGAGGGGCAACCGGGACAGAATAAAGCACCCCAACCAGGACTAGAACCCGGTGTGCCAGCGCTGCAAGGCAGAGGATTAGCCTAGTGAGCCACAGTGCTGGCTGCCCTACTTTTAATCCTGCTCCCTGATAATATGCCTGGGACAGCAGCAGAAGATGGCCCAAATCTTTGGGCCCCCGTACCCACTGGGAGCCCCAGATGAAGCTCCTGGCTCCTGGTTTCGGACTGCCCCAGCTCTGGCCATTGCGGCCATTTGGGTAGCTCTTGCACTCTTACTCTTTGTAACTCTGTCTTTCAATAAATTAATTAATTAAAAAAAAAAACTCCAATGGGTTTAAGATTGAGGTTAAAAGTGTAAGAATAGAAAAAGACACACCATGTCAACACTAATCAACAGAAAGCTAGAGACACCATAGTGATGTCAGCCAAACTTCAAACCAAGAAAGTCAGCAAGGGCTGAAGAACACTTTCTACTGAAGGAGTCAACTCCTTGAGGGGACACAGCAACGCTGAACATGCATGCCTCCAAGAACAAGACAGCATGCAAACAAAGCAAGAGTTGACAGAACTGACAAAATAAACAAAGAAACTAAGGAGACAGATACGGGGAGAAGCCCCAGTCCACATCGTCATTGGAAATGGAAGCCATGGCAACCAAAGATACCAGAAAAGGAAGGAAGAGAGAAAAGAGGACAGAAGAAATCCTCACAAAGATGACACAGAAGCAATCTTCAGAGAGAAGGAAGGCAAACAAGGAGGGTGTGGGTCCATGGGATGTGAGGCCAAAGTGTTCCAACAGGCAGAGCATACTCAGGTCATGTTGAATGCTGGAGAGGGAGAATGGGAACCAAGAGCTTTCAGCTGGACCTACAGTAAGAACAAATGGCACAAGAAGGCAGGTGGTGAAGTGGGGGCAGAAGCCAGGTTAAGGTGGATTGATGACTCAACAGGAGATGATACACAGCAACTCTGACTTCAATAGGCTGGAGAGGGGGAGAGCAGAGATGAGGGCTGTCAAGTCTAGGCATCTCCTTTGGGTAGCTAGGTTACAGTGGAAGAAGCCAGGAGAGCTGGAACATGAAGAGACAAAGGACACAGGGACTACGCAGCAGAGTGAGGTACCTGGAAGGTGGGGGAGAGAAGGGTTCCATCAGATCTGATGCAAAGGTGAACTGGATTGGTCTCAACACGATGGGGGCCAGAGGCATAGATGGGTAAGCACGTGGGAAGCCCATGGCAGGGGTGAAAAAATTTCCTCCCGAGCAGCTTTCATTTCTCTTGGCAAAGACAGAGTGTAGGGCAACTGCTGGGAATAACTGGGGAGCTATGATGTAGCGAAGTAGAGGGTTATGCAAGAGCTTTGAACTAGTGCTAGGGCAATGGAGTAGGCCTAGGCAGTAGGACTGCTGGGCACTATAGGGTGCAATTGAGGCTGTGGAACATGACATTGGGCTAGTGTCAATGCATGAAAGGATTCCCAACCACCTTACCCTACCTCACTCCCCTTTAAGCTGGGACTACAGAAGGCTGGCAGTTTCCATGTTTTTTGGCGCAGGTGAGAACCTAAAGGGCCAGGTTGGGGCCGGCGCCCTGGCTCACTTGGTTAATCCTCCACCTGCGGTGCCAGCATCCCATATGGGCACCGGGTTCTAGTTCCGGTTGCTCCTCTTCCAGTCCAGCTCTCTGCTGTGGCCCAGGAAGGTAGTGGAGGATGGCCCAAGTGCTTGGGCCCTGCACCCACATAGGAGACCAGGAAGAAGCACCTGGCTCCTGGCTTTGGATTGGCGTAGCTCCGGCCATAATGGCCATCTGGGGAGGTGAACCAACAGAAGGAAGACCTTTCCCTCTAATTCTGTCAAATAAAAAAAATTTTTTTTAAAGGGACAGGTTGTGAATGCTGAGTAACAAACTAAAGGACAGGACGAGAAATGATTCAGTGAAGAGAAAAACCAGGAGTCAGGGGCTGAGGGAGACAGATGCATAGGAGATACAAAGAGATGAGTATTTCAGAGCTAGGGGGCCAGTGCTGTGGCATAGCAGGCGAAGCTGCTGCCTTCAGTGCCGGCATCCCATATGGGCACCGGTTCAAGCCCTGGCTGCTCCACCTCCAATCCAGCTCTCTGCTATGGCCTGGGAAAGCAGAAGATGGCCCAGGTGCTTGGGACCCTACACCCAAGTGGGAGACCTGGAAGAAGCTCCTGGATCCTGGCTTTGGATCGGCCCAGCTTTAACTGTTGCAGTCACTTGAGGAGTGAACCAGTGGATGGAAGACCTATCTCTCTCTCTGCCTCTCTGTAACTCTGATTTCAAATAAATAAATCAATCTTTGGAAAAAAAAAAAGATTTCAGAGCTAGAATAGATGCTAGTAATGGCTGGATGAAACAGAGGTGACATTCAACAAACTGAAGATAAGAAGCAACTCAAAGGTTAGAGTACAAAGGCATTACCCTCAAGGGCACAGAAGCCCCCAGGACGCTGGTAAAACCTAAAAGGAAAACTGAGCAGGACAAGTGCCAAGATTCTCTTGCCTTCCTGCATCCCTAAGTGGCAGGATCATCTAACTCTGCCACTAACATGACTACTTCCAACCTGCCGAGTTATGTCCCTCCGACTCAGCCCTGGACTCTCAGGCTGGCCTGGTTCATCACCTCCCCTTGTCCATCTGTTCTCAGCCTTCTGTGCCTATACAGGACTGGTCACCATGGCTGAATTGTCACATTTGCTGGTAGCATCCTGAATTGTACAGTTTTGCTGACATGAAAGGAAGCTGGTAGAGCCTTTCAACATGGAAGAGCCAGAGTTGTGTTGGGAGCCTTAAACCAGATACAACTCCCCAAAATGAGCCAGTGCAATAACCCAGGATAGTCGGGAGTCCCTGCCAGCCAGCCATCAGCTGTACATACATGGTGCACACTCTGCTCAGGGCCTCCATTCAGATAAGGTGAAGTCATAGCCACAGGACCACTGACCCTCAGTAAGCCCCTTGACTTCTACACACAAAGGCTGCACCCCCTTCCTGTAGGGCAGAGATCCCCGAGCAGGGGGCCTGGGTTTTAGTGCCAGACTCTACCATGAACTTGCGGTGTGACCTTACCCTGAGGCCTCGGCTTTTCCTGTTAAACAAGGGGTTGGATGAGAGAACTCAAAGACTCCTGAAGCTTTGACAGTCCATGGACAGTGGGTGCAGGAAGGAGACTCAACAGCTCACATCACTCAAATGCACCGGCTGCAGGAGACAAATGAGCTGAAGTCTTCAAGCCTCTTCACAGGCACCCCAGCAGAGAGGCTCTCCCCTCCACAAGAGCCTCTCAAGTAGGTTTGGATGACACACCCCACTCCATATGTCATCCCCTTCAGGAGGTTTTCTTTTGGATAAAAAGTCAACCTGGTTTGAGGCTGAGTAGAAAAAGGAGAGGCACAGGAGGCCTGTGGACCTCCACACAGGTTTCCTCTCAGGAAGCCATTGCCACAGACCTAGTCTGTGTCGCAGGACCAACATCCACGATGGGGCAACCAGAGCACCTGGCACCTTATTCTGCTGGCCTGGTCCCACTGAGGAGCAAGTGGACTTCCCAGTGTTTGGGATCCTCTGCAACTGGGAGGGGATGCCACCACCTTGCCTCATCTACACGCAGGGCCAAGCCCCCTCCTTTACAAGACAGCTATTTCTGACAATTTCTTTGGGCCAAGATATGTATCCTAGGGACCCCAACATCTAGAAACTAGAAAAGAGGTCCTGATCAAGAGACTTGGGCAAGACCCAGCTCCTGCATGCAGACATCAGGTCTGGGGATGCCAGCCTGGGGCCAGCAGTATCCAGAGCTGGGCTATTTAGACAGGGGTTAGGCAGAAGGGCTCAAGGCTCTAACATGGTGATTCCTTCAGTGGCCCTGGGCCCTGACTTGACCACCTGCAGAGGGATGCCTCCTCTCTCGGAACTCCTGGCTGTGAGTCCGGGCAAACAGATGATAGGAGAATCCAAGAGGAGCAACCCAAGGCCGTAAGAGCTGCAGCAAGTGCAGGCTTTGTCTAACGGCCATATCCTCCCCAGAACACCATCTTACACACACAACCCCTACAGCTTAGGAGATTCATGGCCAATGAGCCATCCATGATGCACCCCCACCTCCCCGCACAGTCTCCTGTGCGTGGCCCTTTCCCAGTTTCAACACTCCCTCCTCCCCTACCAGCTCACCGAGCGATCTCCCTTCCTTCCTTCCAGTACTTCCTCCTGGTTGTTCTCCTGAGGAGGAAAAGAAGCGGTGACTCTCTACACCCTTTCTGCCTCACCTCATCCTCCCTGCCCATGTCTGGCCAGACCGTGGTCACTGGAGGCCTCTTTCAGTGCCCCAGTAGGTAAGTTAAATGACAGCAGGAGGCAGTCCCTAGTGAGGATGTAATGATCTGAGCCATGGGAATGAACCTGGGATGGGTGGGCTAGGGTGGACAGAAGATGGAAGGAGGAGCCCTCCCTCAAGATGAAGTGGAGGGCAGGGGTGCAGAGCACCCAGAGAACTGGGGAGAAGCCTCATGCCTAGTTCCCTCAGAGGTCCCAGATAGATCCGGGGGTAAGGAGGCTTCCCTGCACACATCTGGAGCCCAACAGGTTGTGGGGATAGGCCTGGACTCCATGTGGAGGAGACGGCAGCAGCATCTGCGGAAGGCCGAGGCCTTGCAACTACAAAGGAGTAAGGCCAATGGAGATGGGTGGAGTAGATGCGGGGCAGGGCCCATGGGCTAAAGAAGTGGGCGTTGCGTGCTTACCGATTTCTTCGGGAGCCCCATTTCAGGACCCCAGGTTTCCTGTGCTGCTTTGAATGCTGAGATCCCATGGGCCGGGGGTTGCCTCCTGGGAACAAAATCCCTGTCTTGGCAAAAGGGTACAAATCCAGGAAGAAGGCAAGGGTGTTCCTGCCCCATGGCAGCCAGAGGATGGAGTGAGTTGGGAGATGGTCCTGCTGCATGCTGCATGTAAGACCTGGAGCCTATTGAACCTCCTGTATCCAGCTCAGGACTGAACCCAGCACAAGCCCACTGTGTGATTGTGTGTGTAGGGGGGTGCCTCCCTTCATCACCAGGCAACAGTCAGACTAACCACCACCATCACTGATTAATTAGGATATGGAAACCCTTATGCCTGCCACAGTCTCCCTCCTAAATCCTTTGAGACCAGATGGAATCCTCAAGGTCTCATTAACCATGTCACTCAGGGACATCCAATTGCTGGTTTTCACGGCAACACAGAGACCATGTATCCTTGCATCTGCAGGGTTACTATAGCAACCTGGCAAAGTCAAGTGCACTGAGGACAAAGGCCCTTTCTGGAGGAGCCACAGCCACAGGATGCATTCGCAGCTGCCCTCTCTGTGGCCAGCCCTGTGCTAGGGCCAAGCTTTTGCGGGGAGTACACATGCTATGTACTGTAGGTGCCAACTGAAGACTGAGAATTTGCTGGCCTCTCTCCCTTGGCTCTACTTCAAGTGCACCTGGGTGATCTCGCCCCTCACCTGCAACATCCAAGCCTGCATTGTGGACCCAACTCTCTTCCAAATTCTGAACCTTCTAACTTCCTGCTCTCTGGACACAATCAGTAATGCCCTCATGTCCATGGCACCTCACACAGAGGTATGCAATTTGGACTTTGAGTCTGACCATTCATTCTACACTCAGCATCAGGCACCACTGTGGCATCCTGCTTTGCCCTGTCCTCCTCCCTCAGCCAAGTCAGACTATCACCACGCACTCCTGATGCCATCCACTAGACGTCTTCCACCTCCACCACCTCCTTCCCTAGATCCACTCTCAGTTAGAGCCTCCCTGTTTGCCAGGAGTTGAAATCAGGATGGTGTCTGCCTCCAACTGACACCAGTGTGAACTTTCTAAACACAAATCTGATCACGCCCCCACCTGGCATAAACCTTCCGAAGCTCTGCTCTGCCTTAGGACACACTGAGCCGTTCTAATCTCCCTGAGGTTCCCGCCTAACTCTTCAGCCCCATTGCTGTTGCACCCTCACTCTAAATCCCCTGATGTCACTTCCTGTCTCTCCCTCCCCTACTTCCTACTTCCCCTTTCTTGTTCACACTCATCCACTCTCTTGTGGAAACTATACCCAGTCAGTGAGTTTGGAGCAGTAGTTAGGATCTTCAGGATCCGATTTCTGATTTCTGTGGGAAAAATGCTACCCACATACAAAGCTGGACATTTCCCAGCCCTCCCTGCTGGGACCCTGGAGATCCAGGCCCTTGGTCTGCTAAGCAGACACTGAGTCTGTGGCAAGACTGTTTAAGTGGCCAGGGGACGAGGGCACAGAAGTGGCCCTTGCCATCAACTCTCAAGGCCTCCAGAGCACAGAATCACAGACCATCTGCTCAGAAGAGAATCTTATCCCCTCCTTCCTTAATATTACAGACGAGAGACCCTGGCTCAAAGGGAGCAAGAGTCCAAGAAGACCCCATCCCTCTGTCTCTCATCAACTCCTTTTGGAAGTCTGTGTTCTGCTGCAAGCAGCATGGAGCCTTCCAGCCAGAGGCAATGGGTTCCTTAGGGCTGATGCTCAGTCTGGCACTTTTCCAATCACTATCTTCTCATTAGCCCCTCTCATCCAAGTGCTCAGGTTTATACACTGATCTCCAGGGTTAAACTCGGACAAGGTGGGGCTGACACTGTGATGTAGCAGGTAAAGCTGCTGCCTGCAATGCCAGCCATCCCATATGGGTGGTGGTTCATGGCCTAGAAATTGCATTTCCCATCCAGTTCCCTGCTGATGCACCTGGAAAAGCAGTGGAAGGTGACCCAAGTGTTTGGGCCCCTGCCACCCATGTGGTAGACCCAGACTGAATTCTAGACTCCTGGCTTTAGCCTGGCCCAGCCCCAGCTATTTTGGCCATTTAGGGAATGAACCAACAGTTGGAAGATCTGCCTGTCCTTCTATAACTCTTTCAAATAGTTGAATTTTTTTTTAATAAAATAGGGCAAGAGGACCATGTAAACCAGTGAATTTATCAACCATAGGTAAAGCTACTTTCTTTCTTCAAGGAGCCCATGACGTCCTGGGAGAGGACGAGGTGGGGAGGTGGGGCACAGGGAGGGAGGGAGAAGACAAGCCAAAGAACAGTAAGCTGCATCCCTCCAGGTCACACTCCCTGGGGCAGGCAGCCTCCTTCTGAAGCTAAGCTGATTGACAGGTAAGCATGAAACCTCTTCCAGCATCAGTGCGCTCCTCTTCCCAGAGTGGTCTCTCCAGCTCTGCAGTTGGTAATTTCTTCTTCACTTCAAGCCCAAACCTTTTGTTCTAGTTCTCTCCTCCAGGGCCCTACAGAACATGACTCTTCAGACTATCACAGCATTTTGCACAGGCTCCTTTAATGGGGGAACTGGGGCATAACCCTCTAAGGAAAGCGCTACCACTGATGTTTCACGAAGAGGAAACAGCTTGGAGAGGGGATGTCAGCTGCCCAGCAAGCGGCAAGGTGGGCAGGAGGAATAGGCAATGAGCTGGTCCTGTCCATGGGGAATAAGATGACCTACCCACACCTGGCTGGATGCCTGAGGGCCCCATGGAGCAAGTCACCCGACACCCTCGGGTCCCCCCCTGCGACAGGCACCTGGTCACTGATGGCCCAGTGACCTAGGATGGACTGTCACATGACATTGCCTCAAGTACTGCATAGAATTTGGCATGGCAGGTGCACCTTTCTGGAACGTGTAAGCCCCACACAAGCTGAGGGAGGGGGCATTCCCTGGTGACAGGTGTGACCCACTGGCTACCCTGCTCAGCACCACAGAAGCCCTTTGGTGAGGGAGACCTACCCTCTGCCGGAGGCGAGTCAGCAAGGATCCATGTCTGCTGCGTATCACCTCCCTGTCACACGCGGGTCACCACGGGCTTCCTTCAGCCATGCTGTCTGCACCCTGGGAGGAATTCAGGGAATGTCATTGTCCTCACCTCCATACACACCCAGGACCACTAAGCTTCCTTTAGTGTGTCAGTGATGCAGAAGGTACATGCACCAAGTCAGCCCTGGCTGGACGTGGTTACAGGAGTGGAGCGAGGCCGCACGTTTTCTGTCCTTTCAGCACCACAGCATTTACCATGGCAACTGCAGGCCCTCTTTGAGGTGTCTGAAGGCTGAGCTAGGGTCCAGAGGGACAGAATGCAGGATGGGCACGGAGGGGACTCCTAGGTCCCCACACGGAGAGACACTGAGCCTCAGGCAGCAGACAGTGTGAGCTGAAGGGGGCAGGGGATTGGGCCCCACAGCAGAGCGAAGGCAGCAGGGCCAGGGCTGGGGTGAGCAGAAAGAGGCACACACCTGGATGCAGATTTTTAGGATACGCCAAAAAGTCAGTGGGCAAGAGACATCCATGATAAACACAGTCTCAAAGTTTTAAAGAGACAGGGCTGGGATTAGGGTGAGGCCAAGTGTTGCATGCCCACGATGCTCCAGTCCTTATTGAAACCGTGCTTCTATCCTTTAGGGATGTTTTTGCATTCATTTTGAATCATAGAAAACCCTGAATCAAAACCCAGCTCCCTTCTAATGTACCTGGGAAAGCAGTGGAAGATAGTTCAAGTGTTTGGGCCCCTGCCACCTACATAGTTGACTTTGATGAAGCTCCTGCTCCTGGCTTTAGCCTGCCCCAGCACTGACCGTTACAGCCATCTGGGGAGTGAAACAGTGGACAGAAGTGCTGTCTCCCCTCTTTCAAATATTTTTTAAAAAGCATGTTATCGGGCCAGCACTGTGGCATAGGTTAAGCCTCCTCCTGCAGTGCTGGCATCCCATATGGGCGCTGATTCGAGTCCCAGCTGCTCCACTTCCAATCCAGCTCCCTGCTAATGTGCCTGGGAAAGCAGTGGAAGATGGCCCAAGTGCTTGGGCCCCTGCATCTGTGTAGGAAACTCAGAAGAAGCTCCTGGCTCTTGGCTTTGGATCGGCCAAGCTACAGCCATTATAGACATCTGGGGAGTGAACCAGCAGATAGAAGATATCGCTCTCTCTGCCCTCAAATAAATAAATCTTTACCCCAAAAAGCACATTATTTACCTTCACTGCTGAACTTTTTAAAGGTCTCTTAAATTTTGCACTTGAGGTAAATGCCTCTCTTGTCTCACCCTAGTCTCAGCCCTGGAGGCAAGGGACAGGCTGATTTAGGGCAGCGATGCTGCTGCAGGGGAACAAACATGTGACAGGAAGCCAGCAGAAGTGGATTCATGTCTGGTACCGGAGCTATGGCGTAGTGGTTATAGCTGCCTTCTGTAGTGCCAGCATCCCATATGGATGCTGGTTAGAGTCCCAGCTGCTCCACTTCCGATCCAGCTCTCTGCTATGGCCTGAGAAAGCAGAAGATGATGGCTCAAGTCCTTGGGCACTTGCACCCATATGGGAGACCAGAGGAAGCTCCTGGCTTCAGAGCAGTGCAGCTCTGACCGTTGTGGCCAATTGGGGAGTGAACCAGTGGATTGAAGACCTCTCTCTCTTTCTCTGCCTCTCCTTCTCTCTCTGTAACTCTTTCAAATAAATAAATAAATCTTAAAAAATAAAAAAAGAAGTGAGTTCATGTCTGCAGACTATTGGGATGGCTCTCAGTTCTCAGAATCAGACTGCACAGGACTCTGCACCACGGGGATTGCTGTTGGGGAACACAGGTGCCTACTGTGCATGGCAGCCCTGCACATCCCAGGACAACCACGATTCAGAAGGTGGCTCCCATCTCTGCCCTACCTCAGCTGGCTGCGGAGGGGAGAAGGAGGAGAGAGGGGCATGGTGGAGGCAGCCAGGGAAGAGGCTGGCAGTTTTGCACGACTAGGAGCAGGAATGGCAGATTAGCTGTAATTGCCTGAGCTGAGAGAGGCTGTTGATAAATGTTACTAATAATCAACCCTCAGATCTGACACCCTGCTCAGGCTGGGATTACTGTTTTGAATGGAAATCGAACCCAAACCAGTAATTACCCTGGTGAGCAATGCCAGTCTTCCCCAGAAGCCTGCTCTAGGCAGGGGAATGGCACCTGCATGTCAGTACCCATCCCTCGGGGAGGATTCTGCAGAGGACTCCTTCTTGAGGTCATGAACTGGCCTGACCTTTGCCAATGCAACAAGATACGGTAGATAGGAATAGCTACACTTTTTCATAAGGAAACCCCACCCAGGCCAGCACTGTGGCACAGCAGATTAAGCAGTTGCCTGCACTGCTGGATCCACTATCAGGGTGCTGGTTCAAGTCCTGCTGTTCTGCTCCCCATCCAGCTCCTTGCTAGTGCTCCTGGGAGGTCAGTGGAAAATGGCCCAAATGTATAGGAGACCTGGATGGAGATCCTGGCTCCTGGCTTTGACCAGGTCCAGCCCCAACCATCATGGCTACCTAGGCAGTGCTCTAGTACGTGTAGGATCTAATTTTGCTTTTCAAGTAAGTTTAAAAGTTTTATTAAAAATAAAAGGAACTCCCACTCAACCTCAGCAGTCTCCAAGCAGAGTCCAGGCCCCAGACTTCACTGTCTTCCCCTGCCTCATGGGTTGGGTGGGGTGACATAATTGACATAATCTCTAGCTCTCAGAAGCAGCTGCTTTGGCAGTCCTTCCCTCACCAACACAGGCAGAATTTTCTGAGCCTAAACGTGGGGTTCCTGAATAGCCTCAAGGTTCCATTAGCCTGTAGCCTCCTGGAACCTGCTGGGGCCAGGAAAGACAGACAAGGTCACAGCAGGCCCTACAGCCAGTCCCAGCTCGTTGCTGGTTCCTGCTTGTTCTGGTGCCAGACAAGGGCCAAGTGGTCCTGAAAACTCGAGCTGGAAACAAGAGCATTCTTCAGGCCTCTGTCTCCTTGGTGCCTCCCATTCTATCTGGAGGACCCCTAGGACCAGGCCAGAGGAGGCAAGGCTGCTCCTTACTCTGAACCAACCCCTTCCCAGGGTACACTCATGCTGGGCTCCTTCTGCCTTGCTTCCTGCCAAGGTAGCTGGACACTGAAAACATTCACTGGACAAAGGTCAGGGCAGTGGTAAGAACAGTGAGGACCACAGTCTCCTGTTTACACATCCACCACCACCAAACAATTTTGCCCCGAATGCGATGCTAGACCCTGTGCTGGGCAAGCAGCCCAGGGGACACAGCTCTTGCCCTCAGGAGCACCTGCAGGGAAGAAGTGGAAGCAGCGGGTAATTACCAGCGCAGGAGTCCCTTCTGGCCCCTTCCAATTGGATTACAATGTGCTCAACCACAGTCCTGAGGTGTCCAGGAGTTGCCTTGGGGGCACACAGACCTGGTCAGGCTTAGTGGGGAACACATTAGAAAACCACAGCTTCCCAGGCTTCAATCAGACCTGTGAGAAGTGTCAGTGACACCAGCATTGGCACCTCAAGACTGCCACCTAGTGACAGCACAGGAGGAATGCAGCTCTGTTTTCAGGCCCAAAAGTTTCTTTGTGCTCCTGTTTCTTTATGTTCCCCAGGAGTTTCTTTATGCTCTGAATGGATGCCTGCACTCAGGAAATGCAAAGGGGAACCAAGGAAAGGAGATTGTTTACAAATGCTTGGAGCTCAGAGGAAAGGGGGGCGCAATGGCCACAGGGTCTGGAAGCTGCTGCACAGTGGGCAGGGGAGGAGCCATGCCTCTGCAGCTCAGACTGCAGACTGGGCACACTGGGGCCTCCAATCACTCCCTCACCCTGCAGAGTCTCCTCTGGGACTTGGGCCATGCCACCAGCTCCATTAGGGCCGTGAGAGGAAGCCCATCCCATAAACAGCCTGCTTAACCTCTCTGCTGTCAAGATAGTTTTGGGGGTCCCAGGAAAACTGTGTTCACCATCAGCAAACTCATTTTGCTCTTGTGGCCTAGGAAGAGGACTCCTTCACAACTCACAGGCAGGCAGGAGTCCTCCCTCAGCCCTCTTACTGGATTCTGGAAGTCTTGTTGCCCTAATCATTTTTCCTCTTGCCAGAGAGACTTCTCACCAGGTGGGAGGTGAGCAGCCCCTAACAAAACATTCCTCAAGCTGCGGGGAGCACTCAGCCTGGGGCGAGCCCAACACAGAGGATGCACAGGGAGGAGGAGCAGGTGTGTGGGAGAAGCAGAGAATGAAGTTGTGCGGAGCAAAGGGGAGCACACACTGTGGAGTATCTTAGAGGAGGCCAACTGTTTCTTAAAGAGCTGGAGAGGCTATTGAGCCACACTTGATGCTCAGTGTACTCGGCCTTCCTAGGCAGCCACCGACAATGCTTAACAGGGGTGCCTGTGGCTTACAAGCTACTGAAAAAAAACAGGTACCACCCCCTAGCACTAGCTCACCCAGCTGATCCAAATGCACTGCCCAGCAGACCAGCGGGGCTATCTACCGCCCTCCACTGCCCAGGAATGACCTCATCAGCAAGACCAGGTGCTCAGACTACCAGCCCCCTACACTGCTGCCTCTTTTGGTGTCACCAGGAATGGGGGTCGGGAGCAGGGTAAGGAGGACAGAGTGGCCAGAAGCGTGGGTAGTCTGGACCCCCGGCCTCAGCCCTGCACTGTCACCTTCCTCTACAAGCACTCAGGTCACAGCACACTCACCTGCAGCGGGAGGCTCCGTGAAGTCACTGCTGTTCCCCTTCCTTCCCAGGGGGTCACCGCTGGTTCAGCTGCTGCCCCTCCAGCCCCTTCCTGAGCAAGAAACCCCCAGAGCTGGGTAGAGGGATGGGGCTGAACTACCCCAAGGTTGAGCCACCAGACAGAGGACACCCAGGTAATGTGAAGTGGCCAAAGGCGGAGGAGGTGTAACCTGGCACCTAGAACCCAGGGCCTGGGGATAAACCAGACCAAAACCGACCCCTGCTTCATGCGAGGCTGGCCTAGCCGGCCCCTGCCCGTCCCGGGACACACGAGGGCCTGCGCAGCCTCTCCTGTCCCCCTGTGGGTGGCCCTGCTGCAAGATCCTGAGTGGCCGGCTCGGCTGGTGCTTGGGCTCTCCGGTTACACTAAAAGTGAGACGGAAGGAGATTGTATCGAGGTTGCGTGGGGCAGCATGGTTCATCCAACATTGATGCGGCCTGGGCTGCCCCACAGCCCCTCACAGCAGACAAGGGGTCTCTGCTCTCAGACGCCCTGGGACGGTCCCCGCAACCTGTGGAGACCATGCAGCCCAACCACCTAAGCAGATCCCTCTGGCACTGGGACCTGCTTAGTGTCATGGAGAAACTACCAGGCAGAGGCAGCTGTCCAAGCAGGCCCAGGGTCCTCATCACTCCTGGTCTGGGGCCCGTCCTCCCACTTCAGTCCTACTCCCCCTCACCATTTATCAAATGCAGGGACTAAATATGGGCTCAGGCCAGTTCTGCTGCTCTCTCAGTTCTCCCTTGCATGTACCTCCCCAGAGTAACTGCACACCTTACTCCTCCCGAGGTGCACAAATCCATCCATCCACAGTGCACACACCCCAGTACACTCTTACTGATGAACACACTCACAAAAGCCCTCCCCTGCAAAAGCCTGATCCATCTCGGCACCCACTCTCCGGCATCTGGTGTTAGAGAGGAAGGGATGCTACAGACAATGACCACCTGTGGAGGGAGGCGCTGGGCCAGTTACTTCCTGGTTCACTGTGCCAGGCCTAGTGTGTGCTCAGTTGGCCTGCAGGGCAGAGGGGGCACGGAGGCAGAGCCAGGTTGGAAGTCTCTGCCGAAGAATAGCACCTTGTAAACAGACGGTCCTGGGTGACCATTACCCTTGTGTTGGCCCCCCTGATTCCATGGGCTCCCCAGATACGGGGATTTGGCCCTCTGGGGTGAACCCTGTGTCTGTCATTCTGATACGAGGTTCCTGGCTGCTGACACAGTTCTCTAGCATTGTAGAAACCTGCCTCTGTGGTGAAGCACAGGCTCTCATCCAAAGCCTGCTGCCTTCTGCACAAAGCTCAACTCACTCACTCTCTCTCTCTCTCTCTCTCTCTCTCTCACACACACACACACACACACCACCCACCCTAGGGTTTTCTCTGTTCATCTTTAGATCAGAAGACCAGAACACCTGCAGAAGGAGGGAGGCTGAATGGGAGCACACACCTGAGCCCAGAGATCTGACCCTGCACCCATAGGCCACCCACGCTGCTCAGGATGAAGGGAAGTGTGCTCTCTCCCAAGCACATGCTGGGCTGAATCCCTCAGCTGGGACTCAGAATCGACTGGTGTTCACCTGCCACAAAGGCCTAGGGTCTTCCAGAGTGAAGATATCAGCTACCAGTGCTGCCACGAGCCCCTGCTTGGCAACTGTCCTCAGACTGTGGGCAGACCTGGCCCTTCTGTCCAGCTCTGGTCACAGGTGTGTGCCATGCCTCAGCATCTTTGTGCTTTTGCTTCAATGTGCCCAACAACTTCAGGGAGAAACCACAATGCCTGCCGACTTCAAACCCTGGTGTGGGCAAGCCCCAAAGGATCCGAGAAATCCCTGCCTCACCTCCCTGACTCCTCTCCCCACCCTAGTCACCCTGAACCCCAGTCGCACCAGCCACCTGGGAGCCAGACTGCCCCAGACTCACAGATGTAGAGCCACTCCTCGCTGACCTCCACACCTGCACTTCAGTCACCTCACCCAGCCCAGCTGGGCCTGTTCTGCTAAAAAATCCCTCAAAAAAGGCAGCTGACCTCTAAAAGCCCTGCAGCAAGGCAGGGCCTCCACCCACCTGCCCCTGGTGGGCACCTGTCTCCCTGCCCAGCTGGTGCCACCCTAGCCAGGACATGCAGTCCCAGTCTGCCCTGTTCTCATCCTCCTACCCCAAACCTGGCCTTCCTGATCTCAGAACACACACAAACGCAGAACTAGAATCTCAGTCAACCAGTCAAGCCCCTTCAACTTCAGGGGAGATAGGCCCGGACAGTCAACTGCTGCTCAGAGCCAAGATTAAACCCTGGACTCCCAACTCTTCCCAGTGCTCTTTCCAAGACACATCCTGCTTCTGAAGTGCACGGACAGCAACAGTGGGTTCTTTATCTCAGGAAAAGCTGCCTGTGTGCCTAAGTGCCACCAGCGTCCAGCCTGGCTGCCCCAGGCCCTTCCAGCTGCCCAGTGATCTGGACCCACCAACAGTGAGTCTGGAATAAGCTGGGCTTGTTTGTAAGGGTCCCTCTGTGGTGGTCTCTCAACAGCTATGGCACAGGTCCGAGTCCTAAGGATGGGGTCGTGTCAGGGTCCTGACGTACTTGTAAGTCCTCCCAGCCCCTCAGGAGGGAGCTGGACCTTGTCACCCATGCCTCATCTGACCTTGTGTCTCATGCCTGGCCTGGAACTGTGCCCTGCTCAGCCAAATGGTCCCAAGTGGTGCCCACTGGACCTCCATCAGCCATACATCTTGAAGCCCCAGAGTGCCCAGATGTGGCCCTGATACCCTGGCTTCCTCCTCTTCCTGCTCACTGGCCTCACACAGCTCCCGAGCACCTCAGGCAGGGCCCGCCTGGCTCACCACACGCACCCTCATATACAGGAGCAACTGCACTTTCAGACTCAATTGCAGAAGTCCTGCTCGGGAACTCACTTTGCTATGGGCCGTGTAATGACAACACTTACTGAAAGGCGCTGCCCCAGGCACGATGCAGGTAAGCCCGACACACACTGTGTCACTCAATCCTCCCGACAACCCTGGGAGACAGGTCCTCTTATCCCCTCCCCTTTTTTTTTAAGATTTTTATAAATGCAGAGTTCCAGAGAAAGACGGGGGGTGGAGGGGCAGAGAGATCATCCATCTGCTGGTTCACTCCCCAAATGGCTGCAATGGCCAGGGCAGGACCAGGCCAAAGCCAGGAGCTTCCTCTGGGTCAGCCATGTGGGCGCAGGGCCCAGAGATTTTGGCTATCTTCCACTGCTTTCCCAGGAGCTGGATCATAAATGCAGCAGCCAGGACTCGAACCGGCAGCCACATGAGATGCATCGCAGGCAGCGGCTTAAACTGCTATGCCACAACGCCAGCCTCCAAGAAGGCTACTTTACAGAAAGAATTTGGCTACTTCCTCAACTTGAAAGAAACCCATGTATGCTGGGAGCACCTCCTGCACCTACTTGCCCTGTTTGGGAACCAAGGAGCCAGGAGAAAGCCACAACACGATATGCTGCAGGGAGGCTAGTGTGGCTGCCCTGTCGGCAATGAGCTCCAGGCCACTTCAACACAAACATCACCTAATCCCACTGGATGAATCAGTGGTAGGACCTGCTCTCTGTATCCAGATTCAAAGATTACCTGAAAAATTATCCATCTCTTCATGGCCCTTCACTATAAGTAGAATCTTCATCTCCATTTTATGGATAATCTTCTTCAGTCTCAGTTTCTGTGTGTGCTTGACACACTTTTTTTTTTTTTTTTTTAAAGATTTACTTCTTAGCCACAACGGCTGGGCGGGGCTAGCCTGAGTCCAGGAGTCTGAACTCCATCCAGGTCTCCCACAGGGATGTAGGGGCCCAAGCACTTGGGCCATCTCCCATTGCCTTCCCAGGCATAATAGCAAGGAGCTGGATCAAAAGCATAGTAGCTGTCATTCTGATATAGGATGTCACCATTGCAAGTAGCAGCTTGATCTGCTGTCACAACGCTGTCCCCTACTTGATATATTTCTGAACTGTTTGATCTTTTTCTTTGTATGAGTGGAAAATATGATTAATTTCTTTTCAAAAATTTATTCAAGAGACACAGAGAGCGCTCCCATAAACTGGCTCACTCCCCAGATATCTACAATGGCCAGTGGCCAGGGACAAGAGCAGGGACTCAGCCACCTGAGCTGCCTCCCAGAGCCTGCACTGGCAGGAAGCTGGAATCAAGATCCAGAGCTGGGAATCGAACCCAGGCACTTTGATATGGGATACAGATATCTTGACCGGCATCTTAATCACTAAGCCAAATATGATTTTTACAATAAAGCAGTAAGACTTTCCTCTTACTATGCCCTTTCACCAAGTTAGTAAGAGGCAGAGCCGAGATCTGAATTCAGATCTGTCTCGAGTAGCAAGCTTTGTGCCTCACTCTCTTGGGAGTTCCAGCCTTCCCTAGACATGTGCTTAGTCCAAGCAATATCAGGCTCCCTTGCTCTTCTTATTCAAAACTCACTACACAGCCACAGCCATTAAAACAGTGAAGCATCGGCATAAAGACAGACACACAGACCAATGTAACAGAATTCAAAGTCCAAAAATAAACTCATCTACCCACGGACAACTGATTTCTGATAGGATCCCATGTATATTAAGTGTGAGAAGGAACAGTCTCTAACAAACAGTGTTGTGATTTTCACATGCAAAAGAATGAAGCTAGACCCCTGCTTCATACTATATACAAAAGTTAATTCAAAATGCATCAGTGACCTACATATAAGCTCTAAAACCCAAAAATGCCTAGAAGAAAACAGGTAAACCTTTATGACCTTGGATTTGGCAGTGGATTCTTAGATATGACACCCATAAGCATAAGCAACAACAAAAAATAAATTGGATTTTGTCTCAAAAACTGTTGTATTTCAAAAAAATCTTATCAAGAAAGCAAGAAGACAACCTATAGAAATAGAAAACAATATGTGTAAATCATACATCTGATAAGCATTTAATATTTAGGCTATATAAAGTATTCCTACAGCATAATAACAAAAAGACAACTTGATTTATAAACAAGCAAAGGACTTGGGTAGATACTTCTTTAAGACATACAAATGACCAACAAATATATGAAGAGATACTCAACATCATTTGTCAATAGGAATATGTAAATCAAAACCATATCATGGGGCCAACACTGTGGCATAGTGGCTAAAGATTCCACCTGTGATACTGACATCTCACACAGGTGCCAGTTTGCATCCCAGCTGCTGTACTTTCAGTTCAGCTCCCTAATGTGACTGGGAAAGCAGAGGAAAATGGCTCAAGTACTTGGCCCCCTGCCACCTATGTGGGAGACCCAGATGAAGCTTCTGGCTCCTGGTTTTGGCCAGGCTCAGCCCCAGTCATTATGGTCACTCGGGGAGTGAACCATCAGATAGATCTGTCTCCTCCTCTGTGTAACTTTTTCAAATAAATACATTTAAAAAGATAGCACATCACACATACTAGGATGACAATTAAAATTAAACCCTGGAAATTAGTACTAGTGAACATGTAGAGAAATGCATACTCTTGTACACTGCTGATAGCATACAAAATGGTGGCAGCTGGTGCAGGAAGGTTTTATGGTTTATTACAAAACCAAACCTAGCATCATGTGACCCAGCATTTCCACTTCTAGGAATATACCCAGAAAAACTAAGGACAAGAACCCCAACAGGGATTTGCAAACCAGTTTTCACTACAGCATTCTCAACAGCTTAAACAACTCACATGTCCACCACTCAGTGAATGGAGAAGCATAACGTGGTCTATGCACACAAGGGAATGGTATTCAGTGAAAAAAGAATGAAGTTCTCATATATACACTGTGAATAAACCTTGAAAATATTATGCTAAGTGAAATAAACCAGACACAGAAGAAAAATATTGTATGATTCCACTTATGTGAGATGTGTAGAACAGGTAAATTCATACAGAAAGTATATTACAATTTACCAGGACACAGGAAGACAAGTGAAATCATTATTAAAAGGTGCAGTGTTTCTATGCAGAGTGACAGGTTTTGGAAATAGGAATGGCTGCATATCACAGAATGTAACTAATGCTACTGAATTCTAAGTAGAAATCATTGAAATGGCCAATTTCATGTTATATCCATTTTCTTACAATTAAACTCAGCTGTATATATGCTACTAATGAACACCAGAATAAGTTGTGTTTTTTTTTTTTTTTAACATAATACAAGGGAACTTTAAAAAGTTCATGGAGGGGCCAGTGCTGTGGCACACTGGGTTAACGCCCTGGCCTGAGGCACCAGGATCCCATATGGGCTCCAGTTCGAGACCCAGCTGCTCCACTTCAGATCTAGCTCTCTGCTATGGCCTGGAAAAGCAGAAGATGCCCCAAGTCCTTGGGCCCCTGCATCTACATGGAGATTCTGGCTTCAGATCAGCACATTTCTGGCCGCTGCGGCCAAATGGGGAGTGAACCATCGGATGGAAGACCTCCTTTCTCTCCCTCTCCCTCTCCCCCTCCCTCTCCCCTCCCCCTCCCCCTTTCTGTGGAACTCTTTCAAATAAATCTTTAAAAAAAAGTTCATGAAAATATGTGTTATGATAAAACCACATGGATTTCAATTTTTTTGGACCAAGATAAACTTACTATTTTTGGCACCAAAATAAGCATATCCTCTTATTTTTTTTCCCACAAAAATGTTTTAAGTACCTTCATGCCATTTACAAAATCATCAAAAAGTATAAAATACTTAGGGGAACACATGCAATATTTCTACCTCTTACAAAAGAGGGAAAGGACCTATATACTGAACACTATAAAATCCAAGAGAAATGAAGATTGCTGTGGACTGGGTGTGGTCTGTCCCTCAAAAGTTCACATGTGGGGAGCACATGATGGTCCTGGTGTGATGGCACCTTTAAGAGGTGGGGGCCTAGGGGCCGGCACTGAGGCTCACTTGGTTAATCCTCTGCCTGCAGCACCGGCATCCCATATGGGCACCGGGTTCTGTCCCA
Source organism: Sylvilagus floridanus (assembly GCA_949820135.1). NCBI lineage: Eukaryota > Metazoa > Chordata > Mammalia > Lagomorpha > Leporidae > Sylvilagus > Sylvilagus floridanus. Next base: position 69,795,258 of record OX463224.1, on the reverse strand, counting down.
GTTGCCCCTCTTCCAGTCCAGCTCTCTGCTGTGGCCCGGGAGGGCAGTAGAGGATGGCCCAAGAGCTTGGGCCCCTGCACCCACATGGGAGACCAGGAAGAAGCATCTGGCTCCTGGCTCCTGATCGATGTAGCGCCAGCCATGGCGGCCATTTGGGGAGTGAACTATTGGAAGGAAGACCTTTCTCTCTGTCTCTTACAGTCTATAACTCTACCTGTCAAAAAAAAAAAAAAAAAAAGAGGTGGGGCCTAGTGCAAGGTAGTTAGGTCAGGGGCTCCCCTTGGAAGGGATTAACACTGGTCTTTCACAGTGAACTGGTTGTCCAGACAGAGCTGTTAGAAAGCAAAGCTGTCCCATGCACTTGGCCACTTCATGTGGCTGGTTTCCTTTCCGCTTCTCCCCGTGCTGTAATGCAGCGAGGAGCCCTTGTTGGGATGCAGTGCCATGCTGTTTGGACCAGCCACCAGGTTGACCAGCCAAACAAACCTTTTTTATTTTAAAAAGTATCAGCCTCAGGTACTTTGTTACAGCAAGAGAAAACCAACTAATACAATAATCTAAACAAAGATACACCATGTTCGTGGGGTGGAAGGTGTAGTATTATTAAGATGTTAACTCACCCCAAATCAATATATAGATTCATATAATCTCAATCAAAATTCAAGCAGATTTTTTTTTTAAATCTATTGGTAGAACTTGAAAAAAACTCATTAATGTGAAACTGAACAGGACCTAGAATAGTCAAAACAACTTACAGGCCGGCGCCGTGGCTCAACAGGCTAATCCTCCGCCTTGCGGCGCCGGCACACCGGGTTCTAGTCCCGGTTGCCCCTCTTCCAGGCCAGCCCTCTGCTGTGGCCCAGGAGTGCAGTGGAGGATGGCCCAGGTGCTTGGGCCCTGCACCCCATGGGGAGACCAGGAAAAGCACCTGGCTCCTGGCTCCTGCCATCGGACGAGCGCGGTGCGCCGGCCGCAGTGCGCCGGCCGCGGCGGCCATTGGAGGGTGAACCAACGGCAAAAGGAAGACCTTTCTCTCTGTCTCTCTCTCACTGTCCACTCTGCCTGTGTAAAAAAAAAAAAAAAAAAAAAAAAAACTTACAGAGAAGAACAAAGTTGATTCTAAATTACCCAATTTCACAAAATATTACATAGCTACGGTAATTCAGACAGTGTGCTACTAGTATCAAGAAAGACTGGAGCCGGCGCTGTGGCATGGCTGGTAAAGCCGCCATCTGCAGTGCCAGCATCCCATATGGGCACCAATTCGAGTCCTGGATGCTCCACTTCCAATCCAGCTCTCTGCTATGGTCTGGAAAAGCAGCGGAAGATGGCCCAAGTCCTTGGGCTCCTGCACCCACATGGGAGATTCTGACTTCAGATTGGCACAGCTCCAGCCATTGCGGCCAACTGGGGAGTGAACCAGTAGATGGAAGACTTTATCTCTCTCTTTTTTTTTTTTAATTTATTTGACAGGTAGAGTTATAGACAGTGAGAGAGAGACACAGAGAGAAAGGTCTTCCTTCCATTGGTTCACACCCCAAATGGCCGCTAAGGCCGGCACCGCACCAATCCAAAGCCAGGAGCCAGGTGCTTCTTCATGGTCTCCCCATGGAAGAGGAGCAACCGGAACTAGACTGGTGCCTATATGGGATGCCGGCACCACAGGTGGAGGATTAACCAAGTGAGCAATGGCGCCGACCTTCTCTGCCTTTTTATTCTGTGTAACTAACTTTTGAGTAAATAAATCTTAAAAAAAAAAAAAAAGATAAACAGACTAATGGAACAGGATAGAGACTAGAGACAGACTTACAGACAGCACACTTATGAACATGCAAAAGCAATTCATTGGGAAAAGGAATGTTTTCAATGAATGCATCTAGAACAATTGGAGATCCATTTTTAAAAATGAACTTACTAGATATAAAAAGTTAATTCAAATGCAGCACAGACCTAAATTTAAAATGTAAAATTAGAAAACTCTTTAGGAGAAAACCTTTATCACCTTGAGTTAGGCAATGATTCCTTAGATAATCTGACACCGATTTGTAAGAGAATTGATAAATTGGATTTCATCAAAAGTAAAAACTCCCTGAAAATACCCCCTTAGGGGGAAAAAAGATAACAGGAAAAAATACTTCAAGTTATATACCTGAAAGGACATGTATCCAGATTACACATATACAAAAAACTCTCAAAACCTCAGTAATAAGAAAACAACCCAATTTAAAAAATGAGATATTTTAACAGATATTTCCCCAAAGATATATGAATGGTAAAAAAACATAAAAAGATGTTCAATGCCACTAGTCACTAGGGAAATGTAAAATAAAAACCACAATGATGTACTATTATATACCTATTAGAATAACTAACATTAAAAAGATTGTACCAACTTGTCACAGAATGTGAAGGAACTGTCCTAATGCTCAAAGTAACATAAAATAGTTAACTATTTCAGAAAACCTAGGCAGTTTCTCAAAGAGTTAAATAGACACCTAACATATCCAGCCACTGCACTAAGTATTTGCCCAAAAGAAAGAAAAACACATGTCCATATAATGACATGTATATGAATATTTCTAATACCCCAAACCTGGAAACAGCCCAAACTTCTAGCAATAGGCGAATGAATCAGTAAGTTTCGTCCCTTTATATGAATGGACCATAAGTCAGCAATCAAAAGATAAGATCTGATTCATGTGACAACATGGAAGATTATCAACATAATGATGTTGTGTGGATAAAGCCAGGCCAAAAGACAGGTGCATACTCAAGTACTGCATTTATATAAAGTTCTAGAAATCACACAAGTCAGATCAGGGGTGATCTGAGGCTGGGTGCAGGGATTAGGGGGAAAGCAGGATGGAGTATTACAAAGAGATCGAAGGACACTGGCCTCCTCACTGTTCTCCAACACACAAGACACTCTCCCACCTCAGGACTTTTGCACTCACTGCTTCCCTCCCATGGAATGTTTTTCCCTACGAGCCACAATTTCTTCATCTCTCCCCACTGTCATGACTCTTCTGAAATTTCACCTATCAGAGTTTCCCAGACCACATTACATGACCCAAAAATTCACACTCCTATTACCCCCATGCAGTCAGACTCTATCCTCTGAAGTCTTTTTCTTTTTTGTATTTATCATTTAGGTCACTTAGCATTGACATTACACATATACACATACACATAACGTATACACACACACCTGCACCTGTGTCTATCTCCCTCCACTGGACAGTAAGAGCTACCCAACCAAGCACTCTTTTATTCATTGCTCTGTCCCCAGCACCCAAAATATGCCTGAAATTTAGGAAGCACTAAAAAAAACTACATTACTGTTAAGAGACAGGTACCACTGTTATCTTTTTGTGATGGGGGATAAGCTCCTTGTCTGAAATCCCATAACCGACAACTTAAAGAGCTAGGCTTCAAAGCCAAGTGACTTATCTCAAGTGCTGAGCAGTTATGCCACATTGTCTCAGTCTGAGAATCTGAACTTGCAACAATTATCAAACAATGTAATTCTAGCCTCTGTTCAGGGAAACAGAAATCAATTCACTTCTCTCCATGACAACCTGACAATAGCCAAAAACTGAACTAACAACCTTATTCAGGAGTTTGTTGCAATCAGACATTAAGAAAAATGTTACATACCCAAGGATGTGTACCACAGAATTGCTTCTAAGAGCAAAGAGCTGGAAACTACATGAAAGTGCCTGGGAGGGAGTGACTGAAGCAGATTGGAAGTGATGTGGATCAGGAAGAGACAGAAGACCTAACCCCACCTGGTCTGTTTTTCTCAAAGGGGTGGGAGGCGAGGTCATTTGTTAGAGTGTGGAGTGTGGACAAGGGTCAAGGAGAGTGAGGGAGACATGGGGTGGGGGCGGGGGCGGAGGTTTCAGGGAATGGGAGTGAAGCTGAGACTGACAGACGGTGCAGGTGAAGATGAAGACTGTGGAAGTACCAACACTCTGGATGCTGTGTCAATTGTGTGTGTTCTGGTGACATAAGGGGATGGAGATTCTGGCACCACTCCATGCAGGAGCATGGCATCATCCAGGCAGGGATGGAGTTGGGCTGAGCATATGTGAGGGCACAGAAAGTGCTGGAGTGGAGGCTGGCGCTGTGGCCATCCCAAGGGCATCCGTTCCAGTCCTGAGTCCTGGCTGCTCCACTTCTGATCCAGCTCCCTGCTCATGTGCCTGGGAAAGCAGCACAAGTATTTGGGTCCCTGCACTCACACAGGAGACCTGGATAAAGATCCCGGCTTCTGCCTGGCCCAGCCCTGGCTGCTGCAGGCATTGGGGAGTGAACCAGTATGTAGAATATATAGATCTCTCTCTCCAACTCTGCTTTCAAACAAATTAAAATTAAAAAGAAGTGCGGAGTGAAATCATCTAGCATGTGGCTCAGGCTGGAAAGGGAAAGGAAGCAGCGAGCCCAGGAAAAGGCTGGCAGAAAGGTGCAGAGGTGACGGCCCGCTGTGTGGTGTGGCAGGAGCAGTGCCTAAGGACAACAGCGTGTATAAAATCAAACATGAAGCAATTCCAAGTGTCAATGCCTAGGAATTTATCCTGTGAATAACTGAAGGGAACTCTCTAGAATGAGAAGGCCTACACACGATGAGTGCAAGTGTTAAGGTGGTCATTGACACAGTGCACCAAAGTCTTCCAGGAACATGCCTGGAGACCGTGTTGTTGAAAACCCTCAGACTGGATGACACCTATTTGATGCCTGTCATTTTACATACATCACCTCATTTTACTGCGGCAATGACTGGTAGTGCAGATAACAACAGGCAGACAAATGACTAGACATGCAAAGCTCAAGCTCAATGTTGGGGCCAGCGCTGTGGTAGTGGCTTAAGCTGCCATCTGCAATGTAGGTATCTCATTTGGGTGCTGGATTGTGTCCTGGCTGCTCCACTTCCAATCCAGCTCCCTGCTACTGTGCCTGGGAAAGCAGTGGAGGAAGGCCTAAGTATTTGGGTCTGCACCCATGTGGGAGATCCAGATGAAGCTCCTGGCTCCTGGCCCAGTCCTGGCTGTTGCGACCATTTGGGGAGTGAACTAGTGGATGGAAGACTTCTCTGCCTCTTCTACTCCCTCTCTGCAACTCCATCTTTCAAATCAATAAATAAATCTTAAAAGAATATCTATGTCAATATTCTGAGGTTTCACTTGAATGGAGGGATAAATAGCCAAAATCAAATCACCAGAGAAAGGTCTGATTTTTTTCTTTTTTTAAAAGATTTGAGAAGCTGCGTCACAGATTGGGGGGGGAACCCTCATCCACTGGCTCACTTTCCAGATGGCCTCAATGGCTGGAGCTGGGCATATACAAAGCCAGGAGCTTCCTCCCAGGCTCCCATGCAGGTGCAGAGGCCCAAGCACCTGGGCCAATCACCACTGCTTTCCTAGGCCATTAGCAGGGAGCTGGATCAGAAGTAGAGCAGCTGGGGCTCAAACCGGCACCCTCGTGAGATGCTGACACCACAGGTAGAGGCTTAACCTGCTATGCCACAGCACCTGCCCCAGAGATCCGATTTTGAACAGGTCAGTTAGGAGTGTTGGTGATTATATCCGCATGGAGAAGTCCACAGGCATTTAGAGCTGGCGGGCTGAGGCTTGGCACAAAGGCCTGGGTTACAGACTCAGATTTTGGTACTATAAGCACTGAGTCGATAACTGAGGTCACAGCATAGCCTGAGAACAGAATGGAGTGGGAGAGAGCAGGGCTTGGCACGTGCTGCTCCCATTTTGACAGTGGGGACCACGAAGCACAGGACTCCCACAAGATGAAGGCTGCGTGTGGTGCAGACTGCGGAAGGGGCCACACACAGCTGAAGCAAGGCTTGTTTCCCACCTCTTGAATGCAGGCGGCGTTCTGACTTCCTCTGGGCAATAGACTTGGCCAAACTGAGTTCCAAACCAAGGCCTCCAGAGGCTTCTCAGTTGTGATCTCTCCCAGACACCTTTCTGCCACATGAACAAAACCACGTGATGCTGCTACAGATGACAGCAGACAGAGAGGGGCCTGGGCGGAGACGCTAGGGAGAACAGACCACACCCACAGCCCCAGAAGCAAAGAGGGACACAGCTGCAATGAATATACTGCAGACACGTCAACTTGGGGACTCAAGAGGGGTCTTCCAAATTCAGGGACGTGGCAGGGCGGGAGCCAAACAGGGTTGGAAAGTGAAGGTTAACTATGAACAGTGGTTACCTGGGTGAGGAAGAGGGATGGGAGCACAAAAATAAATAGTCACATTTTATCATCTGTGTACCCTACACATGTGCTGCTTGTGTCATATTTTAAACAGCTTTATTGAGGACTGGGTACTGTTCAAACAGCATTTAAATTTTAAAACACAAATACAGATTGGAAAATGGAGGTGGGTGGTGTGCACCACTGAGTGGTCCCAGGGACAGCCAAACCAGCTGTACTACAACCACCTGGGAAGTCGCACACAACCACTGAGTGCAGGTTCTGCTCCTGATACTTTTATTACATTAGCTGGAGCAAGGCGTTTTCTTCCCTAGGTGTTGAGCATCTCAGGGTGAGAAGAGTTCTGAAGACAGAACTCCAGGAAATGCTTTTTTTAAAGAAAAAAAATTATTTGAAAGGTGAAGTTACATAGGCAGAGAGAGAGAGAGAGAGAGAGAGCGAGAGCGCTCTTCCATCCGCTGGTTCACTCCCCAATTGGCCACAACAGCCAGAGCTGGGCTGATCCAAAGCCAGGAGCCAGGAGTTTCTTCTGGGTCTCCCACACAGGTGCAGGGGCCCAAGGACTTGGGCCATCTTCCACTGCTTTCCCAGACCATAGCAGAGAGCTGGATCGGAAGTGGAGTATCCAGGACTCAAACTGGTGTCTAGGGCCAGTGCTGTGGCGCAGTGGGTTAAAGCCTTGGCCTAAAGTGCCAGCATCCTATGGGCGCCGGTTCTAGTCCTGGCTGCTCCTCTTCCGATCCAGCTCTCTGCTATGGTCTGGAATAGCAGTGGAAGATGGCCCAAGTCCTTGAGCCCCTGCACTCACATGGGAGACCCGGAAAAAGCACCTGGCTCCTGGCTTCGGAGTGGCGTAGCTCCAGCTGTTGCAGCCATTTAGAGAGTGAACCAGTGCATGGAAGACCTCTCTGTCTCTACCTCTCTTTGTAACTGTCTTTCAAATAAATAAAATAAATCTTAAAAAAAAAAACTACTGGTGCCCATATGGGATGCTGGCTCTGCAGGCGGCAGCTTCACCTGCTACACCATAGCCCCAGCCCCAGAAAGGCTTTCATTTGGTGATCTAAACAGGAGAACATTTTTCCAAATCAAGCTTTTGTAGAAAACTAGAAATGTTTATGATGTTTACATTTGTTTTTTTTTTTTTTTTTACAGGCAGAGTGGACAGTGAGAGAGAGAGACAGAGAGAAAGGTCTTCCTTTTGCCGTTGGTTCACCCTCCAATGGCCGCCGCGGTCGGCGCGCTGCGGCCGGCGCACCGCGCTGGTCCGATGGCAGGAGCCAGGAGCCAGGTGCTTTTCCTGGTCTCCCCATGGGGTGCAGGGCCCAAGCACCTGGGCCATCCTCCACTGCACTCCCGGGCCACAGCAGAGGGCTGGCCTGGAAGAGGGGCAACCGGGACAGAATCCGGCGCCCCGACCGGGACTAGAACCCAGTGTGCCGGCGCCGCAAGGCGGAGGATTAGCCTGTTGAGCCACAGCGCCGGCCAATGATGTTTACATTTGTAAAATTAACCCAATAGTGGTAGGTACGACTTCCGACTATGTCCCAGGCAGTACACTAAGCCTTTATTAACTTCATTTGACATTCATATCAGTTCCTCAAGTTAGAGATGAAGAAACAGAGACCTAGAGAGGGGAATTTGTCCTGTTAGCTAGGTGGAGTCAAGATCTTAGTCCAGGTTGTCTAACTCTAGAGTCTCTGCTTTTGATTCTCCCACCAAAAAAAAAAAAAAAAAATTAGCATGTAGAATTAGCTCCATGCTCAGTTTGTCTCCCATGTATGTCCTAAACCTTTTACACAGGTCATGCTTATTTCTTCTAGAATCTAGGCTGTGAGCTCATCAGGGGGAAGGGATTATGCCTTATCTTCTTATCTCCATGGCCCAACACAGTTTGCACTCAATACACATTTATTGAATAGGTATATGGATGCATGATGTATGACCTGGACACACACCTTATACCTTTTGTCATATTAATATTTCGGTAATTTTAGAGTTCTCCTGCACAGACAGCACTTTGCTTTTTAACAGGGCTCGTCCACTGGAACTAGGAGGCAAACAGCAGGTTGCCGGGGCTGCTGAGGGCAGAGGACGCACCAATTCATACCGGATTGGTATTTCTCTCCCACAAAGGCAGTGGAAGCAAGCAGGTGGGCCAGTTGCACCTATCATGAGGAGAGAAGACAGGCCGAACTTGGGATAGGCTTACAGGCTGAGCTCAGCAGTAGTAGGGAGGGGAAGAGGAGGATGGAGGCGACAGGTGGGATCGATGAGAGCCCCGTCCCAGGGGAACTAAGCTCCGGCAAGAGGCACACCTGTTTCTCTGAATCTAGAAAAAACCACGGGCGCCTAAACGCCGCGTGAAGAGGAGAGCAGCAGGACTTGGCGCAGGTGAAGGCGGCCAGCCCACGAAGTTTTTCTGTCAGCCCTTACCAGTTAGAGACGAATCAGAAAAATTAACTCCAGGATTCTGGAGATTGATACGGGGTTGCGAACTTTAAGAACAATTACTCTCTACTAGCCATCATGGTTTCATCTGGAACAAGAGTGGCGCCTAACACACCCAGTAAGGCAGAGTGAACATAATCTCAGGACAAATCCACGCGGCTTTACGGCCACCTCACTCCGCTGTCCGTACGCGCCCATCTCGCACAGGAGGGTGATGCCCTCCTCCTCCAGTCCAAGAAGCGCCGGGAGCGCGGCTCCCAACCGCCCACGCCGCGGCCGCTCCCCGTCTTCGCCCGGCTCCTCGCCCCGACGCCGGCCGCGGCCCTCGGGCCCCGCGGGCTGCTCCGCGCGCCAGCGGGCGCGGCCTGGAGCCGAGGGGCGCCCCCCGCACCTCAGCCCCTCCACGCCCTTCGCGCCACTCCAGGGAGGACCGACCCTAGCCCGGGCTGGGGGCGGGGTGGCAGCTCGCGGGTCGCCAGGTCGCAGTGGCCGCGTGCCCTCCGCCGGAGGTGCGAGGATGCCCTGGCTCGGGCTCCGCCGAGGCTCTGGGACCCATTTCCGAATGCCCGCGTCCACCGCAGGGGTCTGGGCGCTCGCCCTCGCCCTCACCCCGAGGCCCGCTCCTCCGGCGGAGTGCGGGCGCCCACGCAGGCCCCCTGGAGGGGCCACCAAGCCCCCTGGCCGGGCGCGTGCCCTACCTGTCGTAGCTCCAGCGGCTGTAGGACAGGCTCCGGTGGCTGCTGACACCCTCCATCGCCGCCTCGGGCTCGGCTCCGGGTTCGGCGGGCGGCGGCGGCTGCGCGGGGCTCGGCGCGCGCTCGCGGGCTGGAGCCGACCCGGGCGCGGGCGGAGGACTGTACCATTCGCCCCCGGGGGGGTGACCCCCCGGCTCCGCCAGTGCCAGGACGCGCGGGCTGCAGGGACCCGGACCCGCGGGACTGCCTCCCCGGCGCGGGCGTCCCGCGGGGGCGCGGCTACTGCAGCCCGGGCGGCTTATTTATTTATTTCCGTAGTGCGCGGCGCGTCGCCATGGCAACCGCTTCATCTCCTCCAGCGTCACCCGGGCCCGGCTGCTTTCAAACCTTCCCGGGACAGGGAGCGCGAAGAGGCTGTAGCTGTGCTGGCGTGGGCGTCCCGGACACGCTCCCGCGTTTCAGAAGCCTCGGGCAGAGCGGCCCGCGTGGGAGCCCACATCCCTTCGCCCCCTTCCCGGGAATGGGAATGTCCACGCCCACGCCCCCCATTTCCTGGATTCGCGCTTCTTCCCGCCCCTTTCCCTCAGCACGGAAGTCCCTCTTCATCCTCCTCCTCTCTTCAAATTGCCTCCCCCTACCCTGGAGGTAACTCCAATCCTCCTTCAGACCCCCCCAACCTCTGGTTCTCTGGGCTCCTCGGTCTAGCATGGCCCTTTAAACAAGCATTTCTAGGCCATCTCGTTCTGTGTCCCTATGTGCTTTCTCTTCATTACTACGAAAAACCCACTGGAAAAAATCCAGCAGTCTTGGCCCAGCAGGGGCAGAATGTCTTTTTCTGTACCTGGCTGACCCCAAGGGAAGGCTACGGAGAGAGGGGACAACTTGGCGCCTTTCCTTCCCTTCCCCCAGTCTGTCCCTGGGGGATTTAGGGCTCTAATCCTCCTGCAGAGGTCACAGGAGCCTAAGAAGGACCTTTCCCTGCAGCTGCTGAGGGGAGGCTGCGCTAATTTCCCGCACAGGTCACGTCTAGGTCGGGTGGCAGAGCCAAGTTCCTTGGAGGCAGAGTGCAGGGAGGCAGGTTGGAGCTGCACGAATCCCTGGATCCCGCCGACTCCCGTGAAAGTGGAGTTAGCCCTCTGGATTACAGAGGTTGCAACTGACAGCGCACCTGTTGCAGCCAGCCCGCCAGTGGGTTGTTTGGCCGGCACAGGGCTTTTTCATTGAGTAAATTGAACACTGAACAAGGGGAGATTTACCACATCTAGCTCTCTATCTTATATGGAAAACTAAGAACAGCAGACTTGTAAGAGTACTTCCAAAAGTTTGTGAAAAATGCATATTATTTAAAAAAAAAATGGGCCCACGCTGTGCTGTAAAGATTATGTAGCAGCCTGCAGCGCCGGCATCCCTATGGGCTCACGATCTGGCTGCTCCACTTCCTATCTAGTTCCCGCTAATGCGCCTGGGAAAGCAGCAGCAGATGGCCCAAGTGCTTGGGCCCCTGAACCCATGTGGGAGACCTGGAGGAAGTTCCTGGCTCCTGGCTTCCATCTGGCCTAGCCCTGGCTGTTGCAGCCATCTGAGTGAACCAGCTGGATCTCTCTCTCTCTCTCTCTCTCTCTCTCTCTTTCTCTCTCTCTCTCTCTCAAATAAACAAATCTTTTTAAAAAAATACAAAACCTGCACATGGACTTAAACTCTTTGCATCAAAATAAGCATCTTTTAATTCCACTTCCATGAATGTCTTGATGTCCCTGGTGAAGCAGAGAAGTGGGTGTTCTCCCTACGGGAAGCAGGAACTGTGCTGCTCCTCTGTAGGCCCTGGACCCCAGCCAGCCATGTATTTCACTTCTGTAACTTGCCTGGTCCCTTCAGCTTTTGAATTAGCCCCCTGCCCAGTGCAACCCAGTCATCTCTGTAACCACTGAGGTTTGCCCAGATGTATTTACCAAGGGCCAGGTGCTTAGCAAAATGCTGTGTAGATCAAGCACACACTCTTAATGCCCCTGGGGAGCTTGCAGACAGATATGCAAGAGCTGACTCCCAAACACAACTACTGCTTCTCAGCCACAGCTTGATGGTGAGCACCGTGGCCTCAGGAGTAGAGGACTGGGACCCTAGAATCAGCTTGTTGTGGCTGTGTGAAGCCTTATTTCATTGTCTGTGGAGGGGTGAATTTTCCCAAACAAACCAGAACAGGAAGCCACTGCTCCTGACCCATTATGATACAAGCTCCGAGCATGTTCTTTCTGTAAGGGACCAATGGAAAGATAATAGGGCATGAGAAGGACTCCTGCAAGAAGAGAGGTCCTGCTCCATCCAGCAACATCACACCAACCCAGGATACCTCAAAGGCCTCCAAAGATTGACATAGGCCGCTGCTGTCACACGCCTGCTTTACTGCCGATGGCGATGGCAGTGATAAACAGTCCGGGGCTGGTGCTGCGGCATAGCAGGTAAAGCTGCCACTGGCAACACTGCCATCCTGCATGGATGCCGGTTTGAATCCCAGCTGCTCCACTTCTGATCCAGCTCCCTGCTAATGGCCTGGGACAAGAGCAGATGATGGCCCAGGTGCTTGGGCCCATGCACTCATGTGGAAGACCTGGATAAAGCTCTGGGCTTCAGGCTGGGCCAGCTCTAGCCATTGCAGCCATCTGGGGAGTGAACCAGTGACCCTCTCTCTGTAGCTCTTTCAAATAAGTAACTAAATCTTTAAAAATGACAATGGGGCCAGCATTGTTGTGTAGCAGGTAAAGCTGCTGCCTGCTATGCCAGCACCCCATATGTGAACCAGTTCGAGTCCTGGCAGCTCCACTTCCGATCCAGCTCCCTGCTAATGTACCTGGGAAAGCAGTAGAGGATGACCTCAGTGCTTAGGCCCGAGCACCCATGTGGGAGACCCAGAAGCAGCTCCTGGTTCTTGGCTTTGGCCTGGCCCAGCCCTGGCTGTTGCAGCCATTTGGGGAGTGAAACAGCTGGTGAAGACCTTCTCTCTGTCTCTCTCTAACTCTGCCTTTCAACTAACAAAACAAAACAAAACAAAAATAAACCAACAAACTAGGTTAGATCTCCTCAGGAAGAGAACTCTTGCAGACAAGAGTTATGCAGCCATCATACCCCGCCTCCAAAACCTGATCCCCTCCCAGAAGTGCAGACAAGAAGCCCAAGGCCAGGTGTCCTGAACCAGGGCTGAACGCTGTAGGGGAGCTCTACCCTAGCCATTGCTAGAGCAAATCTAGGCTAGGCAGATGGAAGAGCCTAACAAAACCCCAGAGAGGGGACTCTCAAACCAAAGCTAGGAGCTGTGTGTCAGCATTTTGTGCAAGGGCTGATGTGTGGAAGTTCTGAAGCATGGTTGCAGAATTTTGGACATTCCTCAAGACGTATGTTTCTGGGGGAGCCAACATGCAATGGGGGAAACCCAACATCAAGTCCTGGGACCAAGGGTTCATCCTGGAAATGAGGGGCAGAGATATGGGGGGTCTACATCCAGAGAACAAAGCCCGGAAGGGAAAAGACATTTCAGTGCGACAGAGATGAGGAGCTATAAACCACTCCCTGTGCTAAAACAAGGTCCATATTCTCCAGAGGAAACCATGGGAAAAAAGCACAGTTGCCTAGAACCAACTGCAGTGTGCACGGTGCCCCCATGGTCCACATCCCCCCTTTATTTTTCTTTTTCTTTTTTTTGACAGGCAGAGTGGACAGTGAGAGAGAGACAGAGAGAAAGGTCTTCCTTTGCCGTTGGTTCACCCTCCAATGGCTGCCGCGGATGGCGTGCTGCGGCCGGCGCGCTCATCCGATGGCAGGAGCCAGGTGCTAGGTGCTTTTCCTGGTCTCCCCATGGGGTGCAGGGCCCAAGCACTTGGGCCATCCTCCACTGCACTCCTGGGCCACAGCAGAGGGCTGGCCTGGAAGAGGGGCAACTGGGACAGAATCCGGCACCCCGACCGGGACTAGAACCTGGTGTGCCGGCGCCGCAAGGCGGAGGATCAGCCTATTGAGCCACGGCGCCGGCCCACATCCCCCCTTTAGTTTCTGTTCCCACTGCCACCCCTATTTTAACTCTACAGGAGGCAACATCCCCCCTTTAACACTCTAGTCCTGGTAAACACAATCCCATGTTCTCCCAGTACAATTAGGCTGTTGTTGGAGGGATGGATCTTAAACACTTCATCCATGTTAAAAAAGACAAAATAAAACAGGAAACAGGAAAATAAACAGAGCCATCACATAAAAAGCACAACCCTGCACCTTCCCTCTGGCCACCTGCAGATGTCTGTACTGATTCCTAAAGATGGAGTCTCCTACAGGATTTCCTCCCTAGAAATCCTGACACCAGCACACCCAAGCTCAAGAGGTGAGGATGGGCATCTCTGCTCTGACATGGGATCCCTGTGCAGATGATTGGCACTTTGAGCTTACCAGTTGGTGAGCCGATCCTATGCCCAGCCGCCAGGGTGGCTTCGCTGGTAGAGGCCCAGTTGAGTACCTGTCTTGAGGTGTCATCCATGAAATCTTGCTGTGGACTGAATATTTGTGTCTCCCCAGATTTCCTATGTTGTAACCCAGTTCCCAAGGCAATGGTATTGGGGAGCTATTGGGTCGTGAATGGGATCAGTGCCCTTATAAAAGAGGCCTGAGAAAGTTTCCTAACCCTTCCCCCATGTGAGGGAGAAGACAGACTTCTGTTAACTAGGAAGCATGTCCTGGCCAACACCAAGTCTGCTGGTGCCCTAACCCTGACCTTGGCCACCCCACCCTCCAGACTATAGGCAGTGCAATGCTGTTGTTTACAAATTACCCAACTTCTGATATTTTTGTTAAAGCAGCCCAAACAGACCAAGCCTACCTTCACTGCATTCACTCTCGCCCTACCATGTGTCTCTCCCCACAGAGCACCCTCTCAGTCCTCCCCGGAGTCCTCAGGTCTTCCTGCAAGTGAAAGAGGAGACAGGGACTTGATGTGGCCACAGAAATGGACAGGTCATTTTTCTTAGCGTCCCTAACTCTGCTGCTGAGGTAGGAGCGAGCTTTCCATCTCCCTCCAGGTAAACAGTGCTTACTTGACAGCTCTCACTCTCAGTGAGTGGAGAGATGCCTGCTGTGGGCTGTTTGGAAGCCCAAGTAAGAGGCCAGGCAGAGTTGGCAGCTGAATGGGCAAAGATAGGAGGCAAAGTCAAAGCTCAACCATCAGTTCCCAGGGTGTGTGTGTTGGGGGAGGAGGGAGAGGGAAAACCTCTTAAAACTCGAAATAACAAATTTGAAAGCCATGGATTTTAAGAGCCATTGCAAGCCAGCGCCGCAACAGGCTAATCCTCTGCCTTGCGGCACTGGCACACCGGATTCTAGTCCCGGCCAGGGCGCCGGATTCTGTCCCCGTTGCCCTCTTCCAGGCCAGCTCTCTGCTGTGGCCAGGGAGTGCAGTGGAGGATGGCCCAAGCCCTTGGGCCCTGCACCCTATGGGAGACCAGGAGAAGCACCTGGCTCCTGCCTTCGGATCAATGCGGTGCGCTGGCTGCAGCACGTCAGCCGCGGCGGCCATTGGAGGGTGAACCAACGGCAAAGGAAGACCTTCCTCTCTGTCTCTCTCACTGTCCACTCTGCCTGTCAAAAAAAAAAAAAAAAAAAGATCCATTGCAAGAGCAGGGGCTGTGTGTGTAGTGAAAAGTTTACTGAGAGTCGGGAACTAAGGTTTGGGGAAAAAAAAAAAGATTTGGGGAAAATGTTTGCCTGGATGCTTTTTCTGATGTTAGTATTATATTTTCGGGGCTGGCACTGTGGCACAGTGGGTAAAGCCATCGCCGGCAGTGCCAGCATTCCATATACTGCATTTTCTTTCACTAAGAGAACAGAGATGGATACTATCTACAAACCATAGTTTGGATTCAGCTTTGTTGGAAGTCCTGATCACTAAATGCCATTTCTGATATGCCTGAACTTGTGAATGGCCAATGATCATGTGGTCACGTACATAGCCATCATCTCTAACCTGCAGGTAACAGCCAAAGCGTGAATAAGGCATGCTGTTTGGATTTAGTAATATTTGATTTTTCACCTTCAAATACAGGCATGCACCTAGGTAGAACTTGGAGGGAAAAATCACCTCATGTGCTTTCTAGTTTGCAATTCCACCACATGTTTTCATAACTGCAGGGATGTATGTTGCAATATTTACAATGATGGTGAGAGCTCTTAATTTGATGTACCAAAAATAAGAATTTTTAAGAAGTTCAATCTGAAAAGAGATGGGCAGTTAGTTCAAGTAATTAAACAGAGGGCTAGAGGACTTTAGAAAGACTATTATGTTCATTCTGAGCCACAAATATTGCTGATGATGTAAATAACAAAACATAGAGTTAACAGGAAGAGCTGAGACAGAAGAAACCCCAAGGAAGCCAGCATGGTGTAGGAGGTAGAAGTAACAAAAGCTAACAGTCCTGAAGGCAGGATACTCACAGAGTTTCATGTCCTTAGATGGGTGTTGGAAAATGCCATGGAAAGTTCTGCGCTCCTCACAAGGAAGATGAAAGGGCCCAGAAGACTGGTAGATCCAGGTGGGCTCCAGTGTTTGGTGAGGAGGGTGCAAAGGACGTGGGCCAGCAGAGGTCAGGATGGGAGGGCAACAGGGCAGAGGTGAGAGAACATGAGGACAAGGACCAGTTGAGGTAGGTCAGTTCTCATGGAGTGGCATCATGGCTCAGATATGTCCCTTTCCCTTGGTGACAGGAAGATATGGAAATCCAAGTTGACAGGCATGGGAATGTCAGAGACCCCCAGGCCACCCCTGCAGGGCAGGATGACTCAGAGAGCTCAGCATTTGATTTATTACAGGGAAAGGGTTCTGTGTCGGTGTCTCCAAGACCAACTTCAAGCTCCATGATTCACTAGGACTTGTAGGACTCAGAAAACACCGTTTTACTCAGTTATGACTTGTAACAGTGAAAAAAACAAAAATAACAGTTTGCAAAGGCAAACGCTGTAGAGTGAAGCCAGCAAAAACCCCATGGAGCTCCCAGGGGGCCCCTCCCAGGGGTGTTGCATGAGGACTCAATTCTCCCAGCAACAACGTGTGACAAACACACAGGCAGTGTTGCCATCAGGGACGCTCCCTCAAGCTGTGGTGCCCTGTTCTTATTTATTTTTCAACTCTACTTATTTTGTTATTTGAAATGCAGAGAGACAGACATAGAGAGAAGCTAGACATACAGAGAGTCCTCCACTGGTTCATCCCCAAATGCCCATAACAGCCGGGGCTGGGCCAGGCTAAACTCAATCCAGGTCTCCTTCCTAGGTGGCAGGGACCCAAGCACTTGAGCCATCATCTGCTGCCTCCCAGAGTACACGGCAGCATAAAGCTGGAATGGACAGCAGAGCTGGGACTTGACCCAGGCCATCCAACATGGGAGATGGTCAGCTCAAGTGGCAGCTGAACTGCTGCACACAACGCCCATCCTGGTGTCCAGTTTCCAGTGAGGGTCAGTCTTGTGGACATGCAGTTCCTCTAGGACTGACCTCAGCTTTCTATCTCCCCACTGTGACCCAGAGCAAAAACAAGAGTTTGGGGTAAGTCATTTTGTAGGTAAGTTTATCAAGTCAAACTGGTAAAGCAAACCCACAACAACTAGCACTTGTACCTCTTCTCCAAAGGACTGGAGCCACTTTGCTCACCTACACAAAGAGCCACGGGGACCCAAGAAATTACTTTCACCCTTGGATGGCCCTTGCCTAATCCTGGACAGGTGTGGGAGCAATACAGTATGGCATCCTTATTCTCTGTGTGGACACTGAGATCTAGCTTGCACTCTAGAAGTTTCCAGCAGGATCATGCTGACTCTGACCTCTGTGGGACTTTGCCTGAGTTCATTCTCATGTTTGACTTCTGCCTCTTTCTGCCCTCTCCAGCCATATTTCAGCAGTACCAGGGGCCTACTGCAGCAGCTCTTCCCAATTCCATGTCCAGCGATGCCACGCTGATAGCTTTAAACTGGTCATGGCGGGAGTATTCACTATGGAATGTTCATAGAAACTGGCAATTGCTATAATTGCAGGCTTATTTATTTTCATCTCAGAAAGCCTGGTGTTAATCATTTCCACCACACCACTGGAGCACTTCTTTTATTTTAATTTTTTCTTTTTTTTTTTTTTCTTTTTTTTTTTTTCTTTTTTTTTTTTTTTTTTTTACAGGCAGAGTGGACAGTGAGAGAGAGAGACAGAGAGAAAGGTCTTCCTTTTGCCATTGGTTCACCCTCCAATGGCTGCCGCGGTCGGCACACTGCGGCCGGCGCACCGCGCTCATCCGATGGCAGGAGCCAGGTGCTAGGTGCTTTTTCCTGGTCTCCCATGGGGTGCAGAGCCCAAGCACTTGGGCCATCCTCCACTGCACTCCTGGGCCACAGCAGAGGGCTGGCCTGGAAGAGGGGCAACCGGAACAGAATCCGGCACCCCTACCGGGACTAGAACCTGGTGTGCCGGCGCCGCAAGGCGGAGGATTAGCCTGTTGAGCCACGGCGCCGGCCTAATTTTTATTTTTTTGACAGGCAGAGTGGACGGTGAGAGAGAAAGAGAGACAGAGAGAGAAAGGTCTTCCTTTTGCCATTGGTTCACCCTCCAATGGCCGCCACGGCCGGCGCACTGTGGCAAGCGCACCACGCTGATCCGATGGCAGGAGCCAGGTGTTTCTCCTGGTCTCCCATGGGGTACAGGGCCCAAGGGCTTGGGCCATACTCCACTGCACTCCCAGGCCACAGCAGAGAGCTGTCCTGGAAGGGGGGCAACCGGGACAGAATCCGGTGCCCCAACCGGGACTAGAACCCGATGTGCCGGTGCCACAAGGCGGAGGATTAGCCTAGTGAGCCGAGGCGCTGGCCTGGAGCACTTCTTAATAAATCAATTGTGTCTGAACATTTATTTCAGAGTCTGCTTCCACAGTAGTCAACCTAAGATGGGAACCAGCCTGGTCAGGAGCCTCAGGGAGGTAGGCTGGAACACATTTCTCATACGAGATCAGAGAACACACTCCCTAATTTGTAAATGTGAACCAAAGCATTAAAGGCACTGTCAGCAGGCTCAAGCTGAGCGCCAGCTGTCCAACCCGTGGGCTCCATGACCCGGCAGTCCGAGAGCACCCGAGGTCTCTGCAGTAGTAACACTGCATGGTCTCTGGAAGGCCGTGTGGAGCTGTCATCTCTGGAGTTTGGCGCAGCTTTCTACACCAGAGAAGTACTCATAATTGGAAAAGGGGCTCATGGTGTGCTCCTGGGGCCCAACAGAGCTTGAAGACTTGACAGTGGGACATCACTCTATACTGGAGCTGCCCTCTGTGGTCTGGGACAGCAGCTCTGACCTAGCAGTGCACTGCAGTAACAGGGACACACCTAGGATTGGATCTCAGGTAGGGGGCACAAGGAAACTACAGGAAAAGGCGATTCAGACTCCCTGCCATGAGGCCCTGCGGCACCTGCTGCTCCCTCTGCTCACGGGTTCATGGATGTGAGGGTATTCCTCACTATCAGTGCTGTAGAAGGGAAGAGAGTCTGGAGTATGGACAGGTAGGCTGGCTACAGTGGCAAGAATGGAAAATGAAAGGCTGCTGTACTCGAGAGGTCAAGTGAGTGGGAAAGGCCTTGGGCAGGACACTTGGCCAGCAACTTTACTTGCAGGGACATACAGCACGAGCTATAGATGCTCACAGGCTTTGGGGTGGTGGAGAGGAAGGTGACTGGTTGGTCAGAGGCCTGGGAGAAACAGGACTGGAACACGGGAGAAGGAAGTGTGGAGAAAAGGCCTAGTGGGGTGGAGCCATATTGTGTAGCTGTGTGTGTCTCAGGTCAGTGCCCCGCAGGAAGCATCTGTGTGGACCAGGTATACGAGTGACCTGCCTGTGGGCCATCTGTTTCCATCCACGGGTTCACTCCTCACTTCATTCATCCTGTTAACCTCTCTGTGAAACCCCTTGCAGCTGACTGCCTCCTTAAAGAGTCAGAGTCAGGGCAGACTCCCTGGGTGGGTGGGGCACGAGCCGATCCGAGCAGTCCGAGGCATGCACCTCTGCACACACTTGCCACTACGCCTGGCCTGACTTCAGTCCAGCAGTGGCAATGATTTCCATGCCCATTTGCATGCATCCCCCTCTTCACGCCCTCCTAATCAGCTAAGGGCCCAGTCCACCTGTCCATGCAGGCGCTAAGTGTGAGGAAGTTAACCCTCTGAGGGTTCTTAAGCCGCTGGGGAAATCGGCTAGGTGCCTGGCTCTCCAGTGTCTCAGTGAGAGATTCACAGTTCCTTGGAGGGAGGATCCTTGGTGGGACTGAGTCCCCACTGTCACAGACACAACCAGTGTAATACTTCAGGTTGTATTAGGTTCGCTCTTCTCTTGTCCCCACTGACTTTTGCCTTTGGCGCATGTTGTCGGCTGGTTGTGCTCCCCTGAAGGACATGTGGAAGTCCTAAGCCTTGACACCTGTGAAGGTGACCTTGTTTGAAAATTCAGGTCTTTGCACATGTGATCAAATTAACATGGGCTCATTAGAGTGGGCCCTAACCCAATGTGACTGGTGACCCTCTAAGAAGGAGGAAGTCTGCACACAGACACACGAGAACACCATGTGACAACGGAGTTGGGAACTGAAGTGCTATCACCTGCAAGCCAAGGGATGCCTGGGGCTGCTGTAGGCTAGAAGGGCAGAGGAGGATCCTCTCCTCCAGGCTCTGGCGGGAGCAGGGCTCCACAAATACTGATTTTGTTCTGGTAGCTTCCAGAACTGTGCAGACTTTTGTTGTTTTAAGTCACCAAGTTTGTGGTATCTAAGACCACCCTAAAACTCTGAAACAGACCATCTTGCACATAAACCACAACCCCCCAGTCCTGGTGACTCTTGCAGGGGAACTAAACCAAGTATGTTCCCTCTGCAGCTGAAGTTTCAGATCTAGATCTGAGGCTTCTATTCTCAGCTAATGGTTACTTCAATCTATTCTTCCAGTCCCGGTCAGCTAGGCAACTTTACTTGGACTGCTGGATGTTATCCTACCTCGAACCTCTCACTTCTCCAATCTCCAGAATTTGGCAAGAGCACCCACTTAGCTGCTAGCACCTGTAGTACTAATGGAAAGGCCAGGTTGCCTTATAAGGGTACTTCAAAAAGGCTAAGTTCAATTTGGTGCAAAAATGGAAACCCATGCACAGATTTTTCACATGCACGTCCATGAACTTTTTGAAACCACTGTATAAGGGTGTCATCACTCTGTGGCTCCAAAGATGGCCAAAAAAAGCATCTCCAGAAGCTGTGGTCTTCTGTTTTGCGGCCATTCCAAAGCTTAAGCAGCTTTCTCTGGGCAGGCTCAGTCAACAGCTCCAGACTATGGGCAACCAGTGGTCTTTTAAGTGGTGCAAAGGTGCCCTCTAGTGGCTAAAACTTAGAAAGCTCAGGCATAGAACAACTGCTTTAATGACTGAAGTTGGTTATGAACAGGACTGACTGACGCTGTGGGACAAGGGACCACCATAAAATTGACAACATGGGACAGAAGCATAAGCACAGGGTTAGAAGTCCCCAGTCAGACAAAGTATCATCACCAGGCTGACTAATCAAGGTGGACAATCGAACATGGGGCCAACAGGATCTGATTCACAGCCTAGATTATCACCACAGGGAAAAGGGATTGGCTGGATATGTTAACACTGATGATCTTCGAGGGGCAAATCAGAATTGTTTTCTAATCCTTGAAAATATGCACATCACTCTTACAACTAAAAATGTCACTGTCCATGAAAGGAGACCAAGATTTTCAGATGGTTTGCTCTCTTTCTCCAACTGTTAGCCCTAACAGCTGGAGAAAGTCGCTGTAAGGTCACAAGGATCCTTTGTCTTTTGCAGAGGTAGCAAGAGTATCAGCCTCTCCAGTTCCCTAAAAGATCCCCAGTGAAGCCCTCCTCATGCAGTGGCACAACTGTGCACTCCCCCCAGCGGGCAGGGGAGCCTCCTGCCCTACTATCGGTGGAGAGCAAAGGCAACAGTCCCACTGCGTGTACTTCAAATGACCCAGACAGTTGCAGACCCCAGGACCTTCCTGAGCTGCTGAGAGCAAAGGGGCCTTGCCCCCCCCCCCCCCCCCCTGCTAACCACAGACACCCTCCACAACTGCCTGGGGTGTCCCCTTTTCTCTACCTTCCAATTGTCAGAGTGCATACTCCACCCAGTGCTAGCACAGTATTTAGCAAATAGCAGCTCACAGAATGCTAAGTGAACAAACAACAAATGATGTTCATATACATGGGGCCACCATTCTTGGTGTCAAGCTATCAATGTGATGCTTTTAGGGACTCTGCTACTTGAGATCAATTTGCTCACTGGGTCTGCTAGGCCAGAGCCAGCGTTCTTGCAGGGTTAGTATTGCTGGAGGTGATAAGTTCCCTCTGTCAGTGCAATTAAGATGCTCATGAGTGTGGCTTCCATGGGACCAGTGTGTCCGTGCATCTCGTGTAGACTGTCCATCAGATGAGGACTCCCCTAAGGTGAAAGTGCTCCTGACCTCAGTGTAACCAGGACCCCACCGGGGAAGGTGCAGGAACATACCACTTAGGCCTATGAAGCTAACGTTCTTCATCAAAGCAACCATCAGAATGAAGTTCATGGACACTGGGAGACTGCTGCCGAACAGATTCTGTGGGTGAGAGACAGTAGGTGAGAAATCAAGGGCTGTTGGCCCACGGCCTGGTTGGGCTGGGTGGCTGGCAATGGCTGTGGGACTGGGGACAAGGACCACTTAATTTAGGTGGCTTGGATCAGTAGCATGATGGGATATCATTTTGGAATAAAGTAGATTAGTAATTTGAGGGTTTTAGTCTGAGAAATGATTGGCAGGGGAGTTCTTTGGTAAGCTGTTTCAAGGGCTGGTTAGGGAGTTGAGTGGCCAATACAGAAATTATTGTGATAGGGTGGACATGGTGGTGGGGGTGGTGGGGTGGGTAGAGAGCAATACCTTGGTTACAGGTGTTGTAGTCTTGTCTTGTTTCTCAGCCTGGAAATCCCACTGCAGCTGTAACCTGCTGGTCAGAGGCCACTTCCCACTCAGCTTGGCAGGAGAGCCAGTCTCAGGTTTGCTGGGCCATTGTTTGTTTCTGCCTCACCACCTGGGCCTTTTACTCCCGAGTTCATGACTGTTGACTGCTCATCCACTCTTCAGGTGACCAACGGTGTGATCATTCTGAAAGGCACCCCATCCCTCTCTGGAAGTGTTCTGAGGTCTCCCTAGCTAATGTGGTGTTGGCATGCCTCATAAATGGTTCTCTCACACACCCCACCACCAGCATCTTGACCACAGCCTGCTTCTGCCTCGTCTCACTTCCAGGCAGTCCTCCCAGCTGTCGTTCAAGTTCTACGCCAGGGGGGTCTACTTTCACTTCCTCAGAAGCCATCTTCCCCAGTGGATCCCGTAGCGTTTTACAGTCTCAGGTCCAGAGAAGTGGTCCTGCTTCAGCTGCTCTTGGCTTGAACCAGTGAGGCTTCCTCTGCCCTACACTTTGCAAAAGCGGGTCCCGCCTTCCAGGCTGAGCAGCCTCTAGGCAGAGGGAGTTGGACTTTGCCCTCTAGAAGAGAAGAGGCTGGGTAGAGATGTGGAGTGGCCGGGGCAAGGCTGAGGTGAGCCCCAGGAGGGAGCATGGAGCACTTTGGAAACAGATGTGGTGGGTGATGCTTAGTTCATTCCAAGCCACTTCATGTACAAATAGAAACCATGTTTCTAATTTCCTGGGCATGTGATAAACCAGTACCTAGAACTTTCTAAGATGGTCAACCCTCTAACTTTTTAATGAAATAGTATATGCTTACAGAAAATTATGGAAAATAACCAAGTACCTAGATTCCCAGTACTTGGCTTTGTAGACTCAACACTGTGTCGGCCGTATCTCCTGTCTTCTCAGCTGAAATCATTCTTCCATCCTTTGCCAACACCATCCCCCCCATCCTCCTTCTCTCCCTGAATTTGTACCATTCTTTTGCCGTTTCTTATTTTCCATTGTAGACATAAACAAGGTAAGATATTGTTTTGTCACATTTTATTTTTTTGAAAAGATGTCACATAAACATAAGATCCTAAAGTTAGAATTCACAGCAAAAGGTCAATCCTGCCTTCCTTGTGGCACACGGGGCACCTTCCCCCACGACGAGCACTGACAGCAGCTACTCGCCATTTTTGCCATTTACATACAATGGCTTCTAAGTCTAGGACAAAACTAAGCAAATGGTAAATAACGCCACAGGTCATGTTCTGCTCATGTGTGGCTCTTTATTTATAACGTCATTATACATGAACCCACCAGCGCACCTAAACTAGATCATTGCCAGTAACTTAAACCCACTTATTTTAAGTCACTTGCCTCTCCCCCCTCCAAGGTAAACACTACTATGAATTTATAGTCCACTGTTCTTTTCTCATTATTCACAAATTCCACACTTGTGAATTCACCTCTTGCCAAATTGATTTCTAACTCCAGCATCAACACACGCTGTGCTGCTTTTGCAGCTGTTCCCAGATACGCACAGAACGGCAAACAGTTGCAAACCCCTGCCACGCATGATCCTGATGCAAGTGGAACAAGGCCTTCTTGTTTTCAGCTCTAGGTTCCTGTGCACAGTGTTGCTGTGTTGCTGCCCAAAATGGCCTGCCAGCATGGTGCTGAAGTAGTGACTGGCATTCCTGAGCACAAGGCTGTGATGGACCTCACAGAGAAGGCACGTGTGTGAGACGTGCCCGTGTTAGAGCACCGTTGGCTGTCAGCTCAATGTTAGTGAACCAACTAGGTACACAAGATGCCTTTAAAGAGAAACACGCATGAAACAAGGATACGTACTCACTGCTGTCACGAGCCCCAGCCAACAACTGCAACCCAACCCTTACCTCCCCCTAGGAATGAAGGTTTGGTAGGCGCTAAGTCAGTGGCGGTGGTGACTGTGCCACACACTGCAGATGACGAGAATTATCATGCCGACCAATTATACATACATACAAGTCTATCTGTCAAAACCACAGTCCTGTTTCACTTTTTTTTTTTGATAGGCAGAGTAGACAGTGAGAGAGAGAAAGGTCTTCCTTTACCGTTGGTTCACCCTCCAATGGCTGCTGCAGCCGGCGCACTGCGCTGATCCGAAGGCAGGAGCCAAGTGCTTCCTCCTGGTCTCCCAGGCGGGTACAGGGCCCAAGCACTTGGGCCATCCTCCACTGCACTCCCGGACCACAGCAGAGAGTTGGCCTGGAAGAGGGGCAACCGGGACAGAATCCGGCGCCCCGACCGGGACTAGAACCTGGGGTGCCGGTGCCGCAGGTGGAGGATTAGCCTAGTGAGCTGCGGCGCCAGCCTCACTTGTTTTTGAGTTTGAGTATCATCAGTGGTTCTGTCTTCTAAGGCCAGCTTTGTTCACTCAGCATCCTTAGCAAGACCACTCGCACTGCTACAGCTGCACAACCTTCTGCGCTGTTTCAGATGTGTCTCCTGCAAACCGCACACGCCTCGGCTTTCATTCTGCTTTAATATCACACGTTTTCCCTTCTCCGAGGAAAGGCTGGTGAAGCCCTTTACAGTTTTTACATTTATTGTCATTTCTGGATGTATTTGAACTCATTTTTGGCACTTTGTTTTACCAACCCCTATGCTCATTTCCCAAATTTGAAAATACTTGTTTTATTTTATTTTTTTATTTTTATTTTTTTTTTTTATTTTTTTTTTTTTATTTTTTTTGACAGGCAGAGTGGACAGTGAGAGAGAGAGACAGAGAGAAAGATCTTCCGTTGCCGTTGGTTCACCCTCCAATGGCCGCCGCAGACGGCGCGCTGCGGCCGGCGCACCGTGCTCATCCGATGGCAGGAGCCAGGAGCCAGGTGCTTTTCCTGGTCTCCCCATGGGGTGCAGGGCCCAAGCACCTGGGCCATCCTCCACTGCACTCCTGGGCCACAGCAGAGGGCTGGCCTGGAAGAGGGGCAACCGGGACAGAATCCGGCGCCCCGACCGGGACTAGAACCCGGTGTGCCGGCGCCGCAAGGCGGAGGATTAGCCTGTTGAGCCACGGCGCCGGCCGAAAATACTTGTTTTAAAAGATTTATTTATTTCTTTGAAAGGCAGAGCTAGAGAGAGAATCGATCAAATGCATCTTCCATTCGCTGGTTCCTTCCCCAAATGGCCAAAAAGGCCCCGGTGGGGCTAGGCCAAAGCCGGAAGCCAGGAACCCCATCCAGGCCTCCCATGTGGGTGGCAGGGGCCCAGGCATTTGGGTCATCTTGCACTACTTTCCCAGGTGCATCAGCAGGGAGCTGGATGGGAAGTGGAGCAGCTGGGACTTGAACCAGTGCCCATGAGATGCCGGCATTGCAGGAGGTTCTTAACCCACTACACAACAATGGCGGCCTCCTCTTAGTTTTCTCTTATTCTAGTATCTTTCATCACTATTTATTTAGAGACTATGTATCCAGTAGTTAACCTTGGAGTTATCTGTAGTCATTTAAGACTAAAGCCGACAGTAACTCCCATCCTAAAAAATGTAACACTGAAACCTCTGAGCTGGCTGATCAATCCTCCTTCCACTGAGCATTCTATTTCTAACCTCACAATTCGGCATAATCAGTATCACTCTGTAGATAACATGTGTTCATTTTCCTACAAAAGAAGTATCCCCACCCATTCCGTATGACCCCCCAGCAAGTGCCCTTGCTAAGATTACAGATCTGAGATCCACGCTGGTGCTCACCATGTTGGTTATAAGATCTCCTGCTATTTATGCTATGGGTCAGGCAGGATTCTCTGCCAAGTTGGCCTGGCATTTATTAATTCACTGTATCTGTACAACACTCCTCATGGGCTATGTATTATTACGATCCACATCATAACACTGCTAGAATTTGTTCTTCCTAAGTTACACATCTCAAGACCAGGATTAGGAACAGGCCTCTTTGATTCCATCGGCTTCATTAACCTTTTCATTCCAGTATGTAGCAAACCCTTGAGTCCCCGAATCACTGTTTCCTTCTCAATCCAAGCTATCTCACAGCGCCCAGGCACAACTCCAGGATATCAGAGGAGGGATGTCTGAGCTGACCTAGGCAAACACTTCATCTCTGAGAAATGGCATCCCGTGGCTTCGATTCAGCCATTGGCAGCGCAAGAAAATCCAAGGCGGCTCTCAAGCTACAGACAACACCTGAGAATTTCCTGTAGTTTTTGGGAAATCTTTTAAAACTTGAACCTACGAATCCTTGGCGGCACAGGTCCATCCTATCCTAAGGCAATGACCACTCTACTTTTAGTCCAGAGCAGGCACTCAATTCTCTCAACTATTTCTTCTCCATGGATTCTCATTTTTCATTTCCCATGGAAACACACAAGTCACCAAGAACGACTCAGGTATTGTCAGTGGACACCTTTTAAGACTGAAAACCGAAAGAACAATTTGGTAAAGCAGTAATCCTCACCACGGACAGGGCGTCTTTCCACCAGCATGGGCCCAGCCCGAGACCTGTGTCCATCCTCTCTCCCTCTCCGCCCACTCTCTGGCACACCTGCAGGTACTTCCAGCACTGGCAGGAGGCAACCCTTTGTGCTGCCATCCATGCAAGATGCTACGGAGCAGAAGTGACAAAAGTTAACTTTCTCAGAGGCTCTGATCATAGACAAGAGAGGGACAGAGTACCCTTGGAAAATAGCGTGAAGGCGGCCATCTGGTGGGCTTAGAAGCAGCTAACGTAGCTGGGGCTGTGGGTGCCAACTACTGCCGATGAGTCACACTGAACACTGTCACCACGCCCTGCCTCCTGGTACCTGTGTGAGCTCTACAACAGTTTCCTTCCTTGCAGCGGGCAATAAACTCACAGAAGATGGACTTCATTTACAAAAGGTAGGCTATGTTTATTTAGTCACAAGCAGTGGACTGACGCAGGTGACTCAATACCACAAGACACCACTTCTCCTCCACTTCATTCTGAGTCCGAGGGCTGACACCAGACTGGCAGGAGTGCTGCTTGAGGCCTGTTCACAGGTTTACAAGTTTCTCATTGAGGGCGATCTGTGACTGTGTGAGATTGGCCAGGTAGGTCACCATCAGCAAGTCCTGGAAGCGAAAGAATACACAATGACAGTGGGTTGGTTGAGTGGAAAGGGCACAGAAAGGATGTTCTTGGCCCGTCCCACAGTGGACATCAGTGTGAGGAAAGGAGGGATTCAGCCAGGGTTGAAGATAGAAGACAGGGAGGAAACGCTGGAGAAGTTTCTTCTCTGTTAGACTTACATGTGAGACCCATGTTAGTGGAGGTCCACAGGAGGACTACGGGGGTGTGTAAACACAGGTGGAGCAAATAAATTACACTTTCATTAACCTGTGAATTTTAGTTTCTTATGGATTCAGGTAACAAGAGGCAATGGGATGAAGGGAAGACAAGGAAGGGGCTCTCCAGTCACATAAGCCACTGCCTCCTTCTTTCCTCTCTGGTCTGCCAGGGGCCAGAGGTGAAGCCCCTTCTAGGCATCCCACCCAGCTCCCTTCACATCCGTGTGCGCAGGCTGGGGACCAGAACCAGGCACCCAGAGGCCCGGGCGTGGCACTCACATTGATGTTGCTGTTGAGCATGGTCTCGAAGTCGTCAGGAACTATTTTGGGCACTTGGTTAACCAGGCTCATCAAGAAGCGGCCCACAGTGTTGTCAGCTGACACCTTTCCAGACTGCGCACCGAAACAGAGAGTCAACGAGGCACAGTTAGTTGTCACCACCGGGCACTGCCCATCACCAGCCGACCCCTCCGTGATCTGCAGTGGATCCCTTTTTCCCCTTCCCCGTCTCACCAGCACATCCTCTGCGTACTGCAACACCGTGCTCAGGGCATCTTGGATGCGGGCGGAGGCCCCTCCTACTTGCTGCAAGTCACTTGAGAGTCCAATCACCCGGTTGGGGCTAAAACAAGTCTTCATGATCAGGTCAACTGTGGGAGTGGGTGGCAGAGGGGTGGTGGCAATGGTGATGTGTGTTAGACACGGAGCATTCAGTCATGCCACCTGGAAAGAGGTGGTCCCTAACCTCCCTGCTCACTCTGCCTTCACCCTCCTCTGGCTTCGGTCGGCTTCCCCAGACTCCCTGCTCTGCCCTATGAACTTTCCCCCCTGCTGAGAGAGGGCACCCCTTCACCCAGCACACTAATGGCTGCTTTGGTCTCATGAGGCTATAACTTCCCACCTCCAACAATCTCTCACATAATTCCTGAATGCTGTTAACACAGGAGGTGGACTGTGACTTCCAGTCATCCTAATCCTTAGGTCAGTGGTTGTTCTTTAAACCACCCGAGGCCTTTATCCTGTTAGAGCAGTAACCCCTCCCCTTAAAATGCCCCAGATCTCTAGGCAGCGTATGGGAAACCACTCACCTCCAATGC
Source organism: Sylvilagus floridanus (assembly GCA_949820135.1). Lineage (NCBI taxonomy): Eukaryota > Metazoa > Chordata > Mammalia > Lagomorpha > Leporidae > Sylvilagus > Sylvilagus floridanus. Next base: position 69,766,470 of record OX463224.1, on the reverse strand, counting down.
GTTCAGTGTCATAATAGGCGTATTTCACTGTCAGAGGTGTGAACATCACTCCCATGGTCCTCCCCGGGACACCCATTGAGGTGCTGGGGAAGAGATGTGAAAATAAACGGACGGCCTGCGAGAGGGTTTCCACGTCTCAGCAGGAGTGCAGCTCCGAAGGCTCTCAGACCGCATGAACCCCAGAGGTCTCACGTGCGCAAAAGTCACTCTCTACTCTTACACACCAATCCCATGGTGTCCGAGAGGGAACTCGGACTGTGGAAGGGCCTGGTCCCTTTAGAGGATCTCTCCACACACTGCATGTCAGTGCTGAGGACAGGAAGTGGGACTTCCCGAAAAGCTGGCTACCCAGGCACCGATGCACTCAAAGAGTGATGGAGCTTTCCTGGACTGAGCTCTTCACCAACACTGGAAAAATAAACCGACTCCTGCCCGCCAAGACTAGACTGGGTGCTGCATGTACTCTCCAAAGGGGTCGCCTTTACCAGGTGAACTCCACGCTTTCCACTGGACCTTGAGGAGACTGGAATATCTGGAAAGCTAAGCAGGCAATGGCTAGAGCCGAATGGAATGCCCACTTAGCTCAGCTGTCTGTCAACTGGCATGTAAGGACTTGGCAACCACCATCTTTGTCCTACTGCATAATGAATGGTAAACTGGCTGCATCAGTGTGAGACACAGAAACAGCAAAAAGTTAAACAGTGGAGCGGCTGGCGCTGTGGTGCAGTAGGTTAATCCTCTGCCTGTGGCGCCGACATCCCATATGGGCGCCGGTTCTAGTCCCAGCTGCTCCTCTTCCAATACAGCTCCCTGTTTATGGCCTGGGAAAGCAGAAGATACCCCAAGCACCTGCGTCCCTGCACTCCAGAGGGAGACTCGGAAGAAGCTCCTAGCTCCTGGCTTTGGATCAGCCCAGTTAGGGGAATGGACCAGTGGATGGAAGACCTTTCTCTGTCTCTCTGTCTGTCTGTAAATCTACCTCTCAAACAAACAAACAAACAAAAGTTAAACAGTGTAAGAGATGCCTTTTCTCTCACTAGGGGACTTCATTCTTCCACCTCCCACAGCAGCTTCTGCAGCACGGCCCTAGGGCCTTTCGACAGCTGGCATTTTAAGTGCCTGTGAGCCCAATGTGCTAATACTGTATTATTACTGTCACCAAAATCGCATTCAATCCTGAGTTTACAGGTGTGTTAAAAATAAAGATAGCCATCTTCTACTCTGTGCTACCTTGAATGCTGTGCTGAGTTCTAGGGATAAAGAAGAACTAAAAAGCATCTCAGAATAGTGGTGGACGTGGGGAAGGATGGTGAGAAGGAAGCCACGTGAAGCCATGGGAAGTGTGCACATTGAGGCTCCAGAGAAGACGACAGGAAACAGGACAGCCTGCTCAAATACCGAACTGCTTCCATCTGATACCGGCCAAGAGCAAACCTGGAGTAGGCAGGGTCAGTGAGTGGAGGTTATGGTGGCAGATCTAGTTTCAGAGTAAAACCTTTCCAATGCTAAGTGCTGAGAGTGCAATAAGCCATAAAGCCATACACTGAAGGAATTAAACCTGCTTGGTGCTGGCGGTGGTGGGACGGTCACCTAGGTACAGCAGGAACCAGAGAGCATTTTACACCCCGAGATTCTGCGCTCACCTGACGTAGGCCTTGATGCTCATGCGGCCATTCTGAAGACTCGTATCCACAGTGAGGTGAATGGGGTTGGGGGCCTCCCGGCTGTAGTACTCGTGGATCAGCACGGAGTGCTCTGTGATGTCATGGCCTGTAGCGTACCTGCAGAAAGGAACAGACGTATGGACTCATGTCTGCATGTGACACCAATACTAAATCTAAGGGTGGCATGGGTGTCTCTAGGGAGATACCCACAGTGACATCTAGTGATACCAAATGCCAAAGACAATATATACGTGACTGTCAAATCAAACCCAAGGCTGACTTAGTGCTTTTGAAAAACTGCAGGCCGGCGCCGTGGCTCAACAGGCTAATCCTCCGCCTTGCGGCGCCGGCACACCGGGTTCTAGTCCCGGTCGGGGCGCCGGATTCTGTCCCGGTTGCCCCTCTTCCAGGCCAGCCCTCTGTTGTGGCCCAGGAGTGCAGTGGAGGATGGCCCAAGTGCTTGGGCCCTACACCCCATGGGAGACCAGGAAAAAGCACCTAGCACCTGGCTCCTGCCATCGGATGAGCGCGGTGCGCCGGCCGCAGCGCGCTGTCCGCGGCAGCCATTGGAGGGTGAACCAACGGCAAAGGAAGACCTTTCTCTCTATCTCTCTCTCACACTATCCACTCTGCCTGTCAAATAAAAAAAAAAAAAAAAAGAAAAACTGCAAGTTACCTGCAAGGCAAAACAACAAGAGCAAAATAAAACTTGCACAGTAAAAGCTACAATCCAAGATAAATAATCTTGGCCTCACAAGATCAGAACTGCCAGCAAAACAAACTTAATTCATAGCTCCTTGAAAAAAACACACTTTCAATACTCTGACTCCAAAAATGGAGGGCAGGATCTAGTCTGGTGGTAAAGACCGTGGCAATCACTGAGAGACTCCGCAACTACCCCCATCCCCAACTTACCAGCCCAGGATGAGTTCATTTGGAGAGACTTTTTTGTGCAATTCATACATGTTCTTAGCAAATTCCATGTCAACAGCCACCTAAGAGAGAAGGCAGAAAAGCAAGCTAAGAAGCCAGAACTCCAAAGGAAAAAAAAAAAAAAAGAAAACTTGGGTAAAAGTACAGAGGCCACCCCAACACAAGAGACCCTAGAAATACGTGTGAATGGCATGAGACTCCTTGGTTGTAGGAGCTCTAGTTATGAGCACAACAGGCTATACGGGAGGGGCCTCAAGGGAGGCCTTGCCAATGAACAGCCATGCACTGCAGGACAGCTCAAACCCCACTCACTTCATCTTCTGATTCATTGTGTGGCACTGAGAAGCAATTGGTGACCTCCACTGAGTGCTTGTCAACAGTTCCTGTGAGAGACAGAACAAGCCAAGGGTTATAATCCCGGACTCCCAACAGCCTCTGACTCCTCTTCAGATGCTTTTGGAAGTATCCCCTAAGTCACTGAACACCAAACGGAACTCAGCAGCTCCAAGTTCAGTGTCAGTGGGCCCAGGACTCTCCAGAGAACTGAAATTCTGCAATGACCTCCAATTCTTCACGCTGACCATCACCAAATAAGGCTTATCCTTCCTTCACAGGGTCTCCTCTTACCTCTTACCTTCCACTACCAGCCCTATGCAGACCTCTATTCACTCTAGACCATCTCCCTGCAATGGAATCTGCAGAAGTACCGACAAGGTCTTTAAGCCTGTATGTATTTACTTTCATTCCATTTCAAAGCCTGGAGCCTGGAACTCAATCTGGGTTTTTCACATGGGTGATAGGGACCCAAGTACTTGAGCCATTATCTGCTGCTTCCTGGGGTGTGCATTAGCAGGAAGCTGGATCCAGGCACAGGACAGGGGCTAGAAACAGGCACTCTGATAACAGGATGTACAACTTAACCACTGCAACAAATGCCTACCCCCAGGAAAACTAGGCAATGCAGTCTACTGAGACAGTGCCTAGTCTGAGCAGTTTTAGGGAGCTTGATTTGTACATTCCTTTTTTTAAGACGTTATTTATTTGAGAGGTAGAGTTACAGACAGTGAGAGGGAGAGACAGAGAGAAGGGTATTCTATCTGCCGGTTCACTCCCCAAATGGCTGCAACGGCCACAGCTAAGCCGATCTGAAGCCAGGAACCAGGAGTTCCTCCAGGTCTCCCACGCGGGTGCAGACGCCCAAGGATTTGGACCATCTTCCACTGCTTTTCCAGGCCATAGCAGAGAGCTGTTTTGGAAGAGGAGCAGCCAGGACTTGAACCGGCACCCATATAGGATGCCAGCGCTGCAGGTGGAAGATTAACCTATTACACCACACTGATTTGTACATTCTTTTAGCCATGTGGTCCACAGTCATAGCCTCAAGCCTACCATCTCCAGAAATTCTCTACTTGTCAGTCTCTCACCACAAACTTCTGTTCTTTTAGTTCTGAACATCTGACACTTTTACTCCCATTATATCCCTTCCTCCCTCTCTCCCTTCCTTCTTTTTAAATATTTATTTTATTTGAGAGACCTTCGCTTCTCAAATGGCCTGAACTGCCAGGGCTGGGCCAGGCCACAGCTAGGAGCCAGGAACTCCATCCTGCTCTTGCACATAGGTGGCAAGGACCTAGTACTTGGCTCATGTTCAGCTGTCTTCCCAGGTGAATTGGCTGGAAGCTGGTCTGGAAGCAGAGTAGCTGGGACTTGAACCAGCACTCCAATATGGGATGCTGGTGTCACAAGGGGTGGCTTAAACCTGCTGCACAATGCTGGCCCTGCCATCTCTTAATCTACCAGCACCACCCAGCCCTGGCTTCAAGTGCTTTCGGCTCTACTACGTAGATCATAATGCTGCCTGTATCCACTAAAGTCTGTCCAATTCCAATTATTCAGTTTATCTTCCCTTAGCTTAAACTTTGTCCTTAAACTCACTGGATTTAAATCTTTTATCTATTTGACTTCTCATCAGCATTCAAAAGACTTGACTACTTCCTCTATTTTAAAACTTTCTTTTCTATGGGTTTCCACATCGCCAGTCTTCTCTGACCTAGATATGTTTTTATGAATAAAAGATTACATGCATGGAGCTGGTGCTGTGGTGTAGCGGGTAAAGCCGCTGCCTGCAGTGTCAGCATCCCACATGGGCATCGGTTCAAGTCCTGGCTGCTCCACTTCCGATCCAGCTCCCTGCTACGGCCTGGGAAAGCAGTGGAAGATGGCCCAACGTGGGAGACCAGGAAGAAGTTCCTGGTTTTGGATTGGTGCAGCTCCAGCTGCACTAGCTGAACCAGTGGATGGAAGACCTTTTTCTCTCCCTCTGTCTCTCTGTAACTCTGCCTTTCAAATAAAATAAATAAATCTTTAAAAAAAAATTCACACATGTGGTTACTTAGGCATCATGCACAACTGTTTTCTTGCTATAAAGGCAAAGCTGAGTAGCTGTGACAACTGCACACAAAGCCAAAAATATTTACTGGCCCATTACACAGCCTGCCCGTTCCTGCTTTAGCTGATCTCACTGGTCTTCATGGTGTCCATGACAACTCTCTAACTCAATGACATTGATTCCTTAGCTGACATCCTGTCCACACATCCTGCACTCCAGACCATAATACTAAAATTACCTACCTGACACTCCACTGGAATGCTCAAGGGGTATCGCAAAAGAAATACACCCCAAACTGAAAGCAATCTCCACATTGTTTCTTCTTCCACATCTAATCAAAGATCGAGGAGTGACCTTTGAGGCTTCCTCTAATTCTTCACTTCTGGTTGCACCAAGTCCTATTTCCCGTCTCTCAACTACCCCGCACCTCTCTGCCTGCTCTACCTATGTTTCCCTGATACCAGCACAACCTCTATCACCTGGTGTCCATGCACAGCAAAGCCTGTCTCTTACGCACGCTCTACCAAGCAGCCAGAATAATCTTTAATTCTCAGTCTTACCTGAAATGCCTAGTGCTCAGGACATTCCCCCAAGAAGCCCCCACCTTCTCGCAGCTCCCTGCGCTCCTTCACGGCAGTTAGACCCCTGCAGTTATTAAATACCTCTGATGGCTCCTCAATGTGCTAGTTTCATTTCTCGTCACATATCCTCTCTCTCCTTCACTTTCCTCATACTGAATCCTTCAGACAGGGGTCTTACCAGGCTCTCACACATCACAGATGCTTTAATGCCCAGCTCAAGTGTCCTATTTTCTGACGGTTTTCCCAACTTTCTGAAACACTTATGTCTTCAGCATTTCCACACTGCAACAAGTTTCTATTAGAGCACTTACACACTGTATTCATGTGTGTTTCTATCTTCAGCTTAAGGTTATAGATTTCATTTTATCAAACCTTGACTTCTGTGGGTACTTAACAGTTTCATGACACATAAGAGGCACAGACTTTGTTCAACTAAATGAAATACATTTCATGTTCCAATGTCTGAGAAAACTGTTAAGTTCCTACTGAAAAGAATCTATGCTTCATTCTTCTTTTTTATTTTTTTGACAGGCAGAGTTAGACAGTGTATGTGAGAGAGAGAGAGAGAGAGAGAGAGAGAAAGGTCTTCCTTCCGTTGGTTCACCCCCCAAATGGCCGCCATGGCCAGGAGCCAGGTGCTTCCTCCTGGTCTCCCATGCAGGTGCAGGGCCCAAGCACCTGGGCCATCCTCCACTGCCTTCCCGGGCCACAGCAGAGAGCTGGAATGGAAGAGGAGCAACTGTGACAGAATCCAGTGCCCCAAGTGGGACTAGAACCTGGGGTGTCGGTGCCACTGGCAGAGGATTAGCCAAGTGAGCCGTGGCTTCTAAGCTCTGCCTCTATCACATGGGAAGCCCTGGATCCTGAGCCCAGTCTACAGAGGATCTGAGGATTGAGATTACAGCCAGTCTGAACGTGGTTACTCTAACATATGGGCCACTAAGCATAAGCTTTGGGTAGAGAATCATTTCCTTAAATAACTTAAGAAATGGTCATGTTTAGAAGAATGAATGAGGCCGGCGCTGTGGCTTACTAGGCTATCCTCCGCCTTGCAGCGCCAGCACACCGGGTTCTAGTCCCGGTTGCCCCTCTTCCAAGCCAGCTCTCTGCTGTGGCCAGGGAGTGCAGTGGAGGATGGCCCAAGTGCTTGGGTCCTGCACCCCATGGGAGACCAGGATAGCACCTGGCTCCTGCCATTGGATCAGCGCGGTGTGCTGGCTGCAGCGCGCTGGCAGCGGCAGCCATTGGATGGTGAACCAACGGCAAAAAGAAAGACCTTTCTCTCTGTTTTTCTCTCTCACTATCCACTCTGCCTGTCAAAAAGAAAAAAAAAAATAGAAGAATGAATGAATCAATTTAGGTTTCTGTAAAATGCTACACCATCAAAGATAACATTCAGAATGTGTGTTTTAGGGGTGGTGTGGAACCGACATAGTGGATGCAAACGGCTGTGTGTAATGCATGCCAGCAAAGTTAGATAACTTAGAATAATTTAGTTCTTCAAAAAGGAATTAAATTAGGTAATTTTCTCCAAGGCTAATATTTGGTAGAGTTTGCCTACAAATCTTATTCTCTTTGTAATACATCAACTGTATTGTACAGTGTGAGGTGCATTACATGGTGAAGAGTAAGAATAAGAAATGATGCATGTGGAGTAAATTCACAGCCGTGTAGCAAACCTGTTACAGAGTGGAAATGAACTGGATGGCACCAGTGGCCCCTGGGGAAAGAAATTTATTATCAACAATCCCTTGTTAAGGCTTTTCCGTCTTACAAACTCACTTTAACAAAACATACCTACTCCTCCAATTGGGAATACAGGCAGGAAGTGACTACTTAAATGCAAAATTAGAGACAGCACTGAGGAATAAGATTTCTCAAACTAGGAACCAGTCTTCCGGGAGACTGAGGGCCAGAGGATCAGGCTCACAGGCTTAGGGAAGCAATATCTTATAAAGTCCTAAGTGGGCTCCAGCAGAAGTAGTTTACTTGTTGGAAGAGAGATATTTTCACAGAACTCCTATTCCTTTGACAAACGGTTAGAAAACTCTTTGTAAACACCTGAAAAACAGACATCTGGCGCATGAATAGGAGACAAATACGGGGCCATCCGGTTAGGGGGTCAAGGGTTCTCGATCTCATACCCGGCACCGAGCTCATTTTTAGGCGGAGTGGGGAGAATGACACCTGATGCGTTAAGGTTACAAATGATGTCCATGCAATACACGGCAACTACTGTATTTCACAAGTCGCTCCAAGTGGGTATCACCGGCAAGAGGGGGAGGAGGCGGTCAAGACCCCCGGAGGGGCGGCAGCAGCAAGGCGGGGCGGAGAAGTGAGGGGTCGACGGTGACGGGAGAGAGGCAGGAGGGACGCCAGGCTGAAGGGAGGCGATCCGGGAGCGACAGACACGAGAGGTGACGGGACAGGAACGATTTCCCCTGAGCACTCACCCAGCAGGGTCCCGATCACTCGGGCAGCGCCTTCGTTGCGTCTCTCGTAACTGTCTACGATGGAGGCCAAAATGACCGGGTGCAGCCTGACCACGCGGCCGCCGGGGAAGGGCCCTGGCAGCGCGGGACCAGGCAGCGCGGGCGCCGAGGTCTGCGCCGGGGCTTGTGCGGAGGCCGGGGTCTGGCCCGCACCCGCAGCCGCTGCCGCCGCAGGGTCTGCGGCTGCGGCCGGAGCCGCTCCCGCGGCAGGAGCTGCAGCCGGCGCTGGAGCCGGCGTTGGCGCTGGCGCCGCGGCCGGGGCGGAGGCTGGAGCGGCAGCGGCGGCCGGGGTTGCGGCTGGAGCGGCTGGAGGCGCACTCGCGGAGGCTGCCGGGGTGGCCATCTTGTCGAGAGAGAAGGAGCATGAGCGCTAGGGAAAGAGTTGTTGAGTATTAGCCGTTCCATAGGCTGAATATACATCACGTGAACTGCTCCTTTGTGCCTATTGGTTATTGATGACACTTTTCGGGACACTCATAGGTGCCGGTGCTTGTAATTTCTTCCGGAGTTTGTGCCCTTTGCTTCCGGTTCGGCGCGCACTGAGACCCGGGATAAATAGTTCCGAGTCATTCTGAGTCGGCGTTCGGAGAGAAATTAAATGCAACATTCGGCGTTGCCGCCAGGTGGAGCTAGTGAGCAGCGCAAAGGCCGCAATTCGATGGTGGTTGCCCAAGGTACATTTTAACAGGTTTTTGGAGCAGGCGTTTGGTCAGACGGACAAGAGGTCGCTTCTCATTGCTTACAGCCCACAGCCCACATAGGAGAAAGGGTCCGAGTCTCGCTCCCTTCTTGCTTCCTCTGGAGGTGGTAGATGTAGTAGTTCTGGGTCCTTGCTACCCACGTGGGAGATCAGGATGAAGTTTTGCGCTCCTGGCTTCTGCCGAGCTGAGCCCTGACTGTTGTGAGAATTTTGGAGTGAACCAGAGAGTGGAAGTTCTGTCTTCGTGTGCCTTTCAAATAAAATAAAAATACATGAAAAATTTAAAAGGACTTTGGTTTTGACAGTGTCTTAAAGTGCCTGTAAGTTAATTAATCCAATAAGCCGATTGCCTGATAGCAGTACATTGAACTCCATAGAGAACAACACGATGGCAAGTGAGAGCAGGACTGGCACTGGGGGGCTCTGTGACTCGCTGAGGAAAAATAAATAAATAGGGGCAGAGGAGATGCTAAGAAGCCTCGAGGTAAAATGTCATCACATGTTATTTGTGCAAATTTGGTGGGAGGTAGAAACACCTAGAAAAAAAGGCCGGCACTGTAGCACAGAGGGTTGACGCCCTGGCCTGATGCACTGGCATCCCATTTGGGAGCCAGTTCGAGACCCGACTGCTTCACTTCCAAACCAGCTCTCTGCTGTGGCCTGGGAAAGCTGTGGGGGATGGCCGAAGTCCTTGGGCCCCTGCACCCACGTGGGAGGCCTGGAGGAAGCTCTTGGTTCCTGGCTTCAGATCGGTGCAGCTCCGGCTGTTGTGGCCAACTGGGGAGTGAACCAGCAGATGGAAGACCTCTTTCTCTCTCTCTCTGTGTAACTCTGACTTTCAAATAAATAAATAAATCTTAAAAAAAAAAAAAAAAGAGAGAGAGAGAGAAGGGAAACTGAAGACATGTAGTGAGTAAAATCCACCGCCTGAGGTGCCAACATCCAATATGGCCACCACCTCCAGTCCTGGCTGCTCCACTTTGGATCCAGCTCTCTGCTAACGAGCTTGGGAAAGCGGCAGAGGATGGCCCAGGCTGTTGGGCCCCTGCACCCATGAAGGAAGCCCAGAAGCAGCTCCTGTCCTGGCTTTGGACTGGACCAGCTCCAGCAGTTGCAGCTGTGAGGAGTCAGATGGGCCAATACACAGTCAATGGAAATTGGGGTGCAGAGTGCTAGCTTTTCCCTAAGGGTTGTCTTTTTGTAAGGACAAAAGTGCCTGCCTGCCCACTCCTTGGGAGCTTTCAATCTTCTGAGAATAGTAAGGGAGTGGTGATTCCACCCTTCTGAGTTCCCAGTTTACTGTAAAACAGATTAGGTATCCCACCCTTGTGATGGCTCTTTTGTTTTACCAGGAGTAAGACAGACTAGGTAAAAATATTGCAAATCAGTTCTTTTGATGAGTTTTGTCCCTGCCTTGTAACTGAATGTCAATCTGATTGTCTAGTTTTTTTTTTTCCTCCAAAGTTGTGCTTAAAAACCCCACCACCACCAGCCCCTTTGGGATTTTTCCTCTGTTGGAAGTCCCCCTACATGTCACTCTGACTGGAGGTCTCCGACTCTAATAAATCTTGCTTTTAAATCTGCTTGTCCACTTGCAAATTCTCCTTCCATGTGAGACAAAGAACTGAGGTAATAATATTTTTGTTGCTGTTTCACCCATAATACAAGTCATTTGGAAAGTGAACCAGTAGGTAGAAGATCTTTTACTCCCTCTTTCTTTCTAATTCTGCCTTTCAAATAAATAAATCTTTTTTTTTTTTTTTTTTTTTTTTTTTTTTTTTTACAGGCAGAGTGGACAGTGAGAGAGAGAGACAGAGAGAAAGGTCTTCCTTTGCCGTTGGTTCACCCTCCAATGGCCGCCGCGGTCGGCGCGCTGCGGCCGGCGCACCGCGCTTGTCCGATGGCAGGAGCCAGGAGCTAGGTGCTTTTCCTGGTCTCCCCATGGGGTGCAGGGCCCAAGCACCTGGGCCATCCTCCCCTGCACTCCCGGGCCACAGCAGAGGGCTGGCCTGGAAGAGGGGCAACCGGGACAGAATCCGGTGCCCCGACCGGGACTAGAACCCGGTGTGCCGGCGCCGCAAGGTGGAGGATTAGCCTGTTGAGCCACGGCGCCGGCCCAAATAAATAAATCTTAAAAAAAAATAGAGTGGACAAAACTTGTTATGATAAGAGAAATGAAAATCGAATCCCTTTTAAGGGGAAATAAAGTAGTTCAGGATCTCCATGTCTTAGTAAAATAGCGTGGTCTTATCTGTGGCAACATTTTAAGCCCCAAGCATCAGCTGAAGCTCTGCCCCCTGAAGCTATTGTGCATAGTAAGTGTCGGTTGTTCTAAGCCCAGACAGACTTACTAGATGTCAGGTGACAAAAGTGTCAGCTCCACCCCACCCTAATGGGATTCGCTGCTCCCTCTTCCCTACCCCCTGCAAGAGTATAACAGGACCTGCCTCCTGCACAGTGCGCTCTCTTACTCTCTTCTCTCTCAACTCCTTTTCCCTTCTCACCTTCTCTTGCCCTCTCCCTCCTGCCTGTCAGGTCTCTCCTACCTGACAATGAACATTTCCTTTAACTCTGGTGCTTGGTGTGTTTTGTGGTGGCCTGATACCATGCACCCAAGAGGCCTCCTTTGACCTTTTTCTTGTTCTGTTCTGAGTATCATCCAAAAATCAAAGGAGAACCTCCTGCCCTATCCATTGGCGACATTGCAAAGAAACTGGGAGAGATGTGGAATAAAACTGCTGCCGATGAGCAGCCTGGTGAAAGGAATGCTGCGAAGCTGAAGGAAAATATGAAGAGGACACTTCTGATTACTGAGCTAAAGGAAAACCTGATGCAGCAAAAAAGGGAGTTGTCAAGGCTGGAAGAGCAAGAGAAAATGAAGAGCAAGATGAAGAGAAGGAGGAAGAAGATGAAGAAGATAAACATGCCAAAGTTGGTTCTAGTACAGTTTATTTTTATTTATTTATTTGAGGGGCCTGTGCCGTGTCTCACTTGGTTAATTCTCCGCCAGTGGCGCCAGCATCCCATATGGGCACAGGGTTCTAGTCTCGGTGGCTCCTCTTCCAGTCCAGCTCTCTGCTGTGGCCCGGGAAGGCAGTGGAGGATGGCCCAAGTGTTTGGGCTCCTGCATCTGCATGGGAGACCAGGTGGAGGCACCTGGCTCCTGGCTTCGGATTGGCGTAGCACCGGTCACAGTGGCCATTTGAGGGGTGAACCAACGGAAGGAAGACCTTTCTCTCTGTCTCTCTCTCTATTTAACTCTACCTGTCAAATTAAAAAAAAAGATTTATTTATTTGAGAAGCTAAGTTACACACACACACACACACACAGAGAAAGAGAGAGAGAGCGCGCTTCATCTCCAGGTTCACTCCCCAAATGGCTGCAATGGCTGGAGCTTTCCCCAGGTCTCCCATGCAGGTGCAGGGGCCCAAGCATTTGGGTCATCTTGATTGCTTTCCCAGGCCATTAGCAGGGAGCTGGATCAGAAGTGGGCAGCTGGAACTTGAACAGGTACCCAAATGGGATGCCAGCATTGCAGGTGAGGCTTAACCTACTATGCCACAGTGTCAGCCCCATGAATATAAATTTTTAAATGAAACAACAACAACAATATCTTTGTCTAATTTGTGCCTGAACCTCTGTTAGGTGCTTGAGATATATACATGATGGGGTACGTTACATTTTTCCTAATATTTTCATTTTTCTTTTTTTTTTGACAGGCAGAGTGGACAGTGAGAGAGAGACAGAGAGAAAGGTCTTTCTTTTTGCTGTTGGTTCACCCTCCAATGGCCGCCACGGCCGGTGCGCTGCGGCCGGCGCACTGCACTGATCCGATGGCAGGAGCCAGGTGCTTCTCCTGGTCTCCCATGGGATGCAGGGCCCAAGTATTTGGGCCATCCTCCACTGCACTCCGGTGCCACAGCAGAGAGCTGGCCTGGAAGAGGGGCAACCAGGACAGAATCTGGTGCCCTGACCGGGACTAGAACCTGGTGTGCTGGCGCCGCAAGGCGGAGGATTAGCCTAGGGAGCCATGGTGCCAGCTTCATTTTGAACATTTATTAATCTGAGAGGCAGAGAAACAGACATAGGGAAGGATGGAGAGAGAGTTCACTTCCCCTGGTTCACCCCCCAAATGCCTGCCACAACCATGGGCCAGGCTAGGGCTGGGAGCTGGGAGTTCAGGGCTTCCACATGGGTGGCAGGAGCCCAGCTACTTGCGCCATCATCTGTTGCTTCCCAGAGTGTACATTATCGGGCAGCTGAAATTGGGGGTGGAGCTCGGAGCGCTCCAGTATGGGATGCAGGCATTTAAAACACTAGATCAAATGCCTGTCCCTTGATCTTCTTGTTAATAACTCCCAATTTAATTTTTACTTTTGTTAGAGAATATGTCTATATAATATCTAGTCTTTGAAATGTATCAAATCTTATTTTTATAGTCATTTATTATAGAATTTATAAATGTTCTAGGTATGCTTTAGCAGAACATTTATCATTCAAATGTGAGACACAGAAGTCAATATATGTTCATAATATAAAGCTTTATAATTCTGCTTTTTAAATCTATACAAAAATGATTTTCATTTGTGTGACTTCACAATAATTGAGAGAAGAAAGTTAATGTCTTCCCAGTGCGATAATGTCAGCTTCTCTTGTAGCTCTATCAATTTTTAAAAATAGATGTATGTAGATATTTGAAAGGCAGAGTGACACAGACACACACAGAGGGCGAAAAATTGGGAGGGGGAGTGAAGGGGGGAAGGGAGGGAAGGAGAGAGAGGGAGAGATCTTTCATCCACTGTTTCATTCCCCACATGGCCACAATGGCCCCTGCACCCATGTGGGAGACCTGTAAGCAGCCCTTGGCTTCTGGCTTCAGCCTAGCCCAGCCCTAGCCACTGCGGTCATCTGGGGAGTGAACCAGCAGATGGAAGACCTCTCTCTCTCTCTGCCTCTGCTTCTCTGTAACTGCCTTTCAAATAAATAAGTAAATCTTTAAAATTGCTTTAGCTTTGGTATCTCCCATTCTTTCTTATGCATTATTGTTCATTATTCCCTGATGGAGAAAAGACTTCCATGATTTAAACATTATTATTAAAAATAAGGATAACATATGGTTTGGTTTGCTTGCCATTTTCTCTGTATGATATTTCTTCTAGTCTCTAAGACTTTCTTCTGAAATCTTTTCCCTTCTTTGAAGCATACATCCCTTAATATTCCTTTGGTAGTTTACTTGTGCTATCTGTTGCTGCTTTGCCAGGCACAATAGCAGGGAGCTGGATGGGAAGTGAAGCAGCCAGGACTCGAACCGATGCCCACATGGGATACTGGCCCTACAGGCTGAGGCTTAACCTTCTATGCCACAGCGCTGGCCCCTCGCTACTCTGACTCTATGAAGGTTTCACACTCTTCCTGCTGGTGATTCTGTATTGGCTTCCTTGAGTAACTCCTCCCAGATTTTCTCTCTCCACAGATCTTTTGCCTCAGTGCAGGTTGCATTGTCAAGTTGACCTCAGTCTTGTGAGCAAACTCCAGAAAAGCAGCCCTGAGAGGGCCACAGCGCCACCTGCTGCCAGAACAGAGATGTATTTGAGGGATCAGATTTATCCTTCACACAGGACCCAGCAACATGGTGTAGATGGATGACCGCTGCTGTCTTATCATGGGAAGTCTCTGTTCTGATGGTCATCTTGATATAGGCAGGCAGATAGGATTAAATCGGTTAGATTTGTGAGCTGGAAGACCACATCTTCACCCCGTCCCTTTCACATCTCATGCCCCTACCTGACCTCACCTGTACACCCACCTGCCAATCAGACTGTGTAACCAATCCCCTTTGAGAGTAAATAAAAGGCTTGGAGCCTACATTAGGGCAGACCAAGGAATAAAGAATATGGTGACCATATTTGGGGCCTAGGGAAACCATTCCAAAGGGCCTGTTGCATTGGAGGGGATGGACTGGGGTTGGGGACCCTGCCTGTGTTAGGCAGAAGGAGTCTTGGAAACATGAGTGTAAAGATGTATACTCTCTTGGGGCCGGCACTGTGGCACACTAGGTTAATCCTCTGCCTGTGGTGCTGGCATCCCATATGGGCACTTGGTTCTAATCCTGGCTGCTCCTCTTCCAATCCAGCTCTCTGCTATGGCCTGGGACAGCAGAAGATGGCCCAAATGCTTGGGCCCCTGCACCTGCATGGGAGACCAGGAAGAAGTTCCTGGCTCCTGGCTTTGGATTGGCACAGTTCCAGCCGTTGCAGTCATTTGGGGAGTGAACCAATGGAAGGAAGACCTTTCTTTCTGCCTCTCCCTCTTACTGTCTGTAACTCTCTCTCTCAAGTAAATAAATAAAATCTTAAAAAAAAAGATGTATTCTCTCTGCATGGGTAGGAACAGATTATAATAAAGGCAGGAAACTCCAGCAGTTTGGCTTAGAAACTTCAGTTCATTCACATATACACTCTGGTGTTCATTGGTTTTTGAGTTAGATGTCAAGAAATACCCTGTGTAGTGTGTGTGTGTGTGTGTGTGTGTGAGAGAGAGAGAGAGAGAGAGAGAGCGCGCGCTATAGCTACCAGCTAGCGTCATCTCTGTCTTATCTGCTCATCTCTCTCTTTTATGTCTCTCTGTGTCTGTTCTGCGGCTTTTGGAAAATCTCTGTTTTTGGCCTTGGTCCTTATTTGTCTCTATTCCCCCTCTTCATGGGAAGTTGCTCCTGTTGTCAGCGCTGCCTCCAACCAGGCCCCCCCCCCCCAAGAAGGGAGGACTCATCTCATCTCTCGCTTCCACCCTCCAATCACAATTGGTTCCTCTGCATGTTATTTCTACTTCTTCCTTAGGTGTGACTCAGCAGCTTCACTGCCCCAGTGATCTCCAGGCCGGGAACCTTCACAGTAAGTGGCTTCTGTGCTGTTGCCCCATTTATGTGAGTATATCTCACTGTTTTTCCCATTTTGGTCTCTTGGGCTCGCTGCTTGGCTGTCTTTTTGTCTTGTGTCTTTTTGTCTCTAGCTTCAGCTTGGTTAAGGTTCTGGAAGAAAGAAGTTTCTATTCCTACCTGTTCCCCTGAGCTCGAAGCAGCTGCCAAGAAATGGGCACCAGGCCTTGGAGGAGGAAAGAAGGCACACAGGAGGGAAGGCTCTAGGCCACCACCTCACTCTGCCCTCTCACTCTCCGGGGATGCTGTTCTTCCTGCTTAATAGAGAATACAGGGCACAGCAGACATGCACACGCACATATTCTGCCCACAGAACCCACATACCTGCCTTTCCCTGCCCAACAGCCACTTCACTTTTCTTAGGGAAGGGAGGGAGATACTGCCTGCATCCTGCTCCCAAAGGCCAATCTTTTGCCTTTGCTTTGGACCCTATCCCAGCCTCCACTCTCAATTACTTCCTCTGGTCCTCCCTCACTTCCAATTAACCTATTGCCTCTACCGGATACTTTACATTGGCATTCAAATAGATTTCACCTTCTCCCATGGGAAAAAAAAAAAACAAAAACAAAAGCTTAATGCCATATTTTTCACATTTCCCCAGGATCTTTTACATTTCTTTTGTTGCTAAGCTTGTCTGAAATGTCGGCATAGGGCCGGGTTGTGGCTCAACAGGCTAATCCTCTGCCTTGCGGCGCCGGCACACCAGGTTCTAGTCACGGTCGGGGCGCCGGATTCTGTCCCGGTTGCCCCTCTTCCAGGCCAGCTCTCTGCTGTGGCCCAGGAGTGCAGTGGAGGATGGCCCAAGTGCTTGGGCCCTGCACCGGCAGGGGAGACCAGGAGAAGCACCTAGCACCTGGCTCCTGCCATCGGATGAGCGCGGTGCGCCGGCCGCAGCTCGCTGTCCGCGGCAGCCATTGGAGGGTGAACCAACGGGAAAGGAAGACCTTTCTCTCTGTCTCTCTGTCTCACTGTCCACTCTGCCTGTCAAAAATAAAAAAAAAAAAATAAATAAAAAAAAATAAAAAAGAAATGTCTGCATAGGTGAACTCCATGTCTTTACTTCCTATGCTTTCTTCCCTAAATTAGTTCTTATTTTATCAAACTAGTATATGCCCATGATTTAAAAAGCCAATTAGGCTGAAAAAGCATGTGTCTCAAAACAGTTGTTCTTTTTTATTTTTTTTTATTACAGGCAGGGTGGACAGTGAGAGAGAGAGAGAGAGAGAGAGAAAGAGACAGAGAGAAAGGTCTTCCTTTTACCGTTGGTTCACCCTCCAGTGGCCGCCACGGCCGGCGTACCGCGCTGATCCGAAGCCAGGAGCCAGGTGCTTCTCCTGGTCTCCCATGGGGTGCAGGGCCCAAGCACTTGGGCCATCCTCCACTGCACTCCCTGGCCACAGCAGAGGGCTGGCCTGGAAGAGGGGCAACTGGGACAGAATCCGGCGCCCCGACCAGGACTAGAACCTGGTGTGCCAGCACCGCTAGGCGGAGGATTAGCCTATTGAGCCACAGCGCCGGCCATAAAACAGTCGTTCATTCCTCTCATTACCCCCAATTCTTTTTTTTTAAATTTATTTTATTTTATTATTATTATTATTATTTTGACAGGCAGAGTGGACAGTGAGAGAGAGAGACACAGAGAAAGGTCTTCCTTTTGCCGTTGGTTCACCCTCCAATGGCTGCCGCGGACAGCGCGCTTCGGCCGGCGCACCGCACTCATCCGATGGCAGGAGCCAGGTGCTAGGTGCTTTTCCCTGGTCTCCCATGGGGTGCAGGGCCCAAGCACTTGGGCCATCCTTCACTGCACTCCCGGGCCACAGCAGAGGGCTGGCCTGGAAGAGGGGCAACCGGGACAGAATCCGGTGCCCCTATTTTATTATTATTATGATTATTGTTTTTTACAGGCAGAGTGGACAGTGAGAGAGAGACAGAGAGAAAGGTCTTCCTTTACCATTGGTTCACCCTCCAATGGCCGCTGCGGTTGGCGCGCTGTGACTGGCGCACCGTGCTGATCCAAAGCCAGGAGCCAGGTGCTACTCCTGGTCTCCCATGAGGGTGCAGGGCCCAAGGACTTGGGCCATCCTCCTCTGCACTCCTAGGTCACAGCAGAGAGCTGGATTGGAAGAGGGGCAACCGGGACAGAATCCGGCGCCCCGACTGGGACTAGAACCTGGTGTGCTGGTGCCGCAAGGCAGAGGATTAGCCTATTGAGCCGTGGCACTGGCCATCCCCAATTCTTCCCCAAGGCAGCAACTTTATATTTTACCTATTTCTTTTTTTCCTTGCATCTCAGCACTCCTAAATAGTTTGTGTAAAGTATTACCTTCTGATTACTCAATTTTAGGTATTATCATTGACTTCTGTTCAAGTACATTCCATCACCATTCTTCAATATGGTTACATTATAAATTTCAGTCAGATCAATATTCAGTAGTTACATTATTATCTCTGGGCAAACATTATTCACCCCTGACTATATGTAGTTTAATACAGGGCTTCCTGTCTTGTTTTACTTTCCCTTTAGCTGCTAATATTCTTGTTTGGCTTTCATTTATCTGGCTTTCTTAGAACCGACTGCTGGTTTCCCCCATGTGCTGGTAGTTTTCCAGGCTCCTTCAGAAGGCCAATAGCCATCAGTTTTCCTCTCCAATCTTCTCTTCTTGGAGATGTTCTTTTTGGAGAAACCCGTTCTGCTTCTGTGAGGGTTTTTGGGGATGCACGTCCCTTCTCGGCCAGCTGACCGGCTGCCTTGTAGGAATCTGTTTTTGTCTTTGCATTCTTATTTCATGGAGCTCCTGTCTTCTTCCCTTTATACTTTGGAGGAGCACAAACTCCAGTGGTGGTGACATCTTTGTTCGGTTCCTAATTCTTTATTCAAACTGCCCCAGCTTGATGAGGTCAAGGCAGAGAAGAGGGTTAAGGGTTTTGGTGAGGGACATTGAGAGTCTGCTGGGCTCTTTTTCCCTTGCTGATAGAATCACAAGAATGCCTTCAGCCTCTCCCCTCTCTCCACGCCAAAGAATGAAGGATTAAGGTGAAATCCCTCCCTGGGGAACAGCTGTTCTCTCTACCGACAAATCCAACGTGTGGGCGTCTCTGCTTCCAGACGCATAGGTGGGGTTCTTGATTGGTTTCAGACTGATATGTAGGCATCTGGTTGATCATATCTACAGTTTTCATAGCAGCACCACCAAACAGAAGTGGACTAGTGGGTTTGGGCTGAGAGGAATCAGGCTTGGCCTGCAGAGCTGTGTGAACAGAAACCGGGATTGGTTTCACGTCAGCCCCAGCACCTGGCTTGTCTGGGTTCCCACATCAGAGAGCTGAGCCATCCTTGCCTCATCCTCAGCTCCCCAAATCTGAGCAGGAGGAAACAACCCAGACTGGAATCTTCTTGGCAGGTCCTGGGGTTGTTCTCTCTTCTTCCTTGAATTAGCTTTTCCAGTATTAGAGATTTATGGAAGAGCCCCGAGTCTTCTCATGCAACCTGAAGCTTTGGGGCAAATTGATCCTTTTTTTTTTTTTTTTAAAGGTTTATTTATTTATTTGAAAGTCAGAGTTACACAGAGAGAGGAGAGGGAGAGGGAGAGAGGGAAAGAGGGAGAGAGGGAGAGAGGGAGAGAAAGAGAGAAGTCTTCCATCCGCTGGTTCACTTCGTAATTGACTGCAACGGACAGAGACACACCATTGGGAAGCCAGGAGCCAGGAGCTTTTTCCAGGTCTCCCACGCGGGTGCAGGGGCCCAAGGCCTTGGGCCATCTTCTACTGCTTTCCCAGGCCATAGCAGAGAGCTGGATCAGAAGTGGAGCAGCCAGGTCTCGAACCAGCGCCCATATGGGATGCCAGTGCTTCAGGTCAGGGCGTTAACCCACTGCACCATAGTGCTGGCCCACCCTCCCCCCCTTTTAAAAAGATTTATTTATTTGAAAGTCAGACTTACATGCACTCAGCAGATGGAAGACCTCTCTCTCTCTCTGCCTCTCCTTCTCTGTGTAACTCTGACTTTCCAAAAAGTCAATAAATAAAAAAAACAAAACAAAACAAAGTGTAGTATATGAAAATCACACGGTACAAAGTAAGCCCTCCAAAGCAACTTTTCCTCTGGTTGCGGGTATTTGAACTTGTTTCCTTGTCTGAATTAGAAGACTTACAGCTCGGAAATCCCATGAGTGGCTATCTGTGAGGCTGATGAGTGCAGATGTTTTAATTTCTTGCCTTCTCCCAGAAGTCCCTGTAATCATGCTCTGTATAGGTTCACACAGTCTGGGACAGGCTCACTTCAACTGGAAAAAAATTTTTCTTTAAATATTTTTATTTATTTATTTGACAAGTAGAATTATAGACAGTGTGAGAGAGAGAGAGACAGAGAGAAAGGTCTTCCTTCCATTGGTTCACTCCCCAAATGGCCACAAGGGCTGGAGCTGCACTGATCTGAAGCCAGGAGCCAGGAGCTTCTTCCCAGTCTCCCACGCAGGAGCAGGGCCCAAGCACTTGGGCCACCCTCCACTGCCTTCCCGGGCCACAGCAGAGAGCTGGACTGGAAGAGGAGCAGCTGTGACTAGAACCCGGGGCCTGTAAGGGATGCTGGCACCACAGGCAGAGGATTAATCTAGTGCACCTTGACGCTGGCCCCTCAACTGAACATTTTAACTTAAAAATAATTTTTTTCCTAGCTCATCTGTTTATGGAGGCATACAGCCTGAAGAAGAATGTGTATGCGAGTGAGGGAAAAATAGAGGGAGGTGTGAAAATGAGACAAATATTTGGCCGGGGGAAAGACAGAGACAGGGACAGAGACGGGGTGGGGAGAAAATCTGTACACCCACACTCCTTCCTCTCCATTTGCTGCTGCAGTCACCTGCCACCTGCCAAAGAGGCAGCAGGGAGTGACCAGGCGATTTCCTCTGCTTTCTTGTCTACCCATCTGTCTGGAATTTTGTAGTTATCTTGTCTCTTGTCTCTCATCTCTCCCTGGTCTCCACTCTGCAAGTTGCCAAGTGCCAACTCACATAAGGCTACTCTTTTTTTTTTTTTTTAAAGATTTATTTATTTATTTGAAAGTCAGAGTTACAGAGAGGCAGAGTGGAGGGACAGAGGAAGGGAGGGAGGGAGGGGAGAGAAAGAGAGGTCTTCCATTGACTGGTTCACTCCTCAAATGGCTGCAAAGGCCAAAGCTGTGCCTATAAAGCCAGGAGCCAAGAGCTTCTTTCAGGTCTCCCACATGGGTGTAAGGGCCCAAGGACTTGGGCCATCTTCTGCTGCTTTCCCAAGCACATTAGCAGAGAGCTGGATCAGAAGTGGAGTAGCCAGGACTCAAACCAGTGCCCATATGGGATACTTGCACTGCAGGTGGCGGCTTTACCAGCTATGCCACAGCACCAGTCCCAGGCTACTCTTCCTTCACCAGTGGTCTTCTCCTCTTGTCTCCTTTTTCAGGTCACTGGTCTGAACTCAACCTTTACCTCTTGATTGCCAAGGCCATGGCGAGAGTCTGCAATCCCCAGAAAGCATTGCTTGGAGCCTTGAATGATCTTGAAGAGAACAGTTTCAAGATACTGAAGTTCCACTTACGGCATATGACCATGGTTGAGGGCCATTGCCAGTTGACCCGAGGGGAGCTGGAGGGCCTGAGTCGGGTGGATTTGACATCTCGACTGATTTCAATGTATGGAGCACAGGAGGCTGTGAAAGTGGTGCTCAATGCTTTGAAGGTCATGAACTTGATGGAACTTGTGGACCAGCTCAACCTCGTTTGTTTGGATGGTGAGTATGGTGGGGAAAGGGGAGGTCAGGATGGCACTAGAACCCACCCCATGATAGCTCCACAGATTCCAATAGCCTGTACTTTATGCCTTTTCTCACCTTGCCCTCTACCCTTTGCTGGGAGTTTTCAGTGCCCCATAGTCCTAGGTGGTCTCCAACTGAGGGTTCCACAAAAAGTTGGTTGGAAAGTCCTGAGCAGAGGGTAGGGATTTGTTCATAGAAAGACTATACTGGGTCAGTATATTCTTTAACCCACTTTGGCTCAGCAGGTTAAAGCCCCAGCCTGCAGCATCAGCATCCCATATGGGCGCTGGTTTGAGTCCTGGATGCTCCACTTTTGATCCAGTTTCCTGCTAATGTTCCTGGGGAACATTGGGGGATGGCCCAAGTCCTTGGGCCCATGCACTCATGTGAGAGACCCAGAAAGAGCTCCTGGTTCCTGGTTTTGGATCAGCTAGCTGTGGCCATTGTGGCCATTTGTAGTGTAACCAGTAAATGGAAGACCTCTGTCTCCAACTCTCTCTGTAACTCTTTCAAATAAATAAAATAATTTTTTTTATTTTTTAAAAATAAAGACTATACTGTTTCATGGGCATCACATTCCTCTGCCTACCTCTAGCTGCAGTGCCGTAGAAGGGGAAAGTGTGAAAAAAGGGCTTGGCGATCAGGGATGATATTGGTGAAGGGCTTTCCACTAACTGGAAGAACTGGTATCAGCTGTGACGTTTAGGATTGTTCCTGGCTGCTTCCTGGCATGTGGCTCAGGCCACTTTCCACAGAGAAAGCCTTCCATGTCTCCTCCCTCAAGGAGCCAGCCTAGAGAGTGGGGTGGGCATAGAGCCCAAATAGCCTCATATTCCTTCTTGTGGGATGCTGGGAAAGAGCAAGGGATCTGCTGGTGCCTGTGCTCCCTGCTGTAGGCTTCTTTGCTAGACAGAAATGGGAAGGGTCTGTGGACTCAAAGCCATGGCTCCTATTCAGAAGCTGGTTGATCTTTAGAAGTGGACCAGTCCTTTCCCGAGAACAGGCTTAACAGGCTCCTGTCACTAACTGCCTCCAGCTTCCCTCTTTCTCCTTTTTCTATCCTCACTTCTTCACATGGGGGCATTTCACACGAACACTCACATTCTCACAGACTTGTGCACAAACACATACTTGCTGATGTACTCTCACACCCCTTCCCTGCACAACAAAGCCCAAGTTCCCTTAAGCACATTCCCTGTGCATACATTCACGCACAACGCCCCCCCACCCCCAACCAAATAAACCAAATACCCTCACATACTGATAGATGTGCACATGCACAGACTCTTATGCACATACAGGGTCCTTCTTCATGATACCAGAACTATAATCTTCAGGGAGATACAAGTTAGACAGCCCAGAAGAAGAGACTAGAGAGCAGAGTCAGCATTTGGGTCCATGTTGGCTTTTATTTATTTCTTTATTTACTTCCATTTTACCACCTAATGCCTCATCTGTCCGGCTCAGATTACCGAGAAATATACCGGGAGCATGTGCGCTGTCTGGAAAAGAGGCAAGAAGGGGGAATCGACAGCAGCTACAGGCAGCTGCTCCTGGTGGCCAAGCCCAGCCCCGAGAGCCCAAGATCACCTGTCGGTCCCATCTCAGAGCAGGAGCTGGACTCTGTCATGGTGGAGGCTCTATTTGCTCCAGGGGAAAAGCCATATGCAGCCCCATCCGTAGTGGTGCTCCAAGGGTCGGCTGGCACTGGAAAAACAACTCTGGCCAGAAAAATGCTGCTGGACTGGGCCACTGGCACCCTGTACCCAGGCCGGTTTGATTATGTCTTTTATGTGAGCTGCAGGGAAGTGGTTCTGCTGCCAGGAAGAAAACTGGCCCAGCTCCTCTTCTGGTGCTGTGGAGACAATGAAGCCCCGGCCGCCGAGATTCTGAAGCAGCCAGAGCGGCTCCTGTTCATCCTGGACGGCTTTGATGAGCTGCAGAGGCCTCTGGGAGATCAGCTGAAGAGCAGAAGGTCAAGTCCTGTGGAGAACATGCTGTACCTTCTCATTAGGAGAAAGGTCCTTCCCACGTGCTCCCTCCTCATCACCACTCGGCCCTCGGCTTTGCGGAATCTGGAACCCTTGCTGGATCAACCATGCCATGTCCATGTCCTAGGCTTCTCTGAGGGGGAGAGGATGAAGTATTTCAGCTCCTATTTCATGGATGAGAAGCAAGCCAGAAAGGCCTTTGACTTTGTGCAAGGGAATGACGTTCTCTATAAAGCCTGTCAGGTTCCAGGCATTTGCTGGATGGTCTGCTCCTGGCTGAAGAAGAAGATGGAGAGAGGCCAGGCAGTCTCAGAGACACCCAGTAACAGTACCGACATCTTCACTGCCTATGTCTCCACCTTCCTGCCAGCCGATGACAAGGGGGGCTGCTCTGAGCTTACTCGGCATAGGGTCCTAACGGGTCTTTGCTCCTTGGCATCTGAGGGGATCCGCTCTCAGAAGCTCCTATTTGAAGAAGCTGACCTCCAGAGGCATAATTTAGATGGACCCAGGCTTGCTGATTTCCTGAGCAGCAATGACTACCAAGAAGGCAGTGACAGCAAGAAATTCTATAGCTTCCTGCACATTAGCTTCCAAGAATATTTTCATGCCATGTCTTATCTGGTGAAAGAGGACCACAGCCAGCTGGGGAAGGAGTCCTGCAGAGAAGTGGAGAAGCTGCTGGAGGCAGAGGACCAGGAGATGACCCTTAGTATGCAGTTTTTATTGGACATATCAAAAAAACAGAGCTTCTCAAACTTGGAGCTAAAGTTGTGCTTCAAAATGTCTCCCTTTGTAACACAGGAGCTGAAGTACTTTACAGAACAAATGGAGTCTATAAAGCGTAATAGGAGCTGGGAATTGGAATTCTCCCTTTATGGGTCTAGAATAAAGAAGCTGGCAAAAAGTGTTCACATGAGTGATGTATCATTCAAGTTGGAACATTCCAATAAAACGAAACCCCATGGAGATACGTCATTTTCTGTCAAAACCAGCTTGGATCATGGAGACAGAGAGAAGCAGAAATGTCCTGCTGTAAGACAAGATAATATGGCAGAAATACAAAAGGAGATTTCCAATGGAAAAGGCAGAGACACAGAGGAACTAGATAAGGAAGTTGGGGGCAGTAGGATGGGCAGCAGGATGGGCAGCAGAAAAAGATGGCAAAAGAATTGAAGGGTCAGAAGGTTGTTAGATTGGAGAGACAGGAGGAAGAGGAAGACAGAATAAAAAGGATGGAGAGATGAGAGACCAGACTAAAGGGTACTAGAAAAAAGATACAGAGGAAGAAATGGAAAAGAGAATTAGGTAACAGAGGATTAAAAGACTTGGACCACTGTACCTGGGAGAAGACCACATGGAGTGAGACCTTGGGAACAATCATATTTACTACCAGTGCCTCAAATTCAGTAGTCAGCATCCTTCTCCCAGAGGCTTTTATAACTTCCTATAGCGTGGAGCCCAATTTCAGTAACTCCTCTTATGTGTTGCTATCAATGACCAAGCCTTTGATCCCTGACTCTTTTCTGTACAATAAACTTGTTGATATAATAAAGTGTGGATTGTGAGTATTCTGTGAGATATGGGTAAATGTGGAGCACATAAATGTCAGCATTTAAAGGAAATATTAGGGGCCAGTATTGTGGTGCAACAGGTTTAGCCAACTAATGCCTGCTATGCAGGCATCCCGTATTGGAACACTGATTCAAGTCCCGGCTACTCTTCTTCCAGTCCAGCTCCCTGCTAATGTGCCCCTGCCCCTCCTCCCATGTGGAAAACCTGGATGGAGTTTCTGGCTCCTGGCTTCCACCTGGCCCAGACCCAGCTGTGCAGACCATTAGGGGAGTGAACCAGCAGACGGATGATTTCTCTCTCTCTGTCTTTCTGTTTTTCTCTGACACTCTGCCTTTCAAATAAATAATAGGAAATATCCTGCTGTATAATGGAATGTTTTCTTGAGTCTGTGGTTGTGATCAATTGCTGCTTAAATAAACAGTAATTTCTCATTCTTTCCAGGAACTCCTAAAATGTTCATTGCAAACAAGAACTTCAGTCTTGAAAGCTCTACTATGACTTAGCTCTATAGCAATAACACATCATTGTCACTCCCAACTGTGCCATTTATTCACTTAAAAAAAGTCTGGTCAATTCAGAGCACTAACTCATAATCTCTTTTTCTGCTTTGGGCCTTTCTGTATAGAAAAGAAGAGTAAGAATTAGAATAAAAAAAGAATTCTAGTTGCAGGTGCAGTCAGTTCCCAATCCTCATTTCATAGATGAGGAAATTGAGGTTCCCTCAGGAGTGCCATTGAATTCTGGGACTCCTGAGAGAGACCTCTTGGCTCCCACACCTCAGCTCATAGAGTAAACATCCACAGAGACCCTGTGTAGATCTCAAACCTATCCCAACCCAGGGGTTGTCACTGGATACAATGCAGCTTAGAGTGGGACACCCAGTACCCTACAGAAAGGCTACACACTCCTCTTTTAGCTTTTCACACACTTTTATTGCTGTCATGACTCCCCACAAGTTGATTCTATGTGTGCCATTCCAGCAATCTGTCACATATGCCCAGACATCTGGATCTAGGGGAACTCAGCCTTGAGTAGTCAACTTGGAACCCCATGACACTAATTATTATTAACTATTCTTCACACAGCAAAGTTGGTGGCTTGACATGTTGGATACCCAGACTGTGTACATAAGAAGAATATGTGTAAGAAGATGTATGTGTGTGCATATACTTATTTACAGAGCAATTTGTACTGGATTACTGAAGAGGCTGGTTGGCACCCAATGAGCTAGGAGCTTGTGTTGTCCCCTAATGGGCTTGGATGTTCTCAGACCAACTCCTGAGTTTTTGAATAACAAAGCAGGTATCTAGCCACATCATGCACTTTCATAGAAAACATGAATCTAATATTCAATGGAGGTTTAGATGTGTTATTGCTTTTTTTTTTAAAGATTGATTTATTTATTCGAAAGTCAGAGTTACACAGAGAGAGGAAAGGCAAAGAGAGAGAGAGAGCACGAGCGAGAGGGAGGGAGGGACGGAGGGAGGTCTTCCATCCAATGGTTCACTCCTTAATTGGCCGCAACAGCCAAAGCTGTGTTGATTCGAAGCCAGGAGCCAGGAGCTTCTTCAGAGTCTCCTACACAAGTGCAGGGGTCCAAGGACTTGGGCCATCTTCTACTGCTTTCCCAGGCCACAGCAGAGAGCTGGACCGGAATTAGAGTAGCTAGGTCTTGAACCAGCACCCATATGGGATGCCGGCACTTCAGGCCAGGGTGTTAACCCGCTGTGCCATAGTGCTGACCCCAGATGTGTTATTTCAATTAGGAATCAGATTGAATTCAACACAGCTTAAGCAAAAAAGTAAATGATCCAATGTACTCACTAAAACAAAGCCAAAAACCTGATTGTTAGTTTTAATGTACTGCTGGCCCCTTCTAACAATGTCATAGGGTTTCACTCTCTCCTTTGCTCCTTTCATAGTTGCCTTTTGCTCTTTTTACAGAGAGCCACCTTTTTGTGTCAGTGAAGATGGCCATAAGTATAGCTTAAGCTATACTTACGGTCAGCAATCCCAAAGAAAGTAATAGCTATAGCAGGGAATTTGGGGGAGGATTCTGACCTGCCGCTGGGTATGTGCCAAGCATTAAATGATCAGTGGGATCTGGAGATGAACTTCTCTGATGGGCTAGGCCTGGATCATGTGGCCTAGGTCGTATTACCATACACACCAGATCATATGGCCACACTCCCAGGGCTCGCTGGGTGAGATAGCATGGATTCCCAAAGGAAGGGGTTTGGTAATATGGCACACAGGTACAAGTGTTGGATGGATGGGGGTTCCCTCAAGTGGTTCAGTAAGAGAGAGTGAGACAGAGAGCAAGAGAGTGAGAGAGCCGGGCATTCAAGTCTGGAAAATAGGCCAAACCAGGCTACTGAGCCTGACGGCTTAGAGGAAACAATTATTCCAAGTACAGAGAGTGTTTGTTCCCACCTGTTCCTTAGGGAGTGAGGAGCATGCCCCATGGAAAAAACAGGCTGTCGCCAAAAGGAAGGCACTCTGTTCCTCGCAAAGAGCTGTGGGAACCCTTCCTAAAGAATGGGGTCTGGCCGGCTCCGTGGCTCATTAGGCTAATCCTCCTCTGCCTGCAGCGCCGGCACACCGGGTTCTAGTCCCGGTCGGGGCACCAGATTCTGTCCCAGTTGCTCCTCTTCCAGGCCAGTTCTCTGCTGTGGCCCAGGAGTGCAGTGGAGGATGGCCCAAGTGCTTAGGCCCTGCACCCCATGGGAGACCAGGAGAAGCACCTGGCTCCTGCCATCGGATCAGCATGGTGTGCCGGCCGTGGCGGTCATTGGAGGGTGAACCAATGGCAAAGGAAGACCTTTCTCTCTGTCTCTCTCTCTCTCACTGTCCACTCTGCCTGTCAAAAGTGAACATTTCTGAGTATTCTTGGGAATATGCAGGAGAGAGTTGCCAGAAAAAGACTCAACTTCAGATAGTAGAGATGAATGGGCTTCAAAAAGTTCTTGGAAAATGGAATTGAAAGATAAGTTTACTCTGGTGCAAAAAACCTTGCAAATCATACTTTTTTCATAATACACATTTTCTATTAAGTTGTGAAGACCCCTTTTCATGTGGCAATAAAGTTGGGCCTGTGTCTTAGCAGGTAAAGCTGCTGCCTTCAATGCTGGCATCCCTTATGGGTGCTGGTTCAAGCGCTGGCTGCTTCACTTTCAATCCAATTCCCTGCTGATCACCCGAGAAAGAAGCAGAGGATAGCCCAAATGCTTGGGCCCCTGTACCCACATGGGAGACTTGGAAGAAGCTCCTGGATCCTGGCTTCAGCCTGGCCTAGTCCTGGCATTTGCAGCCATTTGGGAGTGAACCGGCAGGTGGAAGACAAACCCCCACCCCCACCCCCACCCCCACCCCGTCTTTCTCTCTGCCTCTGCCTCTCCCTCTCTGTAACTCTTTCAAATAAAATAAATACATCCTATTAAAAATACCACAGTAGGATGAAGATAGAAAGTCACGACATAGAGAAGTGTTCAGGAAAGCTTTGAGTGCATGAATGTCTATCTGAAATACAGACATAGGGAGTCCCCTGTTATCCACAGAGGACACATCCTGAGACCCTCAGTGTGTGACTAGCCATAGTAATGCCATCTTGTGTCTCACCCCTCCATTTTGTTATCTCTCTGTGACGCTGACACCTGTTAGTCTAGCTGGTACTGCTCCAAGTCATAAAGGTTAAATGCTATCTCTAGCAGGACATCTGAGGGGCTAGCTCCCAAAGCATAACTAAAGGAGTAAGTTTCTATTGCATATCCCTATTGATACTAATGAGTAAAATCTTTTCCTTTTACTGTCTTGCACAGAAAAAAAAACCTTGCAACAGCTTAGGACACAATTGCCTTTCCATCCCAGTCTGAAATACCATATGTAAGTTGCCCTAATAAACCCTCTTATTCTTATATTGAGTTTCGTTTTTCACTCTTTGGTCTTAGGGCGCTTAGAGGACACTGCACATTTTAACTCTCAGACACCCAGTGCATGCCTGAAACCACAGATGGTACTAAGCTCATGTATATTTTTTCCTATGTCTACACTTATCACTTTTAATTTAGAAATTAAGCATAGAAAGCAATTAACAACAATAACTAATATAAAAGATAATAATTAAAATGATATGCTATAATGAAATTTATGTGAATGTCTCTCAAAATATCTTACTGTACTGTACTCACCCTCCTTTGATGATCTGAGATGATAAAATGGCTACATGATGAGATAAGGTGAGGTGAATGATGTAGGCATTGTACATAGTGTTAGGTTGCCACCTGAGGATTACTTGAACACCAGCATTGTGATACTTTGGCAGCTGATCTGATAGTTGAGTTGGCTACTAAGTGACTACTGCATAGGTTTGTGCAGACAGCATGGATACCATAGACAAAGGGATGATTTGTGCTCCATGTGGAACACAGCAGAAGACCTAAGATTTCATGATATAACTTCCAACAGTGCACTACTTAAAACTTATGAGTTGTTTACTTCTGGAATTTTGTATTTAATATTTTTGGACTGTAGTTGACCACAGGTAACTGAAAC
Organism: Sylvilagus floridanus; assembly: GCA_949820135.1. Taxonomy (NCBI): domain Eukaryota; kingdom Metazoa; phylum Chordata; class Mammalia; order Lagomorpha; family Leporidae; genus Sylvilagus; species Sylvilagus floridanus. The sequence goes on along the minus strand of OX463224.1, from coordinate 69,736,872 downwards.
TGCAGAAAACAAAGCGATAAATAAGGGAGAACTACTGTAAACTTCTATATTTAAAGATTTTTGGTACACAGATACTGGGAATTATGAGAGGGACAGTGTAAAATTGGAATTACATACCCAGTCTCCACCAGACAGATATTATGCGTAGGTGTGAATTTCACCTGCAACAAAAGCAAATAGAAAAGAACATTTTTTGATGGGCCAGAAGCGGTAAATACAAATCACACTCATTATTGCACAAAACATCATCTGTGTGAGGATTGGTGTGATTTATTAGAAAGATTAGGGACATTTGGTGAGAATTGAAATACCTGGTTATAGGGCTGGCGCTGTGGCATAGCGGGTAAAGCTGCCGCCTGCAGTGCCAGAATCTGATATGGGTGCCAGTTTGAGTCCCAGCTGCTCCACTTCCAATCCAGCTCTCTGCTATGGCCTAGGAAACCAGAAGATTGCCCAAGTTCTTGGGCACCTGCACCCACGTGGGAGACCCGGAAGAAGCTCCTGGCTCCTTGCTTCAGATAGACTCAGCTCCAGCTGTTGCAGCCATTTGGGGTGTAAACCAGTGGATGGAAGCTCCCCCCCTCCCCGCCTCTGCCTCTCTGTAACTCTTTCAAATAAATAAATCTTTTTTTTTTTTTTAAAAAAAACCTGGTTCCAAATACTAGAACTGTCACTTTCTAGCTTTATTCCTCAATCAAATTAGTTACCATTTCCAACCAATTTGGAAATTTTTACCGTTTCCAAAAAATTTGTAAAATGAGAATAGCAACATTTATAATGTAGGGAAATAATGAAACTAAGAATTATTGCTGCTGCTGCTGCTGCTATTGCTACTATTAGTATTACTACTAGAGTTGCCAAACTACTGCTACTACTTGTAGCCAAAGCAATGACAATAATAAAAACTAACACATTTTAGAGCTCATTTTGTGTGTTAGGCTTGTGAAAGCATTTAGATACATATATAATTTAGCTTTATCCATTTTTAAAATAGACATAAATGTTTTGCTATGTCTTAGCTTCTTTCTCTTAGCATCCAGTTTTTATATATCACAAATAATGTTGGAATGATAATTTTTAATTTTTTATGCATATAAACACTCATCTGTGTTATATACATCTAGAAGTGGCATTTCTGGGTCACATAGTAGGCACTACTTCAACTTTATATGATAAAGATGAACAGTTTTTCAAAGTGGTTATAAAAATCTACTCTTAATAACACTGTACAGTGTTCATATTATTCCAAATCCTTTCCAACACTTGGGATTGTCAATCTTTTTCACTTTAGCTGTTCTGGTTTGTGTATAGTGTGTTATCTAATTATGACTTTAATTTACATTTTTTCCATGAGTAATGATGAACATTTAACACAACCTTTCTTGTGAATTAACTATTCATGTTATTCGTTTTAAACAATGTTGGGTAAATTGAGTCCAGCAACGTTTAAAAAGAAGTATACATCACAACCAAGTGAGATTTATTTCACATATACAAAGCTAGTTCAATATTTAAAAATAAAGTAATGTAATACACCACATCAACCAGTTAAAGAAGAAAAAAATCATACAGTTACATTAATAGATGCAGAAAAAAGCTTTTGATAAAATCTAACATCCACTCATGATAAAAACTCAGCAACATAGGAAAAAGGGGAAATTTGCTCAGTTTTATAAAGAACATCTATAAGCGTCCTAAAATCATACATTATTGTGAGAAACTAGATGCTTACTCCATAAGGTCAAGAATAAGGCAAGAACCACCATGTTGGAACTCCTAGCAATGCAATATTCCAAGAAAAGGAAATAAAAAAAAAAAGTATACTATTTGGGAGAGAAGAATAAAACTACCTTTGTTCATGAATGACATGATTGTCTTTGTAGAAAATCCTAAAGAAACAATAAAAAAAATTTAAAAAAAAATCTATGTTGTTCACATTGCCTTTGTTCACACCCATCTCTCTTCCTTCTTCAATGCGCTCATTACTAACATCCATTCAGTCTCTGCTCTCAGTTTCTTAATGGAATTGAGCCTCTGGTGTGAAGAGGGGCCTATTCCCTGTAGAAACCTGGAGTGCTGTTCCACTTTGCACAGTTGAGCTTTCTTATCTCCACAGAGGAAAGTCGGTGTAAATGGAATGTAAGTTCTCCAGAGAAGATTACTCCCAGGGCATGCAATTCAGTACCATGTAATGTTATAAAATCAATGTATCAGATCACTGGATTGCATTTATAGGACTGCTTTTTAACTGAAGAGGTGAACAACTGATTAAATGAGATGAAAATCATGGGTAGCGAATAGTATCGAACTAAAGATTCTGCCTGAGTACCAGCTAGGGTATTTATCATTTATAGATTTTTCTCACTGATAACTGGAGGTAATTTTAAATTTGTAACTCAAAAATCAGGTAAGAAAGTCAATTGCTCTGCCTTTTATATTCACATAAACATTTGAGAAATGATTACAGATATAGGTGGTTTGCTTGCACAAATAATTAGTTCATAAAGGTACCGAGCTAAGATGGGGTTAGGGTGGTCAGAAATGAGGCCAATCATATAGGAAAGTGAAACTAAAGGAGGGAGGTATATTTGCCTAAGGTCAGAGAGAAAGTTAATGCCATAGCCAGTAGAACATGTCAGTAGATTAGTCAAATTTAGCTTATTTCATATGAAAAGGAAAGGATGTAGTATTCAGGTTCAGTTTAATCACTCATGAAGGCAGTAATTTACGTTTTTCCCATAACTTTCTTTTATCAGTTCTATATTTTTCATAAGATACTCTAAATTTTATTTTACAGATTTAGTTTTATACATGTGAAGCTGAATATATAGTTTTGTTTATTAGACATGATACTTTAATGTTTTTTTCCTACAGGACCTATTGTATTTGTTTTAGGAGATTCTTTGACATACATATATACATAAAGATTCATTTTATTTATTTGAAAGGCAGAGTGACAGAGGGAGAGATGGATAGAAAAAGAAAGCTCTCCATCCATTGGTTCACTACTCAGATGGTCAAAATGGCCAGGGCTGGGTCAAGCCAAAACCAAGAGCCAGGAAGTGCATCCTGGTTTCCTTGAATGAGTGGCAGGGGTCCAAGTTCTTGGGTGATCTTCTGCTACCTTCCTAGGCACAATAGTAGGGAGCCGGATTGGAATCAGAGCAGCTGGGACTCAAACCAACACTCTGATACAGGATTCTGGGGTTGTGATGCTGTGCCACAATGCCAGTTTATAAAATATTTTATAATTAAAATAGATATTTGGTTTTAATATATCACTGTGGTCATATGCAGTACATCAACTTCCTTTTACTCTTTGCTAATGGCCTAATGATCTAAACTCAAATATTACATGTCTTCAGGTTGCTATTTTCTTATGTCCTTTGGCTTCTATGCTCCACACTGAAATTCTGCTTGTTTATAAAACATCACACAGCCGGCGCCGTGGCTCAACAGGCTAATCCTCCGCCTTGCGGCGCCGGCACACCGGGTTCTAGTCCCGGTCGGGGTGCCGGATTCTGTCCCGGTTGCCCCTCTTCCAGGCCAGCCCTCTGCTGTGGCCCAGGAGTGCAGTGGAGGATGGCCCAAGTGCTTGGGCCCTGCACCCCATGGGAGACCAGGATAAGCACCTAGCACCTGGCTCCTGCCATCGGATGAGCGCGGTGCACCGGCTGCAGCACACCGACCGCGGCAGCCATTGGAGGGTGAACCAACGGCAAAGGAAGACCTTTCTCTCTCTCTTTCTCATTGTCCACTCTGCCTGTCAAAAAAATAAAATAAAAAAAAATAAAACATCACACAAAGGCCAGTAGGCCTCCATTCCAGTGCTAAGGTGTCAGTGAACACCTTTGATCTGGGCAAGTTAGTCTTCCACTTGGGACTTTTCTCCTTTGCCTTATGGCCCTTCCAACCCATCCCATTCTAAGGCTGTAGCTATTCACCCTCTCTTTCCATTCATAAGTAACTTCCCCCATTTCAACTTCTAATGTAGTTACTACTCTGGTTTCCCTTAAATGCCAGCTTGAAAAAGGGGAATTTTATTCTACTGCTAAGTGGAGACCCCTAAGATTCTGGGAGGGAAGATAAGATTATTTTGACAAAAGTAAGAGGTACAGATTGGAGCAGGTACAAAATGTGGGAAGCCAAGTCAGGATTCCACTTAATGGTGAGGGGAAGTGGAGAAAGAAGAAATGAGGCAGTAGACTGGGGCAATATCAGTGGGGATGGAGTTGCTGAGAGGGTTCCCGATTGTAGAGACCTGTGGGCTCTGGCAGTGAACAGAATGCTGGGGACAGGGAGAGTTGATTTGGGTGATGGTAGGGAGACCAGAGTGCTTTGTCCCAAGAGGCACTCTGAAGAACAGCTGATGGGGAGGAAAACTCTCAGCTCTGCTTAGGACCGCCTGGCACAAAGAGACTTGGGCAGCATGTGTGCCCCTAAGTGTTCACTACCACCATGCTACCTTCCCTTCAGCCCACTTTCCAACTGCATGGAGCACAGGCCCAGTAGCCTGAAGTTTTCTTTCAGCAAATCAGAACCCATATGGACTTCCAGGGTTATTTTGCTGCTTCTAACCATACAGATGGGAATATGAGTACACAGAGAGGCAGAGACCCACCTTGGAGAGAGTGGTAGTCAGGACTGGCTCCCAATCCAGTGGTAGTTCCAACCCCATGGAGCCTCAAATGTCTACAAAAGCCAGGGATTAAACATGGCCCCTCTCTATTCTCTTGTCTTTGATTTATTTTTCCTTCAGACACAATATTCCTTAATAGTAGAGTCCAGGATTTCCTAATTTTAATATTTATTCCTCCATCAATCCTATAAATATAAATATTGGTTTGTAATCTTTGATATCTATTTTTTGTTCTAGTCACTGAGTGCAGCAAAGAATAGAACAAAGTCCTTGTCTTCTTCAAGTTTACAATCTAGAAGGGAAGGCTAGATAATAAGCATACACCCCAAATCAATACATGTTATTTCAGTTGGTGATGAGTGTTTTAGAAAAAAAAAAAAAAAACCAGGAAGGTTAGTGTCAGAGAGCGCTAGGGTAGTGGGTAGGGGTTGATTCTGTAAGCTGTGTGGTCAGGTACAACCTCCCTGTAGAATTTATGGCTCAAATTTATCTGTAATGATACAGGGGCTCCCATGTGGTAGATGTCCAATCAGTGTTTCAGAGTGAGTAATGATTTAATGAAATTCTTAATCTTGGTGTGTGTGTGTGGAGAGAGAGAGAGAGAGAAAGAGGGAAGAGAGAGATATTAAACCATAAGATCAGAAAGACTCTAAATAGTAGTTTCTATAGTTCTGATTTTATGGTCACAAGCATGGACTATAAACTGACCACGCAAATTTCAATATAATTAGTTAGGATCAGCCTGACCAAAAATCAAAATGCTTGAAGCCAATTTATGTATGCTCACTTAAGATAAGTGCAACAAACATTTAATTCCATTTGAATGCTTCTATTTCCATTTGGATGCATTATTTTTATTGTTCATGTTAAAGTAATATGAATACATTTTGAATTTTGATATTTATCATAAATCTTCATCAAAGTATGCTTGCTTTTTGAATTACTAGTTCTATATTTTCTCTATATTTCTTCTAGCTGTCTAATTTTAAACTCCTTATTTTAAATTTATATATAAATATCTAATATTATAAACTCGGATATGTATGCCTTAAAATGGACAACAGATTCTAAATGACATGTTTTTGTATGTTTTAATTTTCTACATAGCAAAAAAGTAGCCAAAGAATGCTTGCTGTTATTTTGTGCTTTTAAAACAGGTTTTCTGATTTAAAATTCCTCACTTCTTCATTTACATTTTAAAGAATCACTATTACAAGCTGTTGGCCATTCTTCTGTCAAGAATATGTCGTTACAACACCTGTCAAGAATTCCAAACTCGGATTCTTAGTTCCTGGACTGTGACTTCATGCTTTGTATGCTAAGCCCATAAAAACAATATTGGACTTCCCTATGGCAATGAAACGACAGAATCAAAGCTCTGTGGTTGACTTCATCCTCTTGGGGTTTTCCAACTTCCCTGAATTCCAAGAGCAGGTCTTTGGACTTTTCTTGATTATTTATCTGGTGACTCTGGTAGGAAATGTCATCATTATAGTTGTCATCTCCCTGGACCAGAGCCTCCACGTCCCCATGTACCTGTTCCTCCAGAACTTATCAGTGGTGGAGGTGAGTTTCAGTGCAGTCATTGTGCCTGAAATGCTGGTGGTCCTCTCTGCTGAGAAGCCTACGATTTCTTTGGCGGGCTGCTTTGCACAGATGTACTTCATTCTTCTTTTTGGTGGAACTGAGTGTTTCCTCCTAGGAGTCATGGCTTACGACCGATTTGCTGCAATCTGCCATCCTCTGAGCTACCCAATGATTATGAACAGATGTGTTTTTAGGAAACTGGTCATGTTCTCATGGGTCTCAGGAATTCTGGTGGCCACTGTGCAGACCACATGGGTATTTAGTTTCCCCTTTTGTGGCCCCAATGAAATTAACCACCTCTTTTGTGAAACTCCCCCAGTTTTAGAGCTCACATGTGCAGACACCTTCCTGTTTGAAATCTATGCCTTCACAGGTACCATTTTGATCGTTACAGTTCCTTTCTTACTGATTCTCTTGTCTTACATTCGAATTCTTTCTGCCATCCTGAAGATGCCATCAAGTACTGGGAGACAAAAGGCCTTTTCTACCTGTGCTTCTCATCTCACATCTGTCACCCTCTTCTATGGCACGGCCAATATGACTTATATACAACCCAAATCCAGCTACTCACCAGAAACCAAGAAGCTGATGTCACTGGCTTACTCACTGCTCACACCTCTGCTGAATCCACTCATCTACAGCTTGCGAAACAGTGAACTGAAAAGGGCTTTGAAGAAATTATGGCAAAGAAAAGTGATTTTACACACTGTCTGACTTGGTGAGAAGACAGTGATATCTGATCACCGTGCAACTGAACTTCATTTAGATTTACTAAATGGTGAAAACAGTTTGCATTTCTTGGTATACATATGCTTAATTTCACCTTTACTGTATATCAGGAACATTTTTATGTGTTAGTCTCCATTCCTCATACAGATGAATAATATTCCTTAAATTGGGGATAACAGTTGCTCAACAATTTATTAAGTGTCTTTACTTGTGGCTTTTTTGGTGACAACAGACTGTACTGAAATAACTATTTTATATATTCATAACTTCTGGTGCTTTTAATTTTTACAGAACAGACTTCACAAAGTGTGTTTGATAGATCAAAGCAAATGAGTTTGTAAATTTTCATAGATGATTGTGAATCACTTTTCTAAATAATTGAAACTACATCACACTGACCTATATACTGAACAGAGAGTTGAACTCCAAGAAATATACAAATACAGGGAACAGAAAAATCTGTCCCATGAATGCTGGAAGGGCAACTCACACTTACTGATCTGAAACACAGAGATGCTGTGACATGGAGTTCAATTTCTTCTGGTTATCTTAGAATATATTCATCTAGAGAATATCATGTGACCTTTTTGAAGGTCATTTATAGTATTATACTCTTTTTCCTCTATCAACCATTATTTTTAGAAATCTAGTCACATTTATTATATTGGGCAAAAATTTCCACCATATTGGTCACATGTGTAATTTTTTTTCTTCTGGAACAAAAATATGAGGATACTTCAAAATTAAAAGTTAGTTGGGTACAAATTTTTTAATATACATACTTTTCATAATACACATTTTTTCATGAACTTTTTGAAGGCCCTTTGGTGTACTGAGTTATGCCTATATTCTATGTGCATCTTTCTCAGAATAAATAGACGTTTTGTACCACTGAAATGTAACATTTCACTCCTGCTTCCTTTTTAACAGTCCACTCATTGAGTCTACATCAAAGTACTATCCTTCATTCCTGCTCTGAGGGAGGTAGTAAAGAGATTAGGTCACCTTCTCTCTATGAAGCAGTCATTCATATCATGGAAAAACCCTTTTTCCTTCACATGCATCCCTGCCAAAAATAGGTGTGGAAGTGCAAATCTAATAAGAGTTTCGAAAACAATAAAGGAGAAACATTACCTGCAGAGGGCTGAAATCTCTGAGTCATATCTGAATGTTGCATGATACTGTTTTCAGTGGAACACCAAACAAGCATGGGCAAAATCCTTTCAGTGGATGTCCTGAAACTTCCTGTCACATCTTAAAAGCGCCCATTAAGTAATGCCTATCTGAAACAAATAAATAAATAAATAAAATAATCCAAATACAGAACTTTCTAAAATCATTCTTTAGTTCATTTATTCATTCATTTATTGCATAAAGCACTTTTTTAAAAGAAAAATTCTCTAATAAATTGAGATCCAAATCTCAATGAAATAGTTCTTGCTCTTGAGGATTTACAGTTTATTGGGTAGTCATTAGACTCTTTTCTAGTCTTTGTTTTCTTTTTTTTTTCATTTATTGGAACAACTTATTTATTTGAAAGGCTGAGTTACAATAGGGAGAGGCAGAGGCAGAGAGAGATCTTCTATCCACTGGTTCCCTTCCCAAATGGCCACAACAGCTAGGACTGGGCCAGGCTGAAGCTGGGAGCTTCATCCTGGTCTCCTACGTGAGTGCAGGGGCCCAAGCACTTGGGCCATCTTCCACTGCTTTGCTAGGCATGCTAGCAGGGAGTTAGCTAGCAGCTACCTACCAGGATATGAACTGGTACACCTACGGGATGTTGATGCTGCATGCAGCAGCTTAAACAATGTGCCACAGTGCCAGCCCCAGGAATTAGACTTTGAAAGATCCTTAGTTTCATATACTTTCCTACATTACTGTGCTTTGACAAATGAAAGCTTGAGTTGGCAAGATGTTTACAGGAATTACAGTAAGAAATCAGGCTGCAGTTAAGTTCTAATGTATGCCTATGTGTGTATTCAAAGCATGAGTGGGTTGCAAAAGTTTATTGAAAATGGAATTTAATGATAATGTGAATTTTCTATAATTTTTAATAGAAGTATAATAACTCATGAGTTATCCATGCTCTTCCTTCTAAAACATTATTTGAAGGCCAGTGCCACGGCTCACTTGGCTAATCCTCCGTCTGTGGCGCCGGCACCCTGGGTTCTAGTCCTGGTCGGGGCGCTGGATTCTGTCACAGTTGCTCCTCTTCAAATCCAGCTCTCTGCTGTGGCGCAGGAAGGCAGTGGAGGATGGCCCAAGTGCTTGGGCCTTGCACCTTCATGGGAGACCAGGAGGAAGCACCTGGCTCCTGGCTTCGGATCAGCACAGTGCGCCGGCAGTGGCGGCCATTTGGGGGGTGAACCAACGGAAGACCTTTTTCTCTCTCACTAACTCTGCCTGTCCAAAAAAAAAAAAAAAAAAAACACATTATTTGAGAGAGAGAGAGAAGAGGGGGAAGAGAGAGAGAGAGAGAAAATGAGACACACACACACACACACACACACACACACGGAGTACATTCCAATCCATTGCTTCACCAACAAGTGCCTGCAACTGTTGTGGTTGGGCCAGGCCAAAGCTAGGATCTGGAAACTCAATCTAGGTCTCCCACATAGGTAGTAGGGACCAAATTAGCACCTTCTGCTTTTCAGGGTACCCATCAGTAGGAGGCTAGAATCAGGAATGGGGCTGGGACTTGAACCAGGATACTCTGATATGGGATGTGGGCATCTCAACTGGTAGGTCAAACTCCATTCTTTGGGGGAGTTTTAGAAGTTCCCTCCTATGTGCTGAGAATTCATACCTTGTGGTATTATTTGAGAAGGAAGAAATGATCTCTAGTAAATTTTGCCACAATTTAAAATTCTTATGTCATTTAGATGAACAGAAATACATTTTTCATCAGAAAGTTATATTTCTAAAAGATAATATATATAGAAAAGACGTATATACCTCAAATTCTATCATGAAATGTTGTTGTGTACCATTAACATTTTATTGAGTTCCTTCCCAGATATTTTTTCCTTGCAAGTATTTGTTTATATAACTCAGATAACAGGATTATTCAAGTATGCATTTTATTTGCTTAATTTTTTGTACATTGTTTATTATATAAAATTTTTCATGAGCATAATCTTTATCATAACATAGAAAATAATTTATTTGCCCATCCCTTATTTTTAGACACTTACACTGTTTTGAATTTTGGTATATAGAGTGTTGCTAATTACACACACAGCACTTATAAGTCTAAAAGGAAAAGTTATAGAGAGAGCTTTTCAAGATGGAGTTGGGAAGCCCTTAGGAACCAGGACTCACGTATGTCCCTAGTTGTTGTATGGTAGATGAACTGTGGTCACCATTACCTTTTGACTTATATAAGCATCTAGAACAATGGAAAAAAATGACAAGTACATTGTGCCCAGAGGTTCAAGTGCATAGCAAGAGGTTACTGAACTATTGCTTTACTTATCTTTTTTTTTTTTTTACAGGCAGAGTGGACAGTGAGAGAGAGAGAGAGAGAGAGAGAGAGAGAGAGAGAGAAAGGTCTTCCTTTACTGTTGATTCACCCTCCAATGGCCGCTGCGGCCGGTGCACCACACCGATCCGAAGGTAGGAGCCAGGTGCTTCTCCTGGTCTCCTTTGTGGGTGCAGGGCCCAAGGACTTGGGCCATCCTCCACTGCACTCACGGGCCACAGCAGAGGGCTGGCCTGGAAGAGGGGCAACCGGGACAGAATCCAGCACCCTGACTAGGACTAGAACCCGGTGTGCTAGCGCCGCTAGGCGGAGGATTAGCCTATTGAGCCACGGCGCTGGCCAACTTTACTTATCTTTTCATACTTTCATAATTCTCTGCTTTATCTTCTGTTAGCCACATAGTCCCTTTTCTCCAACATTCAGTAATACACATACACTCTCTTCTCCCTTATTCCTCAAGTCACTGATTCACAGCTATCCGAATCTGTGAATCCTATCTGCAAACCCCAGGGCTCCCAAATAAAATCCTTTTTACTTTTGCGGTTTCTGAATTTGCATCAATCTACGTATTTTAAAATTATCTACTTCTGGTTAGATTTCAATAAAGGAATTGTTGGGTAAATAACCTTTTTGTTACTTTAAAATACCTAGGAGGAACTTCTTAGGAAGGAAGGAAGTTAATTTTCAGGGTATAGTTCAGAGATCCACTTTCCAGGATCAGGTGGCCCCACTAATCTGGTGCCTGGTGCTGGTAGGGTGGTAGGGTCCTGTGGTGAACCAGGATGCACACTTGGCTTATACATCTGACCCTCTCTCAAGTACTACCTTCTGAGACCTAATTTCTAAGCACCTAAAGATCTCCCACCAGGCCCACCTCCTAGGCCTAACAATTAGAGCAAGTCTCCCTCCACACTTAATCCAATAATCTTAATCCATTAACCATTAATGTAAGACTTTGCAGTTTAAGTGCTGTTCAAGTTTGGGAAGCTAAATCTTGTTCAAACCATTTCACACGACTGAAATTGTTTTTAAACGTAATTGTAAGGTTTTCTGATTGGCTAACCACTCTTATAGCCCTCATGTTCCCTTCCCTTGAAATTTGTTTTAGTTTTATTTAGCTTTAGTCTTTCCAAGAATAATTTTTTTCAAACACATTATCCAACTACAAACATTCTGCATCTTTGTATGGCTAAAAAAATTTTCCTTTTGTCTTTGTTAAATAAAATTTATAGGAGGCTCCTGTACTAGGTCCCAACAGACCAAAGCAAATTGAAGTTACTCATGATGAAGTTTCATATTATCAAGCTGAAACTAAGTTATTCATCTGACTTTCTAATAAATTAGGAGAGACAGCCAAATTCCCAACTGGCCACTTATAGCTGACTTGATAAGACAGTCCACTCTGCTTGAACTTTTACAAGGAGAGTAACTTTGTTTTTTTAATAGAAAACTTTTATTTAATAAATATAAATTTCAAAAGTACAACTTTTGGATTATTGCAGTTCTTCCCCCCATAACCACCTTCCCACCCACAAACCATCCCATCTCCTACTCCTTCTCCCATCTCATTCTTCATTAAGATTCATTTTTAATTATCTTTATATACAGAAGATCAACTTAGTATATACTAAGATTTCAACAGTTTGCACCCACACAGACACACAAAGTATAAAGTACTGTTTGAAGACTAGTTTTACTGCTAATTCTCATAGTACAACACATTAAGGACAGAGGTCATACATGGGGAGCAAGTGCACAGTGACTCCTGTTGTTGATTTAACAACTGACATTCTTATTTATGACATCAGTTATCACCCGAGTCTCTTGTGATGAGCTGCCAAGGCTATGGAAACCTCTTGAGTTCACAAACTCCAATCTTATTTAGATAAGGCCATAATCAAAGTGGAAGTTCTCTCCTCCCTTCAGAGAAAGGTACCTCCTTTGATGGCCCATTCTTTCCACTGGGATCTAACTCACAGAAATCTTTCAATTAGGTCATTTTTTGCCACAGTGTCTAGGCTTTCCATGCCTGAGATACTCTCATGGGCTTTTTAGCGAGATCCAAATGCCTTAAGGGCTGATTCTGAGGCCAGAGTGCTGTTTAGGGCATTTGTCATTCTAGGAGTCTGCTGTATATCCTGCTTCCCATGTTGGATCATTGCCAAGGAGAACAACTTTGAAATGACCAGTCTTCTGTGTTCCTTACTTCCTATACTCGCTGTCCACATGGCAAAGGGGTGTTCTCTGGTTCTGAAGGCTGCCTGATTAATGAACCATTCTTTCCATAAACAAATTGTTAAATTTATTTGGTTTAAATCTTTTCTCTCATCACGTATCTATATGCCACTGGATTGGCTGGGTATATAATTCTAGTGTTTTCAATAGTTATGTTTTAAGGAAGCTGAAACATGATTGTACTATTAGTTTTCAGTGTAGGGGAAAAGATATTAATGTCCATCTTCCTTCTCTCTCCTTCTTGGATATACTACCAATCCCCTTCTGCTTTCTTAATCTTAATCTGATTACTTCTGGTAGAAATTTCACCAAGATATTTTCTACCCATTTCAGCCTATCCTTTACTTTTTCTCCTCCTCTTCCTCTTTCCCTTCATTCTTACTCTCTCCTTCCCTTCTGAAAAATCTCAGGTGAGAGATTTTCCTCTTCTATTATTCTATCATCCCTACTTGAATAATTATGAGCATCATACCTAGCAGATCAATCTCCATGTCTCTTTTCACTACAGTTTTCATTTCTTAATAATTTTAGTTGAACTCCAAATGAATTCTTTGAATTTTCTACTCTTCAGTAGGTATTCAGTATTATCTATTTTGTTATTCCACTTTTCCATGGAGCACTTTTTTTTTTTTTTTTTTTTTTTTTTACAGGCAGAGTGGATAGTGAGAGAGAGAGACAGAGAGAAAGGTCTTCCTTTGCCGTTGGTTCACCCTCCAATGGCCGCCGCGGTCGGCGCGCTGCGGCCGGCGCACCGCGCTCATCTGATGGCAGGAGCCAGGAGCCAGGTGCTTTTCCTGGTCTCCCCATGGGGTGCAGGGCCCAAGCACCTGGGCCATCCTCCACTGCACTCCTGGGCCACAGCAGAGGGCTGGCCTGGAAGAGGGGCAACCGGGACAGAATCCGGTGCCCCGACCGGGACTAGAACCCGGTGTGCCGGCGCCACAAGGCGGAGGATTAGCCTGTTGAGCCACGGCGCCGGCCCATGGAGCACTTTTTAAAAAGCATTTTAGAATTCTTCATTTTTTTACAGGTCCACATTATGCACAGAATTGTGTCCCCAGAAATTCATACAGGAAGCCCTAATCCTCAGAATTTGACTGTAGTTAGAAATAGGGCCTTTAAAGCTGTCATTAAATTAAAACGAGGTCACTGGGATAGGCCTTAATATAAAAACTGGTGTCTTTCTAAGACGAGAAAGACAAGGCCCAGACAACATAGAGACTGAGGGGTGACTGTGTGATGGCACAGTGAGAACACAGCCCTCTGAAAGCAGCTAAGGAGGCCTCAGACGAAATCAAACCCATAAATACCTTCATCGGGACTTCTAAGCTTCCAGAACTGTGAGAAATAAATTTCTGTTGGTTACACCTCCCAGGCTGTGTGATATTTTGTTATGGTAGCCCTGGTCAATTAATGTATGTGGTCAATTAATGCTACTAATAGCCTGTGACACACAAAGCCTGGCATCAAATGCTATAGCTGGCTTCTTTGTGCAAGGAGCCTTTTGGGTTTCTAAAGTTCCTTGATTTGCTCCCTGCCAACAGGACACAGGCCTATAAGATCTTGGAGAAGCCCGTGACTAAGCAGATCAGGTGGGGTAAGAGACAGATTTACTGTGGAAGCTGAGGTGGAGAAATCACTGTTATAATAACTTCTTTTCTCTCTATGTGTTATGGCAGCCCAGGTTTTTCTGATGTGCTCATGCATATCAGCAGCCTGCTGAGACGAAGCTGCTGTTTTACTGAGTATGCTATTTTAGGCTGCCGTGCCAAGATTTAAGGGCTCTAACTTATCAGGAAGGTCTTTCCTTTTTATTAGTTATCTACTCGGGACTTTTCAGTGCAGATTTAGAGATCAACTGGAACGGCTTATAAGGTAGTGTAAGGCTGCATCCAGAGTTTTTTTTTTCCACAAGCACTGATGTGGTTCTAGAGGAGAAAAGAAAGACAACCATCCTAAGCTGCCACCTGGGAGATCACCGTAGTCAGCAAGAGAGAGCAACTCCTTCAAGGAAGGCTTTGAGGGGACTTCATATGGAAACGAGAATCTCAGTGCTGGCTATGCTGTCAGTCCACAAATGGTCTTCTAGCAAAGGTTTAGTATCTTTGCTGAGCAAATAAACTAAAATGATGAGGAAGACCAAATGGAGTTCTTGGGTCAGGCTGCATTATATGTCCAATCAACAAATGTCAGCAAGTGGAATGCAGCTCCCCTGTGGTAGTGAACCACAGCAGCTGCAGGTACCAGAGAAGCCAAGAGCCCAGCTCCTTGAAGTCCCAAATGGGCAACAGTGCCAGAGGCAGTCCTGTGGGGCCAGAATCCCAAGGGAATGACATTATTTCTTAATTCCATATTATTGAATTAGAACTTTTAAATTTCTTAGCTGAGTTTGAAATATACTAATATCTTGTTATTTCTACAGTTAATTTGTGTTAATTTGTGTCTGCAGTTATTATGGGTTGAATTGTGCCCCATTCCCCAAATTCCTTTTCGAAGTCCTAATTCCCAGTGTGTTTGAATGTGACCCTCTTTGGAGACAGGGTGTTTATAGTAGCACTTAAATTAAAGTTAGATCATAAGAGTGGATCCTCATCCAATATGACTGGGATCTTTATAAAAAGAGGAAATATGGGCAAATATATGGAACCAATTCTGCCCATACCTTGATTTTGGATTTACAGCCTCCAGAATGTGAGATAAAATTTTTGTTGTTTATCTAGCCTGAGACACTTTGTTCCTGTAGCCCTAGCAATCCAAATGTGTACATTGGAGAAATATTTAGTGAGTCTGTTTTTAACCAATATGTAATACTGATTAAAGAATATTTGTATCAGCCTCAAGACTTGAAGTCAGGCAAATAACTAATATTTTGGGATCTAAAAATACATAGTTTGAGGCTGGCGCCATGGCTCAATAGGCTAATCCTCCACCTACAGCGCCGGCACCCCAGGTTCTAGTCCTGGTCAGGGCGCTAGATTCTGTCCTGGTTGCTCCTCTTCCAGTCCAGCTCTCTGCTGTGGCCAGGGAGTGCAGTGGAGGATGGCCCAAGTGCTTGGGCCCTGCACCGGCAGGGGAGACCAGAAGAAGCACCTGGCTCCTGGCTTCGGATCAGCATGGTGTGCCGGCCACAGTGGCCATTGGAGGGTGAACCAATGGCAAAAAGGAAGACCTTTCTCTCTGTCTCTTTCTCTCACTGTCCACTCTGCTTGTCAAAAAAAAAAAAAAAAAAAATAGGCCGGCGCCGTGGCTCAACAGGCTAATCCTCCGCCTTGCGGCGCCGGCACACCGGGTTCTAGTCCCAGTCGGGGCACCGGATTCTGTCCCGGTTGCCCCTCTTCCAGGCCAGCCCTCTGCTGTGGCCCGTGAGTGCAGTGGAGGATGGCCCAGGTGCCTGGGCCCTGCACCCCATGGGAGACCAGGAAAAAGCACCTAGCACCTGGCTCCTGCCATCGGATGAACGCGGTGCGCCGGCCGCAGCACGCCAACCGCGGCAGCCATTGGAGGGTGAACCAATGGCAAAAGGAAGACCTTTCTCTCTGTCTCTCTCTCTCACTGTCCACTCTGCCTGTCAAAAAAAAAATACATATTTTGAAAATATTCCAGCTGGAATTTGAATCTTATAATAGACTGCCCTGCAGGAAAGGAACTATGAAAACAATTTCTTCCATGCAATTATAGGGTTATTTTCATGAGGGATAAAAGTTAACAAATGATTTGTCTTTACCCTTCAAATAAATTTCATCTCAAACATAAAGATATGCTAGTTACATTCTTGAGTGTTCATTGTCTTAAGATTTTAAGCAGGTACAGTTTGGAGAAATAGCACTTTCCTTGAGGATTCTTGCTATGAATTGGGATATGGGTCAGTTCAACTCCTTGTAGTCCTGTTGAAGAGTCTACAATTCTATTTATTTAAATTTATCACCAATCTTGAGTTTGTAATTTTAGTGTTTGACTAGAATGATTATTTTCAATCAATAGGTAGAATATTCTTAGAAGTAATTGCACAACTGAGAATGTATTTCTATTGCCTTCGCATATAAATGACAATTTGTCTTGAAGCAATGGCTTTGGCTTAATTTTTCTGAAAAGCCTGAACAATTTTGTGTCATTTTGTTATGACTGAGTCTAGCCAAATTATCATTAATTTATTTGTGTAATAGATATTTCTTTAGAGTCTATAGGAATTTGAACCTATCATTTAAACATAAATATTTTTGTTTGGGGATTTCTTTCCTCCCAATTCTCAATTAAAATGCTTGGGTGCTCATAATTTACACTCATCAATCATTGTGATTGGCTCAAAGGTATAACATGGTACAGCCAGAACCAAGGGAATGTAATTTTTTGTCCCTTGGAATTTCTAGAAAAACAGTCTTATACTTCACTGATGGACTCTAAAGAATCTAAAGTGGAATGTTGCAGGAGCCATTTTGTAATCACAAGTGCAAAGTATGCAGAACACACAATGTATCAAGGCTTATAATTATAAATGGAGAGACAAACAGATGTGCAACGATCACATCATATAGGACAATAAAACTCTAACTACAACCAATGCAGCTATTAGCCTAAAAAGGCTAGAACTTGTGGTTCTACTCACCATTCACTCCTTTAAATCTCTATCCCTTTCCAACTCCAACCAGAAAGAGCCAAGTATGTTCCCCAAATGAATCACATAAGATGTCCACTTCTAGTTAACAACTTCCAGTTTCCCTATACCCTCGATATTCAAACAGAATATACTTGAAGTCTTCGCCTAAAAAAAAATAAACTTTTCCTGCTCTCTGCCAAACTGAACAAACAGCCATGCTTATTTTTATTTTGGTGGCTTTAGTTTATTTCTACAAAATCAAGGTCTGGTTTGAACCCTTGCATTGTTCTGTACCTGGAACTGATAATGCCTTTGAACCTTTCATGTATATGATTTTATATAATTTTGGCATTAAGTCAAAGTATGTGAATTCTCTGGGACTTTCAATGAAAGAATACAATAGGAGATACAATTTTGAGTTAAAAAAATGTGCTCACACTTATGTGACCATGGGACACTTTGCATTTATTCACATGGTTTCCTCTGAGCAAATGTCAACATGTTGATCTCTTTATGCTGTATTTGTCTGGAATGTACACCTTTTCAACTTGAAAATTCAGACTTTTGTTTGGTAGAGAGGCAGAGAGATGGAGACAGAAACAAAGAGAGGAGAGAAAGAGGTAGGGAGGAAGGAATAGAGGAGGAGGAGAGAGAGAGAGTGGGAGAGATTTAGACAGAGAGGTAGATTAGATTAGATTAGAGGGAGAGATTTAGACAGAGAACAAAAGCACTCTTTGCTGCTAGTTCATTCGACAAATATTTATATTGGCTGGGCCCGTGTCAGGTGGAAGGAGGGAGCTGAAAACTCAATCCAGATCTCCTATGTGGACAGTAGAAACCTAATTACTTGATCTTTCACAGCCTATGGTCTGTACTGGCAGGAGATTGGAATCAGGAGCCAGAGGTGGGTATTCAGTCCAGGCACCTGATATGGAATTCAGTAAGCTAAATGGCATCTTAATCACTAGACCCAATCCCTTGCCCCAGATCTACTGCATGAAAAGTTTCCTTAAATGTGTTTGTCATTATTTCTATCCCAATTATTCTGATATGATAGAAAGCCTACAATTCTCAAGAGGTAGCCTCACTGCTGCTCTATGATGACATAATTCCCTGTTCACTAATATTCTTTGGGAGAAACCTGAATAAAAACATGAGTATTGCAATCAGATTCTTGGCAGTAAGAACATCCACAAACTCTTATCACTAAAGTTCCTTCTCTAGATTTCCCTAGTTTCTAATCACTACTAACTTATTGGGGTTAGCAGGTTAAGCAGGGTGTGCTTGTCCCTAGGAAGGGAAGATATCAAATGGATGTCAGGGTAATCCTGTCCTCATCAGCCAGAGACCATACGCCCAGTTTACCATGGGACTTTTATATTTTCTTAGGATCAACTCTTAAGAACAAGAGTTTCTGGAACAGATAAAAATTAATTAAGTGAAGGCACTATTTAAGATTTCTTTATTGGGCTGCAAATGTACACTTACTTCCCAATTCAAATGACATACAACCATACTATCTATAGAGGTCCACCAAATGTTTGTGACAAGGACAGTAGCATGATATAGTCTAAACAATGCAGTGGAGGAACAGAAAAATGCCTTTAAGTTAAATAACACAAATGCTTTGACCATCAACTTGAATAAACTTCAGACAGGTGTCCTTCTGACTATAGGTTCCCTTATGTTAAAGTGCTTATTTTAGTGTACTTATAAAGTGCAAATTCTTCCTCTGCCTCATTTGAAATGTATATACAAAGGCACTTTAAAAAATCTGTGGAAAAACTGAATTAAAAGATCAGTTTATTTTAATTCACAAATGTCTTAAATCCCTGTAAAAAGTGTCTTTTTCATAACACACATTTTCCACAAAACCCCTAAATATCCTTAGAAGGCTCTCTTGTCAGTTTTGCAACCCAGAACAACACAAGAACCCAGGAACCAACTCTTTGGAATATAGAGATAACTCCCCATCTTTGAGTTTTTAATGAGAGCAGAGGAGCTTAACTTCAGTGAACATCTGACTCTGACTGACAAAACTACCTCCTGACATAAAGATGTGATAGAGTTAACTTTGGGTAAAGTTGTCAGCCAAAATGCGTGTCTTAGAATGCCCTCCGTTCCAGCTCTTCATTTCAACTAAGTTCAATGTCTCTCTCACGCTGTAGTAGTCTTGAATAAAGCCTCTCTCGGGTAACTAAGTTAGTACAGTTTTTACTTTGACATCCATTAAAATACTAATTTCTTAGAAGAATGAGAACTGAAAAAAAATTGTTAACCCTCTGTACAGCTTATAGTCTTTATGCACATATTTTTACTATTTTAGGATTTTTGTCTGCAAAACTTTACCATTCCAAGACTCCTGGGTTTGGGCATTTGGCACAGTGGTTAAAATTCCACTTGGATGCCAATCCCATATTGGAGTACCTAGGTTCAAGGCCTGCATCTTCTCCTTCTTCTTCTATTTTAAAAGATTTATTTATTTATTTGAAAGTCAGAGTTACAGAGAGAGAAGGAAAGACAGAGAGAGATCTTCCATCTGCTGATTCATTCCCCAGAGGGCTGCAAAGGCCAGGGTTGGGCCAGGCCAAAACCAGGAGCCAGGAGCTTCTTCCAGGTCTCCCACGTGGGTGGCAAGGGCCCAGACACTTGAGCCATCTTCTGATGCTTTTCTCAGGCTATTAGCAGGATTGGGAATGGAGCAACTGGGACAAGAACCTGCACTTGTATGGGACGCCAGCATGGCAAGTGGTGGCTTTACCCACTATACCAGCCACTACACCACAACATCCATCCCCTCGATCCACTTCTGATACTTCCTCCTGCTAATGCACGTCTTGACAGGCAGCATGTGACAGCTCAAGTATCAGTCCCTATCAACCATGTGAAAGACCCAGATTCACTTCTGGTTTCCTGGCTTCTGCTTGGCCCAGCCCTCTTGTGGGCATTTGAGAGTTAACCAGTGGATGGAAGATCTCTCTCTGTCTCTCTGCTTTTCAATTAAATGAAAAAAAAAAAAAAAAAAAAAAAAAGACAGACTGTCCAGGCCCCGGGTAATTAACTTGATTGTTTATTATAGTAACTTGTTAGGAGGAAGTAGTACATCTTTTTAAACTTTATTTTTAAAAATTTATTTATTTATTTGAAAGAGTTACAGAGAGAGGGACGGGGTTGGGGAGGGAGACAGCGATCTTTCATCCTCTGGTTTACTCCCCAGATAGTTCCAATGGCTGAAGCCCCGAGCCTGGAACTCTATCTGGGTCTCCCACGTGGGCACAGGGGCCACAAGAATTGGGTCATCTTCTGCCGCTTCCCCAGCAGCATCAGCAGGGAGCTGATTGGAATTGGAAGTGGTGTAGCTGAGACTAAAACTGGCACACACTTGGGATGCTGGTATTGTAGGTGGTGGCTTAACTCACTGTACCATAACTCTGGGCCCCATAGTAAATCTTATTATTTTTTTTTTTTTATGACAGGCAGAGTGGACAGTGAGAGAGAGAGAGACAGAGAGAAAGGTCTTCCTTTGCCATTGGTTCACCCTCCAATGGCTGCCGCGGACAGCGCGCTGCGGCCGGCGCACCGCGCTCATCCGATGGCAGGAGCCAGGTGCTAGGTGCTTTATCCTGGTCTCCCATGGGGTGCAGGGCCCAAGCACTTGGGCCATCCTCCACTGCACTCCTGGGCCACAGCAAAGAGCTGGACTGGAAGAGGGGCAACCGGGACAGAATCCGGCGCCCCGACCGGGACTAGAACCCGGTGTGCTGGCGCCGCAAGGCGGAGGATTAGCCTGTTGAGCCACGGCGCCGGCCGAGTAAATCTTATTTTTAAAATTTTTTTATTTTTATTTTTATTTTTTGACAGGCAGAGTGGACAGTGAGAGAGAGAGACAGAGAGAAAGGTCTTCCTTTGCCGTTGGTTCACCCTCCAGTGGCCACCACGGCCGGTGCACCACGCTGATCTGATGGCAGGAGCCAGGTGCTTCTCCTGGTCTCCCATGGGGTACAGAGCCCAAGGACTTGGGCCATCCTCCACTGCACTCCTGGGCCACAGCAGAGAGCTGGCCTGGAAGAGGGGCAACTGGGACAGAATCCAGCGGCCTGACCGGGACTAGAACCCAGTGTGTCGGCGCCGCAAGGCGGAGGATTAGCCTAGTGAGCCGTGGCGCCGGCCCTCCCATAGTAAATCTTTAACAGGAAGCATCAACAGACACTTTATGCCCAAAGAGTTTTCAACTCCTCTTATCAGGACCGAGATACCCCAGAGTGAAGGTCTGAACGGTTTGGGAGCTGCCTGTCTTTCAGCTACAGGGCACTGTGATGCTCAAGCAGGAAAAGAACTCTTTTGTTAAAGCTGTCTGCCAGGGCTGTAGCCGCGGCTCAATAGGCTAATCCTCTGCCTGTGGCATGGGTAGGGGTGCCGGATTCTGTCCCGGTTGCCCCTCTTCCAGGCCAGCGCTCTGCTGTGGCCAGGGAGTGCAGTGGAGGATGGCCCAAGTGCTTGGGCCCTGCACCCACAAAGGAGACCAGGAGAAGCACCTGGCTCCTGGCTTTGGATCAGCGCAGTGCGCCGGCCACAGCGGCCACTGGGGAGTGAACCAATGGAAAAGCAAGACCTTTCTCTGTCTCTCACACTGTCCACTCTGCCTGACAAAAAAAAAAAAAAGTTGTCTCTTAGGCTTTCATAAAGGGTCTCACAAATGTTCTTTGGCCTTGATCTTTGCCTTGAAACCATTTCTTTCTCTTAAAGTCATTTTCTTGGACAAACTGGGAATGAGAGACAGATTTATTTTCAATCTAGCAAGTCCAAGCTCCTTTATATTTACTCTACATGCAGGTGAAAACTTAATAATTTGGTCTTCAGTTAATTTTTCTCTCCTGGTACTTCATTACAAACGGTGACATTCTGCTTGGAAATTTCCTTAGTCTTCCTACTTTATTGGTATGTTTCTTTTCTTTTTCTTTCTTTTTTTTTTTTTTTAAAGATTTTATTTATTTATTTGAGAAGCAGAGTTAGGAGGGAGAGAGAGAGGGAGGGGGGAGAGGGAGAGAGGGAGAGAGGGGGAGAGAGTGGGAGAGGGGGGAGAAGAGAGAGAGAGAGAGAGAGAGAGAGAGAGAGAGAGAGAGAGAGAGAGAGAGGTCTTCCATGCGCTGGTTCACTCCCCAAATGGCTGCAATGGCTAGAGCTGAGTGATTCAAAGCTGAGGAGACTTGGTCCTTGTCAAAAGTGGACTAATTTTCACTGCCACCTAGTGGTTCACATTGTAATCACTATAATCTCACTGCTCAAATCTATGGAGGGAAACTTGTCCTTGACCCACCAACATTGATAAATTTATAAAAAGTAATAGAAGAAGTCACATAAGTTATGGGCACAATTTGGGCAAGCGGCAAATTTCATGTCCCTAAAAGTGTATGATTATCTTTTGTTAGGTTTAGGAGAAAGGTAAAGGTGCATTCTTAGTTCTTCTCCCCTCTTTCTTCTTTCACCATTAGCACCATCAGCACCATCATCATCACTTCCATGTCCACTTCCACTATAATCACCACCACCATCACTTACACACTCACCATTTTCACTACCCCATCCCCACTTGCCAAGATCACTTTCACCATCACTACCATCGCTTCCATCATCGTCTCTATCACCATCACCAGCACTGCCATCACCATCACCATTATCACCACAGACACTACCACTCCATCACCACCACCATCACCACCACCACCAGCAGTGTTATCATCACACCAACTCCACTCATACTACCATTATCACCATCACCGTCATCACTGCCACCACCACCCCACCACATCATCATCGTATCACATCATCATCATCATCATCACTCTATATCCCATGTCTTATACTTTCACAATAATTGATTATATTTCTTATTTCATTTTAGTATGTGGTCATAAATTTAAAACCACTTATTGATACCTATTATGTGCTAGGTGCTGTACTTGAAGCTGGCACAAAAATCAGGCACAGTCACTCATTTCCAGGAAATTACAATTAATGACTAATGCAATAAATAAGCTATTACAACACAATATGCTCAGTGTATAACTGCTGTTAACACTTGAGCTGTGAAACTTTATAAATAGGTCACTTGAGGGATCATAGTAGAGGTGATTGCTGTCATAGTTGAGAAGAACAAAAATAGTTATATGGAAAAACAAGAAAGAAGATTCTGCATATAGGGTGAAGCTAGAGTTTGAAAAGAATGAGGGATGTTAGGGTTTCTAAGTAGAATACAGTACAGTATTCGGAAGGTGGTAGAAAATGAGGCTATATCAATAAAGATGTTATGATCCAAGAAAAGGAGCTTGAATTCAATTTTGAAAGGTATGTGGAGTCACTGAAAGATATTACACAGGGGGAGAATCAATCTAATTAATATTTTAATAATAGTAATTATTAAACACTTACTAAATATCCTGCTAAGTCCTTTACTTGGATGAGCTCATTTTAATCTTCACAACAATACCATCTAATACAGAAGCTGAGAGACACTAAAAATCCTGTCCAAGAATTCAAAATTATTTTGTAGCTGAATAGGATTAAGACACAGGTTTCTTGGACTTCAGAGTTCATGCTTTTGGTTCTTCTGCCTCTCATGTGATACAAGAACAGGAACCAGAAATGACAGACTTATGTGCCCCTAGCATGCTCCATTGGCTGTACACTGAGACGTTGTCTCCAATATACAAACCATGCTAAAGCATTCTCCTGAAGTGGCCACACTGGGTAGAACTGAATGCCCAGGGAGTGTGGGCAGGGCTGTTCAGGGCAATACTGACTGTTACTGCAGACATGTCATACAACTTGAGACCGTCATGTGTCCTGTGCAGCTCTGCTGATATCAAGCGGATCCCATCAAGGTGTGAAATTTGGTCATAAAGTTACAGTTGCTTCCAGGAAGTAAACAAGGGTAGTTCTTTTTAGAAAGTTCATGTTTCCCCTACCCTTTGACTTCTCAGTAGGCTTTTAAGTAGGAGAAAACCAGGCATTCAATGCAAATGAAAATTCTTTCAACCACTGTTACAACTATTTCTAAGAATCACCTAACTTTTTCTAACATTATAACCTTTACTAATAAAGTCTGTGGACTTTCAATATTTGGCAATTTACAAAATTTCAAGTCACTCTTTCAAAACAAAATACCTGTTTTTGGTATTAGGGTTTCTAGATGGACTGTTTCTATGTTTTTCTTTTTATCAAGAAACAGGACAGACCTGTCCCAGATGTCATTATGAGGATGGCTCAGCAGGATACTAGGACTTGCTGTAGGTCAGGATGGCCTATAGCAGTGGAAATATCAAAAGCAGAGAACAGACACCCATCTTAATAATTGCAAACCTGTCTCTTGGTCTGTCACTTTGTTCTATTTCATTCAGATAGTTATTCAATAGTCATTTTTTATTACTATTTATTATTTGGAGTACTGGTTCTCAAAGTTGGTTTGGGGATATCTAGGAGACTGGAATATTCATAGTTTTGTTAGGTTGAAATAATTTTCTTAATAATATTAAAATCCTATTTTCCTTTTATCTTTCATTCTCTGAGGAACGTAGAGTTGTCCAGAAGCTATGCGATGCATTATATCACACAGATTAAATATGGAAGAGATATGAGACTTCAATTGTGTTTTAAGTCAGCTGTTAAAGAGACTTGCAAAAATGTAAAACACTCTTCTAAATATTTTGAAAATATAATTATTTTCCATAAAAATGTTCTGTCAACAAATTATTGGGTAATTATTATTTTAACTGAGTCCACTTTTCAATATTAAAACATATTTTAAAAGTCTTTAATTTCTAGTATAGTAAATGTAAATTGCTATAATCTGTATAAACATAAAGCTCTTTTGAAGTTCTCCACAAATTCTAAGAATGTAAAGGGGCCCTGGGCCTAAAAACTTTGAGAGTTTTGGTTTAGAGAACTTATGGTACCAATTTCTCCATGAGTTTTAGAGAAAGGATGTACATCCTGATTTGCTTTTGCCCTCCGCAAAAAAGGAAAACAAGAGCTAGCAGAAATACATGTGCTTCCTGGCCCCTGGCTGCCTAGTGTCATACATTCCTCTCTGTACAGTTCAGCTGTTTCCTTGGTAACTAAACTGTAGCTGCCACCTGTGGCCTGTTAACAATCTCCCTTGGTTGGTAGGATTCCATTGGGCAATGACAGGGAATAATTAAGGAACTTGGTGAAGAAGTTTCCTTAAGCAAGAAATTGGTTCCTCTGGAACTTGTTAAGCATGAACTCCACAGGGAAGAT
The DNA here is from genome assembly GCA_949820135.1 of Sylvilagus floridanus. NCBI lineage: Eukaryota > Metazoa > Chordata > Mammalia > Lagomorpha > Leporidae > Sylvilagus > Sylvilagus floridanus. The sequence continues at coordinate 69,711,327 of OX463224.1, read as the reverse complement.
CATGAAAACACTTACTGAAATTAGAAATAGTGTTCAGGCCTTCTGGGAGAGTTACCAAGGGCAAACAGTGTCAGGAATTAGGGACTATGAGTTTATTCTTAAAGGTTTAGGTGTCAGCTTTAAGTTATGATGAGGGAGCAATTAAGTTAAAATGACTCCTGAGTTTCTAATGAAGCCACTTTTGAGCCTCTCCCTGGGGTCAAATACTGCTCTAGAATAGGAGTGTGAATGTAACTGAAGTCTACTTTAAATCCAGATGTTTCCTTCACCTGGCCCTTTTGCCACCTCCAATGTCAGTAATAGTTACAAAGACCATCCAAACCTGGAGAAGTGGGCTAGACCTAAGATAGTGCAAGCCAATCATGAATTTCTGACAAGTTGATCAGTCTAAACTAAGGTAAAAAAAATAGTTTTCCCTGGATAACACTTTGAGTCTTTGTTGTTCAATATAAGGGTATGAAACTAAAGCAAAAACAAAACAAACAATTTTATTAGCAAAACACAACTATATTTTCCCTCATGAAAAAAATGCAGAGGACCCAATAGAGTGAGAAAGAAGAGACAGTGCCCAGAGGTCTCTCTCTCTCTCTCTCTCTCAGTAATACAGTCTATACCCTAGAGTAGATTCCCTGGTCTGGGCCACAGCCTGTGGATCCCCAGTTTTGCACCAGGCTAACCCATGTACCTTGCAAAGAATGGCACATTTAACAGTGGCAGCGCTGTGACCACCTCCTCCCGAGTACCATTCAAAGGCTTACTGATGGGTTGAAATGGAAAAGTTTCAGTTCTACCTAAAGGAGAACACATTATATTCAGAAGAGAATGAGCATATGGGAAGAGCATTTCAAGATGAAAATTTTGTAACAAAAAACAAAAGAAGAAAAATATGGAAGTATGAAAATAAAACAAACAAGTCTGAGTGCTGCTGTGCAGCAGGCACTGCTGAGCACCTCGTGCTTTAATTTCATGCCCTTATTAATCCTACAGTGTGGCACCAATATTGCCTCCATTTTACTCACAGGAAATCTAGCTGTGGAAAGCATAAATTGTCCAGGGCTAAGTGGCCAGCATGGAAATAGAATATATTCTCTAATTCCCAGTTCCAACTTTTTGACCAAAACCTATGTTTATCACGTCCCGTTAACATCTTTATTCAACTAACAAATATTCAACAGTTACTCCATGTTAGACCCTAAAATTAGGAGCCAAAACATGGCTCCTGGGGCTTACTGTAAATAGCAAAAGACATATGTAAACTAATTATATAAATCAGCATATCACCACGAACCAAGGTAAGAGTTTAAAGGAATACACAATGCAAATCAATGTGTCTATTCATCCATCCATTTTGACATAGACTGGAGAGGTCAAGAAAGACATCTTCAAGAAATTGATGTTTACATTAAAATCTGAAGTCTGCATAGAAATTAACCAGGAGGTGGTGGAGAGCAAGTGGTAGAGAGTGTTAAGAGCAGAAACAACAAAGGCTCCGTGGTGGAAAGATTCCAGGCAAAGAACCCAGAGAGAAGTGCAGTGTGTTAGACTAGACATGTTAGATCCCAATACTTCATTAAGGAAGCTATTTACAAGGCTCTGTGGCTATATTTGTTTTGTTTGTTTTGAAATTGTGGAGATTCTTGTGTGAGAAGTATTTAATGGATAGAGCATAGAGAATAATGTAAAGACAATTCATGTAATCACTACCAGCTTAAATAAAGCATTATAAGCAAAGAGTACTTTTGAGTAATGTAACTTCAACTCAACTGAAGTCCTTTGTATACTTCTAAAGACATGAAAAAGTTGTAAGCCAAGGGCAGATATAAATAGATTTTCATTTTGCAAAGAACTTTGGGAAGCTGCAGAGTAGACAATGAAACAAGGAAGCTCAAATGGATATAAGATTCTAGTTAATTGACCATAGAAGCTGTCCAGGTGAGGGTGTTGTAAGCTGGACCGACGAGGTGACAGAGACCATGAAGAGGACACACAGCCTGGAGAGGTGGTCGGGTGAGACTGACCTGACTGTTACTGATGGATTGGTTAAGGGGAGTAAGACGAAGGCATGGGGGCTGAAATAATCTCTTATGAAGTTCAGCAATATTTTTAGGAGGAAACTCATCTATCCTTAATTAATAATACTGTCAAGAGTTAAATACAACCTCATTAAAATCGAAACATACATAAATAAGGTCATTGTTAGAAACAGTGCAGCTAGATTATACATATTTTCAAATTTTCTAGATAATACTAATAAACCACTCCAAACTATTTGTACCAATTTAGATATCAATGTAAACTGACAAATTAAATTTTTCATTGAGTTAAAGCCTTAAAAATTTTAATTCATATTTTAGACTGATGTATAAAATTCATTTATATCTCTACTCACTGTATCTTTTCCCCAGTGAGACTAAAACTTTAATATATACTTATTTCCTTTTCCTCAAATCCACTGCTTGTCCCTGCATTATCCCTCATGTTGAGATTGTTTAGGATTTCTTGCCAAATTCTTATGTTTTTATAACATGCATCAATAATTATTTTGCTTAATTATATGATTTACTTTTTACTCCATCACCATGTGTGTATATTTATTTGTGCCTGTGTGTAAGATCTTCCTTTAACTTGAAAGCATTTTCTTTGCTTATTTAGGTGTATCTTGAGTAGTTTTTTTTTTTTTTTACTTATTTGACAGGTAGAGTTAGACAGTGAGAGAGACAGAGAGAAAGGTCTTCTTTTTGTTGGTTTACCCCCCAAGTGGCCGCTACGGCCAGCGTGTTGCGGCCGGCGCACTATGCCGATCCGAAGCCGGGAGCCAGGTGCTTCCTCCTGGCTTCCCACGCGGGTGCAGGGCCCAAGGACTTGGGCTATCCTCCACTACCTTCCTGGGCCACAGCAGAGAGCTGGCCTGGAAGAGGGGCAACTGGGACAGAATCCGGTGCCCCGACCGGGACTAGAAACTGGGGTGCCGGCGCTGCAAGCGGAGGATTAGCCAAGTGAGCCATGGCGCGGGCCTAGAATATATTCTTAATTACATTTCCCACCTTTATACAGCGGTATACTTTCTGAATACATATATATCTACAAGTTTTTCACCTTTAATACAAGTAATTGCTTGGATATAAAATTAGTCATACCATTTTCTCTGTAGAGTCTTGATTGCTGTCCAGTGTTGGGCTGAGAATCTCTCCTTATTTATCTATAGGTGCAGTTTCAGTTTCTCCTCTCTTTGTTGTTTGGAGAAACAGAACATGCCATTGGAGTGTGTCAGGTTTCCATTTTTCTTTTTGGATTGGTGGTGTAATCCACCCATCTTGGTTTCTCTACCCTACCTGGAAAACCATCCTTGTCTGCTGCAAGTATTCATAGTAACTAGTGTAAGTCTCACAGGAAATGAGACTGTACCCCACTGCTCAACATGAGTAAAGAAGAAACTGGCTAAGTAATTACTTAATTACTTTGATAACTACTTCTAACACCACTGTTTTTTGCTGCTTGTATCCAGTAATTCATAACTTAGAGTTCCTCTCAAATACTCAACTCTTCTGTTTATGGTTTTATCTTAGAGTTTTCCCCATTTTTCTCCATCAACTTAGTTAGATGATGTCTGCGAAAAATGGCAATTTTCTTTCTTTTAGCATTTTTCTTCTTCCTTGTCTCCCACCTCTCCCCAGCTCCTACCTTGATGATGCAAATCATCCTGCATTGACTGGCTATTCCAGAAGACAACTCCCAAGCAGATTGCCATAGACGGGTTACAGATAGGCTAAGATGGCTAGGGTTTTGATGCCTCCAGGTACAAGGTAATTTTCCTTTTATACCATTGTGTCATACAGACATCATTTTCAAGTATGCTATGATATGAAAAAGATTAGGAAGTGTGGCTGTAGAACTGTGAAAATAACTCACTTCATTTAGATTTTTCAAATTATTCCTTACAAAATGGCCACAGTATCTTATTGAACCTGGCAAATTGCTTTTTTATCTATGGATGTCTATCCTTTTCCTCTAATTATATTTTTCTGTATATGTCTTTTCTTCTCTTGTACATCTCTTTTCTTTTATTCCTTGGTCACACTATTCCAGGAAGTGTCATGTATTTCTCATTTCAAATATGTACATACATACATATATGTGTATGTGTATATATATCTTTTCTCTTTAAATCAAGTATATTAGTTTTCTGTAATTCATATAATTCATGATTTTAGTTTGTAATTTATCTCTATCACTTTTGCTTTTTTATCATTACAGGTTGCACATCCTTAATTCAAACATCTGAAATTCAAAATACTTTCTGAGTGTCAACGTAATGCCCAAAATGGAAAATTTCACATGTTACTTCATGTGATGGATCACCGTTAAAATGAGTGCAAACTAAAAAAATGTACAAAATTACCTTCAGGCTCTGAGTATAAGGTGTACATGAAACATAAAGGAATTGCAGGTTTAGACCTGGGTCTCACCCCTAAGATATCTCATTATATGTATGCAAAATTCCAAAATACAAAGAAATTCAAAATCTCAAATTTCTGGTCCTAAGCATTTTGGAAAAGGGATATTCAACCTTTGGTATTTTTCTAGACCCTTTGATTAAAAGTTTTATTTCATAAATTATTGCTATTTTTCTTCTTAAAAAGATTTATTTATTTAAAAGGCAAAGTAAAAAAAAATGTAGAGGCATCTACTGGTTCCTTTCCTGAATGACTGCAACAATCAGGTCTGGGCTATGTTGAAGCCAGGAGTTAGGAACTCCCTCCTCGTTTCCCACATGAGAACAGGGGTCCAAGCTCTAGGGCCATCATCTGCTGCATTCCCAGTCACATTAGCAGGGAGTGGATCAGAAGAGGAGCAGCCAGAACTCAAACCCACACTCCAATATGGGATGTTGGCATCATAAGCAGTTGCTTAACCTGCTGCAAACAATACTGGTCTCTTATTTCCCAGTAAATAATGTTGAGGCTACAAATTTCTTTAGCTTCCCTCTTTGGACAAAACAGTCATATACAATGCTTCTATTGCATAACAGTGAAAGGGGGATTGTATTAAAATACTCAAGGCATTTATAAGGCAAGTATTTACTTCCAAGTGCTTATAATCTTGTTTATCTATTTTCTGTTACCAGTTTTCAGTTTCAATTTATTTTGATGAAAAGCTTTATTCTGTGTGATTTCTTTCATTTAAAATTTACTGAGATCTTCTTTATGGCCTAATATATGGTCAGTTTACATATGTGTGACATAGCATAGAGTTATGCATACACACATACACAGGCATTCACACATACCTCTAGTGTTTTCTGCTTCATTACATCCAGGAATCAATCACATTTGCTTGCTGCCACCTGCTGGCCCAACAGGAGCTCAGATGCCTCCGTCCTGTGTTGAGTTCCAGAGAGCCCGCTTGCTCATTCTGGCTGATTCCAGGGCCTCATTGCTGGTTGTTGCCATTGCAGACCAGGTTTTGGTTGCTGCTGGAACATGGATAATCTGGGAATTTCAAAACAAAAATTGGGTCAGGTAGAGGGACTCAAGAAATGTTAGAATTGCCAACAGTTAGTATTTGATAGGTCAAGGGGCATTAGGAAGAGAGAAGAATCAAGAATAACACAGTTGCCCTCCAATATTCATCGGAGACTAGTTGCAAGACACCCCTGCAGATACCAAATCCATGAAAGTTCAAATCCCTTATAGAAGACGGTGCAGAATTTGATTTGCTTATAATCTATGCATATCCTCCTGTATACTTAAAAAGATCTCTAATAACACCTAATACAATGCAGAGGCTACATAAATATTTGTTATACTGTTTAATTTAGGGAATAAAGACAAGTAAAAAGGTTGTTACCTGTTCAATATAGATGCAAATAAAATTATTTTTTTATTTGCCTGAAAGGCAGTAAGAGACAGAGATAGACAGCGAGAGGGGAGAGAGCGAGCGAGCGAGCCGGCTCAATAGGCTAATCCTCCGCCTTCAGTGCCGGCACACCGGGTTCTAGTCACAGTCGGGGCGCCGGATTCTGTCTCAGTTGCTCCTCTTCCAGTCCAGCTCTCTGCTGTGGCCCAGGAGTGCAGTGGAGGATGGCCCAAGTCCTTGGGCCCTGCACCCCATGGGAGACCAGGAGAAGCACCTGGCTCCTGGTTTTGGATGAGCCACAGTGGCCACTGGGGGGTGAACCAATGGCAAAGGAAGACCTTTCTCTCTGTCTCTCTCACTGTCCACTCTGCCTGTCAAAAAAAAAAAAAAAAAGAGGGTGGGGAGTAAATATCTTCTATTCACTGGTTCACTTCCCAAATGGCCATGGGCGCCACAGCTGGTTCAGGCCAAAACCAGGAATCCAGATCTTTACCCCAGTCTCCCACATGAGTGGCAGGGGCTCAAGTATTTGGTCCATCCTCCATTGCCTTCACAGGTGCACTATTAGGACGCTGAATCAGAAGCAGAGCAGGTGGGATGCAAGCCAGTATACTGATAGTGGATGCCCACTTTATGGGCAACAGCCTAACTCTATGTGCCACATCACCAGCCCTTCTAATAGCTTTTTTTTTTAAAGTTGATTTTGGCTTCATAAGCATGCTCAGCAAATAATGATAATTTAGCTGTTCCCTTTTACTATTTATGGTCTTGTAAGTCTGATGATAGTTAAAATCTAAGACAGTCTTGGTCCCAAGGCGTAAGAGACACATGAGATCTGGATTATGAAAACAGGCCCCCACTAACTCCTGGTGCTTCCAGCATGTTGGAATCATGGAGACCCATAAGAGCTTAGAGTCATCCAGATAGATCCAAAGCTCAGTGACTTACTTCCTTTGCGCTCACCAAAAGAGTATGTAATAAGGGGGGTATGTTATTTCTAATGAGTATCATTCTGATCAGGTAGAATTCCTCAGAGGAAATTGTAGTCCCTGTACCTTGACCTTGTGCCCATCCATGCTCTTAGAGACTGCAGGAAATAGTGGGCACATCTGTAGAGATTTTGGGAAGAATTTAATGAAGGGGTTGTACACCAACATGTATGCAGGGTTAAGGCAACTTGTCAGCGATGGTGAGACACTCAGACACTAGTAACAATATTAACTAAAAATAAATCCCTAACACTTGTGAGTCTGCAAGGGTAAAAAGTAATGAGTGGTGGAGCATGGCAGTGAAGCTGGGTTAGAGGTGGCCTGACAGGAATACTGCTCATAGAGAGATCAGACCCTGCCAGAACCACAGTGCAAAGCGAGAGAGGGAGTCAGAGAATACATACCATATGCATACCTTGTGTGTGTGTGTACACGGCCCATTAGGGCATATAGTACAATGGATTAGAAAAGGGCTAGAATAGCTTGCTATGGGGTTGGGTCATATGATAGTCCTTGTTCCAATCATTTGGGACCAGGCTGGAAAGTTGGTTTAAATTATAGTAACTGAGGCAGAAGAATCAACTTGGGACTGTTGCTATATGATGGGGATTGTGGATGTGAATGTCACTAGTTAATAGAGATATGATCATAACTTTATTTTTTGAGATCTCTCTATACATACAGCAAATTTATATTATAAATTTCTTAGTATGTTCTTAAAATTTTTAATTTTAATTTCAATTTGGCTTTTTTTTTAGAATAAGGAACACTTAAAATTGCGTTAAATCTGTAATATTTTACCTTCATGATTCTGCATTGACACCATGTCTAGAAAGCATTTTTCTACCTCTCAGGATTTATACATCACACCTAGTAAGTTAATATCTTGTAGGTTTCCCTAAAAAAAAACATTTACTGCAGGCCGGTGCCGCGGCTCACTAGGCTAATCTTCTGCCTGTGGCGCCGGCACTCCAGGTTCTAGTCCCAGTTGGGGCACTGGATTCTGTCCCGGTTGCTCCTCTTCCAGTCCAGTTCTCTGCTGTGGCCCGGGAGGGCAGTGGAGGATGGCCCAAGTGCTTGGGCCCTGCACCCCATGGGAGACCAGGAGGAAGCACCTGGCTCCTGGCTTCGGATTGGTGCAGCATGCCAGCTACAATGCGCCAGCCGTAGCAGCCACTTTGGGGTGCACCAATGGAAAAAGGAAGACCTTTCTCTCTGTCTCTCTCTCTCACTGTCTAACTCTGCCTGTCAAAAAAATTTACTGTATTATTTGTTGAAACTGTCATGTATTTGTATATCTCCACTTAGCAATTTATATATATTTATATCATATATATAATAGATGTTTGTTTCTTTACTGTTTATCTGCTATCATTTTCCACAGCACTACACTATATTGTTTTGATTGTTACATTGTTATTGTTAAATACTGAAAATCTAATAAAGAACAGATTTTTTCACTGCCTTTTTCTGATGAAAATTTTTACTTTACAAAGTTAACAGTAGAAAATATATGTAAAAAGTAATAAAAACATGAATGATACACAGTCTCACCAATCTAGAGAAATATTGATAATATCTAATTGTACATTCTCTTAATTCCCCTTTTTAGTGTATTGTCCATTTAATTTTATGCATATATATTTTTCTTTATATCAATTAAGTTAATTTATATTTACTGTGCTCTATTTTCTCTTTGTAATTTAAAAGAAGGCCAAGGACATCTTTCTTTTTAAATACAAATAGTATTCCATGTGTAACTGGCACTGGATTTACTTACACACCCTTCTTTTGATGTGCAATGAAGTGGTTTATAATTTTTTTCACTCACAGACTATCCTTGAATTTATATGAATTTTTCCCTCACAATAAATTCTTTGAAATGAAATTGTTGTGTAAAAAGAAATTATACTTTAACTTTGATACTTTGATGCATGTTGCAGATTTCCCTCCAAAAATTTTTTATATCTTTTATGTATGACAATGCCTTTTCCTCCACAGTCTCACTGGCACTGGGGGTTTTCATCCTTAAATTTTAAATCTAGGTTAACCTGATAGGTAAAAATTGATATCTTTTTTTTTTTTTTTGACAGGCAGAGTGGACAGTGAGAGAGAGAGACAGAGAGAAAGGTCTTCCTTTTTGCCGTTGGTTCACCCTCCAATGGCTGCCGCGGACAGCGCGCTACGGCCGGCGCACCGCGCTCATCCGATGGCAGGAGCCAGGTGCTAGGTGCTTATCCTGGTCTCCCATGGGGTGCAGGGCCCAAGCACTTGGGCCATCCTCCACTGCACTCCTGGGCCACAGCAGAGGGCTGGCCTGGAAGAGGGGCAACTGGGACAGAATCCGGCGCCCCGACCGGGACTAGAACCCGGTGTGCCGGCGCCGCAAGGCGGAGGATTAGCCTGTTGAGCCACGGCGCCGGCCTTTTTTTTTTTTTGACAAGCAGAGTGGACAGTGAGAGAGAGCGACAGAGAGAAAGGTCATCCTTTTTCGGTTGGCACACCCCCAATGGCCGCTCTGGCAGCACGCTGTGGCTGGCACACCACACTGATCGGAGCCAGGAGCCAGGTGCTTCTCCTAGTCTCCCATTCGGGTGCAGGGTCCAAGGACTTGGGCCATCCCCCACTGCACTCTCGGGCCACAGCAGAGAGCTGGAATGGAAGAAGGGCAACTGGGACAGAATCCGGCGCCCCAACTGAGGCTAGAACCAGAGTGCCGGCACCGCAGGCGGAGGATTAGCATAGTGAGCCACGGCACCGGTCAAAAAACTGATATCTTACTATTGCTTTGTTTTTATTGTTTTGGTAATGAAATAGTCAAGTCTCTTATCCTATACATATTTTATTTTTTAGATATCCAATTAAAATATGGATGTCATATATTTATATTCTCTATAACATGTATATATCAAATTGTATGCTTATTATTTTATTAGTTTGTGAGTGCTTTTTATGCAATATAAATATGAAATTGAATATCAAGTTTTTTATAATTTGCTATCTTACAGTTTCTAATACCTCATATACATATTCAAAATACATATGTAATCAAATGTGTCATCATTGTCCTTTATAAATCCTAGTCACAGTATTGTCTTAAGAAAAATTTTCCTAACAAAGTTCACAAAGTAAATTTCTTAATTTTTTTAGACATTTACATTTGGCTATGCTATGAACTCATTTTTTCCAAATTAGCTGTCAACAGTCTTGTACCACTGGTCAGTTCTGTGGCATTGATCTACCTTTCCATATCTAGCACAGCTCCACACATTTAGGGTGCGTAGGTTCATCATAAGTTTCGTTTAAAGCACATGTACCATTACTATTCAGGATTTAAAATTCTCATTTTCTTCTACATCTCTTGTGCTAAATTTCCAGTTTCAAAGTCTAATTCACTAGGATTTTTTCAATTGTGATGTTATTTATATACCATAAAACCCATCATTTTAAACTGTACACTCTAATGACTTTTTTTTTTTTTAAGATTTATTTATTTGAAAGGCAGAGTTTCAGAGGCAGAGGAAGAGAGAGAGAAGTCTTCCATCTGCTGGTACACTCCCTAAATGGCAGCCAACTGTTGGAGCTGGACTGATCCAAAGCCAGGAGCCAGGAGCTTCTTCCCGGTCTCCCACATAGATGCAGGGGTCCAAGGACTTGGGCCATCTCCTATGGCTTTTGCAGGCCATAGCAGAGAGCTGGATTAAAAGAGGAGCAGCCAGGACTCGAACAGGCGCACATATGTGATGCTGGCACTGCAGGTGGCAGTTTTACCTGCCACACCACAGCGCTGGCCCCCACTCCAGTGACTTTTAGAATATTCACAAAGTTGTTCAACTGTCAGTGCTATCTAACTCTAGACTATTTTTATTGCCCTAAAAGGGAACCATACCCATTAGTAGTCACTCCTCATTCTCTCCTTTCATCAGTCTCAGGCAGTCACTAATTTGTTTTTTTTTGCTTCTGTGGATTTTCCCATTCTGGATATTTCATATAAATTAAATCCAATAATATATGGCCTTTCAAGTCTATCTTTGATCACTTAGCATGATGTTTCAAGGTTTTTCCATGTTGTAGCACACATAGTACTTTATTTCATTTTATGATTTAATGCTATTAAATTATATGGATATATTATAGTTTGTTTATAAATCAGCCAGTTGATAAACACTAGAGTTTTTTCTACCTTTGGCTATTATGAATTAATTATGTTTCTATGGGTGTATGCAAACTTTTGTGTGAACATACATATTTAGTTTTCTGGGCACGGCCCTATGATTGGACTTGCTAAAACATATGGTAACTGTATGTTTAACTGTAATCTGTTTTCTAAAGCAGATATATTTTGTATCCCCTATGTTCTGACATGTTATATTTGTGTTTCAATTTAACTAAAGCACTCTGGTTTCTCTTCAGATTGTATAAATCTTTTGCCTTTTACTAATTTAACTAAAGCATTTTATAATTTCCCTTTTAATTTCTTCTTTGACTTGCTGCTTTTTAAAGAGCGAGTCATTTAATTATCACATAGTTATGAGATAACAAATTTATTTCCAGGCGGTAGCTTTACGTGTTACACTATGTTGCCAGACCCATAGTTTATGTTTTATTTTGTAGGTTTTGTAATAATAAATATGTACAGTAATCATAGAACACTAAAATTTTTTTTGAGGGCAGCTCTTATCAGAGCAAACCCTTATTTCCAAGCTGTTTCCAAGATATGACCTTGATTCACTGGAGTAGGAGGTAGGGATAGAGTGCAGGTTTCAGATATGACTTGTCCTACTTTTATGTTCACGGTAGAATTATTTTAAGTACTGATTTTTTTCTGTGCTCTTTAATGGAATTCTATATGGCAATTTTATTTTGAAAATAGGTTTTATGCTCAAAAAGGTTATATGAGGTCAATAATGCTACCACCATTATGATTACACCCCACCTAGCCTTGCTTCTCACTCAGTTGTGTTCAAGGGTTTTAAAAGGAAGTCAGGAGTGGAAAATAGTGTTCAGCACGGCTTACAGAGCAGTGCAGCAGATACAGAGGTGGAGAGATGAACCCTGTCAATTTGGGTTGATACAGATTCCTGGTAAGACTATCAAAGACTCAATTAACATAAACACTATAGTTTATGATAAGAAAAAAGAAGAACATACCTTCTATTATCATATGTTTCTAGCATTTGCTAAATGAAACAATACATAAAAGACAGAAAAATTTCAGTGAAGAGATGATAGCTGAAATGAAACAACTGGTTGACTAAGGCAGAGAAAGAGTGAAAGCAATCTAAAAAATGTCATAAAATTTACTTTGCATATAGGAAGATGAGGCATGGGGATCATACAGGATTGAATTAGTGCTGGATACACAAACTTATTTTTATCATGGAAACGTTTATATAGATGCAAAAGTAGACAGAATATATTAACAAAACTATGCACCCAACACCTAGTTTCAACAATTCTCAACTCAGTAACTATGAACACCTGTGGGCCAAAAACATATAAAGTCTAAAGCAAAATATAAACAAAGGAGATATGATGTTAAAAGTGACTACTCTTGGAAGATTTTTAATTTTTTTCAATTTTTGACTTGTAAATTTTTCCAAATGAAAGATTTAAATATCTTTGAATAATTTGATATACTCTTTCAATACTTTCATGAAAACATTTGCAATACAAATAAAAAATACTCCTTTAAAATTTTTTTTTGTGAAAATTGGTACTTTAATAGCAATATAGAATATTTAACTGATTACAAGTGTGGTGCATGTCACATTCTCTGACAGTGACTCAATGAGGTTGGATATTATTAATAAAATGCTAGTTAAAAACAATGTAGCTAGTTGAAAATGGAAAAACGTCTTCTAATTTATTCTTTGGTCATAATGGAAATGAAAGTTTCAGTAACCTATTTTGAAATTACCATGAATGATAAAAATACAAATAAGAGCTTATGGCCTGAGGTCAAAGATATACTCGGAAGAGAAGTTTGTAACCATATTTAATAGTCATTTATTATTCTATTTGGCCTTATAGCATCTAAATCTCTAATTCTTTGAGAATTCTAGCCTTTGGCTTTTTATTTATTTATATTTTTATTTTTGACAGGCAGAGTGGACAGTGAGAGAGAGACAGAGAGAAAGGTCTTCCTTTGCTGTTGGTTCACCCTCCAATGGCTGCCTCGGTCGGCGCACCATGCTCATCCGATGGCAGGAGTCAGGTGCTAGGTGCTTTTACCTGGTCTCCCATGGGGTGCAGGGCCCAAGCACTTGGGCCATCCTCCACTGCACTCCCGGGCCACAGCAGAGGGCTGGCCTGGAAGAGGGGCAACCGGGACAGAATCTGGCACCCCGACCGGGACTAGAACCCGGTGTGCCGGCGCCGCTAGGCGGAGGATTAGCCTAGTGAGCTGCGGCGCCGTCCTAGCCTTTGGCTTTGTAGTAGGAGGGAATAGTAGGAAGAAAAATCAAGTTTCCAAATTCTAACCCTGTATGGATTCACTTGGGGCTACTAGCAGCACAATCAAGATGACACTAGAAAACTTCTGAGGGAATGATTTCATTTTAAGTTAGCTCCACAATCCCTTGTCCATCTTCCTTCATCTCTTCTTTTGGCATTATGGGTCCCCTTAACCTAGGTGACCATTTCAATAGGCTGGCCTGTGAGTTGGTGCCTAGCCTGACACAATGAGCGAGTTTAGCAGAAATGAGCCATTTGGCATTGAGAACTGAAGTCTAATTGATGTGAAGGAGAAGTCATGTAGTCTTATGGCCTCCAATTCTTATGACACTAATATGATGAAGGTGAGAATGAAGTCATAAAATATATGATAGATATACAAAGTAGTTGGGAAATAAGTGAGTCAGTGATGACAGGAGGTAGAGTGGGTACATATGTAATAAGTAGTTGAGTTATGCTGATGGCACCCACACATCCATAGAAAATCATCTATTTGTTATTATTTGTTACCCAATTAGAATAAAATGAAGTCTTTGTTTCTTGTGTTTTTCTTATATCTGTAATACATTGATTACTCAATAAATACTCATTAAGTAAATGAATTGTCTGAAAACAGATTGAAAGTTTTTTTCTTCCCTTTATATAGGTGATTCATCTCCATATCCACCAGCATGTCACCAGGCTTTTAGCTCCCAGATAAAATATTGAAATTATTTTCATTATAGAGAAATTTAAAGTTTTTTTAAAAAGCAGTGTAACTCGTCATAACAGTGTCAACTGTTAAATCGACAACTTCACAACAAGGATTCACTGTGCACTTGCTCCCCATGTAGGACCTCTGTCTTTAATGTGTTCTATTATGAGAATTAATGGTAAAACTAGTCTTCAAACAGTACTTTATACTTTGTGTGTCTGTGTGGGTGCAAACTGTTGAAATCTTTACTTAGTATAGAGTTGATCTTCTGTATATAAAGATAATTAAAAATGAATCTTAATGATGAATGGGATGGGAGAGGGAGTAGGAGGTGGGATGGTTTGTGGGTGGGAGGGGTGGGTATGGGGAAAAGAACCACTATAATCCAAAAGTTGTACTTATGAAATTTATATTTATCAAATAAATAAAAATCTTTAAAAAATAAACTATATTGAAGATGTACAAAGGTTATAGGCAAATACTATTCCATTCTGTACAAGAGAATTGAGTACCATGGATTTTGTTATCTGTAGGGAGTCCTGGAACCAACCCCCAGGACCAAGAATTAGCTGTGTTTAATAGAGATAAAAGAATTTTGTAGAATAGAAAAGGAATCATTCCATTATTTAAGTATTGATATATATCATTCCTGGTAACATTTATGCTCACAGACAAACTGGGAGGTTAAGGGGTCAAAAATAAAATTATTTGCAGGCGTTAAAAACTTGGTTTTCCCATGGCAAGAGCCTCGGGTGATCACTGACGTCATAAATAAGAGCGTTAATTGTTAAAGGAACAACAAAAGTCACTGTACACTTACTCCCCATGTAGGACCTCCATCCTTAATAAGTTGTACTATGAGAATCGACTGCACATCTTGTTCTCAAACTGTACCCTATATGTTGTGTGTGTGTGTGTGTGTGTGTGTGCAAACTGTTGAAATCTGTGTTTAACATGGAATTGGTCCTCTGTATTTAAAATCAAACTAAAAATGAACCATAATGAAGGAGGTGGGAGAGGGAGAGGGAGGTGGGATGGGAGTCAGGATAGGAATCAGGGTAAGAGGTGGGTATGGGGAAAAGAATCACTATATTCTTAAAGTTGTATCTATGAAAAAACGCATTTATTAAACAAAAACTTAAAAAAAAACAAACAAAAAAGCATTGTCACTTTGATATTCAGGGGTTCAATAGAGAGAAAGGATCAGATTTCCATAATTCATTGTAAAGCAATGCCTATCAACTGTAATTCTCACCTTCACACACAGAACCAAACAGCATGTTAGTGCCTCACTCAGAAGGGTGGACAAACAGGATCATCAGACATCTGACAAAAAACTATGAAAGGGATGCCAAGAGCAATAATTAGGAGGGAAATCTTTGGGGGAAATAGAGATAGTAAAGAAGAGATCTAAGAAGATACTGTATCTACAAGATAAGGCTATTGAAAAGGAACTAGGAATAAGAGTAAGTTCTTGGAAACTAGTAACAGGGAAAAGAAAATAAAATTTATCAAACAAATTACACAAATACCAAGTAAGAATAGATTTTCAGTTTAAAACAATTTTTTAGATAAAAAAAAAAAACCTCTTCCTTAGGAACAAATACACAACGCTTCAGAACACAGAGGACTTTACAGACAGGGACAGACCCTCCAAATGCAACCTTTAAAAAGAACAAGTTACCAGAAGAGTGTAATGTTTACTAGAGGACCATAGAATAACGCTTCTTCGTTTCTGAGGGAAGTCAATCAGTAATGACGCTAGAATAAAGTATTTTAAGAAATGCAAGAACTCAGAAAACTAAATTGTCATTACTTTCAAGAGAAAGTTGGAAGAAATGCTACAGCAAAATGATGGGTGCCAAGAAAGAGGGAGAAACTGGATCCGTACATGAGTAGCAGAATAATCTTTTATCATAGCACCCAGGATATTTCCTCTGTTTTTGGCTTGCTCGACTGTGAGACTCTTACAAAGCATGTCTAATTCAGCCTCGTCCACTCAGCACCCAGTCTAGGGTTGAGGCAAATGTGTAAGAGAATGCTTTTGGAAGCAGACGTATCACTCAGAAGCAGCCAATTTGTGAATGCACTGTCATCTAAAGACCTGGTCCTCAGCATCCATGCTCAGAAACTCTGTCACAGAGCTGATGTGATTCAGACATTCTGAGTCACTCTAACGAGGCTCACAAGAGGCTTATGGTATGGCCAGGTGCCATTTTAGCCCATTAAAATAAGAAAAGTCAGAAATCTCAGTTCCAGTGTTCTGGAACCTCCCGACTGCTTAACTACTGAGCCCAGGATCACTGGGTGGGGAGATCTGCTGCAGTACAGCACTAAGTGGCAGCGGTTCTGGTGTCTTCATGCACCCATTCCCCAAACCATGATAGGCTTGTACCCACAGCCCCCCCAACCCAACCCACCCATGTATGGGGTGTTGTATAGATGACACTGCCATCTGTGTTCTGCCAATCTCCCTGCCTCCTTTGCCCACGCATTTTCCTTCTAAATGACACACGGTTCTGAAGTAAGAAGCATCCTGTGTATCGTTCTGTAAGGACCAAGGCCATAGTGTGTGAATGGAGGATGAAGTAAACAACAAAAATGAGAGATGACTAAGATACATTTGCCATCCTCAAAGAGCTTACAGTCCAGTTGGGATGGCAGAGGCATGAACAACCACTTCACCATAGGCAGTAGGTGTGGCAGAGGAGGCCTATGGAGGAGGCAGTGGGAAATTTCTTTATGGCCTGACCTAATTTTTCCTTCTGCACTTTTTCTAGGAGGTTTCTAGTTTCAGGCTGACCTTATTTTTACAACTAATGAAGGATAACAAAAACTGATATCAGAAATAACATGTACATCACATAGGGTTCACAAAGGCTAGAAAGACTGGCACTTTGATCACAGCATTCATGTTTTGCAAGGGGGTACAGATGCTGTAACTTTCCTAATGATATCCTCATAATTTTCTCAATAACAGGATTAGTATTAAATCCCAGGGGATAGTTACAAGAACCCATTTTCTCAAGTTATTTAAAACACAGGCTCAAAAACTGCCCCCACCGATACCACAGTATGAATCTGGTAACAAGACATTCAACATAGCAAGGACATCCAAGTAAGTGCCTCCCAGCTCTAATGCCTCAGATAGTTTTAAAAGATTAGCTTAAAATTATAATTCACAGGTACCATGCTTAGCAAAAGGAAGTTTAAAGGTTTAAACTAGAATTTATCAGAAGGAATGTGCAATAAATGTATCACAGTTTAGTTCAACTCAATCCTTAAATGAATATTTTAAATCAATGTTTTTATCATTACATGCTTGAATTCTGCCAAGTTTTAAAAGGTATCATAACTCATACATTAGTTTTAGAAAATGCCTTAAAGGCTCTTGAAGAAAACGTTTCTTCTTAGTCGTGATGTTTGTTGCAGGGGTGTGTGAGTTATTTGCTGCTCCTTTCCTAGTCAAGCTAAAGCCTGTAAACTTTTAGAGGCTGTTCGCTTCTCTTTTACTCTTATTTCAGAATTTGAACAATTATTAGGTCCTCACATATCACATCTCAGAAATTGGTTTTCACTACAAACCTAGAGGTTCAAATGGGATTTAAATTGTCAAAACTATTGGGTCCACGCTAATGTTTTTTTGAATTGTGACAGTAATTTGATCCTGCACTTAGAGAATGTTAAAGTACGCGGGGCTCAGACATCTCTGAGTGACTTATTCAGCAGAAGGGTCTGGGGCGGCAAGTTGCAGCTTCTTACGTGGAGCCCCAGTGTGTTCTCTGGAGCAGAGTACATAAAGCCTGCAGGAAATCTGCAGATGTGCTTTGTTCACTTGAGAACCCATTGGACAAAAGCAAGCTGGGCTTCTGGTACAGGTAGCAGACTGAGTGTGAAAAGCTCAGCCGTGCTGTGGGGATTGCCGAGAACAGACTGACAACCAGGTCAGCCCTGTATTCAGCTCTCCTGCCAAGTCTAGCTCTGGGCTTTCTCCTGGTAAGAACAGCAAGGAAGCAGTTCAGTCCCTGATATCATAGAAACAATAGGCCACAGCCCACTGTACTGCACCAGAGAAGCAGTCTGGACCCTACACCCAGCTCCATCATTTAGACAGACAGCATGAATCAGAGGCTTTTGTATATTCACACCTCTCTCCAATAACATTCCAATTCTTTTAAATTTTTTTTGATTGACAAATAGTATACATAGTCAAGGTGTACAATTTCATTAATTAATAAACATTTAGTGTACAAAGTGTGATGAAGGGAAATGGAAAACTTTAATGAAGAGAGAAGTGCAATCTCTCAGGATGGCCTTGAAGCAGTGTTTGTCCTTCTGTAAGGAAAGGTAGATGACCAATCCCCTCTCGATCTCTTCTTCAGGTCTGAATCTATTTGTACAATATATGATCCAAAATATGTCATGTAGCTTCTCTAAGTCCCACTTTGCCCATCTGCGTTATAGTTAATCATCACAGCATCTGCTATTGTGACAATGAAGTGAGATATGCCCAAGTGTGCAAACTGCCCATACAGTGCCTAGAGGGCTGAGAGAACCCAATGAACTTTAAGTAGAGGATTTAAGACCCCTTACAGAGGCCCAGCTCTTTGGATGATATCTTGGGGGATTCTGACCAGATTCCTTGTTTTATTCTTTAAGTTCAAACCATGATAAGTGGACTACGCATTGTCAGTGGCAAGCCCAGACAGGAAGGGCACCAGCTGGATTCTGACAACCAGGCAAGTAAGAACAGGAGTCAGATCCTTTTTCTTGAGGGTTAAAAGAAAACCTCCTCTGAAAAGTGGCATTCAGTTCCTGTATAAAACACAGCAGTCCTAGAATGAGGAAAGGTGGAGGCAAAAGAACTTTCCCGACTCCCATTTTGAGGTCTTTATTGCATCAAACTGCCTCTAGTAAGAGTCTCCTTGAAATCTCCAGGAAATATTTTGGATGGAATGTGGATACAACTGAACATAATTATGAGCATATGGAATACCACTCTCTCATTAAAAAAATCCAATGACTGCTGTGTCCAAGGCTCTGACTTGGATGTTTCAAGAGCCAGTATCTTTCTGCTAAACTGTTTCTTGTTTTGGCCATTGGCCTCCCAGTCCAACAGGTCTGAAAGTTCAGGATCATCTTTGAGCCCCTTATCATCTCATTCTTCCATGCCTTCCCACTATCATTGTTCACTCACTAAATTCAGCAGAATCCTTTAACTTGACTCCTACCTCTAGGCTTGGCACTGGATACTAGGAAGGTAATTTGGAGTTACAAATGTAGGGTAGAATATTGATCAGAGATTTGAGATATTTTTTGCATGAGATTACTTTCTTAGTTTTGTCTATTTCTAGCTACACTTCAGTGAAAAGCCACAGCCAGCAATACATATATCTATATATTTCATATATATAATTAAAAATAAAATGGTATCCGCATAATATGAAACCACTTGCACATATCTTGTGACTGTTACCATGAAAATAAACCTACATCATTTTAAGTGATATATATTATTGTTACACCATTCCTTATTTCATTAATCCTTCATTTATGTAATATTGCTACTGATTTTGTTTTGCCACTACAAATCCTATCATAGAAAACTGCTAACTACATATATCACTGTGAATTTGTTGGAGTATTTTTATCTAGTAAATTCTTGTAAAATAAAAGGGTGTTTCATTTTAAGGCTTTGGTGAATATTGTCCATTGCTCTCTGGAAATTTCATAGCAATTTACATTCCCCAAAGTAGCCCAAAATGTGCCTCTTGTTTCCTTACATAACCATTCTGGTTATGAATATTTGCTAGCATCTTTGTCAATCCGAAAGGTGAAAAATGTTCTCATTATTGTGTTATTTTGTATTGCCTGATTACTAATAAGACTGAGATCTTTTGTATGTTTTAGCCCATCTACATCTATTATTTTGTGAGTTGTCTGTCTGTCTTCTGTACCTAACCTTTTATTTGACTCATATTCTAATTTGCCTATGTCAATTCTGTCATATAAATTGTAAATATCCTCCAACTTAATGTCTATTTACTAACTACTGTAACAGAAATTAAAATTTTTGATTTCACCAAATTTGTCATGATTTTATTTATAATTTCTGGTCATCATTTTCTTAGAAAAGCTCTTCTTACACCAAGACTAGCAACTATTCACCTATATTTTATTCAAGTGTTTTAGGTTTCACTTTACATTAGATCTGAGAGATTCCAATTTTATTTTGATACAAATAATATATAATTATACTTATGCGTTAGTTTTTGGTTTTTATTTATGATTGAATTTATTGGTAACTCCTTCCTTTCCCCCACTGATTTGAATTACTGATATTACTATATACTCTATTCATATATATATGACTCCACTGAGGGTGGGAGAATAGAAGCAGAGACACCACAGAAGGGTGGTAACAGAAATGAAAAGGAAGATGATTAGTGCAAGAGTAGATGCACAGATTATTAATCAATCTTGTCTTCATTTTGAAATGTGAGAGTAATAAGCAGAGGTCAAAAGTAGTATAAGTTTTTTGAAGCAGGTGACTAAGAAAATGCCTTGTACAAAAATGAGGAAAGTAGAATTTGGCTGTGAAACAGAAGACAGTCAGTTCAGTCATCAAGACTGAGTTCATGGTCCCAATAAATTATCTCAGTAGTGATATTTATGTGAGTGGAAGAGGGAGAGAAGATTAAACAAAGATTTGGTTTACATTTTTTGCACAGCTACAATATTTTATAGGCAATGCTTCATTTTCCTGGATGACTCATTAACACTTGAAAGATTTTACTCTGTTTTCAGGGAGTATAAAGGTATTATTGTTCAGGGTCAAAAATTTTCAATGAAGATTATGAGTTTAGAAGGCAACTTTATTTCCAGGAAACAGTGTCCATGTCCAAATCACTGACTCGCAGATTGTCACAGGGGTCCTTGTAAGTTGTCCCTAGCTTGTGATATTTTTTCTGGTTATGCTGATGAAGAAAAGCTATAATTGGAGATACATGCATCTTTCATATGTTACCATACAGACAGATGTAATAAAATTTTCAGGCAAGAGTCTTTCAAATAGTAGCTTCAAATAAAAGATTCTGAAAGTTGAACACTAATTAGAAATCATACAGTCTGGTTAATAAAATTTTACACTTTAATTATGTTTAAAATATATTTTAGCATACCCTATACTATGTTCTTACAGGAACCCTGAGGTACTATTTTCCTCATTTTCCAGATGAAAAAGCTAAGACTTTGATGGGTCAAGCTGCTTGATGATACCCCATGGTTCAGAGCAGACCTAGGACTCAAGTTTAGATCTTGAGCTTCCTTGTCTAGGACGCTTCCTACTATATCCCTAGTGCCTCTACAGGTATTGCTTTTGAGGTCACACATTTTACTTTTTTTTTTTTTTTTGTAAGCAAAATCTTCACCTCCAAGAAGATATATTTAAAAAAATTATTTGAGAGGGAGAGAGAGAGAAACAGAGAGAGTTAAAGAAACTCCCGTCTGCTGGTTCATTCTCCAAATGCCTGCGATGACCCCCACTCTGGGTTGAAGCTGGGTAGCCAGGAACACAACCCAGGTTTCCCATGTGGGTGGCAGGAACTCAAGTTACTTGAGCTACCATCACTGCTGCCCAGGGTCTGCACTGGCAGGAAGTTGGAGTCAGGAGTCAGAGCCGTGAATCACATCCAGGCATCTGATGTGGGTGTGAGCATCTTAACTGCTAGGCTTAGTGCCCACTCCCAGATCAGGCATCTTTTTAGGCCCAGCATCATTTATTTTACTTGCTTGGTATGCGGGTGTTTATTAATGTGTTCTTTATACAATTTTTTGAATGTGCAATTGTGGACATTATTGGTAATCAGTTACCGATTTAATGAAGTAATCACAAAGGTACAACCTTCTTCTGATAAATTTAAGAATTTAATGTTTAGGAAAATATGAATAGAAAAGCTTAGCAGACAGCGTTTTAACACAAAATTAAAGCAGGGCAGAAAACTGTACTCTTAGACTAAAGTGGATAAGAGCTGTTATTTTGCTCCTATGTCCACTTTGGGATCCAACTGTCATTGTAGTAAGCTCTTGAATATAAAAGAAAGATAATTCAACATATTTAAAAGATGTTTCAACATTTTTTTTTCATGAAAATGATTACCCTCTTAATACAAAGAACATTAATTAGTTTCCTTTCAGATTGCTTCTTTATTATAACAAATTCTTTTTATTTTATTTTTTTATTTCTTTTTTTTTTTACAGGCAGAGTGGACAGTGAGAGAGAGAGAGAGACAGAGAGAAAGGTCTTCCTTTTGCCGTTGGTTCACCCTCCAATGGCCGCCACGGCCGGCGCGCTGCGGCCGGCGCACCGCGCTCATCCGCTGGCAGGAGCCAGGAGCTAGGTGCTTTTCCTGGTCTCCCCATGGGGTGCAGAGCCCAAGCACCTGGGCCATCCTCCACTGCACTCCTGGGCCACAGCAGAGGGCTGGCCTGGAAGAGGGGCAACCGGGACAGAATCGGTGCCCCGACCGGGACTAGAACCCGGTGTGCCGGCGCCGCAAGGCGGAGGATTAGCCTGTTGAGCCACGGCGCCGGCCTATTATAACAAATTCTAATTTAAGTTCTGCATCAGAAAGATTTCTAAGGAAACCTGACTGCTAGTTTTGCTAAGGTAAAGGGTAAATAAAATACTATTTTATAATAACTTTCAGATGAAACAGGAGATGAATAGGATAAAAAAGGTAAAAGTAGGCAGTTAAAATGGAATGAAAAGCTTTTGTGGGAAACCAGAAAGGGACCTAGAATCTATTCCTACTCTTATCCAGATCTAAAAACCTGCAGTCAATTCAGATCCCTCACTAAAAGTGAACCACAGCTGGACTGGAGAGTGCTTCAACCTGGTAGATTCCTTGTTCTCCTTCTACCATGCCCAGTGTGGTCAGCAGACAGGGTCTGTGTGTGTAGACAGAAAAGGCTGCAGGCTAGTACATGTCCAGTCCCCAGAGAGGTTAACACATCCAGCAAAGAAACTAATCTTGTGGGAGAATAAGACTTTTTTTTCATTGTATAGAATAAAATTTTCTGGGACAGTTAAGCTGCTGCAAAGACCTAATTATTCGAATTTTCGAAAATAGAAATGATCTTTCTCATCTTTAGTTTGCACTATTCTATCAGAAATGGAAGCTATGGTTATATATAAAATGCATGTATTTTCATAGGAACCTGGTTTAGAAGAGTAGGCTAAATCTATCACTTTCCCAGGAGCCTAAGGTGGCTCCTTATCTCTGGTGGATGCACCGCTTAATTGCAGGCAGAGCTGCTCTGAAGTGCTGAGTTAGCACTTTCTATTCTCTTTGTTCACCAAAGAATGCTAAAACTACACATCCAGATAAGAGTTGAAAATTTGGAGGCACATATTTGAGATTTTAAAATACCTAAATTTCTGAAACAGCTATGCATCAAATAGCATGAAAGAAAATGGGAAGGAATAGTACTTTTCCTTTCATATTTCCTTTTTATGATCACCATAATAAAAAATCCTTTTGGCATGCTTCCAAGCACAGCAAGTTAGCAGAGTATCAGGTGAGGAAAAATAAGACATTTAAATGACTGAAAATTTCAGCATTTTATGTGCAAATGAGTATAAATTTATACATACATATGCATATGTCATATATTTTAGTTACATGTTACTTTTGTTAACAAAAATTGTCCACAAAATGAATGCCGGCAAGTAACATTCATTGTTAGGATTACCATGAAGACAAAGAAATTTGCATTTTATTTACATGTGAGAACAGTTTATTTTCACTTTCAATGAAATGTACTCCTAAAATCTGGCAAAATTAAAATTTCCAATATTTTATGTATTGAGAAGATTTTATTTTGGACTGAAAAGGTAGTAGAACTGTTATGTGTGTTGATTGAAATAGCCTCACTTCATAAATGAGCAAAGGTACACAACCATGTTGGTTTCTCCTATAGCTTAAACATTGCCATTTTAATATTCTACAGGTATATAGTGTTCTCTATGTTTTTAAAAATGTAAATAATCTACTTTACAAGGTCAGATACAGGGAGATAAGTTTAGAAGGCTAAGGACTCCCTGTGGGAAAAGAAAAGGGAAAATAATAGCTCAAAATGTGGCTTGTTCAGATCTCCTCATATCTGATTCCCTGCTTTTCAAATCTTTGGGAAATTTAGTAAAACATGAATTTTATGTCTTTCACAGTTTAGGAATCCTGTACAATATTCTCAGTTTTTTTTTTGCTTTTTTTCCACAGGAGAACCAAAGAAGCATGTTGAACAAAGTGAACCAATTCAGCGGTTGGAAGGTGTTATGGAGAGGTCCTGTGACATACGTTCTTCAGTTTTGTTTGAAAAGAACTGAAGAATTGATGAAAATTTTATACCAAATATACATCTGAAAACATGAATATAATTCATTTGTCAAAGGCATGTATTAAAACATGGTATTAGTGTTTTTTTTTTCAATTAAACTGACATAGCTTGAGAAAAAATATTAAAGACAAAGGGTGCCTTTTGAGTAAAAACACAATTTTCAGTCTCAGTATGGGAACCTTCTCATCTTTATCTCAATTAGTAGCTCTTTCAATAGCAATGGCCCCTTGCCTGTCATGGCCCAGCAACAGCTCCAGTTATTAGATTCTTCACAATGATCACCGTATTAAAGACATCTCTTTCTCAGGTTAGGTTGTGTTAGTACCTTTGTATGTCTTCTTCCTTGTGGATGTTAGCTTCATTGTGGAGATACTAAAAAATTTTTCCTACCATAATCCTCAAATTTTCCTTATCTTTGTTATTTCCTAACCACAGAACCATTACTGAGAACCATGTCCACCCATCTATCAGAACTGGGAAAAAAATATGAGTTCAATTCAATTCATCAAACAGTTTTGATGCATCTGTCCTGTGCCAGGCATTGTGGTAGGTGCTAGGGTACAAAGTAAGGAAGATAACCGGCTTACTCTAAAGGAGCTTCCTGTCTAAATCCCACACTCATTTTATCGCTCAGCTTCATCCTATCCACTTTGCTTACTGCCCTCTTGTTCATTACCTGTACAACCTCCTTCCTTATCTCCCTGGTCTGCTTCCTGTTTTTCTGTTTCTGTTCCTTTATCCAGCTAGTATGTGTTTTAAAAAATAGCCAGTATTCCATCCCGAAGTGTTTGTAATTCAACTCTCCAGAATGGCTTTCTGAATGAAGTAAGACAAGTTGTAAATATGTGGTTATTTTAATTTTTTAAAATTACTCGATCAAACAATAATAAAAAGAGATTCTATTTTATTATCTTAACAGCAATAACCTTTAAAAACAGTTTGAGGGAAAATCAAAAGGTTTGTAGCA
Organism: Sylvilagus floridanus; assembly: GCA_949820135.1. Lineage (NCBI taxonomy): Eukaryota > Metazoa > Chordata > Mammalia > Lagomorpha > Leporidae > Sylvilagus > Sylvilagus floridanus. The sequence continues at coordinate 69,685,967 of OX463224.1, read as the reverse complement.
GATTTGTGTGTCTTAAGAATTATTTTCAAAAAAGTATTAGAAATGAGGCTTAGAAAAATCAGAGTACTTGTATCTTGCCTAACTAAAATTGAAGAGATTTTTTTCCCCCATCTATTCTCACAAACAGCCAGACTTATGTAGATTTATTTCCTAGAAACTGGAATAACAGATGTGAAAACAGAAATAAAGAACATGGACAATGTTGCAAAACTAAAATATTTCTCTAGATCATTCAAATTAACACAATGGCAATTTGATCTCTCAGAAACATGAATAACTTCTCTTGGTTATCTCAGGAAACTAACTACCTCTTTCTCTTTCTTTTTCCCCCTACTTCTCCCTCACCCCTCAAAAAGGAAAAATAATAATTGTAGCTGTATTTTCCAGAGAGTAGAAAAATTAAACCAGACTGTTGAATTAATGACTACTTTAAACATCTCAGAAAATACCCTAAACCTTTCGTTTCTCTACTAATTAAATTTTCTTTTCTAAACAAACCTCACAATTAACTTAAATCACAATTGCATTTATTTATATTTAAATGTGCTATATTTATTTATGCAACTATTTAATTGTGCAATAGTTATGAAACTATTTTTCATTTAAGGTATATGGTATTTCAACTATATTCAGATTAAGTAAGCTTTCTGTGAACCTGCCTTAAAATCTCAACAACATCTATAGTAATGTGTCATAAAGAAATACATTGTAAGATTAACAAATGACTTGCTATAGTATCTATTTCAACCTGAAGAATGTTTCTAGTAACACACATTTTCAGTTATGGGTTTTGTACCCAGCTTCATTAATTTATAGTTTTACCCAGAATGCTGCTTTTTAAGATCTTTTAAAAAATATTTTAGAGTTCATTTAATTTTCTAATTGGTAGTAAATCATTTCATTTCAACATCTGAAAGACATGCTATGGACATCATAGTTAGACGATGATCTAGTTAGTCCATGATAACTGACTGTACTAATATTACTATGTCGAGCAAGTAGTCAAGTACTTTTGATCATTAAAACTCCCAAATGGAGTAAATGTCTGCTTCTTGATTGGACAACAATTGGTCTTCTAAATTTCCATCAGATTGGTTATCCTGCAGCAGTATGGCTGCATTCTGGAAGCTCATTCACTAAGACTGTTTGCCCTCCAGCATTTTTTTCAGAGTATCCTTTACCTCTGTGTTCCTTAGGCTATAGATCAGAGGGTTAAGCATGGGAATAACAAGACTATAAAATACAGAGACCACTTTGTTGTACTTCCATGAATTCTCTGCCTTGGGTTGCCGCAGGTACATGAAAAACAGTGTTCCGTAGAAGATGATGACAACAGTGAGGTGGGAGGCACATGTAGAAAATGCTTTGCACTTGCCCTCAGAAGACTGGATTTTTATAATAGAGAGGAGGATGCAGACATAGGAGATGAGGACTGTCAGGAGGGATCCAGTGAGGTTCACTGCAGAGAAAATCAACAGCTGCTTCTCTTTGTTGTGGGTATCAGAGCAGGAGAGGGCAAGGAGAGGGGGGTCAGCACAGTAGAAGTGATGGATGACATTGGAGTCACAGAAGGACAACTGGAAAGTCAGAACTGTTTGTATAACAGAATTTAGGAAGCTATAAGTGTAGACCCCAATCACCAGTTCCTTGCAAACCCGCTGTGTCATGATGGCTGTGTAAATCAGAGGGTTGCAGATAGCCATGTAGCGGTCATAGGCCATTGTGGCCAAGAGGAAGCACTCAGTAGTAGCAAAAGCACTGGAGAAATACAGCTGAGCAAAACAGCCTGTAAAAGAGATGGTTTTTTTCTTCACCAGTAAATTCTGCAGCATCTTTGGCCCAATGGAAGATGAGAAACAAAGATCAACGAATGCCAGGTGACTAAGGAAATAATACATGGGGGTGTGGAGCCGTGAATCTGCCTTGATGAGCAGGATCATGCCAAGGTTTCCCACCAGGGTTATGAGATAAATTACCAGGAACACCACAAAGAGGGGCAGTTGAAGTTCAGGACGGTCCGTGAATCCCATGAGGACAAATTCTGTCACTGTGGTACGATTGCTTCTTGACATTTTGTTTTTTCAACTCTTGCAAAAAGAAGAAACATGGCTTACACAATGATGAGACACTTAAAAGAGGAGCTTCTCACACCTCTGTTACAGTGCCAAATGACAAAAATGTAGCTTTACTTTCTCAACAGTTAAAGGCTGCCATTAGTCATGGGGCTTTATTCTGCTAATGCAGACTGAGAAATTCTGAGCTCTTTCCATTTTGCCATCAGAACATATCCTAGCATAGGTCCTATTTTCCAGGCTAACAGTGGAAGTGTTTTTAGTTCAATGCAGCAAATGCATACTTTTGGGCCCTACCAGACACCAGAAAGCATGTAGTGTGCTGGAAGATAGGCATAACACACTTTGTTCTCAGGGGTCCAGAGGAAAGGTTCACAAAGCATTTATTTTACAAGGGGGAGTGAGCTGAGTATGATGAGAGAGTGCTCTGGGGCTCATAATATTGGTATTGTATTTTTTTCTTTGTGCTTTGCAGTAAGTTTTAAGTGATTTGACATAGAATCTTTTCCTTTTGAATTCTGATCCTTGTGACTTGGTTAGATAAACATTTCCCAATTTAAAATTATTAAAAATTACCTTATTTTATTCTGGAGTTTTACTGGATTCAATTTTTAAATTGCAATTTTTGATCCCTGGAATTTAATTTTGATATAAGAAATTTCTGTAAAGGGCTATCCAGATGTTCTTTTTTTTTTAAAAAAAAATTGACAGGTAGAGTTATAGACAGTGAGAGAGACAGAGAGAAAGGTCTTCCTTCCATTGGTTCACTCCCCAAATGGCTGCTAAGGCTGGCGCTGTGCCTATCCAAAGCCAGGAGCCAGGTGCTTCTTCCTGGTCTCCCATGCGGATGCAGGAGCTCAAGCACTTGGGCCATCGTGCACTGCCCTCCTAGGCCACAGCACAGAGCTGGACTGGAACCAGGACTAGAACCTGGCACCCATATGGGATGCCAGCACCACAGGTGGAAGATTAACCAAGTGAGCCATGGCGCCAGCCCCTATACAGGTGTTCTAATGCTATTTCTTGTTGGTAAAATAATTTTTTTTGTTGAGTCTGTTGATTTAAAACTCCAGCCTTACCATACACTAAAACATTCTTGGGTGCTTGAATCAATTTCTCTTTTTCTTTTTAATTATTTACGAGGCACAAATGGAGAGTGACAGACACAGAGCTCCTCTCTGCTGGTTTACTTGCCAAATGCCAACAATGGCCAGGCCATAGCCAGGTTGAAGCCAGGAGTGGGAATTAAATTCAAATCTCCCTCTTAGGTGTCAAGAACCCAATTATTTGAGCCATTACTGTTGTTTTCCAGGGTCTGCTGTAGCAGGAGGATGGAGTCATGAGTCAGAGCTAGGTATTGAACCCAGGTATTCCGATAAGGGATACTGACATCTTAACTGGCATCTTAACTGCAAGTCTAATCACCTGCTCATTGGGTCAATTTTTTGCAGTCTCTTCTAGAAACAACACCAAACATCTAAATATAATAGATGCATAACCCATTTTAATGTTGGGTAGCAAACTTTCTATTTTCACATGTATATTTTTCCATATGCACTTTAACATTATTTTATCAAGTTTCAAAAAATTAAATACTCCTGTTTTCCCTTAGGATGCTAATGTATGGAACTGATTCATTAATTTGGGAGAAGTAACATCTTTATAATCAAACCTTCTTTTATACAAAGTAGTATTTCATTTACTAAAGGCTTTTCTAAACAGAGTTTAGTGTTTTCCTTTAAATTTTGGATATACATCTGTATATTTCTATATTTCACAGCTATTTTATCTTTTTGTCATTATTGTAAATGAATATATATATATATATATATATATATATATATATATATATATATATATTATTTATTTTTTACAGGCAGAGTTAGAGAAAGAGAGAGAAAGGTCTTCCTTTTCCGTTGGATAACCCCCCAAATGGCCGCTATGGCCGGCGTGCTGAGCCTATCCGAAGCCAGGAGCCAGGTACTTCTTCCTGGTCTCCCATGCAGGTGCAGGGCCCAAGCACTTGGGCCATCTTCCACTGCCTTCCCGGGCCACAGCAGAGAGCTGGACTTGAAGAGGAGCAACTGGGACAGAACCAACGCCCCAACTGGGACTTGATCCCGGAGTGTTAGTGCCACAGGCGGAGGATTAGCCTAGTGAGCCACATCGCCGGACGAAATATAAAGAACTGCAAGTATTTAGTGTGGTTAGAAAGTAGGCACCCTATGAGCAGGCCTGCCTTTGACATTGGCAGGACCCAGGGAAAGAATAACAGATGGAAGCCTGCATGCATATCTATCTATGCCTAAATATTACAAGTTTAAATTCAATAACAAATTAATAAAATACGTTCAATCTTCCCTCCTTAACATCTGTACCTTTAAAACGACCTGGAAGGCAGAATTTTTGGGATCCTTATAGTTTAGGGCTGGAATATAAAAGTGTAAGGAGACCCTGTCTCCAGCTGTTACACATGGCTACATATATGTGGACATGTCAGCCCGCAAGTACGTGCTCTGTTCATACTCCAGCAAAGAGCCAAAAATTTGCTACCCTAAAAAACTACTTGTGAGAACATCAGCAGTGTAGTCCACCTTTATAAAGGTGACTTGGGAAAGGGGCAACTGTATACTCTGGTTGGAATTTGGGAGTTGTTTGGGCAAGGAATTTTAGGGTCCTGTTACCTGGAAGATAGTGTAGAAAGGGTGAATAGCATGGACTGTGAGTGGGTACATCCTTCTGGTAGTAAAAGTCCAAAAATAATATTATAGAACCAAGAAAGGGATTTTCTGGACCTAGATGTAGTTCTATCTGAGTGAATGACATGAAATGTGGTTAGAAATGTATACATGGACTAGATAATTGATATCCCATTACTGTAGAAGGAGTTTGGTCTGTATCCTATAGGAAGTAGACAGTTTTTGATATGAGCTGACATGGTCACTGGAAGATGGAAGGACTCTCAAAAAAATGAAGGATAGTTTACGGTATATGCGATCTATTTTTTTATTTCTCTCAATAATAAATTAAAACAAAACAAAACCTTCAGATCTTCTGGCATAAGTAAAAGGATTAAAGGCCAGTGTTTTAAGTGGAGGGAACAACTGAACAAGGAGTTGAGTCAGAACAGGCCAGAGCATGTTCAGGGACTGTGAGCATCGTTTTTGGTAAGCATAAGTGCACATGAGAGACATTAGTGGGAGACAAACTGCATGAGGTGTGAAGAGCTTTGAATGCCAGAGAGATTTAATAACTATTCAGTAGTGAACATGGAGGAACCATTAACATTTGACCAATAGAATGACTTAACTAGTGCTCAACTTTCAGGGAATTAACCTGGCAATGTGTGTGGATGGACTGCATGTATAGAGTAACCAGCAGAGACACCAGCTGGGATATTTCCACATAAGAGGAATAAAGATTTGAACGAAGGAAAGCTGATTGGAATAAAGAAAGGAGATAGTTATGAGAGCTATCCCAAAGACAAGGGTCTATGTCACTTGGAGGTTGACTGAGTCTTTGAGAGCATTCAAGTCTAGGAGACCAGGATAAGGATAATAATGAAAATTGGGAGTTTAATTTATAATTTTACCTTTTCTCTTTCCTAAGGACATCTGATAGAATTTAAACAAACATATATGTACAAAAATTATCATCAATGAACTTAAAAGTAGTCAATCAGCTGAGGGAATAAATCTCACTGTATTTACTTAATTATACTGCATTGAGATAGTAGTGATTTTATTAGAAACAGGAAGTCTAGGCTTGGTGTGAAATTGGAGGGAGGAGTGTTGAATTCAGTTTAAAGGGATGGCAGGTGTCACTGCAGTCAGAGATAGTGACACTGACCTGAGAGTCATAAACACACAGATGACAGTATAAGATGTGGGAACCACTGAGATACTTCAGGGAGGGAGAAACAGATGAAGGCAAGGGTTCAAGGACAGAGCTTTGGGGAAAATATTTCTTTAAGGGAGGGATGAGGCATCAGCATGGAAGAAATGGTGACCTATGCTGTCCAGGCTAGCTCATGTTAGGAAATAGTAACAAGGCCTTTTAAATATGGGCTTTTCTGACATAATTTATGGAAGATGTAACCTATTTTATTTCAGTTTGTATCTCCTTCATTAATTGCTTAAAACAAAACCAAACCTTGAGAACTTCAACCACTGCACTGAAGATTATTCAGTAATATTTTTGCTTATAAAATGCTTCTTCTTCAGAATTTTGTGCCATCTAAAGTAAAAAAAAAAAACCTCATTCTTTTGGATTCATTTCTAGACTTGATGAAGACTTCCCATCTCCATTAGGCAATAACATTTCCTACCTCAAGCTGAGCCTGTAAAGCCAGTGTGCAGACTCTAGCTTTCTTTAATAGCAGAAGAAAGGGCACAGTGAACTACTTTGAGAGCCTGATGAACGCTAAGAATCTGCTTCTAGGGAAGCTGCTACTATGGTTTCTGCAGAGAATAATGCACTGACAAAAACTCCTCGTCTTTCCAAGTAAAAGTCAGTTGATCCTTCCCAATTCCATGCCTGACAGAGCACACCTTTCCCAAGGCCCTGTCCTTCTCATGGTCCCAGAACTGAAACTCTTTCCTTGGTTGTTTCGTGTTTTTGCTGACAGCCTTAGAAGCAAACACAACTTACCGAGCACCTGCTGGACAGTCAGTTGGAATTCCCAAGGCCCTGGAAGCATCCACCTACTGCATTTCCAACCCAAGAAACAGACTTCTTATTTCTGACTGGAAGGCTTGGTTTCTGTGTTCCACACAAACCTGTATTTATAAAGTTAAAGTGTAATGAGCCTCTTATCTCTTGTTACTACAGAGTTTCCTGGGTACCAAGGGAACAGTTTATACAGTTTCTGTAACATATTTTACACTTGATTTCAATCACTCTTGGGAATTAGAATCTCTGAGTCATCCTAGTAACTAACGATGACTCAGGTTGTGAAGCTTTGGTGCCTCTTCTCAGGGTGACTCCCAAGTCCACAACCTTGGGTAGGATGCTGGGTTTGGCTATTCTGACTTGCCAAGGAGGCCTTTAAGCTGCAGTTTGGGGTTAGGCCTGGGGAATGTTTTTTTTTGGGGGGGGGGATTAGGTAAGATTATGCAAAAATGACTGGAACACATATATAGGACATGACTGCTTGCAAAGAAAAAGTGGTCTTGACTAGGATGCTGCCTCATCACCTGAGGAGTGACTAAACCACCTACTTCAAGCCAAATAATCCAAACCCAAATACTAGATTCAGGCAAACAACTTCCAGATCAAAAGGAATGAGTGTTCTAATGAGCCAGAAAGTACATTTACTTATGACTACAGTAGGATAAGCCAGCTCTGGTTTTAGATCAGAGCTAGCATGCCAATGTGACTACATAATAATGAAAATAAAATTAACAGTATTAGTAGGCAGTAGCAACATCACAAATTAATTTTAGCTTTGTAGGCTGGCGCTGTGGCTCACTAGGCTAATCCTCTGCCTTGTAGTGCCGGCATACGGGGTTCTAGTCCCGGTCGGGGCGCTGGTTTCTGTCCCGGTTGCTCCTCTTCCATGCCAGCTCTCTGTTGTGGCCAGGGAGTGCAGTGGAGGATGGCCCAAGTGCTTGGTCCCTGCACCCCATGGGAGACCAGGAGAAGCACCTGGCTCCTGCCATCGGATGAGCACGGTGTGCCGGCACAGTGCGCCGGCCGCGGTGGCCATTAGAGGGTGAACCAACGGCAAAGGAAGATCTTTCTCTCTGGCTCTCTCTCTCACTGTCCACTCTGCCTGTTAAAACAAACAAACAAACAAAAAAAAAACAAAAAAAATTTTAGCTTTGTGTTTGGAAGCTAAGACTCTGAGACACACCACAGGATGGTGATCCAGGTTCACCCATGCTTCACCATGTGGTATCTTCCAGGCTACTTAACTTCTCTAGGTTTCCTCATTTTGTCAAGTGGGGATAATCATAATATTTCTCAATTGGGTTACTGAAAATATCAAATTAATTAAAATATTAAAAACATTCTTCCCCGTGTTGTTTTCACAATAATGGTGTCTGATATACTCAAGTACTTGCTACATGCTAGACATTATTCTAAGCTCCTTACAAATATTACCTGACTTACTCTCCAACGTGTACATTGTCTTCATTATACAGATGAGAAACAAGCATTTAAAGTAACTTGGTCAGGGTTAAAGAGTGAGTAAGTAGGTGGTTGAAGTGAAGTTTGAAAGGGGCAGTCTGAACTCAGAGCTCAGATCATTCTTAATGCTTCTCTGCCTCATGCCAAGTATACAATGCTTTTAAAATGTCATCTATATTATCTTTGCTTATCCTATAATGTTTAAACATTTAACTCTCTGACTCCATATGTAATGGTGTTACAGAAATGAATGAGGAGTCATCTAAATAAAAATTCTCATTCATGCGATTTTATTCCAGTGAGCAATATTACTGCTCTTCTGCATATATTGCTACCTTACAATATTATTAACAATGTGTTATATGAGTTAGCAGGGGTCTTCAATTACAAACAACCAAAACTCCATGTTTTTTAAAATAGACTTAGTCCCAAGACTATGCCCCCAAACCTTTGAGGAACTGGTCATGTGAAATCACCAAGCAAGCTGATGCTGAGAACCCAGGGCTGCAACCTGTCCTTCAGTGCAATCACTGCTGTTCACTGGAGACAAAGGGGACTAACATAAGACCTGCTGCTGCAGAAGCTTGATCTTAGTCCTTCAGAAATGCTGCAGCTTTGATGGATGTGATTATCTTTTATTGCCCTGAAGCCAGCAATATTCCTTTGATTCACCATATTGGCTTGGGTGAGCAGTTCCTGGAGACTCCATGTGGATCTTCCAACGTAGTAGCCCTATCCCATTGTTCTAGGAGCCAACACATAGGGAATTTCAGCAGTTGTCGATCAAGTCAATTCCAATTACAAATCTGGGTGCTGCTGGGCCCAGAATATGGTGAAATTAGGTCAAAATTCCACTCCACTTTGTTCCAATAAGCTTCTTCTCTGAGGGATACAGTAGCGTCCGAGACTTCTGAAGATTAGTGTAGCTCACAGCCCGTGTATAATAACCCCTCCCCCAAAGTCTAGGTATTTACCTTTATGATTGATAATTATCTTTTTTAACATATCAATAATTTTATTTTATTGATGATTATTTTTAAATGTCCTGAAATCCACTTGGAGTACATTAGGAATGAAAATCATAGAATATATATGCAATATTATTTGTAGATTTTCCCTTCAAGGTATAAAATCTCCCTATAATCTAAGGGATTCTGGATTCTGAATTGATTCAAGTCCTGGAATTTTATGAAAAGCTTTCACTACATTTCATGGCGTTTCAAATAAAGCTACTGCTCTTGGCCCTGGAATATACTGCATCATACATATCAAGTATAACTTTATTGGGTTGAATATCCATGGTTCTAAGGTTATTATGTTTAATTAGCTATCTCTAGGTCAGTCTTTGTTAGATACCATATTATGACTGCCTTATCAACCTTCATGTGATGTTTTCAACATACGTATGATCTCTGTCACTTAAGGATTTTGTTGCCATTATTGAAATTAACTCCTATTCTAGATTTGGTATTTCCTACCTACATCTCAGAGCTACAGAAAAGAGCTACTTCAGTACTTCTATTTATTTATTTATTTGACAGGCAGATGGACAGTGAGAGAGAGAGACAGAGAGACAGGTCTTTCTTTACCGTTGGTTCACCCCCCAAAGGCCGCTGCAGCCAGAGCACCGCACTGATAGGAAGGTAGGAGCCAGGTGCTTCTCCTGGTCTCCCATGTGGTTGCAGCGCTCAAGGACCTGGGCCATCCTCCACTGCCTTCCTGGGCCACAGCAGAGAGCTGGCCTGGAAGAGGGGCAACCGGGACAGAATCCGGCGCCCTGACCGGGACTAGAACCCCGTGTGCCTGTGCTGCAGGCGGAGGATTAGCCTATTGAGCCATGGTGCCGGCCTTTCAGTACTTCTTAAAAATGGTTATGCTCCTTCACTGATAAATTTCACAATTCTTCAGAACAGCAGATGCTTCTAAGCTCTTCTTGGAAGATGCACAAATGTACACCATTTTTCATGTCTGTATCAATGAAATTGGCACAAATCAATCTTACTTATGAAAAAATGTAATAGCTGGCCGGTGCCGTGGCTCAACAGGCTAATCCTCCGCCTTGCGGCGCCGGCACACCGGGTTCTAGTCCCGGTCGGGGCGCCGGATTCTGTCCCGGTTGCCCCTCTTCCAGGCCAGCCCTCTGCTGTGGCCCGGGAGTGCAGTGGAGGATGGCCCAGGTGCTTGGGCCCTGCACCCCATGGGGAGACCAGGAAAAGCACCTGGCTCCTGGCTCCTGCCATCGGAGGAGCGCGGTGCGCCGGCCGCAGCGCGCCGTCTGCGGCGGCCATTAGAGGGTGAACCAACGGCAACGGAAGACCTTTCTCTCTGTCTCTCTCTCTCACTGTCCACTCTGCCTGTCAAAAAAAATAAAAAAAATAAAATAAAATAAAATAAAAATGTAATAGCTATAGAAAAACTAAAACTAACTTCTCAGTTAAATCAAATGAAAAACATTTATGTTTCAGAATAAATTTTAGCACTAAGTAGCATAAGGTGAAAAATATGAACCAAAGAAATGAAAACACTGAAGACATATAGAATATGATTAAAACACAGCAATCTACTACAAAGAATCCACTAAACCAAGTATATTGTTAAAAATTGATCTAGGCCGGCGCCGTGGCTCAACAGGCTAATCCTCCGCCTTGCGGCGCCGGCACACCAGGTTCTAGTCCCGGTCGGGGCACCGGATTCTGTCCCGGTTGCCCCTCTTCCAGGCCAGCCCTCTGCTGTGGCCCGGGAGTGCAGTGGAGGATGGCCCAGGTGCTTGGGCCCTGCACCCCATGGGGAGACCAGGAAAAGCACCTGGCTCCTGGCTCCTGCCATCGGACAAGCGCGGTGCGCCGGCCGCAGCGCGCCGGCCGTGGCGGCCATTGGAGGGTGAACCAACGGCAAAGGAAGACCTTTCTCTCTGTCTCTCTCTCTCACTGTCCACTCTGCCTGTAAAAAAAAAAAAAAATTGATCTAGAATTAGGAAATAACACTTTTTTTTTTGACAGGCAGAGTTATACAGTGAGAGACAGAGAGAAAGGTCTTCCTTCCGTTGGCTCACACCGCAAATGGCTGCTACAGCTGGCGTGCTGCGTTAATCCGAAGCCTGGAGCCAGGTGCTTCCTCCTGGTCTCCCATGCAGGTGCAGGGCCCAAGCACCAGGGCCATCCTCCATTGCCCTCCTGGGCCACAAGAGAGATGGACTGGAAGAGGGGCAACCGGGACTAGAACCCAATGTACCAGCGCTGCCGGCGGAGGATTAGCCTAATGAACCGCTGCGCCAGCCACAACACAAATTTCAACTTGTTTGAATATTTTTCTTTTCTTTTTTTTTTTTTTGACAGGCAGAGTGGACAGTGAGAGAGAGAGACAGAGAGAAAGGTCTTCCTTTGCCGTTGGTTCACCCTACAGTGGCTGCCGCGGCCGGCGCACTGCGGCCGGCGCACCGCGCTTGTCCGATGGCAGGAGCCAGGAGCCAGGTGCTTTTCCTGGTCTCCCATGGGGTGCAGGGCCCAAGCACTTGGGCCATCCTCCACTGCACTCCTGGGCCACAGCAGAGGGCTGGCCTGGAAGAGGGGCAACCGGGACAGAATCCGGTGCCCCGACCGGGACTAGAACCCGGTGTGCCGGTGCCGCAAGGCGGAGGATTAGCCTGTTGAGCCACGGCGCCGGCCTTGTTTGAATATTTTTCAGCTATACAAATTATCATTTCTAAATATAGTACTACAAAACTAGAAGTTGATAGAAAGAAACCTAAAAAACCCTCATTTACTGGGATTTGATTTAATACAGCATTAAAAAAAATCCATGGGCTAAAGAAAACCATCACAATAGACATCAGGAAACACTTGAATGAAAAGAACAATGCTAAGTAAAAAAGCTTGTGATAGAGGTAACATTTTTATAAGGAAAATTCAAATTCACGTGCTAGAGAAAATTAAAACATCAATTAATATTTGCATTCATTTCAAAGCCAGAAAAGAATAGTAATATAAAATCCAGGCTATAAAATGAAAATAATTATCAAAATAATAACAGAATTTAATCAAATAGAAGACATATAATATAGAGGAGAAACACAGCCAAATATCTATTTTGTTATGCTGATTTTTGTTGGTCTTAGTGTGAAAAAATAAAAAGAGATGTTCAGACATCTACTATAAGGAAGATAAAGGAACTACAGCCAAAGATTTTTCAGATATAGGTGTAGGATTACAAGATTAATTATAAACAAATCTATGTAAAATTTTTGGCTGGTGCCGCGGTTCAATAGGCTAATCCTCCGCCTGTTGTGCCGGCACATCAGGTTCTAGTCCCAGTTGGGGCACCGGATTCTGTCCTGGTTGCTCTTCTTCCAGTCCAGCTCTCTGCTATGGCCTAGGAGTGCAGTGGAGGATGACCCAAGTACTTGGGCACTGCACCCGCATGGGAGACCAGGAGAAGCACTTGGCTCCTGGCTTTGGATCAGCGCGGTGCATGGGCTGCACCAAGCCGGCCGCAATGGCCATTGGGGGATGCACCAACAGAAAAGGAAGACCTTTCTCTTTGTCTCTCTCTCTCACTGTCCACTCTGCCTGTGAAAAAAATTATTTTTTATAACTTAGATAAACTAAAGAACGCCTAGTGTAGTAAAACTGATATAAGCAGAAATAACAAATCAATAATTTAAATTAGCATTAAATATAACTAAATAATTTAAATAATTATTTAATAAAATACTTTAAAATCAGTATATATTTCCACAAAGACAAAATGCATATAAAATGCCTCACTAATAATTTTTAGCCAATATTTAAATAATTCATGGAAATAATAATTCTAATGTCATATAACCTCAATGAAACAATAGAGATGAGCACATACTTTATAACTCAATAACAATATCTGGAATATCCTTCACCAGCTATAACAACAGGAAGGGGAATTATACTTCAACATTCTTAAACTAAAACCAGATGAAAAACTTTTACAGAATATTAGCAAATGTAATCAGCAATCTATGAAAATGATAACACTTCAGGATAAGATTGGGTTCATTCTAGGATTTGACATTAGAAAATCAATGATTGAAACTCCAAACATGATAGACTAAAGAGTACATGATTATCCTACAGTTTTGAAAAGACTGATAATTTTCAACATTTGTGTTTAAAAGCTTTAAACTGATAGAAAGAAAAAAATACTTGAGCTAGCGAAAACATACTCATATTTCAAATTTTTCCTTTGCATCTGAGGGCAAGAAGTGATTGCTGATTATCAATCTCTTTTCTTCCAGAAAAACGAGATGGCACTAGCCAGTGCATTATGGCAAGGGAAAGAAATAAAGGGCATAATGATTGGAAAAAAAGAAATAAAATGATATTAAGAGATGACTTTTCATGGAAAAATGATAAAGTACAAATAAATGATCAGAACTAAAAAGAGTATTACAAAAATTACTGAAAAATCAATGTAAAAATAAACTTTTTGTATATATCAGCAATAAACAATTAGAAATCAACTTTAAAGTAGGTATCATTTACAATAACATAAAATAATGAAGTACTTACAAAAAGAAACAAAATATATGCAGTTAAACTTCTGAGACATTATTTAGAGAAATTAAGAAGCTCTAAATAGAGAGATAAGCCATATTCATTTCTTAGGTGATACACTATTTTAAAGAAACCAATTCTCCTCTTTTTGATATAGATAATTCATATGTAGTTCTATTCAAAATTCCATCATGTTTGTTTTGATTGAAACTTGAACAAATAATTCTAAAACTATTTGGAAAATAATACAAAATAATAGAGATGCAAGAAAGGACCTGTTCTCTCAAGTATCTATTAGTTATCTAAACTTTTAAGAAATGAACAATAATGAAGAATCCAGAATTGCCATAAAATAAGTACTCTAAAAATCTACTAGTGAAAATGCAATCAGTACATACTTATAAGTCATTTTGTAATAGGGATGGTTCTGAATTTTCAATTTGTCCTGGAACCATGCTGTAACTTTTTAAAAGAAAACCTAAGAAAAAAAAGAAAAGAAAAGAAAAGAAAAGAAAAGAAAAGAAAAGAAAAGAAAAGAAAAGAAAAGCCTAAGCAACTGCTGATAAGGCTACAGGAACAGCCTGGAGGGAATCTGGCTTGGAGTCATGTGATAGTGTAACCTGCCAAACTACAGGAGAAAAAAGGGGGGGGACACATTTCTCCTTCCTAATCACCTGTAATTGTGTCCTGTAACAAGTCAACAGAGAGAAGTCACCATTTTAGACATAGGTAACAACTGTGCCAGCTCATGTCAGTGCCCAGCAACCAGCTGAACGGAGACTCCTGAGTCTGGTGGGGAGAACTGAAAGGGGCCTGGGTGTTTCTCACTTAGGAGGCTTGAGTGCTGGGATGTTGAAAACACTAAGGCTGCATGTGAGGGCTCAGGATATGGCTGGGACTTTGGGCAGTCACTGTGGGAGGGTCCACAGGCTCAGGACTCCCTAGTTCCCTGGTGAGAGACATTGCTGTGGGTTACTTATATTGAGTTCTGCACAGATCCTTGGTGTGGTCCTTGTAGCAGTTCAGATGAATATTATACCCACTGGGGCTAGCACCCAGGCACTGGTGTCCTTTGACAAGAGGAAGTAAGCTGAATTTACAACAAAGAAAAACAATCCTCCTCTCTGATTAAAAAAAATGAGGAGATTTACCATACCCAACCTTTGTGTCACCTTAACACTCCCATCACTGTGGAGCAGTGAACAGAGCTCCCTCTATACACCCACCACACACCTCTAGGTATTCACTGAAAAAGGAGACACTACACTAATCCACAGAAACATGGTCCAAAGATAAAAGCCACCACAGTAAAAAATCAGCATAAAGCAATGAGTATCTCCACTAATGACAAATAATAAACACATCAATTCAAGATATAAGAATAAGGAATGCAACACAATGCCCTGAGAATACAACACTTCAATACTAGTTTGTGAACATGAAGAGAATGAGGAACTGCCAGAAATGGAATGGATCATAGGATTTCTTGGAAGTAATCAGAAGCAAATGTATGAAATAATGAAATCCACACTTAACGTAAAAGAAAATTTCTCCCATGACACTGAAATCATAAAGAGAAAACAAAATGATCTTGGAAAAAAAGAATTCAATAGAACAAATAAAAAATGCTGTGAAAGCCTTAACAACATAATCAGTGAGGCAGAAGAAAGAATATCTGACTTACAAGACAAATCACAAGAAATTATACAGACATTCAAAACAAAAGAAGAAATTAGATACTATTAAACTCCCCAAAATATAGGTTCTGGGAGTTCCTGAATGCATGGAGAAAGAGAAAGTATTAGAAGGCCTTTTTAGTGAAATAATAGCAGAAAACATCTCTAATTTGGAGAAAGAAAGGGACATTCAAGTACAAGAAGATCACAGAACTCCTGATAGACATGACTAGAAAAGGTCTTCACCACAACATCTTGTAACTGATCTTCATGGTAAAACATAAAGAAAAGATACTAAAATGTACGTGAGACAAATGCCAGATACTTTCAGAGGATCTCCAATTAGACTTAAACACCAGACTTCTCATCAGAAACCTGACAGGCTAGGGAAGAATGGTGAGATACGTTCCAAGTTTTAAGAAAAAAAAAAAAAAACTGGCCGGTACTGCAGCTTACTAGGCTAAACCTCTGCCTGCTGTGCCGGCACACCGGGTTCTAGTCCTGGTTGGAGCGCCGGATTCTGTCCCAGTTGCTCCTCTTCCAATCCAGCTCTCTGCTATGGCCCGGGAGTGCAGTGGAGGATGGCCCAATTGCCATCATGGGAGACCAGGAGAAGCACTTGGCTCCTGGCTTCCGATCAGTGTGGTGCGCCGGCTGCAGCGGCCATTGGGGGGTGAACCAATGGAAAAGGAAGACCTTTCTCTCTGTCTCTCTCTCTCACTGTCCACTCTGCCTGTCAAAAAAAAAAAAAAGCAAAGAAAGAAAAGAAACTGTCAACCCAGAATATGAATGTTAAGTGAAGACATTTCAGAACAAACAGTAATTGAAAGAATTTGTTGCCACTCATCCAGCCTTACAAAAGATGCTTAAGGATGTGCTACATACAGAAACAAAGAAAGACAGCCATCAACATGAAATAATATGAAGAAAGAAAATCTCTCAATAAAAGTACGAAAGAAATCCAAAGAAACAAAAGTAATATTTGTGGAAAAATGGTAGGGCCAAACCGTTACTTATCAATAGTCACCTAGAATGTAAATGGCCTCAACTCTCCAGTTACAAAATATAGAGTGGCTGAATGAATTTTAAAATGAAACCCATCTATTTACTGCCTACAAGAAACACAACTCACCAACAAAGATGCATGCTACTGAAAGTAAAGGGGTGGAAAATGATATTCTATGTTAGCAGAAAGCAAAAAAGGCAGTTATTATCCTAATACCAGACAAAATAGACTTTAAGATAAAAACTGTTATGAAAGACAAAAAGGGAAGTATGTAATGATTAAGTGATCTATTCAACAGAAAGATGTAACTATTATAAATGTATATGCACCTAATTATAGAGCACCTGGCTATTTAAAAGAAATGGTAAGGAATAAAGGGAGACTTAGACTTCAATACAATAGTAATGGGGGACTCAATATCTCACTTTCAGCAGTGGACGTATGAATCAGATAGAAAATCAGTAAGGAAACAACAAAGTTAAATGGCACTACAGACCAAAGGGACCTAACAGTTTTCTACAGAACGTTTCATCTCACAGTTGCAGAATACATATTCTCACCACTGCATGGAATTTTCATTAGTATTGAACATGTTAGGCCATAAAGCAAGTCTCAACACACTCAAACAACTTACAATCATACCATGCATCTTTCTGGATCACAAAGGAATGATGCTGGAAATTAGCAACTCAGTATTCTCTAGAACATATGCAAACACGTGGAGACTGAATAACATGCTGCTGAATGAACAGTGGGTCGCTGAAGAAATCAAAAGAGAAGTCAAAAAATTTCTGGAAAAAATGAAGATGACAATACATTATATCAAAACTTAGGGGATACAACAAAAGTAGTGTTAAGAGGAAAGTTTATAGTATTTGGTGCCTACATCAAGAAATTGGTAAGGCACCAAATAAATGAGCTATCAGTGCATCTCAAGGATATAGAAAAATAGCAGGAGAAAAAGAAATTGAGATGAAATAAACAAAATTGAAAAAAAATAAAAGATCAGCAAATCAGTTTTAGTTCATAATTGATCATAATGATAGGAGTAAGAGTCAAAGGGGTCACATAAACAAGACTAGTATCTGCTAATACTAACTGATAGAGTTAAAAAAGAGAGAACAATCCAACACGGGAAGTGGGATACACAGCAGACTCATAGAATGGCAGATGTCCTCAACAGCACTCTGGCCTCAGAATCAGCCCTTAAGGCATTTGGATATGGCTTAAAAGCCCATGAGAGTATTTCAGGCATGGAAAGCCAAGACACTGCGGAAAAAAAAGAAAACCTAAATGAAAGATCTCTGCGAGTGAGATCCCAGAGGAAAGAATGGGCCATCAAAGAAGGAGGCACCTTTCTCTGAAGGGAGGAGAGAACTTCCACTTTGACTATGACCTTGTCTAAATAAGATCGATGTCCGCGAACTCAAAAGGCTTCCATAGCCTCGGCAACTCATGACAAGAGCTTCGGGTGATTACTGACGCCATAATCAAGAGTGTCAATTGTTAAATCAACAACAGGAGTCATTGTGCACTTACTCCCCATGTAGAATCTTTGTCTTTAATGTGTTGTACTACGTGAATTAATGCTATAACTAGTTGTGGGGAAATTAGTTACACAAAGTAATTCAAAGATGGCGCCCAGAGGAAGTAAGGTGGTGGGTGGAATCCAAAGTTGCTTACCACTAAAACTGATTGGCTACACAACATCAGGGGAGGTAACAAAACTAGTAACAAGTGTATAGACATATGGCTAGTCCTATAGAAATCCCCCCATAAGGTGATCTTATAAGTGATTGGTTGGTCCTTAGCCCTGCCCCAATGACTCTGCAGTTTTGTGCTACAAAAGGTTCTGTTCTGCATGGAATAAACAAGTCCTTGCTAGACTTGGCTCCCCGCTGCGTCTGATTGTCTCCGGGATCGGGAGGCTGGGGAACGGGCGAGCGTCGCATTCACCTTTCCTCGGACCCAGTCCATCCTTGTACGGGTGGACTCAGACCCTGCAACTAGTACTCAAACAGTACTTTACACTTTGTGTTTCTGTGTGGGTGAAAACTGTTGAAATCTTTCTTTAGTATATACTAAGTTGATCTTCTGTATATAAAGAATTGAAAATGAATCTTGATGCGAATGGGATGGGAGAGGGAGTGGGAGATAGGATGGTTGTGGGTGGGAGGGAAGATTATGGGAGGGGGAAAGCCACTGTAATCCAAAAGTTGTACTTTGGAAATTTATATTTATTAAATAAACGTTTAAAAAAAAGTAAAAAGATCAGCCAATAGAAGAGGTGGTTTTTTTTTGAAAAAAAAATAGACAAAAAGACAAAATTGACAAACCATTGGCCAAACTAACCAAGAAAAGACTCCAATCAATAAAATTAGAGATAAAAATGGAAATGTAATGACAGACACCATAGAAATAAAAAGAATCATCAGGAATTACTACAAAGAGATGTAAGCCAACATACCAGGAAACCTAGAAGAAATGGATAGATTCCTGGACACATATAACCTAGCTAAGTTGAGCCATGCAGACACAGAAAATCTAAACAGATTTGTACCCAGATGGAAATTGAATCAGTAATAAAGACCCTCGTAACAAAGAAAAGCCCAGGACCTGATGGCTTCACTGCTGAATTATAACATATATTTAAAGAAGACCTAATTCCAATTCTTCTCAAGCTATTCAAAACAATTGAAAGGAAGATGGGGTCTGTGCTGTGGTGTAGTGGGTAAAGCTGCTGCCTGCAGTGCCGATATCCCATTGGGTGCTAGTCCAATCCCAGCTGTTCCACTTCCGATCTAGCTCTCTGCTATGGCCTGGGAAAGTAGTAGAAGATGGCCTGAGTCCTTGAGCCCCTGCACCCACATGGGAGACCCAGAATAAGCACCTGGCTCCTGGCTTCAGATTGATGAAGCTCCGGCTCTTACGGCCAACTAGGGAGTGAACCAGTGGGTTGAAGACCTCTCTCTCTCTCTGCCTCTCCTTCTCTCTCAGTGTAACTCTGACTTGCAAATAAATAAATAAATCTTTAAAAAATAAAAAGAAAGGGAGAGAACCCTCACAAATTCTTTCTATGAAGCCATTATCGCCTTAATTCCTAAACTTGAAAAATATGGTACAGAAAGAGAGAACTACAGACCAATTTCCCTGATAAACACAGGTGCAAAAATCCTCACCAAAATTCTACCTAATCGAATCCAACACATCAGAAAGATCATTCATCCGGAAAAAGTTGGATTTATCTCTGTTATGCAAGTATAGTTCAACATTCACAAATCAATTAGAGTGATAGATCACATTAACCAACTGATTAACAAAAAACATATGATTATCTCAATAGATGCAGAGGGAGCATTTGATAAAATACAACACCCTCTCATGATGAAAACTCTAAGCAACTTGAGTAGAGAATGACTATTCCTCAACACCATCAAGGCCATCTATGACAAACCCATGGCCAGAATCCTACTGAATGGGGAAAAGTTGGAGGCTTTCCTATTTAGACAAGGATGCCCACTCTGACCATTGCTAGTCAACATATTCCTGGAAGTTTTAGCCAGAGCCATTAGGCAAGGAAAATAAATTAAAGAGATACAAATTGGGAAGGAGGAAGCCAAACTATTCCTATATGCAGATGACATGATTCTATATATAGGAGATCCAAAAGACTACACTAAGAGACTGTTGGAACTCATAGAAGAGTTTAGTAATGCAGCAGGATATAAAATCAACACACAAAAATCATAGCCTTTGCACATTCAGACAATTCCATGGCTGAGAAAAAACTTCTAAGATCAATTCCATTCATAATCACTGGGAATAAATTTAACCAAGGGTTCAAAGATATTTATGATGATAATTACAAGAGATTAAAGAAAGTAATAGAAGAAGATATAAAAAAAAGGAAAAATCTTCCATGTTCATGATTTGGAAGCATAAGTATCATCAAATTGTGCATTCTTCCAAAAGCAATTTACATATTCAGTGCAATACCAATCAAAATATGAAGAACATTCTTCTCAGAGAAAAAATGGTGCTGAAATTCATATAGAAACACAGGATACCCCAAATAGCTAAAGCAATCTTATACAACAAAAAGAAAGGCAGAAACATCACAATACCAGATTACAAGATAAACCACAGAGCAATTATAATCAAAAGAGCCTGATACTGATAAAAAAAAAAAAAACAGATGAATAGACCAAAGGAACAGAATAGAAATGCCGGACATCAATCCAAGCATCTATAACCAACTTATATTTGACAAAGTAGCTAAAACCAAACCCTGGAACAAGGACAAAGGGTGCTGGGAAAACTGGATTTCCACATGCAGCAATATGAATCAGGACCACTCCTTACCTTACACTTTACTCAAAAATCTACTCAAAATGGATTAAAGATCTAAATCTATGACCTGATACCATCAAATTACAAGAGCACATTGGAAATCCCTGCAAGACATTGCCACAAGGCAAAGAATTCTTGGAAAATGCCTCAGAGGCACAAGCTACCAAATCCAAAATTAACATATGGGATTACATCAAATTGAGATTTTTTTTAGTGCAAAAGAAACAGGAAGGTGAAGAGGCAACTGACAGAATGAGAGACATTATTCGCAAACTATGCAACTGATAATGTATTAATAACCAGAATATATAAAGAGATCCTGAAACCCAACAACAACAAAGCAACCCAGTTACAAAATGGGCAAAAGACATTAACATTATTCAAAAGAGGAAATTAAATGGCCCACAGACACATGAAAATACGCTCAAGATCACTAGACTTCAGGGAAATGAAAATCAAAACAATAATGAGGTTTCACCTCATCCCTGTTAAAATGTCTTTCCTACATTTCAACAAACAACAAATGCTGGCGAGGATGTGGGAAAAAAGGTACCCTAATCCACTGTTGGTGGGAATGTAAACCTGTAAAGCCACTATGGAAGACAGTTTGGAGATACCTCAGAAATCTGAATATAGACAGCAATCCCTCTACTGAGAATTTACTCAGGGGAAACAAAATCAGCATATGAAAGTCATCTGCACCCCCATGCTTACTGCAGCTCAATTCACAATAGCTAAGATATGGAATCCTCCCAAATGCTCATCAACTGAAGATTGGATAAAGAAATTATGGTGTAGGCACACCAAGGAATGCTACACAGTGATAAAATGAAATTTGGTCATTTACAACAAAATAAGCCAGTTCCAAAGGGACAAATAACATATATTGTCCCCGACCTGTGATAACTAATAGAGCACCTAAAAGGCAATCTTTAAAAGTGAAATTGACACTTTGAGAAGCAATAACTTGAACAGCCCTTGTCTTGACTTGAACAGTTTTTTTTCATGCCGAACTCTTTATTTAATATAGTTAAACATATGTGTATAAAGTCAATTGAAAATGAATCTCAGTAAATAATAAGAGTGGATATAAGAGAAGAAGGAGGATGAGGGTTTGGAGCATGTGTGGGAGGGCAGGCATGGTGAGAAGAATCACCATGTTCCTAAAGTTGTGATTATGAAGTTTGTAACTGTAAAGTTTTGTAGTTCTGCATACATTCCTATGGACTTACTTCTAAGGTACAGTTTAAAAACTTGCCATGGGGCCCCCAAACCCCTTAAGCTTGGTGGTAAATGTATCATCTTAAGTGTTAAAGTGGTCATATGGATAAGATTCAGTGTCTGGTAATAATAATAGAATTAAAAAGGAGTGAATGCTCCAACATGGGACGCAATCCACACAAAAGACTCATAGAACAACAATTACTTTAGTAGCACTCTGACCTCAGAATCAGCCCTTAAGGCATTCTGGTCTGGCTGAAAAGCCCACCAGAGCATTTCAGGCATGAAAAGCCAAGGCACTATGGCAAAAAAAAATGTCCTACACGATGGATCTCTGTGGGTGAAACCTCAGTGGAAAGAAATTGTCATCAAAGAAAAGATGTTCTCTCTCTGAAGGGAGGAGAGAAATTCCACTTTGCTTAAATACTAAATACTCATGAAGTTTGTGGACTGAAAAGGCTTCTATAGCCTAGGCAGCTCATATCAAGTGCCTTGAGTGATCACTGACATTATACATAAGAATGTTAATTATTAAATTAACAATAGGAGTCACTGTGCACTGACTTCCCATGAAGGACCTCTGTCCTCAAACAGTTGTATTATAATTATGTTTAAGTGCTCACAAAAGGTCTATCATTATTGGGTGCTTCTTTAAAGTTAATTAAGTTTCTAAAAAAAGGAATTAGAAAATTAACTTCAAGATGCAAAAAAAATTGATGAATAAAATCATCAGACACATACATACAAAAAATAGAAGTATTCCTGGCTCATGGATTGCAATAATAAATATCATTAACATGTCTATACTACCTAACACAATTTACAGATTCAATGCAATCCCTATCAAAATACCATTGACATTCTTTACAAAATTAGAAAAAAAAAGCCAAAATCAAAACACAAAATACTCTGAGATAAAAAAAGACTCTACAATCCTGAGCAAGAAAAATGAAGCTGGAAGTATCACAATAACATGACTTCAAAGCATACTACAAAACTCTTATATTTTACACTTCATATTAGCCATGAGGCCAAGAAGTGATACAAAGCTATCATATTTTAAAAAGCTCAGCATTGGCATAAAAATGGATACACAGATCAATCAAGAGAAGAGAGAACCCAGAAATTATTCCATATATAAATAGCAAACTGATTTTTCACAAAAGTCCTCAGAAACCTGCAGTGGAGAAAGGACTATCTATTCAACAAATGGTCCTGACAAAACTGGATGAAATTAGGTACATTCTGCTCACTATATACAAAATAAATATAAGATGGATTATAGACCTCAATTTAAGATCTGACGCTATGAATCTGCAGGAAGAAAACGTAAGGGAAACATTTTAAGACATTGGCACAGGGGAAGACTTCTTGGACAAGACCCTCAGAGCAAAGGCAACAAAAACCAAAACTAAACAAATTGGACTATGTCAAACTCAGAAGCTTTTGCAGAGCAAAGGAAATGATCAATAAAATGAAGAGACATCCAACAGAATGAGTAAACTATTTGCCCGCTACCTATCTGTCAAAAGATTAATATCCTGAATATATCAGCAACTTAAAATACTCAACAAACATAATAACAAAAACAACCAATCCAGTTAAGAAATAGGCAAAAGACTTCAACAGAAAATTCTCAAAAGAAGAAATACAAATGCCAACAAATATAAGGAAAAATGCTGTCACTATCCATCAAGGAAATGCAAATCAAAACCACAATGAGATACCACCTCACCCATTAGAATGGCTAAAACCCAAAACAGAGAATATCAAATGCTGGCGAGAATATGCAAAAAGGGGAACATTTATACACTGTTCATGGAATATAAATAAGTATAGCCACTGTGGAAAACAGTGAAGATTTGTTTAAAAAACTAGAAACAGACTTGCCATATAATGGAGCAATCGGCTACTGGTTGCATAACCAAAGGATATGCACACATTGTATCAAAAAGATGCCTGCACCACCATGTTCAGAGTAGCACTGTTCACAATAGCCAAAATTTGGAATGAATGATGGTGTTCATCATCAGATGAATGACTAAAGATGGTGTGACAAAAAATGACCTAAATGAAAGATCTTTGTGAGTGAGATTCCAGTGGAAAGAATGGGCTATTAAAGAAGGAGGTACCTTTCTCTGAAGGGAGGAGAGAACTTCCAATTTGATTATGGCCTTGACTAAATAGGGTCGGGGTTGGAGAACTCAAGAGGCTTCCATAGCCTTGGCAACTCATGACAAGAGCCTCAGGTGATTACTGACATCATAAACAAGAGTGTCAATTGTTAAATCAACAACAGGAGTCACTGTGCACTTAACTCTCCATGTAGGATCTCTGTCCTTAATGTGTTGTACTATGTGAATTAATGGTAAAAATAGTATTCAAACTGTACTTTACACTTTGTGTGTCTGTGTGGGTGCAATCTGTTGAAATCTTTCTTTAGTATATATTAAGTCAATCTTCTGTATATAATTTTTAAAAATTTTTTTATAAAGCTTTATTTAAAGTATATAAATTTCCAAAGTACAGCTTATGGATTACAATGGCTTCCCCTCCCCCTCATAACTTCCCTCCCACCTGCAACCCTCCCCTTTCCCGCTCCCTCTCCCCTTCCATTCACATCAAGATTCATTTTCAATTCTCTTTATATACAGAAGATCAGTTTAGTATATATTAAGTAAAGATTTCAACAGTTTGCCCTCACATAGCAACACAAAGTGAAAAATACTGTTGGAGTACTAGTTATAGTATTAATTCACAATGTATAGCACATTAAGGACAGAGATTCTACATGGTATATATTTTTTTAAATTGATTAATTTTCTATGCAATTTCCAATTTAACACCAAGATTTTTTTTCATTTTTAATTATAATTATATACAGAAGATTGATTCAGTATGTACTAAGCAAATATTTCATCAGTTTGCACCCACACAGAAACACAGTGCAAAATACTGTTTCAGTACCAGTTATAGCATTACTTCACATTGGACAACACATTAAGAACAGATCCCACATGAGACGTAAGTACACAGTGACTCCTGAAGTTGATTTAACAATTTGACACTCTTGTTCATGGCGTCAGTAATCTCCCTAGGGTCTAGTCATGAGCTGCCGAGGCTATGGAAGCCTTTAGGGTTCGCCGACTTCGATCTTATTCCGACAGGGTCATAGTCAAAGTGGAGGTTCTCTCCTCCCTTCAGAGAAAGGTACCTCCTTCTTTGATGGCCCCGTTCTTTCCACTGGGATCTCACTCTCAGAGATCTTTCATTTAGGTCTTCTTTTTTTCCAGAGTTTCTTGGCTTTCCATGCCTAAAATATTCTCATGGGCTCTTGAGCCAGATCTGAATGCCTTAAGGGCTGATTCTGAGGCCAGAGTGCTATTTAGGACATCTGCCATTCTATGAGTCTGCTGTGTATCTCGCTTCCCATGTTGGATCATTCTCTCCCTTTTTGATTCTCTCAATTAGTATAGCAGGCACTAGTCTTGTTTGTGTCATCCCTTTGACTCTTAGACCTTTCAGTATGATCAACTGTGAGCTGAAATTGATCACTTGGACTAGTGAGATGGCCTTGGTACATGCCACCTTGATGGGATTGTATTGGAATCACCTGGCACATTTCTAACTCCATCATTTGGGGCAAGTCTGATTGAGCATGTCCCAAATTGTACATCTCCTCCCTCTCTTATTCCCACTCTTATATTTCACAGGGATCACTTTTCAGTTAAAATTTAAACACCTAAGAATAACTGTATGTTAATTACAGAGTTCAACCGCTAGTACTAGAATAAAAAATACTACCATGGATAAAGTATTACATTGTACAACAACAGTCAGCACTAGAGCTGATCAAGTCACTGTTTCTCATAGTGTCCCTTTCACTTAAATAGGTTTCCCCTTTGTTGCTCAGTTAGTTGTCGCCGATCAGGGAAAACAAATGATATTTGTCCCTTTGGGACTGGCTTAATTCACTCAGCATGATGTTTTCCAGATTCCTCCATCTTGTTGCAAATGACTGGATTTCATTGTTTTTGACTGCTGTATAGAATTCTATAGAGTACATGTCTCATAATTTCTTTATCCAGTCTACTGATGATGGGCATTTGGGTTGGTTCCAGGTCTTAACTATGGTGAATTTAGCTGCAATAACCATTAAGGTGCAGATGGCTTTTTTGTTTGCCAATTTAATTTCCTTTGGGTAAATTCCAAGGAGTGGGATGGCTGGGTTGTATGGTAGGGTTATATTCAGGTTTCTGAGAAATCTCCAGACTGACTTCCATA
Source organism: Sylvilagus floridanus (assembly GCA_949820135.1). NCBI lineage: Eukaryota > Metazoa > Chordata > Mammalia > Lagomorpha > Leporidae > Sylvilagus > Sylvilagus floridanus. The sequence continues at coordinate 69,659,701 of OX463224.1, read as the reverse complement.
GTGGCTTCACCAGTTTGCATTCCCACCAACAGTGGATTAGTGTCCCTATTTCCCCACATCCTCTCCAAAATCTATTGTTGGTAGATTTCTGAATGTGAGCCATTCTAACCGGGGTGAGGTGAAACCTCATTGTGGTTTTGACTTGCATTTCCTTGATGGCTATTGATTTTGAACATTTTTTCATGTGTCTGTTGGCCATTTGGATTTCCTCTTTTGAAAAATGTCTATTGAGGTCCTTGGCCCATCTCTTAAGTGGGTTGTTTGTTTTGAAGTTGTGGAGTTTCTTGATCTCTTTTGACCTTAGTTTACCTTCTTTCATATTAATGGCCGTGTTTCTGTGTTTCTGTGTGTAACACATCTTTAAGCATCTTTTGCAGGGCTGGACGCATGGCAACAAATTCTTTAAATTTCTGTTTGCTATGAAAGGTCTTTATTTCACCTTCATTCACAAATGAGAGCTTGGCAGGATATAATACTCTGGGCTGGCAGTTTTACTCTCTTAGTACCTGGGCTATGTCTCACCCTTCCCTTCTAGCTTGTAGGGTTTCTGATGAGAAGTCTGCTGTGAGTCTAATTGGAGATCTTCTGAGAGTAATCTGACGTTTCTATCTTGCACATTTTAGGATCTTTTCTTTCTGTTTCACTGTGGTGAGTTTAACTACAACGTGTCATGGTGAGGATTGTGTTTGGTCATATTTATTAGGGGTTCTATGAGCTTCCTGTACTAGGATGTCTCTGTCCTTCTCCAAAACTGGGAAATTTTCTGCTATTATCTCACTAAAAAGGCCTTCTAATCCTTTCTCCCTCTCCATGCCTTCAGGAACTCCTAGAACTCGAATGTTGGGTTTTTTAATAGTATCCTGTAGATTCCCAACAATATTTTTTAGATTTCTAATTTCCTCTTCTTTTCTTTGGTTTGACTGTATAGTTTCCTGTGCTCTGTCTTCTAAGTCCAATGTTCTCTCTTCTGCTTCACCCATTCTGTTTGTAAGGCTCTCTAATGTGTTTGTCATTTGATCTATTGAATTCTTCATTTCATTAAGATTTCTCGTCACTATCACAATTTCATATTCTACTAGTTGTTTCATTTCAGCTTGATTTCTCCTTAATATTTCATTTTCACGAGAGATTTTCTACCTTGTCCATTAAGGATTTCTGTAGTTCAAGAATTTGTTTTTGAGTACTTCTTAGTGTTCTTAACAATTTTTTGAGATCTGTTTCTTGCATTTCTTCTATCTCATCATCTTCATAATCTTGAATTGGGGTGTTTTTTTCATTTGGGGGTGTCATAGTGCCTTCCTTGTTCTTGTTACCTTGGTTTTTGTGTTTGTTGTTTGGCATATTGGTTTCTTCACTGTGGTGTTTTTTTCTTGTTATACTATGACTCTAGATTAAGTGGACTGTCTGCTTTCAATGGAGCCTTAGAGGCTTGAGATGGGTGTGGCCTGAAAGCTCTGTTTGGTTCCTCAGTGTTGAGGGTGTGCCAAAGGTGATACTCCCAGGTTAGGCATCATAAATCTGTTTCTTTTTTTCTTTCCTTCTTCTTTTTTTTTGATTCAAAAGTGAAGTAATTCCACACAGCTGAATGGAATTGGGGGTGGTTAGCAGGCGAATGATATATGCACAGGAGCCAGAGATCGGAAGCTCTTTCCCAAGGACCACAGAGGGAATCTCTGCGCCCCTCAGTGTGGGCTCAAATTCTCCTGCAGTCTCCCACTGGGCTGCCAAGGCTACCGAACTATAGCGTCTCTGAAGAGTACTCATTCCGTGAGTTCTCTCCCCCACCGTCTCTTTTTTCCCAGTCTCAGTTCATTAGCAATTATCTTTATATACAGAAGATCAATTCAGTATATACTATGTAAAGATTTCATCAGTTTGCACTCACACAGAAACACAAAGTGTAAAAATACTGTTTCAGTACTAGTTATAGTATTACTTCACATTGGACAACACATTAAGGACAGATCCCTCCTGAGACGTAAGTGCACAGTGACTCCTGTTGCTGACTTAACAATTTGACACTCTTGTTTATGGCGTCAGTAATCTCCCTAGGGTCTAGTCATGAGTTGCCGAGGCTATGGAAGCCTTTAGGGTTCGCCGACTTCAATCTTATTCTGACAGGGTCATAGTCAAAGTGGAGGTTCTCTCCTCCCTTCAGAGAAAGGTACCTCCTTCTTTGATGGCCCCGTTCTTTCCACTGGGATCTCACTCTCAGAGATCTTTCATTTAGGACTTCTTTTTTTTTTTTAAATAAAGATAATTAAAAATTAATCTTAATGAAGAATGGGATGAGAGAGGGAGTAGGAGATGGGATGGTTTGTGGGTGGGAGGGTAGTTACGGGAGGAAGAACCACTATAATCCAAAAGTTTTACTTCAGAAATTTATATTTATTAAATAAAAGTTTTCTAAAAAACTGATGAGTTGCTAAAGAAAATGTGGTATATTTACACAATGGAATATTATTTAGCTATAATAACAATGAATTACTACCATTTGTAGTAAAATGGATGAAACTGGAGGACATCATGTTGAATGACATAAGCTGGACATACCTCATAATCTCCCTTATATGTGGGAGCTAAAATTTAAAAGAAGTGAAAAAAGGAAAATAATGCCTGTGCATACCAGTATTGCTAAAATAATTGTTCTGTGAAACTTTGCTTTATACTTTTGTTAAATCAACAGTTAAGAATGTTACACTACTATCGTTTTCATGATATGTGATTACTTTAAAATTTACTGTATATGGGTGAAGCTGTCATTTTTCCATTCAATTATTGTTTATAGCTATTGTCTATATTCCCATGAAACTAGGATGTTTTTCCTTTCTACTTGCTAAACTTCTTACTTGGTGAAGCATTAAACCTTTTTACTGTAATGTATATTTAAAATATGTTATCTCAAAAACTAAGAAAATTCAGAAAGGTAGAAAAAATGAGGGTGGGAGGAAGTAGGGGGAGGGAGGAAGGGAAGGAGGAAGGAAATATCACTATGTTCTTAGAATTGTGTCTTCAACCATACTGAATCTGTTAAAAACTAAACATTAAAAACAACTTTAAAAAGTGTTATTTATTTATTTCAAAATCAAAGTTGAAGGACAGAGAGACAGGGAGAAATCTTGCATCTGCTGGTTTGCTCAGAATGGCTGCAACTGCAAGGACTGAACCAGGCCTAAATCAGGAGTTAGGAACTTCATCCAGGTCTCCCACATGGATGGCAGGGGTCCAAATACAATCTTCCACTGGTTTTACCAGGCAATTAACAGGGTGCTGGATCAGAAATGGAGAAGCCAGGACCTGAACCAGCACCCATATGGGATGGTGGCATTGCAGTTAGTGACTTTACCTGCTACGGCACAATGCTGACCCTGACATAATTTGTTATTTAGGGGAATCAAAAGACTCCATTAGACTATTATGGTGGGGCAGGCACTGTGGCATAGTTGGTAAAGCTGTCACCTGGAGTGCTGTCATCCCATATGGGCGCAGGTTGAAGACCAGGTACTTCACTTCATGGCTTGGGAAACCAGTAGAAGATAGCCCAAATGCTTGGGCCCCTGAACCCATATGGGAGACACAGAATAAGCTCCTGGTTACTTATTTGGACTGGCGAAGCTCAGGCCATTGTGGCCATTCTGGGGATGAACTAATGGATGGAAGATCTTCTCTTCATTTCTCTTTCTCTCTCTTCTCTCTCTCTGCCTCTGCCTCTCTGTAACTCTGCCTTTCAAACCAATAAATAAATCTTTTTTTTTTTTTTGGACAGGCAGAGTGGACAGTGAGAGAGAGAGACAGAGAGAAAGGTCTTCCCTTGCCGTTGGTTCACCCTCCAATGGCCACCGCGGCCGGCGCACCGCGCTCATCCGATGGCAGGAGCCAGGCACCAGGTGCTCATCCTGGTCTCCCATGGGGTGCAGGGCCCAAGCACCTGGGCCATCCTCCACTGCACTCCTGGGCCACAGCAGAGGGCTGGCCTGGAAGAGGGGCAACCGGGACAGAATCTGGCGACCCAACCGGGACCAGAACCCGGTGTGCCAGCGCCACAAGGCGGAGGATTAGCCTGCCGAGCCACGGCGCCGGCCCAATAAATAAATCTTAAAAACAATAGAGGCTACTATGGGGACAGTGCTATGGTGATATAGGTTGAGCCTCCACCTGTGGTGCCAGATCCAAAATGGGCACTGGTTTGTATCCCGGCTGCTCCTCTTCCAATCCAGCTCTCTGTTATGGCCTGGGAGTGCAGAAGATCATCCAAATGTTCGGGGCCTGTGCCCACATGGGAGACCTGGAAGACACTCCTGGCTCTTGGCTTGGGATCATCCAGCTCTGGGAGTTGTGTCCAATTGTGACGTGAACAAGCAGATGGACAATCTCACCAATACAAAGTCCGTAAAAATAAAGTAGACAAATGGGATTACAACAAGCAAAGAAGCTTCTGCACAGTAAAGGGAACCATTAACCATGTGAAGAGGAATCAACAGAATGGGAGGAAATAGTTGCAAATTATTTTCCCAATAAAAAATTAATATCAAGAATATATAACAAGCTCATGAAACTCAACAAATACAACCCATTTAAGAAATGGGAAGATGATATGAACAGGCAGTTTTAAAGTGGTGAAATACAAATACACACAAATAAATGAGCAACAGACACATGACAAAATGGATGGGACATTATGTTAAGTGAAATAAGCCAGACACAGAAAGACAAATACTACATGTTCTCCCTTGTATGTGGACGCTAAAAACAATATGATTCTGAACATATATAGTAATTGCTAGAGGCTGGGAGGCATAGGAGGAAACTTGGAAGTTGGGTAACAGGTAATATAGCAAAATCAGACAGGTAAGAACCTAGTGTTACATAGCATAGTGCGGCGTCTATAGTTTAGAATAATCTATTACATATTTTCTGAGCAGAGGCAGAGATGATCTCCAAAGCTCCAATCATAAAGTAGTAACAAAGAGGAGGAAATGTTAATTAACTTGATTTGATCAGTATATACTGTCTACATAAATTGAAATGTCACACTGTACTACTACACACACATAAATTACTGTTAATCAAAAAATATTACTTCAAAGGTATATTTAATTCTAAGTTACAGAAAGAACAAAAGAAAACTTAAAAAAATTCAATATATAAGCCAGCGTCGCGGCTCAATAGGCTAATCCTCCACCTTGTGGCGCCAGCACACCGGGTTCTAGTCCCAGTCAGGGTGCCGGCTTCTGTCCCGGTTGCCCCTCTTCCAGGCCAGCTCTCTGCTGTGGCCAGGGAGTGCAGTGGAGGATGGCCCAAGTGCTTGGGCCCTGCACCCCATGGGAGACCAGGAGAAAGCACCTGGCTCCTGCCTTTGGATCAGTGCAGTGTGCTGGCCACAGCGCACCAGCTTCGGCGGCCATTGGAGGCTGAACCAATGGCAAAAGGAAGACCTTTGTCTCTGTCTCTCTCACTGTCCACTCTGCCTGTCAAAAAAATTCAATATATAGAAAAAATGCTTAAAGTGGTCTATTGTACAACATGACGATGATAGCTAATGATGTGTAGCATTCTTCAAAAACTGTTCAGATAGTAGATATTAAGATTTCTCATCACAAAAATAAGTACAGAAATAAGTACAGGAGAAAATGTAGCATGTTAAATATCTCTACCTAGTCATTCTACAATGTGTATGTATTACAAGACTATATGCTATATTCTATAGATCTAAACCATTTTTGAAATTATTTTAAATGTTTATGAAAAATTTTTTACTTGATATAAAAATTATACAAATGAAGTGTGTTGTGCCCATGTTGTGTGCTGACACACTGAGTGCACTATAGTCAGCTCTTAGTGTGTGGTTTTATTTTTGCTTGGGGATCACACAGAGAACTTCACATCTGAACAGAGAGTTGCACACGTTAGCCACAGAACCACCCCCAAGCATCATGTGCTGGCCAGAAAAAGATGATGTGCGAGCTCTGTTTGCTCCTAGGAATACTAAGTGGATCTAACACACCTTATGAGAAAGGTGTTTTCAAGCAGGAATTATTGCTGAGAGGTACCCATTTAATCCTCCTCAGATCTAATTTCTGACTCCAATCTATCATCCAAACACCGATTCTGCTCCAAGAATTTGTTTAGACATTTTCAAATTGCCACCAAAATGTGTCTGGAAACCATCCCTTAACATTGCAAATGTGTTGACCTCTATTCAGCTGCTCATGTCAGAACCCACCTCTGATGACCTGCTAAAGGCTGACATTTCCTCAAAATTTAAATAAGCTAATATTCCTTTAGAAAGTCAGCACATGGACAAAAACAGAAGATTGAAGAGGTGCTCAATAATCTACCAGAGGTTGATGATTCTGACGTACACAATTCTACACAGAAAAGGGAAACCATGCTTGTAGGAAACACAGAAAAGACATTTCACATTGTGGTTTAGCAGGTTTGTCCTAGTCCATCTTAGTTATAGTTAATATATTCTTTGTTGACAAGTTCTAGTTTGCCTACATCTCAATTTTTTTAATTTAGTGACACAGTTTTTATATCCTATAAAAGACTCTGTATGTTTATGTATTCTGCTCTATAGCGATTCTCTGAATTTTTTTATCTTGTATATACATATTTTGAAACTTTTTAAACATAAAAATAAATTATCAGTTAATGTTGAAAAAATTATACATATGGTATACTACATGATATATTGATACATATATACATGGTGTAATGTTCAAGTCAGGATAAACAAATTTGTTTTTTCCCCCAAACTATCCCTTTTGCCTAATTTCTACATTTGTTTAAATAAAGCAATGAACAAAGTAGCTTCTTAAATTGCTTTCAATTTTCTTTGTATTGTGTTCAACTCCTCGTTCTTAATTCTAACTTTCAGCCTAACTTCTGATAAACTAATGTTCTTTCTTTTCCTACCTTCCTTTTCCCCATCTACCTGCTCATCTTGCCTCTCTCTTTATTTTGTCTTGTTAGCATAATTCTCTTCCTTATCCACAGGCCGCTACATTTATGCAATTATTATTTCAAAATGTGTTTGATGCATTTGGAATGTATATGTATGTTTATTTAACAAAAATACTTAAAATTATATCAAGTAGAACATGCCAATAGATCAGGTAATTTAGATAATACTTTAAATGTTTTGTAGACAAGGTAATTTTTTTACTAGAAGTATTCTACTTTACTACTTTATCTATCAAACTAGACATTTTTAAATGTTCTGATCTCTTTTATTTGCCACCTGAAGGAAAAATCTATTGCCATTGTCTAGAACTTTCCTTAGAGCTATTCGCATTTCTTTGTTTCTAAGGCTATAAACAACAGGATTAAGCAGTGGTGTTAGCATCGTGTATGTCACGGCCATCAGCATGTCTTCACGGAATGTGTCACTGCCTTTGTGCTTCAGATAGCCAAAGCAAGCAAATCCATAGTGTATGGACACCACAGTGAAGTGGGAGGAACAGGTCGAGAAGGCCTTATACCTTCCTTCTGTAGAGGGCATCTTCATAATTACGGTAATTATGAATACATAGGAAACCATAATTAAAACAAAACTGCCTAACAATACAAAGGCAGAGAGCACAAATATAGCTATTTCATGATAGGAAGTGTAATCACAAGCAAGTTGAACCACAGGTGCGATGTCACAGAAGAAATGCAGGATAATGTTGGAATCACAGTAGGACAAGCTGAATACAATGGTGGTGAAGCTCACAGAAATTAGGATCCCAACAATACAAGAGGCCATCATGAGTAGAAAACATACCTTATGAGTCATCAGGATGGGATAATACAGTGGGTTGTGGATGGCTGTGTAACGGTCATAGGACATAGCAGACAAGATGAAGCAGTTATTGCCCGCCAAGGTAAAGAAGAAAAACATCTGTGTGGCACACTCAGGAAGAGATATGGTCTTGCTCTCTGATAGCAGATCTGCTAACACACGTGGGATGATCACCATAGTGGTGCAAGTTTCTGAGAGAGAGAGGCCAAAGAGGAAAAAGTACATGGGGGTGTGAAGGGTGTGACTGAGCTTGATGGCCAACATGATGGACACATTTGCAGCCAGGATGGTCAAATGGGAGAAGAAAATCACCACAAAAAGTAGCCTCTGTAGGTCTGGGAAACTGGAAAACCCCCACAGAATGAACGTGCTCACTGTGCTGTGATTGTGCATCCTCCCAGTGCCCATGGGCCTTTTCCCACAGGTGCACAGGTGCTTAAGGGCAAGACTGAAACAACTGTAAAAAGCCTGTGCTTTGATGTCACCTGGACAAGGTCCCAGGACAAGTGTAGGGCAATTCTTAGTGAAGGAGCCTCAGGAAAGGGAGAAAATGCACCTGGCAGAAGTTAAGGTCAGGAATTGAATGAGGAGGAGAATGATTCTGAGTCAATAACAATAAAATAAATGCAATAGGGTGAATCCTGGAATCTACTCCAATCAGGATCTGCAAGGAAGAGAGGAAATATTAATAAAATTCTCATTCTCCCTGTCATCTATGGTTTTTTTCTTTAAAGATTACAAATTTATTTGAAAGTCAGAATGAGAGAGGGAGAGAGAGAGAAAAGACTAGACAAGAAGCCTCCTGGTTGTGTGAGCTATTTTTTCTCCCAGATTCACATGAGTTTTTCATTGTTTCTGTTTTATTTTAACAGATTTTTATATTTTTGACTAATTTTGACCATATATATAGTTTGTAGATATAATTCTAAGAATATAATGATATTCCCTCCGTCCTCCATTTCTACCCTTCTCTCCCTCCTTTCCTCTTTTTCCCTCCCCCCCGTCCCTCCTTTCTTTTCTTCTTTGTTTATCTTTCTCTCTTTTTTTTTTTTTGACAGGCAGAGTGGACAGTGAGAGATAGAGAGAAAGGTCTTCCTTCACCGTTGGTTCAAACCCCCCCCCCCAATAGACGCTGCAGCTGGCACGCTGTAGCCAGCGCACCGCACTCATCCGAAGCCAGGAGCCAGGTGCTTCTCCTGGTCTCCCATGCAGGCGCAGGGCTCAAGGACCTGGGCCATCCTCCACTGCACTCCCAGGCCACGGCAGAGAGCTGGACAGGAAGAGGAGCAACCGGGACAGAATCCGGCGCCCTGACCGGAACTAGAACCCAGTGTGCCGGTGCCGCAGGTGGAGGATTAGCCTATTGAGCCGCGGCACCGGCCTCTCTTTTGTTTTTGAGATACTATAATTTACATTTACATTACAGAAAAGGGCTTAATATCTCACCACATAAGAAGTTAATAAGTAATAGCAAAGACCCTATTTAGTGGGGATATGGGTGGACAATGGCTATAAACAATAACTGAATGCAAAATGACCTTTATATCTATGCACAGTAAATTTAATCTACTGTTGCTGTTTTAAACAAGCTTGATTCCTATACGAGACAGGGCAAAGACTTGTTTTAAGATGTTGGTCAAAATCTTATGACCTAATCTAATAAAAATAGATTTTTACTAGATTAGTGAAATGGTTATAGGAAAAAAGAATCTTACGCTCTCAAGAAAGCCTTCTACAATTATTACCTAAGTTCATTTACTAACTCCTCTCCAAAATATTCGTTGATCTATTTTGTTTTTATTTTACTTCCACATGCACCAAAGATAGTTAGCTATTGTCTAAATAGATTTTAAGAATGATGTTGCTTAGCGAAGTGAATGAATGCATAGGTGCTTTCCTCATTTGTGCTTATCAAATATACAAATAGAAAACAAATAAACAAAAAAGTTAACAGAAGTTATCAAAACTCCAGTAGTGGTAACTTACAGCCTGGGAGAATAAAAACTAATATTTTTGTATTTAGACACTCCATATTTTTTTTAGTATCAAATCATACTTCCTCTATAAATGGTCTCTATTAAGGGGCACATCAGAATTGTCAGGAGAGTGTTAACCTAAACAATTTATATCCATCTACAAAAACCTCAAACTCTGGCAAGTCTCTCCAAGGAAAGAAAAGTGCAAGATACCATATATGTAGCGTTTACATAATCTTCATTAGTGATTTTGTTTAATAACTTGATTTTTATAATGTTTTCATACATGTTGATAGTAAACTCTGCTTTCTTATATCATTCAAGTACAGTAATTAAAGAAAAAATATCAGAACATTATTTCTATTCTTTCCAACAAATCTGGCAGCTACCAGAGAACAAGATGCCTATAACGTTGTGGCTACCCATCTGCTTTTTTGGCTCAAGCCTTATCCTCTTTTTAAACCTGGCTTCTGCCTTGATTTGCTATCCTCATCTCTGCCCTCCGATCTTACTCATACAGTTCTTGGGCTTCCCTCCCTCTCAACCATAAGACATTCACAACATTCTTAATTTCCAGCTTACCTACATCCATAGTTTCTTCAGGAACTTCTAACAAGCTATAAGAATTTACAGGTACTTGATTATCAGGAGATAAGTGTGTTCATTTTAAAGTTGAAAAAAACCTCGAATGTTTCCACCTTTAAAACAAGGAGGAAGGCAGACATTTACACTTGCTTTCCCCTTTAGTGTTTCCTGACTCTGGATCCTCACTCAAACTTCTGCTAATGCAGATGCTGGCAGGCAGCCGTGATGGGTCAAGTAATGGGTTCCTGCCACCCATGTGGGGGACCTTGTCACCCTGCCAAGTTCTGCTTTGGCTCTGGCCAAATCCTGGCCATCACAGGCATTTGGGAGTGAAGCTTCTCTCCATTATTATCTTTTCTTCTGAGCTAGTGGGTGGGAGCACTGTCTCCCTCTGTCGGTCTGCCTCTAACTTTGCTAAATAAAAATAAATAAATTATAGATAGACACATAAATAAATAGGAAAGGAGAACCACCTTACAGTCTCTTAAAATTATGGGGCAATTAAGCTATAGGATGAAGTTACAGTCCTATAACTCAGGAGTGGCTTTTTGCAGTTCGTCTTGTGATTTCCCACTCCTTATAATCCAGGGTTAAGTTTTAAGACAGTATTCTCCTTTTTAATGTCTGATGAGTTCCCTCTGAAATGAGAGTCTCATAGCAGGTCCTGTCTTCTCCATTCCTTAAAGGTAGAGTTCAGTCCAATCAAGATTTTAATTGGAGTCCTGGGGCCAAGAAGATAATTGTCTTGAAACCTCTGCTTTAGATACTGGAAGTCTTCTGCATTCAGATCTTTGCTTCAATGTGATATTCACAAAAATGCTTTTAAAACCTTGACACATGACAGAGACTTACTGGTATGTTTGTCTATATTATTTCGCGTAACAGTAGAAATGATTGAAAGTCTACTTTTTAAAAGTATTATGTTGGAATGTAGATTATTCCCCTGGGTCTCCTGTATTTCATCATAAAAGTTATTTTATAATTCTGAAAGATTTCCAAGTCTCCCAGGTCCCTTCTACCAAGTTTATAGAACAAGGAATTGTAGTGTCATGAGAAGCAATTGCCTGGGGATAGTAAATAAGTTTGGTAGGAAGAAAATCAATACCCAGTATGATCACTGTGACTGCTTTCTCATGGGAGGAAACTGTTGTACAGGACCTTACTGGAAAAATAGCCATTTTTAACCCAGTGGTGTTACTGTACTGACATTCTTGATATACACAAATGGTTCATAATTGCCCTTTCATCTTCCTGCCAAATTCCTTACTATCTGAACTATCAAATTCACCTCCAATATTTGCCCTCATAATCTTAATTTCTCTGGCAAACTACTCAACATTCTACATTGATTCTTTTTCTGTCGAAAAGGTCTTTTGTTGACTTTATCCATGAACAATCTTGTCCATATTTCAAAGTTCAGTACCAATGCAATCTCACCAAAGCAGCCCTTTGCCTGCCTAAAATATGAAACCAAGACAGAAAGTACAGTCATTGAGAAGGATTGTGGGAGCATTTATTTTGAATACTTCCAGTAGGTACCAGAATATCCACACAGATGTGGTGCAGCAGTAGGTAGTAGTTTTTAATGATGAATTTGGACTCCATAAAAACACATATTTATTTGAAAGGCAGTGACTAAAAGAGAGGGAAGGAGAGACAAAGATAACCCATATGCTTGTTCACTTCCAAGATGACCACAACAGTCAGTGCTATGCCTGGTCAAAGCTAGGAGCACAGAACTCCATTTGGGTCTTCATGGTAGGGTCCCAAGTATAGGGAGCATCTTCTGCTGGCTTCCCAGGCACACTGGCATGAAGCTGGATCAGAAGCAGAGCAGCTGAGACTTGGACAATCTCTCTAAACAGGACTATGGTGTCGCATGTACCTTAACCTGCTGCACTACAATGCCAGCCCCAACTTATGGAGAAATATACATTAAGAAAATGCAATCAGAAATCTGTATGTTTTGACCTCCTTTCTGGTATTCTTTCTTTTTTTAAAAATCAACAATTAATTTAACTTTAAAAACAAATAAATGGGCTGGCGCTGTGGTGAAGTGGGTTAAAGCCCGGCCTGAAGTGCTCGCATCGCACATGGGCGCAGGTTCTGGTTCTGGCTGCTCCTCTTGCAATCCAGCTCTCTGCTATGGCCTGGGAAGGCAGTAGAAGATGGCCCAAGTCCTTGGGCCCCTGTCTGCACATGGGAGCCCTGGAAGAATCTCCTGGCTCCTGCTTTTGATCAGAGCATCATCGGCCGTTGTTAAACTCTTTACTAGTGTAGAGTTAACCTTACGAGTGTTAAGTAAAAGGAAGTAGATCGTTGTAAAAAAGAAGAATGGGAATAGGTGAGGTAAGAAGAATACTTGTTGGAGCAAGGGTGGCAGGGAGGGTAAGGTGGGAAATATCACTTTGTTCCTAAATCTGTATATATGAAATATCTGAAGCCTGTGTAACTTAAAGAAAATAAAATAAAACCTCTGTAAAAATACAAAAAAATAAAATAAATGACAATAAAAAGAAGTAATATCTCAAAGTTAAATGAAGAAATAAATAAATAACACAAGCAGCAATTATTCCTAAACAAGATACCAAAATGGGGGCTATTAGAGACAACAGAAACACTAAAAAAATCAAGATTTAAAATATGGGAATTAATTGACACATACTATATTTCTTTGATTAAAACCATAAAAAGACTACTTGAAATGTACACAACCACAGAAAATAAAAAATAATGACTAATAGCATGCAGTACAATCATACAGAACTTAGTAACTGGAAAATTAACCATGCTAGTACAGTATACCAGGCGTTTTTGTTTGGTGAGCATAGCCCTCATGATTTTTTTTTTTTTTTTAATTTGACAGCTAGAGTTACAGTGAGAGAAAGAGAGAGAGGTAGGTTTTCCTTTGGTTGGTTCACTCTCCAAATGGCCGCGACAGCCAGAGCTACACTGATTCGAACCAGGAGTCAGGTGCTTCTTTCTGGTCTCCCATGTGGGTGCAGGGCCCCAAGCACTTGGGCCACTGCCTTCCTGGGCCACAGCAGAGAGTGGGACTGGAAGAAGAGCAACTGGGACTAGAACCCAGCGCTCATATGGGATGGTGACACTGTAGGCAGAGGATTAACCTAGTGCGCCACCGTGCTGCCACCCCTCCCCCATGGGTTTTTACATAGGATCTCAAGTGACCTAACAGGCAGAGAAGTCATCCTAGCTTGGCAGCCTCATCACCCTAACTAGAACCAATATATCTTGCAGTTATGTCAGTACAGTCCCATGGCCAGGGACCCTGCAAGGGTAGTTTACACATTTATTTATTTTTTAAAGATTTATTTATTTATTTGAGTTATGAGGAAAAGGAGAGAGCGAAAGAGAGAGAGAGAGAGAGAGAGAGAGAGAGCGAGCGAGCGAGCAAGCTTCGATCCATTGATTCCCTCCTCAAATGGCCATATTGGCTGGGGCTGGGCCAGACCAAAGACAGGAGCCAGAAGCCTCATCTTGGTCTCCCATGTTGGTACAGAGGCCAAGGCCTTGGGCCATTTTCTGCTGCCTTCCCACGTGTGTTAGCAGAGAGCTGGATTGAAAGTGGAACAACTGGGGATTAAATCTGTGTCCATATGGGATGCTGGCACTGCAAGTGGCTGCTTTCCCCACTGTACCATGTGCTGGCCCTTGTTTACATAATTAGGAATCACTGCATCCAGGATAGGTTACAAGAGAATGTACCTCAAATGTTGTATTGTCAGGGCCAGCACTGTGGTGCAGCAGGTTAAGCTGCTGCCAACATCCCATATCAGAGTGCCTGGTTGTGTCCTGGCTCCTTTGTGCCTCTGATCCAGCTTCTAGCTAATGGTGCTGGGAGGTAGCCCATAATGGCTCATGTACCTAGGTTCCTGCCAGCTAGTGGCAGACCCCACTGGAGGTCCTGGCTCATGATTTCAGCTTGGCCTTTCATATTGCTAGCTTTGGGGGAATGAACCAGTGAATGGAATATTCACCTTCTCCCTCTCTTTCTTAAATAAATACATCTCTAAAAACAATGTTTTTGTTATAAGGAATGTTGTATTAACACAGCTAATATTTCATTTTGTACAAGTCAGGGGAAACAGGAAGTTTACCCATGGTCTAATTTGTCCTCAGAAAAGTTAAATTTTTTTTTAACTCTATGCTAAAATGTATGCTACATGTCCTCAGGGAACTTCAATACTATGTATTTGTAATAGACATCTGAATAAATGCATTATTTAAGATTCTTTACTGGATAATAGACAAAACATAGGGATCCAGGATGGGGTTATTAGAGCAATGACCAGGTGATGATGGGATGCAAGAAAGCACCTGTTCTCTCAAGTATCTATTAGGTATCTAAACTTTCAAGAAAGGAACAATAATGAAGAATCCAGAATTGCCATTAAAATAAATACTCCAAAAATCTAATAGTGCAAATGCAATCAATACATACTTATTTATTTATTTATTTTTTGACAGGCAGAGTGGACAGTGAGAGAGAGAGAGACAGAGAGAAAGGTCTTCCTTTTGCTGTTGGTTCACCCTCCAATGGCCGCCGTGGCTGGCGTGCTATGGCCGGCGCACCTAGCTGATCCGAAACGAGAAGCCAGGTGCCTATCCTGGTCTCCCACGTAGGTGCAGGGCCCAAGAACCTGACCATTCTCCACTGTACTCCCGGGCCACAGCAGAGAGCAGGCCTGGAAGGGGGGCAACTGGGACAGAATCCGGAGCCCCTGCTGGTGCTGCAGGTGGAGGATTAGCCTATTGAGCCGCGGCACCAGCCTCAAAACATACTTATAAGTCATTTTGTAATAGGGATGGTTCTGAATTTTCAATTTGTCCTAAACCATGCTATAACTGTTTAAAAGAAAACATACTGATTCTAACCTTATACTACATCGTAGAAATTATTTCTAAGTGAATTGTAGTCCTAAATGATAATGAAAGACAGTATCTTTCAAAAAAAATGAGAAAATATTTATGACTGATCAAAGATAAACACATATTACAAAAATAAAATATACTACCTCTGAAAAATGGATATATTTGAATAAGTTCAATTAAGTTTTAATTAAAATTATTAGGGAACTCCAAAAACAGATCACAGAAAGAAAATATTGGCAACATATTTAATTACAAAATGGCTCATATTAATTGTAAGTAATATTCACATATATCAATAAGAAGGAAGGCAGATTAAAAAGAAATTTAAGCAAAGGATTTCAACTCAGAATAAATTAGTTTGACCAGTAAACCAACATAAAAATATAGAGAGTTCAAATTGAGAACTCAATGATACGTACTGGATTTTAGGTGGAGTATTGTCAAATGGTTGGACAAACCCTCTTCAGATAAAAATAATAAAAAACACAGTATTTTGAAAGCACATTTAGATGAAGCTGTATAATAAATGCAAACAAGCAGGAGCTTCATAATGTTTTTACTTAAAGATGTCAATGGCGATGGGTAAGAACTTTGAGTTTGTAATGTTTGTTTCTAAGGACACTCCTAAGATTCCACAGCTCCAGTGGAAAGTAAAAATAAAATGAAAAATCCAGGTTTATAAGCCAGAGGCAGCAAGACAGTGTTCAGGTCTGGCAACTTGTTTGGAAATTTAGAGGGACATCCACGAAAGATGACAGACAGGCAAAACAATGGACATCTAACCTCTGAAGACACTATAAACTCTGTCCTACAAACTTCAGGCTTACAATAAAATTATTTTAAGTATGAACTATATTAAGAGCTTTGGAGGAAAGGCAGCAAAGAAGAATTTACCTATGAATGGCCAGGCTATCTAGGATAAATTTTATGAGTTTACTGCTCTTTTGACTCAATGAATACTGAAATCCAGGTATCAAGTACAGAAACAATAAATATTAAATGACTTGAACAGTCAGAGGACAGAGCTTGGGAACAGAGAAACAGCTGGAAATCCAGTAGGCATCTACATGTAAGGAAACTGCAGAGTATGAACCCCACTGTCCCCAAACTGAGAATAAACTTCCCAAATTATTAGCTGACACGTTCACAATCATGGAGCCCCTCTGAGCCCTATTTAAAGGTCAGCATCTAGAGGCTGAAAGAACAGCTCTCATCTGCTATGAACAAGGAGGAAACAGCACTTTCAGTTTACATGCAGAACATTTACATCACGTCTACTACAACATAAAACCAACCATCTTCAGAAAGAACATAATAGATGCAGAGTCAGCACATTTGAAGAGCAATTAGACAAGCTGAAAACAGTGTTCAGGATTTATGGGATACCATCAAAAACTTAATACACAAGTCTTAGGAATTCCTGAAGGAATCTATCAAATGAAATAATAGCAGAAATTACCCCAATTTGGAATCAGATATGCACATCTAAATATAAGAATCACATAGAACCCCAAATATGCATGGTTAGAGAAGATCCTCACTACAACACATTCTAGTCAAACTTTCTTTTTTTTTCTTTTTTTTATTTTTGTGACAGGCAGAGTGGACAGTGAGAGAGAGAGACAGAGAGAAAGGTCTTCCTTTTGCCGTTGGTTCACCCTCCAATGGCTGCCGCGGTCGGTGCGCTGCGGCCGGCGCACCGCGCTTGTCCAATGGCAGGAGCCAGGAGCCAGGTGCTTTTCCTGGTCTCCCCATGGGGTGCAGGGCCCAAGCACTTGGGCCATCCTCCACTGCACTCCTGGGCCACAGCAGAGGGCTGGCCTGGAAGAGGGGCAACCGGGACAGAATCCGGCGCCCCGACCGGGACTAGAACCCGGTGTGCCGGCGCCGCAAGGCGGAGGATTAGCCTGTTGAGCCACGGCGCCGGCCTAGTCAAACTTTCAAATATAAAACATAAGAGAATATCCTAAAATTTGCTAGCGTGAACTATCAAGTCCCTTTTGAAGATATCCAATCAGATTGACAGCAAATTTCTCAACAGAAATGCTACTGGCCAGGAGAGAATGGAGATATAGTCCAAGTTCTAAAAGAGAAAGTCTGCTAAACCAGCATACTTTACTCAGCAAAGCTCTCATTCATAAATGACAAAGAAATAAAGACCTTCCAAGGCAAGCAAAAAGCAAAAGAATTTATCACCCCCTACCCAGTCTTAGCAATGATATTTATGGATGAGCTACATACATAAACAGAGAAAGGCAAACAGTATCATGAAAGAATGAAAAGGCAGAAATACTATTCAGAAAATAAAACTCATTAAGAAGAACCAAATATAAATGTTGTAGACAAAATCTTCAACCAGTGAAAAAATACTACTGAGGGGCTGGTGGTGTGGCACAGAAAGATATGCCTCCATCTGTGATGCTGGCATCCCATATGGGTGCTGGGTCAAGACCTAGCTGTTCCACTTCTGACTAGCTCCCTGTTGATGCAATTGGGAAAGCAGCAGGAAATGGTCCAAGTACACTCATGTGGGAGACCCAGAAGAGGCTCTGGGCTCCTGGCTTAGACCTTGCCCAGCCCTGAGCCATTTGGGAAGTGAACCAGCAGATGAAAGGTCTCTCTGTCTCTCTTTGTCTCTCCTCATCTCAGTGCAACTATGTCTTTCAAGTAAATAAAGAATCTTTTAAAAAAATATGATTGAGGGGCCAGCACTGTGGCACAGTGGGTTAAAGCCCTGGCCTGCAGTGCCAGCATACTACATGGGCGCTGGTTCAAGTCCCAGCTGCTACTCTTCTAGTCCAGATCTCTGTTAAATGAGATAATAGCAGGTATATTGAGAACCTGCTAAATGAAATAATAGTTGAAAACTTCTCAGGACTTGAAAAGGACATGGATATCCCAATATAAGAAGCTCAAAGAACACCAAACAGACTCATCCAAAAAAGATCTTCCCCAAGGCATATGCAGTCAAATTGTCAAAAGTTAAAGGCAAGAAGACAAAAAAAGTGTTAAGATACATACATATATAGGAAAATAATTAGGTTAACATGAAACTTCTCAGCAGAAAACCTACATGCCACAAGAGAGTGGAATGATATATTCAAAAAAAACTTCCAACCAAGAGTATTATATCTAATGAAGTTATCCTTTAATAGTGAAGGAGAAATAAGGTATTTTCCAGATGAGTAAAATCTGAGAGAATTCACAACCACCAGACCAGCCTAACAAGAAATTCTGAAGGGCATCCAGCATTAGAAGAAGACATGAAAACACATGACACCACCACATTCACTAACAGAAAATTAGTAGAATCAGTATCCAATCAACAAATTGACAGGTCTTGGTTCTTACTATCAATACTAACCTTGAATGTGAACGGACTAAGTTGTCCAATCAAAAGTCTTAGGTTGGGCCGGTGCCGTGGCTCAACAGGCTAATCCTCCGCCTTGCGGTGCCGGCACACTGGGTTCTAGTCCCGGTCGGGGCGCCAGATTCTGTCCCGGTTGCCCCTCTTCCAGGCCAGCCCTCTGCTGTGGCCCGGGAGTGCAGTGGAAGATGGCCCAAGTGCTTGGGCCCTGCACCCCATGGGAGACCAGGAAAAAGCACCTAGCACCTGGCTCCTGCCATCAGATGAGCGCGGTGCGCCAGCCAGAGCACGCCATCCGCGGCAGCCATTGGAGGGTGAACCAACGGCAAAGGAAGACCTTTCTAAACTCTGTCTCTCTCTCTCACTGTCCACTCTGCCTGTCAAAAAAAATGTCTTAGGTTGGTTGAATGGATAAAAAACCAAGACACTGCTATATGCTGCCTACAAAAACTCACTTCACAAACATACACACAGACTAACAGCAAAGGGCTGGAAAAAGTTATTCCAGGCAAATGGAAACAAAAAATGATCAGCAGTAGCTGTCCTAATATCACATAAACATATTTTAAATTGAAAGCTGTACAAAGAGATGAAGGACATTATACATATTATATACCCCAAACACAAGACCATCCAGATATATACAGCAAATACTATTAGATCAAAAGGGAGGAGAGAGACTCCAATACAATGCCAGTGGGTGACTTCAACATCCCACTCAGATCAATGGACAAATCATCCAGACAAAAGTCATCAATAAAGATACACTGGAGTTGAAATATATTATTCACCAAATGGACCTAACAGACATACACAGGGCATTTCACCCAATAGCTACACAATACTCATTCTTCTCATCAACACATGAAACATTTTCTAGGATAGACCACATAATAAGCCACAAATCAAGTGTCAGCAACTTTAAAAAGATTGAAATTATACCATGTTTCTTCTCAAACCATAAAGGAATAATACTAGAAATCAACAAGGACAATAGAACACTCATAACTACTTAGAAATTAAACAACATGCTACTGAAAGATCAGTGGGTCACTGAAGAAATTAAAAAATTCTTGAAGTAACTGAAAATGAAAATACAACATATCAAAACCTGTGGGATACAGTGAAAGCAGTTTTAAGAGGGAAATATATAGCATTAAGTGCTTATATTAAAAAAGAGAAATATCTCAATGTAAAGATCCAATGATGTATCTCAAGACTTCTAAACAAAATAAGAACAAACCAATCTCCAAACCAGCAGGAGAGAAATAAGGATCAGAACAGAAATAAATGCCACTGAAACTCTTAAGATAGATCAACAAAATAAAACGTTAATTTTTTTTGTTTAGAGCATAAATAAAATAGGTAAGCCTCTAGCCAGACTAACAAGAATAAAAGGACAATATACTCAAATAAATAAAATCAGAGATGAAAAAGGAAACATTACAACCAACACCTCTGAAACACAAAATATATAAACTATCAAGAGGAACTGTATGCTAATAAACTGGAAAACCTCAAAGAAATGGATAAATTCACGGGCTAACATAATTTACCATGATTACATCAATAAGATATAGATGGTCTGGCATTGTGGTCTGGCACTGCCTGCAGTGCCAGCATCCTGGTTCAAGACCCGGCTGTTCTACTTCCCATCCAGCTCTCTGCTATGGGCTGAGAAATCAGTAGAAGGTGGCCCAAGTCTTTGGCCCCCTGAACCCACACTGGAGAGTCAGAAGAGGCTCCTGGTTTTGGCTTGGCTCATCTCCGGCTGTAGCGACCAATTAGGAATGAACCAACAGATAGAAGACCTTTATCTTTCTCTCTCTCTCTCCCCCTCCCCCTCTCCCTCTTCTCTCTTTGTGTAAATAAATAAATCTTTTTTTTTTTAAAGGAAGATATAGGGGCCGGCGACATGGCTCACTTGGTTAATCCTCCATCTGCAGCACCAGCATCCCATATGGGCACTGGATCTAGTCCCGGTTGCTCCTCTTCCGGTCCAGCACTCTGCTGTGGCCCTGGAGGGTAGTGGAGGATGGCCCAAGTGCTTGGGTCCCTGCACCTGAATGGAGACCAGGAGGAGACTCCTGGCTCCTGGCTTTGGATCGGCGCAGCGCCCACCATA
This sequence comes from Sylvilagus floridanus, assembly GCA_949820135.1. Taxonomy (NCBI): domain Eukaryota; kingdom Metazoa; phylum Chordata; class Mammalia; order Lagomorpha; family Leporidae; genus Sylvilagus; species Sylvilagus floridanus. The sequence continues at coordinate 69,638,969 of OX463224.1, read as the reverse complement.
GCAGCCATTTGGGGAGTCAATCAATGGAAGGAAGACCTTTCTCTCTGTCTCTCTCTCTCACTGTCTATAACTCTATATGTCAAATAAATAAAAAAAAAAAGGAGGGGGCGGTGCCATGGCTCACTTGGTTATCTCTCTCTCTCTCTCTCTCTCCCTCTCCTCCTCCCCTCTCCCTCCCCCTCTTTCACCCTCTCTCTCTGTGTAAATAAATAAATCTTTTTTTTTTAATAAAAGAAGATATAGACAATCTAAACAGACCCATAATGCAATGAAATTGAAGTACATCCTTTTTTGATGACCACTTCTTTCCAGTAGGGTCTCACCCACAGAGATCCTTCTTGTAGGATATTTCTTGCCAGTGTCTTGGCTTTCCATGGCTGGAATGCTCTGGTAGGCTTTTCAGCCAGACCAGAATGCCTTAAGGGCAGATTCTGTTTACTACTGATTTCCACAAAACATTCAAAAAGGAAGTGATTCAAATACCTTTCAAACTATTTCAAAATGTAGAACAGGATGAAATTTTGCCAAACTCTATGAGGCCAACATTATTTTGATACCCAAACCAAAGAAAGACACAACACAAAAGGAAAACTACAGATCTGTATCTACAGACCTATATCTATAATGAACATATACACGAAGATTCTCAAGAAAATAGTAGCAAATCAAATCAGAAGCCATATCAAAAACAATATACATCACAATAAAGTGGGATTTATACCAGAAATGCATGTGTGCTTTAACATTCGCAAATCAATGACATCATAAATCACATCAAAATAGAATGGAAAACAATTAATCATCTCAATAGATGCAGAGAAAGCATTTGAAGAGATTCAACAACCCATCGTGATTCAAAACTTAAAACAAATCAGGTACAGAAAGAACATTCCTCCAGAATATAAAGGCTGTATATGGCAAACCAACAGCCAATATCATACTTAATGGGGAAAAGCTGAAAGCATTTTCCCTCAGATATGGAACAAGATAAGGATGTTCATTTTCACCACTTTTACTCAATACACTACTGGAAATTTTAGCAAGAGTAATTAGGGAGCAGAAAGAAATAAAGTATATGAATATTGAAAAAGAGAATTCAAGTTATACATGTTTGCAAATGACATAATGCTATACATGGAAAAACCCAAATACTCCATCAAAAAGCTGTTAAATATTGATAAACCAATTCAGTAAAGTTTCAGGTTATAAAATTAACATACAAAAACCATAGCTTTTTATATGCTAATAATGAACTCACTGAAAGAGAAATCAAGGAAGAAATACCATTCACAACAGCCACAAAAAAATTAAATACTTAGGAATAAATTTAACCAAAGAAGTGAAATATTTGTACAATGAAAATTATCCAACATTGATGAATGGGGGAGGATCAAGATGGCAGAGTATGGAGGGAGTTTACTGCTCTAGTCCAGGAGATGATACTTTAAAATAGTGGAGAGACCTTGGTTAGAATGGCTTACATACAGATATCAATTAACAACAGATGCTGGCGAGGATGTGGGGAAAAAGGGACACTAATCCACTGTTGGTGGGAATGCAAACTGGTAAAGCCACTATGGAAGACAGTTTGGAATTTCCTCAGAAACATGAATATAGCCCTACCACACAACCCAGCTATCACTCCTTGGAATTTACCCAAAGGAAATTAAACTGGCAAACAAAAGAGCTGTCTGCACCTCAATGTTTATTGTAGCTCAATTCACAAAAACTTAGACATGGAATCAACCTAAATGCCCATCAATAGAAGATTAGATAAAGAAATTATGGGATATGTACTCTATAGAATACTACACAGCAGTCACTTGCAACAAAATAGAGGAATCTGGAAAACATCATGCTGAGTGAAATAAGCCAGTCCCAAAGGGACAAATATCATATATTCTCCCTGATCTGTGACAACTAACTGAGCACCTAACGAGAAATCGGTAGAAGTGAAACTGACACTATGAGAAACTATGACTATTTTGTTCTTTTTAGTATTTTCTTGTTCTACTTAATACCATTGGTTGAACTCTTTAATTAACAAACAGTTATTCTTAGGTGTTTTAATTTAACTGAAAATTGATCCCTGTTTAAAATAAGAGTGGGAGTGGTAGGGACTGTGTCTTAATGGGTAAGGACACCACCTGTAGTGCCGGTTTGTGTCCCAGCTGCTCCGCTTCCTATCTAGCTCTCTGCTATGGTCTGGGAAAGCAGTAGGAGATGGCCCAAGCTCTTGGGCCAATGCACCCTTGTGGGAGACCCAGAAGAAGCTCCTGGCTCCTGGCTTCGAATTGGCTCTGGCCATTGCGGCCAACTGGGGAGTGAACTAGCGGATGGAAGACTTCTCTCTCTGCCTCTCCTTCTCTCTCTGTATAACTCTTTCAAGTAAAATAAATAAATCCTTAAAAAAAAGAGTGGGAATAACAGAGGGAGGAGATGTACAGTTCGGCACACACTCACTCGGACTTACCCCTAATGGTAAAGCTATAAACGTGCCATGGTACTCCAAATCCCATTAAGTTGGCAGGCACCAATGTCACCTTACTAGTTAAAGTGATCAGTTTAAGTTCATGATTGATTGTAAAGATAGGATTAAGTGACAGAATTAAAAAAGAGATCCAACATGAGAAGTGGGATACATAGCAGAAACATAGATTGGCAAATGACCTAAACAGCATTCTGGCCTCAGAATCAGCTCTTAAGGCATTCAGATCTGGTTATGAAACCCAAGAGAGTTTCTCAGGCATGGAAAATAAAGACACTGTGGCAAAAAAAAATGACCATAATGAAAGATCTCTGTAAGTGAGATCCCAGCAGAAAGAACAGGCCATTAAAAAAGGAGGTAACTTTCTCTCCAGGGAGGAGAGAACTTCCACTTTGATTATGGCCTTGTCTAAAGAAGGTTGGAGTTTGTGAACTCAAGAGGCTGCCATAGCCTTGGCAGCTCATGACAAGAGCCTTGAATGATTACTGATGTGATAAATAAGTGTCAATTGTTAAATCTACAACGAGAGTCACTATGCACTTACTCCCCATGTAGGATCTCTATCCTTAATGTGTTGTATTAAGCAAATTAACAGTAAAACAAGTATTCAAACAGTACTTTATACTTTGTGTGTCTGTGTGGGTGCAAACTGTTGAAATCTTTTCTTAGTATATACTAAGTTGATCTTTATATAAAGATAATTAAAACAAATCTTAATGATGAATGGGTTGTCGAGGGAGTAGGAGGTGGGATGGTTTGCATGTGGATGGGTGGTTATGGGGGGGAAGAACCACTATAATCCAAAAGTTGTACTTTTAAAATTTATATTTATTAAATAAATTTTTTAAAAAAGTGGAGAGAGTTTAGTCTCAGGGAAGAGTTAGGGAAAAAATGGAAGAGAAACCTCCAGGCAAATTAGAGGGACACAGTAGACCTATGTGGAGGGTGTGGACACATACAAATCAGGACCCCAGCAGGCAAGAGTCACCACACCGCCTTTACAGAGTCAGGTGAGACCAGACTTAGCAGCCTAAGCCACTAGTGATAAACTTGCAGGAAGAACATGGAGGGAATCTGGCTTGGAGTCAGGGGATAGTGTGCCTGCCAAACTACAGGAGAAAAAAAGGGGGGCACATTTCTCCCTCCTTATCACCTGAAATTGTGTCCTGTAACAAGCCAATAGAGAGAAGTGCCAGCTCGTGTTGGGGCCCAGCAACCCGCTGAGCGGAGACTCCGGAGTCTGGTGGGGAGAACTGAAAGGGGCCTGGGTGCTTCTGACTTTAGGAGGCTTGAGTGCTGGGGTGTTGAAAACACTGAGGCTGCATGTGAGGGCTCAGGATGTGGCTGGGACTTTGGGCAGTCACTGTGGGAAGGTCCACAGGATCAGGGCTCCTTAGTTCTCTGGTGAGGGACATTGCTATGGGATCTGTGCTTAAACTGAGGACTGCACGGATCCTTTGTATGGTCCTCATAGCAGTTCAGATGAATATTATATCTACTGGGGCTAGCACCCAGGCACTGGTGTCCTTTGATGAGAGGAAGTAAGCTGAGTCTACAACAGAGCAAAACAATCCTCTATGATTAAAAAAAACGAGGAGCCGGTGCTGTGGCTCACTAGGCTAATCCTCTGCCTGCAGTGCTGGCACCCTGGCTTCTAGTCCCAGTTGGGGCACCCGATTCTGTCCTGGTTGCTCCTCTTCCAGTCCAGCTCTCTGCTGTGGCCTGGGAGGGCAATGGAGGATGGCCCAAGTGCTTGTGCCCTGCACCCGCATGAGAGACCAGGAAGAAGCACCTGGCTCCTGGCTTTGGATAGGCACAGCACGCCAGCTATAGGGCCATTTGGAGGGTGAACCAACAAAAAAGGAGACTTTTCTCTCTCTCTCTCACTGTCTAAATCTGCCTGTCAAAAAAAAAAAAATGATGGCAGAGCGGCAAGATGGCGGAATAGGAAAGGAGCACACCGATAGTCTGGGGAGAGACAGTTTAATAAAAGTGGAGATACTGCAGGTTCAAGGAAGAGTAGGGGAAGAAACAGCAGAGAAAACCCTTCCGGAACTGGAGATTCACAGTGGACCTGCGTGGAGAGCGTGGGAGCCCGCAGTTTGGGACACCAGCAGCAGATTCAACACACCAGCGCTGGAACACGAGGTGAGCCGAACCTCAATAGCCCGAAATACCAGCAGGGAAGCGGAAAAGGGAGCTTAGAGCGAACAAGGCTTGAAACCCTGCGGGGAAAAGTTCACCAGGCTAACTAGAAGAGAGAGAGAGAGAGAGAGGGAAAAAAAAAAAGTGACCCATACGGACACGAGCTTCTCTCTCTCCGCTCACCTCTCAAAGGTGAGCAAGACAAAGAGCAGGCGCCATTTTGGAATACGTCATAAGCAGGGCGACCTCGGGTCGGCACCGGCCCCGAGCCTAGCAGAAAAACCTGACTCTGGGTGGGAGGGGTGAAATAACAGGAGATTAGAACCTAATGAATGTGTGGTGCTAATGAACTGAGACTGTGAAAAAAGAGACTGTGGGGGAGAGAACTCACGGAAATCATGAATTCATGTGAGTACTCTCCAGAGACGCTACAGTTCAGTAGCCTGGCAGCTCAGTGGGAGACTACAGGAGAATCTCAGCCCACACAAAGGGCCGCAAAGATTCCTTCTCTGGTCCTTGGGAAAGAGCTTCCGATCTCTGGCTCCTGTGCATATATCATTCGCCTGCTAACCACCCCCAATTCCATTCAGCTGTGTGGAATTACTTCCCTTTTGAACCAAAAAAAAAAAAAAAGTAACAGAGAGAGATTTACCACGCCTAAACTGGGAGTGTCTCCTTTGACACACCCTCAACCCTGAGGAACCAAACAGAGCTCTCAGGCCACACCCATCTCAAGCCTCTAAGGCTCCATCAAAAGCAGACAGTCCACTTAATCTAGAGTCATAGTATAACAAGAAAAAAACACCACAGTGAAGAAACCAATATGCCAAACAACAAACGCAAAAACCGAGGTAATAAGAACAAGGAAGACACTATGGCATCCCCAAATGAAAAAGACACCCCAATTCAAGATTACGAAGATGATGAGATAGAAGAGATGCAAGAAGCAGATCTCAAAAAATTGATAAGAACACTAAGAAGTACTCAAAAACAAATTCTTGAACTACAGAAATCCTTAATGGACAAGGTAGAAAATCTCTCTCATGAAAATGAAATATTAAGGAGAAATCAAGCTGAAATGAAACAACTAGTAGAACATGAAACTGTGATAGTGACGAGAAATCATAATGAAGTGAAGAATTCAATAGATCAAATGAAAAACACATTAGAGAGCCTTACAAACAGAATGGGTGAGGCAGAAGAGAGAATATCGGACTTAGAAGACAGAGCACAGGAAACTATACAGTCAAACCAAAGAAAAGAAGAGGAAATTAGAAATCTAAAAAATATTGTTGGGAATCTACAGGATACTATTAAAAAACCCAACATTCGAGTTCTAGGAGTTCCTGAAGGCATGGAGAGGGAGAAAGGATTAGAAGGCCTTTTTAGTGAGATAATAGCAGAAAATTTCCCAGTTTTGGAGAAGGACAGAGACATCCTAGTACAGGAAGCTCATAGAACCCCTAATAAACATGACCAAAAGAGGTCCTCACCACGACACGTTGTAATTAAACTCACCACAGTGAAACAGAAAGAAAAGATCCTAAAATGTGCAAGAGAGAAACGTCAAATTACACTCAGAGGATCTCCAATTAGACTCACGGCAGACTTCTCATCAGAAACCCTACAAGCTAGAAGGGAATGGCGAGACATAGCCCAGGTACTAAGAGAGAAAAACTGCCAGCCCAGAATATTATATCCTGCCAAGCTCTCATTTGTGAATGAAGGTGAAATAAAGACCTTTCATAACAAACAAAAATTGAAAGAATTTGTTGCCACTCGTCCAGCCCTGCAAAAGATACTTAAAGATGTGTTACACACAGAAACACAGAAACACGGCCATCAACATGAAAGAAGATAAACGAAGGGAACCTCACAGCAAAAGATCACAGGGAATTCAAAGCATACATTTGGATAAAGAAATTATGGGACATGTACTGTATAGAATACTATACAGCAGTCAAAAACAATGAAATCCGGTCATTTGCAATAAGATGGAGGAATCTGGAAAACATCATTCTGAGTGAATTAAGCCAGTCCCAAAGGGACAAATATCATATGTTCTCCCTGATCGGTGACAACTAATTGAGCACCAAAGGTGAAACCTATTGAAGTGAAATGGACACTATGAGACGGTGACTTGATCAGCTCTTGTGCTGACTGTTGTTGTACAATGTAATACTTTATCCATTTTAGTAATTTTTTTATTCTAGTACTATTGGTTGAACTCTGTAATTAACAAACAATTATTCTTAGGTGTTTAAATTTTAACTGAAAAGTGATCCCTGTGAAATATAAGAGTGGGAATAAGAGAGGGAGGAGATGTACAATTTGGGACATGCTCAATCGGAACTGCCCCAAATGATGGAGTTAGAAACAGGCCAGGGAATTCCAATACAATCCCATCAAGGTGGCATGTTCCAAGGCCATCTCACTTGTCAAAGTGATCAATTTCAGTTCACAATTGATCACACTGATAGGTCTAAGAGTCAAAGGGATCACACAAACAAGACTAGTGTCTTCTAATACTAACTGATAGAATCAAAAAGGGAGAGAATGATCCAACATGGGAAGCGAGATACACAGCAGACTCATAGAATGGCAGATGTCCTAAATAGCACTCTGGCCTCAGAATCAGCCCTTAACGCATTCAGATCTGGCTCAAGAGCCCATGAGAATATTCTAGGCATGGAAAGCCAAGACACTCTGTGAAAAAAAGAAGACCTAAATGAAAGATCTCTGTGAGTGAGATCCCAGTGGAACGAATGGGGCCATCAAAGAAGGAGGTACCTTTCTCTGAAGGGAGGAGAGAACCTCCACTTTGACTATGACCCTGTCGGAATAAGATTGAAGTCAGCGAACCCTAAAGGCTTCCATAGCCTTGGCAACTCATGACTAGAGCCTAGGGAGATTACTGATGCCATAAACAAGAGTGTCAAATTGTTAAATCAACTTCAGGAGTCACTGTGTACTTACGTCTCATGTGGGATCTGTCCTTAATGTGTTGTCCAATGTGAAGTAATGCTATAACTAGCACTGAAACAGTATTTTACACTTTGTGTTTCTGTGTGGGTGCAAACTGATGAAATCTTTACTTAGTATATACTGAATCAATCTTCTGTATATAGATAATTAAAAATGAAAAAAAAATCTTGGTGTTAAATTGGAAATTGCCTAGAAAATTAATCAATTTTTTAAAAAAATATATCATGTAGGATCTCTGTCCTTAATGTGCTATACATTGTGAATTAATACTATAACTAGTACTCCAACAGTATTTTTCACTTTGTGTTGCTATGTGAGGGCAAACTGTTGAAATCTTTACTTAATATAAAGTAAACTGATTTTCTGTATAAAAGAGAATTGAAAATGAATCTTGATGTGAAGCAAGGGGAGAGGGAGTGGGAATGGGGAGGGTTGCGGGTGGGGGGGAAGCAGTGGGGGGGAAGCCATTGTAATCTATAAGCTGTATTTTGGAAATTTATATTCTTTAAATAAAAGCGTTATAAAAAATGATGAGATTTACCAAGCCCAACCTTTGTGTCACCTTAACACTCCCATCACTGTGGAGTACTGAACAGAGATCCCTGGCCACAACCATCATACACCTCTAGGTATTCACTGAAAAAGCAGACACTCCTCTAATCCACAGAAAGGTGGTCCAAAGATAAAAGCCACCACAGCAAAAAACCAGAATAAAGCAATGAGTATCTCCACAAATGCCAAATAATAAACACACCAATTCAACATATAATAAGGAACACAACACAATACCCCCAAAAGAATATAAAACTTCAGTACTAGATTGTGAACATGAAGAGACTGAGGAAATGAAAGAAATAGAATTAAAAAAAATTGATCATAGGATTACTTGGAAGTAATCAGAAGCAAATGTATGAAATAATGAAATCCATACATGACATGAAAGAAAATTTCTCCCAGGATGTTGAAATCTTAGAGAAAGCAAAATTATCTTGGAAGAAAAGAATTCAATAGAACAAAGAAAATGCAGTGGAAAGTCTTAACAACAGAATCAGTGAAGCAGAAGCAAGAATATCCAACTTAGAAGACAAATCGTAAGAAATTACACAGACATTCAAGAAACAAGAAGAAGAAATTAGAAAGCAAAAAAACACCATCACAATCTACAGAATACTTAAACCACTCAACATACGGGTGCTAGGAGTTCCTAAATCATGGAGAAAGCCAAAGGATTAGGAGGTCTTTTTAGTGAAATAATAACAGAAAACTTCCCTATATAGGAGAAAGAAAGGGGCATTAAATGACAAGAAGCACACAGAACTCCTAATAGATATGACCAGAAAAGATCTTCAGCACAACACATTGTAACTGAACTCTCCACAATAAAACATTAAGAAATGATTCTAAAATATACATGGGAGAAATGCTAGATTACTTTCAGAGAATCTCCAATTAGACTCACACATCAGACTTCTCATTACAAACCCGACAGGCTAGGGGAGAATGGTGAGATACATTCCAAGTTTTTTTTTTAAGATTTATTTATTTACTTGAAAGCCAGTTACACAGAGAGACAAGGAGAGGCAGAGAGAGAGGAAGTCTTCCATCCACTGGTTCACTCCCCAATTGGCTGCAATGGCTGGAGCTGTGCTGATCAGCAGCCAGGAATCAGAAGTTTCTGGGTCTCCCATGTGTGTGAAGGGTCTCAAGGACTTGGGCCATCTTCTACTGCTTTCCCAGGCCACAGCAAAGAGCTGGATCAGAATTGAAGCAGCTAGGACTCAGACTGCTGGCACTGCACGTGGTGGCTTTGTTCGCTATGCCACAGTGCTGGCCTCAATTTCAAGTTTTACGAGAAAAAACTGTCAATCTAGAATATAAATGTGAAATAAAGACCTTCCAATACAAACAGAAATTGAAAGAATTTCTTGCAACTCATACAGCCTTACAAAAGATGCTTAAAGATGTGCTACACACAGAAATACAGAAAGACAGCCATCATTATGAAGGAATATGAAGAAAGAAAATCTCTCAATAAAAGTACAAAAGAAATCCAAATTATTCAACAGCAATATTTATGGAAAAATGGCAGGGCCAAATCATTACCTTTCAATAGTCACCTAGAGTGGAAATGGCCTCAACTCTCTAGTTAAAAGACAGATACCGGCTGAATGGATTTTTTAAAAATTCCCATATATTTATTGCCTACAAGAAACACAACTCACCAACAAAGATACAAGCAGACTGAAAGTGAAGGAGTAGAAAACGATATTCCATGTCAACAGAAAGCAAAAAAGGGCAGATGTTCTCATCCTAATATCAGAGAAAATGGACTTTAACACAAAAACTGTCAAAAGATACAAAGAAGAGCACTATGTAAGGATTAAGTGGTCATTTCAACAGGAAGATGCAACTATTATAAATGTATATGGCCCTAATTATAGGGGACCTGGCTATTTAAAATAAATGTTAAGGGATCTAAAGGGATACATAGACTTAAATACAATAGTAATGGAGGACCCAATACCCCACTTTCAGCAATGGGCATATCAGACAGAAAATTAGCAAGGACACAACAGAGTTAAATGACACTACACACTAAAGAGACCTAACAGATATCTACATCATTTTTCATTCTACAGTTACAGAATACACATTTACTCACCAGTATATGGAACTTGCATTAGGATTGGATGCACATTGGGCTGTAAAGCAAGCTTCAGCAAACTCGAACAAATTGCAGTCATACCATGCATCTTTTCAGACCACAAAGGAATGAAGCTAGAAATTAGCTACTCAGTATTCTCTAGAACTTAAGAAAGCACATGGAGACTGAACAACATGCTCCTGAATGAACTGTGGGTCATTGAAAAAATCAAAAGAGAAATAAAAAAATTTCTGGAAAAAATTGAAGATGACAATACAACATATCAAAACTTATGACATACAGCAAAAGCAGTGTCAAGAGGAAAGTTTATGGAAATTGATGCCTATATCAAGAAATTGGAAAGGCACCAAATAAAAGAGCTATCAATGCATCTCAAAGATGTTAAAAAACAACAGTAAACCAAATGCAAAAATATTAGGAGAAAAAAGAAACAAGTAAAATTAGAGAATAAACAAAATTGAAACAAAAATATAAAAGATCAGCAAATCGAAGAGGTAGTTTTTTTTTTCAAAAAAATAAACAAAATTGACAAACCATTGGCCCACATTACCAAAAAAAGGAAAGAGAAGAGCCAAATCAATAAAATTAGATATGAAAATGGAAATGTAACAACAGAACCATAAAAATAAAATGATCATGGGGCCAGCACCACTGCACAGTAGGTTAATCCTCTGCCTGCAGCGCCAGCATCCCATATGGGCGCCATTATTAGTCCTGGCTGCTCTACTTCCAATCCAGTTCTCTGCTATGGCCTAGGAAAGCAGTAGATATGCCCATGTCCTTGGGTCCCTGCAGTCACTTGGGAGACCGGGAAGAAGCTCCTGGCTCCTGGCTATGGATCGGCACATCTCTGGCTGTTGCAGTCATTTTGCCATTTGTGGATGGAAGACCTTTCTCTCTGTCTCTCACACTTTCTGTAAATCTACCTCTCAAATTAATAAATAAAATCTTTAAGAAAAAAGAAAAAAAAGAATCATCAGAAATTACTACAAAAAGATGTAAGCCAATAAACTGGGAAACCTAGAAGGAATGGATAAATTCCTGTATACATACAACCTACCTAAATTGAGCCAAGCAGACAAAGGAAACCTAAAGAGACCCTTAACCAAGACAGAATTTGAATCAACAATAAAGACCCTCCTAAGGTACCTTTCTCTGAAAGGAGCAGAGAACTTCCACTTTGATTATGGCCTTGTCTAAATAAAGTCGATTTTGAATTCAAGAGGCTACCATAGCCTTGGCAGCTCATGACAAGGTAGTTACTGATGTCATAAATAAGAGTGTCAATTGTTAAAGAAACAATGAGAGTCACTGTGCACTTACTCCCCATGTAGGATCTCTATCCTTAATGTATTATACTAAACAAATTAATGATAAAACGAGTATTCAAACAGTACTTTATACTTTGTATGTCTGTGTGGGTGCAAACTGTTGAAATCTTTTATTAGTATATACTAAGTTGATCTTTATATAAAGATAATTTAAAACAAATCTTAATGATGAATGGGATGGGAGAGGGAGTAGGAGATGGGATGGTTTGCAGGTGGGAGGGTGGTTATGGGGGGAATACAGCTATAATCCAAAAGTTGAAAAGCCCAGGACTAGATGTCTTCTCTGCTGAATTCTATCAGACATTTAAAGAAGAAATACTTCCAGTATCCTAAAGCTATTCAAAACATTTGAAAGGGAGAAGAGGCCAGCACTGTGGTTTGCAGGTAAAGCTGCTGCTTGAAGTGCCAGCATCCCATATGTGTACCGGTTTGAGTCTCGGCTGCTCCACTTCTGATCCAGCTTTGTGCTATGGCCTGGAAAAGCAGTAGAAGATGGCCAAAGTCACTGGGCCCCTGCACCTTCATGGGACTTGAAAGAAGCTCCTGTTTCCTGGTTTTGGATTGGTGCAGCTCTAGCCTTGCAGCCAACTGAGGAGTTATCCAGCAGATGAAAGATTTCTCTCTTGCTCTGCTTCTCCTTCTCTGTTTACCTCTTACTTTCAAATAAATTAATAAATCTTTTAAAAAAAGAGAATCCTCCAAAATTCTTTCTATGAAGCCAGTATCACCTTAATTACTAATTTTGAATGAGATGCTAGAGAGAGAGAGATAGAGAGAGAGCTATAGACCTATTTCCCTGATGAACATAAATGCAAAAATCCCCACCAAAATTCTAGCCAATCAAATCCAATGCACCAGAAAGATCATTTACCCGGACCAAGTGTGATTTATCACTGTTATGCAGGGATGGTTCAACATTAACAAATAAATCAATGTGAAACATTACATTAACCAACTGATTAACAAAAACCACATGATTATCTCAATAGATGCAGAGGAAGCATTTGATAAAATATGACATCCTTTCGTGATGAAAACTCTATGCAAATTGGGTAGAGAATGAATTTTCTTCAACACAATCAAGGTCATCTAACAAACCCATGGCCAGCATCCTATTGAAAGGGGAAAAGTTGGATGCTTTCCCACTTTGATCAGGAACCAGAAGGATACTCACTCTCACCATTGCTATTCAACATAGTCTTGGAAGTTCTAGCCAGAGCCATTAGGCAATAAGGAGAAATCAAAGGGATACAAATTGGGAAGGAGGAAGTCAAACTATCCCTATAAGCAGAAGACATAATTCTGTATATAGGGGATCCAAAAGACTGCACTAAGAGACTATTGTTACTCATAGAAGAGCTTGGTAAAGTAGAAGGATATAAAATCAACACACAAAAATCAACAGCCTTTGTAAACACAGAAAAATCCATGGTGAGAGAGAACTTCTAAGACCAGTCCTATTTGTAATATCTACAAACAAAATCAAATAACTTGGAATGAATTTAATCAAGGATGTCAAAGATCTCTTCAATGAGAATTACAAAACACTAAAGAAAGAAATAAAAGATATAAAAAATGGAAAAATCTTCCATGTTAAGGACTGGAAGCATCAATGTCATCAAAATGTCCATACTTCCAAAAGCAATATACAGATTCAATGCAATACCAAAATCCCAAGAATTTTCTTCTCAGAAAAAATGGTGCTGAAATTCATATGGAAACACACGATGCCCCAAATAGCCCAAGCAATCTTATTCATCCAACAGACAGGCAGAGATATCACAATAGCAGATTTCAAGAAATACCATAGGACAGTTTTAATCAAAATGGCCTAATACTGGTACAAAAACAGATTGATAAATTAATGGAACAGAATAGAAATGCCAGACATCAATCCAAGCATCTACAACCAACCTATATTTGACAAAGTAGCTAAAACCAATCCCTGGAGCAAGGGCAATGTCTTCTTAAACAAATGGTGCTGGGAAAATTGGATTTACATGCAGAAGTATCAATCAGGAACTCTATGGACTTACTTCTAAGGTTACAGCTTAAAAATTTGCCATAGGACCCCACAATTCCTAAAGGTAGGTGGTAAAAATAATATCTTAAGGGGCCAGCGCCGTGGCTCACTTGGTTGATCCTCTGCCTGCAGCGCCGGTATCCTGTTGGGTGCCAGGTTCTAGTCCTGGTTGCTCCTCTTTCAGTCCAGCTCTCTGCTGTGGCCCAGGAGGCATTGGAAGATGGCCCAAGTGTTTGGGCCCCTGTACTCACATGGGAGACCAGGAGGAAGCACCTGGATCCTGGCTTCGTATCAGCGCAGTGCCGGCCATAGTGGCCATTTTGGGGGTGAACCAACGGAAGGAAGACCTTTCTCTCTCTCTCTCTCTCTCTCTCTCTCTCTCTCTCTCTGTCTATAACTCTACCTGTCAAATAAAAAAATAAAAAAAAATACCTTAAGTGTTAAATTTTTTCAATTTCAATTATCTTTATATACAGAAGATCAATTTAGTATATACTAAGTAAAGATTTCAACAGTTTGCACCCACACAGAAACATAAATCATAAAGTACTGTTTGAGTACATATAGTTATAGCATTAATTCACATTGTACAACACATTAAGGACAGAGATCCTACATGAGGAGTAAGTGCACAGTGACTCCTGTTTTTGACTTAACAAATAGACACTCTTGTTTATAGTGTCAGTAATCACCTGATGCTCTTGTAATGAGTTGCCAAGGCTATGGAAGCCTTTTGAGTTCGCCGACTCTGATCTTATTTAGACAAGGTCATAGTCAAAGTGGAAGTTCTTTCCTCCCTTCAGAGAAAGGTAACTCCTTCTTTGGTGGCCTGTTCTTTCCTTAAGTGTTAAATTTGATCATATGGATTGGTTATGTGTCTGGTAATAATAATAGATAGAATCAAAAAGGACTGAATGCTCCAACATGGGAAGCAGTTTACACACCAGATTCATAGAATGACAATAGCTTTAAGTAGCACTTTTATCTCAGAATCAGCCCTTAAGACATACAGAGCTAACTGTAAAGCGCACAAGAGCATTTCAGGCATGGAAATGTACTACATGAATGATCTCTGTGAGTGAGACCCCAATGGAAAGAAATTGTCATCAAAGAAGGATGTTCTTTTCTCTGAAGGGAGGAGAGAACTTCCACTTTGCTTATGGGCTTGTCTAAATACTGATGAAGTGTGTGGATTCAAAACCTTTCCACAACCTAGGCAGCTCATGTCAAGTGCCTCAGATTACCACTGATGTTATATATAAGAATGTGAATTGTGAAATTAACAATAGGTGTCACTGTGTACTAACGTCCCATGAAGGACCTCAGCCCTCAAAGATTTGTATTATAATTATGTCTAAATGCTCACAATAGGTATATCATTATTGGGTGCTTCTTAAAGGTAATAAAGTTTCCTAAAAAAAGGAATTAAAAAATTAACTTCAAGATGCAAAAAATAATTGATGAATGAAATCTTTAAGGACACACACAAAACTGGAAGTATTCCTGGCTCATGAATAGGAATAATAAATATCATTAAAATGCCTATACTACATAAAGCAATCTTCAGATTCAATGCAATCCCTATCAAAATACCAATGATATTCTTTACAGAATTAGAAAAAAATGCTAAAATTCATATGAAATCACAAAATACTCTGAGATAAAAAAAGACTCAGTGATCCTGAGCAAGCAAAATCAAACTAAAAGCATCACAATAATGTGACTTCAACGCATACTACATAATTATAGTATTTTAAAAAGCTTAGCATTGGGCTGGAGCCGTGGCTCAATAGGCTAATCCTCCACCTTGTGGCGCCGGCACACCAGGTTCTAGTCCTGGTCAGATGCCGGATTCTGTCCCGGTTGCCCCTCTTCCAGTCCAGTTCTCTGCTGTGGCCTGGGAGTGCAGTGGAGGATGGCCCAAGCGCTTGGGCCCTGCGCCCACCTGGGAGACCAGGAGAAGCACCTGGCTCCTGCCATCGGATCAGCGTGGTGCGCCGGCTGCAGCGGCATTGGAGGGTGAACCAATGGCAAAAGGAAGACCTTTCTCTCTGTCTCTCTCTCTCACTGTCCACTCTGCCTGTCAAAAAAAAAAGCAGCTTAGCATTGGCATAAAAATGGATACATAGATCAATGAAGTAGAGAGCCCAGAAATCAATCCATGTATATACAGTAAACTAATTTTTCAAAAAGTGCTCAGAAACCTGCAGTGGAGAAAGGACAAACTCTTCAACAAATAGTGCTGGCAAAACTGAATGAAATTAGATACATTCTGCTCACCATACACAAAAATCAACATAAGGATTGCAGGCCTAAATTTAATAACTGAGACTATGAAGTTACAGGAAAAAAATTTAAGGGAAACACTCTAAGACATTAGCATAGCGGGGATGGTGCCATGGCTCACTTGGTTAATTCTCCGCCTGCAACGTCGGCATCTTGTATGGGTGCTGGGTTCTAGTCCATGTTGCTCCTCTTCCAGTCTAGCTCTTGGCTATGGCCCGGGAAGGCAGTGATGGATGGCCCAGGTGCTTGGGCCCCTGCACCTGCATGGGAGACCAGGAGGAGGCACCTGGCTCCTGGCTTCGGATTGGCGCTGTGCCGGCCATGGCAGCCATTTGGGGAGTGAAACAATGGAAGGAAGACCTTTCTCTCTGTCTCTCTCTGTCTATAACTCTAACTGTCAAATATAAAAAAGACATTGGCATAGGGGAAGACTTCTTGGATAAGACCCTCAGAGCATAGGCAACAAAAACAAAACCAAACATATTGGACTATGTCAAGCTCAGAAGCTTTTGCAGAGCAAAGGAAATGATCAATAGAGTAAAGAGACATCCAACAGAATGGGAAAACTAGTTGCCAGCTACCTATCTGCCAAAGGATTAATATTCTGAATATATCAGCAACTTAAACTGAACAACAATAACAACAACAATCCAGTTAAGAAATAGGCAAATGACTTCAATAGACAATTCTCAAAAGAAGAAATACAAATGCCAACAAATATAAGAAAAAATGCTACCACTATCCATCAAGGAAATGCAAATCATAACCACAATGATATATCACCTCACCCATAAGAATGGCTAAAACCCAAAACAAAGAATAACAAATGCTGGCTAGAACATGGAAGAGTGGGAAGATTTATACACTGCATGTGGGAACATACATTAGTGCATCCAAAGTAGAAAACAGTGAAGATTTCTTTAAAAAACTAGAAATAACTTGCCATATGATTAGCAATCACTACTGGGTATATACCCAAAAGATGTGTATACATTGTATAATGCCTATACATTGTATAATAGAGATACCCACACCATGATGTTTAGAGCAGCACTGTTCACAATAGCTAAAATTTGGAATGAATGATGGTATTCATCATTAGATGAATGGATAATGAAAATATGGCATATATACACAGTGAAATACTATTTAGCTATAAACAAAAAAAACTCTACCATTTGAAGTAAAATGGATGTAACTGGAGGACGTGAGTGACATAAACTGGACATTGATAAACAAATACCTCATATTCTCCCTTATATATGGGTGCTAAAATTTTAAAAATGAATGAAAAAAGGAAAATAATGCCAGTATATATATATATATATATATATATATATATATATATATATATATATATATATTTCTGCAAATATAGTTCTGTGAAACTTTTTTTTATACCTTTGTTAAAAAAAACAGGCTGGTGCTGCGGCTCTATAGGCTAATCCTCCGCCTTGCGGCGCCAGGCGCCAACACATGGGGTTCTAGTCCCGGTTGGGGCACTGGATTCTGTCCCGGTTGCCCCTCTTCCAGGCCAGCTCTCTGCTGTGGCCAGGGAGTGCAGTGGAGGATGGCCTAAGTGCTTGGGCCCTGCACCCCATGGGAAACCAGGAGAAGCACCTGGCTCCTGCCTTTGGATCAGCACGGTGCACTGGCCACAGCGCGCCGGCCACGGTGGCCATTGGAGGGTGAACCAAAGGCAAAAGGAAGACCTTTCTCTCTGTCTCTCTCTCTCACTGTCCACTCTGCCTGTCAAAAAAAAAAAAAAAACTAAGAAAAGACAGAAGGATAGAAAAAAGGGCTGTGGGAAGGAGAAAAGGGAGGAAGGAAGGGATGGAGGAAGGAAATATCACTATGTTCTTAGAATTATGTCTTCAAACCATACTGAATCTGTTAAAAAATAACTAAACATTAAAAAAATTTTAAAAAGTGTTATTTATTTCAAATCAAAGTTGAGGGACAAAGAAAGGGATAGGGAGATATCTTCCATCTGCTGATTACTCAGGATGGCTTAAACAATGAGGAATGAACCAGGCTTCAGTCAGGAACTAGGACCTTCATCCAGTTTTCCCACATGGATGGTAGGGGTCCAAATACAATCTTCCACTGGTTTTCGCAGAACTAGAGAAGTAGAATTTGAACCAGACCCATATGGGATGGTGGCATTGACTTTACCTGCTATGCCACAATGCTGGCCCTGACATGATATGTTATTTCGGGGACTCAAAAGACTCCATTAAGAGACTATTAGGGGGACAGTGGTGTAGTGTAATAAGCTAAATCTCTGCCTGTGGGCAGAGGATCCTATATGTGCGTGGGTTTGTTTCCCGGCTGTTCTTCTTCCAATCCAGCTCTCTGTTATGGCCTGGGAAAGCAGTAGAAGATGATCCAAGTGTTTGGACCCTGACATTTAGGTGGGAGACCCAGAAGAAACCCCTGAATCCTAGCTTTGGATCTGCCCAGTTCCCATTGTTGAGTACATTAGGAGAGTGATCCAGAGCAGATGGAAGACCTTTCTCTCTCTCTCACTCTCTCTCAAATAAATAAAATCTTGTTTTTAAAGAGACTATTAGAACTGATAAAAAGTTGCAGGATATAAAATCAATACATACAAATCAATAGCATTCCAACAATGGTCTGGTTGGGAAAGAACTTCTAAGATCAGTCCCATTCAATAATAACTACAAAAAATACTTTGCAAAAAAATTTAACCAAGGGTGTGAAATCTCTACAATGAAAATTACAGAACTTGAATAAAAGAAATCTAAAACACCCACACAAAATTGGAAAAATCTGGGGCCAGTGCTGTAGTGAAGTATGCTGAGCCTCCACCTGTGGTGCCAGCATCCCATATGGGCATTGCTTTGTGCCCTGGCTGCTCCTCTTCTGATCCAGCTCTCTGCTTATGGCCTGGGAAAGCAGCAGAAGATCGTCCAAATGCTCGGGCCCATGTACCTATGTGGGAGACCTGGAAGAAACTCCTGGCTCTTGGCCTGGGCTCATCCAGCTCTGGGAGCAGTGTCCATTTGGGAAGTGAACAAGCAGATGGACGATCTCGCCAATACAAAGTCAGTAAAAATAAAGTAGACAAATGGGATTACAACAAGCAAAGAAGCTTCTGCACAGCAAAGGGAACCATTAACCATGTGAAGAGGAATCAACAGAATGGGAGGAAATAGTTGCAAATTATTTTCCCAATAAAAAATTAACATCAAGAATATATTACAAGGTCATGAAACTCAACAAATACAATCCATTTAAGAAATGGGAAGATGATATGAACAGGCAGTTTTAAAGTGGTGAAATATAAATACATACAAATAAATGAGCAACAGACACATGACAAAATGGATGGACATTATGTTAAGTGAGATAAGCCAGACACAGAAAGACAAATACTACATGTTCTCCCTTGTATGTGGACGCTAAAAGCAATACAAATCTGAACATAGAATAGTAATTGCTGGAGGTCAGGAGGCATAAGGGGCAACTTGGAGGTTGGATTACAGGTAATATAGCAAAATCAGACAGGTGAGAACCTAGTGTTACATAGCATAGTATGGTGTCTATAGTTTAGAATAATCTATTATATATTTTCTGAGCAGAGACAGAGATGATCTCCAAAGCTCCAATCATAAAGTAGTAACAAAGAGGAGGAAATGTTAATTAACTTGATTTGATCAGTATATACTGTCTACATAAATTGAAATTTCACACATTACTCTACACACACATATAATCACTGTTAATCAAAAATTTTACTGAAAAGTTACATTTAATTCAAAGGTAAGAAAGAACAAAAGAAAACTTTAAAAATTCAATAAATATTAAATGTTTGAGTGGTCTATTGTACAACATAATGATGATAGCTAATGATGTGTGGCTTTCTTTAAAACTGTTAAGATAGTAGATGCTAAGATTTCTCACCAAAAAATAAGTACATGAGATAATGTTGCATGTTAAATAACTCTACCTAGTCATTCTACAATCTGTATGTATTACAAAACAATATGCTATATTCTACAGATCTAAACAATTTTTGGCAATTATTTTTTACATGTTTATGAAAATTTTTTACCTGATATAAAAACTATACATATGAAGTGTATTGTGCACATGCTGTGTACTACTTCACTGAGTGTACTACAGTCAGCTCTTAGTGTCAGTGGTGAACCTTGTGTGGTTTTACTTTCATTTGGGGATCATGTACAGAACTGCATTGCTTAAGAGAGAGTTGCACATGTTAGCTACAGAGCCATCCCTAGGCATTATGAACTGGTAAGATAAGGACTAAACGGATGATCATAGCAATACTAGGTGGATCTAACACACCTTATGAGAAAGGTGTTTTCAAGCAGGAAGTTATTATTCCTGAGAGGTACCCATTTAAATCTCCTCAGATCTGATTTCTGACTCCAATCTATCCGCCAAACATTGATTCTGCTGGAAGAATTTGTCCAGATGTTTTCAAATTGCCACCAAAAGTGTCTAGAAACCATCCCTTATTGCAACTGTGTTGACTTCTATCCAGCTGCTCATGTCAGAACCCACCTCTGATGACCTGCTAATGGCTTATATTTCCTCAGAATTTAAATAAGCCAGTCTTCCTTAAGATTGCCAGACTGTGGACAAAATCAGAAGAATGAAGAGGAAGAGGTGCTTGATCATCTACCAGAAGTTGATGTTTCTGAAGTACGCAATTCAGCCCCAGAAAGGCAAACCATGCAGGTAGGAAATATAGAAAATTAATTTTACTTTAATGTTCAGGGGTTTGTCTAGCTCTACCTCAGTTGTAGTTAATATATTCTTTGTTGACTTAATCTAATTTGCCTACATCTCGATTTTTTTTTAATTTAGTGAGACAGTTTTTGTATCCTATAACAGACCCTGTATGTTTATGTATTTTGCTCTACATTAATTCTCTGCAGTTTTTTTTAACTTGTATATTAATGTTTTGAAACATTTTAAACATGGAAAATTATAATTTAATGTTGAAAAATTATACATGTGGTATATTATGTGATGTTTTGATACATATACATTGTATAATGTTCAAATCAGGGTAAACAAATCTATAAGTTGTTTTTTCTCCTAACCATCCATTTTATCCTAATATCCTTATTTGTTTCAATAAGGTGATTAACAAAATACCTTCTTAAATTGCTTTCAATTTTCTTTGTATGATGTTCACCTCCTCGTTCTTAACTTTCTGCCTAGTTTCTGATTAAGTAAACTAATTTTCTTTCTTTTCCTACCTTCCTTTTCCCATCTGCCAGCCCACTTGTCTCTCTCATTATCTCATTAGCATAATTCTCTTCCTTCCCTACAGGCCACTACTTTTATGAAATTATTGTTTCAAAATGTGTTTGATGTATTTCTGAATGTATATATATATATTTAATATTAAAAAAATTTTAAAATTGTATACAGTAGAAAAATAGCAAAACAAGTATATATCAGGTAATTTAGATAATACTTTAAATTCTTTGTATGAGTTATAATTTTTTATTAGAAGTATACTACTTTACTACTTTTATTTATCAAACTAGACATTTTTAAATGTTCTGATCTCTTTTATTTGCCACCTGAAGGAAAAATCTATTGCCATTGTCTAGAATTTTCCTTAGAGCTATTCGCATTTCTTTGTTTCTAAGGCTATAAACGATGGGATTAAGCAGTGGTGTTACCACCGTGTATGTCACGGCCATCAGCATGTCTTCATGGAATGTGTCACTCTCTTTGGGTCTCAGATAGACAAAGCAAGCAAATCCATAGTGTATGGACACCACAGTGAAGTGGGAGGAACAGGTCGAGAAGGCCTTATACCTTCCTTCTGTAGAGGGCATCTTCATAATTACGGTAATTATGAATACATAGGAAACCATAATTAAAACAAAACTGCCTAACAATACAAAGGCAGAGAGCACAAATATAGCTATTTCATGATAGGAAGTGTAATCACAAGCAAGGTGAACCACAGGTGCAATGTCACAGAAGAAATGCTGGATAGTGTTGGAATCACAGTAGGACAAGTTAAATACAATGGTGATGATGCACAGAGAAATTAGGAACCCAGTAATACAAGAGGCCATCATGAGTAGAAAGCAGACCATTTGGGTCATCAGGAAGGGATAACGCAGTGGGTTGTGGATGGCTGTGTAACGGTCATAGGACATAGCAGCCAAGATGAAGCAGTTATTGCCCCCCAAGCCAAAGAAGAAAAACATCTGTGTGGCACACTCAGGAAGAGATATGGTCTTGCTCTCTGAAAGCAGATCTGCTAACACGCGGGGGATGATCACCATAGTGGTGCAAGTTTCTGAGAGAGAGAGGCCAAAGAGGAAAAAGTACATGGGGGTGTGAAGGCTGTGACTGAGCTTGATGGCCAACATGATGGACACATTTGCAGCCAGGATGGTCAAATGGGAGAAGAAAATCACCACAAAGAGTAGACTCTGAAGGTCTGGGAAACTGGAAAACCCCCACAGAATGAACGTGCTCACTGTGCTGTGATTGTGCATCCTCCCAGTGCCCATGGGCCTTTTCCCACAGGTGCACAGGTGCTTAAGGGCAAGACTGAAACAACTGTAAAAAGCCTGTGCTTTGATGTCACCTGGACAAGGTCCCAGGACAAGTGTAGGGCAATTCTTAGTGAAGGAGCCTCAGGAAAGGGAGAAAATGCACCTGGCAGAAGTCAAGGTCAGGAGCCTTAATGATGAGGAGAATGATTCTGTGTGAGTCTGTATAAATGCAATAGGGTGAATCTTGGAATGTACCAAAAAATTGTTCTTTATCTCTCCTCTGACCAGGATCTGCAAGCAAGAGAGTAAATATTATTAAAATTCTCCTTCTCTCCCTCATCTATTGTTTTTCTTTATTTTAAAGATTATATATTTATTTGAAAGTCAGAATGAGAAAGTCAGAGAGAGAAGGAAAGAGAAGACAAAAGAATATGAGATTTTCCAACCACTGGTTCAGTACCCAAATGGCCACAATGGCCAGTGCTGAGCCAGGCCGAAGCCAGAGCACAAAATTCCTCCCTCATGTGTGCAGGGGCCCAAGTACTTGGGCTGCTGCTTGCTGCCTTCCCAAGCACATTAGCAGCAAGCTAGACTGGAAGTAGAATAACTGGGACTTCAACTTGGCCCTCTCATAGGATGCTTGTGTCCTGGGGAGCAGCTTAACCTGCTATGCCACAATGCTGGCCTCACTGGATTCTTTAATGCCTTATTTTTTTTAAAGATTTATTTATTTATTTGAAAGTCAGAGTTACAGAGAGAGGAGAGCAGAGAGAGAGAGAAGGATCTTCCATCTAATGGTTCACTCCCTTTGCCGCAATGGCCGGAGCTGCGCCAATCCGAAGTCAGGAGCCAAGAGCTTTTTCTGGGTCTCCCATGTGAGTGCAGGGGCCCAAGGAATTGGGCCATCTTGCACTGCTTTCCCAGGCCATAGCAGAGAGCTGTATCAGAAATGCAGCAGCTGGGAATTGAACTGGTGCCCATATGGGATGCCAGTGCTTCAGGCCACGGTATAATTTGCTGCGCCACAGTGCTGGCCCCTAATGCCACATGTTTGAGATAATTTCTTTGATCAAATGGTACATTGACACTCAGGAATACTTAATAAACTGTTAACTAATTGAATAAAATATATTTATGAATCATTTAAATAATTTAAAAAGAGTTCAACTATTTTTTAACATTTAAATAATTTGGAGAGATCAGTGAAAATTTCCAAAAGAACTGATATTTTTCTCAGTAGATCTCTTTACGTCAGAGCTCCTGACCATGCAGTGGTCCCAAGGGTGATAACTGTGAAAAGGACTGGACTAGATGAATGAATTTGACATGTGATTTTTCTGGGTTAATGTGTATGACAATGCAAGGGTATTCAAAAAATTCGTGGAATATGTATTATGAAAAATCATGCATGATTTTCAAAATATTTAGTGCCAATGTGAACTTATCTTTAAATTCCATTTTTCACAAATTTTCTGAAGAATGCTCATACTTAATAAGCAACTTAATAAGTTGTTAATTATGTCAATATTTTTAGTTTATAACAACTCATTAAAATTCTTTTAAAATTTGCCTAACAAAATAGTTTGAAATAATGATTCTGAAGGTACTAATTTCAGAATAGCATATTCTGGTCATATTCTGATCCATTTTGAGCTTTTAGCAGAACTCTAGGATATTTTCCAGAATTTTATTTATTTTCTAGAATTTTTTTTATTTTCTAGGATATATTTATTTTCTAGGATATTTTTAAGTGTTTTTTTTTTATTATGAACCTGAAAAGAATCCCCTAAAATTACTTAGACCAATTTTGCAAATTACATTTCTATTTCACTTATTTATCAAACATTTCATCCATGTGGGAGACGAGGGCAGAAAAGTTGTACGAAGACTTACCTCCTAAAAGGAAACCTGTTGAAGTGAAATGGACACTATGAGAAACAATGACTTGATCAGCCCTTGTCCTGTTGAGGAACAACTTACTATTTTATTCCTTTTAGTATATTTTTGTTATACTTAATTCCATTGGTTGTATTCTTTAATTAACACACAATTATTCTTACCCACTTAAAATTAACAAAAAAAAAAATGATCCCTGTTAAATATAAGAGTGGGAATAAAAGAAGGAGGAGATGTACAGTTCGGCACATGCTCACTCGGACTTACTTACACCTAATGGTAGTGCTACAAACGTGCCAGGGGATTCCAATTCAATCCCATCAAGGTGGCATGTACCAATGACATGTTATTAGTCAAAGTGATCAGTTTCAGTTCATAATTGATCATAATGATAGGATTAAGTGTCAAAGGGATCACATAAACAAGACTAGAGTCTGCTAATAATAACTGATAGAATTAAAAAGGAGAGAATGATCCAACATGGGAAGCGGGATACACAGAAGACTCATGGAATGGCAGATATCCTAAACATCACTCTGGTCTCAGAATCAGCCCTAAGGCATTTGGATATTGCTAAAAAGCCCATGAGAGTTTCGCAGGCATGGACGCCAAGACACTGTGGCAAAAAAATGACCTAAATGAAAGATCTCTGTGAGTGAAATCCCAGTGGAAAGAACAGGCCATCAAAGACAGTTCTTTTCTCTGAAGGGAGGAGAGAACTTCCACTTTGACTATGACCTTGTCTAAATAAGATCAGAGTTGGTGAACTCAAGAGGCTCCCATAGCCTTGGCAGCTCATCACAAGAGCATCAGGTGATAACTGACGTCATAAACAAGAGTTGTCAATTGTTAAATCAACAACAGGAGTCACTGTGCACTTAATTCTCCATGTAGGATCTCTGTCCTTCATGTGTTGTGCTATGCAAATTAACAGTAAAACTACTACTCAAACAGCACTCTATACTTTGTGTGTCTGTGTGGTGCAGTCTGTTGAAATCATTACTTAGTATATACTAAGTTGATCTTCTGTATATAAAGATAATTGAAAATGAATCTTGATGTGAATGGGATGGGAGAGGGAATGGTAGATGGGATGGTTGTGGCTGGGAGGGAGGTTATGGGGGGAAAAGCTGCCATAATCCAAAAACTGTACTTGAAAATTTATATTTATTAAATAAAATTTGAAAAAAAGACTTACCACTGAATTTTGATATTTAATTCAGTCTCTGTTGAAAGGAAAGAATTAAAGCAAGGATGGAAAACAAAGTGGCAGGGGAGAAACAGAAACACTGGCTGACAATTACTTTGTAGTATTTGCAAATACTAAGGGAAAAATGCAAAACAAAACTGTATTGTCAGTTGAAGAGTTGCTGTTTTCTATTTGCATTGTAGTTTTTGGCACACAATATAAGAGTAAGAGTTAGTCCAGCTAAGCAGCAGCCACTTAACACTGATAATGTGCTAGATGACACGCTGCAATTACACAGCAACGTCTTTGTAATACTCACAAGACTATGTTGTAGGAATTTTCATTCAGACCTTTCAAATGATTTAATCAAGGTACACAGTGATTAAGCGACTGTCAGGTCTCAAATTCTTCCAACATATATTCATTAAATACCCACGATTTGCCAGACAATTCTATGCATGGGAAATAGAACTTGGAACCAAACATGTAGGATCTCTGATGTATAGAGTACACGGCCAGAGTTTTTGCAGGCAAGGAAGCCCTCTCTGAGCGTTTACACAGAGAAGAGAAGAGATATGTGAGCAAAATATAAAGGGGTAAAGAATATAACAGGCACAAGGCACAATTCATAAAGACTCCAAGTTGAGAAACAAATGTACCCAAGCAATCTTCAACCAAGTTTTATATAGCTTATCATTGAGACCATTCCGTTTGGATTCTCTTTCATATAAAGGTTTCCTAGTTTATTTACCTCTAAAGAGAAATCTTTTCTATTCTTATTGCTTCCGCTATCAAAAAAAAAAAACACTCTCAAATTTCCTCTGGCACATTTCTAATGTCAGAATTCCTACAGGTATTGAAATGCAAGATGTTCAGAGTAGTGCTGTCAATATTCTCTCTCCTGTTTTTCCTATGTGAGTTAGTTCCAGATACCCAGGAGCTATCATGAGGCTCCATTTAACTCCTTTCTTATCTCTTTAACCAATGTCAGTTCCAATATTCCAGATGTTTACAAGCCCACATCATCAGCCCTTTCTTATTCCTTCTCCTATTGCCTTGGCTCTTTCCCACAGGTGAATATGGCACCCATCAACTATTCATTAGCTACTAGTCTCTTACATGTTCATTTCATTCATCATCTGTGGCCCAATATTAGATTCCTAAGGCAGGATATAAGTCAAAGACAACATCAAAAATAGAGTAAGCTGCTTATAGGAGAAAATCCAAATACCTCAGCATGAGGTGCAATGCTCTTCATCATCTGATACCAAGAGACTTCTGCCTCATTTTCCACCCTGTACCTCCACTTGCCCTATACTCAAAAGAGACAATATTACCCTTATCTTCCAAACACATCACAGTTCTTCACATTGCTTGGCCACCTTATAGGGTATTCTCTCTCCTTAAGTTTTCTCTCCTCTGTTTGACTTCCTATCAGACTTTCACACATTTTTTAAAAGATTTATTTAGAAGGCAGAGTTACAGAGAGAGATGGAGACACACACACACATACACAGATACCTCCTGCCAGTTGGTTCACTACCCAAATAGCCACACAGGCCGGAGCTAAGCCATCTCAGGCCCAGGGGCCAGGAGCTTCCTTGGGATCTCCCAGATGAGTGCAGAGGCCCTAGCACTTGTACCATCCTCTGCTGCTTTCCCAGGCACATTAGCAGGGAGCTTCTCAGAAGTAGGGCACCCAGGTCTCTAGCTGGCGCTCATATGGGATGCTGGTGCTGTAGGTGGGGCTTTACCTGCTCTGCCACAACACCAGCCTTGACTTTTACACATTCTTAAGGCCCTTGCTAAATTCATGTGACTCCTTATTCATATGGTTCATATTTTCTAGATTATAGGATCTGAATTAAAAACTCTAAGTAAAAATTCATTCTATTGTATCACTCATTTAGATTTTCCCAACAGTCTCTCTCAATGAGTTTTTTCATAACGTATTTCCGATCATGCAATATCACTTCATTATGGACTTCTTTGAATCCCCTTTGCTTACAAGCTAGATTATAGCCTTCTCAAGTGCTGGTAATCAATATGAGTTCAAGGTCTTTGTTCTGTCCTATTTATTGTTTCCAAGCCCCCTATATAAGGAACATTCCACTGGTTTTCAAACATTTCTTTTCAGGGTTTTCCTACTTTGTATTTCTCTAACTTGAAACATCCTTCCTGCCTTTCTCTGACTGCTCAAACATGACTTTCTTTTCTCTTCTTTCTTTTCTTTTTTGACAGGCAGAGTTAGATATTGAGAGAGTCAGAGATACAGGTCTTCCTTTCCATTGGTTCACCCCCGAAATGGCCGCTACGGCCAACGTGCTGCGCCAATCCGAAGCCAGGAGCCAGGTGCTTCTTCCTGGTCTCCCATGCAGGTGCAGGGCCCAAGCACTTGGGTCATCCTCCACTGCCTTCCCAGGCCACAGCAGAGGGACTGGAAGAGGAGCAACTGGGACAGAATTCGGCGCCCCGACCGGGACTAGAACCCGGGGTGCTGGCACCATAGGTGGAGGATTATCCAAGTGATCCATGGTGCCGGCCCCAAACATGGCTTTCTTAAAAGATCATTCCAACATCACTTGCCCTGGGAAGCCTCCTGGTTGCATGAGTCATTTCTTCTGCCAGATTCACATCAGTTTTTCATTGTTGCTCAGATTTTAATATTTTTGACTAGTTTTAACCATCTATATAGTTTGTAGATATAATTCTAAGAATATGATATTCCCTCCTTCCTCCATCTCTACCCTTCTCTCCCTCCTTTCCTCTCTTTCCCTCCGTCTCTCCTTCCTTTTCTTCTTTTTCTTTCTCTTTTGTTTTTGAGATAATATACTTTAAATTTACATTACAGAAAAAGGCTTGGCCGGCGCCGTGGCTCAACAGGCTAATCCTCCGCCTTGCGGCGCCGGCACACCGGGTTCTAGTCCCGGTCGGGGCACCGGATTCTGTCCCGGTTGCCCCTCTTCCAGGCCAGCCCTCTGCTGTGGCCCGGGAGTGCAGTGGAGGATGGCCCAGGTGCTTGGGCCCTGCACCCCATGGGGAGACCAGGAAAAGCACCTGGCTCCTGGCTCCTGCCATCGGATGAGCGCGGTGCGCCGGCCGCAGCGCGCCGACCGCGGCGGCCATTGGAGGGTGAACCAACGGCAAAAGGAAGACCTTTCTCTCTGTCTCTCTCTCTCACTGTCCACTCTGCCTGTAAAAAAAAAAAAAAAAAAAAAAAAAGGCTTAATATTTAAACCAAATAAGAAGATTAACAAACAAAAATAAAGACCCTATGTTAGTGGGAATATGGACAATGGCTATAAAAATAACTGAATGCAAAATGACCATTACATACATGCACAATAAATTTTAAAGTAATCTATTGTTGTTATTTAAAACAAGCTTGACTGCTATACTAGACAGGGCCAATACTTGTTTTAAAATGTTGACTCAAATCTTATGGCCTAACCTAATAAAACTAGATTTTTACTAGATTAGTGAAATGGTTATAGGAAAAAGAGAGAATTTAATGCTCTCCTGAAAGTCTTCTACAATTATTACCTAAGTTTATTTACTAACTCCTCTCCAAAATATTCTTTTATTTATTTTACTTCCATATACACCAAAGATAGTTAACTAATCTCTAAAGATATTTTAAGAATAATGTTGCAGTGGCCAGCACTATGGCACAGCAGGTTAAAGCCCTGGCCTGAAGTGCCAGCATCCCCTTTGGGCACCAGTTCTAGTCCCGACTACTCCTCTCCCAATCCAGTTCTCTGCTATAGACTGGGAAAGCAGTAGAAGATGGCCCTAGTCCTTGGGCTGCTGCACCCACATGGGAGACCTGGAAGAGGCTCCTGGCTCCTGGCTTGTATTCGGCACAGCTCCAGCCATTGTGGCCATCTAAGGAGTGAACCAGCGGATAGAAGACCTCTCTCTCTATCTCTACCTCCCTCTGTAACTCTGTTTTTCAAATAAATAAAATTAATGCATAGGAGCTTTCCTCATTGGTGCTTATCAAATATACAAACAGTAAACAAATAAGCAAACATAAAAGGTAGCAGAAGTTATCAGAACTCCGCTAGTGGTTACTTAGAGCCTAGGAGATTAAAAACTAATACTGTTGCTCTTATACACTACCTATACTTTTTGTAGTATCAAATCATACTTCCTGTATAAAGTCTTCTATTAAGGGGCACATCAGAATTGTCAGGAGAGTTTTAATCTAAACAATTTATCTCCATCCACACTCACCACAAACTCTGGCAAGTCTCTCCAAGGAGAGTAATCTGCAGGATATCAGATATGTAGAGTTTACATAATCTTAATTAGTGATTTTGTTTAAGAACTTGATTTTTATAATGTTTTTATATATGTTGATAGTAAACTCTGCTTTCTCATATCATTCAAGTACAGTAATTAAAGAAAAAATATCAGAACATTATTTCTATTCTTTCCAACAAATCTGGCAGCTACCAGAGAACAAGATGCCTATAACATTGTGGCTACCCATCTGCTTTTTTGGCTCAAGCCTTATCCTCTTTTTAAACCTGGCTTCTGCCTTGATTTGCTATCCTCATCTCCGCCCTCCGATCTTACTCATACAGTTCTTGGGCTTCCCTCCCTCTCAACCATAAGACATTGACAACATTCTTATTTTCCAGCTTACCTATGTCCATAGTTTCTTCAGGAACTTCTAACAACTTATAAGAATTCACAGGTACTTGATTATCAGAAGATAAAGAGTGTTCATTTTAAAGTTGAAAAAAACCTCGAATGTTTCCACCTTTAAAACAAGGAGGAAGGCAGACATTTACACTTGCTTTCCCCTTTAGTGTTTCCTGACTCTGGATCCTCACTCAAACTTCTGCTAATGCAGATGCTGGCAGGCAGCCGTGATGGGTCAAGTAATGGGTTCCTGCCACCCATGTGGGGGACCTTGTCACCCTGCCAAGTTCTGCTTTGGCTCTGGCCAAATCCTGGCCATCACAGGCTTTGGGAGTGAAGCCTCTCCATTATCTTTTCTTCTGAGCTAGTGGGTGGGAGCACTGTCTGTCTGTCTGCCTCTAATTTTGCTAAATAAAAAAAAACTAAATTATAGATAGACACATAAATAAATAGAAGGATAATGAACTACCCTTCAGTCTCTTAAAATTAAGGGGTAATTAAACTATGGGATGAATTTTCAGTCCTATAACTCAGGAGTGGCTTTTTGCAGTTCGTCTTGTGATTTCCCACTCCTTATAATCCAGGGTTAAGTTTTAAGACAGTATTCTCCTTTTTAATGTCTGATGAGTTCCCTCTGAAATGAGAGTCTCATAGCAGGTCCTGTCTTTTCCATTCCTTAAAGGTAGAGTTCAGTCCAATCAAGATTTTAATTGGAGTCCTGGGGCCAAGAACATAATTGTCTTGAAACCTCTGTCTTCTGCATTCATATCTTTGCTTCAATGTGATATCCACAAAAATGCTTTTAAAACCTTGACACATGACAGAGACTTACTGGTATGTTTGTCTATATTATTTCGCGTAACAGTAGAAATGATTGAAAGTCTACTTATTAACAGTATTATGTTAGAATGTAGAATTCCCCTGGGCATCTTTTATTTCATCATACAACTTAATTCATAATTCTGAAAGATTTCCAAGTCTCCCAGGTCCCTTCTACCCAGTTTATAGAACAAGGAATTGTAGTGTCATGAGAAGCAATAGCCTAGGGATAGTAAATAAGGTTGATAGGAAAAAAAATACCCAGTATGATCACTGGGACTGCTTTCTCATGGGAGAAACCTCTGTTGTACAGGACCTTACTGGAAAAATAGCCATTTTTAACCAAATGCTGTTACTGTACTGACATTCTTGATATACACGAATGGTTCATAATTGCCCTTTCATCTTCCTGCCAAATTCCTTACTATCTGAACTATCAAATTCACCTCCAATATTTGCCCTCATAATCTTAATTTCTCTGGCAATCTAGTCAACATTCTATATTATATTTCTTTTTCTGTCTGAAAAGGTCTTTTCTTGACTTAATCCTTGCACAATCTTGTCCATATTTCAGTTTAATACAAATGCAATGTCACCAAAGAAGCCCCTTGCCTGCCTAAAATATGAAACCAAGACAGAAAGTACAGTCATTATAAAGGAATGTGTGAACATTTATTTTGAATACTTCCAGTAGGAACCAGAATATCCACACAGATGTGGTACAGAAGTCTAGGTAGTGGTCTATAATGATAAATTTGGAATTCATAAAACACATATTTATTTGAAAGGCAGTGACTAAAAGAGAGGGAAGGAGAGACAAAGATATCCCATATACTTGTTCACTTTCAAGATGACCACAACAGCCAGAGCTGTGCCAGGCCAACCTAGGAACACAGAACTCCATTCAGGTCTCCATGGTAGGGTCCCAGACCAACATCTGCTGGGTTCCCAGGCACATTAACAGGAACCTTGATCAGAAGCAGAGCAGCTGGGACTTGGACAATCACTCTAATACAGGACTCTGGTGGCACATGTGCCTTAAACTGTTGCAGTATAATGCCAGCCTCAACATATGGAGGAATATGCAATCAGAAATCTGTATGTTTTGATCTTTTTTTCTGGTAATACTTCTTTTTTTAAATGAACAATTTAATTTTAAAAACAAATACGAGCTATTGATTCACTCTTTCCATCTTGACAGTCTACCTGTAGTATAACTACCAGTTAAAGACATACATCTTTATATACTGTTAGTTCCAAGTTAAAAAATTCATAGAAAGGAGTATTAAAACAGCTCCAGAAATACACTAATGATAAAAATATCTGTCGAAAGAATAACATGTATTTTGTCTTAACTGGAAAAACGAGAAGATTGGTCTGTGTAGGGAAATGCACATACTGGAGTGTCAGATATGAAGACTTTAGAGTAGGAATCTATACGACTTAAATCTCTACTATTTCCTGAATAAAAATGATATCTTATAATATATAAACTTTATAGTGAAGACACCAACCTCAGCTGGCTCTATTCCTTGCTCACTATAACCTTAAATGTGTCTGAAAAACTTGGGATAAAAGAAGAAAAATAAATCACACATAATATTCTAATTTCTGTGGCTACATTAGGTGTGGGTTTGGAATAAAAAATCCTTGAAGTTTACATATAAAGTCTGTGGCTTTTCTGAATCAAACTCCCTGAGTCAATCTCGGGGAGTTGAGTCAATCTCAGGGTTGAGAGAGGAAATAGGGGATTATAAAATCACAAGAATGCAGACATATCTAGGATCCTTTTCCTTCTGGATCCACACTTCCTTCAGGGAACTCTCATTGCAAATGTTCTCTGCCATTTGCTACACAAGTATGATATTGTCTTCTGACACAGAGTAAATCACCCAAATTCAATTGAGATTTCAAAAGTAACCAGGTATGTTAGCAGTGTAAACATCATGACTAAACAACTCATTATACAGACTGAAAGAAAAACAGTATACGTCAGCAGTGCGAGCATCAGATGAGTGGCTTTGTTTGGAGGCATTGTTTGAACTAGTACCCAGAATCTAAGATTTTGGTCATCAGCAACTTATCCAAAGATTCATGGGCCAAAAGCCAAGAAACATCTTCTACTACTGATGTATGCCCTGTAAAGCTAATCTTTTTTTTTTTTTTTTTTTTTTTTTTTTTTTTTTTTTTACAGGCAGAGCGGACAGTGAGAGAGAGAGAGAGACACAGAGAGAAAGGTCTTCCTTTTTTTTCCCGTTGGTCCACCCTCCAATGGCGGCTGCGGCTGGTGCACCATGCTGATCCGAAGCCAGGAGCCAGGTACTTCTCTTGGTCTCCCATGTAGGTGCAGGGCCCAAGGACTTGGGCCATCCTCCACTGCACCTCCAGGTCACAGCAGAGAGCTGGACTGGAAGGGGAGTGACCAGGACAGAATCTGGTGCCCCTACTGGGACTAGAACCTGGTGTGCTGGCACCGCAGGCGGAGGATTAGCCTATTGAGCTGTGGCACTGGCCCTGGAAAAATAATCTTAACATCCACTACATTTCCTTCCTTTGGAGTAGCACTGATGTTTACTTCTCCTGTTTACTTCTGTTTACCCCTGTTTACTTCTTCATGGCTGATCTTGATTTCTATTTGAATTTTTCCACTAATCAAACCAAAATCTTTTCACTGTTGTAGTAAGAATTATCAAAGTGAGCATCAGCATTAGGGAGCTGCACACTGGCTATTTCAATAGGTGGCTTTTGATCAGCTGATGCATATGTCTCCAGGAAAGAAGATGAATGCTGAAATCTCTTCCTTGTGGTCTGGTTACATCTTGAAGGCCCGTGCCGTTAGGCTGGGCCACTCCAGTGTATGTGTCATCATAAAATCATAAGGAAACTGATCACTTTGACTAGTGAGATGGCATTGGTACATGCCATCTTGATGGGATTGAATTGGAATCCCCTGGCACATTTCTAACTCTACTGTTTGGAGCAAGTCAGATTGAGCATGTCCCAAACTGTACATCTCCTCCCTCTCTTATTCCCATTCTTATATTTAACAGGGATCACTATTCAGTTAAATTCAAACACCTAAGAATAACTTTGTGTTAATTAAAGAGTTCAACCAATTGTATTAAGTAGAACAAAAAAAATTACCAGATAGGATAAAGTATTAAGTTGTTCCTCAGCAGTCAGGACAAGGGCTGATCAAGTCATTGTCTCTCATAGTGTCCATTTCACTTCAACAGGTTTCCCCTTTGGTGCTTGGTTAGTTGTCACCATTTAGGGAGAACATATAATATTTGTCCCTTTGGGACTGGCTTAATTCACACAGCATGATGTGTTCCATTTTGTTGCAAATGACCAGATTTCATTGTTTTTGACTGTTGTATAGTATTCTATAGAGTATATATCCCATAATTTCTTTATCCAGTCTACTGTTGATGGGCATTTGGATTGGTTCCAGGTCTTAGCTATTGTGAATTGAGCTGCAATAAACATTAAGGTACAGACAGATTTTTTGTTTGCCAATTTCATTTCCTTTGGGTAAATTCCAAGGAGTGGGATGGCTGGGTTGTATGGTAGGGTTATGTTCAGGTTTCTGAGGAATCTCCAGACTGACTTCCATAGTGGCTTTACCATTTTGCATTCCCACCAACAGTGGGTTAGTATCCCTTTTCCCCCACATCCTCGCCAGCATCTGTTGTTGGTAGATTTCTGTATGTGAGCCATTCTAAATGGGGTGAGGTGAAACCTCATTGTGGTTTTGACTTGCATTTCCCTGATTGCTAGTGATCCTGAGCATTTTTTCATGTGTCTGTTAGCCATTTGGATTTCCTCTTTTGAAAAATGTCTGTTGAGGTCCTTGGCCCATTGCTTAAGTGGGTTGTTTGTTTTGTTGTTGTGGAGTTTCTTGACCTCTTTGTAGATTCTGGTTATCAACCCTTTATCTGTTGCATAGTTTGCAAATATATTTTCCCATTCTGTTGGTTGCCTTTTCACTTTCCTGATTGTTTCTTTGGAAGTACAGAAACTTCTCAATTTGATGCAATCCCAATAGTTAATTTTGGCTTTGACTGCCTGTACCTCTGGGTTCTTTTTCAAGTGGTCTTTGCCTGTGCCTATATCTTGCAGAGTTTCTCTGATGTTTTCTAATAATTTGATGGTGTCAGGTCGTACATTTAGATCTTTAATCCATGTTGAGTGGATTATTGTGTAAGGTGAAAGGTAGGGGTCTTGCTTCATGCTTCTGCACGTGGAAATCCAGTTTTCCCAGCACCATTTGTTGAATAGACTTTCCTTGCTCCAGAAATTGGTTTTAAATCTTTGATCAAATAAAAGTTGGCTGTTTAGATGTTTTGATTGATTTCTGGTGTTTCTATTTTGTTCCATTGGTCTATCCATCTGTTTCTCTACTAGTACCATGCTGTTTTGATAACAACTGCCCTGTAGTATGTCCTGAAATCTGGTATTGTGATGCCTCCGGCTTTGTTTTTGTTGTACAAGATTGCTTTAGCTATTCAAGGTCTCCTGTGACTCCATATGAATTTCAGCATCATTTTTTCTAGATCTGAGAAAAATGGCTTTGCTATTTTGATTGGTATCACATTGAATCTATAAATTGCTTTTGGGAGAATGGACATTTTGATGATATTGATTCTTCCATTTCATGAGCATGGAAGACTTTTCCATTTTTTGGTATCCTCTTCTATTTCTTTCTTTAAGATTTTGTAATTCTCATCATAGAGATCTTTAACGTCCTTGGTTAAGTTTATTCCAAGGTATTTGATTGTTTTTGTAGCTATTGTGAATTGGATTCATCTTAGCTGTTCTTTCTCAGGCATGGCATTGCCTGCGTATACAAAGGCTGTTGATTGTTGTGCGTTGATTTTATATCCTGCTACTTTTCCAAACTCCTCTATGAGTTCAATAGTCTCTTAGTAGAGTTCTTAGGATCCCCTAAATAAAGAATCATATCATCTGCAAAGAGGGATAGTTTGAGTTCTTCCTTCCCAATTTGTATCCCTTTAGTTTCTTTTTCTTGCCTAATGCTCTGGCTAAAACTTCCAGAACTATATTGAATAGCAGTGGGCATCTCTGTCTGGTGTCAGATCTGTGGAAATAAAAGTGTTATTTTTCCATATTTTTGATCATCATTGATCACACCTTCTTTCACTGCATCATAAATGGCTGCATCTTTACCAGCCACCGTGGGCAGGCAACGGGGTATTGTGGTGAGGCTGCAAGCATTCACGTGATGCTGTGGCCTCTATTATCAGTTTTTTGGTATTCTTTCAATACTCCTCTTTTGCAGAAGGGAATTCATGAGCTATAATTTTTTTTTCAGAAAAAAATATGTTTAGCTTACTTGTTTAATTGTAAAGATTTACTTATTTTAAAGGCCAAGTTACATATGGAGACACAGAGAGATCTTCCATCTCCTGGTTCATTCCCTCTATGGCCACAACAGCTAGGGCTGGGCCAAGCTGAAGCCAGGATCCTGGAATTACACCTGGGTCTCCTACGTGGATGGCAGGGGCCCAACCACTTGGGTCATCTTCTGCTGCTTTCCAAGGTGCATTATCAGGGAGCCAGATCAGAAGTGGAGCTGCTGGGACTCCAACCGATACTCAGCTGGGAAGCCAGCATTTCAGCTGGCAGCCCAACAAGCTGTACCATAATGCTGGCCCTACAAGATGTAATACTGGAGATTCTCATCTGTACATTTTTAGATTTTCTCATCTGCCATTTTCACCACCCATCCTGGAATAAGACCAAAGAAACTCAGCTTTGTCTGCTCTGTATCCTCTTGAGTACTGGGCATTTTGAAGAATTCCTTTTTATAGGTAGTGGGTAAAAGATAACCACACTTTCTGGACAGTTCAAGTTTTGCTTTAGGAAATCTGGCAGGTTTTCCCCCAGGTGACTACATACTTAGCACTGGTGTAACAAGGCACCAGTGCTTCAGGTGGAGGCATTCACTTTGGCACGGACTGTCCACACAGAAAGAATGCAACAGGTTTTCACAGAATCTCCAGACTTCTTGGGTCATAGAATCTACAGTGACAGCATTACCATTTTCTTAGTTGCAGAATAGCTAGTTCTGAAGCCAGCTGTTCTTTGATATTAACTTTCATCTTAAAGGTGTCAGCACCCTCCTCTACCAGTGGGACACCATAACCCCTTTTAGTGGCTGGATGGTCACACCTCTTCCACTGACAAATAGGCTGTGTAGGGTCAACTCTTCTCAAATCAGTAAGAGACTGCAATCTATTGAAACTCAGAGGCTGACACTGGTATCTGAAGTGGTGTCCTGGAGTATGGATTGGGATTTAAATTGGTTAAGTTCAGAGGCGGCAAAGACTGGAGCAGGTCCAGAGACCTGGTCCCACAATGCTGCATAGGACTGGCCATGACTCAGTGTGCCAAGAACTTCTAAGGGCATCCTGAGCTATCCCAGAGGCTACTACTTGTACATCTTTATCTGATGTTTACAAAGTTTTGTCCTGAATTCTCTCTCATATTGAACTGTTTTCCCTGAGATCAGTCCTTCACTATAAATCACTTATACAGGAGTTTCTAAGGTTTTGATTTTGGAGAACTTGTCATATACAAAGTCTCAATGAAGACACAGAATGAGGACTCCATATACTTTATAGCACTTTTTTTTTTTTTTTTGGACAGGTAGAGTTATAAACAGTGAGAGAGAGAGAGAGAGAGAGAGAGAGAGAGAGAGAGAGAGAGAGAGAGAGAGAGAAGGTCTTCCTTCCATTGGTTCACTCCCCAAATGGCCACTACAGCTGGCACTGCGCTGATCTGAAGCCAGGAGCCAGATGCTTCTTCCTGGTCTCCCATGTGGGTGCAGGGCCCAAGCACTTGGGCCATTCTCCACTGCCCTTCCAGGGCACAGCAGAGAGCTGGACTGGAAGAGGAGCAATTGGTACTAGAACCGGCACCCATTTGGGATGCTGGTACCGGCCACATCACATTTAAAATTTAAAATAAAAAGAAGTATAAGCATCAAGTTCTGAATGCTGGCCTAGAACCTGCATGAGGAAATATTTGTAACCTTTAACCGTCACAGTCAGTCACAGAATCATACAGACTGAATTTTTATTGACAGGCCACATTGTACTTGCTTCTGTGGTACCCATAAGTTACTCAATCACATGTGTTACAGATATTGAGACAAAATACTTTTCAATAAAAAAATAAACACATAATGAATGGATAAAGCTAATGTTAATTTTGATATCTGGAATTTATTGCTAGGTAATTTTTAATCAGATTATCAAAGCAAACTTGGAGTCAATATTGATAATATGCTTTGTTATATCATACTCTCTAAAGTGACTAAACAAAGGTTATGGAACTAGGAATGAATAACCAGAAAGAAACAAAAGAATAATTGACCACTTGAGAATTGAGTCTCTTGAAAAATTAGTTGTTTTGTATATGAGTTGAACTATTAAACATTTACTCCAGAAAATATGACACTCCATGATGCTTTTGACTTCAAATCAGATTCCCCAGCGTCCTCTGAGATTTATCCTCAAAGGAAAACAAAACTAAAAGATAGTTATATAGTCACTATCACTTTGATTTGTTACTAAAAGATGAATCAGTTCTCATTCCAAGAGGTAAGGCTTGCCAAGACATTCCCGGAGGTATTGGTTTTCATTCAGCATTCGAAAACACTTTACTGTCTAAGTTAGTTATCTGCACTTACAAGCCATACTGATGACACCGGGCAGATGGAATCAAGCAATCAGTAGTGAGCATCTTGGGCTGAATTATTTGGTGTCCATCATCAGTTTTATGTGAATAAACAAACTTAATATAAGTTATTAGCATTCCCTGTTAATCTACCCATAAGACAGAACTCCTGGTCTTTAAACAGCGCCCAAAACTGTCACTTGGTGTAAATGCCAAAAATGTGCATTTTTGATGCTTAAAAGTTTACATTGAAGATTTAAAAATATGTTGTAAATATATTTGCAGAAATATTTACTTTGTTTATGGGTCTAACGGGTCTGAATGAATTATAATAAAGGCAATTATGAGTTAGGAAAAGCTTGGTTATATATGCCTGGAAAATCTGGAGATAAAGTCAATCTACTCAAAAGCTCAGTGATTTCTCATAACTTTTTAGGCAATACTTTATTTAACCACTTATTATACTGGGCATGCTATTATTTCATTCTCTAAAACCCCAAAAAGAAAATGTTTTTCAGTAAAATGAATTAATATGTTTGAAGAACCTATTTAAATTATGTGTTAGGTATTAATCATGCCTGTTTTCATGAGATTATACTGATATTTTAGACTATTTGGTAAAATAATATGATTTTAAAATATTTTACGATACACAATAAATTCATAGTAGGTGACCTCATTCATAATCCCAATTATAATATTAATTGTATTCAACTGATAGACATTTTGAAACATGCAACAACTTAGGTGACTCTTACACATTTGCTGTCAGAAGGCTTAAAGGGTCTGCTGTTTACTCGTTTTCAGGGCTTTCTTTTTATTTATTTTTTTTATTTTTGACAGGCAGAGTGGACAGTGAGAGAGAGAGAGACAGAGAGAAAGGTCTTCCTTTTGCCGTTGGTTCACCCTCCAATGGCCGCCGC
The DNA here is from genome assembly GCA_949820135.1 of Sylvilagus floridanus. NCBI lineage: Eukaryota > Metazoa > Chordata > Mammalia > Lagomorpha > Leporidae > Sylvilagus > Sylvilagus floridanus. Next base: position 69,599,344 of record OX463224.1, on the reverse strand, counting down.
GGCTGGTGCACTGCGGCCGGCGCACCGCGCTCATCCGATGGCAGGAGCCAGGTGCTAGGTGCTTTATCCTGGTCTCCCATGGGGTGCAGGGCCCAAGTACTTGGGCCATCCTCCACTGCCTTCCCGGGCCACAGCAGAGAGCTGGCCTGGAAGAGGGGCAACCGGGACAGAATCCGGCGCCCCGACCGGGACTAGAACCCAGTGTGCCGGCGCCGCAAGGCGGAGGATTAGTCTGTTGAGCCACGGCGCCGGCCTTCAGGGCTTTCTTGTTGCTGTTATTTAACTTCATTTATGGCATGGTTACTAAGGCATGGGTAGTCAGATTTTTCAGGTCCCATATTCTGATTCCACCATTTGCTGTATCAACTTGGGCCAGTTCTACAGTTTCTTTCTGACTCTGTTTAATATTATATAAAATAATAATTAAGGTAATATCATTTTGCAGAAAAATAATGTACTATACATATGTATGTATAATCATATAATGAGATAAATATGATTATGAATTAGGTCATCTACTATAATTCATTGGGTACTTTTAAAACATTTGTAATTGAAAATATTGTTTTACCAAGTACTTTGAAAAAGGAATGAAATCACTATGAAAAGGCATGATATATAATCATATGTATGCATACATAATTTATGTAATTATCTAATATGTACATAATTCTTATCTATATGTTTATCTTTTAGGCAGCATGTAAAATGTTAGCTATTATTGAATTCTTTACCACAAAATTCTATGTATGTTTTTATTTTTCATTATACTCAGCAACCATTGTTATTTTCCTTAGTCTCACAGTTTTATTCTTTTGTTTTAAAGACATTTTCATGTATTTTTTTGAAACAATGTAATAGAAAAAGAAAAGGATATATTATATTAAGGTATTTCTCTGGAGTTTCTGCCAAAAATTTAAAATTTCAGATAGACTTATTATGATATGTGTTGTTGCTTGGATATCTTTATAATAAAAAGCTATATATGATAATGAAAAGAAAACCATTATATTGGTTAACTTTTTAAAAATTTTATTACATGTCTGTCTCCCATTCTTTTTTTTTTGTTAACTACTTCTTTGATTTATTTGAAAGACAGAGTTAGAGAGAGAGAGAGAGGTAGAGAGAGAGAGTGAGAGAGAGGGAGAGTCTTCCGTTTGCTGGTTCGCTCCCCAGCTGGCTAAAATGGCCAGAACTGAGCTGATCCAAAGCTGGGAACCAGGAGCCAGAAGCTTCTTCCAAGTCTCCAACATGGGTGTGGGGGCCCAAGGACTTGGGCCATCTTCCACTGCTTTCCCAGGCCACAGCAGAGAGCTGGATCAGAAGTGGAGCAGCCTGGACTAGAACTGGCACCCATATGGGATGCTGGTGCTTTAGGCCAGGGCTTTAACTTGCTGTGCCACAGTGCCAGGCCCCATATTGGTTAACTTCTAAAATGTACTGTTTTCATCACAGATTCATTTTGTCAGTACCTATGTCATCCTATGGATTCCCTGGTGGGTGGAAACTACACTGCAGTGTCAGAGTTCATTCTCCTGGGCTTAACAGATGATCCAGGGCTACGAGTCGTCCTCTTCATGATCATCCTATGCATCTACCTGGTGACCATATCTGGCAATCTCAGCACAATCATTCTTATCAGAATCTCTTCTCAGCTCCATCATCCCATGTACTTTTTTCTGAGCCACTTAGCTTTTGCTGACATAGGCTATTCATCTTCCGTCACACCTAACATGCTCGTAAACTTCCTGGTAGAAAGAAGCACAATCTCCTACCTTGGATGTGCCATCCAGCTGGGTTCAGCAGCTTTTTTTGGGACAGTTGAATGCTTCCTTCTGGCTGTCATGGCATATGACCGCTTTGTGGCAATTTGCAATCCACTGCTTTATTCAACCAAAATGTCTACACAAGTCTGTATCCAGTTATTTGCAGTGGCTTATGTAGGTGGTTTTCTTAATGCTTCGACTTTTACATTCACTTTCTTTTCTTTACTCTTCTGTGGACCAAACAGAGTCAACCATTTTTTCTGTGACTTTGCTCCTTTAGTTGAACTCTCCTGTTCTGATGCCCGTGTCCCTGTAGTTGTTACATCATTTACTGTTGGCTCCATCATTGCCATCACAGTGTTTGTCATAGCTGTCTCCTACATCTACATCCTCATCACCATCATGAAGATGCGCTCCACTGAAGGGCGCCACAAGGCCTTCTCTACCTGCACCTCCCACCTCACTGCAGTCACTCTGTTCTATGGGACCATTACATTCATTTATGTGATGCCCAAGTCCAGCTACTCAACTGACCAGAACAAGGTAGTGTCTGTGTTCTACACAGTGGTGATCCCCATGTTGAACCCCCTCATCTACAGTCTCAGGAATAATGAGATAAAAGGGGCTCTAAAGAGAGAGATTGGTAGTAGAAAATTTTCTTAGTGACCTTTGCTATTTTTTGTAGATTTTGATATAAAAATATCCTATGAGTACAGTAACAGGAAACTCAGTAACTGAATGATTGTAGTTAAAATATATTTGTTCCTATATCATTAGCAGGTATTGAACTTCTCCATAAATGTAGGATTTGAGTTTTAGACAAAAAAAGTAAATCAGAGACCCTTAGTGAGTTACCTTGATAAAACTAAGTTAAATTTAGAATTGAGAATATAAATTATTTACAGGAAAAAATCTGCTACAAATCCTTTTTAAATTACAGTCACTTTTTAAAAGTTGTTCTCTTATCTAATTTAAGGTTATTATACTTCAATCTTTTAGACTGTGTCCACTTCAATATTTGCTAATTCCAAGATAAGCCTGATAACTACAGTTATGATTGAGTACATTTTGAGAACAAATGACAAAGTGGAGCCAGATAGGAAACTTGCTGGAAACATTCTTATAGAAAGATGATCTGCTGGGAATGAGTTTCGTGGGCTCATAAAATTCTAGTATGTGTTGCTATTTTCTAGTTCTGGCTTAGTTATCAAGAAGAACAGGATGAGATGCCCCTAAAATCTGCAAATTTTTCTGTTAGGTCAAGAACAGTTGACTTCCTCTGCTGGAATGAGCAAGGTTCCTGACTCCTGAAGACTTACTGAAAAATAAACAAGCTAATTTCCAAAAGAATGTAGCTGGTAGCATGACACTGAGCTTGAAAGAAACAGACTTTTGGAACTACTTGTTTATGGCCAGACCCATATCTTGCTCAGAAAACCCAAAGTTACTTTGTCTTTCTCCTGAAACTGTGAATGCCGCCAGGAGATAATTATTCAATATCCATGTGCTGAAAACAACCACATTTATTCCTATTTCTTGTCCCTCTTTATTGTTTCAGAGAGAAAATTCATTTTCCCCTAACAGAGTAAAGAACACTTAAAAATTATATTGAGTAATAATTATATTCCACGTACTGTCCTAGGCTACTGAGGATATGAGTGACAGTCAAAATGTCTCCCCTCATGGAATTTATCTTCTTGTCTAGAACTCAGACAATAAAACTAACTAGTAACACAGACTAATAGAAAAGGTTGAGTACTACAGAGAAAGGAAAAATTTAGCTAAGTACAGAGTGGTGTGCAAGAAGCAGGAAGTGGCCAGTGCATATCTCAACAGGAATGTAATACCTGTGGAAGGATCTCAGGAAGTGACAACAGCTCATACTGAATTTGGTGTTGCCTGTGAATTATGTAAGTCTAATATTTCATTCATATACATGTAATTTTTTTTGAGGTTTCTATTCCAACAATGGCAGGGTTTGTCATTTTAATCAGTCCCATGGTGAGCACATCTAAAACAAATAATAAGAACACACATACTCTAAATATCAAATAGATCTTGTGGCATTAAATGGAAGCTTCATGATAAGAAAGGTTGAAGACCCAGGCAACTACACTTAACACTTAAATATTATTTTGCCATGAGAGAATTTGCCAACTCAGAATAAAGTGTTACCATATTTGATCTATGTGGCTTATCTAAAAACAAATCAAAACAAAACCAAAACATGATCTGGTGAGAAATTGGATTGATACGCCTGACACATATCACAAGGAAGAAGAGAAATGTGAAGTAAGCAGTCATTGCAAATATTTGTGGCCATGGAAGTCAGGGAAGTCTCAAAGCGTGGTCAGGAAGAAGCAGTCTCTTCTGTTAAGGAACTGTGTTTTTTTTTTTTTTTTCGTACTATTTGTTAAACTCTTTTCTTAGCATAGAGTTAACTTTATGAGTATTAAGTAAAAAGAAAGTAGATCTTTGTAAAAATTAAAAGTGGAAGTAGTAGAGGAAGAAGACTTGTTGGAGCATGGGCAGAGGTAGAGTAAGATGGGAAGTAACACTTTGTTCCTAAATCCGTATATATGAAATATCTGAAGCTTGTGTAATTTAAAGAAAATAAGAAAATAAAACCTTTGTTAATATGGGAAAAAATAAAATAAATGAAATTAAAAAGAAATAATATCTCAAAGTGAAGTGAAGAAAATAAATAATGTAAGCAGCAATTATTCTTAATAAGACACCAAAATGAGGGCTAGTAGAGACAACAGAAACACCAAAGACTAAGATTTAAAATATGGGAATTAATTAACACATACTATATTTCTTTGATAAAAATGATAAAAAGACTACTTGAAATGTACACAACCACAGAAAATAAAAAATAATGACTAATAGCATGCAGTACAATCATACAGAACTTAGTAACTAGAAAATTAACCATGCTAATACAGTTATACCAGGCATTTCTGTTTGGTGAGCATAGCCCCCATGGGTTTTTACATAGGATCTCAAGTGACCTAACAGGCAGAGAAGTCATCCTAGCTTGGCAGCCTCATCACCCTAACCAGAACCAATATATCTTATAGTTATGTCAGGTATAGTCTCATGGCCATGGTCCCTGCAAAAGTAGTTTACACATTTTATTTTTTGTAAGATTTATTTATTTATTTGAAAGGTAGATTTATGAGGAAATGGGGGAGAGAGAGGAAGAGAGAGGGAGAGAGGGAGGGAGGCAGGGAGAGAGAGAGGGAGGCAGGGAGGAGAGTGTTTCAATCCACTGATTCCCTCCTCAAATGGCCATACTGGCTGGGGCTGGGCCAGACCAAAGCCAGGAGCCAGAAGCCTCATCTTGGTCTCCCATGTTGGTACAGAGGCCAAGGCCTTGGGCCATTTTCTGCTGCCTTCCCATGTGCGTTAGCAGAGAGCAGGACTGAAAGCGGAACAATGGGGCTTCAATCTGTGTCCATGTGGGATGCTGGCACTGCAAGTGGCTGCTTTCCCCACTGTACCATGTGCTGGCCCTTGTTTACATAATTAGGAATCACTGCATCCAGGATAGGTTACAAGAGAATGTACCTCAAATGTTGTATTGTCAGGGCCAGCACTGTGGTGCAGCAGGTTAAGCTGCTGCCAACATCCCATATCAGAGTGCCTGGTTGTGTCCTGACTCCTTTGTGCCTCTGATCCAGCTTCTAGCTAATGGTGCTGGGAGGTAGCCCATAATGGCTCATGTACCTGGGTTCCTGCCAGCTAGTGGCAGACCCCACTGGAGGTTCTGGCTCATGATTCAGCTTGGCCTTTCATATTGCTAGCTCTTGGGGAATGAACCAGTGAATGGAAGATTCACCTTCTCCCTCTCTTTATTTAAATTTATTTATTTTTTATTTAGTAAATATAAATTTCCAAAGTACAGTTTATGGATTATAATGGCTTCCCCCCCATAATTTTGCTCCCACTAGCAGCCCTCCCATCTCAAAATCCCTCTCCCATTCCATTCACATCAAGATTCATTTGCAATTATCTTTAAATACAGAAGATCGATTTAATATATATTAAGTAAAGATTTCATCAGTTTGCACCCATACAGAAACACAAAGTGTAAAAATACTGTTTCAGTACTAGTTATAGCATTACTTCACATTGGATAACACATTAAGGACAGATCCCACATGAGAAGTAAGTGCACAGTGACTCCTGTTGTTGAATTAACAATTTGACACTCTTGTTTATGGCATCAGTAATCTCTTTAGGCTCTAGTCATGAGTTGCCGAGGCTATGGAAGCCTTTTGAGTTCTCAGACTTTGATCTTATTCCAACAGGGTCATAGTCAAAGTGGAAGTTCTCTCCTCCCTTCAGAGAAAGGTACCTCCTTCTTTGATGGCCCCATTCTTTCCACTGGGGATCTCACTCGCAGAGATCTTTCATTTAGGTCGTCGTCTTCTTTTTTTTTTTTTTCCAGAGTGTCTTGGCTTTCCATGCCTAAAATAGTCTCATGGGCTTTTTAGCCATATCCAAATGCCTTAAGGGCTGATTCTGAGGCCAGAGTGCTATTTAGGACATCTGCCATTCTATGAGTCTGCTGTGTATCTCGCTTCCCATGTTGGATCATTCTCTCCCTTTTTGATTCTATCAGTTAGTATTAGCAAACACTAGTCTTGTTTGTGTGATCCCTTTGACTCTTAGACCTTTCAGTATGATCAACTGTGAACAGAAATTGATCACTTGGACTAGTGAGATGGCATTAGTACATGCCACCTTGATGGGATTGTATTGGAATCCCCTGGCACATTTCTAACTACCATTTGGGGCAAGTCCGATTGAGCATGTCCCAAATTGTACATCTCCTCCCTCTCTTATTCCACTCTTATATTTCACAGGGATCATTTTTCAGTTGAAATTTAAACACCTAAGAATAATTGTGTGTTAATTACAGAGTTCAACCACTAGTACTACAACAAAAAAATACTAAAATGGATAAAGTATTACTTTGTACATCAACAGTCAGGACAAGAGCTGATCAAGCCACTGTTTCTCGTAGTGTCCATTTCACTTCAACGGGTTTCCCCTTTGATGCTCAGTTAGTTGTTGCCGATCAGGGAAAACAAATGATATTTTGTCTCTTTGGGATTGGTTTAATTCACTCAGCATAATGTTTTCAAGATTCCTCCATTTTGTTGCAAATGACCAGATTTCATTGTTTTTGACTGCTGTATAGTATTCTATAGAGTACATGTCCCATAATTTCTTTATCCAGTCTACTGTTGATGGGCATTTGGATTGGTTCCAGGTCTTAGCTATTGTGAATTGAGCTGCAATAACCATTAAGGTGCAGACAGCTTTTTTGTTTGCCAATTTAATTTCCTTTGGGTAAATTCCAAGGAGTGGGAGGGCTGGGTTGAATGGTAGGGTTACATTCAGGTTTCTAAGGAATCTCCAGACTGACTTCCATAGTGGCTTTACCATTTTGCATTCCCACCAACAGTGGGTTAGTATCCCTTTTCCCCCACATCCTCGCCAGCATCTGTTGTTGGTAGATTTCTGTATGTGAGCCATTCTAACCGGGGTGAGGTGAAACCTTATTGTGGTTTTGACTTGCATTTCCCTGATTGCTAGAGATCCTGAGCATTTTTTCATGTGTCTGTTAGCCATTTGGATTTCCTCTTTGGAAAAATGTCTTTTGAGGTCCTTGGCCCATCTCTTAAGTGGGTTGTTTGTTTTGTTGTTGTGGAGCTTCTTGATCTCTTTGTAGATTCTGGTTATCAACCCTTTATCTGTTGCGTAGTTTGCAAATATTTTTTTCCCATCTTGTTGGTTGCCTCTTCACTCTCCTGACTGTTTCTTTTGCAGTACAGAAACTTCTCAATTTGATGCAATCCCAATAGTTAATTTTGGCTTTGACTGCCTGTGCTTCTGGGATATTTTCCAAGAAGTCTTTGCCAGTACCTATATCTTGCAGGGTTTCTCCAATGCTCTCTAATAATTTGATGGTGTCAGGTCATATATTTAAGTCTTTAATCCATGTTGAGTGAATTTTTGTGTAAGGTGTAAGGTAGGGGTCTTGCTTCATGCTTCTGCATGTGGAAATCCAGTTTTCCCAGCACCATTTATTAAATAGACTGTCCTTACTCCAGGGATTGGTTTTAGATCCTTGATCAAAAATAATTTGGTTGTAGATATTTGGATTGATTTCTGGTGTTTCTATTTTGTTCCATTTTTCTATCCATCTGTTTCTGTACCATTACCATGCTGTTTTGATAACAACTTCCCTGTAGTATGTCCTGAAATCTGATATTGCGATGCCTCCAACATCCTTAAAAACAATGTTTTTGTTATAAGCAATGTTGCATTGACACAGCTAATATTACATTTTGTACAAGTTAGGGGAAACAGGAAGTTTATCCAAGGTCTAATTTGTCCTCAGAAAAGTTAAAATATTTTGTTAACTCTATGCTAAAATGTATGCTACATGTCCTCAGGGATCTTAAGTACTATGTAATTTAAAGTAGACATCTGAACAAATGTATTATTTAAGATTCTTTACTGGATCATAGACAAAACATAGGGATCCAGGATGGGGTCATTTGAGCAACGAGCCTGGTGATGATGGGATGCAATCAAGCACCTGTTCTCTTAAGTATATATTAGGTATCTAAACTTTTAAGAAAGGAAATATTAATGAAGAACCAGAACTGCCATTAAAATAAGTACTCTAAGAATCTACTAGCGAAAATGCAATCAATACACACTTATAAGTCATTTTGCAATAAGGATGTCTGTGTATTTTCAATTTATCCTATAATCAAGATGTAACTGTTTAAAAAAACATAGTGATTCCAATCTTATACTACATTGGATAAATTATTTCTATGTGAATTATTTCCTAAATAATAAAAGATAGTATCTTTCAAATTATCTGAGAAAATATTTATGACTGATCATAGATAAACACATTTTACAAAAAATAAAATATATTACCTCTGAAAAAGGGATATATTTGAATAAAGTCAAATTAAGCATTTAATCAAAATTATTAGGGAGATAATGGAAAGACAATATTGGCAACATATTTAATTACAAAATGGCTCATATTAGTTGTAAGTAAAATTCACATATATCATTACGAAGGCAGGTAGATTAAAAAGAAATTTAGGCAAAGGATTAATGACAGAATAATTTAGTTTAACCAATAAACAAACATAAGAATCAGAGAGAGTTCAAATTGAGAACTCAATGATAAGTTCTGGATTTTGGGTAGAGTATTGTCAATTGGTTGGACAAACCCTCTTCAGATAAAAATAATAAAAAACACAGCATTTTGAAAACACATTTAGATGAAGTTGTACAATAAATGCAAACAAGGAGAACCCTCATAATATATTTACTTAAAGATGCCAATAGGAATGAATAATAACTTTTAGTTTGTAATGTTTATTTCTAAGGACACTCCTAAGATTCCACAGCTCCATTGGAAAGCAAAAATAAAATGAAAATTCCAGGTTTATAAGCCAGAGGCAGCAAGACAGTGTTCAGGTCTGGCAACTTGTTTGGAAATTTAGAGGGACATCCACGAAAGACGACAGACAGGCAAAGAGATGGACATCTAATCTTCAGGCTTACAATAAACTTCAAGCTTACAAACTTCAGGCTTACAATAAAATTATTTTAAGTATGAACTATATTAAGAGCTTTGGAGGAAAGGCAGCAAAGAAGAATCTACCTATGAATGGCCAGGCTATCTAGGATAAATTTTATGAGTTTACTGCTCTTTTGACTCAATGAATACTGAAATCCAGGTATCAAGTGCAGAAACAATAAATATTAAATGACTTGAACAGTCAGAGGACAGAGCTTGAAAAGAGAAAAACAGCTGGAAATCCAGTGGGTATCTAAATGTAAAAAAACTGCAGAGTATGAACCCCACTGTCCCCAAACTGAGAATAAACTTCCCAAATTATTAGCTGACACGTTCACAATCATGGAGCCCCTCTGAGCCCAATTTAAAGGTCAGCATCTGGAGGCTGAAAGAACAGCTCTCATCTGCTATGAACAAGGAGGAAACAGCACTTTCAGTTTAAATGCAGAACATTTACATCACGTCTACTACAACATAAAACCAACCATCTTCAGAAAGAACATAATAGATTGTAGAGTCACCACAATTGTTACCTTCAATTTTTGACTTTCAACCCCCAAAATACCTATAAATGCTAAGAAAATGGGAACTGTAATCCATATCATGGGTGTTAGGGAAAAAAGACTCCCCCCCCCCATACTTTCTTTGGCATAGAATAAAATGTACATTCAGCTAAGTTTTTTTTTTTTTTCCTCCCTTCCTTCTGAGGCCTCTTTCACAGAAAGTCTTCATACCTGGTTACCCAGTACACTTCCAGCCTGGTTAATACAAGCAACTACAAGTCCCCAGGAAAAAAGCATTTAAATACATCCTCCTAGCCCCTTAACTTTTGCTGCTTCTTGAGAAACAGCCTCACAGAGCTGTTTCTTCTTGAGGACAGCCTTTCACAGTCCTCCTGTGAAATAAAACCCAGGCTGTTTTTCTTCTGCTCCTCTTCCTCTTCCTTTTCCTCCAACCCCTTCCACTACCTCCTCCTTCTTCCTTTCTCCCTCCTCTTCTTTTTTAAAGATTTGTTTATCTTGAAAGTCAGAGTTGCCAGACTTCCTCCAACATGGCGGAATAGGGAGGGAGCACACTGATAGACCAGGAAAAGATAGTTTAGTAAAAGCGAAGATACTGTAGGTTCAGGGAAGAGTTAGGGAAAAAATAGCAGAGGAAACTCTTCCAAGACTAGTGGGACACAGTGGAGCTACGCGGAGGGCACAGGCACCCATGGTTCGGGACTCCAGCTGCCAAGTCTACACACAGTGCTGGAAAGGGAGGTGAGGTGAAACCTCAGTAGTCCGAGACACTGGTGGGGAAGCGGCAGGAAGAGCTTAGAGGGAACAAGGCTTGAAGCCTCGTGGGGGAAAATTCACCAGGCTAACTAGAAGAGAGAAAAAAAAATAAAGGAACCACTACGGACACAATTCTCTCTCTCCATTCACCTTACCAAGGCGAGCAAGACAGAGCACATGCCATTTTGGACATACAAAAAAGCTGCACCACCTCAGGACTGCACATGCCATCAGCCAAGCAGAAAAACCTGACTCTGGTGGGGAGAAATGACGGTTAGGACCTAGTGAATGTGTGGAGCTTATGAATTGAGACTGTGGAAAATAAAACTGAGGATGTGTGAGAGAATTCACGGAGTGCCTGAGATGTGAGTACTCAGTGGGAGACACCACAATCTCAGTAACCTTGGAAACCTGGTGGGAGACTCTCTGGCCACACCCATCACAAGCCTCTATGGATCAATCAAAAGCAGACAGTCCACTTAATCTAGAGTCATAGTATACCAAGAAAACCCACCACAGCAAGAGGAAAAAAAAGAAGAAACCAAAGAACATCTCCACAATGCCAAGCACAAATGCAGAAACCGAGGAAACAAGAACAAGGAAGACATTATGACTCCCCAAATGAACAAGAAACCCCAATTCCAGAATATGAAGATGTTGAGATAGAAGAAATGAAAAATACAGATTTCAAAAAATATGTGATAAGAACATTTAGAAGTTCTCAAAATCAACTTCTTTAACTACAGAAATCCTTACTGGACAGGATAGAAAATCTCTCATGAAAATGAAATCTTAAGGAGGAATCAAAATGAAATGAAGCAACTAGTAGAACATGAAACTGTGATAGTGACGATAAATCATAATGAAATGAAGAATTCAATAAATCAAATGACAAAAGCATTAGAGATTCACAAAAACAGAATCAGTGAGACAGAAGAGAGAATATTGGACTTAGAATACAGAGAACAGGAAAGGAAACAGTCAAACCAAAGAAAAGAAAAGGAAATTAGAAATCTAAAAAATATTGTTGGGAATCTACAGGATACTATTAAAAAACTCAACATTTGGGTTCTAGGAGTTCCTGAAGGCATGGAGAGAGAGAAAGGATTAGAAGGCCTTTTTAGTGAGATAGTAGTAGAAAACTTCCCGGGTTTGGAGAATGACAGAGACATCCTAGTACAGGAAGCTCACAGAACCACTAATAAACATGACTAAAAGTGATCCTCACCATGACACATTGTAATCAAGCTCACCACAGTGAAACATAAAGAAAAGATTCTAAAATGTGCAAGAGAAACGTCAGATTACTCTCAGAGGATCTCCAATTAGACTCACAGCAGACTTCTCATCAGAAACCCTACAGGCTAGGAGGGAATGGTGAGATATAGCCCAGGTATGAAGAGAGAAAAACTGCCAGCCCAGAATATTATATCCTGCAAAGCTCTTATTTGTGAAAGAAGGTAAATACAGATCTTTCAAGCAAACAGAAATTGAAAGAATTTGTCACCACTCGTCCAGCCCTGCAAAAGATGCTTAAAGATGTGTTACACACAGAAACATAGATACACGGTCATCAATATGAAAGAAGGTAAAGGAAGGAAACATCCCAGTAAAAGGTCACAGGAAGTTCAAAGCATATATTAGAAACATCTTTGGCAAATGGCAGGGCAAAGTTACTACTTATCAATAGTCACATTGAATGTTAATGGCCTCAACTCTCCAGTTAAAAGACACAGACTGGCTGAATGGGTTAAGGAACAAAACCCATCTATTTGCTGCTTACAAGAAACACATCTTTCTAACAAAAATGCATACAGACTGAAAGTGAAAGGCTGGAAAAAGATATACCATGCCAACAGAAATGAAAAAAGAGCGGGCGTCGCCATCTTAATATCGGATAACATAAACTTTACCACAAAAACTGTTAGGAGAGAAAAGGTGGGGCACTATATAATGATTAAGGGATCCATTCAACAGGAAGATATAATGATTATCAACGTATATGCACCTAATTACAGGGCAGTGGTTTATTTAAAAAAACTTGTTAAGGGACTTAAAGGGAGACTTAGACTCCAATACAATAGTACTGGGGGGACTTCAACACTCCACTCTCATAAATAGACAGATCAACCAGACAGAAGAACAAGGAAACAGCAGATTTAATCGACACTATTGCCCAAATGGATCTAACAGATATCTACAGAACTTTCAATCCTACATTTAAAGAATTTACATTCTTCTCAGCAGTGCATGGAACCTAGCCTAGGATTGACCACATACTAGGCCAGAAAGCAAATTTCAGCAAATTCAAAAGAATTAGACTCATACCATGCAGTTTCTCAGACCATAAAGGAATGAAGTTGGAAATTAGCAACTCAGGAATCCCTAGAGCATATGCAAATACATGGAGACTGACCAACATGTTCAAAGAATGAACACTGAGTCATAGAAGAAATCAAAAGAGAAATCAAAAACTTTCTGGAAGTAAATGAGGAAAAGAACACAACAAATCAAAACATATGGGATACAGCAAAAGCAGTGTTAAGAGGAAAGTTTATAGCAATAGGTGCCTATATCAAGAAATTGGAAAGGCACCAAATAAATGAGCTATCAATGCATCTCAAGGATTGAGAAAAACTGCAGAAAACCAGACCCAAAGCTAGTATGAGAAGAGAAATAATTAAAATCAGAGAAGAAATCCACAGGATTGAATCCAAAAAAATTACAAAAAATCGATCAAACGAAGAGCTGGTTTTTTGAAAAGCTGAATAAAATTGACACCCCATTGGCCCAACTAACTAAAAAAAGAAAAGACCCAAATCAATAAAATCAATATGAAAAAGGAAATATAACAACAGACACCACAGAAATCAAAAGAGGCATCAGAAATTACTACAAGGACTTGTATGCCAGCAAACACGGAAACCTATCAGAAATGGATACATTCCTGGACACATGCAACCTATCTAAATTGAACCAGGAAGACATAGAAAACCTAAACAGACCCAGGACTGAGACAGAATTGAAACAGTAATAACGACTCTCCCAACAAAGAAAAGCCCAGGACCAGATGGATTCACTGCTGAATTCTACCAGACATTTAAAGATGAATTAAACTCTAATTCTTCTCAAACTATTCAGAACAATCGAAAGAGAGGAAACCCTCCCAAATTATTTCTGTGAAGCCAGCATCATCTTATTACTAAGCCCGAAAAAAAAAATGCAGCATTGAAAGAAAATTACAGACCAATATCCCTGATGAACACAGACAGAAAAATCCTCAATAAAATTCTGGCCTATAGAATGCAATAATACATCAGAAAGATCATCCACCCAAACCAAGTGGGATTTATCCCTGATATACAGGGATGGTTCAATTTTTGTGAATCAATCAATGTGATACACCACTTAAAAAAACTGCAGAAGAAAAAACTATCTCAATAGATGCAGAGGGATCATTTCATAAAATACAACACACTTTCATGATGAAAACTCTAAGCAAATTGGGTATAGAAGGAACATTCCTCAATACAATCAAAGCAATTTATGAAAAACCCATGGCCAACATCCTATTGAATGTGGAAAAGTTTGAAACATTTCCACTGAGATCTTGTACCAGTCAGGGATGCCCACTCTCACCACTGCTATTCAATATAGTTCTAGAAGTTTTAGCCAGAGCCATTAGGCAAGAAAAAGAAACTAAAGGGATACAAATTGGGAAGGAAGAACTCAAACTATCCCTCTTTGCAGATGATATGATTCTTTATTTAGGGAATCCAAAGAACTCTACTAAGAGACTATTGAACTCATAGAAGAGTTTGGAAAAGTAGCAGGATATAAAATCAATGCACAACAATCAACAGCCTTTGTATACACAGGCAATGCCATGCCTGAGAAAGAACTTCTAAGATCAACCCCATTCACAATAGCCACAAAAACAATCAAATACCTTGGAATAAACTTAACCAAGTATGTTAAAGATCTCTATGATGAGAATTACAAAATCTTAAAGAAATAGAAGAGGATACCAGAAAATGGAAAAATCTTCCATGCTCATGGATTGGAAGAATCAATATCATCAAAATGTCCATTCTCCCAAAAACAATTTATAGATTCAATGTGATACCAATCAAAATAGCAAAGCCATTTTTCTCAGATCTAGAAAAAATGATGCTGAAATTCATATGGAGTCACAGGAGACCTCGAATAGCTAAAGCAATCCTGTACAACAAAAACAAAGCCAGAGGCATCATAATACCAGATTTCAGGACATACTACAGGGCAGTTGTTATCAAAACAGCATGGTACTGGTAGAGAAACAGATGGATAGACCAATGGAACAAAATAGAAACACCAGAAATCAATCAAAACATCTAAACAGCCAACTTTATTTAATCAAACAACTTTTGGATTTACTTCAAAGAAGGTATTATAAATATGTTCAAAGAGTTGAAAAGTGAACATAGAATATATTCAGAATAATTAAGTATATATAAAAAGTGGAAATTCTACAAGTAGAAAATATTCACTGCTCTAAGCAGCTTACTAGAGATGTTTAACTGCAATTTGTAGTTGGCACACAGAAAAATATTAGTTACCTATATGTCTATTCTAATGTATTTATAAGTTTGGCTGTGTTACTTGTTAGCATTTTATTATACATTCTAGATCAATGTTTGGCAGCATTTTCTTGATGACCAGCAAGAAATATATTAGGCTATTTCTATTTCTGGAGACCTATTGTGTTCTTTTGGAGATGTCTGTCTACCTTGCTTCTTCATCTTTCCTGTGTCCCTACAATGCCATCTGTGCATCTGATGTAATACTCCTTTTTTACTGGGTAGATACAGGGTTTGGTTGGCAGTGTGTCTGGCCTAGGTGATAGTCTATCATCTTTCCTTGCTGTACCATGGAGTCTTTCTTCTGCTTTTTCACTTCTCCATTGAAAATTTCTGTCCATAAAACCCCTGGGAATATGGTGTTTCCTTCTTTTCTCTGATATCACTCTGTGGCTGAGGGCAGTGTGGGTTTTCAGTATTTAGCCCTCTGGATTTCTAGGGCTCCACAGATTTTAACAAAGACATCTTCCACCACTTTTGACAAATTTATTAAGTATTTTGCAGTTTTTGTTCTGTTATAATAGATTTTTAAAATTTTTCAATCATAGCCGGCGCCCTGGCTCAACAGGCTAATCCTCCACCTTGCAGCGCCGGCACACCGGGTTCTAGTCCCAGTCGGGGCGCCGGATTCTGTCCCGGTTGCCCCTCTTCCAGGCCAGCCCTCTGCTGTGGCCCAGGAGTGCAGTGGAGGATGGCCCAAGTGCTTGGGCCCTGCACCCCATGGGAGACCAGGAAAAAGCACCTAGCACGTGGCACCTGGCTCCTGCCATCGGATGAGCGCGGTGCGCCGACCGTGGCAGCCATTGGAGGGTGAACCAACGGCAAAGGAAGACCTTTCTCTCTGTCTCTCTCTCTCACTGTCCACTCTGCCTGTTAAAAAAAAATTTCAATCATGTGCTCAGCTAAAACAGAATTCATTTTTTATATATTAACTCTATTTCCACCAACTTTGCTAAATAGTTCTAATCTATGTTTTTGAAGTCATTCAGAATTTTCTCTGTAAACTTTTTTTGCTCCCTGCGAATAGATATATTTTTACTTTTTCCTTTCTGATCTTAAAAAATTCAGTGGTTTGCCATTCTATGAGTCTGTGTATCCTGCTTCCCCCACAGCATCATTCTCTCCCTTTTAATTCTATCCTTCATTATTTACAGACATTGGTCTTATTTGTGAAATCTCTTTGACACTTAACCTACCTTTTTGATCAATTATGTACTTAAACTTATCACTTTAACAAGTGAGATGGCATTGGTACATGCCTCCTTGATGAGATTGTATTGGAATCTCCTGGCACATTTCTGGCAAATGCCCTAAACAGCACTCTGGCCTCAGAATCAACCCTTGGGGAATTCGGATCTGGCTAAAAGGCCCACGAGAGTCTCGCAGGCATGGAAAGCCAAGATACTATGGCAAAAACGGCCTGAATGAAAGATCTCAGTGAATGAGATCCCAGCAGAAAGAACAGACCATCAAAGAAGGAGGCACCTTTCTCTGAAGGGAGGAAGGAACCTCCACTGTGATATGGCCTTGACTAAATAAGTTCAGAGTTGGTGAACTCAAGAGGCTTCCATAGCCTTGACAGCTCATGGCAAGAGCCTCAGGTGATTACTGACTTCATAAATAAGAGTATCAGTTGTTAAATCAACAACAGGAGTTACTGTGCACCTGCTCCCCACGTAGGATCTCTGTCCTTAATGTTTTACTATGAGAATTAATGGTAACACTACTAGTCGAACAGTACTCTACATCTTGTGCAATTGTGTGGGTGCAGTCTGTTGAAATCTTTGCTTAGCATATACTAAGTTGATCTTCTGTATATAAAGATAATTGAAAATGAATCTTGATGAAGAGTGGGATGGGAGAGGGAGTGGGAGATGGGATGGCTGTGGGTGGGAGGGAGGTTATTGGGGAAAAGCCACAACAATGCAAAAGTTGTGCTTTGTAAATTTACATTTATTAAATAAAAAAAGAAAAAAATTCAGTGGTGTATTTAACATATTTACTGATTTATATATTTTCATTTTATTTGAAATGGTGAAAGAGAGGGAGAGGGGGGAGGGGAGGGAGGAAGAAAACCAGTGAATGGAAGATATTTCTCCCAACTGCTGGTTTACTCCCCAAATCCCCACAACAGCTAGAGCTGGGCCAGGCTGAAGCCAAAAGTATAGAATTTAATCTGGGTCTTCCACATGGCTGACAGGGACCCAAGTACTCGAGCCATCACCAGCTACCTCCAAGGGTGAACATTCGTTTGAAGTTGGAATTGGAAGCAGCTCTGTGACTCAAACCAGGCACTTGGATGTGGATGCTGGAAATCTCAAACAGTATCTTTTTTAAAAGATTTTATTTGTTTATTTGAGAAGTAGAGTCCAGACAGTTAGAGGGAGTGACAGAAAGGTCTTCCTTCCATTGGTTCACTCCCAAAATGTCTGCAATGGCTGGTGCTGCACCGATCTGTAGCCAGAAGCTATGCTTCTTCCCAGTCTCCCATGTGGGTGCAGGGGCCCAAGCACCTGGGCCATCTTCTACTGCCTTCCCCAGGCCACAGCAGAGAGCTGGATTGGAAGAGGAGCAGCCAGGACTAGAACCGGTGCCCACATGGGATGCCAGTGCTGCAGGCAAAGGATTAACATACTATGCTATGGTGCTGGCCCCCCAAACAGTATCTTAACCCTTGTACCAAGCATCTACCCACATCTTTCTCCATTTTATTACTTTTTAAAAGATTTATTTAATTATTTCAAACGCAGAGTTAAATGGAGAGAGGGAGAGACAGCAGCAGAAATCTTCCATCTACTAGTTTACTCCCCAAATGGCTGCAATAGTCAGAACAGGCCCAATCTGAAGTCAGGAGCCAGGAGCACTTGGTGCAGGGGCCCGGGCACTTGGACAATCTTCTGCTGATTTTTCAGGTACGTTAACAGGGAGCTGGATTGGAAGTGGAGCAGCCAGGACTCCAAGTGGCGCCCATATGGGATGTTGGCACCACAGGCAGTGGCTTTACCTGCTGTGCCACAAAGTCAGCCCTGACTTTTTCTTTTTTTATATTCTTTGGCTAAGATAGCCAAAGATATTTGTTGTACATATGTTACACTCGGCCACAAGTGAGAACATAACTAACCCAGAATGTCATAGCCCAGGGCAAAGGGTCAGAGGGATGATTTCAGTGTCAGCAAAGGTGGTTTCTGTGATCCGTTGGCTATGGAAGCTCCAGATCTTTGGAGACAAGCTGTAGATAGTAGCAAGCAGTCCAACAACTTGCACCAGTGTCCCAGGGTCTGGCATTTCTTTCTTCTTCTACTCCTTTGGCCACCACAGGTATATAAGCCAGAAGTTTGCTTGGACCTCTGTCTTATCTTTCTTCTTTTGAGCTTCAGCCTCCACATTCACTTCTTCCTCTTGGCTTTCATGGCGCAGAAGTTTCCAACAAGATGGTGTGAAAGCTCAGAGAGCCACTTTATTATTTTTACTTGCCTAATTGCATGTCTAAGGCCTCCAGTAAAATGCTGGGTAGAATTTATTAAAGTGAGCTTTCTTGTTTCCCAATCGTAGGGTGGAAAAGCCTTCAATACTTTACTATTAAGAAGTGCCCTATTTTACTTAATATAATGT
This sequence comes from Sylvilagus floridanus, assembly GCA_949820135.1. Lineage (NCBI taxonomy): Eukaryota > Metazoa > Chordata > Mammalia > Lagomorpha > Leporidae > Sylvilagus > Sylvilagus floridanus. The sequence continues at coordinate 69,580,440 of OX463224.1, read as the reverse complement.
CTTCAAGTTTCACTCATTAGTCATGACAGTTACCTTCTTACAGGCTAATAGTACTACATTGTGTGTGTGTGTGTGTATGTGTGTGTGTGTGTGCTTTCCTCACCCCTTCATTCACTGATGGACACAGGTAGACTCTATATCTTGTTATTTGTGAATAACCCTGCAATGAACAGGCAAGTGCATTTATCTTATTTTCTTGCCTTTGAATATATACCCAATAGTGGCTTTGCTTGACCTTACAGTTCTATTTAATTTGTTTGAGAGACTTCCATACCATTTGCAATGATGGCAACAATAGTTTTCTTCCCATTAACAGTACCCAGGGTGACCTTTTCTTCACATCCTTGCAACATTTATTTTCATTCCTCTTTTTTATAAAAAATCATTTTAGGAGCTGGTGTTGCAGTGCAGAGGGTAAAGCTGCTGCTGTGAAGCCAGCATGCCCAGATGGGCACAATTAAGTGTACCGAGTGCTCCATTTCCAATCCAGCTCCCTGCTAATGGCCTGGGAAAAAGAAGTGGAAGATGGCCCAACTGTTTGTACCCCTGCCTCCCATGTGGGATACCAGATGAAGTTCCTGACTCCTGGCCCAGCCCTGGACATTGCAGCTATCTGGGGAGTGAATATATGGATGGAAGATCTTTCTTCCTCTCTGTACTCTTTGAAATAAATAAAAATCTTTTAAAAAGTTGTTTTAATAAGTTGTAGGTGTTAACTTGTGTTTTTAATTTTCACTTCTCTGATGATTAGTGATGTTGAGCCTTAAAATACCATTTTTATGTCTTCTTTTAAGAAATGCCTGCTGAGGTTATTTGTCCTTTTAAAAACTGAGTTGTTTTCTTGCTATTGAGTTATTTATGTTCCTTCTACATTCTGTATAAAAAATCCCTTTTATTCTATTATGTTGCTTGTCTCTTTGTTGTATTTTTTGATGTGCAGAAGCTTTTCAATGTGATTTAATCCCTTGTATCTATTTTTGCTTTTGTTGCCTGTGCTTTTAAGGTCATGTTGAAAAAATTATTGACCAGGCTGGTGTCACAGAGTACTCCCCTAATACTTTTGTCTAGCAGTTTCAGAGGTTCATATGTTACTTTTAAGTCCTTAATACACTGTGAGTTGATTTTTGTATACGAAGTGAGATGAGAAGCCAATTTCATTTTTTGGCATGTGGCTATCTAGTTTTCCCAAAACCATCCACTGAAGAGCATTTTTCCCCAGGAGGGTAGTCCTCACTCTTAAACTTGCTAAAAGAGTTTGAGAAGATCTGGTGTGAGTTCTTTAAGTATTTGGTAGAATTCAGTAGTGAAGCCATCAGGGTATTTTTTTTTTTTTGATGGGAGACTTTTATTACTGATGTAATAACATACTGTACCTTTCGGTATGTTTTATTTTCAGTTTTGGATGTTTCAGGATATTTAAAAAGCTTTCCTTTTGATTGCTTCTTTTATCAGGAGCTAGTTAATTTCCTAAGTTTTTTTTTCCCCCAAAAGTCCTCCTATTATGGATTTCTAATTTCTTTTTCTATTTGACAGAGTTACAGAGAGAAAGGTCTTCCCTTCGTTGGTTCACCCCCCAAATGGCCGCTACGGCCGGAGCTACACCAATTTGAAGCCACGAGCCAGGTGCCTCTTCCGGGTCTCCCATGCGGGTACAGAGGCTCAAGCACTTGAGCCATCCTCCACTGGCCTCCGGGCCACAGCAGAGAGCCGGACTGAAACAGGAGCAACCAGGACTAGAAATGGACACCCACACGGGATGCCGGAGCCGCAGGCGGAGGATTAAGCAAGTGAGTCATGGAGTCAGCCCCTAATTTCTTTTTCTTTCTTTCTTTTTTTAGACTTATTTTACTTGGAGAGTTACACAGAGAGAGAGAAGAGGTAGAGAGAAAGAGAAAGATCTTCCATCCGCTGGTTCACTCCCTTGATGGCTGCAAAGGCCAGAGCTCTGCCGATCTGAAACCAGGAGACAGGAGCTTCTTCCAGGTCTCTCACATGGGTGCAGGGGCCCAAGGACTTGGGCCATCTTCTTCTGCTTTCCCAGGCCATAGCAGAGAGCTGGATCGGAAGTTGAGCAGCTGGGACTCAAACCGGTGCCCATGTGGGATGCTGGCACTACTGGCAGTGGCTTTACCTGCTACGCCACAGTGCTGCCCCCTATGGGTTTCTAATTTCATACAAATGTGGTCAGAGAAGATACCTGACATAGTTTCAATCTTCCTCAAGTTGTTAAAACATTTTGTGGTCTACTATATGAGCTGCATGGAGAATGTTTCACACCTGCTTGAGATGCATATTCTTCTAGTGTCATATGGAATGCTCTGTATATATCTGTTGGCTCCACTTTGTTTGAAATGTGTTCAAGTCCAATGCTTCAATAACTGATTTTTTTTGTCTACTGACCTTTCCATTGTGGAAAGTGAGACATTATTATCTTCTAATATTATTGTATTGTAGTCTATCTCTCCCTTCAGATTTATCAATATTGTCTATGAAAATAAGTGCTCTGAGCTTGAATGTGTACATATTTCAAACTACAATATCCTTATGAATTGACCATTTTATCATTATACAATGAACTTATTTTTCTCGATTTACAATTTGACTTAAATTTATTTTTATAATATAATTATAGCCAATACCACTCTTTTGATTTACATTTTCTTGGCATATCTTGTTTGATCTCTTTATGTTCAGTCTATGTGTATCCTTAAGGCTAAACTCGGTCTCACGCAGGCAGTATCTTGTTTTTTAAAAAAAATGTTTATTTACTATCTAATTTAAAGGGGGAGGGAAGGAGAGGGAGGGAGGAAGGAATATTGGGAGGGAGAGAGAGGCATGAGGGAAGGATGGAGGGAGGGATGGAGGGAGGGACAGAGGGGGAGAGAGAGAGAAAGAAAGAGGGTGAGAGAGTGGTGGGGGAAGAGGCAGAGAGGGAGAGAGATTTTTAATTTGCTGATTCACTCCAAAAACACCCACAAGAGTGAGAGCTGGGCTAGGCCAGAGCCAGGAGTCTGAAACTTCACTCAGGACTCCCACTGGATGGCAGGGGCCCAAACACTTGAGCCATCATTTGCTACCTCCTAGGATGCATTAGCAGGGAGCTGGATAGGAAGTGCGGGGCTATGACTACAACCAGCACTCTCATTGTGGGGTGCAGGCCTTCCAAGAGATGGTTTAACCCAGTGTGCCAAAGATTTGTCTCAAATCTGGGGTGTGTGTGTGTGTGTGTGTGTTTAAAAAAACCTTTTCAGCTACTGTGTGTTTGTTTGGAGAATGTTATTCATTTACATTTAAAGCAATTATTTACAGATAAGGACTTCCAATAGCCACTTGTTAACTATTTGAATGTTTTATGTTCCCTTCTCTGATTTTGCTGTCTTCCTTTATCTGTTCAATTTTTATAGTGATATGCATAGATTTTTTCTCTTTACCTTTTGTGTATCTATTAGACTTTTTTTATGTGTTTACCATGAAGCTTACATATCTCATAGTTATAATATTCAATTTTTAAAATATTTATTTATTTTGGGCAGGCGCCGTGGCTCAACAGGCTAATCCTCCACCTTGCGGCGCCGGCATACCGGGTTCTAGTCCCGGTCGGGGCACCGGATTCTGTCCCGGTTGCCCCTCTTCCAGGCCAGCCCTCTGCTGTGGCCCAGGAGTGCAGTGGAGGATGGCCCAGGTGCTTGGGCCCTGTACCCCATGGGATACCAGGAAAAGCACCTGGCACCTGGCTCCTGCCATCGGACGAGCGCGGTGCGCAGGCTGCAGTGCGCCGGCCGTGGCGGCCATTGGAGGGTGAACCAACGGCAAAGGAAGACCTTTCTCTCTGTCTGTCTCTCTCACTGTCCACTCTGTATGTCTAAAAAATAAAAATAAAAAAATAAATAAATTTAAAATATTTATTTATTTTGACAGAGTTACAGGGAAAGGGAAGGAGGGGGAAGATGGGGAGTTTGGGGAGGGAGGGAGGGGGAGAGAGAGAGAGAGACAGAGAGAGAGACAGAGAGAGGGGGAGACAGAGAGAGAGAGAATGAATTTTCTATCCACTGGCCCACTCCCCAAATGGCTGCAATGGCCAGAGCTGGGCCAGATGGAAGCCAGGAGCCAGAAGTCCCACCCAATCTCCCATGTAGGGGCAGGGACCCAAGCACTTGGGCCATCCTCTGCTGCCTTCCCAGGCACACCAGTAGGGAGCTGGATTGAAGTGGTGCAGCCGGGACTGGAACTGGTACCCATATGGGAAATGAGTATCACAGTGCTGTGCCACAGTGCTGGCTCCTATAATATTCAATTTTAAGATAACTTGATTTCAGTTACATACAAAACTTTACACTCATTTCGTTTACCTCCACATTTTATGCTATTGATGTCACATTTCACATCTTCAATATTATATATTCAGTTAGAATTTTTCATAGCTCTGTTTTCATACTTTTTGTTTTTAAAAAAAGATTTATTTTATTTATCTGAAAGGCAAAGTTACAGAGTAAGAGAGAGTGTGAGAGTGAGAGCAAGAGAAGACAGAGAACTGCCCATCTGCTGGTTCATTCCCCAAATGGCCGCAATAACCAGGGCTATCCTGGATGAAGCCAGGAGCTAAGAGCTTCTTCAAGATCTCCCAGGTGGGTGTCAGGATCCCAAGACTTGGGTCATCTTCTGCTGCTTTCCCAGGCACATTAGCAGGGAGCTGGATTGGAAGTAGAGCAGCTGGGACTCAAACAGTGCTCACATGGGATAACAGCATCACAGGCGTTGGCTTTACCTGCTACACCACAATGCTAGCCCCATACTTTTATCCTTTAAGTTTTAAGTTAAAATTTGAGATTTATATAACACCACTAATGTATCATAGTATTCTGAGTTTAACTATATATTTACCACTACCCAAGAGTTTTATTCTTTCATATGTTTTCATGTTTTTACTTAGGGTACTTTGGTTCTACTCAAAGAACTCCATTTAGCATTTCTTCTAATTTATTGTGGGTCTGCAGATAGTGGGTCTGTTATCACATTTATGGACAAAACTGGCTTCCTTTGGGTCAGTGGAAGATTCTTGCTGGATCACTGAGTAAGTCTCTGAGCAGTTAGTGCTGCTTCAGCATATGGCTAAGAGGTACTGGGACTGAGCCACAGGGATAGCTGAGAATAATGTGTCCAAGTCTGTTACCGAGGTCACAAATGTATTTGTTTCCTAAAGAGCTCTTGATCATGCTCTTAGACTGTAATATTGAGGAGCTGAAGCTGATTTGAAGGACCATTTCAATATCCACAGTGGCACCTAGTTTAGTGTTCAACTAGCAGGGGCAGAAAAAATATTTTGATGGCTTTAGACTCCTAGAGGTGGCATAGAGGAAATGCATGATGCAAGAAGTCAAGGAGTTTGCTCTGAACAGAACTTGAAGGTGGGCACTGATAGCCACATATTACAAAATAAACCACTTTGAGATGTCTCTGCTAACTGGAAGTTGTCAAAAGAGCTGTAGGAGTGATGGATCTCAATGTTAACCCTTATGGCATTTAAAGGAAGGTGGGGTATTTGGGCTATGAATTGAGTCAACTGTCTGTGTACTTGGTTTATTGTCTTATATCTCAATGCACTGTAGGAACTTACATACTTCAGAAAAGCTTCTTTAATTGTTTTGTTGAGGGATGGGAAGAAAATAATACCAAGACACATAAAAAGGGGCGTCACGTATATAGAATTCTTGAAAGAATCATCCAAATTTTTCTGCACAGTAAAATGATCACTGAATCAAGCAATAATCTCCTGCCTTACTAGTCCCTCCTTCAACTTTAATACTCCTTTCCAAGCTGAATCAAAGAATATTACAATTGGGAGTAACCTTGCCATCATCACACTAACTCGAATTAAGTAGGTAACTTATTTATTCTCAACATCATACTTCTGGGAAACCTTCTGTTTCATTAAAAAAGGGAGAAAGAATTCCAAAGACACCATGGCACACAGATGTCCCTTTTGGGAGGGCCCGCCAGGCCTTAATGAGTCACCTGGTTCCACAAGTTATTTCTGCACAAAAAACCCAAGGACCTTTCTCTCAAAGGGGCAAGGAACAATGCCTCTAGAGGGTTTTGCATATTCTATTAGGGTCTTATTTTCTCCCCCACAATGCAAAGACATCCATGCGCATCTTCACAGTATGCTAACTATGTTCCTGGACTGATGGATGTAATCAGTGGTTCACAATCGTGACTATTTGGTCCCAAATACTATACAAGTAAATGGAAAACATCCACTTTATGACGTTCTCTTTGGAGTTTAGCATCAATAATTATGGTTCCAAAAGGTGAGTGCAAGGTTCACAAATTTTGTTAAAATAAGTTAAATTATATTCATTTAATAAGACATTCAAAATAAAGCAACTATTTTCACCAATTTTAGCTCTTGACTCCCGGAAAGTCTGCCTTCAGCATGACATACACTACATAGTGGTCATTCTGGGCACATCTATTCTAAACTTCTCAAGAGATGTCAGGGAAGTATGGGTGATCTGCAACCACCAATGCTATTGCTCAATGTGAGTAACTGAGGATAGAAAACACTCTGATTCTCAGGTTGGATGAGGCTCACAGCCCCGTGTCTCTTCAAAGTGACAAATGTATTGATGGAAAGGATATTTGAAGAGTCAGAGTCCCTGGGCCAGGTGGACAATATTAGTAATATGTTAAAATGGAGAGGACCTTGGGTGAGAGAGGAGGAGAAAGACGACAATCAGTCAGCAATGTTATATACATGAATGGCTTAGTCCAGAACTAAGAAAGCATGAGATATTGTACTTCCTGCCTTACTTTGGATTTGTGCTGAAAATACTCTGACAGGTGTTGAATGGAAAATTATATTTCTCATTTTAATAAAAAAATCTGCCCATAGTTGACTTTTACTTTATTTTAAAAGTTATATAATCCTAATGTATGACCAAATATTTCTGGGTACTTTACATATATCATTTTCAAAAATCATAACAAAGTTGTATTATAGGGGTATTTATTTCCAGTTTATCAGTGCTAAAAATGGAGTCAGAGCTTATGAGCAAGTTCATACAGCAGACCAATGGGGGTCCAACAGTCTGAATTTTCTGACTTAGGTCTCTATGACTCTGCTACAGCACAGGTTGAAGTTTATATAGCGTCACAATGAAAGTAGGGTTGCCCCACCATACTCCACTTGAATCAGAAGTTGAAGCACACAAATATTGCTTAATGGTTTGCACCATTCCTTAAACCAAGGTTTGTTTTGAGGCTCAAAAGGAGAACTACAAGGCACTGAAAAGTATACCATAGGTGGAATGGCCAAAGGTACAATGGATGCTGAATTTTAGAAATGGAAAAACAGTGGACATACAATAGCTGTACTAAAACATTTTGAAATGTTTATATAGAAAGATTATTTTTATTTTAAATAATGATGAAACAATTGTTAAGATTAAAGAGAGATTTTAATGATAGAGTTAGTAATAAAGGCAGTAAGGCCCTAGCACCAGAAGAATTTACACACAATGTAGATAAAATAAAGAAGAGATGGGATATATTTTTAACTATTGGTTCATTATGCCTCACAATTCATTCAATCAAAGAAATCAGTCCCACCATTAGAGAAACTAAGTGATTACTTAGTATAAAGAAATTTCTAAAGCTTTTAAGGAATTAAATATTTTAAAGACATTTAATACTGATACCCATCATTTCTGATAAATATTTAAAACTTTAAAAAGAGAATAAGTTAGTAGAAAACTGTGTTAAATGAAAATTATAAGTAACAAATCTTGAGAAGAAAATGCTAACATGACTCATGAAAAGTATGAAAATTGTAAGGAAGTATATGTAATAAGGAGATATATTTAGAAAAGTTATTATAGATAGTTTACCCAGCTCTGTGAAAAATATGCTAAAGATTGTGACATATATTTCATACATATTTCAGTTAGGAATGTTACTTAGAAAATAGGAAATATTTGATTGATATTAAGTAAATTTTTTTACAAAGAAACCTTTTATTTGAGGAATACAGACTTCATGCATTTCATAAGTGCAACTCTAGGAATATAGAGATTCTTCCCACTGCACCCACTCTCCAACCCACACTCCCACTCCTCTTGCTCCTCCCTCACCATTTCCCAGTGCTATTCTCTACTAAGATCTATTTTCAATTAACTTTATAAACAGAAGACCAACTCTATTCTAAGTAAACAGCTAAACAATTTGCACACACCCACCTTGTCTCAACAGTTGAGACAAGGGTTGTTTAAAGTCATTGCATCTCAAAGTTAATTTCACTTTTTTTTTTTTTTTAGAAAATTGACTTTAAAGAAGCACCCAAGAATGATACATCTTTTGTGAGCACTGAGACACAACTATAACTTATGAGACATAAGAATACCCTCCACTTAATACATTAAAAGAAAGTAAGTCTTTGAGAACAAGTTTTATCTTTAATTTAAAAAGCACCTAAGAAAATAAGCAATGGAGTTAGACATATAGGCATAACTAAAACTTATGAGACATAAAGATATCCTTCACTTAATACATTAAGAAAAAATTTAAATGATGAAATAGAATATAGAAACTGATTACAAATAAGTAAATACATATACCTCAAACTTAAAATACTTATGAATCAAAATGGATTGTGAGGCATTAGTAAAGTTAAAGATTACAGGAGACTACCTTTACTTATTAAAGAATATGCAAAACAGTAAAAGAAAATATGTACAAAAAGGTTTTGTAAATCTGTATATCTTACTTAGAGGAATTTTTATTTAGCTGATTTAGCACAAGTTAATGGAAAACAACAATGTACATAAGTGAAATTTTCAGACCATGAAATATTCCTTGGTGTTTTATAATATTTGACAGAATGTCAGATAATTTTCATATCTTGATTTTCTGATTCTTATAAGTTTCTTTTCTAATTGTGACTGAATCTCTAGTATAGTTGTAATTTGTCTTTATTATTGATTATTAATTATTAACTCTCCCACTCTTAGAATTGCTTCAAACATGGGAACTTTGCCTCTGTCCTTTCAGAATAGGAAAACATGGAGAAGGCACTCTGTAATCAAAATGCAACCACAATTTCAATAGATCAGTAAGCTACAGGGAACACTTCAGTTTAGTATTATCCCATTTACAAATCATGGAAGTAAACGTCCCTTGGACCACAGATCATACTTCTTTTGAATTACTGCCTTAAGGAAAATAACTAGTAATGAAATTATTAAATTGTCATATTTTATTATTTTATATTCTTTATGCCACATCCTATTTGTGGACTCACTAGTTTTAGTAGTAAAAATTGGTGAATGGCTAAACGCTCAAAAATAATGGCAATTAATTAAATTCAGTTCTACTCACTCAATATATTATCATGAAGATCTCAAAAACTGTATTAGGAATTATGTGATAAAATTTTTATATTGAACCATAAAGTCAAAACAGCAATATCACAAACTAATTACAATATGATAAAAAGCGTAATATATTCCGAGGGGAAAAGTTTATGGAAGGAAGTGCATCAAATTTCTAATTTTTTATTTATTTATTATTTATTTAACAGAGAGAGAGAGAGAGAGAGAGAGGTCTTCCTTCCGTTGGTTTACCCCCCAAATGGCCACTATGGCTGGAGCTATGCTGATCCAAAGCCAGGATCCAGGTGCTTCTTCCTGGTCTCCCATGCGGTGCAGGTGACCAAGCACCTGGGCCATCCTCCACTGCCTTCTTGGGCCACAGCAGAGAGCTGGACTGGAAGAGGAGCAACAGGGACTAGAAACTGACACCCATATGGGATGCCTGTGCCACAGGCAGAGGATTAACCTAGTGAGCCACAGCACCGGCCCTAAATTTTTATTTATTTGAAAGGCAGAGAGAGAGGAGAGGGGAGGGAAGGAAGAAAAGAGATTATTACATCTGCTGGCTCATTTCACAAACGTCAATAATATCTGGGAGTGGGCTAGACTAAAACCAGGAGCCTAGAACTCAGAGTCTCAACATGGGTGGCAGTGACTCAAGCACTTGAGCTATCATCTGCTCCCTTCCAGGATGCATATTATCAGGAAGCTGAAATCGAGAGTATATTTGGGACAGGAACCCAGGTACTTTAATAAGGGAAGTGGGTATCCCAAGAGACATCGCAGCTGCTATGTCCAACATCTGCCCCAAGTTTCTAATCATGGACATGTGTGCAGCAACCAGACTGGAGAGGGTTACTTCTTTAGAATTTCCAAGTGTCTTTTAACCAAGAATGTTAAATAATTTTTACTTAAAAACCAAGTAAATCATCACTTATATTACCATTTCAGCACTTTTCATGAACTAATGCAGTTTTCATCATCTCTCTTCTCTATGAAGGCTGTATCATGAGACAAGCACAACCATACACAGGGGATACACCTGGAAACATACTGTACACTGTGTTAATGAAATTAAGTTTCATCATGAAGGCTTGAGACAGCCTTTGTAGAATTTCAGGAATCCGTTTGGAACTTCCGTCTTTTGCTCTAGGAGCAGATCACTCTGGCACATGATTATGAGTCAGAAGGGGATAAGAATGATGGCAGAGAGGTAAGCAGATAAGTAAAAAAAAGATACAAAATTTTATCAGGGCCTCTACTAAAAAAGGGATACTGTGAGTGGAAAAGAGGAGACAGAGATAAAATTAGAAGCTGACTTACAGATGGAATTAACTGGATTTTATCAGATGTAGTATAATGGGAAGAAGGTATCTGAGAGGATCCCAAAGTCAAGACCTAATAGACAGGGTGGATGGTGGTGTTGTTCCCCAGATATGTGATACAGCAGTTGTTAAAGTGATGATGTTTGGGCTGGCGCCACGGCTCACTTGGCTAATCCTCCACCTGCAGCGCCAGCACCCCGGGTTCTGGACCCAGTTGGGGCGCCGGATTCTGTCCTAGTTGCTCCTCTTCCAGTCCAGCTCTATGCTGTGGCCCAGGAAGGCAGTGGAGGATGGCTCAGTTGCTTGGGCCCTGCACCCTCATGGGAGACCAGGAGGAGGCACCTGGCTCCTGGCTTTGGATCAGCGCCGGCCGCAGCAGCCATTGGGGGGTGAACCAATGGCAAAGGAAGACCTTTCTCTCTGTCTCTCTCTCACTGCCCACTCTGCCTGTCCAAAAAAATTTAAAAAAAAATGTAAAAAGTGATGATGTTTGGTGTGGAGGTGCCTGTTTGAGATATTTGGGGGATTTCCAACTGGAGCATCCCAATAGTTAATTGAAAATATGTATCTGGACAATGGGAGAGATCTGCAGAGGAATCAAGTTTTAAGAGGCATTTTGTCTAACTATTACATGAAGTGAGGAATAAAACTAATATCTCAGAAAGTGAGGCTCACCCATGTTTTTTCATAGAAAAAGAGAGAGACAAAACCCAATCCTGTGGAACACTGATATTTACAGGTTAAGCAAAGAAAGTAGCCAGTGTAAATAAGTATGAGGAATAACCAATGAAAACCAGCAAAAAAAGAAATGAATATTGACATTTCCCTCAGCAGGAACAAGTCACAGAGGAGATGGAGGTTGGAAACCACAGCACTGTGACAGAATTCATCCTTGTGGGGTTGACAGAGGACCCTACACTTTGTGTCATCTTCTTTGTGATGTTTCTAGGAATCTATGTTGTCACTTTAGTAGGCAATGTCAGCATAATCACTTTAATAAGAAGCTGCTCCCACCTTCACACCCCCATGTACCTCTTTCTCAGCCATTTGGCTTTTGTGGACATTGGGCATTCTACATCAGTCACACCTATAATGCTTATGGGATTCCTTGGTCATGGAATAGTTCTTCCTGTCATTGGCTGTGAAGCCCAGCTCTATTCTGTGGTGATGTTTGGGACAGCTGAATGCTTCCTGCTGGCTGCCATGGCCTATGATCGTTATGTGGCCATCTGCTCACCCCTGCTCTACGCCACCCACATGTCCCCTGGAGTCTGCATTGTCTTCGTGGTGGCCTCCTATCTGGGTGGCTGTGTGAATGCTTCCACGTTTACTAGTTCTTTATTGAGTGTTTCCTTCTGTGGACCAAATCAGATAGATCACTTTTTTTGTGATTTCTCCCCTTTGTTGAAACTTTCCTGCTCAGATGTCTCCATTACTGAAATTATCCCTTCCATCTCTTCTGGCTCCATCATCGTGGTCACAGTGTTTGTCATAGCTGTCTCCTACATCTACATCCTCATCACCATCATGAAGATGCGCTCCACTGAGGGGCGCCACAAAGCTTTCTCTACCTGCACCTCTCACCTCACTGCAGTCACTCTCTACTATGGGACGATTACCTTCATTTATGTGATGCCCAAGTCCAGCTACTCACTTGACCAGAACAAGGTGATGTCTGTGTTCTACACGGTGGTGATCCCCATGTTGAACCCCCTTATTTATAGTCTGAGGAACAGAGATGTAAAGGAGGCTCTGAGAAAGAAGATTGTCAGAATATATTCTTAGGATCCACTTCTTGAATTTAAGATGAACTATAAAGTTTTCATTTACCTGTATCACACTTAGTTCCTACTGCATGCTACTAAACTAATTGCTTAAATTATAATCATATTTGTTTGTGCTAATTCACCTTAATAAATTTGTATTTCAATTAGAAGATGTTGTGACATCTGAAACAATGGCAGTAATAATTACCACTGTTGTTGTAGATACAAAACACTTTTCCTTTACTTAGCAAAGAGTCTGCATTGTCTGCATTGCACTTACTATGTGCCAGGTCCCTTTTTTAAGAAGATTTATTTATTTATTTTAAAGTCAGAGTTATACAGAGAGAGAAGGAACGGCAGAGAGAGAGAGAGAGAGAAAGTAGTTTATAAATACTAGACATTCAAAACAATGCAGCTATCGGCGCACTGTGCCGATCTGAAGGCAGGAGCCAGGTGCTTCTCCTGGTCTCCCATGCGGGTGCAGGGCTCAAGGACCTGGGCCATCTTCCACTGCACTCCAGAGCCACAGACAGAACAGGTGTCTGAATTTCCCCTTTGCATACTGAGAGATATTAGTCTACTTTCCACGTATGGTCAGTAGAGGTGCAGTCACATAGTAAATCCCCACGACCTTTTCAGGGCTTTTTTCTCTTGTAGTTATGAACATGGCATTGAGAGGGATACAGAACCCAGGAAGATGTTCTTTCAGTTTTGTTGGATATAGTTCAGTTTAATATAATAGTTTACTGAGTATTTGTGTGCTAGACACTGTGCTGATACAAAACACAAAAACCACTGTCTGACCTCTCAACATTTACTATATTGCATAAAATCTATGTATTCACTATAGATAATCTCAGAGTAACTCAGTACTCACAAATGCAACTAGGAACAGTATCCCAAAGGTAGGGAGAGAGTAGTATTTTTCTCAGCCAGGATTATAGTATAACACTTTCTGGACAATAAAGCACTAAAGCTTAGTCTTACAACTAAATGAAGCAAGGTAAGGGCATCAGAAAAGTATTCCAGGATAAGAGGCAACACAAGAAATGGCGTGTAAGAATGAAAAGGCCAGATATTTGAGGAATTGAAGTCTTTCAACATTTATGAAGCCTTAAAAATGGACTGAGAAGTAGTGATAGATGCTGTCAAAGGGAAGCAGTTCATGAAGAACCGTAAGTTTCACGTTAAGGTGTATTTTATCCCATGAAGAACTACACATTGGCTTTAGCAAAGAAGTAAAATGGTTAGATGTGTTCAGATCACTTTGACAACAAAATGAAGTTTGCCAGAGGATAAATATCCAAATCAATTTAATAGAAAAATAAATAAATAAATATATATATATATATAGAGAGAGAGAGAGAGAGAGAGAGAGAGAGAGAGCGCACGCGCGCGCGCACAGCTTTGAGGAAAACTTAGGAGAGAGAATTGGCAGAAACTGTTGATTGTAAGATGTGGGAAACCAGAAAGAAGGAATATTCCAGGGTGACTCCTACAATTCTAATTCAAGTGAGCAGGTGCTGTTACTGGGAGCAGTCCACTATTAGAAGTCCTGAGGTAGATTAGGGAAAAAAAGAGACTACACTAGGGTAGCTGTAAAATCTGTTATCACTCACACTGTGCCCACTGCTATCCTAAGAGCAGACACTGTAAGATGCAAAGCCCAGCTAAAAGAACAAAAAAACTGCTTAAATCCACAGGTTGCTATTCTGTAATCTTTTAATTCAATCCTACATTTCCTACCCTGCTTCTTCCTCATAACAGATATTTACAAGTGGGGAACTTTTTACCTTTCTCTCCTGAGGTCCTATTCCTGGTACTTTTGGTAAGTATCACCTACTGTCAGCTAAAAATTTCAGATGCACCCTGACTCCTTTGACATCTTAGTTACGTAAATTTGAGTTATGTGAACTCTTCAGTCCTGGATATAAAGATCAGCCTTCTTATGGACATTGTAGACTCATATCTTCGAGATCAGGGTTTTCAAGGGTCTCCTGTACTTTAACTCAGGTATTGGCTCTGATAGTGGAAAATTAACTCAAGTCAAAGACCAGAGACAAAGACTTATTTCCAGATATGATAAGAGTAGTATCTCCTTCTTGCCATGTTTATGAATAATTTAGAAAGAAAGTGGTGAAGTAGGTTTCAAACATAAGTGATTTCTGCCTCAAATTCTATGAGGAACATTTTATCAAGTCTCATAAGTTGTTTTATAGGCCAACAAGGAACAATCATGTATCCATCCATTTCAAAGGGTCAGGCATGTGGTCTCATGGTTGATTTTCACATGCCATATCACAGTGCCTATATTTGACACTCTGCTTCAGCTTCTGATGCCAACTTCCTGCTAATGAATACCCTGGGGGACAGTGATGATGGCTCCAGAGTTTGGATGCCTACCATCTATGAGTTCCCTGATTCCAGCCTGGCCCAGCCCTGACTATTGTAGGCACTTGGAAAATTAATCAGAATATGGAAGCAAGCTCTCTCTGATTCTCAAAAAATTCTTGAGCTTTCATTGTATCCTGGGAACTGAGCAAACATTTAAAGTGCTTCTATGAGGGCCAGTGCTGTGGTCTAGTGGGTTAAAACTCTGCCGGCAGCACTGGTAGCCCATATATGTGCTGATTCAGGTTGGCTGCTCCACTTCTGATACACCTCCCTGCTAATGGCCAGGAAAAGCAGAGGAAAATGGTCCAAGTGCTTGCCCCTGCACTCACTTAGGAGACTCAGAGCTCCTGGCTTCTTGCCCAGGATAGGCCCAGCTCTACCACTGTGGCCATTTTGGGAGTGAATCAGTGGATGTAAGACCACTCTGTCTCTCCCTCTGTCTATAACTATGCCTCTCAAATAAATAAATAAAGCTTTTTTTTAAAAAAGACACTTTTATGAGTAGAACAGAACCCTCATGCAATTTAGATTATTGTGGAATAAACACTAGAGATTAACTAAACATCACAAATGCAGAACATGATAAGCACTGTGGAAGAAACAAACCAAAGGAATTATTATTGGGTCACTTAGTGATATAGAGATGGCACCTGGGTATATCTAGAGAGTCCACTTTGGTTTCATTCAAATGCCCAATTCCATAGATAACTTTACAGCAATCCTCACTCTCTTAGACTCTTTCTTAAAGGTCTCATCAGCAAGGTAGTTGAATTTATTCTATGGCTCAGTACACCAATAACAAGTATTTCAAGTGACTAAAAAAGAAACTGAAGGTATTTCATATTACCTAGCTTCAGGAAGCCCAGAACATCTTTTCTACCCTCATCTACTGGTAACCTAAATTAATAACTCCAGTTCAGATTCAAGGAGAAGGAAATTAGATTATATTTCTCAAGGGGAGAATTAGCAAAGATGTTGTAGCCATCTCCAGCCTGCTGCAATTTCTCTGGCCACAATTATTTATATGCTTCTCATGTGCCAAAATGCATTTACAGTCTCTCACAATTCCATAAAACATGCTATTAAGAATCAATACTGACACTAGTCTTGTTTGTGTGATCCCTTTGACTCTTAGACCTATCAGTGTGATCAATTGTGAACTGAAATTGATCACTTGGACTAGTGAGATGGCCTTGGAACATGCCACCTTGATGGGATTGTATTGGAATTCCCTGTCCTGTTTCTAACTCCATCATTTGGGGCAGGTCTGATTGAGCATGTCCCAAATTGTACATCTAATACTAACTGATAGAATGAAAAAGGGAGAGAATGATCCAACATGGGAAGCAGGATACACAGCAGACTCATAGAATGGCAGATGTCCTAAATAGCACTCTGGCCTCAGAATCAGCCCTTAAGGCATTTGGATCTGGCTCAAGAGCCCATGAGAATATTTTAGGCATGGAAAGCTAAGACACTCTGAAAAAAAAAAAAAGAAGACCTAAATGAAAGATCTCCACGAGTGAGATCCCAGTGGAAAGAACAGGCCATCAAAGAAGGAGGTACCTTTCTCTGAAGGGAGGAGAGAACTTCCACTTTGACTATGACCTTGTCTAAATAAGATCGGAGACGGCAAACTCAAAAGGCTTCCATATCCTTGGCAACTCATGACTAGAGCCTAGGGAGATTACTGAGGCCATAAACAAGAGTGTCAAATTGTTAAATCAACACCAGGAGTCACTGTGTACTTATGTCTCATGAGGGATCTGTCCTTAATGTGTTCTCCAATGTGAAGTAATGCTATAACTAGTACTGAAACAGTATTTTTACACTTTGTGTTTCTGTGTGGGTGCAAACTGATGAAATCTTTACATAGTATATACTGAATTGATCTTCGGTATATAAAGATAATTGCAAATGATTAAAAAATCTTGGCGTTAAATTGGAAATTGCATAGATAATTAATCAATTCTTTAAAAAAAGTCATGTAGGATTTCTGTCCTTAATGTGCTGTACATTGTGAATTAATACTATAACTAGTATTCCAACAGTATTTTCATTTTGTGTCTCTATGTGAGGGCAAACTGTTGAAATCTTCACGTAATATATACTAAACTGATCTTCTGTGTATAAAGAGAATTGAAAATGAATCTTGATGTGAATGGAAGGGGAGAGGGAGCAGGAAAGGGGAGGGTTGCGGGTGGGAGGGAAGTTGGGGGGGGGGAGCCACCATTGTAATCCATAAGCTGTACTTTGGAAATTTATATTCTTTAAATAAAAGCTTTATATATATATATATTTATATATATATATATATATATGAATCAATACTGAGTCTATCATCATGGGATTGAAATTAAGTTCAAGCATGATTATTTCTTTTTCTTTTTTTTTTTTTTTTTTACAGGCAGAGTGGACAGTGAGAGAGAGACAGAGAGAAAGGTCTTCATTTGCCGTTGGTTCACCCTCCAATGGCCGCCGCGGCCGGTGCGCTGCGGCCGGCGCACCGCGCTCGTCCGATGGCAGGAGCCAGGAGCCAGGTGCTTTTCCTGGTCTCCCCATGGGGTGCAGGGCCCAAGCACCTGGGCCATCCTCCACTGCACTCCCGGGCCACAGCAGAGGGCTGGCCTGGAAGAGGGGCAACCGGGACAGAATCCGGCGCCCCGACCGGGACTAGAACCCGGTGTGCCGGCGCCGCAAGGCGGAGGATTAGCCTGTTGAGCCACGGCGCCGGCCTTAAGCATGATTATTTGAGCACAACTCCTTAAAAATAGTCACTTGATCTGAGGTCAAGTGAAATAAAGAGAAAAGTCATTTGCTCTTATACAACTGATAACCGTTGAAACAAGGGTATGAAATCTGCAGTAAATAGTCACATTCATAAGGGGGAAATATAGAAATTACACAGCAATCATTGGTTCAAAGTCTAACTTGATACACATTGCTATTTCATTTATCAGGACCCAGTCTTGCTCCCTTTTTGTAAATCTGTGTCTCTTGGCTCTGCCTTCTGGGTTCTTGGTTCCATCCTTTGAATAAGCCTTCCATTTCCAGAAAAAAAGGCCATGTTATACTTGAGTAGCTTTCTTGTCTATTCATTAATCATTGTAGATTGAAAGTTGAAAGATCTCTTTTTAATTCACACTATCCATAACTCCTTTAAACAACACTCCATAATTTCTCCAAAAACATTATGGGATTCATCAGTGACATTTCTCAACTATTAACTATAGTAATATCCTTTGACCTAGAAATTTCACTCCTAGATATATGCCCAAGAGAAATAAAAATATGTCACACCAAAATATCACAAATTGTTTTAGTTCATTCATATGAAATGCCCATATAGTGAGAGGCAGAAAGTACATTAGTGGTCATTAGTGACTAGGGGAATGGGTGCATGTGAGCTGATAATAAAAGGATACATGACTTTTTTATGAGGTTCTAAAAATATTCTAATATTGTGGAGAATCTCACAAACACCTGTGGATATACTAAAATCTACTGAATTGTATAACATAAATGTGTGAACTGTAATGATATGTAAATTGTATCTCAATAGAGCTATTAAAATATTTTGGTGCTTCCTATCATAATCTATTGAATTAAACAAACAAACAAAAAAACCCTAAATCCATTCCTGTAAATATATTTAGATAATTCTTTTTCTGGAGGCTTGTGAGGTTATTGTGAGAACCCCTTGAGATTTTATTAACATATTTTTAAAGACAGGCTGAGACATGCCATTAGGTTTATTAAAAGCATGTAGTCTAGTTGAAGGGATGAATGAAGCCTTAAATCTTTTCAGAGTCTAAGCAAATGATCTCACAGCATCAATCTGGAGTTGACATTTGACCTGAAGTCATTTTGTACCTAGAGAATCTTATTTTCTGGAAGAGACTGAGGATGAAAATAGCCTCATTTTCAAATACAGGAAGATCTAGCTTCTATAGATTTGTTTTCTATATTTTTTTTTCAAAAACCAAACAAATTCTTCTTTAGTTCACTGCTCTCTTCTTATATTTTATAATAGGCACCTAGCGGTAAGAAGTCTGGAAAAACTTTTTTTTTTTTTTTTGACAGGCAGAGTGGACAGTGAGAGAGAGAGAGACAGAGAGAAAGGTCTTCATTTGCCGTTGGTTCACCCTCCAATGGCCGCCGCGGCCGGCGCGCTGCGGCCTGCGCACCGCGTGATCCGATGGCAGGAGCCAGGTGCTTTTCCTGGTCTCCCATGGGGTGCAGGGCCCAAGCACTTGGGCCATCCTCCACTGCACTCCCCGCCACAGCAGAGAGCTGGCCTGGAAGAGGGGCAACCCAGACAGAATCTGGCGCCCCAACCAGGACTAGAACCCGGTGTGCCGGCGCCGCAAGGCGGAGGATTAGCCTGTTGAGCCACGGCGCCGGCCTGGAAAAACTTTCTACAATCTTCCCGAGAACCTTCCCATCTAGATCCAAAAGAATATTAGAGAGCTTTTCTATTTTCCATTTTATCACAGGTGACAACATTGTCAAACTTTTCATCATTATTCAGTAACTGTCTTCCTTTTCTCAGTTCTTAAATGTTTTAATGTTTTCCTTAAACCCTCATTATCTATTACTGTTGAATGTAGAAGTCTATTATTTCCCAGAGGAATTGAGATTGGGTACATAATTTTGGGAGAGAACAACACTGAAGAGGTGCTATGATTTACTTGACTGTGTCCCCTTTAAAATTCAAGTATTGCCAGTTTGACAATCTTGAGATCAAGCCTTTAAGAGGTGATTAGGTACCCCCCTTATAAAAGGCTTCACAGCCATGTTTTTGAACTTTCCATCATGCAAAGACACAGGATTCTTTCGTGCCAGAGGATGCAGGCCTTGCTGGATACCAGGTACTGGTGACCTGATCTTGGACTTGAAGCCTCCAGAACTGTTAAATATTTACTTCATAGATTTCCCAATCTATGGTATTCTGTGACAGAAACAGAAAATAGACTAAGAAAAGTAGTATCTAAACTTATGAAATTGCATGCAATCAAAAGTGGTTGTAACACAGCTCTCTAGGAAAAGCCTTGGTATAATCCATCCTTTGAAGGTCTGGTGGAGCTGCAACCTCCAGCAAAGATGAAAGCAGGAAGAAATGCAAACCAGGAATGTGTGATTGAACCTATTCCCAAATAAAATCACATCCTGAGATACTGGGGATTCAAAGTTAGGATATTAATATGGGGGGATGCAATTCACCCCCCAAAAGCATCCTAACTCTTCTCCCACCTCCTGTTTCTTGGAAATAAGCCTTCTCTCAGTACACCTGACTGCCCTGGGCATACTGTATGCTGATAGGTAAAGGCATAATACTGCCAGTGATAGAGAAGCAAAGAACATCATATTCTGGGATTCAGAACATGAAAACCAATGTGTTCACAGCTATATACTGCATTCTCTTAGATCTTTCATTTCTATAGGTAATATTTTGCTCTTCCATGTAACCTCTCCTTTGGTCATTCTCCAGCTGATTCAGAACTTGGTAGAAGAAAATTAATGTAAACATATATCCTACCCAAAAAGTACTGTAACAACATCAGTTACAACCATACCCTGCACAAATGATGACTAAATTACCTGAATTCCTTTGAGTTGAAATACACAGGAAAGATATTTTCAGGACATATCACAGTCATTAGGCGACCACTTAAGCCTGTACACAAAAGGGACTTAGATAAAAATGAAGCCAGTTTGTGATGTTTCTTCCTTTTGAGAGAAGAAAATGGAAGAAAGGAAAGGATGAGGTCATCCAAGGGTGTTGTTTGGAGGCAGGAGAAGGGCACAGAATTGAGTATGAACCCTATGGAAGAGTGAGTGTGGACGGCAGGATGAGGAGGAGTGCCAGAAGTAGTCAATGAGAAACTTGAATCAATTTGGAGGAAACAGAAATAACCATCCTGGATAATCAGTGCCTATAGATAGGGTAGTAGGAGAGGCAGAGATGATGGACGTCTCCTTGAGAAACCTTACAAAAATATGCGCACTTACATCTTTGCCTGAACCATAATTTCTCCTATTATAAGCTATTGTTCAAAAAGTCTTACCTTCCTGGTTTTTTAACTCAAAGAAATGTCTGCTTCCAAAAATCTTACTCTAAGGCTTCAGTGATGAGAAGAGTCAATTGACATTTTACTCAGAATTTCTTCTGTGTCAATGGATTGGGAATCCTAATGACCAAACAGAGGAATCAGGATTTTTGCCTTGGCTTAAATAAAATGATAATAAATAGAAGTTTTTCTGATATGAACATTACTGTTTCTAAAAGTTTAATTATCCGTTGACCACGGCAGGGTAGTACCTTTAGAAAAAGTGACTCCAAGGCCAGCACTGTGGCTCAACAGGCTAATCCTCCGCCTTGCAGCGCCGGCATACCGGGTTCTAGTCCCGGTCGGGGCGCCGGATTCTGTCCCGGTTGCCCCTCTTCCAGGCCAGCCCTCTGCTGTGGCCCAGGAGTGCAGTGGAGGATGGCCCAAGTGCTTGGGCCCTGCACCCCATGGGAGATCAGGAAAAAGCACCTAGCACTTGGCTCCTGCCATCAGATGAGCGCGGTGCGCCGGCCGCAGCGCGTCGACCGTGGCAGCCATTGGAGGGTGAACCAACGGCAAATGAAGACCTTTCTCTCTGTCTCTCTCTCTCTCACTGTCCACTCTGCCTGTCAAAAAAAAAAAAAAAAAGAAAAAGTGACTCAAATTATCTGACATGTCAACATTATCAATTATTAGACACCTACTGAAAACTATTTCCTAAATGTTATTTTACAAGAGAGTATTTTTTCCTTTTAAAAATATATTTATTCCTTTATTTGAAAGGCAGTGACAGAGACAGAGAAAGAGAGAAATTGTCCATCCAGGGATTTACTCCTCAAAGGGCCACAAAGCAAGGAGCCTGGAATTCCATCTAGTACTTCCAGTTGGCTGGCAGGGCATTGAGGACTTGGGTGATCTCCAACTGCTTTCTCAAGCACCTTAGCAGGGAGCTGGATTAAAAGCAGAGCAGCTGGGTCTCAAACCCACATCTGCGGCTGCTTAGCCTGCTGTCCCATAACACTGGCCCTAAAGCAAGCAATTCTTATTTTTTTGGTAGGCATTGAAATAGTTACACAACCAGGATGTCAATTTAATGAAGTTAAATGGCTGAGGAAGTATTAGCTTGAAAAGTATTGTTTTTGGCTTCTGAATGTGAGTATTTGTTGCTGTAAGTTTCCACTTGACATCTCCTCCATTTTGTTCTAGGAGAGTATTTAAAAGAACTGGATTTTTGATCAAAATATGTCTCTCTCTCTTTTTTTTTATTTAAAAGGTACAGAGGGGGCCAGTGCTGTGGTGCGGCAGGTTAAAGCCCTGGCCTGAAGCACTGACATCCCATATGGTTGCCAGTTCTACTCCTGGCTGCTCCTCTT
Organism: Sylvilagus floridanus; assembly: GCA_949820135.1. Lineage (NCBI taxonomy): Eukaryota > Metazoa > Chordata > Mammalia > Lagomorpha > Leporidae > Sylvilagus > Sylvilagus floridanus. The sequence continues at coordinate 69,558,167 of OX463224.1, read as the reverse complement.
CCAATCCAGCTCTCTGCTACCACCTGGGATAGCAGTAGAGAATGGCCCAAGTCCTTGGGCCCCTGAACCCACGTGGAGGTCCTAGAAGAAGCTCCTGGCTCCAGGCTTCAGATCAGTGCAGTTCCAGCCACTGCAGCCATCTGGGGAATGAACCAATGAATGGAAGACTTCTCTGTCTCTACCTCTCTCTGTAACTGTTATTTTTTTTTAACTTTTATTTAGTAAATGCAAATTTCCAAAGTACAGCTTATGGATTACAATGGCTTTCCCTCCATCCTATAACTTCCCTCCCACCCGTAACCCTCCTATCTCCTGCTACCCCTCCCATTCCATTCAAGATTCATTTTCAATTATCTTTATATACAGAAGATCAATTTAGTATATATTAAGTAAAGATTTCAAAAGTTTGCACTCACACAGAACATAAAGTGTAAAATACTGTTTGAGTACTAGTTATAGCATTAATTCACATTGAACAACACATTAAGGACAGAGATCCTACATGAGGAGTAAGTACACAGTGATTACTGTTGTTGATTTAACAAATTGACACTATTGTTTATGGCATCAGTAATCTCCCTAGGCTCTTGTCATGAGTTGCCAAGGATATGGAAGCCTTTTGAGTTCGCCGACTCCGATCTTATTTAGACAAGGTCATAGTCAAAGTGGAAGTTCTCTCCTCCCTTCAGAGAAAGGTACCTACTTCTTTGATGGCCTGTTCTTTCTACTGGGATCTCACTCGCAGAGATTATATATATATATACTCCCGCTTCCCATACTCAATCATTCTCTCCCTTTTTGATTCTATCAGTTAGTATTAGCAGACACTAGTCTTGTTTGTGTGATCCCTTTGACTCTTAGACCTATCAGTGTGATCAATTGTGAACTGAAATTGATCACTTGGACTAGTGAGATGGCATTGGTACATGCCACCTTGATGGGATTGTATTGGAATCCCTTGGCACATTTCTAACTTTACCATTTGGGACAAGTCAGCTTGAGCATGTCCCAAATTGTACATCTCCCTCTCCTATTCCCACTCTTATATTTAACAGGGGTCACTTTTCAGTTAAATTTAAACACCTAAGAGTAATTGTGTGTTAATTACAGAGCTCAACCAATAGTATTAAGTAGAACAAAAAAATACTAAAAGGGTTAAAGTATTAAAATATACATCAACAGGCAGGACAAGGGCTGATGAAGTCACTGTTTCTCATAGTGTCCATTTCGCTTCCACAGGTTTCCTTTTTGGTGCTCTGTTAGTTGTCACCAATCAGGGAGAACATATGATATTTGTCCCTCTGGGACTGGCTTATTTCACTCAGCATGATGTATTCCAGATTCTTCCATTTTGTTGCAAATGACCGGATTTCATTGTTTTTTTTTTTTTTTAAACTTCTGTATTCTACAGAGTACATGTCTCATAATTTCTTTATAAATAAGATAAATCTTTTTTTTAAATAAAAGAAAGATACAGAGAGTGAAAAAGAAATATGAGTGTTCCATCCAATGGTTCATACTTCAAATGCCCACAACATCTGGGGACGGGTCAGCATGAAGCCAGGAGCTACAAATTCAATCTGGGTCTAACATTGATGTGGCAGGGACCCCAGCATTCAAGCCATCACCTGCTGCCTCCCAGAGTGCATATAAGCAAAAAAAGAACTGGAAGCAGAGTTGGGACTCAACTCCAGTACCTTAATAATGGATGTGGGCATTCCAAGTAGTGTCCTAATCACTGAGCCAAATGCCCTATTAAATACTTTATTGAAATTGGACTCTGTAATTGTTGAATAAGGGAAGTTAGAAACTATTGTCTGAAATATTTTTATCTCAGATATCCACATTTAGTTTGAATCTGGCATATGTTCATGTAAATTACACATGACTCTTATAAATTGAAGCAAACATTGTCTTTATTATAGGAGCTTTTCAATTTAAGTGAAAAAGTTAATAATAAATATTATCAAAATATCAAACACAAATGTTCCTCGAATCACTAGTTTATTATCTATGGATTTATATCTGATTTAAGTCAAGAAAACCAATGTGTTCTAGCCATCAACTTTTATTTATTTATTTATTTATTTATTGACAGGCAGAGTGGACAGTGAGAGAGAGAGAGACAGAGAGAAAGATCTTCCTTTGCCATTGGTTCACCCTCCAATGGCCGCCGCAGCCGGCACGTTGCGGCCATAGCAGAGAGCTGGATCAGTAGTGGAGCAGCCGGGACTCGAACTGGCACCAGTATATGATGCCAAGGCTTCAGGCCAGGGCGTTAACACGCTGGGCCACAGCGCCAGCCCCTGCTTTGCCTTATTTCTAGAATACTTTATGCACACAAATTTTTTTCATAATTTATTTGAATTGAAGACTGAAGAAGTTAATGCGGGGGGGGGGGGATCAAGATGGTGGAATAGCAACAGGGAGGTCTTCCCTACGCTCTGTAAGCTTGGTGGATAAAAAAAAAAATCGGAGAAGTTACCCTCTCAGGGTAAAATTACAGGGAAAACTGCAGTGGAAGATCTTGTGAAAGCAGTGAAAGCAGCCAGGATGCACAGAAAACACGGAGTGTGGAGCAGGAACACAGCAAAAAAGAGCCAGCAGCCCGGGATCGCAAGAACCCACCCAGGATTGCAAGGTGAGGTCAGATTGCACCCCCCCCCCCAACCTCACTGTTAATACAGCTGGAGAGTCTAGTAGATTACCTCATGTTTGGGTCCAGCCCGGAACCCTCAGGGGAGCTGGGTGACTGCCTGCCCAGAGGGGAACAGAGGTAGCGCACCTCTCTCTCCACTCCTTCCCTCACCACACCAGCGCCCTACAGCTAACCAGCTGGGAGAAAGCTGGTTCCATTTTGGACATAAAACAGGGGCAGTGGCCCCACATTCTCTGAGCATACCCAGCCCTCACCAGCTGGGCAACCACAGCAGTATGAATCAGTGGGTGTGTGTTTGTCCCCACCTTGTAATCAGGGAAACAACACCAGCCTGCTGCACACACCCCATAATGGGCAGGGAGGGGAAGCCATCCCTACCGAAGGGAAGTGCCACCTGCAGATACTTGTACCTGCCCTGCACAATTCTGAAAGCACTAGGGCTGGTGGGAACTGTGCCTGCTTGCCAACCCAGGGATTCTACCAGGGGAAGAAAATCTCATTTGCACCCTCCCCATGCTGGCCACACCCACCCCAAGGCTCCCCAGGGGTGCCCAGACTCTCGAAGAGCTCCAAAGAGCTCTGGGCTGGCTGCTCCCCTGGCCATTGCCCTGGGGTGGCCACTCACATGTACCTTCCCACTATGGCTGCACCCACCTCAAGTCTCCCCAGAGGCCAACGGGCTCCCAGAGAGTTCTCGCATGGATCTTGAGTCTGACTGGGGGAATCAGACTCAATCTACACAGGGTGGGACAAACACAGGCAGTGGCTCTGGGAACCCCTCAGCCTCTCTGTGGAAAGGACAGCCTAGTGGTACAGAGTGGACTCTCTTACACTCCTTATGTGTGGGAGCCCTAGTTGTTGAGACTGAAAACACTGAGACTGCATGAGAGAGGATAGGGTGTAGCTGAGGTTCTGGGAAGCTCTGGGTGCAGAGCCAAACTCTTGGAACTCCTCATTCACTGGGGCAGCTCACTGTAGCTAGAACCCTGGGCACAGGGAGCTCTGCACAGATCACTCATGCAGATAAGTGTTGAACACACTGGGGACTAACATCCAGACATTACACAGTTAGAAGGAGAGGAACGGAGGAAGTGATAACACCAGTAGATGTGACCCCCCCCCCCCGCTTCTGTTAATCAGAGGAGAGCTACCATCCGCAACTCAGGTGATATCCTGGTACTCACTCCTGGAGCACTGAACAGAGCTCCCTGCTGACACCCAGCACCTGCTTCTTGGTAGTCACTGAAAGAACAGATACTCCACTAAGCCACAGAGGTACAGTATAAAGATAAAAGCCATCACGGGGGTAGGGGGTATGGGGAGGGGAACAAATATCTTCACAAATGCCTAAAATAAATGCAACAATCAAAGAAGCAAAAATAAAGAAGCCAACATGATGCCTCTAAAGAAACATAACAATTCAATACTCGAATGGGAAGATGAAGAGGCTGATGAAATGCCAGAAACAGAATTCAAAAGATTAATCATAGGACTACTCAGAAGCAATCAGAAGGAAATCCATGAACTAAAGAAAACCATCGTGGAGATGGCACTGTAGCGCAGTGGATTAACACCCTGGCCTGAAGTGCCAGCATCCCATATGGGCACCAGTTAAAGACCCGGCTTCTCCATTTCCAATCCAGTGCTCTGCTATGGCCTGGGAAAGCAATGGATCATAGCCCAAGTCCTTAGGCCCCTGCACCTGAGTAGGAGACCAGGAAGAGGTTCCTGGTTCCTGGCTTCAGATTGCACAGCTCCGGCCATTGAGGCCATCTGGGGAGTGAACCAGCAGATGGAGGACTGCTAGCTCTCGCTCTCGCTTTTTTTTTTTTTGGACAGGCAGAGTGGACAGTGAGAGAGAGAGACAGAAAGGTCTTCCTTTGCCGTTGGTTCACCCTGCAATGGCCATCGTGGCCAGCGCGCTGCAGCCGGCCCTACGCGCTGATCCGAAGGCAGGAGCCAGGTGCTTCTCCTGGTCTCCCATGGGGTGGCAGGGCCCAAGCACTTGGGCCATCCTCCACTGCACTCCAAGGCCATAGCAGAGAGCTGGCCTGGAAGAGGGGCAACCGGGACAGAATCCAGCACCCCAACTGGGACTAGAACCCAGTGTGCCGGCACCACAGGCGGAGCATTAGCCTATTGAGCTCTGGCACCAGCCCTCGCTCTCGCTCTCTTGCTTGCTCTCTCTCTCTCCTCTCTCTGTGTAACTCTTTCAAATAAATAAATCTCTAAAAAAAAAAAAAAAAAGAAAACCATCATGACATGAATGAAAATTTTTCTCATTGAGATTTTAAGGAGAAACCAAAATGAAATATTAGAAATGAAGAACTCAACAGATCAAGTAAAACTGTAGTAAAAAGCCTTAACAGCAGACTCAGTGAGGCAGAAGAAAGATATCCGAACTAGAAGACAAATCTTTGGAAATCCAAAGTCAGACCAAAAAACACAAGAAAAAAATAGAAAACTTAAAATCAGTGTTGCAGATTTATGGGATACCATCAAATGACCCAACATACAGGTTTTAGAAGTTCCTAAAGCTGTGGAAAGAGAGAATGGATTAGAAGGGCTATTTAGTGAAATAATTACAGAAAACTCCCCCAGCAGGCACCGTGGCTCAATAGGCTAATCCTCCACCTGAGGCACCGGCACACCAGGTTCTAGTCCCAGTTGGGGTGCCGGATTCTGTCCCGGTTGCCCCTCTTCCAGGCCAGCTCTCTGCTATGGCCTGGGAGTGCAGTGGAGGATGGCCCAAGTCCTTGGGCCCTGCACCTGCATGAAAGACCAGGAGAAGCACCTGGCTCCTGGCTTCGGATCAGCTCAATGCACCGGCCGTGGCGGCCATTGGAGGGTGAACCAACAGCAAAGGAAGACCTTTCTCTCTGTCTCTCTGTCTCTCTCTCTCTCTCTCTCTCACTGTCCACTCTGCCTGTCAAAAAACAAAACAAACTCCTCCAATTTGGAGAAAGAAAAGAATGTCCAATTACAGGAAGCACATAGATCTCCTAACAGACATGATCATAAAAGGACTTCATCATGATACATTATAGACAAAGTCTGCACAATAAAACATAAAGAAAGGTTCTAAAATATGCATGAGAGAAATGCCAGGCTACTTTTAGAGAATTTCCAATTAGATTTGCATTTGACATCTCATCAGAAACCCTACAGGCTAGAAGGGAATGGTGAGATATAGTCCAAGTCTTAAAAGAAAAAAAACTCAACCCAGAATACTATACCCTGCAAAACTCTCATTTATGAATGAAGGTGAAATAAAGACCAACCATAACAAAAAGAAATTGAGAGAATTTGTTGCCACTCATCCAGCCTTACAAAAGATGCTTAAGGATATGCTCCACACAGAAACAGGGTCCTCACTATGAAATGAGGTAAAGGCAGAAAATCTTCTAGTAAAATTACAAAGGAAGCATGAAGCATGAAGCAAGAACCCTACCTTACACCTGTCACTAAAATCTACTCAAAATGGACTGAAGACCTCTCTATGACTCGATACCACAAAATAAATAGAGAGAGAACATTGGGGAAACCCCAAAAGACATCAGCATAGATAAGGAGTTCTTGGAAAAGATCCGAGAGGCACAGGGAATCAAAGCCAAAATTAACAAATGGGATTACATCAAACTGAGAAGCTTCTGTACTGCAAAGAAAGAATCAGCAAAGTGAAGAGGCAACCGAGACAGTGGGAGAAATTATTTAGAAACAATACAGTGGATAAAGGATTAATTACCAGAATATACAAAGAGATCAAGAAACCCAACTACAATAAAGCAAACAACCCAGTTAAGAAGTGGTTAAGGACTTAAACGGACATTTTTCAAAAGAGGAAATCCAAATGGCCAGCAGACACATGAAAAAATGCTCAGGATCGCTAGCTGTCAGAGAAAGCAAATCAAAACCACAATGAAGTTTCACCTCACACCCATTAGAATGACCTTCATACAGAAATCAACAAACAACAAAACTGGTGAGGATGTAGGGGGAATGGTATCCTAATCCAGTATCTGTGGGACTCTAAGCTGGTAAAACCACTATGGAAGACAGTATGGCGATACCCCAGAAATCTGAAAATAGACCTATTGTATGACCCAGCCATCCCACTCCTGGGAATCTACCAAAGAAAGTGAAATCAGCATATGAAAGAGAAATCTGTACATCCATATTTACTGCATGTCAATTCACGATAGTTAAGGCATAGCCTAGGCAGCTCATGTCAAGAGCCTGGGTGATCACTAACATCATAAATATGAGTGTTAATTGTTAAATAAACAACAGGAGTCACTGTGCACTAACTTTCCATGCAGAACCTCTGTTCTCAAAGCGTTATTTTATGAGACTTAATAGTAAAACTTGATCTCAAAGATTTACTTCATTTTAGTGTAGTAAGTGGGGGATATTCTTATATCTCATAAGTGATAATTAAGTCTAAACACTTGCAAAATATGTATCAGTTTTGGGTTCTTCTTTAAAGATAATTAAGTTCCTAAAAAAAAAAAATAAAAGCAAAACTCCCTTCGCAATGTGATGATTTTGAACAGCCCTTGTCTGGACTGTTGAGGAATAGTTTTATTCATTTTTTCCTTTTCCTTTCTCATACATTTTTTGAACTCTTTACCTAGAATAGAGTTAACCTTCTGTGTATAAAGTTAAATGAAAATAGAAAATAGATCATAGCAAAAAGCAAGACGGGGAATTTGAGAAAGAAGAAGAGGAGCAGTGGGAGTGTGGGTGGGTATAGTGGGAAGAATTAATATGTTCCTAAAGTTTATTTATGAAATTCATGCAAAAAATTAATAAAAATTATACAAAATAAATTGAAGACTGAATTATATTAGGACCCAGCTATTATACCCCTACTTGCTGCCACAGAAGTCTAATTCTCATGTGAAAGGATATAAGTAAAAGCTTATTTATAACAATGTTGACTAATAACATAAAATGTAACTTAAACATTTATAGAAAGCTCTTGATTTTCCTTTCCATCCAAAATATTTTGACTTCTCAGTGTTCTATTATTAATTAGTATCTCCATTTATACAGTTGATTAGAACAAGAAACAGATATATTGTTGACTTTGTTATCTCTCTTCCTCCTTTCCTCTCTGTTTTTCCTTTTCTTGGAATACAAAAAAACCCTTTTTTACTGTTATCATGGACCAGCATGCAAGCTATTTTACAAAGGATCCTATGACTTATCTCCTACACCATACCTTTCTAAAATCATGAGTTTGTGTGAAGTAATAAGAATCACTGTGAACTAAGATTAAGTCACAGAGCAACTGGTCAGCATGGCAGTATCCACCTCAGGAAAGCCAGCAAATCACACTGAAAATAATATTAATTTGCATTTCGGAATAACGATCCCTATGTTCTAAATACAGCACATGATGAAGGACAGGGACAATATGGTAGTTATATTCATCCTTTTTCATAGCTCTGAAGACCAACATATTCTTCAATATAATGTGCTGTTTCTTTAAGAAACTTTGAAGAGTCATTATCAGCAGCCATGATGTTTGCCAACATTCGATCAAATGGTGTTCAAAGTTACATGTGAATCATGACGATGGTACACCATGGTGTGACTAGTACAGAAGTACTTGTCAGAATTCTCCAAGGCCCAGGCAGCACCACAGCTCACTAGGCTAATTCTCCACCTGTGGCACTGGCACCCCGGGTTCTAGTCCCAGTTGGGGTGCTGGTTCTGTCCCCATTGCTCCTCGTCCAGTCCAGCTCTTTGTTGTGGCCCAGGAACGCAGTAGAGGATGGCCCAAGTGCTTGGGCCCTGCACCCACATGCGATACCAGGAGGAAGCACCAGGCTCCTGGCTTTGGATTGGTGCAGCGCACCGACTATAGCAGCCATTTGGGAAAGAACCAATGGAAGGAAGACCTTTCTTCTCTGTCTCTCTCTCTCTCACTGTCTAACTCTGCCTCTAAAAAAAAAAAAAAAAAAAAAAGAATTCTCCAAGGGCAAAGCCAGAAATGAATCTTTTTTTTTTTTTTTTTTAAAGAAAATGGATGTTGGCCGGCGCCGTGGCTCAACAGGCTAATCCTCCGCCTTGCGGCGCCGGCACACTGGGTTCTAGTCCCGGTCGGGGCGCCGGATTCTGTCCCGGTTGCCCCTCTTCCAGGCCAGCTCTCTGCTGTGGCCCAGGAGTGCAGTGGAGGATGGCCCAGGTGCTTGGGCCCTGCACCCCATGGGGAGACCAGGAAAAGCACCTGGCTCCTGCCATCAGATGAGCGCAGTGCGCCGGCCGCAGCGCGCTGGCCGCGGCGGCCATTGGAGGGTGAACCAACGGCAAAGGAAGATCTTTCTCTCTGTCTCTTTCTCTCTCACTGTCCACTCTGCCTGTCAAAAAAAAAAAAAGAAGAAAAAAAAAGAAAATGGATGTTGGCTGGCGCCACGGCTCAATAGGCTAATCCTCTGCCTTGTGACACCGGCACACTGGGTTCTAGTCCCGTTTGGGGCGCCAGATTCTGTCCCGGTTGCCTCTCTTCCAGGCTAGCTCTCTGCTGTGGCCAGGGAGTGCAGTGGAGGATGGCCCAGGTGCTTGGGCCCTGCACCCCATGGGAGACCAGGAAAAGCACCTGGCACCTGGCTCCTGCCATCGGATGAGCGCGGTGCGCCGGCCACAGCGCGCCGGCCGCGGCGGCCATTGGAGGGTGAACCAATGGCAAATGAAGACCTTTCTCTCTGTCTCTCTCTCTCTCACTGTCCACTCTGCCTGTCAAAAAAAAAAGAAAAAGAAAGAAAGAAAGAAAGAAAGAAAGAAAGAAAGAAAGAAAGAAAGAAAGAAAGAAAGAAAGAAAGAAAGAAAGAAAGAAAGAAAATGGATGTAAGAAAGACACAAATGTTTTCCAAGTTGGATGTGGTTGTTCAAATGGAAGGCAAGCGGTGTACAGAAAGAAATACCATGGACCATGCAGCCATCTGAGACTGGAATCAGTTTCCAGCTCTGCCTCTTACTGCATCTATGGAATCTCAGGCAACTTAACAAAAGCTCTCTCATCTTCCATTTCCTTTCCTTCAAATAGGAGATGACAATAATACATACAACAATTCTTGTGCTAATTCACATGATGTGCATGAAAACAACAAGCACTAATTAAATAAGAAATATTTTCTCAGGTCCGCGCGGTGGCTCACTAGGCTAATCCTCCACCTTGTGGCGCCGGCACACCGGGTTCTAGTCCCGGTTGGGGCGCCAGATTCTGTCCTGGTTGCCCCTCTTCCAGGCCAGCTCTCTGCTGTGGCCAGGGAGTGCAGTAGAGGATGGCCCAAGTGCTTGGGCCCTGCACCCCATGGGAGACCAGGAAAAGCACCTGGCTCCTGCCTTCGGATCAGCGCGGTGGGCTGGCTGCAGCAGCCATTGGAGGGTGAACCAACGGCAAAGGAAGACCTTTCTCTCTGTCTCTCTCTCTCTCACTGTCCACTCTGCATGTCAAAAAAAACTTTTTTTCTCAATTGCTAAAAGTTTTCTTGAAATAATGAATTTGTAACTTCTAGTTTATATATGAGATTCAAATAATTCTGTATCCTTAAAAATAATTACAAACCAGCGATACATCTGGTTGCAAGACTGGTGACAGGCTCCAAGGAATTGTTGCTGTACAGCAAAGCCTTATTTAAGTGAAGTTTTGGTCATTTGGGATATAGCCTCAAATTAATTACTTCACTTGTCTTGAAAAAAATGTACTGATGATCCATTGGGATGGAGAAATTACATGTACACATCTATTGGGACAGATATAAAATATACACATGATTATGTGAAGGTGTATGAATGAAATTTTCCTAAATACTCAAGGGCTCCATTTTGTCTTTCAATTAAATGATTGGAAAAAGAAATTATAACATTTTACTTTCACTGAAATTGATATTTAGATCAAAATGATTGGTGTGGGGGCTGGCACAGTGGGTTAAAGCCTCAGTCTGCAGTGTCAGTATCCCATATGGACACCGGTTTGAGTCCTGGCTGCTCCACTTCCAATCCAGCTCTCTGCTATGGCCTGGGAAAGCAGTGGAAGACGGCTCAAGTCCTTGAGCCCCTGCACCCAAGTGAGAGACCCAGAAAAACTCCTGGCTGCTGGCTTTGGATTGGCGCAGCTCCGGCCATTACGGCTATTTAGGGAGTGAACCAGAGGATGGAAGACATTTCTCTCTCTTTTTCTGCCTCTCTAGAACTCTGCCTTTCAAATAAATAAGTCTTTTAAAAAATGACTTGTGTGGTTGCAGAAATCTGTGGCATTTCTAAATGTGGCTATTTGTGATGACCTAGCTTTTCACATCACCTTACCTTCAGAGACAATTTGGGTTTTCTGGAAGAGTTTGTCACTTATTTTTAAGTTAATTTTTGATTATCACAATTATAAACATTTATGTAGTAAAGTGTGATTTTTAACATATATATATATATATATATATATAATATATACTGATCAAATCATGGTAACCAGCATTTCAACCTCCTTATTTCTTTATGAATGGGGTCTTTGAGCTTTGCACTTGTAGTTCTTGCCAAGGAATTTAGTTTCAAAACATGCACCCAATAGTATAATATTAATGTCAATATGATAAATGACATATACACTTTTTAAAGAAGATATATTTAATTTGAAAAGCAGAGTTAGATGGAGAGAGGGGGCAGGGGGAGAGAGGAGAGGGGGAGAGGGAGAGAGAGAGAGAGAGAGAGAGAGAGAGAGAGAGAGAGAGAGAGAGAGAAGAGTCTGAGAAAGAGAGTGATAATCTAACACCTACTGGTTCACTCCACAAATGACCACAATGGCTGCAGTTGAGACTATCTGAAGCAAGGAGCCTGGAGCTGCTTCTGCATTTCCCACGTGGGTGCAAGGCTCAAGGACTTGGGCCATCCTCTGCTGCTTTCTGAGGTGAGTTTGCAGGGAGCTGGTTCATCAGTGGAGTAGCTGAGACTTGGATTGGGACTTGCACCCATAAGGGATGACGGAGCTGCAAGCCTGGGCTTTAACTTGCTGCACCACAGTGCCGGTCCTAGATATTTACACTTTTTAAAATGTTATTTTTCATGTCTTATATGTTTTCTAGGGCACTTGAAATATACACAACACATGATGATAGGCATTGCTCTCTCATGCACAAACTCTTCCTTCTTCCCATTGTGTACTCTGATCCATTAACATGTATTCCTTCTACAGAACAATGAAACTTATATTTTAAATATTACCCTGCCACTCATAGCTGCCACATCGACTAGCAGGTTGTCATGGTCATTACTGACTCATGTGGTATTACTGAACTATGTCTTCACAGAAGAACATTCCCACGTTTGAAAGACAGATCCCTTTGGTCGTATCCTTTAAGAGCTCATATAGGTGATCTTTCTTAGAACAGAGCTAAGTCTGATGATCCATGCTAAGAGTATCTTATAGCTCATACTCCAATAAATTAGGAAATAGACACGTTGATCTAAATATCTGTCCTAGAAAGACACAACTCATTTAGGTTGTGGTAAAGCAAAAGGCTGATGAATGGTAATAAAAGGTAGTCACTGGTTCCATAAAAACATTCCAGATCCTATCTGAGAGAATTTAATTCCATTCACCCCATCGTCCACACATTTTGCTCAAGCCATTTGATCAGTACTCATTACAGTGGGGGATCTTTCTCTTTCCCTGGTGCCCAGGCTCAGTATTATGCCTAGTTTTGGACACAGATTCAATGGCCAAGTATTTTAAATACAGGAGGTGCTAAAACAGATATTTGCTGAATTAGTGTTAAATGCCTAAAATAAATCTTTTATTAACAGTCCCTGTGCTATGGCCAAATAGTATTATAAATTCTCACATCTGTATGCTGGTAAGCAGTCTCAGAAAACCCTTAAATACACTTTACATTTACAACACTTTAAATTAAATAGGTGATAGTTCAAATAATTGCCTAAGGTCATTCCTGCCTACTGTCCTACAACTACCATAAGGGAGGGATCTCATCTGCCTAGTTCAACACTCTATTCATAGGGATGGGTACACACTGGTATCAAACGAATTAATAATTTTTAAAAATTATTTTGTTGGGGCCAGTGCTGTGGTGAAGCGGGTTAAGCTGCCGCTTGCAGTGCCGACATCCCATATGGACGCTGGTTCAAAGACCTGGCTGCTCCACTTCTGATATAGCTCTCTGCTATGGCCTGCGTAAGCAGTAGAAGATAGCCCAAATCCTTGAGCCCCTACACCCAAGTGGGAGACCCAGAAGAAGCTCCTGGCTCCTAGCTTCGGATTGAAACAGCTCTGGCTCTTGCGGCCAATTGGGGAGTGAACCAGCAGATGGAAGACCTCTCTCTCTCTTTCTCTCTGCCTCTCCTTCTCTCTCTGTGTAACTCTTTCAAATAAATAAATAAATCTTTTAAAAAATTATTTTGTTGTTGTAAGAGTATACAACATGTGTTCTGAATAAATTTTTTATGTTATAAAATATTGTTAACCATAAATATGATGTAGAGTAGTTATCTAGAATTTGTCTGCTAACAAACTTTGTGCTCATTGCAGAATTTTCTTCATTCTAAAGGCTGAAGGGTATTCCATAGCATACACATACCACGTTTTGTTTGTCCACTCATCTATTAATAGATATTAGATTGCTTTTACATCTTTTTTTTATTTTCAATTATCTTTATATACAGAAGATCAATTTAATATATATGAAGTAAAGACTTCAACAGTTTGCACTCACACAGAACATAAAGTGTAAAGTGCTGTTTGTGTACTAGTTATAGCATTAATTCACATTGTGCAACACATTAAGGACAGAGATCCTACATGAGGAGTAAGTGCACAGTGACTGTTGTTGACTTAACAAATTGACACTCTAGTAAATGGCGTCAGTAATCACCGAGGCTCTTGTCATGAGTTGCCAAGGATATGGAAGCCTTTTGAGTTCGCCGACTCCGATCTTATTTAGACAAGGTCATAGTCAAAGTGGAAGTTCTCTCCTCCCTTCAGAGAAAGGTACCTCCTTCTTTGATGGCCCGTTCTTTCCACTAGGATCTCACTCGCAGAGATCTTATATTTAGCGTTTTGTTTTTTGTTTTTTGTTTTTTTTGCCAGAGTGTCTTGGCTTTCCATGCCTAAAATATTCTCATGGGCTTTTTAGCCGTATCCAAATGCCTTAAGGGCTGATTCTGAGGCCACAGTGCTGTTTAGGACATCTGCCATTCTATGAGTCTGCTGTGTATCCCGCTTCCCATGTTGGATCATTCTCTCCCTTTTTCATTCTATCAATTAGTATTAGCAGACACTAGTCTTGTTTGTGTGATCCCTTTGACTCTTAGACCTATCAGTATGATCAACTGTGAACTGAAATTGATCACTTGGACTAGTGAGATGGCATTGGTACATGCCACCTTGATGGGATCGAATTGGAATCCCCTTTTACATCTTGATTATTGGGAATAGTGTTGCAAAGAACATGGGAGTGCTAATATCTCTTTGAAATAATGACTTCACTTTTTTTTTTTTTGGCTAAATACTCAGAAGAGAGAGAGCTAGATCACACAACTGTACTTTTACTTTTTTGAAAAAACTCTATATTGTTTTCCATAGCAGCTGTACCATCCTGCATTCTCACTAATAGTGTACTAGGATTATAAATCAACACATTCTTGACAACAAAGTTCCTATTTGTAAAAATAACAGCCATTATGACTCGTGTGAGATAATACCTAATTTTTCTTTTGACTTGCATTTCAAGTGATTATAAGTGGCAGGGGGCAATTTTTCTTTATATAAGGTGAACAAATTTCATACATACAAATTTATAGGCATAGTGATTCTTCCTGCCTCGCCTCCTTCCTGCTCATACTCCCACTCTCCTTCTTCCTTCCTCTCTTATTCTTTTAATTTTTTAAAAAATTATTTATTTGAAAGTCAGAGTTACATAGAGAGAGAAGGAGAGGCAGAAAGAGAGAGAGTTAGTTCATCCATCTGCTGGTTCACTCCCCACTTGACTGCAATGCCCAGACCTGCCCCAATCCAACGCCAAGAGCCAGGAGCTTCCTCCAAGTCTCCCAAGTGGGTGCAGGGGCCCAAAGACTTAGGTCATCTTGTACTGCTTTTCCAGGCCATAGCAGAGAGCTGGATCGGAAGTAAGCTGGGATTCAAACAGGTGCCCATCTAGAATGCCAGCACTGCAGCTGGTGGCTTTATCCCCGATGCCACAACCCTGGCTCTTTTTCTTTTAATTTGTACAATGAAATACCTTCAGTATACTTTATAATTATAAATTAACCCTCCATTAAGTAAAGAATTTAACAAATGTAAGAATTCACAGAAACCTTTAACTTACTTAGTAAAGTTTATTCATATGCATTCCACTCTTTTTGATGCTTTTGTATATGAGATTTTTTTTAAAATTCCATTTCAGTTAGTTCACTGTTAATATATAGAAAAGCAACATGTTTTTGTGAATTCACTTATTAGTTTGGACAGTTTTTATGATTGACAACTATGTTTTCTACACACAAAATTGGTGTCTTTGGCATCCAGAGATAATTTCATCTCATTCTCTTCTGTTTGGGTGCCTTCTATTTATTTTTCTAGTGTAATTATTCTGACTTCTGATACTATGTTGAATAGATGTGGTAAAGGTATATATCATTTCCTTGCTCCTATCTTAGGAAAATCTTTCACTTCTTCAATATTGAGTATGACACTAGTGTGGGTTTAAAATATGTAACCTTTATTATATTCAGATAAATTCCTTTCATACCTAGTTTAATTTTTATGATTTTTAAATTTTATGAAATTTTATCAATTTATCCGTGTCTATTGAGATGATTCTGTGAATGTTTTAATCTTCATTCTGCATCACTGATTTGCATATGTTGCAGCATCCTTTTATCACATGAATAAATCACATTTATACATAGTATAGGATTTTTTGATCCTTTTTAAAATGTGCCATTTAATTCAATTGCTATTAGACTTCTGAGAATTTTTCAATCTGTTCATCGTGGACATAGTTCTGTAGTTTTATTTTTATGTAATGTCTCTGGATTTGGCAGCTGAATAATGCTGATTGCATAAAACAAGTCTGCAAGTAAACCTTCTGTTTCAGTTTTTCAGAAGAGTTTGAGAAAGATTATTGTTAATTCTTTAAATATTTGGAGAATATGCAACTGAAGCCATCTGGTCCATTTTTTTTTTTTTTGGTGGGAAGTTTTTGGTTACTGATTTAATCTCATGTTAGTCTGTTCAGGTTCTATATTCACTTATATTCGGGTTTGGCAGATTATATATTTCTAATCTATTATTTCTTTGATGCTAATTTTTTCTTGTGTGACTGTTCTTAGTAGTTTCTTATGTTTAATTTCTGTGGAATCTGTTACAATGACTCCTCATTTCTCCTTTTATTTCAATCATATCTCATTTTTTTTCTTAGTTACTGTAGCTAAAGATTTTCAGCTAGTTTTTTTGCAACAGCTATTTCAGTTTTTCCATTTTCTATCTCATCTCTTCCTATTCTAATCCTTGTCATTTGCTTTCTTCTGCCAATAGTGGCTCAGTGTGTCTTTCCTTTTCTAGTTCCTTGAAGTATAACCTAGATTTTTAAATTAAATTCTCTCTTCTTTTTAAATGTAGGCATTTATCGCCATAAATTTACCTCTTAGTATTGCTTTTACTGCATCCTATATTTTTTGTTTTCATTTTTCTTGGGATATTTTCTGAATGCTTTTCTTGATTCCTGCTTTGATCAGTTTATTCAATAATGTATTAGTTAACTTCCATATAATTGTGGGTTTCCCAGTTTTACTTCTTTTTAACAATTTTATTTATTTATTTTACAGGTAGAATTACAGAACAGTGAGAGAGAGAGAGAGAGAGAGACAGAAAGACAGACACAGAGAGAAAGGTCTTCCTTCCATTGGTTCACTCCCCAAATGGCTGCAACGGCCAGAGCTGTGCTGATCCAAAGCCAGGAGCCAGGAGCTTCCTCCTGGTCTCCCACATGGGCACAGGGGCCCAAGGACCTGGGCTATCTTCCACTGCCTTCTACAGAGAGAAGCCACAGCAGAGAGCTGGACTGGAAGAGGAGCAACCGGGACTAGAATCGGTGCCCATATGTGATGCTGGCGCCCCAGGCAGAGGATTAACCAAGTGAGCCACGGCGCCAGCCCCAGTTTTACTTATATAATTTTGCTGTGATTCAACATCATTTATTCAGTAGAAACTTTCATATGCACTTGAAAATACATATTTGTATGGAATTTTCTGTATATGGCTGTTAGGAATACTTGGTCTATAATGTTCTTCAAGACTGCGATTTTCTGAGTACATATATTTATAATATATTCCTGATGAATGTACCCTTTTATCAGTATATACAGACCTGTTTTGTTTCTTGTAACAGTTTTCAATTTAAAGTTTCATGCAAATGCAGCTATCCCTGCTTTCTTTTGGTTACTATTTGCATGGAATATTGTTTTCCATTCCTTCATTTTCAGTCTATTTGTGCCTTTAAATATAAAGCAAGTCTATTGGGGAAAGCATACAGTTATTTTTAAAAGTAAATGATTTCAGTAACTCTAGGCCTTTTGAGATTTTTTTTTCATTTATGTTTGCAGTAATTGATGATCATTTGTTTTTGTCATTTTGTTAATTATTTTCTCTTTCATGGTTTTTTTGTCCCTCTTTTCCTCTTGTGCTGTATTCCTTTATGATAGGTTGTGTTTTTGTAGTTATATTCTTTCATTCCTGTTTCTTTTACTTTTGTGTATCTTCATAGGTGTTTTCCACGAGTTTTACATACAACATCCTAAAGTTATAAATCTATTCTAAGCTGATAACAATTTAACTTTAATTGCATACAAATCTGTACACTTTCTCCATTCTTAACCTCTCCCGCAAGTGTATGCTATGTCCATTAGTGTTCTGGAAAGTGTAGGACAGAAATTGGCCCCTCAAGCAGCTCTCTTAAAGAACAGGAGGTTGCTTGCATGCTGCAATCTCTGTACCCCCGAGCAAGAAGTTACAGGATGTGATGATCTTTGTCAGTACTGAGATGTGCTGGACTGGGAAAAGGGCCAACAGGGAAAAGTGAAATTTCTCTCCCTGTGTTTCAATCAGGTGTTCTTGGCTTTTGCATGTCTAGGGTACTGTAACTTAAGTGGATTCTGGATTTCTCATAAAGGTATTTTGATCCATATACTTTTACATAGATGATTCTGTGGAAAACCAAGGACTGAGACTTCTTAATGTATATATTTTTAAATTTTTTTGACAGGCAGAGTGGACATTGAAAGAGAGAGACAGAGAGAAAGGTCTTACTTTGCCGTTGGTTCACCCTCCAATGGCCGCTGCAGCCAGCTCGCTGTGGCTGGCGCACCGCGCTGAGCCGAAGGCAGGAGCCAGGTGCTTATCCTGGTCCCCCATGAGGTGCAAGGCCCAAGCACTTGGGCCATCCTCCACTGCACTCCCGGGCCATAGCAGAGGGCTGGCCTGCAAGAGGGGCAACTGGGACAGAATCCGGCGCCCCGACCGGGACTAGAACCTGGTGTGCTGGCGCCGCAAGGCGGAGGATTAGCCTATTGAGCCGCAGCGCTGGCCTCTGTATAATTTTTTGACATTACTCCCATTACTCCTCCATTCCTATCAGAAAGGAGTCATGTGGAACAGATAATATGTAAATTTAAAGTTTTGCCTAGGGATTATGTTAACTTCACAGACACCTTTGTCATAATGTAACTACAGAATACTAGTTAGAGGATATACAATGTACTTCAAACAGTTCAAAAGGAGAGAAGAGAAGGATATCTTCCATCCATTGGTTCACTCTCCAAATGGCCTAAATGGCCACAGATATGCTAGGCTGAAGCCAGCATCCAGGAACATCATCCAGGTTTCCTAGAACTTGGGCCATCCTCTGCTGCTTTCCCAGGCACATTAGCAGGGAGCTGGATCATAAGTTCAGCAGCTGTGACTTGAATCGTTGCCCATATGGGATGCTGGCACTGCAGATGGCAGCTTAACCTGCTCTGCCACACCACTGGCCCCAATCCTATGCTCTTTGTTTTAGTTAATTAGTTAGTTAGTTTAGTTAGTTAGTTAGATCGATCGATCGATCTATCTATCTATCTATCTATCTATCTGAAAGTCAGAGCTATATAGAGAGAGGAAGAGACAGAGAGTGAGATCTCCATCTGCTGGTTCACTCCCTAGATGGCTGTAATGTCTGGGACTGGGCCAGGCCAAACCAGGAGCCAGGAGCCAGGATCCAGGAGCCAAAGCATGTGTGCCATCATTAGCTGCTTTTCTCAGAGCACTAGCAGGGAGCTGGATTGGAAGAGGAGTGCCCAGGATAGCTTTACCTGCTATGCCACAAGGTTGCCCCCCACCAATCCATTTCTGATTCTGCTTCCTACTAATGCATATCCCGGGAGGCATTAGGTAATGGCTCAAGTGGTTGGGTGCTTGACACCCACTGAAGCAAATTCAAATATTGTTCTGGTGTACTGGTTTTAATTTGGCACAGCCCTGGTTGTTTTTCAACACTGGGGAGTGAACCAGTGGATAGAAAATCTCAAACTTTCAAATGAAATGAGAATAAAATTTGAAAAATGTTTCAAAGGTCTTGAAAATGCAATTAAAAGATAAGCTTATTTGATGCAAAAATTTGGAAACTCATCGTTTTTTTAAAGATTTATTTATTTTATTTCAAAGGCAGAGTTGCAGAGAGGTGTTTAGAGAGAGAGAGGGAGGGAGAGAGAAAGAGAAAGAAAGATGTCTTCCATCTGCTAGTTCACTCCCCAAAGGCCACACTGGCTTGAGCTGGGCCAATTCTAAGCCAGGAGTCAGGAGCTTCTTCTGGGTCTCTATGCGGATGCAGGAGCCCAAGGACTTGAGGCATCCTCTAATGCTTTCCCATCCCATAGCAGAGAGCTGGATTGGAAGTGAAACAGCCAGGACTTGAACCGACACCCATATGTGATGAAGAATCCTTGAAACTGGACTCACTCAACTGTAGTTTTCAGTTTCCAAGTGAGTGTGATGTTCAACCAATGTTGAAAACAACATGAGAGTGATTCTCAAAGTTTAGCAGGTACCAAAAACATATGGAGGGTTAGATAAAATGCCAATACTATTTTATTTCTTAGATGATAGCAAAATAAAAGGAACTGGGTAACACTGTGTTAAGTGAAATTAGCTAAACACACAAAGTAAAAAGCTGCATGTTACCCCCTATGATTAGAAGCTAAGAAAAGTTTACCTGAATGTAGAGTAGTGATTCTAGAGGTTAGAAAGGGTAGGTATGAGAGGGAAAAAAGGAGGGTTTGATATTGGGTACCAAAACATTGATAGAAGGAATAATTTTCAGTGTTCCATAGCACAGAGGGATGGCTATAGTGCATCATTAACACATTTTATAGTTCACAAAGAACTGAAAGAGAGGGATTTGAAGTTTCAAAGAGTAAAGGAACAGTACCTGGGGCAGAGTCAGGAGAAGGCCATGAAGCCAAGAAGACAAGGGACTGAGATACCTTGCCTGACTTGACATCCTGAACATTTACTTCTCTAAATGAAAACTGAAGCAACATTTCCACCTCTGCACCTCTATCATGTGAGATGTACAAACAGAAACAGTGTGCAGTTTAACAGAAAACTGCAATGGAAAAGATGCCCTTATTGTAAAGAGTTACAAAATATTTCAGGGTCATCAGAATAATGAAAAACAGAAAAATATCAAAAGACAGCAGAACATAAACCCAAAGAAATAAATCTGTAGAGATATCACCAGAGGCTGTAAATTTAAAGATATATAATTAATACTTTTAGTGATTCAGAACAAAGTGCTATATAAACAAAGCAAGAACAAATGGTTATTATGAAACATTAACACAACGTTATTAGAAAACTGGAGACATTGGAAATGAAAAACATAAGAAAACATTATGGGCTTGCTTTAAAAGCTGAACATACAGAGAAATCTAACCAAGAACAGGATTTAAATTGAAAGAATTTGTTACCACTCGTCCAGCTTTACAAAAGATTCTTAAGGATGTGCTATGCACAGAAACACAGCTATCATTATGAAAGAATGTGAACACAGAAAATTCCCCACTAAAAGTACAAAAGAGATCCAAAGTAATAGGAACATTTATGGAAAAATGGCAGGGTCAAGTCGTTACTTATTTGGCTGGCTGAATGGATTAAAAAGAAGACCCATGAATTTGTTGCCTACAAGAAACACACCTCACCAACAAAGAAACATGAAGACTGAAAATAAAAGCATAGCAAAAGGTATTACATGCTATTGGAAAGCAAAAATGAAAGGCATAACACAAAAACTATTAAAAGAGATGAAGAAGGGCAGTATGTAATGATTAAAGAATCCATTCCACAGGAAGATTTCACTATAATACATGTGTGTGCACCCAATGCCAGGGTGCCTGGCTATTTAAAACAAATATTAATGGATCCAAAAAGAGACATATACTCCAATACAATAGTAATGGGAGACTTGCAGAATCCAATTTCATAAATGAAAAGATCAACTAGATAGAAAATTAACCAAAAATCAAATGAGCTAATGAACACTATGAACCAAATGGACCTAACTGATAGCTACAGAACCTTTCATCTGACAGTTAATAGGATACACATTCTTCTCACAGTTCATGGAACTTTCTCTAGGACAGACCATATGCTAGGCCCTAAAGCAAGTCTCAGCAAATTAAAAAAAATCAAAATCATACCATTCATTTTTTCTGATAAGAATGGAATGAAACCAAAATTAACAACTCAAGAGTCTCAAGAACATATGCAAAAACATGAAGACTGAACAACATGCTCCTGAATAAACAATGGATCAGAGAAGAAATCAAAGAGAAGTAAAAATATTTCTGTTGTATTCAAAAGAATACAACAATACAACCTAACAAAATGTAAGGGATATAGAAAAACAGTGTTAAGAGGGAATTTTATACCAATTGGGGCCTAGATCAAGAAATTGGAAAAGCACCAAATTAATGAGCAATCAATGCATCTCAAGGACTAGAAAAACAGCAACAAACCAATCCCAAAATTAGTAAGAGGAAAGAAATAAAATTAGAAATAAAATTGAAATAAAAAATCAATACAAAAGATCAATAAAATGAAAAGTTGGTTTTTTTGAAAAAATAAACAAACTGATACACTAATGGCCCAACTAACTAAAGAAAGAGGGAGAAGATATACATCAGTAGAATCAGAGATTAAAAAAAGGAAATGTAACAAAATATACAACAGAAATAAAGAATCCTCAGGAATTACTACCAAGAGTTATATGTCAACAAATCAAAAAATCTAGAAGAAATGGAAAGATTTCTGGACACAGATAATTTACCAAAATTGAGTCATGAAGATATAGAAAACATACACAGACCAATAACCAAGATGAGATTTAATCTGTAATAAAGACCCTCCCAACACAGACAATCCCAGGACTGGGTGGCTGTACTGCTGAATTCTACCAAACTTTTGAAGAACTAATTATAATTCCTCTCAAGCTATTCAGAACACTTGAGTAGAAGAGAATCCTCAAAACTTTCATGAAGCCAGAATCATCCTAATTCCTAAACTAGAAAGAGAAACAACAGAGAAAGCATTAGATCAATAACCTTGATGAACATAGATGCAAAAGTCCTCAACAAAATGCTAGCTAATTGAATCCAACAGCACTTCAGAAAGACCATTCACCATTATGCAAATGGAAGCCATTATACTTAGTGAACTAAGCCAGTCCTAAAAAGTCAGATATCATATGTTTTCCCTGATCTGCAGTAACTAACATAATACTTAAAATGTATTGATCTGGAGTGAAACTGATATTTTGAGATCTGATGATTGTTTACAGCCCTTGTCTCCAGTGTTGAATAAAAGTATTTTTTTCTTCATACTTTTTGTTGAGCTCTTTACTTAGTGTAGGGTTAATCTTATGAGTATAAAGTAAACTGAAAATAGCTATTTGTAAAAATTAAGAGTGGGAATAGGAGAGGGAGGAGAATAAAAGGTGGGGGTGTAGCCATAGAGAGGGTAGGGTGGGATGTATAACTATATTCCTAAATCTGTACAAATGGAATACATGAAATTTTTATACCTTAAAAAATTAAGAAAGTATGATATAGATAGGTTTAAAGTATGAAAAAACGATATAGCACATATATAGTAATCAAAGAATAGGAGTGTATGTATCAGAGTTTCTTCAAGCAAAGGAACTTACTAGAAATACCAAGGGACATTATACAATGATAAAATTCCTGAAATGCGGACCTGTGTTGTGGTGTAGTAAGCAAAGCTGCTGCTGCAAGGCTAGCATCTCATGTGGGCACTGGTTTGTGTCCCAGCTGCTCCACAGCTGACCCAGGTTACTGCATGTGGTCTGGGAAAAGCAGTGGAAGATGGTCCACCTGCTTGGGCCAGTGTACTCACATAGAAAACCTGGAAGAAGTTCCTGGATCCTGGCTTTGGCCAGGCCCACCCTTGGTCACTGTATCCATCTGGGTATTGAACCAGTAGATGAAAAATTTTGCTCTCTACCTTTGTCTCTCCCTCCCTCTCTATAGCTGACCTTCAAATAAACAAATAAACCTTTTAAAAAATTCCTGAAATGATGAACTATAGAAATGGAGATCATACTAGATGTTGCCAGAAGTTGAGAAGAGGATGAAGATGGTCGGAAAGTAGTGTTTTTTTTTTTTTTAATATTTTTTATTTATTTTTATTTTTGACAGGCAGAGTGGACAGAGAGAGAGAGAGAGAGAGACAGAGAGAAAGGTCTTCCTTTGCCATTGGTTCACCCTCCAATGGCCGCCACGGCCGGTGTACAGTGCTGATCCGAAGCCAGGAGCCAGGTACTTCTCCTGGTCTCCCATGCGGTGCAAGGCCCAAGCACCTGGGCCATCCTCTACTGCACTCCCCGGCCACAGCAGAGAGCTGGCCTGGAAGAAGGGCAAACCAGACAGAATCCGGCGCCCCAACTGGGACTAGAAACTTGTGTGCTGGCGCTGCAAGGCAGAGGATTAGCCTATTGAGCTGCTGCGCTGGGCGGAAGTAGTGGTTATAAAAGGGTAACATGTGGGGCCGGCACTGTGGCTCACTTGGTTAATCCTCTGCCTTGCAGTGCTGGTATCCCATATGGGCACTGGGTTCTAGTCCCAGTTGCCCCTCTTCCAGTCCAGCAATCTGCTGTGGCCCGGGAGGGCAGTGGAGGATGGCTCAAGTGCTTGGGCCCCTGCACCGCATGGGAGACCAGGAAGAAGCACCTGGCTCCTGGCTTTGTATCAGCACAGTGCCGGTTGTAGTAGCCATTTGGGGAGTGAACCAATGGAAGGAAGACCTTTCTCTCTGTCTCTCTGTCTATAACTCTACCTGTCAAATAAAAAAAAAAAAGGGTAACATGAACACATGTACTGAAATATCATGCTTCACCTCATATAGATGGATACAATTATTGTCTGTCAATTTCCAATAATTTAAAACGTTAACATTAAAAGGGCACATCCTTGTCATGATGTAAATGTTCTGTATCTGTCAATATACTGCCTGTAGAGGCCATCATTTTGGTTCAGTAGGTAAGCTGCCACTGTGACTCCAGAATCCCATATGAGCTGGTTGGGAGTCCTGGCTGCTCCACTTCCTGTCCAACTCTACTAATGGATCTGGGAAAGCAGTAGAAGATGGCCCCAGTGCTTGGGCCCCTAGTCACCCACGTGGGAAACCTGGGTTAAGTTTCTAGTTCCTGGCTTTGGCTTGGCTCATCCCTGGCTGTTGTGGCCATTTGGGGAGTGAACCAGCAGATGGAAGATCTCTCTCTCTCTTTTTCTCTCTCTCTCTCTCTCTTTTCCCTCTTCCCCTCTATAACTGTGCCTTTTAAATAAACAAATCTTTCAAAAGTACATACTGGTCATAAAATTGTACTTTATTTTGGCATGATTACCATTAGGAAAATCCGGGTAAAGTGGGATCACTTTGTATTATTACCTACAGTTGCATATGAATCTAAAATTATCTCAAAAGATTTAAGGTGGCACTATCCAGAAATATTAAAAAACACAAGTGTCATTTTTTTCAAAAGATTTGCTTTTTAACTGAAATTGTGCTTAGTACACTATACACGTGTATACTCTTGTGCATTCCAATACATTTAGAATGCTCTAGCAATCCATTAAAGGTTTTTATTTAAAACACTCTTATTATACACACAAAAGCAAACTCAGAAATGTTCTTAGACAATGTGTATTATTTGACCATATGTATCCATAATTTTCACTGTCCTGAAGGGTTTTCAGTCTTTGTAAACAAGTGATGTACTCAAGGGACTATATCCCAAAAGACTGTATGTTTCATAAATATAGCCATACCTTACACTGACACTTATTTGGCATTTGTCCTTAATGTTGAAGTACATACACCTACAGGTAAAAATTTTCCTTACAATGATCTAAGAAAGCTTGCTTCTCATACTTATACTGAAGTTATTTCAAAGTATTAATCAATTGTTCTACATCCATTTACTTCTATAAATGGCTGGTATTATTATGTACATTATGTGATTTAAAACAAGATACTTTGAGATTGCTTTTAAAGGAATGAACGGCTTTTGTTAATGGTGTAAGATACTAAAGATCACCCCTGACAAAGCTAGAATCTCATTACAGGCCTGTGTAGCCCAAAGGTCATGGAATTTCTGTTCAGCATGTTGACTACATGCCATAATGATGGTCATACCCATTCTGATTTTGTGCCATATACTTGTATTTGCTTTACAAGTTTATATATTCATTCAGCCTGGAGTCCATACCTATTTAACAATGTTCTTATCTCTGTACCATACAAAGATAAGGAAGCTAGATTCTTAAGTTCAACACCTTAATTCATGATGTTTATAATAGTGTTATTGCTCAGTTAACTCACATATAGCATTATTGAAGCTTGACTGTTAAGAATTAAAATGTAACAATGTGGCTAGCTGAGCACAGGGATGTCAATAACTGGTGTGTGTATATGTTCAGTGTATTTGACACCGCATTCTTGAAGGGAAAAAAAACTGTCTCACATTTTAGATTTTCTCTATTCCTTAAAATGTACTTCACCTAACAACATGTTTCAAACATGAGTTGACTGTATCAAATTTTAAAATGTGGTTTTTGTAATATTTCTGCCTATCCATCATAGAACATCTATATTATACAGCTCTTACATGAGGTATTATATGAAAGTATTTCTCCTCAAATTTGCAAATGAGTGCCTTATGTTTTGTGATTTTTATTGTCTTGCTAGTATGCAAGTAACACTGTTTTATTCAATTTTAACACCACTTGTTTTGCTTTCAGTGAACCTCATTCTCAATGGAGATGGGGACTGGAAACTACACAACAATGACAGAGTTCATTCTATTGGGGTTAACAGAAGATACCACAGCTTGTGCAATTTTATTTATTGTATTTCTTGGGATCTATGTGGTCACCTTACTGGGCAATGTCAGCATAATCATGTTAATCAGAAGCAGCCCTCAGCTTCATACTCCAATGTACCTTTTCCTCAGCCATTTGGCCTTTGTAGACATTGGGTACTCTTCATCAGTCACACCAGTCATGCTTATGGGTTTCCTCAGGAATGGAACTTTAATCCCTGTTGCTGGTTGTGTAGCCCAACTCTGTTCTGTGGTGACATTTGGGACAGCTGAGTGCTTCTTGCTAGCTGCCATGGCCTATGATCGCTATGTAGCCATCTGCTCACCCCTTCTCTACAACACCCACATGTCCCCCAGAATCTGCCTTTTCTTACTGGGCATGTCCTACCTAGGTGGGTGTGGGAATGCTTGGACATTCACTGGCTGTCTGTTAAGTCTGTCCTTCTGCAGGCCAAATAAAGTCAATCACTTTTTCTGCGACTATTCACCACTTTTAAAGCTTTCTTGTTCTCACGATTTTATTTCTGAAATTGTTCCAGCCATCTCATCGGGCTCCATCATCATGATCACAGTGTTTATCATTGCTCTCTCTTATGTCTACATCCTTTTTTCAATCCTGAAGATGCGCTCTACAGAGGGGCGCCACAAGGCCTTCTCCACCTGCACATCCCACCTCACTGCAGTCACTCTGTTCTATGGGACCATTACATTCATTTATGTGATGCCCAAATCCAGCTACTCAACTGACCAGAACAAAGTGGTATCTGTGTTCTACACAGTGGTGATCCCCATGTTGAACCCCCTCATCTACAGTCTCAGGAACAAGGAGGTTAAAGAGGCTGTGAGGAAACTGATGGCTAGGACCCACTGGAGATCATAAGAAATCTTTCATAATAAATATATATAATAATGACCCCTAAAGGTTCAAGGATCATGTACTAAGTAAATTTCAATTTGTATTCACAGTATCCTACACTCATAAATGTAAATGTCTTGTTATCAAAATTTTCAGTGTAAAAAAAAAGAGGATTCACTAAGATAGGAACATGATGCAAAAAATAAACCCACAATATACTTATTCTTACATATATAAGCACAATGTCTTTTCACATTACATTCTGTGCTCTCTGAATGCAGTCTTTGGAATTAAACAGGAAAGGACTCATTTCAAACTCCCATAATGGGAAATAGAATAATGTTGTGATCTAAGAGCTCTTCTTCTGATATAGGTGGTCCCTATATACTACAGTGATCTAAGGGATGAAACCAGTGAGGCAGGTAGTTGAAAAGCTTCTATTATCCTGTGAACTAAGCCTGACCAACAGGATTCCTCTTGCAGTATCTCTGCAGATGAGCATGAGCTAGTCAACTGAGAAGATCCCAGAAGTTGTTCCTGAGCTACAGTTCTTCCATTTTTAGGGATTTATTCCATCAAATACTTTAAGAAGTCTCCAAATGAGAGCCTCCTGGGGGTTAACTTGGATTAACTGGCTCCTGTGGCAATAAAGAAGTGTACTATTTTTATAAGGTTATTTCAATCTTCAGAATTGTATGCTCCACTCTTTATAATGTCTGTTGAACCAATTTTTCTCAAATATTCCCATTGCTTCTGGGACTGAAAATTCTTGATACTTTATGTATAATCTCACTGAAACTGTTACAATAGTCCTAAAAATGCTCTTCTTGAACTATATTTTCATTTTTTTGGAATTTAAGTTTGTTTACATTGTTAAAGACTCCCTTTTTGTTTGTTCATCAACTGTCTTTTCTATTTGAATATATTAAAAAATAAAAAGTATAATATTTTTAGAAATTTTTTCTTTAATAAAAATTTAAAGAATAGGTCATCTTACAACATGTGCCATCATACAATTTTCTCTTTATTCATGAGGAATGATTTTTCGGTCTTCAACATTAAGTTCAATTTATTTAAGTTCTGAAAGAAATAACACCCACATTTCCTGGTCCATACTGGCTGACTACAAATACTCTGTCTTATGCTATATGTGATCCATATGGGTCTCCAGATTAACTTTTCTTTGGATGTCCCTTTGCCAAAATCGATATGGCTACCACCATTGCAGAATCCAACCTGACAGCAGAGTATTTCAATTAGACCCTGGTCTTGCTCCATTACTCACAGGTCCGGCTAGCCAACTGGTAGCAGGCTGATCTGGCATATTGCAGGCTTGGTTATGGGGCCATCCAAGAAACATCTGTAAGTTTGGACTGTTGCCTATGGAATTACAAAGGTGTCGTAAACAAAAATATGAGCCAGGATGCATGGTTCTATGTACCAAGGTGTGGAAGTAGGATCTGATTGCTAACTATTATACTAAATAATACATATGTTATTTTTGTATTGTTGCTCTAACAAATTACTACAACTTGGTGTCTTAAAGCAATAAAATGTGTTCTCTTACAGTTCTTGAGGTTGGAAGGCCAATATGAGTACCACTGGGCTGAAGTCAAGGTAGCATCCATTTTCTTAGATTTGCCAGATTCTAGGGACAATTGCATTCTTTCACTTGTGCCATCTGCTATATCCCTGTTTTGTGGTCCCATCTTTCCCTTAAACTTTATAGCCACCTCTTTCTTATCCTTTTAAGTACACTTATAATGATATTGGCTTTACCCTGGTAATACAGGGTAATCTCTATTTCAAAGACAGTAAATAGCAATGAATCTAAAATGCAACTTCAATTTTTTCTTTGCTAAGCAACCTAGCATACTTTCAATTTCTGTGATTAGATGTGGAATCTGTGTGTGTGTGTGTGTGTGTGTGTGTACGGAGGGGTGGGCCCTACTATGCCTGTCCTACTCAGAGAAGGATATTTTACTCTGCAGAAACTAAAGACACCAGAAATCTTTGCTCTTCTGCCAACTAGTATCTAATATTTTCTATATTTTTATTTTATATGAAAGTTTATTAAAGTAAAATGCAAAAATCTCATAAAATTGTGTAACTTAAACACCTATCATGATACAGAACATTAACACATAACAGAAAATCCCCTCATAACCCTCTCTAGTTGACATAGCTCTTGCCCCACAGGCACCCACTGTTCTGATCATTTTCCCACTGTCACTTCATTCTAACTGCCTATATCAATGGAGTAAAAAGTGTTCTTTATTTGTAAGACTGATTTGTTTTATTTTTTAACTTTTATTTAATAAATATAAATTTCCAAAGCACAACTTTTGGATTATAGCGGATTTTTCCCCCCATAACTTCCCTCTCACCCGCTACCCTCCCATCTCCCACTCTCATCCCATTCACATCGATTCATTTTCAATTATATATATATAATATATATATATATATATACAGATGATCAATTTAGTATATACTAAGTAAAGATTAACAGCTTGCATAAATTTATTTATATGGTCATGTGTACCAATTGTTCGTTTCCTAATATAACTAAAATGTATTCTATTATGTGAATATTCCAAGACATTTCACCATTCTACTATGAATAGAAACCTTAGTTTTTCCTCTTGGTATTTGCTTTCTGCCTGAAGTACAACTTTTAACATTTCTTATAATGTTACATACTGATGATGAATTCTTTCAGCTTTTGGTGGTCCAGAAAGTCTTTGTTTTGCATGCAGTTTTGAACTGTACTACTTCTGGGCATTCAGTTACAGCTCAGCAGTGTTCACCCTCACCTCCAGGATTATAAAAATGTGGCTCCAGCCTTCTCACTCACGTTACCCCTGATGATATCCAAATCTGTTTATCATAGTTTCCCTCATAGGATTAATTTATATGTAGGTACATCTATAGAGGTCTATGAAATTTGTCACATATATGCACTCAAATAATTAACTCCAAAATGGAAAACAGTAAATTTTGCTATTTACCACACAGAATTTGTCTTATGTTACCTTTTCCTCTTTTTTTTCTTTTCAAAAATTTTATTAATAGTAAGAGAATAGATTTTACAGGTACAATTCTAAGAAGATGATAATGTCCTCCACTCACCTTCCTTCCTTAATTTTTGCAAAAGCATAATTTCAGTCCACTCTAAAATCACAGGCTTGATGCACTACTAACCATAATATTCAACAAGTAAAAAGTACAGGACCACAGTTCCATAGGAATATCAATAAGAGTTAAAATCAGCATTGCCTTTAATTGTCATATTTGTCCACCTCCTCAATTCCTGACAATCACTAATTTGCTCTGTATCACTCTAACTTTGTTACTCTGAAACTCCTACATAAATAGAATTTAGGATCAAAGGTGAGCAGCATTTGCTCTGGTGAGCACATGATAGAAAATTAGGATCCTAATCATTGGTCTGGTGCTCAGGACCAGACCGTGGGACTAGCAAACATTTAGGTCATTAGGTATGGTATTGAAGGTGGGAGGCAAACCCACAAATCAGGGAGCATTCAGTAGTTACTGACACACTGAAGTGTTGCTCACAGTAGTTCAAGGTATACATTCTAAAATTCAGTCTGTCCTAAATTTTAAACTTAGATTTAATTTTATCAATTAAGTATATTTGTATAAATAGATACACTAAACCTAGGCTACCTCATCTGTAAAACAAGATAATGTGATTAGTTACCTTAAAGATTAACTGAGATAATGTTTCCAAAAATATTAAGCATAGGGCTTGGCAAAGCATAAGTTCTGAATGAAGGTTGGTTAGTACCATCAGCAATGAAACACTTATGCCAAGGAGACATCAGCAGAATGTCACAGGACTTCATAAAATTGGGATTATCAGGAAAACTAGAATGAGTCTTCAAGTGGAAGTTGATTTCTACTACCAGCTACTAAATTATCATTATCCTTTTGAGGCACATAGTTCAAGGGAATTAGTCTAACCTGGAAGTCATCCAAACCCGTTTTTGCTTCACAAGTCTCTATTCAACAAATACAAAAGTATTTTGTTTCTCTCTTCTGAAATTAAAATTATGTACATATCTTAAATAACTGTTACCCAGGAGTCATAAATGTATTATTTAAAATTCAACTTGACATGGCATCGTAGCCCAAATTTCCCAAGATATTTAATGGATGGTCTTACATTTATCACTGTAATAAAAAATGAACACATACCGAATGAATAAAACAAAAGTTGCCACTTTATGTTTGCAGCTTAGTATTCTTTAGCCTGAAACCTTAAACTTAGTGACAATATTTAGCTATGAGATTTATTACATTATACTCTCAATAACTATCAAATTAAAGTATACTGACAACATAAAAAAATAAAGATTAAAAAAAAAATCACTTGAAAATTGACAGGACCCCTGAAGATTAGTTAGTTGTGTTTGTGTGAACTGAACTGCTCAATATGCACTGGGGAATGTGATAATGATCTCTGGTGCTGTAGAAATCAAACTAGAATTTTTAGAATCTTCAGAGGCTTGTTCTCAAAGGAAAACAATGAAAGAAAACATGGGTGCTATATGATATATGGCTTTGATTTTAATATTGCTATGTTGAGTGAATTCTTATTTCCAGCGGTAAGAGTTTGCTTTTGTGAGTCACTGTGGTTTAATGAATTCCATTTACTATCTGAGAGCACTTTTTTTAAAGGTTAGTTATTATAGTGCTATCCCTGGCAGGCAGGTAGGTAGGCATGCATGCATCTATCTATCTAAAGATTTTATTTATTTGAAAGACAGAGTTATGGAAAGAGGTAGAGACAGAGAGAGAGAGAGCAAGGTCTTCCACCCACTGGTTCACTCTTCAAATGGCCACAACAGCTGGAGCTGAGGCAATCCGAAAGCAGGAGCCAGGAGCTTCTTCCAGGTATCCCATGTGGGTGCAGGGGCACAAGTATGTGGACCATCCTTTGCTGCTTTCCCAGGTGCATTAGCAGGGAGCTGGATCAGAAGTGGAGCAGCTGGGACTTGAACTGGCACCCATATAGGATGCTAGTGCTGCAGGCTGGGGATTTAATCTGTTGTGCCACAGCACCAGCCCCTAAGAGAACTTTTTTTTTTTTTTTTTGACAGGCAGAGTGGACAGTGAGAGAGAGAGACAGAGAGAAAGGTCTTCCGTTGCCATTGGTTCACCCTCCAATGGCTGCCGCGGTCGGCGCGCTGCGGCCGGCGCACCGCACTCATCTGATGGCAGGAGCCAGGTGCTAGGTGCTTATCCTGGTCTCCCATGGGGTGCAGGGCCCAAGCACTTGGGCCATCCTCCACTGCACTCCTGGGCCACAGCAGAGGGCTGGCCTGGAAGAGGGGCAACCGGGACAGAATCCGGCGCCCCGACCGGGACTAGAACCTGGTGTGCCGGCGCCGCAAGGCGGAGGATTAGTCTGTTAAGCCACGGCGCCGGCCGAGAACTTTTTTTTAAAAAGTTGTATCTGTATTCACAAGCCATAGTTAAGAAACAGAGTAAATATAATTTGGCAGTTGGCTAGCAAGTGATTTTGTGTGTGAATTAACTTAAGTTTCACATTCAAATTATTGTAAGTTGACAGATGTAATTCACTTGACCAAGATTTCTCATTTACCCCACCAAGAACAGAACCTCACATGCCTTTGATACTGTTTAAACTTAGCATTCAGCCATAACACTAATATATTCTCCAGATGTGAAATACTTTTGCTACATACTGTTACTAAGTATCCAGTGGAATATATACTTTATATATAGGTCGAAAGCTCCAGCATTACGCCATCAGATGCTTTGAACCAAGAAGGCTATAAAGCCATAAAACATGGGGTATGAACATCAACCTGGTCACTAGCTGGGTGAACCTGGGTAAGCTTAACGTTTTAGGCTGAAACTTATTCAGTGATACAAGTAGACTAGGCTGAAAACAGTATTATTTCATTCTTTAATACTGATTAGAAAACATTGTGATGTTTGATGTATTTAAATAAGCATTCTTCATGTATGTTCTAAATGTTAATCATATAATCATTTGCATATAATTATATTGTTAACTGAAACTACTTTCAAAGCAAGATTTTCATAGGAAACAGCAAAAATATTTTATAACCTTACAATAGACAACCTCATTCATAATCTAACCTTCATTTCTAATTTTCTTCTATTTCTTCCTTATCCCTTCAAGAAATAATGTTCTCCTTTTAAAAAAATGGTCTCGGGGTGGGAGGTCAGCCTGGTATTTAAGACGCTGTGTCCCACACCATAGGATTTGTGTTCTATTCCCTTACTCCACCTCCGTTCTGATGCAGAACCTAGGAAGCAATGGTGACAGTTCAAGTACTTGGGTTCCTGTCAACCATGCAGGAGACCTGGATTCAGTTCCTGGCTGGTGGCACTAGCCCTAGCCATTGCAAGCATTTGGAAAGTGAACTAGTGAATGGGTGCTCTCTTTTTCTCCCTGCTTCTCAAATTCAAAAAAAAATTTAATGCTTAGTGAAATAAGCCAGTCCCCAAAAGACAAATATCATGTTTTCTTTGATATGTGGTAGTTCATATAGTATACAAAAAATGTCAGAGAATGAAACTGACAGATTAAAATCTGAGTATTGTTTATAGCCCTGGTCTACTTTCCTGTGGAACACAGTCTTTCTACATTTTAGTTGTTGAAAATTATGGCTAGTGGTATATTATGCCTGTAGTAATACAGTAAATTGAAAGAATGTTATTGCAAAAATTAAATGGAAAAAAGGAAGAAGGGGACACTGAAAAAAGGAAGGAAGAGAAATATGTTTATTTTCTTAGAATCATATTTATGAAATCCTTATATTAGGGCCAGTGCCGTGGCTCACTTGGTTAACCCTCTGCCTACAGCGCCAGTATCCCATATGGGCAGCAGGTTCTAGTCCCGGCTGCCCCTCTTCCAGTCCAGCTCTCCGCTGTGGCCCGGGAGTGCAGTGGAGGATGGCCCTGCACCCGCATGGGAGACCAGGAGGAAGCACTTGGATCCTGGCTTCGGATTTGCACAGTGCCAGCCGAGGCAGCCATTTGGGGATTGAACCAATGGAAGGAAGACCTTTCTCTCTGTCTCTCTCTCTCACTGTCTAACTCTGTCAAATCAAAAAAAAAAAAAAAAAAAGAAATCCTTACATTAATAAAAGTTAGAAAATTTAAATGTACTTGTTTAACTGACTGAAATTTTTAACTATGGAACTAGGTACCTCATTTATGCATTAGCTATCAAAAAAGTAAATGGCACATCTGTTATCCCCAAATTACAAGTGTACTAAAATTCAATGTAATTCTTAATAATCATTAAATTCAATAAGTATCTAATTATTATAACTATTAAAGGAAGAGACTGCAATCAGTCTGAAGTTCATAATGTGATTCACTATTTCCCCTGTAAGTTTAGGTAAGTTACTTAATATTTTCAAGCCCAAATTATTCATCTATAAAATGGGAATAGTAAAAGTATTAAATGTTATTACATTGATATTTATAAAGAACTATATATAAAATTTTGAATCCTATGCCAAGAACTTAGTAATTACTGTATAAATTATAGTATAATTACTATAACTTAGTAATTACTGTATAGCTATTACTCCATTATCTAATCCTATATTTAAATATTTTACTTCTTTCTGTTATATTTCTGATTCCCCTTTGAATTTTTTGTAGATTTTAACCTAAAGATTTAAAACTTTGAAACTTAGGTATATTTTATAAATACAAATGCAGAGGCAGGCATTTGGTGTAGTAATTAAGATGTTGCCTGGGGTGTCTGCATCCCATAGTAGAGAGAATGGGCATGAGTCCTGGCTCCTTGTCCAATCCTAGCTTTCTGTTAATGTGTACCCTAAGAAGCAGCAGAGGATGGTTCAAGGACTTGGATCCCTGCCACTCATAAGAAACCCTGATTGAAATTCAGGCTCCTCGCTTGAGTCTGGCCCAACCAAAACTGTTCTGTACATTTGGAAGTCAACCAGTAGATGGAAGATTTTTTTTATCTGTAAGATTTTATTTATTTATTACACAGGCAGAGTTACAGACAGCATATCAGAAAGAGACAGAGAGAAAGGTCTTCCTTCCGTTGGTTCACCCCTCAGTGGCCACAACAGCCGGAGCTGTGCCGATCTGAAGCCAGGAGCCAGGTGCTTCCTCCCAGTCTCCCATGCAGGTGCAGGGGCCCAAGCACTTGGGCCATCCTCCACTGCTTTCCCAGGCCACAGCAGAGAGCTGGACTGGAAGAGGAGCAACCGGGACTAGAACCAGCACCCATATGGGATGCTAGTGCTGCAGAAGGAGGAATAACCTAGTATGCCACGACACCGGCCCCTCTTTATCTCTTTCAAATAACAATAAATACACAAACACACACACACACAGTGACAGAGACAGACATTACTTCAAATGAATTTTGGAAGTTCCTACAAAAAGAAATTTAAATATAGGAAGACTCAATACACCTTAGTATGAGTATATACACGCTGGGAATCCAGAATATAAAACATATTTAATAAAAAATTTGCATGAATCATTTTGTGTTTATAATAACATACATGTAGGCCGGCGCCGTGACTCAACAGGCTAATCCTCCGCCTTGCGGCGCCGGCACACCAGGTTCTAGTCCTGGTTGGGGCGCCGGATTCTGTCCCGGTTGCCCCTCTTCCAGGCCAGCCCTCTGCTGTGGCCCAGGAGTGCAGTGGAGGATGGCCCAAGTGCTTGGGCCCTGCACCCCATGGGAGACCAGGAAAAGCACCTGGCACCTGGCTCCTGCCATCGGACGAGCGCGGTGCGCCGGCTGCAGCGCGCCGGCCGCGGCGGCCATTGGAGGGTGAACTAACGGCAAAGGAAGACCTTTCTCTCTGTCTCTCTCACTGTTCACTCTGCCTGTCAAAAAAATAAAAAATAAATAAAAACATGCATGTATGCATTAATGAAAGGAAACCTTCACAGTTATACAATCTTTGAAGAACTCTTTTCATCACAGGTTGATTTTACAACAGCTACATGGGCTCATGGATTCCCTGATAGATGGGAACTACACTGCAGTGTCAGGGTTCATTTTATTGGGCTTAACAGATGATCCAGGGCTACGAGTCGTCCTCTTCATGATCATCCTGTGCATCTACCTGGTGACCATATCTGGCAATCTCAGCACAATCATTCTTATCAGAATCTCTTCTCAGCTCCATCATCCCATGTACCTTTTTCTGAGCCAACTGGCTTTTGTTGATATGGGTATTTCATCTTCTGTTACACCCAACATGCTTGTAAACTTCTTAAGACAGAGATGCACAATCTCCTACTTTGGATGTGCCATTCAGCTTGGCTCAGCTGCTTTCTTTGGTACAGCTGAGGGCTTCCTCCTGGCTGTCATGGCGTATGATCGCTTTGTGGCAATCTGCAACCCCCTGCTTTATTCAACCAAAATGTCAACGCATGTCTGTGTCCAGTTACTCATAATAACTTATGCAGTTGGTTTTCTCAACACCTGGCCATTTGCCATATGCTTCCATTCCTTACTCTTCTGTGGGTCAAACAGAGTCAACCATTTCTTCTGTGATTTTGCTCCTTTAGTTGAACTTTCCTGTTCCAATGTCAGTGTCCCTGTTCTTGTTCCCTCATTTACTGCTGGCTCCATCATTGTGGTTGCTGTGCTTGTCATAGCTGTCTCCTACATCTACATCCTCATCACAATCCTGAATATGCACTCGACTGAGGGGCGCCACAAGGCCTTCTCCACCTGTACCTCGCATCTCACAGCAGTCACTCTGTTCTATGGGACTGACATTCATTTATGTGATGCCCAAGTCCAGCTACTCAACTGACCAGAACAAGATAGTGTCTGTGTTCTACATGGTAGTGATCCCCATGTTGAACCCCCTCATCTACAGTCTCAGGAATAATGAGATTAAAGAGGCTCTGAAAAGAGAGCTTGGAAGGAAAGCATTGTCTTGGTGACCGCTGCTGTTTTTGTAGGTTTTGATATAATATCCCATGAATATGATAATAAAAGGAAATTGAGTAACTATAGTTGGAATATATCTGTATCCAGAGTGAAACTTTTCAATCAACATAGGGAGTGGATTTTCAAATATCAAATAGTAAATCAGAGACTCATGGTAAGATATCTTTAATACATTTAACTCATAATTTAAAAACATACTGTTTCACATAAAGTGTAGGAAAATTATTTTTAACTATTGCTATTTTTCCAAATTTTCTAAATTGTGGAATTTATGTTATACTTCCAGTTCTTTAAGGTTATGTCTATTTTCAATAGCTTCTTATGCTAAGTGTGCATAACTACTATTAAGTATGGATATAAATTCTGAGATGACAATACAAAGTATAACTGATTATACTTTGGAGGTGTTTTTGTTCCAATAAGGTTATCTGACAATAATGGGCTTTAAATCTGTCAGATTCTATTTTCTTGGCCTTGAACTCCAGCCTTGGATATATGGGAAAAGGAGGAGATGCCCCTGACTAACTTATGTATGCTTCGGTCAGATCACAAGAAGTCACATCCTCTGAAGAAGTAGAAGGCTTCTTGGACTCCTCAAGGGATGATCAGAACAAATTTCTGGAGTGACTTCATCATGTTCCCATCCACATTCAGCAAAGAATAGTAAAGGGACTTAGTTTGTTCCCTGGAGAATCTTGATTTATATCCATATGCTGAAAACCAGAATGTTTATGTATCTTTCCCTATCACTTTTCTATACCCACTTCTTAGTCTCCGGTAATAGGCACCATTAATCAATCAATTCATGGATTCAGAAGCATGAGAATAATTTTATTCATCTTCACCCACACTCCTATATTAGATGAGTCTTATAATTTGAGGCCTGAGGCCAACAGTTATCTACCACTTATCTCCACCTTCTCTGTCACCTCTTATACTTCCAGCTGCTTCTCTTAACATTTAGTTTAAATATTACCCCTGTGATGGTTAATTTTATGTGTCTAATTGACTAGGCTATGGTGTCTTGTTTAGTGCAGCATGAGTCTAAATGTTATTCACATGCTGTTTTTGTGGTTGTGATTAACATTTAAATCAGCAGACATTAAATAAAGCCTACTGTTCTCCACAATACTGGTGGGCCTAGTCCAATCAATTGAAGGCCTCAAAGGAGAAGACCGAGATCCTCACAAAAGGAAGGAATTCCGCCTTCAGATGCAACATCAATTCTGGCTCATGTTTTTTAACTTACTTACCCTACAGATTTTGGACATGCTAGCTCTCACAACTACATGACAAAACCCTTAAAATTTCAGACATGGAGAGAAGGGAAAGAAGACACAGAGGCAGAAAGAGAGGGAGAAGGAGAGGAAAAGAGACAGCGGGAAGAGAGAGAGAGAAATGAATATGAATCGTTTCTCTAGAGAAGTCTGATAAATACAATCTAAATCAACTTGCTGCTTCTGTTGCTGTCTTCCATTTCATTCTCCTTACACCAACCACAGCCATAAATGTAAAGATTTGTTGTTTTCAAAAATAACAGACATATGAAAAGATGCTCAGCAACATTAGCCAGCAGGGAAATGCAAAGAAAGAAAACCCACAATCAGGTTTCACCTCATCCATTAGAGGGCTATCATCCAAAAATAAAAAATTAGCAAATGCTAGCAAGGATGTGGAGAAAAAGGTGCAAAAATATGATGTATATATTAGCAAAATGGACATCTTGAAATATGATTACTGTTTATACCCCTTGTCTACCCTCCTGAGGAATAGTAGTCTTTCTACTTACTACTTGTTGGATTCTTTATTTAATGGAGGATTAAGCTTGTGGCTATAAAGTAAATTGAAAGTATGTCACTGCAAACATTAAAAGAAAAATAAAGGAAGGAAAGCGGCTTCTTGCTGAAGCCACTTTTTTTTTGAAAACAACAAATCTTTACATTTATGGCTGCGGTTGGTGTAAGGAGAATGAAATGAAAGACAGCAACAGAAGCAGCAAGTTGATTAAGATGCAAGAGGGAGGCCCATGTTTGCTGCTGCCTCACGACCCTCTAATATGTAGTACTTTATTGGAAATATTTTTCCCTGCACCAGGCAGGGCAAAACCTTACACTGCAGGTACAGAACAAAATGTTTTTTCCCGTGTTCCAAAAAGCCTCTTTAAAGCTCTAGATCAGGAGTGGTGTTGTACCGTAGCAAGTAATGCCAGTGCCCACAACACTGGAGTCCCATATGTGCACCAGTTCATGTCACGGCTGCTCCACTTCTGATCCAGCTCCCTGCTAAGGCACCAGGGAAAAGCAGCAGAAGATGGCCCAAGTGCTTGGCCCCCTGCCACCCACATGGGAGACCTGTAAGGAGCCCCTGGATCCTGATTTTGGCTTGTCCTGGGCATTGTGGCCACCTGGGGAGTGAACCAGCAGATAGAAGATTTCTTTCTCTCTGTCTCTGTCTCTGTCTCTCTCTCTCCTCTTTCAAATGCAGTATCTTGGGTGAACAAAAGCTCTAGATTAAAGTAAGGACGCTGTCATCTCCTTATAGAGCTGTGGGAGCATATTCTTCAAACCCACAATGAACTGGTAGTCACATATTCTGTGTTTGTTATCACTACAATAATGGAAGCTTCATATAGATAGTTACAATAACTATTCTTCCTCAAGTTTCTAATTTTCACAGTTACTACAGAACAATGAGTTTAAATGTGTATTTGATATGAATGAATGAAAAACTAATAAATTAATGGAAGGCTAAGTTAAACTTTTGCTCTTACTGAAGCCACTGTTTTTCCTAACTGGATTCTTACTACTGATCAGTTGAACATTTCTTCATGATTAGAGTTACTAAATGTTTGGATCTAATTCTGCTACATCTATGACTTTTACAAAAACTCATATTCACCATATCTACACCACTACCTCAAAATTTTCTACACACACAAAAAGATTTTATTGCTTTACTGATTTGAAAGGCAGAGCGGGAGAGACAGTGATCTTCCATCCCCTGGTTCATTCTCCAAATGGTCTCAATACTCAGGTATGGGCCAGGCTGAACTCAGGAGGCAGGAACTCCATCTGGGTCTCCCACATGGGTGGCAGGACATGATTACTTGGGCTATGTTCTGCTGCCTGGCAAAGCACATTAGCAGGGAGCTGGGTGGAAGCAGACCAGCTGAGACTAGCAACAGCCCTCTGATATGAGAGGCTGGAGTCACAAGTGGCAGACTAATATGATATGCAACCCAGCTTGACCTTACCTCAAAGTGTTTTAACCCAGATTAACAACTAGTATTCCTGTCTACTCAAGTAAAAAAATGTGTAATCACAATACCCTGAATTATATATTTGCAAAGTTGGACAGTAGAGCTTAATGTCAAATGTTAGTAGTGGAATTACAGAAGTAAATGTATTAGCAATAGCAGTTGACAATACCAGATTGTTGACTCCATTCTAGGTACTGTTGTTAGTGATTTACAAGAATGAATTCAGTAAATCCTCGGAATAACTCTATTATGTTTCTTCCCCATGTTCATTTTAAATAGGATGTAAATGAGATAATATAACAGTTACACAAAAGATAAAGATTACAATATCTTCTTTACAATTTGATTTCTTTTAAGTCATGTACTGTGGCAAGGGGTGGAGTGAGGAACTATTTGAGAATATTGTCCCACAAGAGGACTTTGTCTCTGGCACATTTCTTTTTAGAAAACACTTTCTGGGACTGATGCTGAGGCGCAGTAGGTTAATCTGAGGCACCAGCATCCCATATGGGTGCCAGTTCTAGTCCCGGCTGCTCCTCTTCCAATCCAGCTCTCTGCTGTGGCCTGGGAAAGCAGTAGAAGATGGCCCAAGTGCTTGGGTCCCTGCACCCACGTGGGAGACCCAGAGGAAGCTCCTGGCTCCTGGCTTTGGATCGGCTCAACTCCAGCCATTGTGGCCATTTGGGGAGTGAACCAATGGGTGGAAGACCTTTTTCTCTCTCCCTCTCACTGTCTGTAACTCTACCTCTCAAATAAATAAATAAAGTCTTTAAAAAAAGAAAAGACTTTCTGTTCACAGTATAGAGATGTCTACATGTAAATAGGTAATTAAACTTGTCTTAATTATTTCAAATAAAAATCAGTAAGCCACTAAGTTTTTTAAAATGCTTTAAAGTACATTTCTAGTTCCATAGGAGATGAGGTAAAACCATTCCTGTTAAGACCTCCCCCATATTACCAAAAAGAAACCCTGGATGTACACAACAAACAAGGGGAGGAAGACTTTGAGTGACGAAAGAAAGGTAGACCGTTAGGGACTTCAAGACTTGAGGAACAGTAAAGCAAGTGCTGATTCTTTTGGGCTTTTTGATTAATTTCATATACCTCAGAGACAGCACTGCAGAGCTCTAACATTCTCCATTCAAATACATTTTAAACAAATATTAAACGGCTCTAGAGGGAGGCAAATGCTCCAATACAAAAATAATGGGGACTTCATCATTCCACTTTTATCAGGTGACAGATCAACGAGACAAAAAACAATAGAGCTCATCTACACTATGACCAAATGGATCTGACATCTATAGAGCATTTTAATCTACATCGATGAATTTAAAAAAACGGAAATCATCCCATGTATGTTTCCTGATCAAAGTGGAATAAAGCTGAAAATCTACAGCATACAGAACTGTAGAAAACAAAAACACTGAGACTGAACAACCTGCTTATGAATGAACAGTGGGTTACAGAACAAAAGGAAAATTTAAAAAGACCTGAAAAATTCCTGAAAACAAATAATGACAACAAAGCATATGAAAACTTAAGGAATACAGCAAAAGCAGTTTTAAGAGCAAAGATTCTAGCAATTAGTGCCTACATCAAGAAATTAGAAAGGTATCAAAGAACTATCCAATAACGCATCTCAAGGACCTAGAGACCCCAGAGCAAACCAAACCCAAAATTAGTAGGAGGAAAGAAATATTAAGAACTAGAAAATAAAATTGCAATACCAGAGATCAGTAAAAATATAATTTTTAGAAAATTAACAAAATCGGTAAATCAATGGCCAAACCAACCAAAAAAGGGAGATAAAAATTAATGAAATCAGAGATTAAAAAGAGATGTTACAGCAATAAAAAAGAATCATCAGGAATAACTAAAAACAGCTATTTGTCAACAAATTGCAAAATCTAGAAGATATAGGGGCACATATGATTTAATCAAATAGAGGCACAAAGACACACAGTACCTACATAAGTCAATAACCAAGACTGAGATGCTTGCAATAAAGAAACACCCAGGACCAGATGGCTTCCCTGATGAATGCTACCAAACATTTTAAGAGTTAATGTCAATTCACCTTAAATGATTCAAAAGTAATTCAAAGTGAGGGAACCCCTCTCAAACTCTATGAGACTAGCAGTGCCTTAATTCCAAAACCAGAAAAAAAAAAAAAAACAAGAAATAGAACACAGACCAATATACCTGATGAACACAGACTGCACAGGCAGTCAAAGCCAAAATTAACATTTGGGATTGCATCAAATTGAGAAGTTTCCTGACTGTTTCTTTTGAAGTACAGAGAGTGAAGAGTGAAATATTTTTTCCCAACAGAATGGGAAAAAATATTTGCAAACTATGCTACAGATAAAGGATTAATAACCAGAATCTACAAAGAAATCAAGAAACTCCACAACATCAAATCAAACAACCCAATCAAGAGATGGGCCAAGGACCTCAATAGACATTTTTCCAAAGAGGAAATCCAAATGGCCAACAGACACATGAAAAAATGTTCAGGATCACTAGCAAGCAGGGAAATGCAAGTCAAAACCACAATGAGGTTTCACCTCACCCCAGTTAGAATGGCTCACATTCATGTTTCTGAGTGGGTGCAAACTGATGAAATCTTTATATAGTATATATTGAATCGATCTTCTTTATATAAAGATAATTGCAAATGATTAAAAAATCTTGGTGTTAAACTGGAAATTGCATAGACAATTAATCAATTTTTTAAAAAAAAAATCATGTAGGATCTCTGTCCTTAATGTGCTGTACATTGTGAATTAATACTATAACTAGCACTCCAACAGTATTATCATTTTGTGTCGCTATGCGAGGGCAAACCGTTGAAATCTTTACGTAATATGTACTAAATTGATCTTCTGTGTATAAAGAGAATTGAAAATGAATCTTGATGTGAACAGAAGGGGAGAGGGAGCGGGAAAGGGGAGGGTAGGGGGAGGGAGAGAAGTTGTGGGGGGGGGAGCCATTGTGATCCATAAGCTGTTCTTTGGAAATTTATATTCTTTAAATAAAAGCTTTATATATATATATATATAAAAAAAAGAATGGCTCACATTCAGAAATTTACCAACAGTATATGCTGGAGAGGATTTGGGGCAAAAGGGACACTAACCCACCGTTGGTGGGAATGCAAACTGGTGAAGCCACTATGGAAGTCAGTCTGGAGATTCCTCAGAAACCTGAATGTAACCCTATCATACAACCCAGCCATCCCACTCCTTGGAATTTACCCAAAGGAAATTAAACTGTCAAACAAAAAAGCCGTCTGCACCTTAATGTTTATTGCAGCTCAATTCACAATAGCTAAGACCTGGAACCAACCCAAATGCCCATCAACAGTAGACTGGATAAAGAAATTATGGGACATGTACTCTATAGAATACTATACAGCAGTCAAAAACAATGAAATCTGGTCATTTGCAACAAAATGGAGGAATCTGGAACACATCATGCTGAGTGAATTAAACCAGTCCTAGAGGGACAAATATCATGTTTTCCCTGATAGGTGGCAACTAACTGAGCACCAAAAAAGAAACCTGTTGAAATGAAACGGACACTATGAGAAAGAGTGACTTGATCGGCCCTTGTCCTGACTGTTGATGTACAACTTAATACTTTATCCTTTCTAGTAATTTTTTTTGTTCTACTTAATACTATTGGTTGAACTCTAACAATTATTCTCAGGTGTTTAAATTTAACTGAAAAGTGATCTCTGTTAAATGTAATAGTGGAAATAAGAGGGAGGAGATGTACAATTTGGGACATGCTCAATCGGATTTGCCCCAAATGGTAGTTAGAAATGTGCCAGGGGGTTCTAATTCAATCCCATCAAGATGGCAAGTACCAATGCCATCTCACTAGTCCAAATGATCCATTTCAGTTCACAATTGATCACACTGATAGGTCTAAGAGTCAAAGGGATGACACAAACAAAACTAGTGTCTGCTAATACTAACTAACAGAATTAAAAAAGGAGAGAAATATTGAGCATGGGAAGAGGGATACACAGCAGACTTATAGAATGGCAGATGTCCTAAACAGCACTGTGGCCTCAGAATCAGCCCTTGAGGCATTCGGATCTGGCTCAAGAGTCCATGCAAGTATTTTAGGCATGGAAAGCAAAAACACTCTGGGGAAAAAAAACCCAAATGAAAGATCTGAGTGAGATCCCAGTGGAAAGAACAGGTCATCAAAGAAGGAGGTACCTTTCTCTGAAGGGAGGAGAGAACTTCCACTTTGACTATGACCTTGTCTAAATAAGATCGGAGTCG
This sequence comes from Sylvilagus floridanus, assembly GCA_949820135.1. Taxonomy (NCBI): domain Eukaryota; kingdom Metazoa; phylum Chordata; class Mammalia; order Lagomorpha; family Leporidae; genus Sylvilagus; species Sylvilagus floridanus. Next base: position 69,513,666 of record OX463224.1, on the reverse strand, counting down.
GCAAACTCAGAAGGCTTCCATAGCCTTGGCAACTCATGACAAGAGCTTCGGGTGATTACTGACGCCATAAACAAGAGTGTCAATTTGTTAAGTCAACAACAGGAGTCACTGTGCACTTACTCCTCATGTAGGATCTCTGTCCTTAATGTGTTGTACAATGTGAATTAATGTTATAACTAGTACTCAAACAGTATTTTACACTTTATGTTTGTGTGGGGGCAAACTGTTGAAATCTTTACTTAATATATAATAAATTGATCTTCTGTATATAAAGAGAATTGAAAATGAATTTTGATGTGAATGGAATGGGAGAGGGAGTGGGAGTTGGGATTGTTGGGGGCAGGAAGGAAGTTATGGGGGGAGTGAAGCCTTCATAATCCATAAGCTGCACTTTTGAAATTTATACTTGCTAAAAAGTTAAAAAAGAAACGAAAAGAAAAAAGAAATGGGGAAAAGCTGGAAGCATTTCCATTAAGATCTGGAACCAGACAGGGATGACCACGTTCACCATTGCCATTCAATATAGTTCTGGTTTTAGACAGAGCCACTAGGCAAGAAAAAGAAATCAAAAGGATACAAATTGGAAAGAATGAAATCAAATTACCCCTATCTGTAGATAACATGATTTTATATAGAAGGGAACAAAAAGACAACACTAAGAGACCTCTGAAACTAATAAGAGAGTTTGGCAAAGTTGCAGGATATAAAATCAACACAAAAAATTAATAGCATTTGTATACATGATTAGTATTTGTATATGTGATGCAATGCAATTCACAATAACTACAAAAAATTAAAATACTTTGGAGTAAATTTAATCAAGGATATGAAAGATCCCTACAATGAGAATTACAAAACATTAAGGGAAAAAAACAGAAGACGACATCCCCAAATGGAAATATCTTCCACATCTGGGGATTGGAAGAAGTAATATCATCAAATGTCCATACTACCCACAGCAATTTACAGACACAACGGAATCCCAATCAAAATACCAATGACATTCTTCTCAGATCTAGAAAAACAATGCCAAAATTCAAAAGGAAACACAAGAGACCCCAAATAGCCAATGCAATCTTAGACAACAAAAACAAAGCCAGAGGTATCACAATACCATATTTCAAGAAATATTACAGGGCGGTTATAATCAGAACAATGCTAAATAAAAAAACTGGAGAGTAGTTGGTAGGCTCCAAACATGAAGGGAGGGTGTGCCTCAATTGGTCAGGTTAGGCTGATTTATATGTATTTGTTGCAGCTGGAGACACGCAAGTCAAGACCTAGGTCTTTGTACTGTGCACTCAGAAAGCGCTGGGATTTGACCACTGTAAGTGTCAAAGCTGACTCAATCTGCCCAGAACACAAGCCTAACTAAGCCGAGAGTGATTTTCAGACAGGCAACTCTATCTCCGGAATCATTCAGGTTCCTATACCCACTACCCGCTACCCTCTACCCAAAGCACAGGTGGCCTTCATCAGAGCCGCACCAAACACTGCCCTCCTCCCAGGCAGGAACTGGGCCTCGCCCCCCTTCCAAATCAGCACAAAGACTCTGCAGGGAAGATGCTGGAGACGAGAAGGAGTTAGGGGAGCCAAGGCCCAGCCCCAGACCTGACCAGCGCGATCCCGCTACTCACCCTGAGGGGTTTCCGCGCTTGCAGCTGGCGGGGCGGGGGTGTCTCTGGAGACTCCTTAGCTCACTCCAGGGATGGCGTGGAAGCCCACCGCCCTGGGCCTGGGCAGGTATTCCACTGGAGGGCCCAGGACCTTGGGGCACTCGCACGCCCTATGTCCAGAGAAGGGGGTTCCCAGCAGCGCAATCAGCCGGGCCCCGGCCACACAGGTTCGGGATGTCCCGCAGGTTCAGCTTCCAGTTCCATTTGACTCCAGTCAGAAGTCCTCCCGAGCTGCCAAGCCCACGCAGGTCCTGACGCCCGGCCTCCAGGCCGCAAAGGCGCCTGACGGGAGAAGGGGCCCTTTGGGGCTTTATTACGCATGCGCCAGGCCCAGGCCTCGGCCAGAGAAGCGAGAACGATAGGCTTAAGTTCACCTGTGTTCCCTTTCATTGTAACTCACTCTCACCAGTTCTAAATGTTGGCGCCGACTGATTTGCCCCTCTGAGAATCCTGGGTAAGTAGAATCATACAGCGCATGACCCTTTCGATACTGGTGAGCAATGCCATCCAACCAAGCTACCTACATTAATATTTCATTCCTCGTTTTGCCCACTAGTGTCCCATGGTGTGGATATGCTATGATTCAATTATTCCAATATTGTCTTGATCTGTTCAGGCTGCTCTAAAAAAACACACTAAACCAGGTATATTATAAACAAAAAATACGTTTTTCATATTCCTGGTGCCTGCGAAGTCCAGGAACAAGGCTCTAGAAGATTCGGTGTCATACGCCTTATATTAGTGATCCAGTTTCTGCATATCCCTCCCTGCGTTCGTGTTGTCACCGTTTTTTGTTTTAGCCATGCTAGTAGATATTAAGTGGGATCTTTTTTATGGCTTTAATTTTACTTTTCTAATGATTAATGATTTTGAACATGTTTCCATGCACTTACTTGCTATCACATGTCTTAATAAATTACCTGTTCAAATCGGCCTGTTTGCCCATTTTCTTCTTGGTTTGTTTCCTTGAAGTGACTGTTGACGATGTTCCAGACACGAGTACTCTGTCCAGTTTGTGATTTACAGATTCATTCTCCCATTACATGGCTTGTATTTTAATCTTGTCAACAGAGCCTTTCAGGAAGCAAAAGTTTTAATTTTTGCTATAGTGCTTCATTCTTTAAATTTATCAATTGGATTTTTGTGTTGTCACCCTAGTCATAAAGATTTTTATGTCTTCCTGTAAGAGGTTTATAGCCAAGTTTGGAGCTGTGGTATAGTGGGTTAAGCTGCTGCCTGCACCCTCAGCATCCCATATGGGCCCGGATCACATCCCAGCTGCTCCATTTTGATCCAGCCCCCTGCTAATGCTCCTGAGAAAGCAGCAGAAGATGACCCAAGTGCTTGGGTCCCTGTACCCACATGGGATACCCAGATGAAGCTCTTAGCTTTTGGCTATTATCTGACCAAGAGCCCTGGCCTTTGTGGCCATTTGGGGAGCGAACCAGAGGATGAAAGATATCTCTGTTTCTCTCCCTGCCTTTGCCTCTGCCTCTCTGTAACTTCACCTTTCAAATAAATGAATAAATCTTTAAAAAATTTAAAGTTGTTTTATAGTCTTAAACTTTACATTTTGGTCTGTGGTCCATTTTAAGTTAATTTTTGTTATTAGGTGTGAGGTTTCAGTTTTGAGTCAGGATCATTTGTACACTTACTTTTGCTTATGAAAGTCTGATTATTCCAACATCATTTGTTGAAAAGATTACCATTTGAATTGCTTTTGTAACTTATGATCACTTGGTTGTACTTGTGTGAACATATTCCCAAATTCTCTATTTCTTTCCATAGATGTATGTCTGTCTCTCCACTAATACCACACTGTCTTGAGTACTGTTGCCACACAGCGAATCTTCAATTTGGGTTGTGTTTCTTTTTTGTTTATTAGAAATTATTTTTCTTTCCATATAAATTTTAGAGTGAGATTGTTTTTCATTAGTAACTTTTTGTAATTTAAGACAATAATTGCATTAACACTATATAGATATATATATCAATATGAGAATTTGTATCATTTAAATGTTGTCATCCAGTCCATGGACACAATATTCCTCTTGACTCATTCAGTTCTTTTGCTTCTTTCATTACTATTTTGTTGTTTTTTTCATCATATACTATTTCACTATCACATTAGTTGTATAGACTTTTCTTCAAAAAAAATAAGATTAGGATGTACACTCTCACTCTAACTTTTGACACTATTATAGGCTCTGAGTATTACAACTTAAAAGATCTATACATGGTGAGGGAATTTGTAAATGAATGTAGGAAATTAAATTAAAAAAGTCAGGGTTTTTTTTTAGGCCTTCCAACATTTTATTAGACAGAATGTAGACATTTTTCAAAAATTGCTACTGTCATGAATATGTCTTGAAAAACCAGCGTTTTTCAGCCCTGGTATAATCTGAATCAAAATAATAAATAAAAAAATTCCCATAATGTGTTAACACCTTTTCAAAAATTTGCCATACTAACAGTGCAAATATAAATCTGTATAGACTGTCAAGCAACAATGCACAGCTTTCTTTGTTCTCCATGCTAAGAGGTGTAAAAGTTTTAGGGCCAAACAATACCAAATTAAAAGGCTTCAAAAACCTTCTAAGTTAGGGCACTCACTAGTTTTGGCTTAGATACAGCTGGAGCATTGACAAGAGATAACTTACATATAATAATGTGCAGTATGTTTTTTGAAAAATAAACATTAGTGGATCAATCCTGAAGGACACACCAGAGCACCAGCAGCTTACGTGTAAGGTGGCAATCACTCTGTGTGCATGTCCTAAAATCTAAAATTTATTTACATCTCTCCCTAAGCTGAGAGTTTCCCATCCTGTCAGTATGTTAGGAAGTAAAAGAGACTTAGGTGAACTGTTTTTATTGATCACAACTGCTGTGTCAATATCTAGGACCTCAACAGCTTCATGGAAGTCTGGGAAATGTTTATGCACAAGGTTGCTACTTAAAATTGCCCCATAACACTTTATGTTATCAACTCTTAGTGAATCCTTTAAAAACAGGTTGAAAAATGGGATAAAGGAAGCCAATGCAGCATCTGCCTTTAGAGCTATCAACTCGTGAATTCTCTCAATTCAAAACTTTGCAAAGAAGTTTCTCAAAACGCAGGTGATGACTGTGTTCCTTACTCCAAATCTGACATTTTGTCATCATCGCTGTCTTGTGATTCGTCATCTGCTCCATCTCCTTCTGTTAAGTCGACATCCTCATGTCCTCCCATGTTGTTCATCAATTCAGAGGAGTGATCAAATTCAGACATGCCTTCATCTGAATCATCTGCCCAGTCTTTCTAATCATTGAAGCCCACACTAGCCAATTAAGTTTTGCTCTCTCTCTTTTTTTTTGTTAACCCTGCTCATAACTGGCCAGATTCTCCTTTCAGTTAACAACATAAAATTAATCTGTTCTTTTGTGCTTCGAATCATTTGGATCAATACAGTGGAAAAGATTAATTTCATTTAAATGTTTAAAATGATCCCTTCTTCCAAGACAACTGAATGCAAGTTTGGATTGTTCAAAATTTATATTAACATATTTACGGTCTTCAACATAAAATTCAATGAAATCACGGTCCCTTCAATCACACCACTTTGGAGAAGCCGGCTGCATTGTGAACAGAGCTGAGGGAAAGGGGAGCAGGTGGGCGGGACGCACTGGCAGCAGTGGCAGGGAAGTGGACTCCTCTCTGGTGGCTGGGTCTCTGGCAGGTTATCCAGGTCAAGGGTCTCTTCTCACTCCCCTCAGCAGATCCGGGAGGCGGGGCTGGAGACAGCAACTCCTGTGGTTGGAAAGAGGACAGTGTAGGAAATGGGGCGCAAGGAGAGAGGATGAACGAACATACCTGTGTGCATGTGACTGTGAGGCCAGGCAGACAAAAGTCAATTTTTAAAAATCTATTTTAATTTTTAATTTAAATTAACCCATTCACAGCACACAGGGTCAAAATGCAAAATTTAATTATATACTAGCAAAAAGCACTTGAAAATTAAAACAAATTCACGTTAAAATATAAACCAATACTATTCAGAATAACACCAAAAATATGAAATGCTTAGAGATAAGCCTAATAAAATATAGGCTGGATAAGTATGCTAAAAACAAATAAATACGGATGATAAAATAAAAGAAAATCCTAATAGATTATGAAAAAATCACAATATTTCATATTTTCAATATTATTGCATCAATTCTTTCCTAAAATGATTTATGAATTCAATGCATTAGCAATAAACTTTTCAGTAAATTTTAAAATAGAATTTGATAAATATTCTAAAATTTATTTGGAAAAAGACAAAACAATTTTGGAAAAGGGAACTAAATATGAGAGACTCAGATGACCTAATTTTAAATCTTACTATAAAGCAGCAGTAATCAAAAGATTATGATAGGATAAACATAGAGCTTAATGGAATTTTTCTTTTAACATTTGTTTTTTTTTTTATTTGAAAGACAGAGTTACAGAGAGAGAGGTCTTCCATCCGCTGGTTCACTCCCCAGATGGCTGCAACGGCCAGAGCTGTGCCCATCTGAAGCCAGGAGCTAGGAGCTTCTTCTAGGGTCTCCTACATGCGTGTAGGGGCCCAAGGACTTGGGCCATCTTCTACTGCTATCCCAGGCCACAGCAGAGAGCTGGATCGACAGAGGAGCAGCTGGGACTGGATCCTGCACCCATGTGGGATGCCAGCACTTCAGGCCAGGGCTTTAACCTGCTGTGCCACAGCGCTGGTCCTGGTTAATGGAAATTTTAAAGGCTCCTAAAATATATCCATACATCTATAATTGATTTTTTTTTACAGAAATGGCAATGAAATTCAGAAGAACAATTTTTCAAGAAAATGGGCTGGGACAATTAAACATCAAATTTAAAGTAAAATCTCAACACTCACCTCAAATGTAATACAAAGGCAAACTTAAACTACATCTTACGGACCAGCCTTGCAGCATAGCAGGTTCCTGCAATGCCGGCATCCCATATGGGTGCCAGGTCACATGACAGCTGCTCCAGCTCCCTTCTCATCCAATTCCTTGCAAGGGGAAGACAGCCAAGCCCTTGGACCCCTGCCACCCATGTAGGAAACCCCAGTGAGTTCCAGGCTCCTGGCTTCAGCTTGGCACAGCCCTGGCTATTGCAGCTACTGGGGGAGTGAACCAGCAGATGGAAGACCTCTCTGTCTCTCCCACTCTAACTCTGCCCTTCAAATAAATAAGTAAATATAAATATAAATAAATAATCTAAAAACAAATAAAAATGCTGTAACTAATGTAAAACAACATAATAGAATATCCAGGGAATAAAACAAGAAAAACAGTATAGAGCAAACCTTACTGAATGAAGTGAGGATACAGTTTCTTAAATATGACGGCAAATACTTAAACCATGAAAAAAATGAAATGATGCACAGGACTTCATAAAAATAAATGCTTTAAGAACTTTGAAAGACATTTTTTTAAAAATGAAAATGGTGGGGTTGGTATTTGGTGCTAATGGTTAAGATGTAGTTTGGGATGTTCACATCCCGTATCAGAGTACCTGAGTTTGAGTCCCAGCTCAATTCCTGATTCCATTTTCCTGCTCATGTGTACCATGGGTGGCAGCAGGTAACTGGGTTCCTGCCACCATTGTTGGAGACCCAGATGGAGTTCTGGTTTCCAGGCTATTGCAGGCATTTGGAGATTGAACCAGTAGATGGGATACCTCTTTCTACATTTCAAGTAAAATAAAAAATTAAGCCAGTGCCACGGCTCAATGGGCTAATCCTCCACCTGCGGCGCCAGCACCCTGGGTTCTAGTCCCTGTTGGGGCGCTGGATTCTGTCTCCGTTGCACCTCTTCCAGTCTAGCTCTGCTGTGGCCCAGGAAGGCAGTGGAGGATGGCCTAAGTGCTTAGGCCCTGCATCCTATGGGAGACCAAGAAAAGCACCTGGCTCCTGGCTTCGGATCAGCACAGTGCGCCGGCCGCAGCAGCCATTGGGGGGTGAACCAATGGAAAAGGAAGACCTTTCTCTCTCTGTCTCTCTCTTACTATCCACTCTGACTGTGAGAAAAAAAAAATTTTAAGGGGCCGGCGCTGAGGTGCAGTGGGTTAATGCTCTGGCTTGAAGTGCTGGCATCCCATGTTGGTGCCGGTTTTAGTCCCTGCTGCTCCTCTTCCGATCCAGTGCTCTGCTATGGCCTGGGAAAGCAGTAGAAGATGGCCCAAGTCCTTGGGACCTGCACCCATGTGGGAGACCTGGAGGTAGCTCGTGGCTCCTGGCTTTGGATTGGTGCATCTCCAGCCATTGCGGCCAATTGGAGAGTGAACTAGTGGATGGAAGACCTCTCTCTCTCTCTCTCTCTGCTTCTCCTTTTCTCTCTGTTTAACTCTGACTTTCAAATAAATAAATAAATAAATCTTTAAAAAATAAAATAACAGACTAATAAAATATTTACAGAATATATTTCAATGAAAGGTCTTGTATCCTAACACATAAAGAGTTCTTACAAATCAATGACAAGAGAAAAATAACTTAACTTTTTAAATGGGTAAAATATTTGAATAGACACTTCACAAAAGAGACACGATTGGCAAATAAGTACTTGAAACTGATGCAACCAGTCACTAGGCAAATGCAAATTAAAGAACAAAGGTGCTAATACTACACACAAATTAGAATTTTTATTTTTTAAAAAATTGACAATACTAAGTGCTAGTACACACAGCAAACAGAACTTAAGTGCAATGTAGGTGGAAATGGAAAATGGTCCTGCATTTTGAAAAACTGTTCTGCAATTTGTTATAAAATTTAAACATACACCAATCATAACAACCAGCAATCCCAACACTGTGTTTATTCAAGAGAAATAAATACATTTGTCTACTCAATGACCTGTATGCAGACACTTATAGACGCTTTTTTTGATAGAAGCCAAAAACTAGAATGAACCCAAATGTCCATAACTGAATGAAACAATTTTAGTATATTAATATAATAGATATATTTTGAAGGACTATAACACAATCCCATCTCTTAAATCTATCTTTCACAATGCCCATGATAACATTCAAAATTATTATCATGGTACAAAAAGGGAAATATGACGCAGATTCAAGATAATGTGCTAGAAAGTAACTTAAAGGAAAAACTGAAAACAATGAAATCACCTTCAATATACATTTTTCAATTCAAGAAGGCCAAGAAAGACCGTGGAAATGTGGTCTTCCTACTTTTTACTTGTTGAATATTATGGCTGGTGGTGAATTAAATCTGTGAATATAACGTGGACTAAAATTATGTCTTTGTAAAAAATGATGAAAGGAGGGAGAGAGGGAGGCACAAAGGGGAGGGGGAAGGGAAGGAGGTGCAGTTGTCTTCTTGGAAATGTATCTATGGAATGCATGAAATCTGTTTTCTTTATATTAATAAACAATAGGAAAAAAGAGAACATAAAGAGAAAATGTCTAATAAAGAAAATAAAGAAGTCTAGGGCTTTTTCGTTCAACGATATTAGTAACATCGAAAACCACAGGGATGCGTGTGGTAGCACAGCTAATGACACTACTGCTTGGGATGCCCACATTTTCCATCAGAGTGCCTGGTACTGAGTCCTTCTCTGCCTCTGATCCAGCTTCTGGCGAATGTGTACCTTTGGAGGAAGCAGATGGTGGTTCATGTTCTGGGTCCCTGTCACCCATGTGGGAGTACTGGATGGAGTTCCTGGCTGCTGGCTTCCATCTGGCCTAGTCACAGCTGATGCCTGCACTTGGGGAAGGAAGACTTCTCTTCATGTGTCTCCCTCCCCTCATCTGCCTCCCACCCTAAGCCTTATTAAAAATCAAAAAACCATAGGAATATTAATAAAGAAAAACTCAGTGGTATTAATTATATAAATAAGACATGCAAATGGAGACCAAATGTCCATTTTGTAGGAATAATGAAGGTTTTAAAAAAACATTGTAGACGGGGCCATGGTTGTATTACCTGATGTCAGGACCTCAGATCGGAGTGCAGATTCAAGTCCTGGCTGCTCTGCTTCCAATCCAGTTTTCTGCTTATAATCCTGAAAAGTCACCAGGTGATGGCCCAAGCTCTTGAACCCCTGCCACCCATGTAGGAGACCCAGATAGTGTTCCAGGCTCCTGGTTTCAGCCTGCTCCAGTCATGGCTATTGCAGCCATTTAGGGAGTGAACTAGCAGATAGGGGATCTTTCTTTCTTTCTAACTGTCTTTCTGATGCTCTTTCAAATAAAATAATAAATATAATAAATTTTCATTATAATATTTCAAAACAAGTAACTGATGGGCCTCATAAGGTTTAGGTTTGTCATTCTATGTCAAAGTATGTGAGTCTGACCCCATATTTACATGTGCATTATGCACATCATTTTATAGGCATACATAAAAATACAGTAAATTATTGTAAAAACAAAATAATAAAATCTAAAAAATATAAACATATATTGTAGAGGTGGTCTTTGTAGTACAGAAATTAAAATAGTGCTTAGGATGCCTATATCCCATATCAGTGTGTCTTCTGATATAGCTTCCTGCTAATGCATACTCAGCTAGGCAGCAGGTGATGACTGAAGTTCTTATATCTTTGCCTCACCCATGGGAGACCTGGATTGAGTTCTACGTAGCTGGCTTCAGCCAGGTTCAGCCCTAGCTGTTGTGGGAATTTGGAGACTGTTAATAGCAGATAGATTATCTCTCTTTCAAATAACAAAACTCAAAAATTATGAACAGCTTTATACCAACAACTTTGATAAGCAGTAAGAAATGAATATATCCAGAAAAACATACCTTGTTGGAACTAAAAAATATCCCTGTCATTCATCAGACTGGGAAGACAAATGCAGATAAATCACTATAAATTCCATCATTATCCCATTTTGGAGTATCCACTGCTATCTTACTAATAATGTACCCAGGTCTGATTATTCCCACAGATTACCACGGATACCCAAATGTTTAATTGTGATCATCACCTTAAGACAGGTACCAATCCCTACTTCTCCTAACATCACTTCAAAAACAAGTCTGCCTCAAAGATCATACTCACATCCCTAATTTCCTTCTCAGAATCCTTCCATATGACTCCTCTCAATCTTTCAATAGGTATTTGCCTCCTCTTCATTGTGAGAAGTATGTGAGGATCTTATAGAGCCTCCTGTCTATATTGAGCCAATGCCCTTACTTCTGTTGGACAGTAGGCCAGTTCCTGCTGGTTTATGACCATAATCTCAGATGTTTGAGTGATTGAATACAATTAATAATTGGTGAAATTTATGGTATGAACATCATAGAAGGTTTCATATGTAGAGTATGGATGAACACAGTTTTTTGGAGTTAAGAAAGTAGAGCAAATTTGAGATTATGTTGTCAGTTGAGCTTTTTAGATTTTGAAATCGCCATCAAAAACAGCTATAAGGAAGAAATTTGTGATGTGAATACAAAAGTTCTCAGTGAATGAGCAGTGGCAGGAAGACCAATGGGGCACGAAGGAAGTGTGATGGTTGGCATGTCATAAACCTCAAAGAAGATTGTGTTTAGCACTGAGGATCAAACAGAAAAGTTTGTAAAATTTAACAAGGTCTCTCCTGAATCTGATGACTGTGAATTGTCAATCAACACTGATAAGGCACTGTATTCTTTCTGTCATGTATGTTTAAGACAAATAGACAGCATCAGTTAATTTTCCCACATCTTATACATGCTATCCTATTTAAAACCTATGACCATTTTATGAGATAGAAATTGTTAACTCAGTGTTAATAAAGTTATCCACTGATCATGAACTTACATCTCAAATAATGTGAACAATTTTACTAAGCACATGTACCTCAACTTGAACCTAGGTTTTTTGGTTCCAAAGGCCACTATTTACATGAAGGATCATTTTTTTGCCCAAGCCTCCATGGATCAGCAACTTTTAGGAAGGTGATAAAACCTTATTTGCTAAAAGAAACCTATTTTTATTAGGTTCTATACATTAAAAATTACTCTTTTGGGGCCAGCACTGTGGCGCAGCCAGTAAAGCTGCCTCTGGGAGGGCTGAGTATAAGATACATAAGTCTGAGTATACAGACTTCCAAAAAGAATCATCTTGGGGTTTTGCCCTGCAGTTAAATGGCCATCAACTCAGTAACAAATTTCTTCATTTCTATTCTTTCCTTTAACTCCTTTTCAGTTTAGTTCAAAGGTTACTTCAATTGAAAAACACTCTTGACCAGCGCCGTGGCTCAATAGGCTAATCCTCCGCCTTGGGGCGCTGGCACACAGGGTTCTAGTCCCGGTTGCCCCTCTTCCAGGCCAGCTCTCTGCTGTGGCCAGGGAGTGCAGTGGAGGATGGCCCAAGTGCTTGGGCCCTGCGCCCCATGGGAGACCAGGAGAAGCACCTGGCTCCTGCCTTCAGATCAGTGCGGTGCGCTGGCCGCAGCACGCTGGCCGCGGCAGCCATTGGAGGGTGAACCAACGGCAAAGGAAGACCTTCCTCTCTTTCTCTCTCTCTCACTGTCCACTCTGCCTGTCCAAAATAAATAAAAAAGAAAAACACTCTTACATCATCACACTGACCCCATTTAAGCAGATAATTGTTCTAAACATAGGGTAGGCTTCTGGGAAACCAAAAACTCTCTCCTTCACAATCATGAGACGGGGGAATAAGACATAATATAAAGTATACCCTGGCATATTGATGCCCCTTTGGGGAGGGCCAGCCAAGATTTTAATTAGTCACCTGGCTCCCTATGTTATTTCTGTATAACCCAAGGACCTTTCTCTCAAAGGGGGCAAGCAACAATAGCCCTAGGGGCTTTGCTACACTCTATTAGAGGTTTCCTTTATTTCCTGCCAGACATACAAAGACATCCACCTCTATCCTCCTAGCATGTACAATGTAACTGCATTCTTTATCCAAGATGGGACATCAACATTTCATATTGTAAGTCTTCACTCCTTCATCACCCATAAAACTAAGTGGAAAACCTTGCTTTCTGAAGTTATTTTTGGAATTCAGAATCAATAATTCTGGCTGGGAAGGTAAGTGTAATATTCAACATTCAATTTTACTAAAATAAGGTTAAAATAAAAGAAAGAACTACCCCCAACCTTAGCTCTTGATTCTGATAGAAATTGTGAGGTTTCCACAAACATGGACCATGGAATAGTTACACAGAGAACACACAAAGCAGCCTGCCATTCATTCCCTGGGACAGTGTAGATAGTCTGCAGCAGCCAAAGCCATTAATAAGCTTATGTTAATGAAAATATTAAAAGAAAATCAGAAAGAAACAACCTGATATTTGTGTTGGATGAAACTCAGACTGTCATTCATCATCAAAGATGAACAATGCATTGAGAGAAAGGACATTTAAATGTCAAAGTGCCTGATGTGGGTGGACAAGTATAAAAGTGATGTCAAAATGGAGAACTCTAGAACAGACTGTAGGTGAGGAGAGGCAGGGAAGGACAAGTATCAGTTGGCATATACACACACATACATACACACACATGCATATTTGGCATAGTCTAGAACCAAGAAGTGATCAGGTGCTGTACTTCCTGCTTTATTTTAGAATTCGTGAAAATCTCCTGACATGTGTTAAAGGACAATTCTACTTCTTATAAAAATGAGTAATTGAAACTATATGAATACTTCATTTTTATTTAGTGAAAATTAGTTACTAAACCCTCACACATGACCAAACAGCTCTGGGGACTTTATAGATATTTCTTTTAATTTCAAACAAAGCCTCACTACAGGGGAAAATAATTTTACTAATGCAAAAGATGAGTCAGATTTATGCACACTAATACAGATGGTCAAAGGGAGAAGTGCAATTGCTGACTCCAGTCTCCATGACTCTGCTGCCATCACAGATTGAGGCTCAGAAATGAAAGCAATGTTGCCCCCACTCACATCTGCTTGAGTCCAATAGTAAAAACACACTTATGCTGCTCAGGGTTTGGCCTTATTCCTCAATCAGAGTATTTTTAGATGCTGACAAAGAGAATGGAGGGGAAAGTGAAAAGTATGGAACAGGTGAGACAGCCAATGGAACCATGGATGCTTAATTTAAGAAAAGTGAAGTCATGGATGTATGATCGCTGTGTTAAAATATTTCAGCAATTTTATATAGAAAGTAGACACATTGTACCATTAAACCCACATGGGAACAACTGATAAGATCATCAGCCACATTTTCAAAGGATTTACTCATTTTAAAAGCAGAGTGATAGAGAAAAAAAAGAGAGAGAAAGAGATGATCTACCTGCTGGTTCACTCCCTACAAGCCCACAAAAGCCAGGGCCAGGCCAGGCTGATATCAGAAGCCAGGATCTTCATCCTGGTCTCCCAAGTGGAACCCAAACAGTTGGGGACCATCCACTACCTCCCAGGCATATTAGCAGGAGCTAGATAGGAAATGTGGAGTAGCCAAGCCTTGAAAAAGGCATACCATTACAGGACATTGGTATCCCAAGTGGTGGCTTAACTTGGTGTGCCAGAAGACCCATCCCTAAAACTCATTTTTTTAGGTCCCATTTATTTATTTTACATTTATTATGCCATGAATTCATAAGGAATGGGTTCCAGCAACTCGGGCTCCTTTCCATTGGTTCTGACAAAGTGGGCTTCTCTGGGTGGAGCAGGCTGACGCTTTAGTTGAACCCAGGTACCCTTCTCTTTGGCTTCCTTCTTTTTCTGATCATTTTCCTTCACACGTTTCAAGAAACTATCTTGGCTCTTAGAGTGCTTAATGTGTTCAATACGCACATTTATTCTCTTGGCAAGAATCTTGCCCTTCACTTGTTTGTTTACAACAATGCCAACAGCATGCTGGGTGACGTTGTAGACTCTTCCAGTTTTTCCATGGTAACATTTATGGGGCATTCCTTTTTGAACAGTACCCATTCCCTTGATGTCCACAATGTCACCTTTCTTGTAAATGCGCATGTATGTGGCCAAAGGAACAACTCCATGTTTTCTGAAAGGCCTGGAGAACATGTACCGGGTACCTCGCCTCTTTCCCTTTGTGTTCGTCATCTTGGCGAATTACTGGAAGATGGCGGCTCCAGCCGAAAGGAAGGGCAAAAAATCATTTTTTTTCAACGATAGAGCTAGGGCCCGGTGTTGCAGTGTGGTGCATAAAGTCACCGTCTGTGACACCATGATCCCATATGGGCACCGGTTTGATTTCTGGCTGTTCCACTTCCAATCCAGCTCCCTACTAAAGGCCTGGGAAAAGCAGTGGAGGATGATCCATGTGTTTGGGCCCCTGACACTCACGTGGGAGACCTGGATGCAGTTCCTGGCTCCTGGCTCTGGCCTAGGCCCACGCCCGGACATTGCAGCCTTTTGTGGAGTGAACCAGCAGGTGAAGATCTGTCTCCCTTTACTTCTCTCTGTAACTCTTTGAAATAAATTAATGAATTTTTAAATGATAGCATTAACAGCAAAGGCAGTAAGCTGTCTGCCATTTGGGTAAGTTAAGCACACCTAATGAAGATCACTCAAAGAAGAGAATACATTTTTAATGAGTTGCAGGTTCTTAACTATTGACTCATCATGCCTCACAATTCACTCAAATAACTCTAGGTCTCATCATTGGGAAAACTAAATGCCCACCCATTCTGAAGTAAATTTAGAATTTTTTAAACAAATTCAGACATTTGAAGACACGAATTACAGCTATTAGTCATTTACAGTAAAAATCCAAGACCTTAGGAATAGCAAAAATATTGTTCACAGAAAATTGTGTTTCTGTGAAAAGAAGAACCAATAGCATTGAATAGTAAACCTCAGAGACTGTTTACAGGACTTTCAAAAAGTAGAAAATTTGCAAGGAAGTATATGTAGAGAGAAGCATTTTAAAAAGTGGTTGAGGCCGGCGCTGTGGCTCAACAGGCTAATCCTCCGCCTTGCGGCGCCGGCACACCGGGTTCTAGTCCCGGTCGGGGCGCTGGATTCTGTCCCGGTTGCCCCTTCCAGGCCAGCCCTCTGCTGTGGCCCAGGAGTGCAGTGGAGGATGGCCCAGGTGCTTGGGCCCTGCACCCCATGGGATACCAGGAAAAAGCACCTAGCACCTGGCTCCTGCCATCGGATGAGCGCGGTGCGCCGGCCGCAGCGCGCCGACCGCGGCAGCCATTGGAGGGTGAACCAACGGCAAAGGAAGACCTTTCTCTCTGTCTCTCTCTCACTGTCCACTCTGCCTGTCAAAAAAAAAAAAAAAGTGGTTGAAGGTGGACTCTGGAGTTCCATGAATATCATCCTGTGTTTGATATATTTTGGTTATGAATATTACTTAAAAACATGTAATATTTTATAGATAATACTAAGTAAAAAGTCAATTACAAAATAGAACATTCAATAGGATTACAAGTATGTAAATTCTACATACATATACCTGAAAATTAAAAGAAATCAACATGGATTATGTGGGCTTTTCAGTTAAATAATGTGGAAATATTTAAAAAATGCATGCAAAAATTGTAAATCAACAGCAATTACTTAAAGAGATGTTATTTAGCTGAAGTTAATGGAATGAAAAAGCTGTACAAGTGAATTTTTAGGTCTGAAATAAATCCCAGTTTAAATTTATTATTATCATCATTATTATTATTAACAATTTATTTATTTATTTGAAAGGTTGAGTTACAGAGAGGGATAGAGGTAGAGTGAAAGAAGTCTTCTAATTGCTGGCTCACTCCCCAAATGCCTGCAATGGCCAGGACTGGGCCAGACAGAAGCCAGGAGCTAGGGGCTTTATCTGGGTCTCCCATGTGGCTGCAGGAGTCCAAGCACTTGGGCCATATTCTGTTGCTTTCCCAGGAGCAGTAGAGGAAGCTGGATGGGAACTGAGGAATCTGGGACACAAACCGGTGGCCATATGGGATGCTGGTGCTGCAGGTGACAGCTCAACCTGCTATACCACAGCACTAGACCCCCTTTTTTTAAAATTTTATATTTGACAGAAATACTTAAAATTTTTCACAACTCTATTTTCTCATTCTTATAACTTTATATTCTACTTTTCACTGAATCTTCAGCATGCCCTGAAATTGTCATCTTCTCTTTTCAGTTATTAATTCTGCTTTTGAAAGACTGCCTCCAAACACAAAAGATTTGTTACAGCACAATGTCATAAAAACACCAAAGTACTAAACTCTTTAATGGAAATACATGCAGGAATTCAAGAAAGCAAAGACCAGTAGGGAATACTTAAGTTTAGTATTTTCATTATTGCAAACCATGAGCATATCCTTCTTTGGAAAAGAGTATACTTTAAAAACTATTGCTTTAAAATAACAGGTAATGGGATTATTCTTTTTAATCCATCATATTTTGGATACTATCCTTCTGGTGCTTAATCTAATTTGTAGGAATATTAGCCCTCCTTTTTATTTTAAAAGTAACATACAGCAAATATCATGGTTTGGTAAATATCACCAAACATTTTAACTCACTTTCAGACTTGTGTATAACCATCAGTGCAATCAGGATACAAAAGAGATGCACAAACTACCAAAAACTCCCTTGATCTATCCCATTAGAATTCATCTCTGTCCATTTCAAACTTCTGAAAAACACTTATCTGTCTCCACAAATATATTTTTCAATAATATCATATTAATTGAATCAGATAGTGGTTTCTTTCATTTGACATGACTTGGACATTTATCCAAATGATATATTTCCTTTTTTGCTAAGTCGTATCCTATTGCATGGATATAGTAATGTGTTTATCAGTATACTTGTTGGATGACATTGGCAATTCCTCAAGTATGTGGCAATTATGAATAGAGGTGCTATAGATTTTAATGTATAGGCATTTAAGTAAATATAAGTCTTCATTTCTTCAGGATTAATACCTAGGAGTAGTGTTGCTGGATCATGTAGCAAATGGAAACAAGTGATAAAGACACAATACTGGGAGCTCAATTGATGACAAAATCAATAAAATTTTATTAGATGTGGTATGATTAGAGGAAGAAGGCTAAGAGTAATACCATGTTACAGACAGGAGAGACTAGGTGGACAGTGGTGTCATTTCCCAGATACACAATGTAAGAGTAGTTGTCAAGGAAAAGGATGAGTTTGATATGAATGAGCCTAGGATTGAGGCATTGGTGGAATTTCCAAAAGGAGGGTCCTAACATATAACTAAAACTATGGATCTAGACCTTACTGCAGAGATTCACCCAGGAGTCATGGTTTCAAATGAATTTTTACATAAATATTAGAGATGAAAAATATTTAACTTAGGTCCCAGAGACTGAGTTTGAAGAAGTTGCGATTTATACAAAGAGGAAAGAGCAACCACAATAAAAAAAAGTCTCAATCCTATAAACCGCCTTTGTTTACAGATTGGGCAGAAGATGAAGTCACAATCAGTAAATAAATTTCAGAAATAACAAACAAAAACTAGGAATATGTATAATGAACGTATTAAAAAATATCTGCATCTCCCTCAACAGGAACAAGTCACAGAGGAGATGGAGGTTGGAAACCACAGCACTGTGACAGAATTCATCCTTGTGGGGTTGACAGAGGACCCTACACTTTATGTCATCTTCTTTGTGATGTTTCTAGGAATCTATGTTGTCACTTTAGTAGGCAATGTCAGCATAATCACTTTAATAAGAAGCTGCTCCCACCTTCACACCCCTATGTACCTCTTTCTCAGCCATTTGGCTTTTGTGGACATTGGGCATTCTACATCAGTCACACCTATAATGCTTATGGGATTCCTTGGTCATGGAATAGTTCTTCCTGTCATTGGCTGTGAAGCCCAGCTCTATTCTGTGGTGATGTTTGGGACAGCTGAATGCTTCCTGCTGGCTGCCATGGCCTATGATCGTTATGTGGCCATCTGCTCACCCCTGCTCTACGCCACCCACATGTCCCCTGGAGTCTGCATTGTCTTCGTGGCGGCCTCCTATCTGGGTGGCTGTGTGAATGCTTCCACGTTTACTAGTTCTTTATTGAGCGTTTCCTTCTGTGGACCAAATCAGATAGATCACTTTTTTTGTGATTTCTCCCCTTTGTTGAAACTTTCCTGCTCAGATGTCTCCATTACTGAAATTATCCCTTCCATCTCTTCTGGCTCCATCATTGTGGTCACAGTGTTTGTCATAGCTGTCTCCTACATCTACATCCTCATCACCATCTTGAAGATGCGCTCCACTGAGGGGCGCCACAAAGCTTTCTCTACCTGCACCTCTCACCTCACTGCAGTCACTCTCTACTATGGAACAATTACCTTCATTTATGTGATGCCCAAGTCCAGCTACTCACTTGACCAGAACAAGGTGATGTCTGTGTTCTACACAGTGGTGATCCCCATGTTGAACCCCCTCATTTATAGTCTGAGGAACAGAGATATAAAGGAGTCTCTGAGAAATAAAATTGTCAAAATATGTATTCTAGGATCCATTCTTTGTATTTAAGATGAACTGTATAGTATTCATACACCCATGTCACACTTAGTATGTACTCAGAGGCTGCTTAACTGACTGCTTTAATTTAAATGATATTTCTTTGTACTAAATAATCAATAAATTTGTGTTTCAATTAAAAGACAGCTTAGCATCAATATTAAAGGCAGTAATAATTACCACTATTGTTAAATTCCTCAGGATACCAAACATTTTTCCTTTATTTTATTTAGCAAACAATAATTTGTGCTTACTATGTGCCAGGTCCCATTCTAAGTGCATTATGTAATGAACGCATTTATTCTTCACAACATCCCCAAAAGGTGAACCATTATTTGTGTTTTACAACTAAATCATATGGGTATAGAAATATTAAGTACAACCCCAGTTATGCAGATGTGGAAACAATATTTGAATCCAGAAAGTCTGGTTCTAAAGCCACCGTGATTCTCTATTTAATTTTCACAATAATTCTGTGATGTAGGCATTATAAGTTCCCCTTAATTAACAGATGAGAAAACTTGAGTCTTACAGAGATCAAACACCTTGTCAAGATAGGTATATATTTTAGTCTTTTCTTCCTATAGCCCACGTACTTAATCTATACCATACTGCCACAATCAGTCCAATGATGTTAGCATTGGTAATGATGAAAAGATCTGAGCAGGGTAATCCAGCCTCAGCTGATATGTTGCATAAATCTCTTAAACGAATTTTACCTACCAAGGGCCAAGGTAGTACAGTCTCTAAAACAAGAGTAAGAGTGGGAAAACCTATTGATCCTCATCTTTAGGAAATCAACCTATGGATAAAATCCATAATAACCTATGAACAATCAACCCATGGATAACCAACCCATGGACAATCTGGACACATGATGTGGTTAGAATCCTGTCCATATTTAAACATTCATAAAACATACAATCTCACATTGGCATAATATAATCTTTACTTGTGGATCTAAAAAGAGATCTTAAAATCTAAGCTTGCAATTAATATGTTAACAATAATTATAATTCCATGAATCTGGACCTATAAAGAAATCAAAACCTGTTTTTAAAAAGCCAGAAACTTTGTTACAAATCACTCTGGTTTTTTTCTTACGATAATAACCTGTTTTCATTTACATCATCATCAAAAAACTGGAAAGATTGAGGACAGATTATCTGGCAAACAGGAATCTAAAGCAAATACTGATACAACAGCTTATGGAATCTGAATGAAAGTCTTAGAATCCAATTGTCCTCATGTGAGTATAATAGGGTGAGAAATATGAGGAAACTATAGAGTTTAATATTTTTAGTGGAAAATACAGAACAAATATTGAAAGATAAGAAGATAAATTAAAACATAGAAAATGGTGGAGATAAAGGTACCCTAATTCACTGTTGATAGGAATATAAACTGGTCCAACCACCATGTAAGATAGAATCGAGATTGCTCAGAAATCTGAAAATAGATTATCAAAGGAAATGAAAAGAACATATGAAAGGGATACCTATACCCCCATGCTTATAGCAACTCAATTCACAGTAGCTAAGATATGCAATCAACCCAGATATTCATCAACTGATGACCAGCTATAGAAAATGTGGTATATATACATGATGGAATACTACTCAGCCATAAAAAAGAATGAAATCTTGTCTTTTGAAACAAAATGGATGTAGTTGGAGACCATTATACTTAGTGAAATAAGCCAGAACCCAAAAGACAAATATACATTTTCATTGATTTGTGGTAGTTAATATATAGATTACAAAAAATCTTAATATATACAAGTGAAATTATCATCTTGTGATTTATCATTTATAGCCCTTATTTATATTCCTGTGGAACAGTGATCTCTCTACTTTTTACTTGGTGAATTCTTTATCAAGTGGAGCATTAAACCTATGGTAATAAAGAAAACTGAAAATATATTATTGCAAAAATTAAAAAAAAGAAAGGAAGGTGGCAAGAAGGAAGTTGGGAGGAAAGTATCACTCTATTATTAGAATTGTATCTATGAAATACATTAAATCTCCTTTGTCTATATTAATACAAAGTTATAAAAAAGAAAATGGTGAAATAATAGTACTGTAGGCACTATCTATTTTTAATATCTCATTTTAATATAGTATTTACAATAACAAAACATTAAAAATAAAGAAAATTCAGTAACATATGGATAATAGTTGATACATTCTAGGCATGCAAAACAATATAGCTGTCCCTAAATTCAGAACAGATGTCTGAATTTCCCCTTTGCACACTGAGAGAATATGATCCACTTTCCACTAATGGTCAGCTGTAGTCACAAAGTAAATCCCCATGACCTTTCCAAGGCCTTTCTCTCCCTTAGTTATTTATCTTGCATTTAGAGGGACACAGAACCCAGAAGGATGTACCTTCAGTTTTGTTAGATTTAGTTCAGTTCAATATAATGGTTTACTGAGTGCTTATGTGCCAGGAATTGTGCTGATGCAAAACACTGAAACCACTGTCTGACCTCAAAACACATACCACACTGTGTAAAACCTATGTATTTGTGTAGATAGTTTCAAAGTGGTTTGGTACTTATAATACAGGAAATACAATGAGGACCAATATTCCCAGAGCAGGTCGGGGTGGTCATGGTACTTTTGCCAGCCACGACTATAAAATAACACTTTTTTCAGCATAAAGCACTAAAACTTAGTTGTATAATATAATTAGATAAAGTAAGATAATGGCATCAGAAAAGTGCCCTGGGTATAAGAGGTAACATGAGAAATGGCATGTAAGAATGAAAGGGTAGGATAGTTGGAGGAATTGCAAGTCTTTTAACATTTATGAAGTTTTAATAATGGATTGAGGAGAAATGGTGATAGATGTCAAATAGAAGCAGTTCACAAAGAGTCATAAATTATATTTTAAGGTGCATTTTATCCAGTGAGGGACTATTAAAAGGCTTCATGAAAGGAAGTAAAATGGTTAATGTGTTCAGATCATTGTAACAACAGAGTGAAGTTTATTTCTACGGATAACTGGGCTAAGAGAAAATCCTCCAGGAGACAGAAGATAAATGTTTTAAGCAGTTTGATAGAAAATATGGAGAGAAAAGCTTTGAGGAAAATTTGGGAGAGAACTGGCAGAAATTGTTGATTGTAAGACGTGGGAGATTAGGAAGAAGGAATATCCCAGAGCGACTCCTACAGTTCCAATTTAGTTGAGTAGGTGCTGTCGCCTGCAGCAGTCCCCCAACTGAAGTCCCAGGGTAGACTAGAAAGGAAAGAGACTAAATTCAAGTATTTGTAAAACGTGTTATCATTCACACTATGTCCACTGCTCTCCCAAGAGCAAACCCTGTTAGATTCAAAGCCCAGCTAAAGGAGGAAAACTCCTTCAAGTCACACAGTCTGCTCTTCTCTAATTTTCAATTCAATCATACATTTCCAGATACCCCGCCCCTTCTTACACCACTTATTCATCATAACAGACATTCGCAAGTAGGGATCTTTTATTTTTTTTTTTTAACCTTTCTCTCCTGAGGTCCTATTCCTTGTTCTTATCTTTATCATTCAAGAAGGGAGAGAGTGGGTACTTGCTTAATGTTTCTGTGATATGATAACATAGTGACTGTATGTGATTTAGCCAATTTTAGAGTGATGATAGGAAATCCACTCAATAAGTAATTAATATGGGAAAAGGAATTTCAGCAAAAGGTTAGGCCATGAGGCAGCAAAGCGGGGAGGATATTTCAAGTTGCTCACTTCACTGGATCTCTGGGTAAGTATAAGAGAAACGAGAGTTCTCTGGAAAGCATGTTTATACTGGAAAAGTAATTTAGTCTTAAACATGAACAGACTAAGTCCCATCATAATTTATTGATAAAATTACATATATGAGTATATATGCTTATAGTATGACTTATTTGTATAAAATGAAAAATATACTTTCCAAAAATTTATAAGAATTTGAGGACATAGCTTTCCTCGTGGGAACTGTCCACCTCACAGAGAAACTACTAACAGAACGTGTCTGTGACTAGATTTCTATCTCAGTCCACCAAAGAATAGGAATGGGACTGAACAACCCTTGACTTGTACCCTCTGAATGGCTGCCTCCGTGGTCTTCTTTACCAGAAACCAGGAGGAAAGAGGAGCAGGCTGGGCAGCAGTAGCATGTGAAATTGGTGGCACACCAATTAATGGCTGCTTTATCCAGTGATCTGCCAGGTTAATCCACTGCAAACGGCATTGGTTTTTGATGTGGAAAACCAGGGCTTCACATGGACACAGGAGTCAGCTTTTGGAGAGCCCTGGCAGCTCTTCCAGCCAATAGTTGTCACTGGAAATGAAACTGCCCTGGAGTCAAAGTCTCCCAGTTCAGAACAACAGACCTTGTTGGCTCTAAGCTGAGAAGCCCTAGATTTGGCCCAGCTACCAAAGTAACCACCACTGCTGAAGGGGCGGCCAAGTAGGGTTAGTAACTTTGCAGGCAGAACTGTAAATTTTCTTTCAGAGAAAATTTCTTCTAATCAGGCCGGTGCCATGGCTCAACAGGATAATCCTCTACCTTGCGGCGCCGGCACACCGGGTTCTAGTCCCGGTCGGGGCACCAGATTCTGTCCCAGTTGCCCCTCTTCCAGGCCAGCCCTCTGCTGTGGCCCGGGAGTGCAGTGGAGGATGGCCCAGGTGCTTGGGCCCTGCACCCCATGGGAGACCAGGAAAAGCACCTCGCACCTAGTTCCTGCCATCGGATGAGCGCGGTGCGCCGGCCGCAGTGCCCCAACCGCGGCAGCCATTGGAGGGTGAACCAACGGCAAAAGGAAGACCTTTCTCTCTGTCTCTCTCTCTCACTGTCCACTCTGCCTGTCAAAAAAAAAAATTTCTTCTAATCAGGCCAGCTAGGTAATGGAAGTCAACAGGGTGCCTTCCCTAAAGAGCTTCACACTTCCTTATGATGTTTGTTCTGGTACCCCATGTGAAGAGATAGATAGGTCTGGGCCTCATATCTGGCCAGGCCTTAAAGCCCACCTGTTTATTATCAGGCCCCTTCTGTTAGTTTCTATTTGCCTCTCAATGGAAAAATTTGCTCATGCTTTAGACTTCTGGTTCCCATAAGTCACAGGCAAATAAGTCTTGCTGACACAGTTTTTTATAGGTCAGGCTCTTAGAGGAATTGAATTCATTTCCGAGTGAGTGACAGGAGATTATAATCCAGAGTGCAAGGCTGTGTCAAGCCATTAGGTCATCTGGAGAGACTTGGGTAACAGGAAGTTGTTATTTTTATTTATGTATGTATTTTTTTAATACAGAGTGGAGAGGGAGGGAGGAAGGGGGGGAGAGAGAGAGAGAGAGAGAGAGAGAGAGAGAGAGAGAGAGAGAGAGAGAGAGAGAGAAACCAATCTTCTATCTACTGGTTCACTCCACAAATGGCTGCTTCAGCCAGGGCTGGGCCAGGCCAAAGCCAGGAGCCAGAAGCCATCTTTTACTGCTTCCACAGGCATTTCAGCAGGGAGATGGATCAGAAGAGGATCTACTGGGATTGGATTTCGTGCCCTTACGGGATGTCGGCACTGCAGGCAGAGGCTTAACCTTCTACTCTATAGTTCCGGCCCCAGTAACAGGAACCTTTTAAAGGCAAAAAGGAGAAGTCCATCTAAGCTGCTCTGAATCCAGGTTCACTGATCACAGAAGTCACTGAAGGAGCTGGTGTTAGCTCACTGATAGAGACAGACATTCCTGGACAAGTTTCTTATTTGAACTTCTGTGGTCTTCAATAAACCTTGTTACAGAAATAAGAGAAGATATGGGCCGGCGCGGCGGCTAAATAGGCTAATCCTCCGCCTTGCGGTGCCGGCACACCAGGTTCTAGTCCCGGTCGGGGCACCAGATTCTGTCCCAGTTGCCCCTCTTCCAGGCCAGCTCCCTGCTATGGCCTGGGAGTGCAGTGGAGGATGGCCCAAGTGCTTGGGCCCTGCACCCCATGGGGAGACCAGGAAAAGCACCTGGCTCCTGCCTTCGGATCCAGCACGATGTGCCGGCCACAGTGTGCTGGCTGCGGAGGCCATTGGAGGGTGAACCAACGGCAAAGGAAGATCTTTTTCTCTTTCTCTCTCTCTCTGTCTACTCTGCCTGTCAAAAATAAATAAATAAATAAATCTATTAAGAGAAGACATGAAGGACAAGAAGGTGTTTAAGGCAAGTAACACACGACTGGGATGTGAAAGAACTTCATCTGGTTTTCAGAAGGTCTTGTGTTCCTTATGTCAGGCAAAAAATTTGAGTTAGCCCTCCGACCCTGGAAACCCTTCCCTTCATGACCTCCTGGCTCTGCTTGTCTGGGTCTGTCAGGAATGCCTCCACTGTGTATTAGCAACTTTCATATTCAACTTACTCAATTACTCAAAGGGCTGTACCTTATGTATATATAATACCAAGCTAGTAAAAGATCATTACCCCAAATCACAATATCCAGTCCACACTAGAAATACTACCTCCATTCTATTAGGATGCAAGTTAGAGGGTTACATTGTATAAAGTGACCTAAGTTGTTTCTTTATGTGAAGGATCTATTTTGGCACAATCTTTCCATTTTCTCAAAGGCATCAATCCAATGCTATATTTTCCTGTCAGAAGGAAATAAAAAATATCTTGGAAGAAGATATTCTCATCTGGAGTGTGCACAAATTTTTATCCTTATTGCCCATCACCCAGTGGAAAAAATGACAATGGATGCCAAAATGAACAAAATGAAAAAGCCCGGAAATACATAAATAAATGTGATTAAAGGATCAATTCAACAGGAATATATGACTATTAAAATGTATATGCACCTAATTACAAGGCACCTGGCTATTTAAAAGAAATGTTAAGGATTTAAAAAGAGATATAGACCGAAATACAATAGTGATGAGTGACTTCAATACCCCATTTTCAGCAATGCCAGATCAATGAGATAGAAATCAACAAGGAGATCTGTGGGCGGAGCCAAGATGGCGGAATAGTGAGGACGCGCACTAGCAGTCCGCAAAAAGATAGTTTAATAAAAACAGAGTTACTGTAGCCTCAGGAAAAATCTCATGGAAAAAAATGCAGTGGAAATTCTTCCGGACCCAGTGAATGAGACGCAGAGGACCTAGGGGAAAGTAAGTTTGCGAACGGCAAATCGTGCCTTAGTGGCACGGGAGCTGCCGGGAGGGACGGGAACTGGACGGAACACAGTCGCCATTGGAATCGAGCGCTTAAACGGGAGCCGATACAGGGATCCCGAGACACTGGCGGGGGGAAGCAGACGCCACGGGGGAAACAGCACAATTGAGGCGAGCCCACACGGACACTAGCCTCTTTCGTTGCCCACCCTGCTCACTCGAGCTAGACTGAACACAGTGGGACGGCGCGCGCCCGCTGGCTGAACCGGAAGCCAGGCGGAACACAGTCGCCATTGGAACTGAGCGCTTGAACGGGAGCCGATACAGGGATCCCGAGACACTGGCGGGGGGGAGCAGACCCCCCACGGGGGAAACAGCACAGTTGAGGCGAGCCTGCACGGACACTAGCCTCTCTCGTCACCCACCCTGCTAATTTGAGCTAGATTAAACGCAGTGGGACAAGGCGAGCCCGCCCGCCCACCCGCCCGCCCATCACTGAGGCAGACGGAACCAAAAACCCGAGGCTGTAGAAACCTGAAGGGGATCCAAAAACTGGGAACACA
Organism: Sylvilagus floridanus; assembly: GCA_949820135.1. Taxonomy (NCBI): domain Eukaryota; kingdom Metazoa; phylum Chordata; class Mammalia; order Lagomorpha; family Leporidae; genus Sylvilagus; species Sylvilagus floridanus. Next base: position 69,486,884 of record OX463224.1, on the reverse strand, counting down.
CCGCGCACACAAACTCCGTTACCTTGACAACCCAGAGAAAGAGTGTGGGGAAAAAAAAAATGCCAAATAAAAACAGATTCCGAGGGAGCAAGATCAAGGAAGATGCTATGATGACCCCAAACGGAAAAGACACCCCAAGTCAGGATTATGAAGATAATGAGACAGAAGAAATGCAAGAAACAGATCTCAAAGAATTGATAAGAACATTAAGAAGTTCTCAAAAACAAATTCTCGAACTACAGAAATCCTTAATGGATAAGATAGAAAATCTCTCTCGCGAGAATGAAGTACTACGGAGAAATCAAAACGAAATGAAACAACTAGTAGAACAAGAAGCTACGAGAGTGACAAAAAATCTTAATGAATTGAAGAATTCAATAGATCAAGTGACAAGCAATCTTGAGGGCCTTAAAACCAGAATGGGTGAAGCAGAAGAGAGAATATCGGACCTAGAAGACAGAGAACAGGAGAGGAAACAGTCAAACCAAAGACAAGAAGAGGAAATTAGAAAACTAAAAGATATCGTCGGGAATTTACAGGATACTATTAAAAAACCCAACATTCGGGTTCTAGGTGTTCCTGAAGGTATGGAGAGGGAGAAAGGATTAGAAGGCCTTTTTAGGGAGATACTAGCAGAAAACTTTCCAGGCTTGGAGAAAGACAGAGAAATCCTAATCCAGGAAGCTCATAGAACCCCTAATAAACATGACCAAAAGAGATCCTCTGCACGACATATTGTAATTAAACTCACCACAGTGAAGCAAAAAGAAAAGATCCTAAAATGTGCAAGAGAGAAACGTCAGATTACTCTCAGAGGATCTCCAATTAGACTTACAGCTGACTTCTCAACAGAAACCCTACAAGCTAGAAGGGAATGGCGAGACATAGCCCAGGTACTTAGAGAGAAAAACTGCCAGCCCAGAATATTATACCCTGCAAAGCTCTCATTTGTGAATGAAGGTGAAATAAAGACCTTTCATAACAAACAAAAATTGAAAGAATTTGTTGCCACTCGTCCAGCCCTGCAAAAGATACTTAAAGACGTGTTACACACAGAAACACAGAAACACGACCATCAACATGAAAGAAGGTAAACGAAGGGAACCTCACGGCAAAAGATCACAGGGAATTCAAAGCATACATTAGAAAATATCTGGCAAATGGCAGGGCAAACTTACCACTTATCAATAGTCACATTGAACGTTAAAGGTCTAAACTGTCCTGTTAAAAGACAGAGATTGGCTGATTGGGTTAAGGAACAGAAACCATCTATTTGCTGCCTACAAGAAACACATCTTTCCAACGAAGATCCATACAGACTGAAAATAAAAGGATGGAACAAGATATACCACGCCAACAGAAATGAAAAAAGAGCTGGTGTAACCATCTTAATATCGGACTACATAAACTTTAACACAAAAACTGTTAAGAGAGACAAAGAGGGGCACTATATAATGATTAAGGGATCAATACTACAGGAAGATATAACAATTCTCAATGTATATGCACCTAATTACAGGCCACAGGTTTATTTAAAAAATTTGTTAAGAAACTTAAAGGGAGACTTAGACCCCAACACAATAGTACTGGGGGACTTCAATACTTCACTCACAGATATTGACAGATCGACAGGACAGAAGATCAACAAGGAGACAGTAGATTTAAACAACACTATAGCCCAAATGGATCTAACAGATATCTACAGAACTTTTCATCCTACACGTAATGAATTCACATTCTTCTCAGCAGTACATGGAACCTACTCTAGGATTGATCACATATTAGGCCATAAAGCAAGTCTCTGCAAATTCAAAAGAATTAGAATCATACCATGCAACTTCTCAGACCATGAGGGAGTGAAGTTGGAAATTAGCAACTCAGGAATCTCTAGAGCATATGCAAACACATGGAGATTGAACAACATGCTCCTGAATGAACAATGGGTCACTGAAGAAATCAAAAGAGAAATCAAAAATTTTCTGGAAGTAAATGAGGATAACAGCACAACATACCAAAACTTATGGGATACAGCAAAAGCAGTGTTAAGAGGAAAGTTTATATCAATAGGTGCCTACATCAAGAAACTGGAAAGGCACCAAATAGATGAGCTTTCAATGCATCTCAAGGATCTAGAAAATTTGCAGCAAACTAGACCCAAATCTAGTAGAAAAAGAGAAATAATCAAAATCAGAGAAGAAATCAACAGGATTGAATCCAAAAAAACATTACAAAAAATCAGCCAAACGAGGAGCTGGTTTTTTGAAAAAATAAACAAGATTGACACCCCATTGGCCCAACTAACTAAAAAAAGAAGAGAAAAGACCCAAATCAGTAAAATCAGAGATGAAAAAGGAAATATAACAACAGACACCACAGAAATCAAAAGAATCATCAGAAATTACTACAAGGACTTGTATGCCAGCAAACAAGGAAACCTATCAGAAATGGATAGATTCCTGGACACATGCAACCTACCTAAACTGAACCAGGAAGACATAGAAAACCTAAACAGACCCATAAGTGAGTCAGAAATTGAATCAGTAATAAAGGCCCTCCCAACAAAGAAAAGCCCAGGACCAGATGGATTCACTGCTGAATTCTACCAGACATTTAAAGAAGAACTAACCCCAATTCTTCTCAAACTATTCAGAACAATCGCAAAAGAGGGAATTCTCCCAAATTCCTTCTATGAAGCCAGCATCACCTTAATTCCTAAGCCAGAAAAAGATGCAGCATTGAAAGAGAATTACAGACCAATATCCCTCATGAACATAGATGCAAAAATCCTCAACAAAATTCTGGCCAATAGACTGCAACAACACATCAGAAAGATCATCCACCCAGACCAAGTGGGATTCATCCCTGGTATGCAGGGATGGTTCAATATTCGCAAAACAATCAACGTGATACACCACATTAACATACTGCAGAAGAAAAACCATATGATTATCTCACTAGACGCAGAGAAAGCATTCGATAAAATTCAACACCCTTTCATGATGAAAACCCTAAGCAAACTGGGTATAGAAGGCACATTCCTCAATACAATCAAAGCAATTTATGAAAAACCCACGGCCAATATCCTATTGAATGGGGAAAAGTTGGAAGCATTTCCACTGAGATCTGGTACCAGACAGGGATGCCCACTCTCACCACTGCTATTCAATATAGTGCTGGAAGTCTTAGCCAGAGCTATTAGGCAAGAAAAAGAAATTAAAGGGATACAAGTTGGGAAGGAAGAACTCAAACTATCCCTCTTTGCAGACGACATGATTCTTTATTTAGGGGACCCAAAGAACTCTACTAAGAGACTATTGGAACTCATAGAAGAGTTTGGCAAAGTAGCAGGATATAAAATCAATGCACAAAAATCAACAGCCTTTGTATACACAGACAATGCCACGGCTGAGGAAGAACTGCTAAGATCAATCCCATTCACAATAGCTACAAAAACAATCAAATACCTTGGAATAAATTTAACCAAGGATGTTAAAGATCTCTACAATGAAAATTACAAAACCTTAAAGAAAGAAATAGAAGAGGATACCAAAAAATGGAGAAATCTCCCATGCTCATGGATTGGAAGAATCAATATCATCAAAATGTCCATTCTCCCAAAAGCAATTTACAGATTCAACGCAATACCAATCAAGATACCGAGGACATTCTTCTCAGATCTGGAAAAAATGATGCTGAAATTCATATGGAGACACAGGAGACCTCGAATAGCTAAAGCAATCTTGTACAACAAAAACAAAGCCGGAGGCATCACAATACCAGATTTCAGGACATACTACAGGGCAGTTGTTATCAAAACAGCATGGTACTGGTACAGAAACAGATGGATAGACCAATGGAACAGAATAGAAACTCCAGAAATCAATCCAAACACCTACAGCCAACTTATATTTGATCAACGATCCAAAACCAGTCCCTGGAGTAAGGTCAGTCTGTTTAATAAATGGTGCTGGGAAAACTGGATTTCCATGTGCAGAACCATGAAGCAAGACCCCTACCTTTCACCTTACACAAAAATCCATTCAACATGGATTAAAAATTTAAACCTACGACCCGACACCGTCAAATTACTAGAGAGCATAGGAGAAACCCTGCAAGACATAGGTACTGGCAAAGACTTCTTGGAAAAGACCCCAGAAGCACAGGCACTGAAAACCAAAATTAACTACTGGGATTGCATCAAATTGAAAAGTTTCTGTACTGCAAAAGAAACAGTCAGGAAAGTGAATAGGAAACCGACAGAATGGGAAAATATATTTGCAAACTATGCAACAGATAAAGGGTTGATAACCAGAATCTACACAGAAATTAAGAAACTCCACAACATCAAAACAAACAACCCACTTAAGAGATGGGCCAAGGACCTCAATAGACATTTTTCAAAAGAGGAAATCCAAATGGCCAACAGACACATGAAAAAATGTTCAAGATCCCTAGCAATCAGGGAAATGCAAATCAAAACCACAATGAGGTTTCACCTCACCCCGGTGAGAATGGCTCACATTCAGAAATCCACCAACAATAGATGCTGGAGAGGATGTGGGGAAAAAGGGACACTAATCCACTGTTGGTGGGAATGCAAACTGGTGAAGCCACTATGGAAGTCAGTCTGGAGATTCCTCAGAAACATGAATATAACCCTACCATTCAACCCAGCCATCCCACTCCTTGGAATTTACCCAAAGGAAATTAAATTGGCAAACAAAAAAGCCGTCTGCACAGCAATGTTTATTGCGGCTCAATTCACCATAGCTAAGACCTGGAACCAACCCAAATGCCCATCAACAGTAGACTGGATTAGGAAATTATGGGACATGTACTCTACAGAATACTATACACCAGTCAAAAACAATGAAATCCGGTCACTTGCAACAAAATGGAGGAATCTGGAAAACATCATGCTGAGTGAATTAAGTCAGTCCCAAAGAGACAAATATCATTTGTTTCCCTTGATTGGCGATGACTAACTGAGCACCAAAGGGGAAACCTGTAGAAGTGAAATGGACACTATGAGAAACAGTGACTCGATCAGCTCTTGTGCTGACTGTTGTTGTACAATGTAATACTTTATCCATGGTAGCATTTTTTTTTTCTTTATCCTAGTACTAGTGGTTGAACTCTGTAATTAACACACAATTATTCTTAGGTGTTTAAATTTTAACTGAAAAGTGATCTCTGTGAAATATAAGAGTGGGAATAAGAGAGGGAGGAGATGTAAAACTTGGGACATGCTCAATCGGAACGGCCCCAAATGATGGAGTTAGAATTGTGCCAGGGAATTCCAATACAATCCCATCAAGGTGGCATGTACCAAGGCCATCTCATTAGTCCAAGTGATCAATTTCAGCTCACAATTGATCACACTGATAGGTCTAAGAGTCAAAGGGATCACACAAACAAGACTAGTGTCTGCTAATACTAACTGATAGAATGAAAAAGGGAGAGAATGATCCAACATGGGAAGCAGGATACACAGCAGACTCATAGAATGACAGATGTCCTAAATAGCACTCTGGCCTCAGAATCAGCCCTTAAGGCATTCAGATCTGGCTCAAGAGCCCATGAGAATATTTTAGGCATGGAAAGCTAAGACACTCTGGAAAAAACAGAAGACCTAAATGAAAGATCTCTGCGAGTGAGATCCCAGTGGAAAGAACGGGGCCATCAAAGAAGGAGGTACCTTTCTCTGAAGGGAGGAGAGAACTTCCACTTTGACTATGGCCCTGTGGGAATAAGATCGAAGTCGGCGAACCCTAAAGGCTTCCATAGCCTCGGCAACTCATGACCAGAGCCTAGGGAGATTACTGACGCCATAAACAAGAGTGTCAAATTGTTAAATCAACATCAGGAGTCACTGTGTACTTATGTCTCATGAGGGATCTGTCCTTAATGTGTTATCCAATGTGAAGTGATGCTATTACTAGTACTGAAACAGTATTTTTACACTTTGTGTTTCTGAGTGGGTGCAAACTGATGAAATCCTTACATAGTATATATTGAATCGATCTTCTTTATATAAAGATAATTGCAAATGATTAAAAAATCTTGGTGTTAAACTGGAAATTGCATAGACAATTAATCAATTTTTTAAAAAAAAAATCATGTAGGATCTCTGTCCTTAATGTGCTGTACATTGTGAATTAATACTATAACTAGTACTCCAACAGTATTATCATTTTGTGTCTCTATGCGAGGGCAAACCGTTGAAATCTTTATGTAATATGTACTAAATTGATCTTCTGTGTATAAAGAGAATTGAAAATGAATCTTGATGTGAACAGAAGGGGAGAGGGAGCGGGAAAGGGGAGGGTGGAGGGAGGGAGGGAAGTTGTGGGGGGGGGGGGGAGCCATTGTGGTCCATGAGCTGTTCTTTGGAAATTTATATTCTTTAAATAAAAGCTTTATATAAAAAAAAAAAAGAAATCAACAAGGAAACAACAGTTAATTGGCACCGTAGACTAAATAGACCTAGCAGATATCTACGGAGCCTTGCACCCTACAGCCACAGAGTACACATTTTTCTCTCCAGTATATGGAGCTTTCTATAGGGTTGAAACATGCTAGGCTATAAAGCAAGACTCAGCAAATTAAAAAAAAATTAAAATCATATCATACATCTTCTCGAACCACAATGCAATGAAGCTGGAAATCAACAAGTCAAGAATCTCTACAAATATGCAAATACGTGGAGAGTAAACAATGTGCTCTGAATGAACAGTGGGTCATAGAAGAAATCAAAAGAGAAATTAAAAAATTTCTGGAAAAAATGAAGATGACAATACATTATATCAAAACTTATGGGATACAACAAAAGTAGTGTTAAGAGGAAAGTTTATAGCAATTGGTGCATACATCAAGAAACTGGGAAGGCATCAAATAAATGAACTATCTATGCACCTCAAAGATCTAGAAAAACAGCAGTAAACCAAACTCAAAACCAGTAGAAGAAAATAATTAGAGAAGAAATCAACAGAATTGAAACCAAAAAAAAAAAAAAACCACAAAAGATCAGCAAAATAAAGAGCTATTTGTTGAAAAAACAAACAAAACGGACACATCATTGGCCCAACTACACAAAAAAAAGAAGACCCAAAAAATAAAATTAGAGATGAAAAAGGAATGTAACAACAGACACCATAGAAATAAAAAGAGGCATCAGAAAGAAAGTACTACAAAGAGCTGCATGTCAACAAACTGTGAAGCTTAGAAGAAATGGGTAGCTTCCTCGACATGTACAAGGTACCTAACTTGAACCATGAAGACATAGAAATCCTAAACAGAACCATAACCCAGTCAGAAACTGAATCAGTAATAAAGGCCCTCTACACAAAGAAAAGCCCAAGACCAGATAGCTTCACTGCTGAATTATATGAGACATTTAAAGAAGAACTAACTCCAATTCTTCTCACGTAATTCAAAACAATTGAAATGAAGGGAATCCTCATGAATTCTTTCTGTGAAGTGAGCATTACCCTAATTCCTAAACCTGAAAAAGATACAACAGAGAAAGAGAACTATAGACCCATTTCCGTGATGAACATAAACACAAAAATCACAACAAAATTTTGGCCAATCTAATCCAAAAACACATCAGGAAGATCATTTGCCTGGACCTAGTGGGATTTATACCGGTATGCATGGATGGTCCAACATTCACAAATCAATCAATGTGATACTTCACATTAACAAATTGAGAACAAAAACCATATGATTATCTCAATAGATGCAGAAGAAGTATTTAATAAAATACAACACTCTTTTATGATGAAAACTCTAAGCAAATTGGGTTTAGATGGAACATTCTTCAACACAATCAAGGCGATTTATGACAAGCCCCTGGCCAGCATCCCATTGGTTGGGGAAAGCTAGAAGCATTCCCACTGAAATGCAGAACCAGACAAGGATGCCCACTCTCACCACTGTTATTCAATATAGTCCTGGAAGTGCTAGCCAGAGCCATAAGGCAAGAAAAAGAAATCAAAGTGATTCAAGTAGGTAAAGATGAAGCCAAACTCTCCATATCTGCAGATGACATGGTGCAATATCTAGGGGACCCAAAAGACTCCACTAAGAGACTACTGAAACTCATAGAAGAGCTTGGTAAAATAGCAGGATACAAATTCAACACACAAAAATCAACAGTCTTTTTATACACATAAAATTCCACGAGAGAAAACTTCTAAGATTAATCACATTCACAATAGCAACAAAATATCAAATACCTCGGAATAAATTTAACCAAGGATTTCAAAGATCTCTACCATGAGAATTACAAAACACTAAAGAAAGAAATAAGAGACAAAAATGGAAAAAACTTTCATTTTCATGGATTGGAAGAATCAATATCATCAAACTGTTCATTCTTCCAAAAATAATGTACAGATCCAATGAAATCCAATGAAAATACCATAGATACTCTTCTCAGACCAAGAAAAAAAAATTATGCTGACATTCATTTGGAAACACAGAAAATCCTGAATAGCTGAAGCAATCTTATACAACAAAAATAGAGCCAGAGGCATCACAATACCAGATTTCAAGACATACTACAATGCAGTATTAATTAAAAAAAAAAAACAGGTACTGGTTCCATTGGATAGACCAATGGAACAGAATAGAAATACTAGAAATCAATCCAAGCATCTACAATCAACTCATATTCGACCAAGGAGCTAAAACCATTCACTGAAGCAAGAACAGTCAATTCAATAATGGTGCTGGAAAAACTGGATTTCCACATGCAGAAATATGAAGCAGGACCCCTACCTTACACCTTACACAGAAACCCATTTGAAGTGCATTAAAGACCTAAATCTATGACCCAATACCATCAAATTACTAGAGAACATTGGAGAAACCCTGTAAGACATTGCCAAAGGCAAAGGTTCCTGGAAAAGACCCCAGAGGCACAGGCAATAAAAGCCAAATTAACAAATGGGATTACATCAAATTGAGTAGCTTCTGTACAGCAAAAGAAACAGTCAGGAAAGTAAAAAGGTGATCAACAGATTGGGAGAAATTATTTGCAAACCACACAACTGATAAAAGATTAATAACCAGAATATATAAAGTGATTTAAAAAAAAACTCAACAACAAAACAAACAACCCAGTCAAGAAATGGGCAAAGGACTTAAACAGACATTTCTCAAAAGAGGAAATCAAAATGGCCAACAGACACATGAAAAAATGCTCAGGATCACTAGCTTTCAGGGAATTGAAAATCAAAATCACAGGAGGTTTCACCTCATCCAAGAAAGAATGGCTTTCATACAAAAATAAAAAAATAACACATGCTGGTGAGGATGTGGGGAAAAAGGGACACTAATCCACTCTTGGTAGGAATGTAAACTAGTAAAACCCCTATGGAAGATAGTTTGGAGATATCTCAGAAATCTGAATATAGCCCTACCATACAACCCAGCCATCCCACTCCTTGGAATTTACCCAAGGGAAATGAAATCAGCAAAGAAATGTGTTATCTGAACCCCCAAGTTTATTGCAGCTCAATTCACAATAGCTAAGACATGGAATCAACCTAAATGCCTGTCAACTGAAGACTGGATAAAGAAATTATGAAATATGTACCCTATGGAATACTACAAAGCGGTAAAAAAAAAAAAATGAAATCCAGTTATTTGTAACAAAATGGAGAAATCTGGAAAACATCATGCTGAGTGAATTAAGCCAGTCCCAAAGGGACAAATACCATATGTTCTCCCTGATCTGTGGTAACTAACAGAGCACCTAAAAGGAAACCTGTAGAAGTGAAATTGACATATGAGAAGGAATGACTTGAACAGTCTTTGTCTTGACTGTCGAGGATCAGTTTATTATTTTATTTTATTTTTTATTATTATTCTTTTATTTCTACTTAATACTTTTGGTTGAACTCTTAACAGAAAAAATCATAGATGTATAAAGTGAATTGAAAATAGTTCTCAGTAAAAAGTAAGAACGGGAATAAGAAAGGAAAGAGCCGTATAGTTCTGCACATATTCCCACAGACTAACCCCAAAGGGTAAAACTAAAAACTTACCATGGGACTGCAAATTTGGTAAGCTGGGTGGTAATAATGCCATCTTATGTGTTAAAGTAATCATATTAAGTGTATAATTGATCATACAGATAGGATTAAGTGTCAAAGGAATCATATAAATAAAACCAAGTTTCTGGTAGTAACAATAGATATAATAAAAAGGAGAGAGTGTTACAACATGGAAATCAGTCCACAAAGCAGACAGATACAATGACAAAAACCCTGAACAACACTTTGACCTCAGAAACAGCTCTTAGGGTTTTGGATCTGGTTGAAAAGCTCATGAGAGCATTTCAGGCATAGAAAGCCAAGAGACTGTAGCAAAAAATGATCTACATGAAGGATCTCTGTGAGTAAAACCCCATTGGAAAGTAGAGGCCATCAAAGAAGGAGGTCCACCTTTCTCTGAAGGGAGAACTTCCACGTTGCTTATGGCCCTGTTTAAATACTGACAGAGTTTGTGGACTCAAAAGGCTTCCATGGCCTTGGCAGCTCATGACAAGAGCCTCAGGTGATCACTGACATCATAAATAAGAGTGTCAATTGTTAAATCAACAACAGAAGTCACTGTGCACTTACTCCCCATGTAGGACCTCCATCCTTAGTGAGTTGTACTTGAGAACTAAATGTAAAACTTATTCTCAAACAGTACTTTATACTTTGTTTGTGTGGGTACAAATTGTGGATATCTTTACCTAGTATAGAGCTGGTCTTCTGTATATAAAGTTAATTAAACATGAATCTTAATGAAGAATGGGATGAGAGAAGTGGGGGGTAGGAGGGTGCGTATGAGGGGAAGAACCACTATATTCCTAAAGTTGTACCTATGAAATTTGTATTCATTAAATAAAAGCATTCTTAAAAAAATACATGGCATTGGGGCTGGTGCCATGGCACAGTAGGTTAATCCTCCGCCTGCGGTGCCAGCATCCCATATGGGTGCCGGTTCTAGTCCCGGTTGCTCCTCTTCCAGTCCAGCTCTCTGCTATAGCCTGGGAAGGCAGTGGAGGATGGCCCAAGTGCTTGGGCTCCTGCACCCATGTGGGAGACCAGGAAGAAGCACCTGGCTCCTGGTTTCAGATTGGCACAGCTCCGGCCATTGCGGCCATTTGGGGAGTGAACCAACATAGAAGATCTTTCTCTCTGTCTCTCTCTCTCACTGTCTGTAACTCTATTTGTCAAATAAATAAATAAATAAATATCTTTTAATAAAATACATGGCATTTCTCCCCTTTTTATGAATAAAAAGCAAATAAAAGGGAGGAAAAATAAAATGGAAAACAAAGAATTCTCTTGTAGAACCCTTTTAAAAATAATTTTATTGATATATAATTTCCATACACTAAACTTAAACATATTTATAGGTTGATGATTTTTGACATATATATAAAATATATTTGCATATATATATACCTGAATAACCACCACCAATCATAATATACACATGATTTTATTACCCCGAAGAACTCACCCCTTGCTCCTTTGCTTTTAACCTCCAATATTCCGTTACACAAAGTGTTTCACAGAATCATAAACGTCTACAACTCTAGAAGTACCAATCCATTTCAGCAGAGAACAGCTTCCACAAAATGTTTTAGGCTAAGAGGCTCTTAATAACATAGCAGGACAGAATCTTTTTAAAAAATCATTCTAGTTCAAATCCCTGCTTTCTAGGCAACAATCTGTACTCCTCAGAAAATAACTGATGAAACAGGTTTCTGATTGTCCCCAATGTGGATATTATTATCATCATCTATCTTTACTTACTCTTTTTTCTTTGAATAACATGCTTTGCACCATTCTTAATATTCCCCTCCTCTTTTGGAGAGGCATTCGCTAGCACAACTCACATGTGGCTTCTTTCCAAGTCTTCAGTCCCTCCTCTCTTGGAAGGAGTAATTAACTCAAAGTGAGTTTCGAGGGAAAAACTAGATATACAGATATATTATTTTGCTAGGATTACAATAACAAAGGGCCAAAACTCGGTGGATCAGACAACAAAAATGAATTGTCTCACGGTTCTGTAGGCTCGAAGTCCAGGACCGAAGCTTTGGCACTTCTAGTTCCTTCTGAGGGTAGCAAGACAGAATTTGTTTCAAGTCTTTCACCCTGCTTCTGGAGGTTTGCTGGCAATCCTTGGCACCCTTTAGCATTCTGCAGTATATTCCAGATCTCTGTCTTCATCTTTACATGACATTTTTCTGTGTTGTCTGTGTCCATAATTCCCCTTTCAACTGGATATCCATCATTGGATCAGGGGTCACTCTAGTATGACTTCATTTTAACAAACTATATCTGCAATGAACCTATTCCCAAATAAAGTCACCATATGAGGTATTGGGGATTAAAAGTTATGATAATAATATGGGGGATACAATTCACCCCCCAAAAGCATCCTAACTCTTCTCCCACCTCCTGTTTCTTGGAAATAAGCCTTCTCTTGGTACTCTTGACTGCCCTGGCATACTGTATGCTGACGGGTAAAGGCATAGTACTGCCAGTGATAGGGAAGCAAAGAACATCATATTCTGGGATTCAGAACATGAAAACACATGTGTTCACAACCATATACTGCATTCTCTCAGATCTTTAATTTCTATAGGTAATATTTTGTTCTTCCACGTACCTTATCCTTTTGTCATCCTCTAGTTTATTCAGAACTTGGTAGAAGAAAATTAATGTAAACATATGTCCTACCCAAAAAGTACTAACAACATCAGCTATAACCATAGCCTGTACAAATGGTGACTAATTTATCTGAATTCCTTCGAGTTGAAATACACAGGAGAGATATTTTCAGGACATATCACAGTCATTGGGTGACCACTTAAGCCTGTAAACTAAAAGGACTTAGATAAAATGAAGCCAGTTTGTGATGTTTCTTCCTTTTGAGAGAAGTAAAAGGAAGAAAGGAGGCCAGCCATTTAGATGTGTGTACAGTGAAGACCATCCTAACTGTTAGCAAACCAGGCTTCACAAAGAGGTGGAATTTATTTAGAAAGAAGACAGAGGAACAGGTATATTTCTGCAAAAATACAATAGATTCAGTTAGGACAATTGAGAGTCTTGGGGAAAAGGCTGATGAAGAAGTCATCTGTCCTCCAAGGAAAGTTCTATCTGGAGACAGGGATACTACCAACACACAAGTGGCAGCTGACCTCCTAAGAGAAAATGAGGTCATCCAAGGGTGCTGTTTGGAGGCAGGAAGAAAGGCAGAGAGCTGATAATGAACCCTATAGAAGAGTGAAGTGTGGACAGAAGGATGAGGAGGTGTGCCAGTAGTAGTCTATGAGAAATCTGAATGAATTTGGAGGCAAAAGCAATAACGAGGCTGTGGGAGAGGTAGCAATGATGGACATCTCCTTTAAAGATATTACAAAAATGTGTGGTACTTAAATCTTTGCCTGAACCATAATTTTTCCTATTCATAAGCTATTGTTCAAAGAAGCCATACTGTCCAAGTCAAATAAAAGAAATGTCTGCTTCCAAAATCTTACTCTAAGACTTCAGTGATGAGAAGAGTCAGTTGAGATTTATTCAGAGTTTCTTCTGTGTTATCTTGGTTGAAAATCTTGATGGCCAAGAGAAGGAATCAGGATTTTTGCCTTGGCTTAAATAAAATGATTAAAAAGTAGAAGTTTTTCTGAGATACTAACATTACTATTTTCAAAAGTTTAATTATTTGTTGACTACTGCAGGGTAGTATCTTTAGAAAAAGTAACCCTAACAGGTGCATTGGTGGTTCAGTGGTAGAAAAAGTAACCCAAATTATCTGACATGTCAACACTATCAATTATATACATCAACTGAAAATTTATTTACTAAACGTTATTTTACAAGAGAGTATTTACAGGAATTGGATTTTTGATAAAAATATGTCTCTATTTGATTTTTTTGAAAGGGAGAGAGACAGAGGGATATACAAATGGATATCAGTCTTATATTGTTTTATTCCCCAAATGGCCACAACTGGGACTAGGGCAGGCTTATGTAGAAGCCAGGAGCTCAAACTAGGTCTAATATATAGGTGGCAGGGACCTAAGCATTCAAGCCATCACCTGTTGCCTCCCAAGGTGCACATAAGCAGAAAAAGAATTGGAAGCAGAATTGGGACTCAAACTCCAGTACTGTGATAATGGATGTGGGTATTCCAAGTGACATCCCAGTCACTGAGCCAGATGCCCTATTAAATCTTATTGAAATTGGACGCTGTAATTGTTGAATAAGGGAAGTTAGAAACTATTTTCTGAAATATTTTTATCTTAAAAATCCACATTTAATTTGAATCTGGCATGTGTCCTATAAATGACACAACTTTATAAATGAAAGCAAACATTGGAGTTATTATAAGAGCTTTGCACTATAGGGTAGGGTGGAAAGTATCACCATGTTCCTGAACTGTATATATGAAATACATAAAGTGTGTAAACATTAAAATTTTTAAAAAATTAAAAAGGTATAAAAATTTAAGATAATAAAATTAATCATAAATATCATTAAAATATCAAGCACAAATGTTTCTCAAATACGGAGTTATTTCCATCTGATTTAATTCAGGAAAACCAATGTGTTCTAGCCACCAACTTTTTCAATGCCTCTTTCACCTCCTTGTTCCTCAGACTGTAGATGAGAGGGTTCAACATGGGAATCACCACTGTGTAAATCACAGATGCCACTTTGACTTGATCAGCTGAGTAGCTTGACTTGGGCATCACATAAACAAACAAAACTGTCCCATAAAACAAAGTGACTGCAGTGAGGTGGGAAGTGCAGGTAGAGAAAGCTTTGTTTCTTCCCTCAGTTGAGCGCATCTTCATAATTGCGTGGAGAATGTAGATGTAGGACACAATAATGGTAGACAATGTGCTTATAAGAACTGACCCAGAAGAGATGGAAGGAGATATTTCAGCAATATAAACATGGCCACAAGAAAGCTTCAACAGGGGGAAGAGGTCACAAAAGAAATGGTTGATTTTATTTGGGCCACAGAAGGACAGGTTCATGAAACAGCCTGTAAATGATGATGCATTCATGCACCCACCCAAGTAGGAAGTCCCCAACAGGAGGAAACATACAGTTGAGGACATGTGGGTGGAGTAGAGTAGGGGCGAGCAGATGGCCACATAGCGATCGTAGGCCATGGTGGCCAGCAAGAAGCACTCTGTCGTACCAAAAGTGACATCAGAGCCAAGCTGGGCTATACAACCAGTGACAGGGATGGTAGTTTTTTCTCTTAAGAAACTGATGAGCATGATTGGTGTGACAGATGTGGAATACCCAATGTCCACAAAGGCCAAATGGCTGAGGAAAAGATACATTGGGGTGTGAAGCTGTGGGCTGCAACGGATTAACACAATTATGCTGATATTTCCCACTATAGTAACTACATAAACTGCTAGAAAAACCACAAAGAAGATGGCACATAGTGTAGGGTTATCAGTCAATCCCAAAATAATGAACTCTGTCACTGCTGTGTCATTGTCATTCTCCATCTATCCATTTAATGGTACCTGTTGAAACTAGAATCAGAGAAGATTAAATTGGTAGAAATGACACCACTATTAATGTATATATCTAAACATAATCTTGTAATTAATTTTTAAATAACTTTGCCTTATTTCTAGAATACTCTGTGCACATAACTTTTCTTTTCATAGAGCATTAAAGTTGAAGGCTCAATTATCTTAGGACCCAACTATTGTATTCCTACTTGTTGCCACATAACAAGTCTAATCCTCATGTGCACATGAGATATAGATAGGTTATTTATAACAACGTTGACTATAATAACATAAAAGGTAACTTAAACATTCATAGAAAGGTCAGATTTTGATTCTCTTCATTATTATTCCAAATATGATGTTTTCTCAGTATCCTCTATCTTAATAAATGGTATTTCCATTTATATAGTTAATTAGAACAAGAAACAGTTATACAGTTGCTATCTCTTTTACTCTCATCCCCTCCCTCCATGGCTCCTTCCCTCCCTTTTTTCTCTTTCTCCTTTTCTATAATAAAATATACCGTATCATTAGTTATAACATTGATACCAAGAGCTTTCCAGTGTCTATATTTAAGATGAAGAGGACAATTTTACTGT
The DNA here is from genome assembly GCA_949820135.1 of Sylvilagus floridanus. NCBI lineage: Eukaryota > Metazoa > Chordata > Mammalia > Lagomorpha > Leporidae > Sylvilagus > Sylvilagus floridanus. Next base: position 69,470,729 of record OX463224.1, on the reverse strand, counting down.
TTTGTGGACAAATATACTAGCTATTTTCCAAAGTACCCTATGACGTATCTCCTCCACCAAACCTTTCTATACTTATGGGATTTTGTGAGGCAATAAAAATCATTATGGGCCGGCGCCGTGGCTCAACAGGCTAATCCTCCACCTTGCGGCGCCGGCACACCGGGTTCTAGTCCCGGTCGGGGCGCCGGATTCTGTCCCGGTTGCCCCTCTTCCAGGCCAGCCCTCTGCTGTGGCCCAGGAGTGCAGTGGAGGATGGCCCAAGTGCTTGGGCCCTGCACCCTATGGGAGACCAGGATAAGCACCTAGCACCTGGCTCCTGCCATCGGATGAGCGCGGTGCGCTGGCCGCAGCGCACTGTCCGCAGCAGCCATTGGAGGGTGAACCAACGGCAAAGGAAGACCTTTCTCTCTGTCTCTCTCTCTCTCACTGTCCACTCTGCCTGTCAAAAATAAAAAAATAAAATAAAAATAAAAAAAATAAAAAAAATCATTATGAACTAGGATTAAATAATTCAAAGAGCAATTGAGATTTGGATCAGGTAAGCTTTAGTTATAAAAGTTCTAGTAAACATCCATAGGGATATAAGAATTCGGAGCGTTTACACTGGGGAGAGGCTTAGGATGGCCAGGATGGAAGTAGCCAGTCCAGAGAAGTCAGCAAATTACATTGAAAAATAGATTAATCTGCATTTCAAAATAATGATCCCTTTGTTCAAAATACAGCACATGATGAAGGACAAGGAGAACATGTCAGTCGTATTCATCCTTTCCCATAGCTCTAAAGACCACATATTCTTCAAAATAATATGCTGTTTCTTTAATAAACTTTGAAGAATCATTATTAGCAGCCATGCTCTTTGCCACCATTCTATCAAATTGTTTAAAGTTACATGCGAATCATGACAATGGTACACCATGGTATGAATAGTACAGGAGTACATGTCAGAATTCTCTAAGGCCCAAGCCAGAAATGAATTTTATATTTTTAAAGAAAATAGATGTAAGACAAAAATATTTTCCAAGTTGGTTGTGGTTGTTCTCTTGGAAGGCAAAGTAGTGTGCAGAATGAAATACCATGGACCTTTTAGCCATCTAAAACTAGAATCAGTTTCTAGCTCTGCCTCTTATTACATCTATGGAATCTCAGGCAACTTAACAAAAGTTCTCTGATCTTCCATTTCCTCTCATGAAAAAAGGAGATAATAATAATACATACCTCAATTGTTGTGTTTATTTATATGATGTGGATGAAAACACCAAGCACTACTTATATAAGCAATATTTTCTCAATTTCTATAATTTTTCTTGAAATAGTCAATTTGTTACTTCTAGTATATGGAGGAGATTCAAATATTTCTGTATCCTTAAAAATAAGCACAAACCAGCGATACATCTGGCTGCAAGACTGGGGACAGGCTCCAAGGAATTGTTGCTGTACAGCAAAGCCTTATTTAAGTGAAGTTTTGGTCATTTGGGACACAGCCTCAAATTACTTACTTCATTTGAAATGACAAATTAATTACTTCACTTGTTTTGAAAAATTGCACTGATGATCCCCTAGGGCAGAGAAATTACATGTACACATCTATTGGGACAGAAATAAAATATACACATGATTATGTGAAGGTGTATGAATGAAATTTTCCTAAATACTCAAGGGCTCCATTTTGTCTTTGAAGTAAATGATTTGAAACAGAAATTACAACAGTTTTCTTCAATGAAATTGATTTTTAGATCAAAATGACTGGTGTGGCTGCAGAAATCTGTGACATTTCTGAAATATGACAATTTGTTGTGGTCCAGGTTTTCATGTCACCTATCTTCAGAGACAATTTGGGTTTTCTGGAAGAGTTTGTTTAGTATTTAAGTTAAATTTTTAGTAACCCCACAATTATACATATTTATGTGGTATAGTTTGGTATTTCAACATATGTATATAATGCATACTGATAAAATATGGTCATTAGCATTTCCACCTCCTCATTTCTTTATGTTTGGGGCTTTTGGATTTTGTTCTTATGGTTCATTCCAAAGGAATTTAGTTTCAAAACATGCACCCAATAGGACTGCAGTATTAATTTCAACATGATAAATGATAAACACACTTTTTAAAATGGTATTTTCACATCTTATGTTTTCTAGGACACACCACCCTTGTTGGTGTGAGGCATTTCTCTTTCACACAAAAACTCTTCCTTCCTCCCATTGCCTACTCTGATTTATTAACACATATGATTTTCACAGAACAATGAAACTTACACTCACAATTTAAACATTACCCTGTGACACACACCTGCCATACTGACTAGCAGGTTGTCATGGCCATGATTGATTCATGTGGCATTACTGAACTATGGCTTCATAGAAGATCATTCCTGAGGTTGAACATCAGGTTCCTTTGGTCCCATGCTTAAAAAACTCTCATGGTCAGCCTTCTCTGTATCAGAGCTAAGCCTGATGATGCATGCTAGGAGAATCTTATAACTCATACACCTAAACCGCAACAAACCAATAAACAGACCTGCTGTGAAATTCCATCTGTCCTAGAAAATCACAACTCATTTAGGTTGTGATCACAACTCATTTAGGTTGTGATATAGCAATACTATGGCTGATGAATGGTATAAATAGGAGGCTGCTGATTCCATAAAAGTATTCCAGATTACATCTGAGAGAATATAATTCCTTTCACCACATATTCCACGAAACATCTGCCCAAGCCACTTGATCAGTACCATTATAGTAGAAGATTTTTTTCTTTCCCTGGTACAAAGGTTCAGTGTTATGACTCGTTTTGGATACACGGTCTAAAATTATAAATACAGGAGGTACTAAAAGAGATTTGTTGAATTAGTGTTGAATGACTAAAATAAATCTTTTATGTCACAGTCACTGTGCAATGGCCAAATGGTATTATGATTTCTCACTTATCTCACCATTACCTTCCTGATGGAAATGTAACTCCTAGTCATAGGAGTCCTAGGTCTCAGGTTTAAATTTGCTTTGGAATTGGAGGTTTCCCTGACAGTCTAGACTAAGTCATATTCTGCTAGTAAAAAAGCCTAAAATACATCTTACACTCACAACACTTTAAATTAAATAGGAAATAGGTACTAGTTTAAATAACTGACTAAGGTCATTCCTACCTACTGTCCTACAACTACCATAAGGGAGGGATCTCATTTGCCTAATTCCACACTAGATTCATAGAACTCTACAGAGGTATGGGTACATAGTAGTATCAAATTAATTAATAATTTTTAAAAATTATTTTGTTCTCCCACATTCTTTCTATGAAGCCAGCATCACCTTAATCCCTAAGCCAGAAAAAGATGCAGCATTGAAAGAGAATTACAGACCAATATCCCTGATGAACATAGATGCAAAAATCCTCAATAAAATTCTGGCCAATAGAATGCAACAATACATCAGAAAGATCATCCACCCAGACCAAGTGGGATTTATTCCTGGTATGCAGGGATGGTTCAATGTGCACAAAAACATCAACGTGATACACCACATTAACAGACTGCAGAAGAAAAACCATATGATTATCTCACTAGATGCAGAGAAAGCATTTGATAAAATACAACACCGTTTCATAATAAAACCCTAAGCAAACTGGGTATAGAAGGAACATTCCTCAATACAATCGAAGCAATTTATGAAAAACCCACGTCCAGTATCCTATTGAATGGGGAAAAGTTGGAAGCATTTCCACTGAGATCTTGTACCAGACAGGGATGCCCACTCTCACCACTGCTATTCAATATAGTTCTGGAAGTCTTAGCCAGAGCTATTAGGCAAGAAAAAGAAATTAAAGGAATACAAATTGGGAAGGAAGAAGTCAAACTATCCCTCTTTGCAGACGATATGATTCTTTATTTAGGGGACCCAAAGAACTCTACTAAGAGACTATTGGAACTCATAGAAGATTTTGGCAAAGTAGCAGGATATAAAATCAATGCACAAAAATCAACTGCCTTTGTATACACAGGCAATGCCATGCCTGAGGAAGAACTTCTAAGATCAATCCCATTCACAATAGCTACAAAAACAATCAAATACCTTGGAATAAACTTAACCAAGGATGTTAAAGATTTCTACAATGAAAATTACAAAACCTTAAAGAAAGAAATAGAAGAGGATACCAAAAAATGGAAAAATCTTCCACACTCATGGATTGGAAGAAGCAATATCATCAAAATGTCCATTCTCCCAAAAGCAATTTACAGAATCAATGCAATACCAATCAAAATACCAAAGACATTCTTCTCAGATCTGGAAAATATGATGCTGAAATTCATATGGAGACACAGGAGACCTTGAATAGCTAAAGCAATCCTGCACAACAAAAACAAAGCCGGAGGCATCACAATACCAGATTTCAGGACATACTACAGGGCAGTGGTAATCAAAACAGCATGGTACTGGTACAGAAACAGATGGATAGAACGATGGAACAGAATAGAAACACCAGAAATCAATCCAAACATCTACAGCCAACTTATATTTGATCAAGGATCCAAAAACAATCCCTGGAGTAAGGATAGTCTATTCAATAAATGGTGCTGGGAAAACTGGATTTCCACATGCAGAATCATGAAGCAAGACCTCTACCTTACACCTTACACAAAAATCCACTCAACATGGATTAAAGACCTAAATCTATGACGCAACACCATCAAATTATTAGAGAGCATTGGAGAAACCCTGCAAGATATAGGTACTGGCAAAGACTTCTTGGAAAATACCCCAGAAACACAGGCAGTGAAAGCCAAAATTAACTTTTGGGATAGCATCAAATTGAGAACTTTCTGTACTTCAAAAGAAACAGTCAGGAAAGTGAATAGGAAACCGACAGAATGGGAAAAAATATTTGCAAACCTCGCAACAGATAAAGGGTAGATAACCAGAATCTACAAAGAGATCAAGAAACTACACAACATCAAAACAAACAACCCATAAGAGATGGGCCAAGGACATCAATAGACATTTTTCAAAAGAGGAAATCCAAATGGCCAACAGACACATGAAAAAATGTTCAAGATCACTAGCAATCAGGGAAATGCGAGTCAAAACCATAATGAGGTTTCACCCCACCCGGTTAGAATGGCTCACATTCAGAAATCTACCAACAATAGATTTTGGAGAGGATGTTGGGAAAAAGGGACACTAACCCACTGTTGGTGGGAATGCAAACTGGTGAAGCCACTATGGAAGTCAGTCTGGAGATTCCTCAGAAACATGAATGTAACCCTACCATACAACCCAGCTATCCCACGCCTTGGAATTTACCCAAAGGAAATTAAATTGGCAAACAAAAAATCTGTCTGCACCTTAATGTTTATTGCAGCTCAATTCACCATAGCTAAGACCTGGAACCAATCCAAATGCCCATCAACAGTAGACTGGATAAAGAAATTATGGGACATGTACTCTATAGAATACTATACAACAGTCAAAAACAATGAAATCCGGTCATTTGCAACAAGATGGAGGAATCTTGACAACATCATGCTGAGTGAATTAAGCCAGTGCCAAAGAGACAAATATCATTTGTTTTCCCTGATCGACAACAACTAACCGAGCACCAAAGGGGAAACCCGTTGAAGTGAAATGGACACTACAAGAAACAGTGGCTTGATCAGCTCTTGTCCTGACTGTTGATGTACAATGTAATACTTTATCCATTTTAGTATTTTTTTGTTCTAGTACTAGTGGTTGAACTCTGTAATTAACACACAATTATTCTTAGGTGTTTAAATTTTAACTGAAAAGTGATCCCTGTTAAATATAAGAGTAGGAAAAAGAGAGGGAGGAGAAGAACAATATGGGACATGCTTAATCGGACTTGCCCCAAATGATGGAGTTAGAAACAGGCCAGGGGATTCCACCCAATCCCATCAAGGTGGCATGTACCAATGCCATCTCACTAGTCCAAGTGATCAATTTCTGTTCACAATTGATCACACTGATAGGTCTAAGAGTCAAAGGGATCATACAAACAAGACTGGTGTCTGCTAATACTAACTGATAGAATGAAAAAGGGAGAGAATGATCCAACATGGGAAGCAGGATACACAGCAGACTCATAGAATGGCAAATGTCCTAAATAGCACTCTGGCCTCAAAATCAGCCCTTAAGGCATTCGGATCTGGCTCAAGAGCCCATGAGAATATTTTAGGCATGGAAAGCCAAGACACTCTGGAAAAAAAAAAAAAAAGAAGAAGAAGACCTAAATGAAAGATCTCTGTGAGTGAGATCCCAGTGGAAAGAATGGGGCCATCAAAGAAGGAGGTACTTTTCTCTGAAGGGAGGAGAGAACTTCCACTTTGATATGACCCTATTGGAATAAGATCGAAGTCGGTGAACCCTAAAGGCTTCCATAGCCTCGGCAACTCATGACTAGAGCCTAGGGAGATTACTGACGCCATAAACAAGAGTGTCAAATTGTTAAATCAACATCAGGAGTCACTGTGTACTTACGTCTCATGTGGGATCTGTCCTTAATGTGTTGTCCAATGTGAAGTAATGCTATAACTAGTACTGAAACAGTATTTTTACACTTTGTGTTTCTGTGTGGGTGCAAACTGTTGAAAACTTTACTTAGTATATACTGAATCGATCTTCTGTATATAAAGATAATTGAAAATGAGAAAAAAAAAACTTGGTGTTAAATTGGAAATTGCATAGAAAATTAGTCAATTAAAAAAAATATCATGTAGGATCTCTGTCCTTAATGTGCTGTACTTTGTGATTTAATGCTCCAACACTATTTTTCACTTTGTGTTGCTATGTAGGGGCAAACTGTTGAAATCTTTACGTAATAGATACTAAACTGATCTTCTCTATATAAAGAGAATTTAAAATGAATCTTGATGTGAATGGAAGGGGAGAGGGAGTAAGAAAGGGGAGGGTTGCGGGTGGGAGGGAAGTTATGGCGGGAGAAGCCATTGTAATCCATAAGCTGTACTTTGGAAATTTGCATTCATTAAATAAAACCTTAAAAAATAAAAAATAAACTCTAAATTTGTGTGTTTGTGATTTCCCCTTTTTTGAATAAATAGTGATATTTTTCTCCACTATGTCTTCTCTCCCAATTCCCTCACTCTCTTTCTCATTCTTTTCTTTCTTAGTATAAACTTCTTTCCACAAAGGCAAGCAATGTTATAAAAATATGGTGTTCGAAAGCATGTTTTGATGTTTACTACATAAAGATATGTGCGTGTTTGTGTATACACATAGATACAAGGGTACATCAAAAGCTTTATAGAAAAAGAGAATTAGTTAAAAGGTTAGTTTTGGTGCAAAACAGTTTTTGAAATCTGTGCAGTTTTCTCATAATACATATTTTATGAACTTTCTGAAGACCATCCATAAGCAAAGATTTCAGAAATATTTTATACCCAAAATAACCTTATCTTTTAATTCCATTTTCCATGAACTTTTTGAAATATTTTCATATGCTGTAATAAATTTTAATATTTTTTGAGAGGCAGAGTTACAGACACAGAGATGGAGAGGAAAAACAAATGTCCTCCATCTGCTGGTTCACTCCCCAAATGGCCACAATAGCCAGAGCCGGACCCATATGAAGCCAGGAGCCTCTTCCAGGTCTCCCATGTGCGTGCAGGGGTCCAAGCACCTAGGCCATGCTTCACTGCCTTCCCAGGCCATAAGCAGAGAGCTGGATGAGAAGAAGAGCAGCTGGGACATGAACCGGCACTCACTCAGGATGCCGACACTGCAGATAGAGGTTTAGCCTACTATGCCATAACACAGGCCACCAATTTAAAACATTTTGAAACCACATGGAATTTTGTTACAGAAAAAGACTAAGACCAGGATACACCAGTAATAAGACAATGCTTTATTGCTTTGTGCACTAAGTAATAAGTATAATGAATTTATGTAATATAAATAATATATAAATATTTTAGAGAATTCTACATCTACTTTTATTTATCAACACTTGGCAAGTTTTTTTTAATATCCTGGGATCTTCTATTTACCATCTGAAGGGTAAACCTATTGACATGGCCTAGAACTTTTCTCAGGGCTATCTGCATTTCTTTATTTCTTAGACTGTAAACGATGGGGTTAAGCAGTGGTGTTAGCACTGTATATATCACAGCCATCAGCATGTTTTCATAGAACGTGTCACTGTTCTTGGGCTTCAAGTAGACAAAGCAAGCAAAGCCATAGTGTAGAAACACAACCGTGAGGTGAGAGGAGCAAGTTGAGAAGGCTTTATACCTCCCCTTTGTAGAAGACATCTTCACGATTATGGACACAATGAAGATATAGGAAATCATAATTAAAGTAAAGCTGCCAACCAATACAAAAACAGAGAGCACAAAAATAGTCATTTCATGATGGGAAGTGTAATCACAAGCAAGGTGGACCACAGGTGCAATGTCACAGAAGAAATGGTCGATAGTGTTGGCCTTACAGAAAGACAAGTTGAATACAGTGACGGTGACACACAGAGAAACCAGGAACCCAATGACACAAGAAGCCATCATAAGCTGAATGCATATCTTTCTTGTTATAACTGTATGATAGTTCAGAGGGTTGTGGATGGCTGTGTAACGGTCATAGGACATGGCAGCCATGATGAAACAATTGTTAGATGACAAACCAAAGAAGAAAAGCATCTGTGTGGCACACTCAGGAAGAGATATGGTCTTGCTCTCTGATAGCAAGTCCAGTAACATGCGGGGGATGATCACCATAGTGGTGCAAGTTTCTGAGAAAGAGAGGCCAAAGAGGAAAAAGTACATGGGGGTGTGAAGGTTGTGACTGAGCTTGATGGCCACCATGATGGACACATTTGCAGCCAGGATGGTCACATGGGAGAAGAAAATCACCACAAAGAGTAGATTCTGCAGGTCTGGGAAACTGGAAAATCCCCATAGAAGGAATGTGCTCACTCGAGTATGGTTGCCCATGCTAGTAGGTAGAGCCACTTTCCACCAGTGACGTAAAGACGCTCTTGGTCAGGATCCTGAGATAACAGTCAAAAGCTTCTTAGGCATTTCTTTCATCTGGGCTTCAATTCAGGGAACTTGGGCAAGGAAAACGTACTTTTAGAGAACATCACAAAAGGGAGTTAGGTGTACCTGATAGAACTCAAGGTCAGGTCCAGGTGACGAGAAAGATTCCAATAGGTGTATGATTCCATAGTGTGAACTCAAATATCTTCTTGAATTCTACTCACAAAACTGATCCTTATGTCTTTCCTCCATTCTGTGTCTGTAAGAAAAACATAAAATATTAATAAAAATCATATCTACTGGGTTTTGAGATCTCATATTTTTCAAATGTCTTCTGTGATCTAATGGTATGCTGGCATACAGAAGTGCTTAATGAACTGTTGATTTTATGAAAGAAACGATTCAATTATTTAAATCATTTGTAATATTTTAAAAATCCTGGAGATACTAGTAAAAATTTTCAAATGAATTTTCACATTTCTTTCAATATAAGCCTATCTTCATCAATGTTCTCCAAAATGCAATGTCTCCAAGGGTGGTAGTTTGTGACAATGACTAGGCCACATAAATTAACTTAGCATGCTGAAAGTTGTTTCTATTCTTGATAATGACTGAAGCTTGGTATACATGCATACATATATATATATATATAGTCAATTGTTCATAAAATAACAGTTTTTAAAACAGCACTAATTTTGAAGTTCTTGAGAACTCCTCACTGAAGTGTTTTCTAATAATAGACTAACATGAAATTTATATATATGATTTTTAAGTTGGTTCCTCATTCCAGAACATTAAATTCTTTTCATGATATTATAGTAAACTTCCAAGAGCTTTTAGCAGAACCTCCAAAATATTTTTTAGCTGGTAAACTGAAGTGGTTTACTTTGTACTGCACATCTGAAGAGAATCAACTTTAAGTTCCTTGAACAATTCTATAAGTCATATTTGTATTTTAATTGTTCATTAAACATAAAGTCCATGTAGGAAATGAGGGCAGAATAGTCATATACATAGTCTCCATAGACTCCATAAACTCCATATTTCATTCTCAGTCACTGTTAAAGGTGAGGAACAAAACAAAACAAAAACAGGAGCAAGTATAGGAAATCAAAGGCTGGGAAGGGGAAAGAAGGAAACATTGGATGGAATTTCTTCTGAAGGTTGAACAGAATTTAAAGACAAAAGAAGATAAAACAAAAAGCAATTATACTGTTAGATGAAGTGTTGTTGTCTTCTTTTTGCATTGTATTTGTTTACAAAGAATACAAGTGTCAGACCACCGCCTACTCAATATCTTTATCATACCAGACAATATGCCAGTGTTTGGCAGCACTATGTTCTATGATCCCCACAAATCTATGTGAATACTTTTCTTTCGGATTTTATAAAACACGAAGGCAGGGGGGGCTGGCATTATGGCATAGTTAATCTACTGAGTATGTTGCCAGTATCCCAGATGAGCGCAGGTTGAGTCTCGGCTGCTCTACTTCCAAACCAACTCTGCTATTGCACTTGGGAAAACAGCACAAAGTGACCCAAGTGCTTGGGCCCCTGCCACCATGTGGAAGACCCAGATGGAGTTAAAGCACTTGGCACTAGCCTGGCCCAGTCCCAGCCTTTGTTGCCATCTGGGGAATGAACTCGCAGAGAGAAGACACCTCTCTCTCTATTTCTCTAACTCTGCCTTTCAAATCAATCAATAAATCTTGCAAAAATATGTTCAGGGAAAAACATAATGGAGAGATATGTTTGTTCAAAAAGTAAAAAAAAAAAAAACATGAACGCAAGGGACAGAGCAGTTATGTGACTATCAGAACACGAACTGATTCAACATACTTTGACTAAATGCCTGTGATATGTCAGATAATTCTATGCATGGGAAACATGACACAGAATCAGACATGCAGAATCTCTGACATGAAAGTGTATGTCTATTATTTGTGTAGTCAGAGAAACCCTCTCTGAGGAGGTGGCATGCTTAAACAGAGAAAAGAGGACAATATTACGTCAACATATAATTAGAGGAGGGGATATCACAGGCACAGACCACACTTAGTACAAAGACCCAAGGGTGGGTAACAACTCTACTAAGCAATCTTCAATGAAGATCAATAGGATAAACCTTTCAATCCATTCCATACACATTTACCTCTATTGCTTCAGCTCCCACTGATTTTATATGACTCCCCAATTCCAGCCTCTATATCCCCCCCCCCCCCAAAAAAAAGAACTGCCCATTTTCCTTTGGAAAACTCCAAAGCCAGAATTTCCTCCAAGTATTGAATACTAGGTTGTCTAAGCAGAACTGGCCATATTCCCCTATATCAGAATTTGCTACAATGTTTCCTTTTTATTTATTTACAGATTTACTTATTTATTTAGAGAGTTAGCCTCTGACTCCATTTTCTTCTTTCACATCTTTTACCCTAATAAATCACTCCATAAATACAGAATTCCATCTGTCAACATCTTGATCTTTTTAAAATTATCATGTCTGCTCTTTCTCTGTATTTACTCCCCAGGGCTAACGTATGAACCTTCCTCTCCTAGACCTATCCTTTACATGTTATCTGCTTTTGAATGGCACATTTATGATCATTCTATGTTTCTTCATTATATATTGATTTTAGATGCCCTTTGCTAATAAACAAAATAATATAGGCAACCTTGAATATTTACTGCTTGTTTCAGTTATACAGTCTCATGTACTGTCATAGCTTCCTTAAGAGATAAATGCAATTAAAATAACCCTATTTGGGTGTGTGTATTTGATGTAGCAGTTAAGATGTCACTTGGAATGCCTATCTTCCATATCAGAAAGCCTGGACTTGAGCCAAGGTTTTGTTCCCAATTCCAGCGTCCTGCTGTTGTGTTTACTGGGAAGCAGCAGATGATAGCTCAAGTATTTGGAAACCTGCTACCCACATGAGAGACCTGGGTTGAGTTTTGGGCTCCTCATTTTGCACTGGTCCAGCATCAGTCTTTGCAGGCCTTTGGGAAGTGAAACAGTGGATTGGAACTCCCCTCTGTCTGCCTTTGTTAAGTAAATAAAACAAACACATTTTTAATGGCCCTGTTTATAATGAGGAATCTATGATTCACAGAAGTACTTCACTTACCATGGATGACACAGCTAGTGAGTATTCCTGCACAGCATATTTATAGCAAGATACTGTGAATCAGTTTTTTTTTTTTTTTTTGACAAGCAGAGTTAGACAGTGAGAGAGAGAGAGACAGAGAGAAAGGTCTTCCTTTTGCCGTGGGTTCACCCCCAAGTGGCCGCTACGGCTGGTGCGCTGCGCCAATCCCAAAGCCAGGAGCCAGGTACTTCCTCCTGGTCTCCCATGCGAGTGCAGAGCCCAAGGACCTGGGCCATCCTCCACTGCACTCCCTGGCCACAGCAGAGAGCTGGACTGGAAGAAGAGCAACTGGGACAGAATCTGGTGCCCTGACCGGGACTAGAACCCAGAGTGCTGGCGCTGCAGGCAGAGGATTAGCCTAGGAGCCACAGCGCCGGCCCAATTCTGTGAATCTGGAAAACCAATCAAAATCTCCTGAAGTGCAAGTGCCCAACATGGGTTAAAGGTCTTGATCAGTTAAACTCATTCCTTGAAGCCAACCTCTATATAAGGAGCACCCCAATATTTACTAAGTATACCATGTCATTTCATGGCTCTTCTAGTTTATCCTTGCTATTTTCTATAATTGGCAAGGTCATTTCTTTCTCTACTAAAAACAAATAAACAAACAAAATCCCAACTTTCTCAAAAGGACAACTCAAATGTCACCTGCCTAAGGAAGTCTCACTAAATCACCCTGGGTATGGTAATCATTTCTTTTTCTAAACTCACATCTCATTTTCTTGTGACAAGATTATTTGTTTTGAGAGGCTGAGAGAGACAGAGATCGCTCTCATTCCATGGCTAGTTCACTCACCAAATGCCTTTGGCTGGGGCAGGCCAAAGTGAGTAGCTAGGAACTCAATCGGTTTCCCACATGGGTGGCAGAGAGCTAAAGGCTTGAGCCATTCATTACCTGCTGATTTCCAAGGTGTGCATTAGCAGGACGCTGGAATTGGGAGCAGAACAGAGACGGAAACCCAGACACTCTGACGTTGGACATGGGTGTTCTAAGTAGTAAATTATCCACCAAGCCAAACAGCTGCCCTGAAAATTTAAGAGAAGCTTGACTATTAGGACAGAGATGGCTGTAAAACTGTGTATCCTCCAACTTCCAACATAAGCAGAGTGAATGAGGTTTTAGACTAAGAATAGGTCAATGACCATAGGAAAGAATGGAATCCCCTTTTCCAGAAGCTTTCCATGATTACTAATTCAGTCCATTCACTAATTCCTCCATAATGCATTGGTTTCTTCTGCGTATATTTTATTTGGACTCATACTGAAGATAGACACATATATTCAAATATATTCTGCATATATTTAATTTGGACACATACTGAAGATAGTTGACTAGTCTTTAAATACATTTTAAGAATCATATCACCAAGAAATGTGAATATAATAATAGATGCCTTTTAATTTCTCACTTAATTATGAGTACTGAACAACAACAAATCAAACAAAACTTTTCAAAACTCCAAATGAGGTTGCTCAGAGCCTAGGAGAAAAAAACTTTATTTCTACATTCTAAACACTACCTGATTTTCTGTAGTATCAATTCACATTTGGTTGTAAATGGTCCTCTAAAGGAGCTTAAAAGAATGTAGCAGAGCTCTTTCAAAACAATACATCTCCACACATCCATACCCAATGCAAACTCACATTAAATCTTTCCTATGAAACAAATCTTCAGGCTTATCAGGTATGTGTAGTTTGCCTACTCTGTCTCAGTTAATTTTGTTGAGAACCTTTGATTTCTGTGATAGTTTTCATGTATGTCAATGACAAATTCTGCTTTCCTCATACGATTCAATTGTAGTAATGATAAAAGAAACATCAGTATAATATTATTTCCATTCCTCCCAAAGATCCTGGTAGCCATTAGCAACCATGATGGCTGTAAGACTGTGTTGGCCTTCTGCTTATTTTTCCCAATACTTACCCTCTTTCTACTCCTGTATTTTGTCTTAAGTTTGCTATCTTATTCTGTTTTCAGATCTTCAAGGTTTCCCCTATACAATTTTCTTGGGAACATTATTAGTTTATAGCTGTGCTAATAGTTTAATATCTTCTAACAGACAATAAACACCCACAGGTGCTTGATTATTAAAAAATATAAAATGACGTTCATTGTAAAGAATAAAAGTTCTGTAAAATTCCTATCTTCTGAAGAAGAATCATCTCTCAGCCTTTTAAAATCATGAGGTAACTAAGCTGAGGGAGAATTTACAGTCTCACATCTCAGGTGCTGCTCTCAGAAGTTCTTCCTCTGATTTCAAATATATCTAAATTGCAGGTCAATTTTAAGGCAACTTTTTTCCTTTGAATGCCTGTGGCGAACCCCCTATGAATTTACAGTCTCCTGTTAGATAAATGGAAGTGTCATCTTCTTCATTTGTCCCAGATGGTGCTTAGAACCATAAGCATTCTAATGAGAGCCTTGAGCCACTGAGGATAATTATCTTCAGACAACTGCTCTAGCTATCCAGAGTCCAGAACTTTATATCACACAATGTGATAGCCAAAAAAATGTCTGTAAAACCTTAACATATGATAGGGATTTTTCAGTGATACTTGTTCTTACTCTTATTCTCAACAGTAGAAATTATTGTCATTCTTTTCTACTTGTTAAAAATGTGTCTTAGAATGTATATGATTCCCTCAGGCATTTTTTACTTCCTGCACATCACTATTTAATTATAATTTTGAAAATCTGCAAGAGGTTCCAGATAGACAGTTTAAAGAAACAAATAAAAACAATAGCAGGTGGGAGGGAAGTTATGGGGGGGGAGCCACTGTAATCCAAAAGCTGTACTTTGGAAATTTATATTTATTAAATAAGAGTTTAAAAAAAACAGATGACAAGAATGAGAAATACAGTCTATAGATAGAAATCACTAAAAAGGATAAAACAGAAATTTAGGAGATGAAAACTTCATTCAATAAAATAAAAAAAAAAAATTGAGAACTTCAGCAGCAGAATAGACCAAGTAGAAGAAAGAATTTCTGATCTGGAGGACAAGACTTTTGAAATAACAGAGTCACTTAAAAAAGAGAGAAAAAACAATTAAAAATGTAAAGATAGCACACACATATATGGGATACCACTAAGCAAATGTACATATCATAGGAACACTTGAAGGACAAAGGCAAAGAGAATCCAATGAATGAAATAATAGCTGAAAACATCACAAATATTAAAAGTGATATGGACATCCAGATACAGGAAACTTAAAGGGGACCAACAAGAGTGAACCAAAAAATAAAGCCGCTCCAAGGCATATTTTAGTAAAACTGCCAAAAGTTAATGACAAAGGGAGAATCCTAAAGGCAATGGGAAAAAATTTCAAGTTACATACAAAGGAAAACCAGACAGAATCCGGTGTGCTGGCACCGCTAGGCGGAGGATTAGCCTGTTGAGCCGCGGCGCCAGCCTTGAATATACTTTCATTTGACTATAGTTTATAGCCCTGCCTATATCCCTGCTGAAATTTTTATGAATTTGTTGAATTTTTTATTTAGCAGAGCATTAAGACTTTGACCATAATGTAAACTAAAAATGTTACATCAAAACAAAACAGATTAAGATGAATAATTTTTAAAAATTGTTATAAAAAGAGATACATGTTCTGCCATGTTTATAGCAGTACTGTTCATGATAGCCAAGATATGGAATCAACCTCAGATGAAAGGATAAAGAAAATTTGGCGGACTTTCAGTGACCATGCTGTTCCGGGTGGTGCTTTCTACCGCTGCCACAGTGGACCCTTGTCTAAAGAATGCAGGCCTTATAGGTCCAGGGGTACTGCAGGCAACAAGGATCTGCCTCACAGGGAAGCCAAGTCGTGCCCCTCTACCACGTCTCCCTGAATGTGGAGGAAAAGTTTATCTTGGGCTGATCCCTGAGGAATTCTTCAAGTTCCTTTATCCATAAACTGGTGTAATAGGACCCTACAAGCTTGGAACTGGGTTTAACTTAAACTGTCTATCCAAAGAAATACATGTGATCACCCCAGAGACCTTCTCCACCATATTAATAATAGGGTTACTTGTATATGTAAGGAAAAATATGGTGCCTCAATTAGCGAATTTGTTGATAAACTCAATGAGCAAAAAAATCACTCAACCAGAAGAGGTGAAGCAGACTTCCATCAAACAAATCCAAACAAACTGGAGAAGTCACAGCAGGCTCTGCTTCAGTGGCACCACTACCTTTTTGATGTGCAGAAAAACAACATTGCTATGGCCTTGGAGCTGACTTACCGGGAACGGCATCATAGAGTATACAAGGGGGTGAAGAATTGCCTGGACTATCAGATCTCTGCAGAGTATAATGCAAAGAAAGGAACAAGAGCACATGATAAATGGGGTGGAGAAGCACACGGGGCACAGCAGAAAGAGGAGACAACTGCCAAGCACATGGCAGATCTAAAGCTGCTGGCAAAGCAGGCTCAGCCAGCTCTGTCATGCACCTGTCCCAGCCGAGGCAGTTAGAAAGTCGACTCCTGACATGGAAACTAAATGTGAATGTTGCCCTCTACCGAAATTACCCTTTATCATTCCTAAAAGTTAAATCTGAGTGTCAGGAACCCTTGGACAGTCATGTTTCTCATCCTTTGTTCTGTGTATTTCGATTTGTTCCATGATCACATTTAATGAGCAGTTTGCTTTTATTAAAACATACTACCTGACTAAAAGATTAGAAAGTTATACTTTGAATTTATAATTAATTCTACCATCCTGCAGTAAAGAGACAATTGAAATATTTTTCAAGTTTCATAATATTCTAAAATACTGCTTCAGCATTTATCATATGGTTAAAAATTAAAGATATCATTGAACTAATACCTTGTTTATGAGACCTTTTAATAATCAGTGCTAGGAAAACTGCAAGTCCATAGAGTGAAATCAAATCCTCAGCTGGCGCCATGGCTCAATAGGCTAATTCTCCTCCTGCAGCGCTGGCACACCAGGTTCTAGTCCCGGTCAGGGTGCCAGATTCTGTCCTGGTTGCCCCTCTTCCAGGCCAGCTCTCTGCTGTAGCCCAGGAGTGCAGTGGAGGATGGCCCAAGTGCTTGGGCCCTGCACCCACATAGGAGACCAGGATAAGCACCTGGTTCCTGGCTTTGGATCAGTGCGGTGCGCCGGCCGCAGTGCGCCGGCTGCAGCGGCCATTGGAGGATGAACCAACGGCAAAAGGAAGACCTTCCTCTCTGTCTCTCTGTCTCTCACTGTCCACTCTGCCTGTTAAAAAATAAAAAAAAAATTAAAAAAAGAAAAAGAAATCAAATCCTCAACTCATGTGCTACTCAACAATTATGTTAAGGAATAGGTGCTGTTTTACAGCAGGTAAAAGCGTTGGCCTGCGGCACAGGCATCATATATGGGCATAGGTTTGAGCCCCAGCTGCTCCACTTCTGATCCAGCTCCCTGCTAATGTGCCTGGAAAAAGAGCGAATGATTACCCAAATCCTTTGGCCCCTGCACCCATGTGGGAGACCCAGAGGAATATCCTGGCTCTTGGCTTTGGACCGGCTCAGCTCTAGTTGTTGTGGCCATTTGGGGAATGAACCAGAGGATGAAAGACCTCTCTCTCTCCATCTCTACCTCTCTCTGTAACTCTTTCAAATAAATAAAATAAATATTTTTTTAAAAAATAATCAAAATGTATTAAGCACTTAATATAAGACTCAACACCATTAAACCTCCAGAAAAAACTCAACGGAAAAGCTTCCTGAAATTGGACTAGGTAATGAAATTTTGGACCTCAAAAATACAGGCAAATGAAATAAATATAGATGATGGAACCAGGTTGTAGTGCAGGAGGTTAGGTTACTATCTGTAATACCAAAATAGCAAACGGGTGCTGGTTTGAGACCCAGCCGCTCCATTTCTGATCCTAATGCTCCTGAGAAAGTAGTGGAAGATGGCCCAAGTGCTTGGGTCTCTTCCCCCAGTGTGGGAACCTGGATGCATCTCTTATCTTCAGCCTGGCCCAGCCCTGACCACTACAGCCATTTGGGGGAGTCAACCAGTGCATGGTAGATCTATCTTTCTCTCTTTCTCCTTCTCTCTGGAACTCTGCCTTTCATATAAATAAATCTTTATATAAATTACAAAAAAATAGATGAGATTACATCAAACAGCTTCTGCATAGCAAAGAAGTGGGAGAGAAATTCAATCTACAGAATGGGAGAGAATATTTGCAATATATGTTTCTGACAAGGGTTAATATATGTCATACATTCTTATCACAAAATTGGTAACTATGTGAGGTAATGTATAAGCTAATTAACTAAATCTAACCACTCCACAGTGCATAGAACCTTGAATATATAAGTTGTACATTTAAATATGAAGAGATAGGCCAGTGTTGTACAGAGGGTTAAGCCATGACCTGAAACACCAGCATCCCATATGAGCTCTGATTCAAGTCCCAGTTACTTCATTTGCAATCCAGCTACCTGATAACAAGCTTTGGAGGGCAGCAGAAGCTGGCCCAAATGCTTGGGCCACTGCTCATGTGGGAAGATTGGATGTAGTTATTGCGCCTGGGACTGGTGCTGTGGTGCAGTGGGTTGAAGCCCCAGCCTGCAATGCCGGCATCCCATAAGGGTGCCGGTTCAAGTCCCAGCTGCTCCTCTTCTGATCCAGCTTTCTGCCGTGGCCTGGGAAAGCAGTGGAAGTTGGCCTGATTCCTTGGGTCCCTGTACCTGCGTGGGAGACCCAGAAGAAGCTCCTGGCTCCTGGCTTTGGATTGGCACAGCTTAAGCCATTACAGCCATTTGGGGAGTGAACCAGTGCATGGAAGCTCTCTCTTTTTTTTTTTTTTTCTCTCTCTCTGCCTCTCCTTCTCTCTGTGTGTAACTCTGACTTTCAACTAAAATAAATAAACTTTAAAAAAAAGTTATTGTTTCTGGCTTCAGACTGCCCCAGGTCTCTCTATCATGGCCATTTGAATAGTGAACCAACATATGAAAGATTATCTCTATCTCTATCTCTCTTTATCCATCTCTTTATAACTCTGTTTTCCAAGTAAAATAAAATAAATCTTTAAAAACATGAAGGGATTTCAAAGACATTCATTGAAAAATGGAATGAAAAGATAAAAAATAAATTATTTTTTCAATGAAAGTTTCATAAATTTCAAGACATTTATAAGCAATATCAGTTATTTTTTCTGTTGCCAAAGAACCAGGGAACTAAGCATTTAACAATGTCAGTGCAGTGTTTTTTACATTATTAACTGAGGAAACATGGTATTCTTAATTATCTTTTTTTTTAAAAAAAGATTAATTTACTTGAAAGTCAGAGACACAGAGGGATCTTCCATCTGCTGGTTCACTTACCAGATAGCCGTTATCAGCCAGAGTGAGGGCAGATCAAAGCCAACAGCCAGGACCCCAGAGTTTCATCCAGGTCTCCCACATAGGTGGCAGAGATCCAAGTACATGAGACATCTTCTATTACTTTTCCCAAGCCACTAGCATGGAGCTGGATCAGAAGTTGTGCAGATAGACACTAACTGGTGCCCATATGAGATGCTGGCATAACAAGTGCCAGTTTTACCCACTATGGCACACCACCAATATCAAAACTTTATTCTTGAGCAGTCTAACTTTTGGTTTGACTGCAGCACTTACACGTCTTGGTAGTCATTACTTTGGTTGTACTGTCTTCATCATAATGGTAAAGCCATGTTTCACATCCTGTTAGAATTCTCTAAAGCAAAACTTCAAGATCTCAATTCCACTTATCTGCATCTGACCTGTGTGCAACAGTTTTTGCACTATTAAGCAAAAAGCTTTCTCTACTTTAAGTTTTGGTTAAAATTAAATAAGCTGAATCAAATGGATATATATAAATATATCCTCACAAATATATCCTAAATATATATAAAATATTTATATATAAAAGTATATATAAATATATCCTCACTAAATATATCCTCACAAATAATGTGGATGGTCTATTGCTGGGGGTTTCATCTTCAATATCATCTTTACCTTTTTATAATACATTATTCATTGATAAATTTCTTATTTGACACATTATTACTATTAACTTTTCATAAAGTATTGAGAATTTCACGATTCTTCAATTTAAGCTTTATCATAAATTTGATGTTTTCTCTTACTTCAATATTAACAGGATTCATTTTACTCTGATAGTACTTTTTGAACTAATATCATTTTAGTGCCTCCAAATAGATCCTGTTTAAATATAATAAGGCAATACAATTTTTTAATGCAAAAACATTGAAATCCAACGACCCAACATACAAGTTCTAGGAGCTCCTGAAGGCATAAAAAAACAGAAAGGATTAGAAGGCCTTTTTAGTAAGACAATAACAAAAAAACTTCCCTGATTTGGATAAAAAAGGGAAATCCAAGTACAAGAAGCACACAGAACTCCTAACAGGCATGACCAGAAGATCTTCACTATGACACATTGTAATCAAACTCTCCACAGTAAAACACAAAGAAAAGATTCTAAAATGTGCATAAGAGAAATGTCAGGTTGCTTTCAGAAGATCTCCAATTAGACTCACAGTGTACTTTTCATCAGAAATCCCATAGGCTAGGAGAGAATGCTGATATATATTCCAAGTCTTAAGAGAAAAAAAAAAAAAAAGTCAACCCAGAATACTGTAACCCATGAAGCTCTCATTTATGAATGAAGGTGAAATAACGACCTTCCATAATGAATGGAAATTGAAAGAATTTCATCCAGCCTCCTAAAAAATGCTTAAGAATGCATACAGAAACATGGTCATCCCTATGAACGAAGGTAAATGAAGAAAATCACTCAATAAAAGTACAAAGGAAATCCAAAGTAAAAAATAGGAATATTTGAGACTGGTACTGTGGCTTAGTGGGTAAGGCTGCCACCTACAGTGTCGGAATTCCATATGGGTGCCAGAAGGAGTCTCAGCAGTTCCACTTCCAATCTCTCTGTGATGGCCTGGGCAAGCAGTCGAAGATGACCCAACACCTCAGGCCACTGCACCCATGTGGGAGACCCTGAAGAACCTGCTGGCTCCTGGCTTTGGATTGGCACATCTCTGGGCTGTTGCAGTCATCTGGGGAGTGAACCAGCCAATGAAAAACTCCCCCCTCCCTCTTTATGCCTCTGCCTCTCTCTGACTTTCAAGTAAGTAAATAAATCTTTTTAAAAATTAGGAATATTTATGCAAAAATAACATAGCAAAGTCATTACTTATCAATAGACACTTTGAATGTTAATGGCCTCAATTACCTAGTTAAAAGTCACAGATTGACTGAATGGATTAAATAACAAAACTCATCTATTTGCTGCCTACAAGAAAGACATCTCACCAACAAAGATGCACTCACTGAAATTGAAAGGATGGAAAGATACATTCCATGATTACAGAACCCAAAAAAGAGCTGGTGTAGCCATCTTAATATCAGACAAAATAGACTTTAACACAAAATCTATTAAAAGAAACAAAGAAGGGCACTATGTTATGATTAAGAGATCAATTCAACAGGAAAATGTAACTATTATAAATGTATATGCACCTAATTACAGGGTACCTGGCTATTTAAAAGAAATGTTAATGGATCTAAAGGGAGACATAGGCTCAAACAAAATGGTAATGGGGAACCTCAATACCCCACTTTCAATAATGGACAGATAAACCAGACAGAAAATCAGCAAGGAAACAGCAGAGTTAATCGACACTATCAACCAAATGGACCTAACAGATAACTACAGAACTTTCTATCCTACAGCTTTAGAATACATATTCTTCTCAGTAATGTAAGGAAATTCTCTAGGATTGACCACATGCTAGGCCATAAAGCAAGTCTCAGCAAATTAAAAAAAAAGTCAAAATCATACCATGCATATTTTCAGACCACAGTGGAATATGGTGGAAATCAGCAACTCAAGAATCTCTAGAGCATATGCAAACAAATGGAGACGGAACAACATGCTCCTGGGTGAACAGTGGGTAACTGAAAAAATCAAAAGAGAAATCAAAAAAATTTCTGGAAACAAATGAAAATGATACCTTAACAAAAATCCACTCAAAATGGACTTAAGACCTAAATCTATACCCGATACCATCAAATTATTAGACAACATTGGGGAAATCCGGCAAGATATTGGAACAGTTGTAGAGCTATCTCTCACTGTCTAACTCTATTTGTCAAATAAATAAAAGAATTAGGGGATGTGTACACTATGGAATACTATACAGTGGTAAAAAATGAAATACAGTCATTTTCTTTTTTATTTATTTATTTATTTGACAGGTAGAGTTATAGACAGTGAGAGAGAGAGAGAGAGAAAGGTCTTATTTCCATTGGTTCACTCCCCAAATGGCCGCTACTGCTGGCACTGCGCCAATCTGTAGCCAGGAGCCAAGTGTTTCTTCCTGATATACCATGCAGGTGCATGGGCCCAAGCACTTGGGCCATCCTCCACTACCCTCTTGGGCCACAGCAGAGAGTTGGACTGGAAGAGGAGCAACCGGGACTAGAACCTGGCACCCATATGGGATGCTGGCACTGCAGTTGGAGGATTAACCAAGTGAGCCATGGCATTAGCCCAAAATACAATCATTTTCAACAAAATGGATGAATCAGAAAAACATCATACTTAGTGAAATAAGCCAGTCCCATAGGGACAAATGCTACATGTTCTCCCTTACCTGTGATAACCAACAGAGCACCTTAAAGGCATCTGTGAAAGTGAAATTGAGGTTTTGAGAAGCAATGACTTGAACAGCCCTTGTCTTGACTGTTGAGGAACAGGTATTTCTTATACTATTTGTTAAACTCTTTAATAACACAGAGTTGACCATATATGTATAAAGTCAATTGAAAATAGATATCAGTAAAAAATGAGAGTAGTAATAAAAGGAGGAGGAGGGGTTGGGAGTATGAGTGAGAGGGTGGGCACAATAGTAATAAGCACCATGTTCCTAAAGTTGGGGAAACGTAAAGTTATGAAGTTTGTAACTGTAAAGCTGTATATTTCTGCATGCATTCCTATGGACTTACTTCTAGGGATATAATTTAAAAACTTACCATGGGACCCCAAATCCCCTTAAGTTGGGTGGTAAAAATACCATCTTAAGTGTTAAAGTGATCATATGGATAGGATAAATGGTCTGGTAATAATAACAGATAGAATTAAAAAAGGAGTGAATGCTCCAACATAGGAAGCAGTCCACAGAACAGACTCATAGAATGACAATTGTTTTAAATAGCACTCTGACCTCAGAATCAGCCCTTAAGGCTTTCTGGCCTGGCTGAAAGGTCTGTGAAAGCATTTCATGCATTGAAAGCCAAGACATTGTGACAAAAAAAGTTCTACATGAAGGATCTCTGTGAGTGAGAACCCAGTGGAAAGAAGTGACCATAAAAGAAGGATGTACTTTTCTTTAAAGAGAGGCGAGAACTTCAACTTTGTTTATGGCCTTGTACAAATACTGACAGAGTTTGTGGACTTAAAATGCTTCCATAACCTAGGCAGCTCATGTCAAGTGCCTTGAGTTGCCACTGACATCATACATAAGAGTTTTAATTGTTAAGTTAACAACAAGAGTCACTGTGCACTAACTCCCCATGCAGGACCTCTGCCCTCAATGAGTTTTGACAATTAACTATAAAACCAGTTCTCAAACAGTTTGCGTGTATGCTTCTGCAAATTATTGAAATCTTTACTTAGTATAGAGTTAGTCTTCTGTGTACAAAGTTAATTGAAAATGAATCTTAATAGAGAATGGGCCTGGGAAGGGGAGAGGGAGCAGGAGGAGGGGTGGGAGTGTGGGTGGGAGGATTGATATGATGAAGAATAACTATATTCCTAAAGTTGTACTTATGAAATTTATATTCCTTAAAAAATAAATTTAAAAGGCAAAAAATCCCACCTATGTCTAGGTGCTCCCAAAAGATGTATCATTTTTGTCATTATTTGGTGCTTTATTAAAGTTAATTAAGTTTATAAAAAATATGTGAAATTAAGTTCAAGATGCAATGACTTTGAACAGCCCTTGTCTCTTCTGTTGAGGAACAGTTTGTTTTTGTTTTTGTTTTTGTTTTTTTACAATGCAAATTGTTGAACACTTTACTTAGCAGAGTTGGTCTTCTCTGCATAAAGTTAATTGAAAATGGATCTTAGTGGAGAATGGGACTGGAAATGGGAGAGGGAGGAGGAAAATGAGTGGAAGAATGGGTATGGTAGGAAGAATCACCGTATTTCTAAAGTTGTACTTATGAAATACATGAAATCTGTATTCCTTAAATAAAAGCTTTCTTTGAGGGGGAAAATAAAAAATAAATAAATTAAAAATTTAACAGTTTTAACATTTTGTGACATTCACTTCATATGCAGAAATTATATACATACCTAAGTACCATTTTCTCTTGAAAACCAAGATATTAATATCATACCAAACCTATTTTTATTTCACAGTGAAATACGACCCAGAATAGGCAGGGAGTTACAAAGAGAAAACCAAGCTGGAAGATTTTCTGCAGCCCTGCACCCTTGCAGGCCAGTCCAGCATACTCATTTTTCCATGATGCTCCTGAGTTTCCTCCAGGGCCAGGAAGGAGAGGATACAACGAGCCTGTGTACATTGAGCTCCATGTGGAGATGCCATGAAACTCTCCCAGAAAACATCACGCACAATGAACTCCACCCAAACCCCACCCAATTTGTATATTCAATTAGGGAACCATCCCTACCCCATAAAGGGGATCACCTGACAGAGGAGTGCCCTTCTCTTTTTGCCTTTTCTCATGCTCTCTCCTTGTGGGCAGCCCTCTGGCCCTCCCCTGAGGAGTTTTTATCATTGTGAAGCTGCCCACACTCATGCCTATATGTATACTCACTTTGAACAAATCCTGCTCTTATCATTGCACTTTATTTATACCTATGCTTTGAATTCTTATATCACAGAGTGACAAATGCCTGGAATAAATATTGCAAAGCACATTCCTACAACAAGTCTCTGTCTATGCAAATTTGAAAGTATTTTAGCTTCTGCTGTAAAAATATGCACATATCTTAAATAACTGTGTTAATTTCAAATTCAATTTAACATGGCATCCCACCCCCAATTCCCCAAGATATCTAAGGAAAATCTTAGATTTATCACTACAATATACTTATAAAATGAACACATACTGAATGACTAAAGCTAAGGTTTCTACTTTATAGTTTAGTATTCTTTAGTCTGAAATATCAAATTAAACTTAAGACTAATATTTAGCTATGAGATAATCTATTATCTCATTATCTCTTAATGATTATAAAATGAAAGTATATCAATGACATAAAATAAAAACATCGTTTGAGAACTGATGTGACCCTTGAGGATGGTGTTTTTGTGAAACAAACTGCTCAATATGCACCTGAGAATGTGATAATGATCCCTGGTGCTTTGGAATTCACATGTGAGTTTGTAGAATCTTCAGAGATTTGTCCCCAAGTGAAAACAATAATGAAAGATAGTACAGCTGCTTTATAACAATGACTTAGAACTTATTCCTGTAAGATGACAGCGAACTCTTCTATCAAGAGGTAATATTTTAGCATTTGTAAGTCAATTTCATTTACCTTTTAAATATATCTTTTCCTTTAAAGTTGTATCTGTATTCACAAGCCATAGTTGAGAATCAGCACTTATAAGCAGGTAGCTGGCTAGTAAAAGACTTTACCTGAATTAACTGAATTTTCTACCATCAAAATTATTGTGAATAGACAGATAGAATTCAGTTAACCAAGATTTCCAATTTGTTTATCCATAAGACTAGAACTATGGTCTTTAACACTATCTATGTTAGCATTCAGCTGTAATGCTAATATATTCATGAGATGTAAAGTTTGTTACAGTGTTAGCAAACAGCTGGTGGAAGCCCTAATTTGTGTATAGGCCTGAATGCTCTAGCATCACCGTCATGCATCTTTTGAACAAAGACGAGCGAATAATGCAATAAAACGTTGAGTATGAACATCAACCTGGTCACTAGCTGGGCGAATATGGGAAAATTTACTGTTTTAGGATAAAGCCTTATTCAGTTTCATTAATATATTATTTTAAAATTATATGATTTCATTCTGTAATAATGCACTCAGAAAACATTGTAACATTTTACATAGTTCAATAAACATTCTTAAATTATGATCTAACTATTAATCATTTTACTTGTGATCACACTGATATTTCTACTTAAATATTTTCATATGAAATATTAAAACTATTTAACAAATTCACAACAGGTAACTACATTTATAAATTTAACTTCCTTTCTATATCTTCCTTATTGTATTAAGAAAACAATTTTTCTTTTTAAAATGAATGGACTTGTTTAACTGATACAATGTAAACTGCAACCAAATATGAACCTTATTATGTATCACCTATCAGAAAAATGAAAGGCTAAATCTGTTATTCCCTATTTACAAGGGTATTCAGCCTCACTGTCGCTATTACTTAATTTCATGTTTAGCAGAGTTACTGAAGAAATGGACTGAGTTGAGCCTGCCTGTGGTCCTATTCTGATACTACCACTTCTCATGTAACCTTAGGTAGGTTACTCAAGATTTCCAAAATCTGTTTCCTTGTCTATAAAAAATACAAGCACATAAGGTTACTTTAGAAAAAGTAAAATGGAACTTCCTATCTAAATAAATTTTCCCATTCAAGACACAGACAGGCAGACAGAGACAGAGATAGGGAGTTCCCATCTGCAACCTGCTGGTTCACTTGCCAAATGGCTGTAATGAACTGGACTGATATGGAGTCAGGCCAAAGCTGGGAGCTGGGAACTCAATCCAGGTCTCCCCCATGGTGACAAGAACCCAATAACTTGAGCCACTACTGCTGCCCCTCAGGGTCTGCACTAGCAGGAACCTGTAGTTGGGGGTGGAGCTGGGACTTAAATCCAAGCATTCTAATGAGGAACACAAGTCCTTATCATCAGTTTAAAGATGAAGCCAAAAAATTGTATCTATATGCTTTTCTATCTTGGGCCCCTAATTTAGTAATCATTCAAAAATGTTAGTCTCTATTATACACACCTATATTTAAATATTTTAATCCTTTTTGTTAGAGTTACTATTCTTTGTTTTTATTTTCATAAATCTCAAATGTATGAATCTTTAGTTAAAGATACACTTTAAAATACTTAAATAACAATATATTTCTGTTATTTCTGCTGTAAACTACTTTTAAAATATAGAAAGACATTTTACACATAAATATGAGAATATGGATTCTGGGATTGTAGAATAAAAAAGCAATTCTTAGTCCCAATTTTGCTTGAATGACATATTTATTAATAATCTTCATGTGTACATTAATGGCAATATAATGTTAATAAATTTTTAATATACTGTTTTCATCATAGGTTCACTTTGTCAGAATCTACATTGTATCATGGATTCCCTGGCAGATGGGAACCACACCACAGTGTCAGAGTTCATTCTCCTGGGCTTAACAGATGATCCAGGGCTACGAGTCGTCCTCTTCATGATCATCCTATGCATCTACCTGGTGACCATATCTGGCAATCTCAGCACAATCGTTCTTATCAGAATCTCTTCTCAGCTCCATCATCCCATGTACCTTTTTCTGAGCCACTTAGCTTTTGCTGACATAGGCTATTCATCTTCCGTCACACCTAACATGCTCGTAAACTTCCTGGTGGAGAGAAACACAATCTCCTACCTTGGATGTGCCATCCAGCTCGGTTCAGTTGTTTTCTTTGGGTCGAGTGAGTGCTTCCTTCTTGCTGCCATGGCATATGATAGCTTTGTGGCAATCTGCAACCCACTGCTTTATACAAACAAAATGTCCACACAAGTCTGTGTACAGTTACTTGCGATGGCTTACATAGGTGGGTTCCTCAACACTTGCTCTTTTACCATATGCTTCTTTTCTTTACTCTTCTGTGGACCAAACAGAGTCAACCATTTTTTCTGTGACTTTGCTCCTTTAGTTGAACTCTCCTGTTCCGATGTCAGTGTCCCTGCAGTTGTTCCATCATTTACTGCTGGTTCCATCATTGCCGTCACAGTGTTTGTCATAGCTGTCTCCTACACCTACATCCTCATCACCATCATGAAGATGCGCTCCACTGAGGGGCGCCACAAGGCCTTCTCTACCTGTACCTCCCACCTCACTGCAGTCATTCTGTTCTATGGGACCATTACATTCATTTATGTGATGCCCAAGTCCAGCTACTCAACTGACCAGAACAAGGTAGTGTCTGTGTTCTACATGGTGGTGATCCCCATGTTGAACCCCCTCATCTACAGTCTCAGAAATAATGAGATTAAAGGGGCTCTGAAGAGAGAGCTTAGAAGGAAGCTGTTTTCTTAGTGAACACTTGTTATTTTGGTGAAATTTGATTTAACTGTATCCCATGAATATTCAGTAGAAGAAAACTCTCTGTGGTTGAAAAACAAGGAAACTTTAGAAGCTTCATTGAAATGAAATTAAAATATAATTTATTTTGTGCAAAACAATTGAAATCCATGCATAGTTTTTTATAATATACATTTTCCTTTTTTTAATAAAGCTTTTATGTAAAGAATATAAATTTCCAAAGTACAGCTTATGGATTACAATGGCTTCCCCCCTCATAACTTCCCTCCCACCCGCAACCCTCCCCTTTCCCGCAAATTGTTTTAAGTCCATTCATATACACAGATCTAGAGATTTCTTTGCTTCTATTTTTTTCTAAGAAGCCAAATACAAACGCTAACTAATCAGCTTTCTTCTTTTGTCTCGTAATCCAGTTTATTTTGCATACACCAACCACAGCTCTAATCCAAATATCTTGGAATCAAAGCAACAATACTTAACATGTGCTATGAATTTCTGAATATACCACATATTTCCTTTCAATCTCTGAACATTTTTTCTTCTTGGTCTGTAAGCACACAATTCTAAGAATCAATAATTTGGTCTTCTTCCAAATCCTTAAACCTATCTACATTATCTCCTGCCTCAAGACTAACTCTTACTTGAACACCTCTTGCCTTCACTGTCAAGGAAGATATTTTTTTTCTTTTCGCTTTTCATATTAAATGTTGAACTCTTTACTTAAAATAGAGTTAATTATATATATATATTTATTATAATATTATTTATTATATTATTATTTAAATATAATGTAATATATATAAAGTCAATTGAAAATAGACCTCAGTAAAAAATAAAACGGGGAATAAGAGAGGGAGAAGGAAGTTGGTAACTGTAAAGCTGTAAAATGCCATCTTAATTGTTAAAGTGATCATATTAAGTGCTAAAGTGAACATATAGATAGGATTAAGTCTTAAAGAAACCATACAAGTAGCACCAAGTACCTGGTAATAATAATAGACATAATTAAAAAAGAGGGAATGTCCAACATGGGAAGTGGTCCACATAGCAGACTCAGAAAATGACAATCGCTTTAAGTGCACTCTGACCTCAGAATCAAATGTTAAGGCATTCAGATGTGGCTGAAAAGCCCATGAGAGCATTCAGGCATGAAAAGCCAAGACTGTGGCAAAAAATATCCTACATGAAGGATCTCTGTTAATGAGATCGCAGTGGAAAGAAGGGGCCATCAGAGAAGGATGTACTTTTCTCTGAAGGGAGGAAAGAACTTCCACTTTGCTTATGGCCTTGTCTAAATACTGACAGTTTGTGGACTCAAAAGGCTTCCATTGACTTGGCAGCTCATGACAAGAGCCTCAGGTGATCACTGATGTCATGATGTCATACATAAGAGTGTCAATTATTAAATCAACAACAGGGGTCACTGTGTACTTGTTCCCCATGTAGGACTCTGTCCTTAATGAGTTGTACTATGAGAAATAACTGCAAAACTTATTTTCAAACAGTGCTTTTTATATTGTGTGTGTGCAAACTGCTGAAATCTTTACTTAGTATAGAGTTGGTCTTTAGTATATAAAGTTAATTAAAAATGAATATTAAAGAAGAATGGGATGGGCCGGCGCCGTGGTTCAACAGGCTAATCCTCTGCCTTGAGGCGCCGGCACACCAGGTTCTAGTCCCGGTTGGGGCGCCGGATTCTGTCCCGGTTGCCCCTCTTCCAGTCCAGCTCTCTGCTGTGGCCCAGGAGTGCAGTGGAGGATGGCCCAAGTGCTTGGGCCCTGCACCCCATGGGAGACCAGGAAAAGCACCTGGCACCTGGCTCCTGCCATCGGATGAGCAGGGTGCGCCGGCCGCAGCGCGCCAGCCGCGGCGGCCATTGGAGGGTGAACCAACGGCAACGGAAGACCTTTCTCTCTGTCTCTCTCTCTCACTGTCCACTCTGCCTGTCAAAAAAAAAAAAAAAAAAAAAAGAAGAAGAATGGGATGAGAGAAGGAGTAGGAGGTGGGATGGGAGTAGGGGTGGGAGGGTAGATATGGGGGAAAATGACTATATTCCTAAAGTTGGATCTATGAAAAATGTATTCATTAAATAAAAGCTTAAAAAAAGAATATCTCTTACACAGAGTTTCTACCTGAAAAACACATTTTTCTTAACCTTAGTAACAGCTATTTATGCTACAGGTATAAACCTAAACATTGTCAACCATTCTCTAGGAACCCTTTCAGAAGCTCCAGAACAAAATAAGAATACCATTATTGTAGAATACTATATATTTTCTTTAAAACACTCATTACAGTTGTAATTACTTTACATTTTGTAATTACTTTACATTTTGTAAATGTAATGTAATTGTAATTTTGTAAATGTAATTTTGTAAATGTAAATGTAATTACTTTATATTTTTGCTACAATGCTAACTGCTCCCACACATTACTACAGTAATTTCCCTTTTCCAGGAGACTGATTTTCACACAGTTCCTGTAACAAAGTGAACACACATGCATATGTGAAATACATGAATGAAAAAATAGTACATTATTGAATGACTTAATGAAACTTTTTCACTTGCTTAAACCACTGATTCTGCTCTTCGAATCCTAACCACTGATATGTTGAATGCTGCTTTTTATTGAATAATCTTTTCTTGAATTTTATTTGATATACACATTTCATGTATTTAATATGTACAGATTTAAGAATATAGTAATACAGTCTACTCTACCCTCCCTCCTGCCAATGCTTCAACAATTCTTTGTCTTCCCTCTCCTATTCTCACTCTTATTTTACAAAGATCTATGTTCAGGTTACTTTATACTCATAAGATTAACACCATGCTAAGAAAAGAGTTCAAAAAATAGTATGAAAATAAAAACTGTTTGTCAATAATCAAGACAAGGTTTGTTCAAAATCATCAAATTTCAAAGTGACAATTTCACTTCTATAGATTACCATTTAGGTACTCTATTAGTTACCACAGATCAGGAAGAACATATGGCATTTGTCTTTTCAGTACTGGATTATTTCATTAAGTATAATGGTTTCCAGTTGCATCCATTTTGTTGCAAACAATAGGGTTGCTTTTTTTTTCTTGCTGCTCTGCAGCTCCATGGTATACATACATAATAATTTCTTTACACAGTCTTAAGTTAATGAACATCTGGGTTGACTCCATATCTTAGCTATTGTGAATTGAGCTACAATAAACATGAGAGTACAGATAACTTTTTCATTTGCTGATTTCATTTCATTTCGGTAAAATCCCAGGAGTGGGGTTCCTGGGTCATATGGTAGGTCTACATTCAGATTTCTGAAGTATCTCCATTCAGATTTCTGAATTATCTACATACAGTTTTCCACAGTGGATATACCAGTTTACAATGCCACCAACAGTGGATTAGGGTACTTTTTTCTCCACTTCCTCGCCAGCATTTGTTGGTTGTTGATTTCTGTATGAGAGCCATTCTAACTGGGGTGACATGAAACCTCATCGCGGTTTTTGTGTTTCCCTGATAGGTCATGCTCCTAAGTGTTTTTTCATGTGTCTGTTGACAATTTGAATTTCCTCTTTTGGAAAATGTTTGTTCAAGTCCTTTGCCCATTTCTTAACTGAATTTTTTTTTTGACAGGCAGAGTTAGACAGTGAGAGAGAGAGAGACAGAGAGAAAGGTCTTCCTTCTATTGGTTCACCCCCCCAAATGTCCGCTACAGCTGGCGCACTGTGCTGATTTGAAGCCAAGAGCCAGGTGCTTCCTCCTGGACTCCCATGCAGGTGCCACGGCCCAAGCACTTGGGCCATCCTCCACTGCCTTCCCGGGCCACAGCAGAGAGCTGGACTGGAAGAGGAGCAACTTGGACAGAATCCAGCGCCACAACCGGAACTAGAACCCAGGGTGCCGGTGCCACAGGCAGAGGATTAGCCTAGTGAGCTATGGCGCCAGCTTGAATTGTTTGTTTTGCTGTTGTTGAGTTTTTTGATATCTTTATATATTCTGGTTATTAATCCTTTACCAGTTGCAGAGTTTGCAAATAATTTCTCCCATTCTGTTGGTTACCTCTTCACTTTGCTGCTTCTTTGGCAGTGCAGAAGTTTCTCAACTTGATTTTATCCCATTTGTCAATTTGGGCTTTGACTGTCTCTGCTTCTATGGTCTTTTCCAAGAAGTCTTTGCCTATGCCAACATCATGCAGTTTCTCCAGTGCTCTCCTTTTGTAATTTGATGGTATTGGATCATAGACTTAGGTTCTTGATCCATTTTGAGTTGATTTTTGTAAGGTGTAAGGTAGGGTTCTTGTTTCATATTTCTACACATGAAGATCCTGTTTTCCCAGCACCACTTGTTGAAGAGAGTGTATTTCTCCAAGGATTGATTTTAGCTACATTGTGAAAGATTAGTAAGATGTAGATGCGTGGATTGATTTCTGGATTTTCTACTCTGTTCCAGTGGTCTGCATGTCTATTTGGTCTATTTATGTGCCAGTACCAAGCTGGTTTGATTACAATTCCCCAGTAGTATGTCCTGAAATCTGGTATTGTGATACCTCCAGTTTTGTTTCTGTTGTAAAGATTGCTTTAGTTATTTGGTGTCTCCTGTGTTTCCAAATGAATTTTAGCATAGCTTTTCCTACATCTGAGAAGAATGTCACAAGTATTTGATTGGGATTGCATTGAATCTATAAATTGCTAATGGTAGTATGGACGTTTTGATGATATTAATTCTTCTAATCCACAAATATGGAAGATTTTTCTATTGGGGGGAGGCTTCTCCTATTTCTTTCATTAATCATTGATAATTTTCATCATAGATCTTTTAATTCCTTAGTTAAATTTATTCCAAGGTGTTTAATTCTTTTGTAGCTATTGTGAATAGGACTGATCTTAGGAGTTCTTCATCAGCCATGACATAGTCTGTGTATACAAAGGCTATTGATTTAATTTTATATCTGGCCACTTTACCAAACCCTTTTATGAGCTCCAATAGTCTCTCAGTGGAACCTTTTGGATCCCCTACATATAGAATCATGTCATCTGCAAGCAGGGATATTTTGACTTCATCCTTTCCAATTTTTTTAGAAAATTATTCATCCTTTCCAATTACATCATTTTGATTTATTTTTCTTGCCTAATGGCTCTGGCTAAAAATTCCAGGATACCAATGGTGAAAGTATGAGGTATCCTTATCTGGTTCTGGATCTTAGTAGGAATGCTTAGAACTTCTCCCCATTTAATAAGATACTGGCTGTGGGTCTGTCATAGATTGCCTTGATTGTGTTGAGGAATATTCCTTCTAAACTCAAATTGCTCAAGGTTTTCATCGTGAAAGGATGTTGTATTTTATCAAATGCTTTCTCTGCATCTATTGAAATAATCATATGGTTTTTATTTTTCAGCTTGTTATTGTGATATATCATATTTATTGATTTGTAAATGTTGCACTATCCTTGCATAACAGAGATAAATCCCATTTGGTCCAGGTGAATGATCTTTGTGAGTTTTGCTGGATTCAGTTAGCTAGTATTTTGTCAATGACTATTTTCCTCAGGGATATTGGTTTACAGTTCTCTGTTGTTTTTTTTCCCCATTTAGGTATTAGGGTGATGCTAATTTCATAGAAGGAGTTTGAGAGGATTCCCTCCCTTTCAATTGCTTTGAATAGCTTAAGAAGAATTGAAGTTAGTTCTACTTTAAATGTCTGGTAGAATTCAGGATTGAAGCTGTCCAGTTCTGGGCTTTTCTTTGTTGTGAAAATCTTTATTACTGATTCAATCTCTGTTTCAGTTATTGATCTATTTAAGTTTTCTCTACCTTCATGGCTCAATTCTAATAGATTGTATGTGTCCAGGAATCTATCCATTTCTTCTAGATTTTCTGATTGCTGGCATATAGACTCTTTCGTAGTAATTCCTGATGATTCTTTTTATTTCTGTGGTCTGTTTTCACATCTCCTTTGTCATCTCTGATTTTATTGATTTGGGTCTTTCTTTTTTTTCTTTGGGCCAGTAGTGTATCAATTTTCTATATTTTTTCAAAAAATTTGCTCTTCATTTCACTGATCTTTTATATTGTTTTTTATTTCACTTTTGTATATGTCTTCTCTAATTTTGATTCTTTCTTTCCTCCTACTAATTTTGGGTTATTTTTTGTTTTCTAAATCCTGAAATGAACTGCTAGCTCATTTATTTGACACCTTTCCAATTTCCTTATGTAGGCACCAACTGCTATAAACTATCCTCTTAACATTGCTTTTGCTGTATCCCATAAGTTTTTTTTAAAGGATGTATCTATTTATTTGAAAAGCAGAGTTACAGAGAGGCAGATGCATAGAGAGAGAAAGAGAGAGAAATGGCCGGTGCCGCGGTGCTTCTCCTGGTCTCCCATGGGGTGTAGGGCCCAAGCACCTGGGCCATCCTCCACTGCACTCCCTGGCCACAGCAGAGGGCTGGCCTGGAAGAGGGGCAACCCAGACAGAATCCGGCGCCCCAATCGGGACTAGAACCCGGTGTGCCGGCGCCACAAGGCGGAGGATTAGCCTAGTGAGCCGCGGCGCCGGCCATTTCATCTCTTTACAGTTGAATAGTATTATATTGCATATATGTACTATATTTTCTTTATTCATCAATTGAAAGATGCTTAAGTTGCTACCATTTCCTGGCTATTGTGAACAATGTTGCAATAAACATAAGAGAGCCATGTCTTTTGATAGTGAGTTCATTTCCTTTGGCTATAATCCCAGTAGTGAGGCTGCTGAATCATTTGATAATTCTATTTTTAAGTTTTTGAGAAACTTCCAAACTGTTTTCCACAATAGCTGTACTAATTTTTTATTCCCAAAAACATTGTGCTGAGGTCCCTTTTCTCCACATCTTAGGTAATACTTGTTAGCTTTTGTCTTTTTAATAACAGTCAATCTCACTTGAGTGAGCTAATGTGTCATTGTGGCTTTAACCTACATTTCCTTGATTAGTGATACTGGACATGTTGTCATATACCTGTTGGTCATTTATATGAATTGCTTTGAGAAAAGTCTGCTTCCATCTGTGAGGAGTGAGGAATCAGATGGGTTAACAGGCAGTCAGGATGGTCCCAATGGAAATTAAGGGTCAAAATGCGTTTTTCCCTCAAACATTATCTTTAGCCAGATCAAAAGTACCTGTCCTACTTCCTTAGGAATCTCTAATCTTATCATGAGAATAGCAAGAGAATGTTGACTCCATGCTTCTGAGCTCACAGTTTACTGTAAAATAAATTAGGTATCCCATCCTTCTGATGGTTCTTTTGTTTTATCATGAGCAAGCCAGACAGGGTAAAAGATTGCAAATCAGGTCTTTTGATGGATTTTTGTCCTTGCCTTGTAACTAAATGTCAATCTGATTTTCAAGGTTTTTTTCTTCCAAAATTATGCTTAAAAACCCCAATAACACAGTTCCTTTGGCTTTTGCCTTTGTTGGAGCGCCCCTCCAAGCCACTCTGGCTGGAAGTCTCTGACTCTAATAAATCTTGCTTTTAAATACTTTTAAATGCTTTCTCTCTGCCTTATCCACTTGGAAATTCTTCTTCCACGTGAGACAAATAACTGATGTAATATTTTCTCCACTGCCATTTCACCTGCCATAAATCTGCTTTCCATTTTTAATTACATTGTATTTCTTTTTTGGTTTGAAACATTCATTTCTCTTTAGTACCCCAGTGAGGCTGATGTGTATTGCACATTTTAAAACAGTAACAGAAAATTTCAAACAGATGTATGTAAATAAAACCACAGCAATATATGTAGAATTAGCAAGTGGAATTAAAAGCCCAGCAAGGGCTCAACTAATCACTCCCTTTCCCTCTTCAGCATAGTTCGACCAAGTATTACACTTCCACCTACAATCTTAAAGGAGCTCCCACAGATTAACGGTTCACATATTTGAAAATGTCTGTCACATAGATACATATTTAGAATCACCACATTACGTTACATGGCTAGTCTAGGTATCTTTTAGATCAGGTCTTAGGCTACAGTGACTGAAATTCTTGTTATAGCCATCAGAAAAGGACACCAAGGGAGGGTTGGGTGGGAAGTGTCACTATGTTCTGAAGTCTGTATATATGAAATACATGAAACTTGTGTAACTTTAATTAAATTTTTAAAAAAGGACACATAATCAATCATTACTCATATCTAAAGGCATGAAAAGGTTTCTTTTTTTCACCTCACCTAAACATCATATCCAAATAGAGATATGTTCCCTCTGCTGCTTTGAATGTTGACAGCCCTACCATTGTCCTTAGCATCATTTAGCCAAAATTGATTCTGTTGCAATGGAAGCATTATTCTGCCACATCTCTTAAAAAAACAATATTTCTAAAGCACTAGTTAGGTTACCAAAATTATGGATGTGCTACTTACCACAGCATGAAAACAATGTCCCATGGTCATCTAGAAATCTTACAGATCTATGCTGAAATTTTCCTTCAGTGATGATGAGGTCCACATATTCATCTGAAATATTCTTTCCTAAAAAAAAGTTTAAAAATAAAAATAAATGTAACACAGCTTCTATTTTGGTGGGCTACCCACAGTGTCCGCACAAGATACAAAAGCTCCACTAATTTTAGATGCAATATGAAGTCCATGGAAGAAAGCTATCTTCATAGTAACAATGTTTGTCAATCTATATGGGAGATAAACAAATCCCCAATGTGAAATCTGTAATGTTGTCTTTTGATAAGAAAAGCAACCAAATATTTCATTCATGTCAATAATCCAATGGCAAAAAGGAGAATATACTTAAAACTGGATCACAAAAAAAAAAAATTAAAGGCAAAACAGAAAATGCATCTGGATTCTCCTGGGGAGATTCCAAGATGGCAGAGTGGGGAGGGAGCTTACTGCTCTAGTTCACGAGTAGTTTTTATCAAGTAGAGAGTGCAGTCTCAGGGTAGAATAAGGGAGAAAATGGCAGAGAAAACTCTACACAAAATAGAGGAACAAAGTGGACCTACGTGGAGGATGTGGAAGCCCAGAACTCAGGACTCCAGCAGCCAAGAACCTATGCACCAGCATTGGAAAACGAGGTGAAAACTGACCACAGCAGCCTAAGCCATTGGTGCTAAAGCTGCAGTGAAGGAATATTAAAACTAAGCAGGACCCCCCCCCTTCCTCTTCTGACCCTTGCCAGATTAACTTTTGACCTACTTTCTAAATTCCTGACTCAAGGAGGGGTTGAGGCCTGTTCTTACTGAACAGACATAATGATTTTGGGACAGGAAGAGATAATACCGGAATGTGGCCTTGTAAAATTAGGGGAATGGCCCACCGAAATTAGGACCCAGACAAACCTGTTCACCTTGATAGGCATCTGGTTGATGAACTTAGGGTTTTATTTAACCTTAGAAAATGTATGGTAAAAGTGACCCTTACCTGTTATAAATCTGGCCAATAGCTGATGTTATCTGTACCCTGCATATGTACACTTTGTGCTTATGGGATCCCTCTGTTCCCATGTAAAATATGTTCTACAGATTCAATGGATTAACTTCAAAGCTTTTGTGTGACTATAAAAAGCTGATGTGATTTGTACTCAGGGTCGCTCGCTTCACTCACATTCTTGACGCTGCGACCCCAGCATGCTGGTCAATTAAATACTCTACTTGCGTTTTGCATAAGAGACTGTCTCTTGGTGTATTCTTTACTCCTGCACAGCCGTTAACAGCAGGAAGAGCCTGGAGGGAACCAAGCTTGAAACCGCATAGGGGATAGTGTATCTGCCAAACTAGAGGAGAAAAAAAAAAAGGAGGGACACATTTCTCTCTCCCCGATAACTTTACAATGGCATCCTCTAACAAGCCGGTAGAGCAGACGCCATTTTGGACATATATAACAGCTGCGCCAGCTCATGTCTCTGCCCAGCAACCAGCCAAATGTAGACTCCTGACTCTGGTAGGGAGAACTAACAGTGGGCTGTAAGCTGGTGACTGTGGGAGGCTTCTATGCCAGGACTGTGAAAAAACTGAGTTGTATGGGAAGACTCATGGTGTGGCTTGGACTCTGGGCAGTCAATGGGAGACTCCATATACTCAGGGCTTCCTGGTTACCTGGTGAGAAACATTGCTGAGGAATCTGAACTTATACTGAGGACTGCACAGATCCTAATGTGCTTTTTGGGGCGGAGTGGACGAATATTATACCCACTAGGGCCAGCGCTCAGGCACCAGTCTCCTTTGAAGAGAGGAGCTCATCTGAACAGAATAAACACCTCTTCTGATTAAAAAAAAAAAGATATTTGTCACACCAAACTTGGATGTGTCACCTTAGATACCCCTTTAACCCTGGAGAATTGAACAGAGCTCCTTGGCCACACCCACTACAAGCCTCTGGATACTCAATGAAAGCAGACACTCCACTTATCTACAGAGGCATAGTACAAAGATAAAAGCTACCACAGCAAAAAAAAAAAAAAAAAAAAAAAAAAAAAAAACCACACACACACACACAAAAAACCAAAACAAACAAACAAACAAAAAAACAAAGACGAAACCAATGAGTACCTCCACAAAAGCCAAACTACAAATGCACCAATTCAAGAAACAAGAATAAAGAACACACATGATGCCCCTCAAAGAATACAAAACCTCGGGGCTGGCTCTGTGGTGCAGCAGGTTAAAACCCTGGCCTGAAGCGCAGGCATCCCATATGGGTGCCGGTTCGAGACCTGGCTGCTCCACTTCCAATCCAGCTCTCTGCTATGGCCTGGGAAAGCAGTAGAAGAAGGTCCAAGTCCTTGGGGCCCTGCACCACGTAGGAGATGAAAAAGGGAATGTCACAGACACCACAGAAATAAAAAGAATCATCAGAAATTAGTACAAAGAGCTGTATGCCAACAAACTGGGAAACCTAGACGAAATATATAGATTCTGGACACATACAACCTACACAAACTGAGCCATGAAGACACAGAAAACCTAAACAGACTCATAACCAAGAAAGAAATTTAACCAGTAATAAAGGCCCTCCCTACAAAGAAAAGCCTAAGACTAGACGGCTTCACTGCTGATTTCTATCAGACATTTAAAGAAAACTAACTCCAATTCTTCTCAAGTTATTCCAAACAATTGAAATGGAGGGAATCCTCCTTAATTCTTTCTATGAAGCCAGCATCATCCTAATTCCTAAAACCGAAAAAGATGCAACTGAGAAAGAGAATTACAGACCAATTTCCCTGATGAACACAGATGCAAAACTCTTCAACATAAATCTAGCTAATTGAACCCATCAACACTTCAGAAAGATCATCCACCCAGACCAAGAGGGATTTATTCCCAGTGTGCAGAGATGGTTCAACATTCAAAAATCAATCAATGTGATACATCACATTGACAAATTGCAAAACAAAAACCATATGATTATCTCAATAGATACAGAGAAAGCATTTGATAAAATACAACCATTTCATGATAAAAAATATTTCATTTCATTCATAAAAGATCACCATTTCATGATGAAAACTCTAACCAAATTGGGTATAGAAGGAACATTCCTCAATATAATCATGGTAATTTATGAAAAATCCTTGGCTAGCATCTGAATGGAGAAAAGTTGGAAGCATTCCCACTGAAATCTGGTACAACACAGGGTTGCCCACTATCACCATTGCTATTCAATATATTCCTGGAAGTTTTAGCCAGAGCCATTAGGCAAAAAAAGAAATCAAAGGGATACAAATTGGGAAAGAGGAAGCCAAACTATCCCTATTTGTAGATGACATGATATATATTTATATAGGGGATCCAAAAGACTCCATTTAGACTATTGGAATTCATAGAAGAGTTTGGTAAAGTAGCAGGATATAAAGTCAATACACAAAAATTCACAGCTATTGAATACACAGACAATGCCAAAGCTGAGAAAGAACTCCTAAGATCAATCTCATTCACAGTAGCTACAAAAAAAAATCAAATACCTTGGAATAAATTTAACCAAGAATGTCAAAGATCTCTAGGAAGAGAATTACAAAACATAAAAGAAATAGAAGATACAAAGAAATGGAAAAATCTTCCATGCTCATGGATTGGAAGATCAATATCATCAAAATTTCCATTCTTCTAAAAGCAATTTACAGGTTCAATGTGATACCAATCAAAATACCAAAGATATTCTTCTCAGATCTAGAAAAAAATGATGCTGAAATTCATATGGAAACACAGGAGGACTCAAATAGCTAAAGAAATCTTATACAACACATGCAAATCCGATGCATCACAATACCAGATTTCAAGACATATTACAGAACAGTGATAATCAAAACAGCCTGGTACTCATACATTGATAGACCAATGGAACAGAATGGAAACACCAGAAATCAATACAAACATCTACAACCAGCTTATATTTGACCAAGGAGCTAAAAGCAATCCCTAGAGCAAGGACAGTCTTTGAATTTTGAAATTTTTTAATACACAAAAAGAACATCCCAGAAACAGAACAGGTACTGACTTAACAATGAAGCACTCTATAAAGCAGACCCCTCCCCACTTAGTTAATAGGAATACACTATAAATAGACATGAAAGAGGTGAAGACTTCAGGACTAAATGCCAACCCTACGGTTGTATACTACATTCATGTATGGCTTATTATCTCCTAGGGACATATTTCCATCATGATGTATATGACAGTTACATTTACTGGTAAGATGCTTTTGACTCAAACGTCTAACAAAAATGCTAAAGAGGTAGTTTTGCCAATGCAAGGTGAGAGAAAAGCTTTACCTTGCTTTGGTTATTTCCTCAAAAATCAGCAAACATTGCTTTTTTCTATGGTGCTGAGAAACTGGATTTCCACATACAGAAGTATGAAACAATACCTCTACCTTACACCATACACAAGAATCCAGTCAGTGTGTATTAAAGATCTAAATCTATGACTGTACATCATTAAATTATTAGAGAACATTGGGGAAACCCTGAAGACATTGGCACAGGCAAAGAGTTCTTGGAAAAGACCCCAGAGGCACAGGCAGTCACAGCCAAAATTAACAAATGGGATGACATCAAACTGAGAAGTTTCTGTAGGGCAAAAGAATCACTCAGGGAAGTGAAGAGGCAATCGACACAATGGGAGAAATTATTTGCAAATTATGTAACCAATAAAGAATAACCAGAATCGACAAAGATATCAAGAACTCCACCACAACAAAACAAACAATCCAGTTAAGAGATTTGCAAAGGACTTAAACTGACATTTCTCTCTCTCTCTCTCTTTTTTTTTTTTTTTGACAGGCAGAGTGGATAGTGAGAGAGAGAGACAGAGAGAAAGGCCTTCCTTTGCCGTTGGTTCACCCTCCAATGGCTGCCGCGGCCGGCACGCTGCGGCTGGTGCACCGCGCTGATCCGAAGGCAGGAGCCAGGTGCTTCTCCTGGTCTCCCAAGCACTTGGGTCATCTTCCACTGCACTCCCGGGCCACAGCAGAGAGCTGGCCTGGAAGAGGGGCAACCAGGACAGAATGCAGCGCCCAGACCAGGACTAGAACCCGGTGTGCTGGCACCACAAGGCAAAGGATTAGCCTAGTGAGCCAGGGTGCCGGATAAACTGACATTTCTCAAAAGAATAAATCCAAATGGCCAACAGACATGAAAAAATGTTTAGGATCACTAGCTGTCACGGAAATGTAAATCAAAACCACAATGAGGTTTCACCTCACCCCAGTTAGAATGGCTCTCATATAGAAATCAACAAACAAATACTGCCGAGGATGTGGGAAAATAGGTACCCTAATCCACTGCTGGTGAGAATGCAAACTGGTAAAAACCACTATGGACAAAGGTATGGAGATCCCTCAAAAATCTGAATGTAGACCTACCATATGACCTAGCCATCTGATTCCTGGGAATTTTCCCAAGGGAGATGAAATCAGTAAATAAAAGAGTTACCTGTACTTCCATGTTTATTGCAGCTCAATGCACAATAGCTTAGTCATGGAATCAATCTAAATGCCCATCAAGTGAAGCCTAGATAAAGAAATTATGGGATATGTACACTATGGATACTACACAGCAGTTAAAAAATGAAATCCAGTTATTTGCAACAAAATGGATGAATCTGGAAAACACCATACTTAGTGAAATAAGCCAGTCCCAGAGGGATATATACCATATGTTCTCCCTGATCTGTGATAATTACTAGAGCACCTAAAACAAAATATGTAGAGGTGAAACTTGAACTGCTCTTGTCTTAAGTGTTGAGGAACAGTTTCATTTTTCTTTGTGCTTTTGTGTTTTTTATACTACTCATTGAACTCCTTATATGTGTATAAAGTCAATTAAAAATAGATCTCAATAAAAAATAAGAGAGGAAGGAGGAAGCTTGTAACTATAAAGCTGTATAGTTCTGCATACATTCCTACAGACTTACTTCTAAGGGTACAGTTTAAAAACTTGTCATGGGACTCCACATCCTATTAAGCTTGGTGGTAAAAATATCATCTTAATTTTTAAAGTGATCATATTAAGTGTTAAAGTGAACATATAGATAGGATTAAGTGTTAAAGTGATCATATAAATAGGATCAAGCGTCTGGTAATAATAATAGAATTAAAAGGGAGAGAATGTTCCAACATGGGAAGCAGTCTACACAGTAGACTCATATAATGACAATCACATTAAGTAACACTCTGACCTCAGAATCAGATCATAAGCCCTCGTGGTCTGGCTGAAAAGCCCATTGGAGCATGGTAATACATAACCTCTAACAAGTTATTGTATTTTATAGTATTTTTATTGCTTTCTATCTACTTAGAAATAAGAAGCCAAAAAAAAGAGGCAAGCATCCACAGGGCAAACAGTAGATTCACTCAGAATATAATATACTGGTGATAAATGATGCAACTATCAAATTAGCTACACTGGCTTAGAGGAGACACCCATTTTACAAGATCATTTTTGGGTGAGAGAAAGGAAAAGAACAGTTAAGTAGAAGGTACATCACCTCTTCCAGAAACGTCACATCAGCCAAACAGTAATCAAATATCAACACAGAAACTTGAAAACATATCCCCAAGCTTTCAGGAATTCTATTCCAGGACACCACACTCAGAGGAAATCCTGATGTTCAATATGGGGTTTTTTTCTGAAGTTTTTATTGAATTTAGCAGAAGCAATGTCATCAAGAACATCATGGTCATGTCAGAAGCCATGCTAATCCAAGTAGAAACTATGCTTCATCAAAAGCTGAATTTTGGAAAATTTTGGGACATTCGGCTTTTACAGAAACATCGTTTCTACTTACACTCCAACCTGACAATTGCCATGCATCGTAAGTAGAAAAATTCCACTGGTTTTGGGGCTGGCGTTACGGCATAGTAGGTTAAGCCTCCACTTCTGATGCCAGCATCCCATATGGCACCATTTTGTGTCCTTTTATTTTATTTTATTTTATTCCTTTTCTGATCTAGCTCTCTGCTAATGGCTTGGGAAAACAGTGGAGAATGGCTCCTGCAACCACATGGGA
The DNA here is from genome assembly GCA_949820135.1 of Sylvilagus floridanus. Taxonomy (NCBI): domain Eukaryota; kingdom Metazoa; phylum Chordata; class Mammalia; order Lagomorpha; family Leporidae; genus Sylvilagus; species Sylvilagus floridanus. Next base: position 69,426,746 of record OX463224.1, on the reverse strand, counting down.
GAAGCTTCTGGCATTGAATCAGCCCAGCTCCAACCACTGTAGCCATTTGGGAAGTGATCCAGTGGATGGAAGACATCTCTGTCTCTCCCTCTCTCTGTCTGTAACTGTGCCTCTCAAATAAATAAATCTTTTTTTCAACTTTTATGTAATAAATATAAATTCCCAAAGTACAACTTTCAAATTATAGTGGTTTTCCCCCCCATAACCTCCCTCCCACCTGCAGCCATCCCATCTCCCACTCCTTATCCCATCCCTTCATCAAGATTTATTTTCAACAGACGATCAACTTAGTATATACTAAGTAAAGATTACAACAGACTACACCCACACAGACACACAAAGTATAGAGTACTATTTGAGTAGTAGTTTAGTAGTACAGATTCCTTCACATAAGAAAAAACAACAGATTTCCCCAAAGATTCATTTATATCCAAATTAAAAAGAGAAAACTGAAGGAACACAGAAAGGCATTCTAATATTTTCACTTGAAAAGCATATTATTTTCAGATACTCAGGGATTTCAATCATGAAATCAGAGTCAAAAGTGCTTACCTGTGGGAAGTACATTTTGGACTTGTAATGATGGAGCAATGGACCATTGTTTTATAATATGAGCCATTTTAAGTAAACTGCATGATGTCAAATCAACTGCATTTTATGTGATAGCATTAAAAATAAATAAAATGGAATTATTTAATAAATTATATTAGCTGTATGATGAAGGGCACTGTACATGAAGGAAAATCAATTAGGACAGTTACTGCAGTGTAGGATGATGGGAAGTGGAAAAATTATAGGAATTTAGGATGAAAGATCTGTGGTACTCGCTCTGATGGGCACATGAGAGGAAATGAGGATTCTGACCATTGGTTTGGTGCTCAGGACCAGATTATAGGCCTAGCCAGAGTTAGCCAAATAGGCATGGAGTTGAGGGTGGGGAGAGAAATCCACAAAGCAAGGAATCTGTGATCACTGGCACACTTAAGCCTTGGTGACAGTGGTAGCTTAAGTGCATTTGTACAAGTAAATTGAACTAAGCCTACACTCATTCATCCATAAAACAAGATAATGGGAAAACTTGGGTAACCAAACACTTGTAAGAGTTAAATAAGAAAGTGTGTGTAAATCACAGTGCTTTGCAAAACATAAGTTCTGAATGATAGTCAGTTAGTACTACCAGTGACAAAACATACCAAGGGAGCATTAGAAGGGTGAGAAAGGATTTTGTAAAATTAGGATTAGCAAGAGAATAATTCTGAGTCTTCAAGTAGAAGCTCACTGTTTCTACCAGCAGCCATCTTGTCCTGTAGGCTAGTAATGGTAGTCATCCTTTTGAGGCACATAGTAAAAGAAATCAAGCCTTAGCTGGAAGTCATCCAAACTTGTTTTTACTTCAAAGGTTTCTATATAACTAATTTTTTAAATATTTAGTTTCTTTCAATATTAAGTTATATACATATCTTAAATAAGCTATTTAAAATATTCAAGTATTCAAATGGCATTTCACCCTAAATTCCCTAATATATCTAATAGAATGTACTACACTTATCATTATGACAAAAAATGAATACATAGAATAAAGTTGCTACTTTATGTTTGCAATTTAGAATTCTTTAGCCTGAAATACCAAAGTAAACTAATAACTGATATTTAGCTATGAGATAATTTATTATATTTTAGTCTCAATAATCAAATGAAAATCTACAAACAACATAAAAAGAAAAAAAAAAAGATCACCTGAGAATTGACTGGACCCCTGAAGACTAGTTGTGTTTCTGTGAACTGAAATACTCAATATGCACTAGAGAATGTGATAATGATCCCTGGTGCTATAGAATACACATTTGAACTTGTAGAATCTTCAGAGACTTGTCTTCAAGGGAAAACAATGAAACAGCATGGCTGCTATATAATACATGATTTTGAATTAATTACTATTAAGATGAGTGAATTCTTAGTTCAAGAGGTAAGATTTTGGCAGTTCTGAGTTTACTGATTTCTATTTATGATTTGAGAATACATTTTCTAAAGTTGCATCTGTATTCACAAATTGTAGTTGAGAAATAGGGAATATTTAATCAGGCAATTGGCTAGCAAGTGATTTTACCTGAATTAACTTAAGTTTCCATATTAAAATTACTGTCATGGACAGATGCAATTCACTTGACCAAAACTTCTCATTTATCCTCCTGTAAGGGAAACTCATATGGTCTCTAACACTATCAAAACTCAGCACTCAGCTATAAAGATAATCTATTCACAAGATGTGAAATATTTTTTGTTACACAGTGTTAGTATATATCTTTTGGAAATATCCTCTTTATACACTGGTCTGAATTCTTTAATGTCACATTCACCAAACCCTTTGGACAATGACAAGGATATAAAACCATAAAACTTAGGGAATGAATATCAACCAGGCCACTAGCTGGGTAAAACCTGGTACACTTTTTAATATTTGGGGCTCAAACAATATTCAGCTGTCTAAATAAGCTATGCCTTTTTATATTAAAAATGTATTTATTTGGAAGAGTTACAGAGAGAGAGAGGAAGAACAGAGAGAGGTCTTCCATCCACTGATCTATTCCCCCAAAAGGCAGCAACAGCTGGGGAGAGGGGGAGACTGAAACCAGGAACCAGGAGCTTCATCCAGGCCTAGCACATGGGTGCAGGGGCCCAAGCACTGCTTTCCCAGGAACTTTAGTAGGAAACTGGATTAGAAGTGGAACAGCTGGGACTTGAATCAGCACCCATATGGCTTACTGCCATGGCAGACAGTGGCTTAACTTGTTACGCCACAATGCTGGTCCCTGAGTAAACTATGTTGATGATAATATTATTTCATTCTATAATACTCCAATTAGAAAAAGATTGATTTGAATGATTTGGTGTAATTTAATAAACATTTATTCAATTATGCTGTAAATATTAATCATGATTTACAAATGATTATTTTGTTATTTAAAAGTACTTTCAAAATATTTTCATAGGAAATATTAAAAATATTAAATAACTGTACAATAGGTAACTTCATTCTTAACTTTAATTTCCAATTCTTTCCATCTCATCCTTGTCCCTTCAAGAACACTGTATTTCTCCTTTAAAAATTGGTCTTGGGTTGGGCATGTAGCTTAGCATTTAAAATGCTGTATCTTTCACCAGAGTGTCTGGGTTCAATTCCCTGCCTCCAATTTCCTTCTAATGTAGACTCCGGGAGCCAGTGGTAATAGCTCAAGCATTCAGGTTCCTGTCAGCCATGTGGGTGACCTAAATTAAGTTTTTGCTCCTAGCTTCAGCCCAGGCCATTATATGTATTTGAGAATGAGCCAGTGGGTAGGAGCACACACACACACACACACACTCTCTCTCTCTCATTCTCTCTTTCTCTACCCCTCCCAGCCTCTCAATACAAATAACTAACAAAATAAATAAATAATCTTGTTTAACTGATAGGAATTTTGAACTATGGGACTAACCATGCACCTCTTTTATGTATTAGCTGTCACAAAACTCAAAGACCCAGCTGTTATCCCCCAAATTAAAACTGTACAAAACTTCAGTGTAATTAGTATTTAATTTCATTACAGCACAGTTATTAAAGGAAAGGACTGACTGCAATGTCTGCAGTTCATATGGGTTATACTACTTCTTATGCAACTTTAGGTAAGTCGTTTAACTTTTTTTAGTTAACTAACAGTTTGAAATGAAAAATCTTCATCTATAAAATAGGAATGATAAAAGTATTAAACATTATTTCATGGAAATTAAAAAATATCTATATATGTTATTTTGAACTCAGAAATCATTCAATAAATGATTCAAGTCTCCATTACATAAACCCACATTTATATACCTTAAAGCATTGTTAGACTTATGATTCCTTTTTGTTGTTTTCCCAAGTCTAAAGTTTTAAAGCTTTAGATTAAAAGATGCTTGGGTATATTTTATAAATTGAAATGCAGAGGCAGGCATTTGGTACAGTGTTTAAGATGCTGCCTGGGGTACCTGCATCCCACATCACAGTGACTGTGAGTCCTGGCTATTATTCCAATTTCAGCTTTCCATTAATATGCACCCTGGGAGACAGCAGAGGATGGCTCAAAGACCTGGGTTCTTTCCACCCATGTGGGAAATCTGGATTGACTTCTGACTACTGGTTTCAGCCTGGCCCAGCTCCAGCTGTTGTGGGTAACTGGGGAGAGAATCATTGCATGGAAGATGTCTCTCTCCCTGTTAAGTAGAAATACATACATTATTTTATGCAATTTTCTGGGATTTCCTGTAAAAACAATTTTTAAAATACAGGAAGATTCAATACACATTAATATGAGTCTATAAATTCTGGGACTCCAGGATAAAAAAAAATCCTAGTCCAAACTTTACGTAAGTGATTTATTGTTTTTTTTTTTCTATTCTTTTTTTTTTTGTTGTTTTTTTGACAGGTAGAGTGGACAGGGAGAGAGAGAGACAGGGAGAGAGAGAGACAGAGAGAAAGGTCTTCCTTTTGCCGTTGGTTCACCCTCTAATGGCTGCTGCGGATGGCGCACTACGGCCGGCGCACCGCGCTCATCCAATGGCAGGAGCCAGGTACTAGGTGCTTTTTCCTGGTCTCCCATGGGGTGCAGGGCCCAAGCACTTGGGCCATCCTCCTCTGCACTCCGGGCCACAGCAAAGGGCTGGCCTGGAAGAGGGGCAACCGGGACAGAATCCGGCGCCCCGACCGGGACTAGAACCTGGTGTGCCGGCACCGCAAGACGGAGGATTAGCCTGTTGAGCCACGGCGCCGGCCCGTAAGTGATTTATTAGCTTGTAATAACCTCCATGCACATACTAATGGAAATGGACCCTTCACATTAGTGCATTCTTTGATTTACTCTTATTATCACAGGTTGATTTTTTTGTCAGCAGCTACGTTGTCTCATGGATTCCTTGATGGATGGGAACCACACTGCTGTTTCAATGTTCATTTTATTGGGTTTAACAGATGACCTGACCTTAAGAGTCATGCTCTTCCTGCTCTTCCTATGCATCTACCTGGTGACCATATCTGGCAATCTCAGCACAATCGTTCTTATCAGAATCTCTTCTCAGCTCCATCATCCCATGTACCTTTTTCTGAGCCAACTGGCTTTTGCTGACATGGGTATGTCATCTTCTGTTACACCCAACATGCTTGTAAACTTCTTAAGGGAGGAAAACACAATCTCCTACTTTGGATGTGACATCCAGCTTGGATCAGCTGCTTTCTTTGGGACAGCTGAAGCCTGCCTTCTGGCTGTCATGGCGTATGATCGCTTTGTGGCAATTTGTCACCCACTGCTTTATTCAACCAAAATGTCCACACAAGTCTGTGTCCAGTTACTTGTAGTGGCTTATGTAGGTGGTTTTCTTAATGCTTTGACTTTTACATTTACTTTCTTTTCTTTACTCTTCTGTGGACCAAACAGAGTCAACCATTTTTTCTGTGATTTTGCTCCTTTAGTTGAACTCTCCTGTTCCGATGTCAGTGTCCCTGCAGTTGTTCCATCATTTACTGCGGGCTCCATCATTGCCGTCACAGTGTTTGTCATAGCTGTCTCCTACACCTACATCCTCATCACCATCATGAAGATGCGCTCCACTGAGGGGCGCCACAAGGCCTTCTCCACATGTACCTCCCATCTTACAGCAGTCACTCTGTTCTATGGGACTGTTACATTCATTTATGTGATGCCCAAGTCCAGCTACTCAACTGACCAGAACAAGGTAGTGTCTGTGTTCTACACAGTGGTCATCCCCATGTTGAACCCTCTCATCTACAGTCTCAGAAATAATGAGATTAAAGGGGCTCTGAAGAGAGAGCTTGGTAGGAAAGTGTTGTCTTAGTTATTCCTTTATTTTTGAAAATGTTGGTATAATAATACTTCATGATTATAATAATAAAAAGAAGTTGAGTGACTGTACTTGGGTAAGTCTGTTCCTATATACCTGCCAATGTGGAACTTTTCAGTAAATGTACAGTAGAATTTCAGAATTGAATACTAAATTAGAAATACAAGGTAATTACCACTAATGAATTTATAAATAAGAAAATAAACTTTCACATAATAGTGTATTGAAAAATATTTTAAATTAATTTTTAAACGTAGTCATCTTCAGCATGTTCTGGTTATTATACACTTCGAAATCTTTAAGATTATGCCCATTTTCAACAACATCCTATCCTAAGTATGGATGATACTATAGTTAGTTTGAGTATGAATTCGAAGATGAAATGGAAAGTACAATAGAAAGTAAAGTTGCTAGAGATATTTTTCTTCTAGTAAGGTTGTCTGGGCATGACACGTTTTAGATCCTTAATGTTCTTGGCTATAATCTTGGCCTTTCTCTGGCCTTGGATACATGGGGATTCCCAGAAAAGGACAAGATGCCCCTGACTAACCTGTAAATTCCTCTGTCAGATCAAAAGAGGTGACATTCTCTGTATAAATAAGCAGGTCTTACGGATACTTCAGAGAGTAAGTAGAAAAAAAATTTCTAGAGTGATTTCTTCTCGGCCAGACCCACATCTGGCTCAGGAAATTGAGGGATGTAGCCAGTTTCTGTTCTGAGACTTGTACATACATTATGCTGTATAGATATCTTAACATAATTCTATGTGCTGACAACTAGAATATTTATTTTTCCCTATTTCTTTTCTATACTCAACTTGCTCCTCTCCAATAATAGGCACTATCATTGAGTCAATTTATGGATTCACAGGCCAAGAATAATTTATTTTCCTTCTCTACCTACACTCCTAACATGGCATTAGTCTTGTAATTATTGAGCCCAGCAGTTATTTACCACTTGTCTACATCTTTATTGCTACTACATCTACTTTAAGCTGCCCCTCCTACATTAAATGGAATCTGTGTAATGACTTATTTTGTGTGTCAGCTTAACAGGCTATGGTGTCCTGTTGCTTAGTCCAGCAAGTCTGAATTTTGTTCTGATGGTGATTTTGTAGATATGATTAACAAGTATATCAGCAAACACTGACTAAAGCAAATTATCCTACATAATGTCAGTGTGCTTTGTCCAATCAGCTGAAAGGCTTAAAAGACTGACGTCCTCATAAGAGGGAGGATTATGCTTTCAGACTGGTTTTGGACTTCAGACTGCAACATCAACTCTGGCTGGTATCTGTTTCAGGTTACTAGCCCTACCCATTCGGGATGTGAGGTAAATATTGTAACTTTTATGCTACAAATGAGAACAGTGAGAAGCACCCATTCAGATTATGTGGAGAGAAGAGGTGGGCTGTGACTCAGAGGAAAGGTGTCTTACTTAAATCCTCTGTCCATGGGTCTGTGTCTTCTACGATTTTCTACTATGCCCAGCGATTGTCTTGCAATGCATAAATAAAGATTTGCTAAAAAAAAAAAAAAAAAAAAAAAAAAAAAAAAAAAAAAAAATTCCAAATAGTTTGAGTTGCAATAAAAGTAGTCCCTGGATAAGCACATTAAAAAAAAAATCCCTTGAAAAAAGTCCTTTAAATCTCTCTCACACATGCTCTTTCTCTAGATAGACACACAGACATACACACATACACAGAGACACAGACACACACAAACACACAGTGGGATATATGGATATATTTACACATATATAGAGATGTATGTGTACATATATGTGTGTGTGTGTACATATATACCTCCATACATATGGAGAGAGACAGAAAGAATGTTTATCTGAAGAAGTCTAACACACCCTAACCAGTTGTCTTTTTCTAATTCTTATAGTCTTCCATTTCATTCTCCATATACCAATGACTGCCATAAATCTATAAAGATTTTTGTTGTTTTTAAATCTTCTGAAGATTTTAGAAAAAAAGCAACAATTATTGACATGGCTTAAAACTTTCTGAATATGGCCATTTTATTAACAGCTCTCATCAATTTTTTTCTCCAAAGCACACAAACCAGGAGCCAATCAATTGATCTTCTTGGAAATGTTTAAACAAGCCTATGTTTGCTGCTGACTCAAGACCCTCTCATTATGCAGTATTTCTATTGGAAATATTTTTCCCTGCACCATAGTAATACCTCTTATGCTACAGGTACCAAGGCAATTTTTTTTCATCCTCTAAGAAGCCTTCTTAAGGCTCCAGACCAACTCAGGTACATCATTATGCCTTCATAGAGTCATTGTATATTCTTCAAACCTTCTGTGCACTGGCAGTCACATATTCAGTGAAGCCTCCAATGCTGGAAGGTTCATAGAGATAGCTACAATAGCTTCCTCTTCTTCAAGTTTCTACTTTCCACACAGTTCTTACAACACGGTGAGTGGAAATGTTCATTTGAAATGAACGAAAAAGCAAACTCATGGATAGCTGAGTAGAGCTTTGGCTCTTGGTTGAATCACTGTTTCTACTGATTTTGAATCCTGACTGCTGATTAGGTGAACACTTCTTCATGATTCCAGTTACTGAATATTTGGGCCAGATTCTGCTACAGATGAGATCAACTTTATCAAAAACTCATATTTACCACATCTATACCACAGTTTCAAAAACATTTTTTAAAATTTTATTTAAGTGATATGTCTCATGTATTTCTTATATACCGATTTAGTAACACAGTGATACTTTCTACCCTACCCTTCCTCCTGCCCATACCCCAATGCTTATTCCTCCTCTCTATCCCATCCCCATTATTAATTTTTACAAAGATCTATTTTCAGTTTACTCAATGATTGTAAAGTTAACCTTACTCTAAGTAAAAGGGTTCAACAAATAGTATGAAGAAAAAAAAGCAAACATTGTTACTCAAGGGAAGAGACAAGGGCTGTAAACCATCATAGAATCTCAAAATGTCCATTTCACTCCAATACATTACATTTTAGGTACTCTATCAGTTACCTCAGATCAGGGAAATATATGCTATCTGCCTTTTTGGGACTGGCTTTTTTTTTTTTTTTTTGACAGGCAGAGTTAGACAGTGAGAGAGACAGAGAGACAGAGAGAAAAGTCTTCCTTCCATTGGTTCACCCCTCAAATGGCTGCCTTGGATGGCACACTGCGCCAATCCAAACCCAGGAGCCAGGTGCTTCCTCCTGGTCTCCCATGCGGGTGCAGGGCCCAAGCACTTGGGCCATCCTCCACTGCCTTCCCGGGCCACAGCAGAGAGCTGGACTGGAAGAAGAGCAACCAGGACTAGAACCCACGCCCATATGGGATGCCAGCACCGCAGGCGGAGGATTAACAAAGTGAGCCATGGCACCAGCCTCATACCATAAAATTTTTAATATTTTAGAAGATTTATTCATTTATATGAAAGGAAAAGGAGAGAGAGAATAAGTTTTTATAACCCAGATTAACAACTAGTATTCCTGCTTATTTAAAGACTTGTTTATTTATTTGAAATTGAGAGTTACAGAGAGAGAGGGAGAGGGAGAGACAGTGAGAAATCTTCCATCTGCTGGTTCACTCTCTGAATGGCCAAACTGGCCAAGTACAGGCCAGGCTGAAGCCAGCAGCCAAGAGCTTCATCCAGGTCTCCCACCTGTGTGGCAGGGACCCAAAGACTTGGGCCATCCCCCATTGCTTTTTTCACTCTACTATCAGGCAGCTGGATTGGAAGTGGAGTAGCTAGCACATGAACCAGCACCCATAGGGGATGTCAGCTTTATTCGCTACACCAAAATGCTGGTCCCTGTACCTACCTAGTTTACTTAAACGTTTGTGATTACACTCTATTGAATAACTTCTTTCATCCCTGAAATTTGTAGAATTGTAGATTGAAGTCAAAAGTAATAGTAATAGAGCAATAAGTGTATTTTGAACAGCAATTGCCAATACCAGATTGCTGCCTCCATTCCAGATACTGTTCACAGTAATTTACAAGAATTAATTAATTCAATGCATTCTTAAAATAATCCTATTACGCTTTGTCCCCAGTCTTTACTTTACAGAGGATGTAACTAAGGCACATGACATTTACACAAAAGATCAAGGTCAAAATATCTTGTTAACACTGTGACTTCAAGTCACGTACTCTGTGCTGAGGTGGAATGAGGAACTATTTAAGAAAACTTCAAAACCAAGGGACTCTGTCGCTGATGTATTTCTTTCTAGTAAACCATTTCTGTTCAAAGTATAGATATGACTACATGTGTACATAGTAGGAATATTTACATTAATTATTTCAAATAAAATCAATACACAGCTGGATAAGTTTTTAAATGTTTGAAAGCATATATTTCTAGTCCCATAGATGAAGAGGTAGAACCATTCCTCCTAAGATCTCCCTCTGATTACCAAAAAGAAACCATGGATCCATACAATAAACAATGGGAGGAAGACGTAGAGTGACGAAAAGGTTGACTGCTTAGGGACTTCAGGACTTGAGGAACAACAGAGCTAGCAGTGAGTCTCTTGGGCTTTTTGATCATTTTCATATACCCTAGAGAGAGACTGCAGAGCTCCATCTGTCCGATTTTAAAAAAAGAAAAATAACTCCAAACAAATTCCGACACTCCTAGCCAAAAAACATTGAGAAAAGAATGGCGTTAACAGAACTGGAAACTTTTTGGCAATACCCATTCTACTCCAGACAAATGACAATAGAAAAACAGTACCCTATTTTTTTGGGTATTCTTTTTTTTTATTTAATAAATGTGAATTTACAAAGTGCAACTTTATATTATTGTGGCTTCCCCCTCCCAACCCCCCTCCCTCCCGTGGCCCTCCCCTCTCCACCTCCCTCTCCCATCCCGCCCTTCACCAAGTTTCATTTTCAATTACCTTCATATACAGAAGATCAACTTAGTATATACTAAGCAAGGATTTCAACAGGTTGCACTCACACAACTGCACAAGGTATAGGGTATTGTTTGACTAGTAGTATTGTCTTTAAGTTTCATAGTAAAACACATTAAGGACAGAGATCCTACATGGGGAGCATGTACCCAGTGACTCCCATTATTGATTTAACAATTGGCACTCTTATTTATGACATTAGCAATCACCCGAGGCTCTTGCCATGAGCTGTCTAGGCTATGGAAGCCAAAAACAGCACCCTTTTATTACCCCCACATTTCAGTGGAGCCAGGCAGGGAGCTGATCATCATCATCCCACTAATTCTTCACATTCTCCTGCCTAACTAGTGTCAGTCGGGTACACAAAGGAAGTGAGTCTCCATGTTTATCTGGCAGCAACAAGACTTTATGAGATGCTGCCAGATGGGACTAGCTAGTTTGCTAACCCTCCCCTTTATGACTGGGGTCCAGAAGACAGCTGAGCTTCTACCCTTATCTGCAACAAGAAAACAGTGCAAACCAGTTCTTTATTCTCCCTTTCCTGGTGGTGGTCCATAGTCCAACAGTAAGTAGCATTTAGCCAGAGGCAAGGAAACATACAAGTAAGTGCCAAATTTTCACCAGCATAGAGTCAACAGGACAGAGTGGGTTATGAATTTCTATTTCAACCATCTGGAAAGTGGTAGTATGTCACCACCCCTTTGGCAGACTCATGTCAGAACACTCAGTAGAAACAGAACACACCACTCACCTGTTGCAGGTATACCTTAGCAGGAAGACTAGCTACCTATAGGAGATGACATGATCCATAGATTCATAATATGGTATCCAAAATGTACATGACAATAAAAAAATCACCTGTCATTCCAAAACCCAGAAAGGTAACAACTTAAATGAGAAAAGACAACAGATGCCAACAACAGATGTTGAAAATATGTGATAAGAATTTTAAGACAACCATCAAAAAATGCTTCCATAAGCAATCACCAATTTACTTGCAAAAAATGAAGAAAATTAAAATTCCATCAAATAGAATTACAGAAAGTAACAAAGTAGAAATTATAAAACTTGGATGCAAAAATCAAAACTGAACAAACTAGTCAAATGGGTTTAATAGTGGAGAACTGATATAGGAAATAATGATAATACGGTGACCCATGGGACTTGAATGAAGATTAACAGAATTTACTTGATTTGAACAGCAAATAAAACAGATTAAAAACAAAGCTACATATAACTAAGGGACAATAAAAATACAGCTAACAATCATAGTTTGTTTTCCAGGAGAGTACAATGAAAGGGAAGCTAAATAACCATTCAAAGAAATAATGACTGAAATGACGCCAAACTGGTGAAAAATACAGACGTAGCAAGTTGATCCAACCTCACATAGGATGAACCCTGGGAAATCCACAGGGAAAATCCTAATTAAAGTGTGAAAATGAACACCAAAAAACCTTGAAATCAGAAAGAAGGGGAAAATAATTTGAATGACAATGAGTATCTCACCTGACAACATGAAACCAAAAGGAAACAATTCTTTTATCTGACTTGTGTTACATTTTAAAAGTTATATATGTTTAAAGTAAAAAACATGATGTTTTGATGATGTACATGTACATAGTGACATGTTTACTGTAATCAAGCAAAATAACAGATTCCTTTCCTTATATAGACTATTTTTTGGTATGGTAGTAGCAGCTAAAATCTATTCTTTTGGGAAAGTACCAGCATATAATATTATTAACTAGAGTCCCTTGGCTGTACTTTGATTGCTAGACATTTATTCTAAATAAATGTAATTTTTTTCTCTTTGTTCTACATCTTCCATTCTCCCACTTCCAACCCACCCTGGTCACTATTAGTCAGTTTTCTGTTTATACATATTTGATTTTATTAAAAATTACAAATATAAATAAATCATACAGCATTTTTCCTTGTATATCTTACTTATCTCAGGATTATATCTAAGTTGTTACAAATGGCAGGATCCACCCTGCCATACACACTCTTTTAGGCTTAATAATATTATATTGTGCATATATATATATATATATATATAATCATTCTTTATCCATTTATCCAGAAAGGGACATTTGGGTTGTTTCCATAGCCTGGATATTATGAATAATGCTGAAATTCACATGCTGGTTCAGATTATCTCAATGAGGTACTGATTTCATTTTCATTGAGTATATATACAGAAGAAGGAATGCTTGCTCATATTGTAGTTAATTTTTGGAGGAATATACAAAGAAATGGCTGCCACCAATTATATTTCCAACAACGGTGTACAAGAGTTCACTTTTTTGTTCATATGTTCACCAAACATTTGCTATTTTTGTCTGTGATAATATCTATCCTCCAAGGTATGACACGCAATGCCTTTGTGCTATTGATACTCATTTTACAAATGATTAGTTATACCAATTAGCACCTTTCCATATCCTGTTGGCAATGTGCTCATCTTCATTGCCAACAATGAATATTCCAGTCTATTGACCTTCTTTTAATTAGGTTTTTAATTTTATTGCTACTGAGTTGTAAGTTTCTTGCAAATTTTGGATAATAATACCATTAGGATACCAGTACAAAATGTTTTGTCCCCAATTTATAGGTTGAAGGAACATTTTTATCCTTTCTGTTGTTGTAGAGATCATTTTATTTTGATGTAGTCTCGCTTGTTTATTTATTTATTTTTTGTGATTTTTCTAAGCCTTTGGTGTTAAATCAAAAAATAATCATTCCTAAGACTAATGTCAGAACATTTTCTCCAGTTTTCTTTTAGGAAATATATGGTTTCAGAACTTGAGTTTGGATCTTTAATACATTTTCAGTTGATTCTTGTGTACAGTGTAAAATAATAGTCCAATTTTGTTCTTTTGTATATTGATATTTAGAATTATCAACATTTGTTGAAGGGATTATCCATCCACAATGTGCTTTCTTGGTTGATTAGCTGATTGTATATGCCACATATACTAAGCTGTAAATTATGTTTCATTGGTCTTCATGTCAGTTTTTATGAAGTACCACATTATTTTGAAAAGTACAACTTAGTAATATCATGGGATATCAGGAAGAGTAAAGCCTCTCACTTTATCCTTCTTACTTCAAATTTTTTATGTTTTAGGTCTTTCATTGTCTCATAATTATCATAGGGCTATTTTTTATGTCTAAAAAATGCCATTTGGATTTTTACAGAGACTGCATTGAATCCGTATGTGAGACCTGAGCCTGGATCAAGGTGTAACTATTTTAATTAGGCCTCCATCTTGTAACTTGGGCCTGACCAGGCCCTGAACTCTGAGCCAGAAGCTCCTAAAAGTAAATACATGAACTCCCCTTGTGATAAACTCTCCTAGCAACAGCCAATTAACACATAACAGAGAAATACCTAGAGTTTCTGGTGTCTTCTCAAGGCAGATAAGGTGATTGATAGCTACCTGAGACCCCAGCAGCTCGGACCCTATGCTTCGGCCAATCAATTCAAAAGGCATCAACCCCAAAGCCATCCAACCACCTTTAGTAGGTCCATTCCCGCCACTAGATGCAGTAATCAATTCTAGGAGATGTCCTTTGAATTTCCCGCGGGATGAGATGATTTGCTAAATGGTACCAAGATGTATAAAATGTCTCTAAAAACCCTATAAAAACCCTGTTAACTGAAGTGTCTGGGCTCTCAATTCAGACCTGCTGTGTCAGTGTTGATTGAGAGACCAGGCCCGGACCTGCAATAAAAAGCACTCTCATGTGCTTTACAGTGGTATCGGCTCCTTGGTGGTCTTTGGGGATGACTGAACTGGGCATAACATGTACAGGCACTGTAGAGCATAAATATTTGAACAATATTTATTCTTTCAATCCAGTAACACAGACATCTTTGTGGGGAACTGCAGGCCGGCCACCTGTGGGAACCTCCTCATTGCACTGCCTCATCCTGCAGAGCAGAACAAAGTCAAGGAAGTGCTGACCACAAGACTTGCAAACAACCTGATGGAACAAGATACACCTTCGACCTGAGGCTATGCGTGCCCTTTGATCTGATTGGACTGCTGGCTATGGACTGCTTGCCCTAGGGGACCAGGGATAGGGGCGGGAAGGCGGGGCTTCTTCTCTCTCTCTCTCTCTCTCTCTCTCTCTCTCTCTCTCTCTCAGCTGCTTCTTTTCTCCTTCTTCTTCTTTTTCTCCTTTCCTTCTGCTGTCACTAAAAATAAAGTTCCTTGAGAACCCATCAATAGCGGTCGTGTCGTGACTCTGTTGGACCCTTGCTGGTGAGGGTTCGACACACCTTTCTACTTATTTATGTCTTCTTCAATTCCTTCCTTCCTTCCTTCCTTCCTTCCTTCCTTCCTTCCTTCCTTCCTTCCTTTCCCCTTCCCCTTCCCCTTCCCTTCCCCTTCCCCTTCCCCTTCCCCTTCCCCTTCCCTTCCCTTCCCTTCTCTTTTCTTTTCTTTTACTTTTTTTTGACAGGCATAGTGGACAGTGAGAGAGAGAGACAGAGAGAAAGGTCTTCCTTTGCCGTTGGTTCACACTCCAATGGCCGCCACCGCCCGCATACTGTGGGTGGCGCACCACGCTGATCCGAAGCCAGGAGCCAGGTGCTTCTCCTGGTCTCCCATGGGGTGTAGGGCCCAAGCACGTGGGCCATCCTCCACTGCACTCCCTGGCCACAGCAGAGAGCTGGCCTGGAAGAGGGGCAACTCAGACAGAATCCGGCACCCCGACTGGGACTAGAACCCAGTGTGCTGGCGCCGCAAGGCGGAAGATTAGCCTATGGAACTGCGGCACCAGCCCTTCAATTTCTTTCATTACTATTTTATGGTTTTTAGTGTACAGTTCTTTTGCATCCTTGGTTAAACTTACACCAAACAACTTTATTAGTTTTGGTGCAAAAACGCAAGAAATCAGTAAATGATTTCATTTTTAATCATTCCTTGGAAAAAGGACAGTTTTGTCAATAAATGGTGCTGGGAAAATTGGATTTCCACATGCAGAGGTTTGTAACAACACCCCTACCTTATGCCTTATACAAAAAAATCAACTTGCAATGGATCAAGGATATAAACCTAAGACCTGAAGCCATTAAACTACTAGGAGAAAACATAGAGAAAATGTATCAAGATATTGACCTAGGTAAAGGCTTCTTGGATAAGACTCCAGAAACGTAGGCAATAAAAGTAAAAATGGACAAATGGGAGAACATCAAGCATACAAACTTTTGTACATCAAAGGAAATGATCAACACAGTGAAGAGGAAACCAACAGAATCAGAGAAAATGCTTGCAAATTGCATATAAGGAGCTCAAGAAACTCAACAACAACAAAGTCTATCATGTCCATTTGGTCTATAGTACAGATTAGCTCTAATGTTTCTTAGCAGATTTTTGGTCTGGTTGATCTATCCATTGATGAAAGTTGGGTCTTGAGGTCCACCACTATTACTGTAATGGAGTTTATGTTTCCCTTTAGACCCACTAAAATTTATTTTATAAAACTGGGTGCCAGGGGGTGGCGCTGTGGCACAGCGACTTAATGCCCAGCCAGAAGCGCCGGCATCCCATAAAGGGGCTGGTTCGAGACCTGGCTGCTACACTTTCAATCCATCCAATCCAGCTCTCTGCTATGGCAGAGAAAAAGCAGTACAAGATGATCCAAGTGCTTTGGACCCTGTACCCACATGGGAGACCTGGAAGAAGCTCCTGGCTCTTGGCTTCAGATCAGCTCAGCTCTGGCCAATGCGGCCAAATGAGGAGTGAACCATCAGATGGAAGACCTCTCTTCTCTCTCTCTTCTCTCTTCTCTCTCTCTCTCTCTCTCTCTCTCCCCCCCCCCCTTCCCTCTCTCCCTCCCTCCCTCCCTTCTTCTCTTCTCTCTGTGTAACTCTGACTTGCAAATAAAACAAACAAAAAACACCTGGGTGCCAGGGCTGCCACTGTGGCACAGTGGGTTAAAGCCCCAGCCTGCAATGTCAGCATCCGATATAGGTGCCAATTTGAGTTCCAGCTGCTCTACTTCTGATCCAGCTCTCTGCTATGGCCTGGGAAAACAGTAATAGATGGTCCAAGTGCTTGGACCCCTCCACCCGCATGGGAGACCTGGAAGAATCTACTGGCTCCTGGCTTCAGATCAGCTCAGCTCTGACTGTTGCGGTCATTTGGGGAGTGAACCAACAGAATGGAAGACCTTTCTCTCTCTCTGGCTCTACTTCTCTCTGTAACTCTGTCTTTCAAATACATAAAATAATTCTTTAAAAAAAAAAAAACTGGATGCCCCAGCACTGGATGCAAGAGTTACAGAGGGAGAGCAAGGGGAAGAGGAAAAGTGAGACAGAAAAACATCTTTCCCATCTGCTGGTTCACTCTCCAAGTGCCACAACATCCAGAGTTGAGCTAGGCTGAAGTCAAGAACTTCATTCGCATCTCCCACATGGGTGTCAGGGACTCAAGCATTTGGACCATGCTCTCTGCTTTTCCAAGGCCATTATAAAGGATTTGAGTAAGAAGTGAGCAGCTGGGACATGAACTGGAGCCCACATGGAATGCCAGCCTTTCAGGCAGAGGCTTTACCTGCTATGCCTTAAGACTATATCTCTCCATTCTTTCCTGGCCTGTAGGTTTTCTGTTGAGAAATCTGTTGTCAATCTGATGGGAGTTCCTTTAAAAGTGACCTAGTGCTTCTCTCTTGAAAATTTTAGGATATTCTCTATGTTTTATTTTAGAAACTTTGACTATAATACTACAATGTAGTGGGGATCTTTTCTTGTCATGCTTATTTGGAATTCCATGCACTTCTTGCATTTGGATATCCATATCATTCTCCAAATTTCCTGCTATTATTTTATTTAATAGGTTTTCCAAACCCCTCTGTTTTTCCGGTCCTTCAGCGAAACCTAAGACTCCTAAATTCAGTCATTTGATAATATTCCATAGATCTTAAACACTGTTTTCATTCTTCCCAATTTTTCTTTTTTTGCCTGACATATTTCAAAAGACCTGTGTTTTAGATCTGATATTCTTCTGCCTCTTCTAGTCTGTTTTTAAGGCTTTCCACTTTTTAAATTTGACTTATTGAGTATGCAATTTATTTTTTAAGATTTTATTTATTTATTTAAAAGTCAGAGTTACAGAAAGGGAGGGAGAGACACAGAGAGGTATATCTTCCATCTGCTAGCTCCCTCCCTAGATGACCACAATGGCCAGGTCTGGGCTAGGCCAGAGCCAGGAGTCCAGAGCTTCATCCAGTCCTCCCAGGTGTGTGCAGGGGATACAATTCCTTTTACCAGGCCATTAGCAGGAATTTGGATTGGAAGTAGAGCAGCTGATACATGAACTGATGCCCATATGGGAAGCTGGAATCGCAGGCAGCAGCTTTGCCTGCTAAGCCACAACACTGGCCCTGAGTACTCCATTTCTAATATTTCTCTCCGATTCCTTTTTGTATCTCTATCTCTGCTGAATTTCTCATCCATGTCATGTATTGATTTTGTAATTATCTTTAACTATTTCTCTGTATTGTTGAGTAACCATACAATCAATTTTAAAAGTTCTTTTTCAGACATTTCATTAATCACAGTTTCATCAATATTAATGAATTACTGTGTTCCTTTGGGAGTCATACAGTCATATTGCCTTTGTTGTTCATGTTTCTTGTGTTTCTACATTGATTTTCACAAATGTAGGGGCTTCCTTGTTTCTGTTACTTCTACAGGATGGTTTTTGTTCATTTAAAGCTTTATTTACGGGAGCTGGCTCTGTGGCCTAGTGGGTAAGGCCACCACCTGCATTGCCGGCATCCCATGTGGGCACCGGTTCGAGTCCCGGCTACTCCACTTTCAGTCCAGCTCTCTGCTATGGCCTGGGAAAGCAGTGGAGGATGGCCAAGTGCTTGGGCCCCTGCCCCCACGTGGGAGACTTGGAAGAAGCTCCTGGCTTTGATTCAATGCAGCTCCGACCAATGCGGCCATCTGGAGAGTGAACTGGCGGATGGAGGACCTCTTTCTCTCTCTGCCTCTTCTCTCTCTGTGTAACTCTTTCAAGTAAACAAATAAATCTTTTTAAAAAAAGCTTCATTTATGGAGATGTGCTTAGGTATATTTGTCTCATAAAGTGTTGTAGCATTAACTCCAGTTAGATTTTTATAGTACAGTCTACCTATGCTTTTATTTGTTATGGTTTATGGTAGCCATAAGGATCTGGCTGTCCTCTGGTTTGGTGTAGTCAGTTTCTGTTACACAAATCTCCAGTCATCTCTCAAGAGAGGGAGTGGTGTCATGAGCATCTTTGTGGAAGCAGATTTTGCTGTTGTTGACAGTGTGCCTGGCACACAGATTTCCAGCCAGTATCCAAGTCAGACACTGGAATTATGAGGTCAGTGCTGGCTCTAGGAACTCAGTGGATCAGTGGACTTAGAGACTCCTAGCACTGCCCAGATTCAGAGCTCCAGGAACTTCACTAATGCTGAGTGGAGGAGGTAGGACCTACAGATGCTGCTAGCTGAGGCAGTGATTAGATATGTAGGAGTGACTTTGGCTCTATACCAGCAGGACAAACTGTCTCCTTGTGCTACTTACTGGTTTGGGTTGGGTGCAGCTAACCCAGACCCAAGCATCAAATGAGGAACAGTACCCAAAGTCTAGCAGGTGCCGTGGTATGGGCTGGAGCCCAGAGCCAGGAGGCCCATGTTGGGCCTGGGCCAAGCACAGATTCTCTGGACCAGAAATCCCAGCAAACCATAATACTGTACTGTGTTAGGCTCAGTGCAAAGAGCCCTGTTGCTAGGCCTGGTAAGTGAAGTGTTGCTGGGCTTGGGGAGTGGGGAAAAGGGGTACTTATGGCTTATACCTGAGCACCAGGGGTATGTGCTGGTGGAGTGAAGTAGCTTAGGCCACCATTCATGGGTGGGGCAAGAGTCCAGAGTGATACCCAAGACGGTGTGGTAGGACACCTCCAGGGTGATAGCCAGGATGGTGTGGTAGGACACCTCCAGCTACAGTTAGCTGGGGGAGGCAATTTTGGAGCTGACTGGTATGTTTGGTGACTGAGATTTTCACTGTTCCAAGGTGAACTAGCTGATTCATGGCTCAGAGTGAGCTCCCAGTGCCAGTCCACTTCACCCACCGAGATGTGTGCACCATCCAGAGTACAAACGCACTCCATAATGTGCCCTTCAACTCCACTGTGAGATATGTCCCTAGTATGCAGAGAGCTTTCAGCCTCTGTGGTGAGACAGGGTGGGTGCACAGGAACCCAGCCACAATCTTGAATGTTTCAAGTGGTTTGGAGAGAGGAAGCAGTAGGAAGACCTTGGGAGCTCTCAAATTTGAGAGCTTGGTCTCTTTATTTACAGAGGCCTAAGGGCTGTCCATCCCAGCTGCTTTGCCCCCATGTCTTCCACAGCACAGGGTGCTGTGTGGGCCTGGAATCTGGGGCTGCTACTGCCCTGTTGGGCTAACTGGACTTTTGGGGCTCATTCTGCCCTGCTAGAATGCAGAAATGTTTCTGGCCTCTGGAAAAGACAAGCAAGAACTTCTTGCAAGACTCCCCTCTTAAGATGGCACCTCCCCACCTCAATCCCTGCTGAGGAGTAGGGGAGGGAACCATGTGGGTTCCTTTTCTGAAGTCTGGGAACCCTGATTTTTCCAGGGAACATGCCTCACTTCTGGGCCTTGGCAGGAGGATTCCTCTCTAGGGAGGACTGCATGGCTGAGAGGTCTACTCAGATGGGTTTTGCCTACACTCTCCTGCTCACCCTCTCCCCTGCAACAGGGAAACCCCTGGCTGACCATGGGGACTGGGCCTCAGACTCTGGATTGGCTTTGTTCCTGTTCTGCTCTCTCCAAGCTGCCATAGGTGTTACGGATGTCTCACTGTGTTCCTACTTCTTGCCTACCGCCTCTGTTGCTGTTCTTCAAGCGCTCACCTGTAGTCATGGATACTCTGGAGTTGATGGTCACATGAGTTTCTGTTAGTACATATATACTAATAACTCTTATTATTCTCATGAGAACTGTCCACTTTGTCATTATAATAATTTTCTTTGTCACTTGAGACAGTTTTGATATAATGGCTAATTTTAAAAATGTAAGTTCAGGTAGACCTGTTCTCTGATTTTCACCCACAAGGGATATCTTTTCCCATACCTTAACTTGCAGTCTTTATTTTTGTTTGTTGAAATGGATTGTATGGGGTTGGAGCTGTGGCACAGCGGGTTAAAGCCCTGGCCTGAAGCACAGGCATCCCATATGGGTGCTGGTTCTAGTCCCGGCTGATCCTCTTCTGATCCGGCTCTCTGCTATGGCCTGGGAAAGCAGTAGAAGATGGCCCAAATGCTTGGGCCCCTGCACCCGTATTGGAAACCCAGATGAAGCTCCTGGCTCCTGACTTCGGATTGGCTCAGCTCCGTCCGTTGCGGCCATTTGGGGAGTGAACCAGCAGATGGAAGACCTCTCTCTCTGTCTCTACCTCTCTCTGTAACTCTGTCTTTCAAATAAATAAAATAATGGATTGTATGCCGCAAATAGTGGCCTTGCTTTTTAATACATTCGGTCACTCTATGTGTTATTGAAAAATTGAAACCATTTATATTTAATGTGACCATTTTAAAAATTATTCATCTACTTATTTGAAAAGCAGAGAGACATATATAGAGAGATCTCCCATCTTCTGGTGTACTCCTCAAATGCTTGCAATGGTTAGGACTGGGTCAGCTAAAAGTCAGGAGCCAGTAACTCAATCTGGGTCTTTCTGAGCTAGAAGACAAATTTTTGGAAATATCTCAAAAAAAGGGGGAGGGTGAATTATAAAACTCAAAAACAGTTTTTAGTTTCTATGTGGTACTAGCAAATGACCAAAAATATATGGCTTAAGAGTTCCTAAATGAATGGAAAAACCAAATGGCTTAGAAAACATATTCAGTGAAATAATACCAGAAATTTGCCCAATTTGGAAAAAGATATGCACATACTAGTTAAGGAATCACATAGAACCCCAAATAGACATGATAATAAAAGGTCTCCACCATGACACATTATAGTCAAACTTTCAAAAGTAAGGCACAGGGTTGGCACTGTGGTACAGCAGGATAAGCCATGGATTTCAGCACCAGCATTCCATATGGGCGTTGATTCGAGTTCTGGCTGCTCCATTTCTAATCCAGCTCCCTGCTAATAAACCTGGAAAAGCAGCAGAAGATGGCCTAACATCCTGGACTTCTGTACCTACATGGGAGACAAGAAGCTCCTGGCTCCTGGCTTCGGCCAGGCTTAGCTCTGGTAGTTGCAGTTATCTGGGGAGTGATGGAACATCTCTCTCTCTCTCTCTGTGTGTGTCTCTGTGTCTGTCTACATCTCTCTGTGACACTATCTTTCAAATAAATAAATATTTTTAAAAATAAAGCATAAAGAAAAGAATCCTAAAAAATCCAAGAGAGAATTGCGAGATTACTTCTAAAGGATTTCCAATTAGATTAACAGCTGATTTCTCATCAGAACCCTTATAGGCTAAAATAGAATGGATATAGCCCAAGTTCTAGAGACAAAAGCTGTCAAACCTGAATACTGTACCACACCCAGAGAGGCTCTCATTTATAAACGAAGGTGAAACAAAGACCTTCCAAAACAAACAAAAATTGAAAGAATTTGTCACCACCAGGCCAGCCTTACAAATGGTACTTAAAGATCTGCTACGCACAGAAACAGAGAAAGAAAACTAGTGTCATGAATGTGAAAGCAGAAAACCTCCTAGTAAAAGTACAAAGGAGATCCAAAACAAAAAGTAGAAATATTAACAGAGATGATAGAACCAAGTCATTACTTTTCAATAGTAACCTTGAATGTAAGTAGACTTAAATTCTCCAATTAAAAGATATAGACTACATAAAGAGAATCCCAACTTAGGCTTATCAGATGGTAAACCTTATCTTTTTCTGTAATCAAACAATACATGCCTCCTAAATTGTCTTCTAAAATGTGTACTGTCAATTAGCCAATTTAATTGTATCTAGAGAAGAATTTTAGAGCTATAATTTTAAAACTGAAAAAGATTTCATCACTGCAATTACAAAATTGATGTATACCAATCACCAGGGAAATGTAAACTTTAGTTACATTTTGTTACTACTACACCTTAACTAGAAAGGTTAAAATAAACACAATAGGAAAGATCAAGTATTGGCAGCAACGTAGAACGACTGGAACACACTTGGCAGTGGGAAAGTAAATTTGTATAACCACTTTAGAAAATCATTTGGCAGTATGTATTCAAGCTGAATGTTCACGTACTTTATGACACAGCAATTCCACCCAATGTATATAACCAATAAATATAACACAGAGGCTCACAAACCATATTCTATATACTGATAGCAGCACTATATATCATAGCCTCACATTGAGAACTATGTAAATCTATGTCAACAGTAAAATGTACAAATAAATTTTGGTGTGTTCACACAATGGACAGCAATGAAAAAGAGCAAGCTACAGCTACACAAAATAGATTGGATGTATCTTAACACAATGGACCAAGTGGGATTTATCCCAGGGATGTAGGGATGGTTGAACATATGCAAATCAATAAATGTGATATACCACTTTAACATTTTGAAAAATAAAACCAAATGATTATCTCAATTGATACAGAGAAAGCATTTCATAAAATATAACATCCTTTGATGATAAAAACCTTAAGCAAATTAGATTTAGAAGGAATATACCTCAACATAATCAAGACAATATATGACAAACACACAGCTATCACCATATTGAATGAGGAAAAGCTGGGAGCATTTACACTAAGATCTGGAACCAGAGAAAGTTGCCCACTCTTACCATTACCATTCAATATAGTTTTGTAAGCTTTAGCCAGAACCATTACTTATGAAAAAGAAACCAAAAGGGTATAAATTGGAAAGGCATAAGTCAAATTATCCCTTTTTGCAGATGACATGATCCTAATATAGGGCAATCAAAAGACTCTACTCAGAGACTACTGAAATTCATAAGAAAGTTTGGCAAAGTTGCAGGATATAAAATTAGCACAAAAAATCAATAGTATTTGTATACACAAACAATGCCATGGCTGAGAGAAATTTGTAAGACCAGCCCTGCTCACAATAGCCATAAAAACTTTTAAATACCTTTGAATAAATTTATCAAGAAAGATCAGGACAATGAAAACTATAAAACATTAAGGAAACTACAGAAGAAGAAATAAATATTGAAAAATCTTCCATGTTTGGGGATTTGAAGAAGTAATATCATCACAATGTCCATACTATTCAAAGCAATTTACAGATTCAATGTAATCCTAGTCAAAATATCAAGGACATTCTTATCAGATCTAGAAAAAAAAATCCTAAAATTCATATGGTAACTCAAGAGAGCCCCAAAGAGCTAAAGCGATCTTAATCTATAAAAAAGCCACAGACAGCATAATATCAGACTTCAAGACTTATTATAGGGCTATTATAATCAAAACATCCTGTACTGGCATAAAAGTAGACATACAGACCAATGGAACAGAATAGAAATCCAAGAAATTAATCCACACTTGTACAACCAACTAATCTTCAACAAACAAGCTAAAATCAATGCCTGGAAAAAGGACAGTCTCTTCCACAAACTGTGTTGGGAAAATTGGATTTTCAATTGCAGAAGTATGCTGTGGACTGCCTGGGCTCCATATCAGCAATCTCTTGAGAGAGAGACAGTAATGTAACTATCATTGCATTTAAGATAGTTCTTCACACAAAATAAGACTAATGGACAACATAAACATCCATCATATATGTTCCTGAAACTACAGTTCTGCAATTTCTGAATTCACATTAGATTTCTTTCAAAATGGTGGATGTGTTCCTGCCATCAGTTTTTTCATGGCCTCTTTCACCTCCTTGTTCCTCAGACTGTAGATGAGGGGGTTCAGCAAAGGGATCACCACTGTGTAGAACACAGATACCACTTTAACATGATCAGGTGAGTGGCTTGACTTTGGTATCACATAAACAAATGTGACTGTCCCATAGAACAGAGTGACTGCAGTGAGGTGGGAGGTGCAGGTGGAGAAGGCCTTGTGCCTTCCCGCGGTAGAGCGCATCCTCAGGATCGAGTGGAGGATGTATAAATATGAAACAATGATGATAAACAGTGTGATGACAATGATTGAGCCAGCTGAGATGGCAGGGGATATTTCAGCAATATAAATATGGGTACAAGAAAGCTGCACTAGTGGTGGGAGGTCACAGAAGAAATGGTTGATTTTATTTGGGCCACAGAATGACAGGCTCAGTAAACAGCCAGTAAACGATGAAGCATTCAGGCACCCACCGAGGTAGGAAGCAACCAAGAATGTGATGCAGACCCTGGGGGACATGTGTGTGCAGTAGAGAAGTGGGGAGCAGATGGCCACGTAGCGATCATAAGCCATGGAAGCAAGCAGGAAGCACTCAGCTGTTCCAAAGATAACATCAGAGCCAAGCTGGACTATGCATCCAGCAAGAGGGATGGCTGTTCTCTCTCTCAGGAAACTCAGAATCATGACAGGTGTGACTGATGTGGAGTACCCAATGTCCACAAAGGCCAAATGGCTGAGGAAGAGGTACATTGGGGTGTGAAGCTGGGGACTTCTTCGGATTAACATGATGATGCTGATATTGCCCAATATAGTAACAACATAGATTGCTAGAAAAACTACAAAGAAGATGGAACAAAGTATAGGATCCTCTGTTAACCCCAAAATAATGAATTCTGTCACTATTGTGTGGTTTCCAGTCTCCATCTTTCTTTGAATTGGCGCCTATTAAAATAAAAATATGTGGATATTAGATAAATTAAATGGTCTCATAATTAATATACTTACTTCAACATTCAGCATACTAAAAAACAAATGTAGATCTCCTTTTTGTCTAATGCTTGCACTTTACCAAATGTTTCTAAACATGCTATATAATACATGAGTTGAGAATATTGAAGTCCATTACCTTAAGGTCACAGATACTCAAACTGACTCAGATGAGAACATGTTTGCACTCATTTTTACAACATTTGATCAACTCAGGTTGTTGAAAGTAAAAAATTAATGAGTAGGTATAATTTTGTGAATGAAATAAATAAATAAAATGAAGGGAGACTTCAATGTTTAACAATACTGTGAATATGAAATATTCTAAACATTTTAAACAAAATACTTGGATAAACTGCTAACATAGGAATTTTAAAACTGTGGAAAAAATGCTCAACATCTCTGATTACTAGGGAAATGCAAATTAAAACTGTAATGAGTCACCATTTCACATAAGTTAGAATGGCTAGTAACCAAAAAATGAAAGATCATGTTAGCAACCATATATATATATATCATCATATATATATATCATCACCTGGGATAGGTGATGCCAATGTAAATTAGGAAAGCTTGAGGAAGGAGTCTAAGCAGCACTAGTGACTCGCTTCAAAAGCAGAAGTGATGTCCTGGGACCTCAACACTAGGTCATAAGAAGCCTTGCAGCTTTCTTTTGGGACTCTTGGAATGCTCATCCTTGGAATCATCCCTCTGAGAACCCAGCTGCCATGCTGTGAGATGTCTAAGCCACTTGGAGAGACAATGTGTAGTTCTAATGGATAGCTATAGCTGAGCACTCAGTAGATAGCTAACATCGAATAGTAGGCAGTCCAGTGCAGGCACATGCACTTTGCGGGGTCTTTCCCCATCTGGGAAGTGGATCTTGCAGCCACAGCTTCCCTAAGTGAGGCCATGTGGATCACGGCCTAACCATTAAAGGAACCCCTCCCAACTTCCCAATGCATAAAATTATGAGGAAAAATGTATCTTTTAAAACATGTTTTGGTATAGTTTACCAGCAATAGATAAACAAAGATTGCCTTAAAGAGCAAACGCCAATGCTCTGTGGGGAAACATTTCCTTGCCACAAGTCTGAAAGACTCTCACACTGATACAGCCAAATCAAAGACGAATACACAGTCAACACTACATGCACAAGAAGAAATGAACCACAGGAGTAAGAGCACAAAGACAAAATGAATAATTAAACTCTAAGATTTCATATGGTAGAATTATCTAAAAAATATAAAATACTTATGTTTTGAGAAATAAAATATAGTATTAAAGGCAGAGAAAGACTAAGACTCAAGATCTTACATTTTAGAAAGCAAATTTTGTTAAAAAGAGAGAGAGAAAGAGAGAAAGAAATACAGAGAGAGAGAGAGAGAGAGAGAGAGAGAGAGAGAGAGAGAACTATCAGAAATAAATAAATAAAATGCTTTTTTTTCATTTAAAACTCAAAGAGGGGCCGGTGCTGTGGTGTAGTGGGTAAAGCCACTGCCTGTAGTGCTGGCATCCCATATGGTCACCGGTTCGAGTCTCACCTGCTCTACTTCTGATCCAGCTCTCTGCTATGGCCTGGGAAAGCAGTAGAAGGTGGCCCAAGTTCTTGGGCCCCTGCATCCGCCTGGGAGACCTGGAGGAAGCTCCTGGCTCCTGGCTTCGGATTGGTGCAGTTCCGGCTGTCGCAGCCATCTGGGGAGTGAACAAGCAGATGGAAGACCTCTGGCTCTCGCTCTGGCTCTGACTATCTGTAACTTTGAGTTTCAAATAAGTAAAATAAATCTTTTTTAAAAAAACTTAAGGAATAGCTTAAGTACAGGATTAGACACAATGTAAAGAAAGCATTTCACATTTGGAAACAGATGTGAAGGTGTTGAGAAATACAGAGAGGAAAAATAACCAAACATAAAAAATATATTACAAAAGAAGATGTAAAGAGAGGACCCATTTTCACATTCAACGTGAGTTCCAGAGGGAAAAAAAAAAAAAAACAGAAGGAATGGGGGAGGGCAGTTACAAAAACAGATAATGGTTGAACATTTATGAGAGCAATTTTTAAAAATAAATCCTTATATTTGACAAGAACAAATAATAATAATTAGAGTAAATGAAAAGAAATCCTCATATAGTAAAACTAAAAAGTACCAAAGGCAAAGAAAAAAACAAATTAGACAGTAATTATCTATTATTAATAATTATATAATATAGATAATAATAGATAATGACCTATGAATTTATCACAATTACATTAAGAGGCAATGGTGATGGCTCCAGTGGTTGGGTTCCTGCCACCCACATGAGAGACATGAATTGTGTTGCCAAATCCTAGCTTTGGCCCGGCTTGGTCCAATGGATGGGAGCTCTCTCTCTGTGTCTTTAAAATAAATAAATAAATTTTTAAAATTCAATTAACGTAATATACAAGGCTATGTAATGTTAATAATCTGATTTGATCATCAAACTATATATATATATATATGCACTGAGTTATCACACTGGACCTAAACAATAGCGTGCAAAATGGGAAGTGGTTATGAAAGGAGTATGGATTAGTTTTTCTATTGCTATATAACAAATTACAGCAAACCTAGCAGCTGAAAACAAAGCTGATTTATAATTTTATAATTCTTTAGGCCAAAAGTCTGAGTTGGCTTGGATGGCTTCTCTGTTCAGGATCTCACAAGGCTGAAATTAAGGTATCACACAGAGTGAGCTCCGAAGCCAGGAGCTGGGTACTTCCTCCCGGTCTCCCATGCGGGTGCAGGGCCCAAGCACTTGGGCCATCCTCCACTGCACTCCCAGGTCACAGCAGAGAGCTGGACTGGAAGAGGAGCAACCAGGACTAGCACCAGGGGTGCCAGTGCCGCAGGCGGAAGATTAACCAAGTGAGCCACGGCACCGGCCCATAACGTGACTCTTTCGAGAGGAACATAGTCAACAATGTGTTGATATCTGAATGGCCAAATGGAATATTTGCAACTTTTTGAAATATCTTAACATTTAAAATATCTTTTAGCAAAAATACTGTAGGTGAATAACTATTGGTACTCTATTCTTTTTTTTTAAGGATTGGGAATGTTGCCTTATTTGCAAGCTAACAAAAGAGATTGCTACAGTTTTATGTACATGCACTGACAAAACATACAAGCTTTGGATCACAGACAAAGGCTGCTTATTAATCACAACAAAATCAGTAGCCACATCTCAAAACCCCAATTCCAACTGCATGACAAAATGAGGACTGGATGTTACCTAGAGTGCGTCACAGGAGAGAAATCCCGAAATTAGGCAAAACTGATTCATGTCCAGCTGCAGGTAACCTGCCCAGCCTCCTCTCCAGAGAGAGGGCGCCCTTGTCTTTGCTCTGGAATGTAAGCTGTCTCTCCAGAGAGGAGGAGGATCACGTTGTCCTGGAACGTCTGAGGAGGGAGACGTTTCTTTCTTTCTTTTTTTTTTTTAATAGAAAGCTTTTATTTAATAAATATAAATTTTGAAAGTACAGCTTTCGGATTATAGCAGTTCTTACCCCCCATAACCACCCCCCCACTCGAAAACCATACCATCTCCTACTCCCTCTTCTATCCCATTCTCCATTAACATTCATTTTTAATTATCTTTATATATAGAAATCAATTTAGTATATACTGAGTAAAGATTTCAACAGTTTGCACCCACACAGACACACAAAGTATAAAGTACTGTTTGAAGATTAGTTTTACCGTTAATTTGCATAGTACAACATTTTAAGGACAGAGGTCCTACATGGAGATCAAGAGCACAGTGACTCCCGTTGTTGATTTAACAATTGACATTCTTATTTATGACGTCAGTAATCACTGGAGGCTCTTGTCATGAGCTGCCAAGGCTATGGAAGCCTCCTGAGTTCACAAACTCCGACCTTATTTAGACAAGGCCAAAATCAAAGTAAAAGTTCTCTCCTCCCTTCAGAGAAAGATTTGGTACTCTATTCTTCATCAGCCTTACTATGAAAAATTTTTAAATTTCATACAGTGATGAAATGAAACCAATGTGATTTAATCAGTTTTTCCTATGGATTAACTGATACAATTTTTCCTCTGAATGTAAGAATGCTGCATTTCTGGCTTCATTATGTAGTACCAGGATTGCATCACAGGTTTAAAAAACCACAAATATGGGGTATATCTTATATTTGTATAAGAAAATATATACATGAAAAACCTAAATGAATTCAAAATATGAGTGACAGTATGAGAGGTATGATGTTCAGTGATGCAATGAAAATCAAGTAAGACCTCAGAACCCAAAGCTCTGAGGATAAATCCAGGTCTGCCCCTGCCTAAATGATCCTAGAAAAGTTACATGATCATTTTGAGCTTTACCTTCTTTAATTTAAAAATTGAGAAAATAATTTTTATCTCACATGGTGGCTGTGTTAAATGAGATAAACTATGTGAAAACACCTAGCAATGAATGACAATAAATGAGTAATTCATAGATGAGAATCTACTTCAAATAAGTAACTACTTGCTTCTACTATAAATACAAATATATACAGACACACACAACAAAGAACAAATGCTACCTACTGGTCAGATACTAGGGTAAGGACAGACTAGGGAATCCTATCTGTATAGCAGGGCTTATGTATTAAGGATTTAAGACCAATTGCACCATAATTACCATGGCATCAAATATGCACAGGTTTGTTAACATCCTATTCTCCAATGGGAGAAAATCCAGTGAGACTGAGAAAATTAGATGTGTTTATGTATGCAATAACTTTTCACTGACTGAGACAATCATTAAGATCCCAAGGGCTTTGTTTTCTTCATTACTTGTATACACAACTGCATAGATATAATTATTTTTTAAGATTTTTTGGATCAATGTAATTAACATGGGGCTATGCTTTGATCATCTGTGCCATTTCTAAGGAGCAGCAATGATCATGTGTCTGGAATTATTTTTTTGAGCACTGTAATGTTGTTTATAGTTAGTCATAGTCACATCGTAGGGAGCTGCAGGAAAATCCCTGTTTTTCTCTGTGTGAAAATGATCCACATTTTAACTCAGTTTTGGCATTTCCCACTTATCCTGTAGATACTATTTTTCCAAAATCCTGAACTCTTCAGAGACAAAGATCCAATTTTTAAAAAATACTTCTTCCTTTCTCATTTATAGGTAACTTTATTCCAATGCTCCCTTTTTGATAAACAAAGAATCTCTTCCTTGTTTCTAATTTCCATGTTTCTCTCTCTCTTTTTTTTTTTTAATTTATTTGTTTGAAAGACAGAGTTAGAGAGAGGTAGAGCCAGAGAGAGAGAAAAAGAGAGAGGTCTTCCATCTGCTGGCTCACTCTCCAAATGACTGCAACAGCCAGAGCTGAGCTGATCCAAAGCCAGGAGCCAGGAGCTTCTGGGTCTCCCACATGGGTGCAGGTACCCAAGGACTTAGGCCATCTTCTACTGCTTTCCCAGGCCATAGCAGAGAGCTGGATCAGAAGTGGAGCAGCCAGGGCTTGAACTGGTGCCCATATGGGATGCCAGCACTGCAGGCTGCAGTTCTAACCTGCTATACCACAGCACCGGCCCCTCCATGGTTTCTTTACAGTGATGTTATTGTTTGTATTTTTTTGAAATTGCTTTTTTATTCGAAAATACTTTTAGATAATTTTATGAAAAGTATATATAAATCTACTTTGTAATCTAGTTTGGAATCCCATGATTCCGAAGTATTTAATTAGCATATATTTTTAACAATAGTGTTACCAATGCTTCATTGTACTAGAATTTCTCTTCCATGTACACAAAGAAATGGGTTAAAAGATTTCAACAATTTAAATTCTAACAGATACTGCCAAATAGCCCTTGGAGAAAACCAGCATACTTTAAGAGATTATATCTTATGTTAACAATCTATTAGATCATTTTTGTTATTATTTGACCTATCAATTTTTGAATGTCTTTCTTCATGATTTTTTCAATTTATTCTATTAGATTTTGTTGTAAAAGTTTCAGCACCGTGTTATTAGGTATCTCACTGTTTAAGACTGCCTAACTTCCTTGTGAATTATACCTTTTATTTTTACAAAATTGTTATAACTACTTTTGTCAATTTCCCTCCTACTGCAAACATCAGAGAACACTTATTTCCTTACTTAGTTAACAGTTGAGATGACCAAACTTTTCATTTTTGTAATGAACAACATGCTCTATTGTGATCTAATTTCGAGTTTTCTTTTTACTAACTTCTTAGTATTTTCATTGTTGTTCTATCACTATTTTTTTTTTTTTTGACAGGCAGAGTGGACAGTGAGAGAGAGAGAGAGAGAGACAGAGAAGGGTCTTCCCTTTGCCGTTGGTTCACCCTCCAATGGCCGCTGCGGCCGGCGCATCACGCTGATCCGAAGCCAGGTGCCAGGTGTTTCCCCTGGTCTCCTATGTGGGTGCAGGGCCCAAGGACCCGGGCCATCCTCCATTGCACTCCCGGGCCACAGCAGAGAGCTGGCCTGGAAGAGGGGCAACCAGGACAGAATCCAGCGACCTGACTGGGACTAGAGCCCTTTGTGCCGGCGCCGCTAGGCAGAGGATTAGCCTATTGAGCCGCAGTGCCGGCCTGTTCTATCACTATTTGCATAAGTTACATCAGGTCAGTTTCCTTTGTACTACTTTTAATCTAATAATACAGAATTTATCCATCTTATTTCTATTTCTACAACACTTACAGTTTTAACATTTTTTAAAATATTTTCTATCAATGTCTCGAATTAATCTATTTCTAAATCCTGCCTTCAGAATGGGAGAGGGAAGATGAAGAAAGGTTGGAGCTTGGGTGGGAGGGAAGGGAGGGTGGGGAAGTACCACTATTTTCCTAAATCTGAATGTATGAAATACATGAAGCTGTATAATTCAAATAAAATTTTAAAAATAAATAAATAAATCCTGCCTTCAAATTAGACAGAAGGATGGGCATGGTTTTTACTTCCCTCCCTTCCTACTCTTAATCACTCTTCATTTCATCTGTTAAATAACCAGAAAATTTAGCTAAAAATTATTATTATTTTTATATTACTTTTATTTATTTACTTATTTGAGAGACAGACACTCCTCAATTGCCAACAATGGGAGGGCTGGTTTGGGTATTGGAGCCAGGAGCCAAAATCCCAGTACAAGTCTCCCACAAGGGTGGCAGGAACCCAATTACTTAAGCCATCACCACTGCCTCCCAGTATCTGAATCAGCAGAAATCTGGAATCAGGAGCCAAAGCCAGATACTGAACTCACACACTCCAATTTGGGATGCTGGCATCTTAACTATTAGGCTAAACACTTCCTCCCCAAATTATCATTTAAATAAACAATTATTTACACTAATAAATTACTTTACTAATTAAATGACTAATAAATGCACCCCATGGGAGACCAGGAGAACCACCTGGCTCCTGCCATCAGATCAGCGTGGTGTGCTGGCCTCAGTGCGCCGGCTGCGGTGGCCATTGGAGGGTGAACCAACGGCAAAAGGAAGACCTTTCTCTCTGTCTCTCTCTCTCACTGTCCACTCTGCCTATCAAAAAAATAAAATAAATAAATAAAAATTTTTAAAAAATTTAACTTTACTAATAAAATATAATTATTTAGACTAATAAATTACTAATAAATCTGTCTCCCTTCAGGCAGAAAAGATAAGTCTTGTGGGCATTAAAATTTCTGAATCTGGCACCAGTGCATGGCACAGTGGCTTAAGCTGCCACCGGCAATGCTTGTATTCCATATGAGCACTAGTTTGAGTCACAGCTGCTCCATTTCTGATCTGGCTTCCTGTTAATGTGCCTGGGAAAGCAGCAGAAGATGGCCCAAGTACTCCACCTAAGTTGGAGATCCAGATGAAGCTCCTGACTCCCGGCTTTGGCATGTCCCAGGCCCAACCATTGTGGCCCTTTAGGGAATGAACTAGCAGATGGAAGATCTCTTTCTCTCTGTCTCTCCCTCTAACTCTGCCTTTCAAATAAATAAATATGTAAAAATAAATAATATATAAAATTTCTGAATCCTTCTGTAATATGAAAATGACTATTTTCTCCCCCAGGTGAATCATGTATTATTTGGGTATAAAATCATACACGCATAATTATTCCCCACCTCACAACTTAGCAGAGCTGCTCCCTTATCTCCCTGCATCCTGTACTGCTGAAATATCTGGAGCCAGTATTTTGTTCCTATATAGATATTTGCTATTTATGGAAAGTTTCAGAATTTTCTCTAGGATCCTTGCTTTTGAAATTTTGGTATATAATTCTTTGAGTAGTACTTTCTTGTCATTCCTATTTGGTACTGAAGAAGATTTTCTCTTTTAAGTTCCTTGTCTCAGTTCAGTGCCATAATTTTTTCTTTAATTACATCATAGAGTGTTGCTTCTCCACTCCACTCTGCCATTCTCATTTTGGGAACTCCTAATGGACACATGTGGGTACTGCTTGATCTGTGTTCTTCATCCCTTAACTCCTTTTTCATTCTTTCCAGCTCTCTGACTTGTGGGCTGTTTCTAGGACAGATTCCTCAATTTTGCTCATTAGATCACTAACTGTTCTCCCTGTGTCCATTCTTATGCAGAACCCCTCTGTTAAGGGCTTGTTTCTTTAATGTATTTCAACAAAAAAAACTTTCACTTTCTTGTGTCTGTTGCTGATTTTTATTCATGCAACACTTTCTCACACTGCTCTGAGTACACTAATTATAATTACTTTACAGTATTCTAATTACTGTTTGCCTCTATTTCTTCAGGGATTGGATCTTCTGGTGATTATATTTGGCATCTCTCCTTCTTGTGCTGTTTGCTCCCAAGGATTAGCCATTTTGTGTTTGCTCGACTTTGTACTTATGATGATCATTAGCCTTTTGTGGAGCCATAAACATTTACCACAGCCACCTCCAGTGTCCCTGAGAGAGGGACAGGATGTAATGGCAGGCAGAGTGTCCCAGGAGCTGGACACTTCTAGACTGGTCTGCTTCTCATTGTTTCTGGATGTTTCCAACCACCTGGAACACTGCCTGGCCTCTTGGCCCCATGGGAAAGCGTTACAACTGATTCTTCTTTGGAATAAAGTAGAATGGGAAGGATCAAAATGCCTAACTTGTTACTGGGATACCCCAAACATGCACACTATTAATTATCCTGGAGATCTTCCCTCACTTATGTTCCTGTCTCCAGAGTTCTATAACTTTAGAACTTACTCAGCTGTATTCTTCTAACAGGCAAGTCAGGCTGTGCTTTTTTTCTCTAATGGGATTCCATCAGATTTCTGTCTTCTAAGGATAATCATACTTTGGGGGCATTAAAAATAACCTTTCCCTTTATTGTTTTCCAAAACTACTATGATTAGTTTATTTGATATATCTTTCTTAACATGAATTTGAAGCAAGAGCAGGAGACCAGGTTCTTGGGATACCAATTTAATCCAATCCCTAGGTGGAAGTCACTGAATCCTCCTTCATAAACACCTTGCTTATTCCTGTTGCAACAAGAGATGACATAGTTAAAACTAAAGGCAAATGAAAGGTGGAGACTGGCAATTGAGTTGTAAAATAATTAAGGGCAATCAGGGGATACCTCAAGGAAATCAGAAGCAATGAAGATATTGCTAAAGAAAAAAAGATCTTAAAAGGGAAGAGAGATGCAACAGAAGGAGAACTGAAAAAGAAGAAGCAATTGCACCCACTCCAACCTTCTGCATCCTGGAATAGGAATGGGAGGATTTCAGAAAGAGGAGAGGTTTAGTTAGATCCAGAAATTTCAATGGGGCTGGTCATAAATCAGACAAAGAATAGGAAAATGGTGTTAGGACTTGCCTAAGTTAAAACTCTGAAAAGCCAACAACTTTTCAACACAGAAATGAAGATAGGAGAAAGGCAGTTGGACAGGGTGTGTCTGGAAGAGACACAATTGGTGCCCAAATTTCAGGTGGATACATCATGTGTAATGCTTCATCCAGCCTCTGCAGCCTCTCATCAAGAGGCTGTCATGAAGACCAAACCTCCATGGTGCAATGGAGGAAGGAGATCAGCTGGAGAGGCAGTTAGTGAGAAAGCCAAAAAAAAAAAAAAAAAAAAAAGTAGCGAATAATAAGAAAATACCTTTACAAGCATAAAACAGTGGAAGGTGGTATTCATTCCATAGAAGGCTGGATGAAGAGAGAAATCATGCAAATGTATCTTTTTTTTTTTACTGCTAATTTGGAAGCTAGTGACTGGTAGCATCCAAAAAAAAGAAAAAAGAAAGTGGACCAAGTCTTACAGGTCTACCAAAGAAAAACAAAACACACACAAGGAAACTGATAAGGACTTAGTTAACATAGTAGTGTGCTAGAAAGGATGTGGGATCAGGAATCAAAAAACATGAGTTGGAATAAGGACTCTAACATGAATTATTATATAACATTGGGCAAATCCCTGAAAGTATTTGATTACTTTATTCCTTATATGTAAAATACTGTCTGCAATACAGGCATTCCATATGGGCGCTACTTTATATTCGGCTGCTCCAATTCCAATCCTGCTCCCTGCTGATGGCCTGAAAAAAGCAGTGTGAAATGGCCCAAGTGTTTGGGCCCCTGCCACCCATGTGGGAGACCTGGCTGAAGCTCCAGACTCCTGGCTCTGTTAGGTAGGAAGTAAGAAATTAGCCTTTGTGTGTGAGAGGGGGCAGAAGAAAATAAAGCCTCTGCAGAAGCTCATTTGGAAACAGCCCAATATTTTACACTTCAAACTCCCACCCATACTTGATAACTTTATAGGTGGTCCCAGCCTCTCCACCAAGGAAAGCTCCCCAGGAGAATCCTCTCTCAGCACCAAATGGGTTAGGCTGGCCTGGTAATACTGAGCAATAAAACGTTTACATCCTTCCTCCAAGGCAGGCTTCCTAGGGGAGGCTCCTCTGCCCAGCCCGGTGGGCTCCCAGGTCTGATAGCACTGACCAGTGACCCGTGGGAGGAATTTCACCTAATTCACATTCAGCAAACCTTCTGTCCTGGAGGAGGAAGGGAAGGAGAAACTGGGGGCAGAACTGGACTCCTTTCCTTTCTAAGCCCCAGTCTGAATATGGACTTCATGTTCAGCTCTCAGCTCTCTCCTAAGCCACCCACCTGGCCTACCAGGTAGATTTTCTCCATTTAACCATGTAACTTTGCTTTCCCTAGTCTGTGTGACTGGGCACTCTCTCAGATCCTGCCCCATCAGTTCTGACAGGTGCCCCAACCCCATAAACCTCGCTACCTTGATTACTACTGATCTCTGTCTCATGTCTGAATTCTTTCCTGCGTGAAGACAAGAACCTGTACCACTCATCTCTGCTAGCAGCTCTGGCCCGGCCAGCACTGGCTCTTGTCAGGGGAGTAAACACTGGGAGTGTGAACCAGTGGATGGAAGATCTTTCTGTTTCTCCCCTTCTCTGTAACTCTTTCAAATAAATATGTAAGTTAGACAGTGAGAGAGAGAAACAGAGAGAAAACTGAGGAACTTTACAATGAATGAATCAGACTGAGAACACGTAAACTGCTGACTAATTTTCAAATCATAGAAAGAACGATTAGACATTCTGTGCCTCAACAATGTGGTGCAATAGGAAGTATACCACTCTACTATAACATTGCTTGCCAAAAATCTAACGTGAATATGATCAAGATTCTAAGTCTATTCATCAGCTTACAGGTTGTACACTCTTGTATAGAGTTGCAGGCACACGTTAAAAACCAAAACCCTGCAATTAACAAAATACAGAATGTACAAAAGTCTAAAAGACTACATAGACAATTCCTTCAACAAACACAACTGAGCAAACACAAAGAGAAGGAAGCCATGGCTTAAAAAGGACTTGTGAGATGTAACAACTAAGTGAAATAGGAGACCATGTTTACATTTGAACTTAATTGTTTAAAAAAAAAAAATTTGTAAACCAACTGAAGAATTCAAATACTGCATATTTGATATTAAAGAATTACTTGGAGCCTGTGCTGTGGCATAGCTGGTAAAGCTGCCTTCTACAGTGTCGGCATCCCATATGGGCGTGGGTTTGAGTCGGCTGCTTCACTTCCAATCCCGCTCTCTGCTAATAGCCTGGGAAAGCAGTGGAAGATGGCCCAAGTGCTTGGGCCCCTGCACCTGCCTGGGAGACCTGGAAGAAGCTCCTGGCTCCTGGCTTTGGATCGGCGCAGCTCAAGCTGATGTGGCCAATTGGGGAGTGAACCAGCAGATGGAAAACCTCTCTCTCTTTCTCTGTAACTCGGCCTTCAAATAAATGAATAAATCTTTAAAACAAAACAAAAAAAAAAGAATTACTACTTTTTACTGAACAATGTTATTATTATTTTTAGTGAATCTTTATCCTCAAGATATATACATATATTAAATTATTTATAGAAGAAGTAATATAATACCTAAGATTTGTTGCATATAAAGATTGTGGTGGAGATCATTGTGAAAGAAATAAAATGGGTCAAGTGTGAATAATTGTTGAAGCACAGTGTTAGAAAAATGAATGTCTATTATACTATTCTCTATACTTTAATACTTTATATGGGTTTTAAGTTGGCCATTATGTTTTTTTTAAAAGATTTATTTATTTATTTGAAAGTCAGACTTACACAGAGAGGCAGAGAGAGAGAAAGGTCTCCCACCCACCAGTTCACTACCCAATTGGCTGCAAGGGCCAGAGCTGTGCCGATCGGAAGCCAGGAGCTAGGAGATTCCTCCAGGTCTTGCACATGAGTGCAGGGGCCGAAGGACTTGAGCCATCTTCTACTGCTTTCCCAGGCCATAGCAGAGAGCCAGACCAGAAGTGGAGCAGCTGGGTCTCGAACCAGAGCCCATATGGGATGCCAGCATTTCAGGCCAGGGCGTTAACCTGCTGCACTACAGCACCAGCCCCGGCCATTATGTTTTATAATATTGCCAGTTCTCCATTCCTTCTACAGTCTTCCGTTGTCATTTCTATCAGTTATATATTAGATTATCTCATTCTGTTATACACATTTCACAATACTTTTTCCATTGTGTAGCTCCCAAACCCCATCTTTCTCTCTCCCTGACATTCTGGAAATTCCTAACATCCAGATCCATCTTCCAGCTCATTCATTGTCTTTCATCATCAGTTTAATATGTTTAATCTATTTTTAGAGTATATTTTTAATTTCTACAATGTCTGCATTTGTGTAGTCATTTTTTAAAGCTCCTTTTTGGATTTTTTATTCTTTTATTTCTTTTTATTTATTTATTTATTTATTTTTACTTGACAGATAGAGTTAGACAGTGAGAGAGAGAGACAGAGAGAAAGGTCTTCCCTCTGTTGGCTCACCCCCAAAATGGCCATAACGGCTGGAGTTACCCCAATCCGAGGCCAGGAGCCAGGTGCCTCTTTCTGGTCTCCCACATGGGTGCAGGGGCCCAAGCACTTGGGCCATCCTCCACTGCCTTCCCAGACCATTGCAGAGAATGGACCAGAAGAGAAGCAACCGGGACTAGAACCTGGCGCCCACATGGGATGCCGGCGCTGCAAGCGGAGGATTAACCAAGTGAGCCACAGCACTGGCCCCTCTTTTATTTCTTAAACAGTATTTATAAATATTTTATAATGTCCATTAAATAATTTTATTGTTTAGAGTTCTTAACGATCCTGGTCTGATGCCAGATATATCTGCTAACATACGCTTGGTTGAGTTGTGCCTTTTGCTATTTTGTGATTTTAAATTATGAACACATCTTTCTTTAGTGGGGTATTATCTGTGTTACTCTGTTCTTCCTGAATTGAGAGCATGTTCTTCCAAATAGGCTTTG
Source organism: Sylvilagus floridanus (assembly GCA_949820135.1). Classification (NCBI taxonomy): domain Eukaryota; kingdom Metazoa; phylum Chordata; class Mammalia; order Lagomorpha; family Leporidae; genus Sylvilagus; species Sylvilagus floridanus. The sequence goes on along the minus strand of OX463224.1, from coordinate 69,387,315 downwards.
TTTTTAAATTGATACGAATTGTATACTACTATAACTCTAATGATTTTGTGCCTCTCTTAAAATTTATATGGATGAAGCTGAACATTTTTTCATTTGATTACTGTTTATAGTCCTTACCAATTTTCCTACTGGACTATGGTCTTTTACTTTTTATTTGTTGAACTCTTCATTTAGTAGAGCCATTAAGCCTTTGATTAAATGTAAACTTAAAATGTTATCTCAAGACAAATAAATAAATAAAACATTATTTACTCAGAAAGCAAAATAGGTTGCTCTTGATTTTTGCTATATCATTGGTTCAGGATAAATTTAGATGTTAATTTCTCTACTTGGAGATTTTCAGACAGGATAATTTAATCCCTAAACCTATATTGGGTTCAGACTTTGATCCAAAATTCTCAAGAGTGTTTCTCCCCTCCAAATGTTTAACAATCTCATGAATAAAGCAATCAATTTTACATTAGCATGCCAAGTAACATTTTAACATATTGTTTTTACAAGTAACTACAACATATAAGAATTATATAGCCCCTAGAATTCTGGCTTGGATAGCTGACCTTATAGAAACTTAGTATCTCTGAACCTGTTACACTCTCCCCGAAGATGAAAATGTTAGGGGCTGGCATGGTGGTGTAGTAGGCTAAACCTCTGCTTGCGGCACTGGCATCCCATATAGGCGCCAGTTCTAGTCCCAGATGTTCCACATCCAATCCAGCTCTGCTAATGGCCTGGGAATGCAGTGGAAGATGGCCTAAGTCCTTGGGCCCCTGCACCCAGGTGGGAGATCCGGAGGAAGTTCCTGGCTCCTAACCTTGGATTGACCCAGCTCCAGCCATTATGGTCACTTCAGGAGTGAACCAGCAGATGGAAGACCTTTTTCTCTCTCTCTCCTTCTCTGCCTCACAAATAACTAATCTTCTTAAAAACAATTTTAGCAACAGGATGATAGTTTGCCACCTTGAGGAAACAGAGTACCAACTCTTAATGATCAGTTTCATGTTGTGAACAGCTATGTTGATATATATTGATAGCTACGTTTGGATATATGTTGAGTGGGTTGATAAGAGAACCTGAAGCAAGGATCTTTTCTTGAACTGAAGGAATAAGCAAGATGCCATCATTTTTCGGTGTGATAAGACATATGCCCCCTACTCTCACATAACAAGGGAAAACACATTATTTTTCTGTTTAAAGTCAAATTGCATTTTTATATGACACTATAAACCAAGAGTAGGTCAAAAGCTCAAGAACGCTGAACAATAAACGAGCCTCTATGCCTACTATGGATTTGTTAACTCTGCTGCATCCCAGGCTTACACTAAGTCTTCCTGAATATTCTACATTAGCAGCACATAATTTATTCAGGAAATAGTGAATTTGGGATCAGGAGGGCCATTTTCCTAGTTAAGTTCCTCTGGAAAGTGATAGATAAAATATAATAGAATCTTCAAGAAAATTTTTGTCAATGATACATTGAAATTTTGATTGTGGCTTACATGTTGATTATGTCTTCATGCTGACAAAAAATCTTATATTTCTATGTGGTCATGGATGACATTGGCCAAACCATAGGTGTTTCTCAGACACTGACCATGTGCCAAGAACTCATGCAGGAAAGAAGGCGGCTTGCATATAATCATACCCACTTTCCTTCACCTAAACATCCACCAGGTGTAGGAGTGAAGGAGATTCAGCATTTGCCATCTATAAATACAAAAAAAAAAAATGGTGGGACAATGCAGATTCACAGAATGACTCAGTGGACATTGTCCTAATCATTGTCTAGTAGCAGGACTTTGAGTGTGCTGCAGAATTATCTTTTCTTTCTTCTTCTCTAACAAATAGGGAAGATCACTATCTAGTTATATTTGAAAAAATAAAAGAAAGAAAAATATTTTATACTATTCTGATGGGTTATTTCTAAATGTGTAAGAAAGTCTACCCATACAAACAAGGGCAACTTTGATATTTAATCCTCTTGTAAAAGTGGTAATCTGTACAAAGAAGCACATTTGCAAATGCAAACCTTAAACAATACTGTCTTGGGTATCCATTTATATTCGAAGGGAAGTAACTAACTCATGGAGGTGCAATGGGACATGTAATACTGCTTGACCAATGCTGCTTCTGTGGTTAACTCTCCACATCTTGCAAAAAATCTTTGCGAGAAACCACAATCAAAAACATCATAACGACATGGTTGAATACCTCAAGTCTTGGTTAATGGATAAACTTATTTTAAACTGGCTTGTTGCTGCTCTCCCAAGGCTTTCTATTTTTGTTCACTTTAGTCTAATAACTGAGTCTGAAAATGCCTATAAGTATGAACAAGCTGATTTTAGTACTGGGAATGTTATGTTGGAAACAAGGTGAATTTGTAACTCCTTCTCTCCCCCAAGGTAAGTTCCAAATGAACTCCATTGATTTCTTTGTCCGAAAGAACAACCTTTGCTGGCAATGGGCATCAGAATTCCACTCCATAGTCCTTTGGGAAAATTGGAGGGGAAAATATATTTTGGAAATCTAGTTGTTTGTCAAGTAATTATTTGGGATTTCTCTCCTATATTCAATATTTGAAATAGAGTAGAACATTAATGGAATGGAATTAAGTTTTTTAAATTTAGTTTCACAAAGTGAATTGAAATTGTTTACAGAAAAATCCCATCTTCTTTCATGGATTAATTCTAGAAATCAGCATGGATTTGGAAGCACTTGGAGTCCTTTGTAAAATTATCATGCTGGGAAATAGAAAGCACAGCCACTGTAGTATATTAGAAATGGTCTCTTCCCCCTTGATTATCATAAGTTCTTGGCAGGCTTTTCCACAGTCAGACTTGTGCCAGACCTAAGCATCAACATGTTTTCTGTCTGCTTCATTAAGTTCAGGAAATAGTAAATTTTGTGTCTGAAGGATTTATGACTTATTCAAGTGAAACAGAAAATAAACTGGATCCAATGTCATTCCTGCATTGGGTTCAGAATTAAAACAAAAAACCAAAACTTAAGGCCGGCGCCATGGCTCAACAGGCTAATCCTCTGCCTTGTGGCGCCGGCACACCGGGTTCTAGTCCTGGTCGGGGCGCCAGATTCTGTCCCGGTTGCCCCTCTTCCAGGCCAGCCCTCTGCTGTGGCCCAGGAGTGCAGTGGAGGATGGCCCAAGTGCTTGGGCCCTGCACCCCATGGGAGACCAGGATAAGCACCTAGCACCTGGCTCCTGCCATCGGATGAGCGCGGTGCGCCGGCCGCAGCGCGTTGTCCGCGGCAGCCATTGGAGGGTGAACCAACGGCAAAAGGAAGACCTTTCTCTCTGTCTCTATCTCTCACTGTCCACTCTGCCTGTCAAAAAAAAAAACCAAAACTTAGTGTTACATTCATGCAGTGCCAGTAATTAGCTGTGCATCTCTTAGTTTTTTCAGCTGTAATGTGGAGGATAATGTGTTTTAGTCACAGGTATAGAGTAGGGATTAAATAAAATGTCATTCTAAAGATTCTTGCATTTACTACTCTAAATAGTTCTACTCTTAAGGATATATTCTCAAGAGAAACCATTAGTTCATCAATCTAACTTTTCTGTTTGCCTTCTGTCTTCCTAGGAATTTGTGCTAAGCCTTATAAGCACAGACATGTATACAACATAGTTTCTTTTTCAAGTACGTCATAGGCCAATGATGGAGGCCAACAACTCACTATCATAGCACCGTTATACAGCACAGGAGAGACACTTCACCCAGTTTCAGTAAATCAAGGAAGATTTCTCAGGGTCATCTCCCAGTTGAGGAATAAGGACTAGAGGATTCAGCTAGGAAAAAAATGTTGCAATTATGAGGCAGGGCTTTCTAGATCTTCCTAAAAAACAAGGGGGAAAGAATGACTTGCTGGAGGGGCAAGTTCAAGTTCATCCTTGAACTACCTTAGTCAATATCTTTATTCTAGCCTTTCTCTTAGGGGGAGAGTCAGGAAAATTGAGGGAAAGTGAGTAAATGCAAGCTTTTTTAGGGATAAAGCATTTTCCATGAAGAAGAAAGAGTTCTTTCTTCCATTATCTGGTAACCCCTAACCTAACACTGGTGTATGAATCAGGACGCAGCTTTCTCTCTACTCCATTCTTCTTGAACAATCTGACTATACACTTCCATGGATAACTAAATCCTAAGAGATTTATTGCTATCTGTGTTTTTGGGTACTACAGACTGTTAAGACTCGTTTTCATAGGTAGAACAGAGAAGATATTCAGCAAATTGCAATAAAAGACAGACTATAGCATCAACAACAAATAACTTCTACACAACAGGCAACTGTGCTATATATTGTAATTTTACATATTTCTAAGATTAAGTTCCTGTCTTTGAAAAGTTCACAGTCTAGCTGGGTTGAAAGACATAGAAACAGCCATAATGGCAAGTGATCAATGTCGTGGGTGACTAGAGTACTGTGAGGAGCTTCTCAGGTGCAGGGAGCTCAGAATCAAAAGACAGCTGCATTCCCCACAATTCAGTGGAAATCTACTCCTTTAGCCCTTAATCTTCACATAAGAAAAGTATATATCTTTATATTTCTTCCTCATAACAAGAACTGAGCAATTCCTTGCACTACAGATCATAGCAAATCCTGACAATTAACTTAAATCATCTCCTGATCTTCGACATGCTCTATGCCCTACAGTTTTTTTTTTCTTGTTCAGAAGAGTTTTCTGTATCCCTCTGTCTTAGAAGCCATCTAATCACACAATTTTTGTCTTATTTTTTTACCCAGCTCCCAACTGTGGGCAGCGTCTAATTAAGACACGGTCTTGGAATAACTTTAACATTTTCAGTCGCATAGTTGGGGGAAGCCATGTGGAAAAGGGCTCCTATCCCTGGCAGGTGAGTCTCTGGTGGGTGGTTGTGAGACATCTCAGGATCAGATCTACAGAATCACATGCTACTTGTCAGTGCTGCCTTCTGCCAACCTCTTCACCAGAGAAGAGATCTCAGGAGCGTGTGCAAAGAACCAAGCCCTGTACAATGTGCATCAGCTGAGTTCAGAAAAGGTGTGTTCATAATAGTTACATGACTACTGACTTGCTTCACAAACTGTAAATGCCATCCTAAACTCTGAGCCCCTAACACATGTACAGCAATTCAGGAACCTAAAAAAAAAAAACTGTGAATTTACAATTTAAAATATAATTTTCATTCAATAAGTTTATTAAAGAGATATATTGCTATAGCTGAAGAAGACCACAGAGGACTGGCATTGTGGCACAGGGAATTATGTCAACTCTTGTGACAACTACACCTAACTGGCCACTTTCCTTTCAATTCAGCTTCCTGTTAACACACCTCAAAAGGCAGAAAATGGCCCAAGTAGTTGTACCCCTGCCACTTGTGTGGGATACTGACTGGAATTCCTGGCTTCGGCTTTGACCTGTCCTAGATTTGGCTGTTGAGGCTATCTGGAGAGTGAACCAGCATACAGAAGATCAATTTCTCTCTCTCTCTCTCTTTCTCTCTCTCTCTCTCTCTCTCTCTCTCACTCTTTCTCTCTCTCCTTCTCTGCTTTTCAAAAGACAGATGAACCAACCTTAAAAAAATAATAAGATGACTAGACAATTTGAATTCACAGATCGCTTTTGGGTTTAGGGTATAGGATCCTTCAGGGTACAGTTAGGAACATACTGCTTCCTTAGCCACTAATGTCTTAAGAATTCTGCCTTAACTTAATCTCCTGGCCCTCCCATGCCATCAACATGCCTTTGTGTCTCTGCCCCTAGCCTATAGTGTTTGCCTTTAACATATGAAAGTCTCCCAATTTTCTTTACCCTCAAAGCGTGTTGTATTCTTGCCTCTTAATTTTGCCAATAGTGAAATTGTTCTTAATTTTTACTTTACACATTAACTTCCAGGAAAATGAATATTTGGTAATGGTTGGTAGACTGAGTTTGTATTCAATGAATTGACTAAGTAGCTGAGTCATTGTCATTTGACCAACTGATTACTTGACTGGATAGTTGGTTGATCAGTTGGTTACTTGAAAGGTTGGTTGCCTGGTCAATTCAGAAGTCCATATTCCAATCACAGTAAAGGTGATTCTTTAATTTCACTTACTTGCTCTTTGTTCTATTCTTAGCCTTTTTTCTGTACTACTTTTTTCTGATTGCTAGTTAAGTAATTTTTGTTCAAAAAGGAGAGTAATTCAACTGAACTGATTTTTTTAATTCTAAAAAATGTGAATTTATTCATTAAAAGTATTTATTTTTACACTATAAATCATTCTACAATTAAATATCATGAACAGGATAAACCAAAGATGTAGAGTATGGTGGAAAGGCAGAACAAACAGGCCTAAAGTTGCAGGGTCAAATAATTAAGAACATGAGGATGGTAGGTACAAGACACTTCCCTAAGTAGCTTGAAGGAAGTGGAGCATATGTTGAAAGACTCCCTACCCCTCACCTTGCTTTCTTCCAAACTTCTTCAAATGGATTCTACTGTATCTTATACTTTTCTATCTTATTTACAGATATTTTTCATATTGTTAGGATGCAGATCAACAGTGTTATAAAAGTAATTAAATAAAAATGCATACCAACACTTACATCAAATTATCTCCAATTAACTACCTCTCATGCAGACCAGGGTTGGGAATGATCTCGTTCTAGCCCTTCTCTTTCATATGAGTTGCACTGTATGGGTTTTAGCCCTGCATAGTCCATGATTCCTGTTATTTATGAGTAAGATATCTGTTTTTCCAAAGTATGCCCAGGTATCAGTTTTGGGGAATCCCAGGGTATTAACTTGCTCCCACTTAAGGTCTTTGTGATTCAGGTGTCTCTGAAACGAAGGCAGAAGCATATCTGTGGAGGAACCATCATCTCCCCTCAGTGGGTGATCACGGCAGCTCACTGTGTCACAAAGAGGTAGGTGAGGCCTAGCCCCAGGATAAAGATCTGAGCTCCCTCTATTTTCCCTTGGAACCATCAGTAATAACTCTATTAAGACAAGGACCTATAAGGAGTATTGCTATAGCTGGTGGTACCCTGTTCATGCAATACAAATGGAACTCAGTGACACTGTGAAATGGTACTCAACATGGCAGAAAACATGCCTTCTATGCAGAAATAAAACACTTAAGATGACTGGAAGTTAAAAAAAAAAATATTCAGGTGAGGAGGAAAAAGAATTACAAAGATGGATTTGTGAGTTTTCTCCTGATTTCTTTTTTCTTAATTTGGTAAAAAAAAAATTATCCAGTTAATTATATATCTTAAGAAATAGATAAGGGGCTGGCGCCATAGCTCACTTGTTTATTCCTCCGCCTGTGGCACCGGCATCCCATATGGGCGCCGGGTTCTAGTCCTGGCTGCTCCTCTTCCAGGCCAGCTCTCTGCTATGTCCGGGAGGGCAGTGGAGGATGGACCAAGTGCTTGGGTCCTGCACTCTCACGGGAGACCAGGAGGAGGTGCTTGGCTCCTGGCTTCGGATCAGCGCAGCGCCGGCTGTAGCAGCCATTTGGGGAGTGAGCCAATGGAAGGAAAACCTTTCTCTCTGTCTCTCTCTCTCATTGTCTGTAACTCTACCTGTCAAATAAATTTTTTAAAAAAGAAATAGATAAAAGAAAATAAAGGGAAGCCAGTAAAGTATAAATTAGGTCTCCACGGCTTCCTTTCTATTGGTCCTTCCTCTCTGACTTCAACCTAACTTCTGGTTTTTTTTGTTTGTTTGTTTGTTTGTTTTTTGACAAGCAGAGTGGACAGTGAGAGAGACAGAGAGAAAGGTCTTCCTTTTCCGTTGGTTCATCCTCCAATGGCCGCTGCGGCCGGCACACTGTGCTGATCCGAAGCCAGGAGCCAGGTGCTTCCTCCTGGTCTCCCATGAGGGTACAGGGCGCAAGGACTTGGGCCATCCTCCACTGCCTTCCTGGGCCACAGCAGAGAGCTAGATGGAAAGAGGAGCAACTGAGACAGAATCCAGCACCCCAACTGGGACTAGAACCCAGGGTGCCAGCACCACAGGCATAGGATTAGCCTATTGAGCCGTGGCGCTGGCCACAACTTCTGTTCTTTATCTACTTTTGGGTGATCCAAACATTCCATTATTGTCAGTGCTCTTGATATACACTAGGCTGTAATCAAGATTATGTCCTTATGTTTGTCCTCTTTGATTTCAAGTCTGTAAACATTCCCCAGATGCTTACTTAGTGCCAGGCACTAGTGGACAGCAAAGATATAAAGATGACTAAGACATAATTTCTATCCCCAGAGAGTTGACAGTCTAAAAATAATCAAATGATAATTTCACCACAGTGAGGCAGATTATAGAATAGAGAGACAGTATGTACTGGGCGAAGTACCTAATAGAGCCAAAAGTCATGAAAGTATACCAAGAGAAAATGATGCTCTTTCCAGTTCTGTATAAAATCATTACTTCTGGGAAGGAAAGGTCCCAAACAATGATAAACTGGAAGTTCTTAGTCCCTCTCAATATATTCTACCTAGATCCATTCAGATAATGTTGGCCCAGGAAGATGGGGTCTTTCCCATGTCATGTCAGCTCTCTAAATGACAAACATAAAGATGGAAAGGAGAAGACCCTAACTTTCCACTGTTGTAATCATCCTAACGCCCTGAGTGCATGTGCTCTCTGGGACATCATATTATGGTACTATCCTTCATAGTCTACACTACCTGTAAGATATCTGTACTGACACAGCGTACTTACTGGAAATCACAAATCATTCCTACAGTATCTCACTGGTATTGAGGCCAAGTAAAGTTCCTAGGGTAGCTGAATAAAGTTCCCTATAGCTTTATATCCCTGAATCACAATGAACGTGCATCTCTACATATTTATAAATAATGCTGCCAAGTGTTAAATTTGTCATATCATTGGCTCCGTATAAGGCCCCTCCATACTAGTCCTCCACGGGGACTTGGAATCTCTGCATCTTTTCTAATAGTGTTGGGATCGTCCTCACTTTCTCTGCTCAGCAGCTTTACATCCCGCATTATTCAAACAGCATTTGTAGAGGGCAATTTGTTGCTCATTACTACAGTGCTCAAGGGTTTAATGAAACCCATTCATTTTACTGCTTTTTCTTCACAGAAACAGTGTGTCAAACTTGAATGTTACTGCTGGGGAACATGACTTGAGCCAGACAGAGCCAGAAGAGCAAACGTTCGCCATCAAGAGTGTCATTATACACCCACATTTCTCTGCCAAGAAACCAATGGACTACGATATTGCTCTTTTGAAGACGGCTGGAACCTTCCAGTTTGGTAAACAGTTGAGGCTCACCCTGAATTGTCTGCCCCATATTCTCCATCTCATGACATTCTTCTTGCAGTATTATGTGTATCATATAGGTTCAACTGCTGGGTGCTTTGATTTAGTTGGAGGGCCTACTATCTGAAACTTTCTTCACTTGTATTTCTGGTTTTGGTATTACACAGAGTTGGAAAAGGGTCTTTCCTTGTTTGATAAGTGATCACTGGAGATGCTATGAAGAGATATGACAATTCTCACAAGGTCTTAGTGGAATTCCAACTGGTAAGTGGCTTATGGTATCCTCTCCTCCAAAAGGAGACACATCTTGTCTTGATCTTTTCTTCAGGCCGGTTTGTGGGGCCCCTGTGTCTTCCAAAGCCAGGGGAGCGATTTGCAGCTGGATTTATTTGTACAACTGCAGGCTGGGGCCGCTTGACTGAAGGTAAGAACTTTCTGGTGGGTAATCAGAAAAGAGAATTTTTAATCTATTTTTTAAAAATTGTGCAAAGCATTTCTAAAGATGGAGAATGTCATGTTCCACTTAGAAATTCAGTCTTGGGGCAGGTGATTAGGCTAGCAGTTAAGATTCTGCTTAGGATGCCTACTTCCCACATTGAAGTGCCAGGGTTCAATGCTTGGTTCTGGCTCCTGACTTTAACACCTTGCTAATGTAGACCCTGGGAGGCAGCAAGTGATGGCTCAAGTCCTTACTACTCACCTTGGAGACCTGGATTGAGTTTCCAGCTCCCAGTTTCAGCCTGGCCCAGCCCTGGGCCCTGGGCATTTGGAGGGTGAACTAATGGATGACAGCCCTCTTTCTCTGTCTCTCAAATAAGCAAGTAAATATTATAAAGAAATTCAGTTCCTTGAATGGCATAGCTTTGACTCAGAAAGGTCCACCTTGCTAGGCTCTTGTCTGTGTTCCAGATGGTGTCTTCTCGCAAGTCTTGCAGGAAGTGAACCTGCCTATTCTGAGCCAGGAGGAGTGTGTAGCAGCTTTGCTAACCCTAAAGAGGCCCATCAGTGGAAAGACCTTTCTCTGCACAGGCTTCCCTGACGGGGGGAGAGATGCATGCCAGGTAGGTGGGGACAGCTGAGCTGATGGGCCCCAGGTAGAGCTTCCCTTGACTTTGTCATCACCTGAGGGGTTCAAAGAAGGCAGTTTCCAGATAAGACTAGAATCTAGAAAGAAGGGTCAGGAATAACGGGAGGTCAAATCAAAATAAAAGGACAGTTTGAAACCATCTATGTTTAGCAATGAATATAAACACAAAGTGGGTCTCTGCCTTTTCCAACAGAACAAATAAAGATAATGCCAAGAATGAGCTCAGGGTTCTCCCATCCCTGACAGGTAGATGGCTATTTCCTATTTAGAGTTTTCCATGTTGTAGGTGTTGGGAACTTTATTCCCCCTCCATTTTTCCTGCTGACAAAGACCTGGGGTCGATTTTACTGCTAGGCACAACTTCTCTGAGTCTATGGCTATAGCATGAGACAGACAGCAGAAGGAAGAAAGTCTACAGCTTGGATCAGAGGCTAAGATGGGAAAGAATGGGGTGGAACTGATGGGCTCCATTGATATTTGAGGACTATGTGGAAACTGTGCTTGGCTGTCCTCCCAGTGACCTGAGTCTAAATTACTAAGAGTGAGACAATGGCATCCTCGCTAGCATCCTTGTGGGGAAAGAGTGAACACTTTGGGGCACAGACATTGACAAGGATGGTAACAGAGATTTTTCCCCTTGCAGGGAGATTCAGGAGGTTCACTCATGTGCCAAAATAAGAAAGGTGCCTGGATTCTGGCTGGTGTGACTTCCTGGGGTTTTGGTTGTGGTCGAGGCTGGAGAAACAATGGAGGCTGGAGAAACAACGAGCAGGAAAATGAGCAAGGATCCCCTGGGATCTTCACAGATCTCAGTAAAGTGCTTCCCTGGATCCATGAACATATCCAAACTGGTAATGAACACTGCACAAAGCAAAGAAGCTGCCATTCTGCTAGGGCCGGAGAAAGCACTGGCAGTCTAGGCAAGTCAGGCAGAAAGCACACAAGCTCTACACTTCTGTCCTCAGCATAGCACACAGGGATTGTGAAAACAAGAGGGAAATATGGTATTGCTACAGCATGCAGTGAATTTGCAATGAAAAGAATTAATCTATCCATCTTATTTTGTCAAATCTGTCTTTAACTGAAAATACCCTTGATGATATGTTTTTACCTCTTAATACTCTATTTTGGCAAGAATAATCAAGCTACAGCATAGATAGGTCATTATCAACCATGCAGTTTTGCCACTCAAGGAAGAATGTCAGGAGATTTTTGGTTATTACATCCAGGGGTGAAGGTCCACTGGCATCTAATGGGGAGGGGCTGGTGATGCTTCAGAACATCTTACAATGCACAGGACAATCCAGCACAACAAAGAACGAGTCCACCCACAATATTAATTGTGCCATGGTTGAAATGCCCTTGTATAGATCTGAGCACAGGAAATCTGAGAGGGCCAGGATCTAAATACATCCTCCTACTAGGCGGCCCAGCCAGTAATTGCAACTTCATTTCCACCTCCAAACCCTGTTCAATTTTCATAACTGGTGGCTTTCAGATTCAACAAGGTTTCTATCCTTCCCAAATCAAAAGTTAATTCAATAAAAACGTGATTGTGTTTTCAAGAATATGGTATCATGGCAGGTATCTGAGCCCTCAGTTCAAGTAGTAGCTATCCCCAAAACTGTCTTGTGGTCGTGGGCAATTTATTTCCATCTCTAGACTCTATTCCATATAAACTGACCTTTTCCTGCTCTGTGTAATTTCGAAGTTAATCATTGTCTGTTTATTAATTAGGTCACTCAATAAAGAGAGTATCATCTCCTAAAAACACCAGGGCCCTATTCTTGCTTTGTCACTTTATCTGTTCTCTTCTTTGCATAGTTTAGATTTTTCATTTGTTGCACATTAACTTAAAATCTCTATAGTTTTGAGCCAAAAAGTTGGTAAATTCTTGAAATATTGCTCAGAAGACCACAAATTTTCAATCATATCTTTTTTTCTTTCCCAGGGAATCGGAGAAAGAGCTCCAGAGGTGGGTATTCTTTGCAACCTGTCCCATCAGGAGCATGAATTAACATGTAGCATTTCTGAATATCAGGTCCCTTTATAATCAAAAGTCTTTCTCTTCTGCAAGTGTTCTCCATGCTTACTATGTGCAAAAATTGTCACTTGAAGCACCCACAGCCATTCCCTGACCATCTAGGCAGCTCAGCTCCCAGAAGGAGCCATGGAACCCCTTTTATTTCACTTCTTGTAAATCCACAGACCCATCTCAAGTCAGCAAACATCTGTTAAACCCTAGCTTTAAATTAAGGACTTGAAGGAAGAGGGAAGGAGGTACAGATACGGTTGATAAGCTTTATACCTTATCCTGAAAGTGTCCCTACTTATCCAAAGGTCTCATCCTCAGTGTTACATTGCAACTCTATAATACATTTACCCTGTGGCATCTTATCTCTGAATCTCATTTTCCTCATCCATAAAGAAAAAAGTTTGTACTAGATGGCTTCTTGGGCATCTTTAGTTCAAATCTTCAGTTATTCTTTGAGCCTATAGAACCATCCAAAAAGAACAATATAGAAAAATAGTACTCTGAGAACTCCAAGGAGGGAGCAGCTGCTTCTAGCTAAAAATAAACATATCAGTCAGTCAACAAAGGCAGTTGTGGAGCACAAACAGCTTTTAAGCTGAACTATGAAGGATGAGTGAGATTTTGTCAGATGGAAATGGTTTGTGGCTAAAGAAAAATATTTCTGTTCAAACAATCAACCTCATTAGAGAATGGATATCAGAGGAAGGAGATTGACAAATGCACAAATGCGGGGTGTACCAGAGACCAGTAAATTGGCCAAACCAGCTGAAGCATAGGATGAATGATGCAGTTTATTGAGGGAAAAGAAGCAAAAGATAACTTGAGATAAAATTATGGGAACTTCAAGAGTCACTCAAAAAGTTTAGACATGGAGGAATAGGAAGCTGATTAATTAGAGCTATAATGACATAACATTATACACTAATATATATTAAACATATAAGTATATATGTGTAAATATTATACACTAATTCAAGAAATAAGAAGTTAAGGCCTGAACCAACACACTGGCCAGAATAAAAAAGAAGAGCTAGAAAGAAGAGAAATTAAGGACTTTTGTAGCCAATTAGACGAATGGTAAGTGAAGTGGGGGAATCAAAGATAGTACAAAACTTCTGAGCATGAGACACTAAGATAAAAGAACTTAGAAGTAGTAAAATCAGAAATGGATACAGTTGTGCTGACCCAGAGAAATCAAATTTAAACATGTTGAGTTTCAAGGGAGATATCCAGGAAACCATTGTAAAACCTTTCTGAAGATCAGAAAAGTAGAGAAACTGAGGGTTATGAATGAGATTGATTTGAGGGCTCATGTTAGAGGGAAGATGAGGACTAAGCATAGAATGCAGGAAATGCCAGTATTTACAGAATGAAATCACAGGGTCAGAGAAAGAGTTAAGAAGAAAAAAATGTCATAGAATTTCAAGTTTAAGTAGGCTTTAAAAAGAACAAAAAAGAATAAGGCATTATAGAAGCCAAGACAGTAAAATGTGAAGAACAGAAGAACAGAACTTAAAAAGAACTAGAAGGTGGACGAGTCTGCACAGTTTCTAGAAGGAGCGGCCATGGTTGGGAGCCATCACTGTTGTCCCTAATTCTCCTGGCTTTCCCTCCAGCCTCATGCAGTGAGCAGGATGGCGTAGTCAGCGGGTCTGAGGGGGAACTGCACTTCCCAGAAAGCCTCCACCTGTATTATGAAAGCAAGCAGTGAGTAGCCCCTCTAGCACCCTCACCCCCACCTCCAGTCTGGCTGTACTTATTTACTGGGATGTCGAATTACTTCTACCTAGAAATAACATCCTCCCAATGTATCTTCCTGCAGACTGTGTGTCTGGACCCTGCTGGTAGCACAGGAAATGCACGTGCTGCTCAATTTTTCCCGCTTGGATGTGGAGTCCTGTCAGCACAATTACCTGGCAATGTATTCTTTAGAAGGCAGACTCTTTGGTGAGTGGGTTTTCACATCCTCCAGTGGAAATCAGTGCTATGTGGGCTTAATGAGACCTGGCTGGCTATCTTATGTCTGGCACTGAGTCATCTGTAAACAGCACACTTGCCATCTCCAACTTTGAGACCCAGAATTGCAAGGGGGAAGGAACTGAATCTGAGCCTGTGGGTGGCTGCAAGACCACAAAGCACTTCAGTAGCTGCATCAGCTTCCTTCCCATGAACCAGGTTTCCAAACCCACTGGCCACACAAGCTCATGCGAAATAAAATCTGCGTGCATTTCAGAGCCACTACCCCCTTACCACTCCCTGCCCCACCATCCCGGATGCTGCTTTCCTAGGAATGGAAATGACTTTTACCTGCTTCATCAAGCTAAAAAGAGAAGTGCCAGCAGATACTCATGAGGAGGCAACAAGGGCTACAACAAGGACTGCTTAAATACGAAGCAGAAAGGGAGTAGTGTTTCTGTGAGTCTCCACTGGAGGCCATTTTGCTCCCCAGGGGCATTCGGCAGTGTCTTAGAAGCACCTTGGGTCCTCAAGACTGGAGGGACTGCAGCTGGAACCCAGGCTGGCTGTCAGTAGTAGAAGCACTGTCACTGGTAGAGTCAGGGATGCTAGCAAACACTGAACAAAAGGCATAGGACAGCATGAACACAAAGAATGTTCCAGTCCAAAATGTCCATAGGGCCAAGGTTGAGAAACTACAGCTCTTGGATGCTACTTTCAAGATTCTGAATGAAGAATTTCTCTGTTGCAGGAAAACTCTGTGGAGAAAGCCTCACCTCAGCCATTCTTGTGGGTTCCAATGCCATGAGGCTGGAGTTCATGTCTGATGTCACAGATTATGCTGCTGGGTTTAATCTCACCTACAAAGCGCTTAAACCAAACTACCTTCCTGGTAATATCATTGACTTTTATCACACAGTTTCCAGGCCTTAGATAGAAGTGTAGGCCCTGCAGGAATCAGGTGAGGAGCAAGGGAGCCTTCTCCCAAGTCTGGCAGGCTCCACAGTGGATAGGAGCCACAATTCCAGCTAGAAGCAGATGCTCTCTCTCCTTCCACAGTCCTGATACACTTATTTATCTCTCACCCAAAAGGGTTAAGAGGGCCTAAAGAGTTCTGGAAAACAAGTGTTCAAATTTCTGCCTTCTTCTTGGTTGTGTCTAAACACTCAGTTCATGGATTATTTGCAGGAGAGAGGGGAGAAAAATGAGAATTCTTCACTGGGGTGGTGCCAGATGTCTAGACTTCACTCTTGTGTTTCAGATTCAGGTTGCCATTCTTTAACTGTCCTTTTTGAAGAAGGCGTCATACAGAGTCATCACTATCCTGAGAACTACAGTGACATGGCTAACTGTAATTGGATTTTCCAAGCCCCCAAACATCACCTAATTAAGGTATTGATTGGTTATCCTTACTTAGTTATGGAATATCCACAAAAAATCTAACATAAGCACCATACAGGCAGAGTTTTTTTTTTATCAAATTTATTCACTGCTATATTTTTAGTACATAGTACCTGGCACACAAAGTGCTCAATCAGTATTTGAAAAATAAACTAGACTAGTTTCCCTTGAAATTATCCATTATCACCACTAGATGGCACTTGTACTCTATACTTTCTGTAAAAAAAGAAAAAGAAAAACAGAAAGCATTGCCTTAATCTTTGTACCTGATGACTATGACCAGGCTCTGGTCCTTTCTATAAACAAGCATTTCTTCCTTTTTAAACTACTAACAATACACCATGATATAAGCAATGTCTAGCAAAAGTCAATGACAACCAGGCCCAAATCATTAAGCCCGCCATGCAGAAAAGAGCCAGTAAGCAAAGAGGAAGCACCGCAGAGCAGGTACATGGAATTGCTAGTTTACGAGAGCCATAAGGCATATGTGGGTAAGGGGGTAGTGGAAAGTGAGGCTGAAGTCAAAGTTTGGAGGCCTTTGAAGTCAGCACATGGGGTTTATTCCACATTTGGTAAGAAGTGCTAGTAGCCATTTATTTGTCCATTAAACATCAGTGGACCAAACATAGAATACTTGAGTATCATCAACTGGGTAGATGAAGGTAAGTCTGCAGTCAAACTGAGATTGGGACTAGGCATTTGTTTACAAGTCTTTCTCCTAAATTAATAATTGAAAGAGGGTTTAGGAAGAAAAGAAAGGAGCACAGAAAATAAAGCAGGGGTGGGGTGGGAGGATTCAGGGCAGACAAGACCTCAAAGCTCTCATACATTTGAAGTAGAAAGAGATCTGGGGTGTAGAAGGGGAAGCAAACTGGTGTGCTCTTACAACAGCCCAGGAAATGGAGCCCTTAATTTAAAATATACGACAAAATAAAAAGATATGGCTGATAGCTTGAATTTGTCAAAGTTAAAGAGAATGAGCACCAAGGATAAACTGTCCAGTCCCCAACTCCAGCCTTCCCAAAAAAGCAGAAAATTTGGATTGGACAACTCAAAGTAGTTGGGATTGTTACTATCTGAAATACCACCTTAGATTGGAATTTGGATGCAGAACCAGTATTACACAGATTTTATGAATAAGTGGGAGAAGTCAACACAGTGAAGGTAAGTATAGATGTCCTTCTAAAGACTTCTGAAACCTAGAGACAAAGCAAAAATGTCAACAGAACAAAGATTTGTTGTTAGTGCTGGAGGATAAGAATTTAGGTAAGAGTATATTTCCAGGGGGAGAAAAATAAAGAGACATTTAGTTGAAATCTGAAAATGGCAAGCATCATCTTGCAGGATCTACCAAGAGAGTAATTTGGAAGCTGGTGTTAAAAGTCATAACAATATGCATACCATTTGACTTGGGGAGAAAAGGAGCCATTTCCAGAAAGTAGCTCAGTAACGGCTTAATAGATAATGGAACAAATACTGTCTCCGACACCTGCCTCCTCTTTCCATTGCTACATTCACCATTAACGATCATTTGCCTCCCATGTTATCCTATCCACGCAGTTGTCTGTCCCTTGCTGAGAGTCCTGGCTCCATTGGTTCCCCTTCATCTTGTCCCAATTCCAACTTTGTTGGTCCTGTCTCCTACTACCCCTCACTTCAAATTCACTTGACCAGTGCTGCCAGTGTACTCGGATATCACTCTGTTCCTCCTTCACATTGCTCCCCCTGTATATACTTCTCATCCCTTTGCCTGACACAAAACAAGTACCCTATACAGAAAATAATATAAGAGAAGGAAAAAATAAATACATTTATAGCCCTTTTTTTTTTTGATAGGCAGAGTGGACAGTGAGAGAGAGAAAGAGAGAGAGACAGAGAGAAAGGTCTTCCTTTTACCGTTGGTTCACCCTCCAATGGCCACCGCCGGTGCGCTGCGGCTGGTGCACCATGCTGATCTGAAGCCAGGAGCCAGGTGCTTCCTCCTGGTCTCTCATGTGGGTGCAGGGCCCAAGCACTTGGGCCATCCTCCATTGCACTCCTGGGCCACAGCAGAGAACTGGACTGGAAGAGGAGCAACCAGGACAGAATCCAGTGCCCCGACCAGGACTAGAACCCGGTGTGCCAGTGCCGCAGGTGGAAGATTAGCCAATTGAGCCTCAGCACCAGCCTATAGCCCATTCTTAAGATGGGTAGAAAGTGGAACTCTCAAGGATAAATAGGATATTGTGCTGTCACTGAATATCATGATGATAGCTCTCTGCTGTGGCCAGGGAGTGCAGTGGAGGATGGCCCAAGTGCTTGGGCCCTGTACCCCATGGGAGACCAGGAGAAGCACCTGGCTCCTGCCATCAGATCAGCGCAGCGGCCATTGGAGGGTGAACCAACGGCAAAGGAAGACCTTTCTCTCTGTCTCTCTCTCTCACTGTCCACTCTGCCTGTCAAAAAAAAAAGAAAAAGAAAAAGAAAAAAAAAGAACTTATTAAAATAGGTTTTTCATGATGTATTCTTTTTTGAACCCAGTTTAATGTAAAATTATCACCTTTATTTTCTAAGGCTATATTCCTCATATATCTAATAATCTACTAGAGAATGTAGCTGAGATTTACATTTAAGCTAAGTATCCAAAGTCAGCTTCCTCTAAACCCTTCCAGGATTTCCATTTTGATGCACATCTATGAGTTCTCAAAGTTCACTGCTTGGAGTCTGAGCACACTTTTGCAAGTGTTCTCAGCAGCTCAGATGACACTTTTCTACATCGGCGCTTGGACTTGCTCTTATCTGTGCCATATCAAAATTTATTGGTGAGGCATGGAAATTTATTGGCAGCAGGACAGAGCAGGAAGGAGGAGCCAGATATATCCTGCCAGGTACAAATGGCAAAAACCACTTTCAGTTTTGATTCAGGAGAACTGGGGTTCAAGATGAAATATCAGGAACCAGGTGTACAACACTAAGATGTCCAGAGAAGCAGTTGTGTGCCCATGCAACTAGAGTATATCCAGGCTAGCATAACCCAAAGCCTAGCCGCTTTTAATTAGAAAAGTTTCCATGGGGGTGGCTCCTCTGGTCTGTTAGGGCTGCAAGAGAACTCAGATATTTACACATTCAGCCCCTATTTGGTAGTTTAGATGTTTTAGACGCTTTGAAAGCCTGTGATATAGTGTCTCTTCCTAAGTAATTTAACCCATTAATGAATATGCCACTGACAAGGTGTTACTGCAAAGCAAGTTTACCAAGCCAAATTTCTCCACTCAAAGCCATGTCACACATGCATACTGTTTACTCTGAATGTTAACTTTGAGTCTTCTCAGCTTTCATTTCAGAGTTTTGAAATAGAAGAAAATGGAGATTGCACTTCTGACTATGTGATAGTACACAAAGACGTAGAAGGGAAGAAGGAAATAGGTTTGTATTCTTTCAGAGCCTCCACTTCCACTGGCTTCCCTGAACCCAATCTTGAGATGAGAATAAAAAGGAGATGGCTCAATTTTTCTACCTTCCTGTGTACCAGCTCCATCCCTCACTATGATCTTGCCACCACTCCTTCAATGAGGGCTTCAAAAAGCTTGTGGAATAACTGATTAAAAGATAATGTGCATTTTCTATGAATTGTTTGAAGCCCCCCTCATGGTTTAGGCTCTGAGAGAGAGAGAGAGAGAAAGAGAGAGAGAGAAATAAAGAACCCTTTGAATGAAAAGTTCGCAATGAACTAGGAGTTGAAGGGGAAAGTTCCATTGAAATAAGCCCTGTGGCCGGAATCAGTTCTGTTACAGGCTTTTCCATTTGGGAAACAAAACAGCTGAAATGTTGAACACATATTTAAAAGAAGCAAACTGCTTTCTATTTTGAAAATGAATTGTGACAGCCATCAGAAAAGCTTATTTCTCAACAATTACTCAAAAGACACATTTTTCTTCTTCTATGCAATGCCACTGGGTCCTTGCCAACATCTTACCTGGGCTGGGCTTCGATCAGCTCGGATGTGTGGCTACGCTGTGCCCAGCCCGGTGCTGAGCTTCTCCGGGGTCATGCTCATCAGCTTCCAATCAGATGAAAACGGCAACTCCAAAGGCTTTCAGGCTACCGTCTCCTTCACTCCTGGAGCAGGTAAGAAGAGACAGGCACTGACTCTTCAGTTCCCAGTTCCAACCATCATAACATGGTAGGTAATAAAGGACGGCATTTAGGACCCAATATGGATGCGGTTGAGTCTCATTATTTGCACTGACTCTATCTTACAAGGCTACCACTGAATAAATGAATACTGAACCACTGCTCCTAGGTTCTCCCAAACCTCTGGGACAGTTTCATCAATGGGTCAAAACATAAGCTAATTTTATATGTGATTCTATTTAAAGATACCTTATTTAATATGTAGAATTGATTCAATAACATAAAATCATAGCAAATAACAATGTACTCATGTCTGAATGAAGCTTATCTAACATGTATATTTTACTTTATTTAAAATTTAAAATGTATTTTTATTTTTAATTGGCAATAATTATACATATTTATGGGCTACATTGAAATGCATGTATATAATGTGTTGTGCTCAGAGTAGGATGACTGATATATCTTAATCTCAAACAAATATCAATTCTTTGTGTTGGGAATATTCAAAATTCTCCCTTCTAACTAGTTTGAAATATACAGCCTGTTGTTGCTAACGTAATGACGCTAATATAATAAATGCATTTTCTCTGTAAGGTAAACCCAGGCTTCCTGTACTCAAGAACACGGATTGGCATTTTAGTGCTTTGCTTGGGGGGTCATTTTAAACAGATAACCCACCAACAAAATGCACAAAAATGCAAAACACGTGGTAAAAAAGGTAAAAAGGGCTCTTGTTTATGTAGTGTGGAAGGAGAAGGCAGAATGTTATTGTTCCATCTCTGCTGGGAACATGCTTGTCTGGCAACTTAAATGTATCACTCTGTAACATATGTGAACTACCACAAAAGCACCATCAGTGTTGAGTTTGGAGTTTAAAAATAAGTATCAGTATATAGGCATGTACTGGATACATAAAGAATGAAGATTGACTGCATGCTGAATTTTTGCCTATACCTATTAGGTAGGTGATCTTAAGAATGACCCATCTAAAACTCATTTTTATTGACTTTATAATGGAAGACTAATGAATACCTACTAAGAATGCAGTGAGGATTAAATCAGGTAAAATGAACTTGGCCACAAGCAAACGTGCAACACATAATAGACACATAGGACATGAAATATCTTGACCAATCCCCAAAGTCTGGACACTTAAACCACCCAGTTTCCTTCCAAGTCTTCACTCTTATGACCCTTCTTCCCAATCCCAAAAGGCCAGTTATCTTCTTGTCAAGCTCTTGATTCTTGTTAGGTATTATGTGCTACAGATGGTAAAGCCAGGTTCTAGTTAAATAAGCCATACATTCCAGTCGGTGGAAATGCCTCCAAATTCTAACAGTATCTTCACAAGTCATTTTGTGATAAAATCTCAAGCTGAACAATTTTATTATTCTTACACCCAGGTACATCAAAGGATGAGTCACAGTCTCTGGAGACACAGAAAGTGCCACCTGGAGAAATCAATGCTCCTGGTAAACTGTTCTGGGGAACGTGACGAAGTGATACTCCTAGGGTACATCCCAGGGTTGGCCCAGAGAAACAAGCATGATGGGTTGAACTATGTCTTCCTCCCAAAACAAGTTGGAGTCCTAATCTCTAGTGCCCCAGAATGTGACCTTATTTGGATACAAATCTTTACTGAATAATGAAGTTAAAATGAGGTCATTAGGGTGGGCCCTAATCTATTATGACCATTTTTTTTTTATAAAAAGGGCAAATCTGGATGCAGAGAGACATCAAGACACAGGAAGAACAGCACATTAAGATGAACAGCACAGAGACAGAAGCGCAGAAGCAATCCATCAGCCAGAGGAGAGGCATGGGACAGTTCTCCATTGCAGCCCTCAGAAAGAGCTAACCCTGCTGACATCTTGATCTTGGACTTCCAGCTCTGGAACTACGAGGAAATAAATACCTGTTGGTCTAAGACACTTTGTGGTACTTTGGGACAGTAGCGCAGGCAAATGAATACACTGGAATTGGCTTACACAATTGTAGGGGGTTGACTAAGCCAAGTAATCCCACTGGGCAGGAAATCAAATGGGAGAATCACAGGAGCACCAGAATCCCACAGGCATGGGCTGAAGTTGTTCTCTAGTGGCAGAATTTCTTCTCTCTTCTGGGGAAGTGGCAGCCCAACTTTTAAGGCCTTCCAACTAATAATGCCAGGCCACTCATACTACCCAGGATGGTCTTCCTTACCTAAAGTCCACTGATTAGGGGCTTTAATTACATCTGCAAAATTCCTTCACAGCAACACCTGGATTAGTGGTTGGCTGAATGACTGCATGCAGTATTTTAGCCAAATTGGCACATCAAAAAGGCCATTGCATAGAGCTGAATGGGATGCGGTCATTGCCCATCTCGCTCAAAGCAACACTAAAATATTTCCAGTCACAAGAATCAAAATTCCCATATCAAGTGACTCATTTGGTGGGAATATCTAAATTGTATGCCTAATTGTGGTCTGGCTCACAAGATCTCCTCACCATAAAACAGTAAGCATACCACCAGGTTTTAATGCCAACGACATGAGGAAGGCTGGGCTCTCCCTTTTCATTATTCTCCAAGATATCCATTGGCAAACATAACACATCTATGGTAACATCCTGTTCCACAGGGAAAACAGAGTGGTGAGGGCAGCAAGCAGAGGATAGAGGTGCTATTTTGATAGTTTGTCATCAATCAAAAACCTTTTTATTTTTACAAGTTATCTGACATGTAGGACACAGAATATGGAAGATGAATATTCCTTTTAAGGAGAATATTTAACGAGAATATGTGGAAGTGTTCTGAGTCTTTTTGTTCTGGCTTTGACAGCAACTTCAAGATGCAAAGAAGCCCCAGATAGAAAATTTTTTCTGAAGTTGACTGCAGTGGTACCTTCTCATGGCCACCATGGGGTACGTTCAGAAAAGACATTTTTATCAGCCTAAACCAGGAACAATATTTTCCAAGAAGTCTCATTGTAACACCCAGCAAGACATTCATCTTTTTATCCCCAGTACCTACTGCAATGCTCAAAACAAAGTCAGTGCCAAATAACAATGCGACAGATAAAACTAAAGAATCTACAAATAACTTCCAAGGTAAAAGTTTTAATGAGAGTCTTTCCTGATCTTCTATCACTGATTTCATACCTATTTGGGGATCTTCTTCCCTTATAAAAATATCATAAAAACTTAAGGACAAGGGAAAGTGTTTATATATGCCATATTACTTAACTCATTCAATAAGCAATTTTGTCCCTCACTTTTTATTTTGAAATTCCTTATAAAAGGTCAAAGAATAGTGCACAAGCACCTATATATCTCTCCTGAAATGGAACTGTTGACATTCTACCATATTGGTTTAATAAATAGGTGATATCTTTTCTGTGTGCCTCTCTATATCAAAGCCTAGGGCATGGGGGAGGAGGTACAAAGATGAACAAATAACTTTTATTCTATAACAGAAATCAGAACTGTACAAATAAGTAGTAGATATTCTATTATTTTCATTCATTAAATAATTAAATTATTAAAGTTAATCAAAACTAATATGCAGTGTTAAAAGTCAGGATAGCAGTTATCCTTTGGGTGGACAGTGACTGGAAGCATTCATAATGGGTTATGTGTTATTCTGTTATTTTGTTTTTAGATCCAGGTTCTGGGTATACTTTATGACAATACATTGGGCTACAGAATTATTACTCTAGAGCTTTCCTAGATATATGCTATACTTCAATAAAATTCAAACAAGATAAAAAAAGGTATACAGAAAACTACAGTACAAAACCAACTGAAATATGTTCTAGATAAGATCATTAGGAAACTAGCATTTGATTTGGGTCCATGAGGATAAGTAGGATCAATGTTATTCTATACATGGAGCCCTTGCATGGTTTTGATCACGGGGTGACATGATCAAGAAAACAATCTTTTTTTTCTTTTTTTTATATTATTTATTTGATAGGTAGAGTTATAAACAGTGAGAGAGACAGAGAGAAAGGTCTTCCTTCCATTGGTTCGCTCCCCAAATGGCCGCTGTAGCCAGCACACTGTGCCAATTTGAAGCCAGGAGCCAGGTGCTGCCTCCTGGTCTCCCATGCGGGTGCAGGGCCCAAGGACCGGGGCCATCCTCCACTGCCTTCCCGGGCCACAGCAGAGAGTGGGACTGGAAGAGGGGCAACTGGGACAGAATCCGGAACTCCAACCAGGACTAGAACCCGGGGTGCCAGCACCGCAGGCGGAGGATTAGCCTAGTGAGCCGTAGCACCAACCATATATACAGATTTAGGAACACAGCCTACCCTTCATCTCACTCATGCTCCAAATCTTATTCCTGCTCCCTCTCCTATTCCTACTCTTAATTTTTACAAAGCTCTGTTTTCAGTTTACTTTAAACTTATAAGATTAACTCTACACTAATTAAAGAGTTCAACAAGTAGTATTAAGAAAAAAGAACTATTCCTCAATAGTAGAGACAAGGGCTATAAAAAATCATCAAACCTTAAATTGTCCATTCCAGTCCAATACATTACATCTTATGTACTATATTAGTTACAATAGGTCAGAGAAAACATACAATATCTGTATTTTTGTGACTGGCTTATTTAATTAAATATAATGGTTTCCAGTTGCATCCATTTTATTGTGAAAGATAGGATTCAATTATTTTTTATGTCTGAGTAGTACTTCATACTGTATACATACCATAATTTCTTTGTTTATCCAGTCATCAGTTGATGGACATCTGGGTTGATTCCATATCTTAGCTATTGTAAATTGAGATGTAATGAACATGGGGATATAGATAACTCTTTCATACGCTGATTTCATTTTGTTTCAGTACTTCCCAGGAGTGGGTTGACTGGGTCATACGTTAGATCTATTTTCAGATTTCTGAGGTATCTCCATACTGAGGTATCTCCATAACGGCTACACCAGTTTACATCCCTTCCAACAGTGGATTAAGGTACATTTTTTCCCACATCCTCGCCAGCATTTGTTGTTTATTGATTTTTGTATGAGAGCCATTTTAACTAGGGGGAGGAAAAACTCACTGTGGTTTCAATTTGCATTTCCCTGATGGCTAGTTATCCTGAGCATTTTTTCAAGTGTCTGTGGGCATTTGAATTTCCTCTCTTGAAAAATGCCTGCTGAATGTGAGGGCAAACCGTTGAAATCTTTACGTAATATGTACTAAATTGATCTTCTGTGTATAAAGAGATTTGAAAATGAATCTTGATGTGAACAGAAGGGGAGAGGGAGCGGGAAAGGGGAGGGTAGCGGGAGGGAGAGAAGTTGTGGGGGGGGGAGCCATTGTAATCCATAAGCTGTACTTTGGAAATTTATATTCTTTAAATAAAAGCTTTATATATATAAAAAAATAAAAATAAACAGAATGGAAATGTCCATAAAAAAAAAATGCCTGCTGAAGTCCTTTGCCCATTTCTTAACTAGAATTTTTTTGGTCGAGTTTCTTGAGCTCTTTATAGATTCTAGATATTAATCATTTATCAGTATCATAGTTTGCAAATATTTTCTCCCATTCTATTGGTTGCCTTTTAACTTTGCTGAGTTTCTTTTCAGTGCAGGAGCTTATTACCTTAATATAATCCCATTTGTCAATTTTGGCGTTGATTGCCTGTGCTTCCTAGGGTCTTTCCAAGTTTTTGTTCATGCCAATGTCTTGCAGAGTTTCCTCAATGTTCTCTAGTAAATTGAAGGTATTGGGTCCAGACATAGGTCCTTGATCCACTGAGTGGCTTTTTGTGTAAGGTGTAAGGTAAGGTTTTTTTTCACACTTCTGCACACAAAGATCCAGTTTTCCCAGCACTATTTGTTGAAGAGACTGTCCTTGCTCCAGGAATTCATTATAGTTCCTTGTCAAAGATTAGTAGTTGTATATTTGTGCATATATTTCTAGAATTTCTATTCTGTTCCATTGGTCTACATGTCTTGTTTTTCTGCCAGTACCAGGCTACTTTGATTATAACTGTCCTGTAGTAGGTCCTGAAATATGGTATTGTACACCTCCAGTTTTGTTTTTGCTGTATGAGATTGCTTTAGCTATTTGGGGTCTGATGTATTTCCATATGCATTTTATTTTTTTAAGATTTATTTATTTGAAAGGCAGAGTTAGAGAGAGACAGAGGACAGAAAGGTCTTCAATAGACTGGTTCACTCCCCAAATGGCTGAAATGGCTGGAACTGTACAAATATGAAGTCAGGAGTCAGGAGCTTCTTCCAGGTCTCCCACATGGGTGGAGGGCCCCAAGGACCTGAGCCATCTTCTACTCTTTTTCCAGGCCATAACGGAGAGCTGGATTGGAAGTAAAGCAGCTGAGACTTGAACCAGTGCCCAGATGGGATGCCAGCACTGCAGGCAGCAACTTTACCAGCTATGCCACAGTGCTGGCCCTCCATATGAATTTTAGCATTTTTATTTTCTATATCTGATAAGAATGCCATTGTTATTTTGATTGGGACTGCATTGAATCTGTAAATTACTTTAGGTATTATGGAATTTTGATGATGTTAATTCCTCTAATTCATGAACATGGAAGATTGTTCTGTTTTGTCTTCTACTCCTTTTGTTAATGTTTTTTAATTTTCATCATAGAGATCTTTGACTTCCTTGGTTAAATTTATTCCAAGATAGTTTTTTTAGCTATTGTGAATGGGATTGATTGTAGAAGTACATTCTCAGCCACGTGCGTTAATTTTATATCCTATTACTTTATCAAACTCTTTTGTGAGTTCAAATAGTTTCTTAGTGGAGTCTTTGGTTTCCTACATATAAGCTTGTCATCTGCAAATAGGGATAGTTTGACTTCCTCTTTCACAACGGGTATCATTTTGATTTATTTTTATTGCTTAATGATTCTGACTAAAACTTCCAGGACTATATTGAAAGTTCAACTATGTTTAAAGTTAACATTCTTATCTGGTTCTGGATCTTAGTGGGAATGCTTCCAACTTTTCCCCATTCAGTAAGATGCTGGCTGCAGGTCTGTATTGCCTTGATTGTGTTGAGGAATGCTCCTTCTCTACCCAAGTTGCTTAAGGTTTTCATCATGAAAGGGTGTTGTATTTTATCAAATGCTTTCTCTGCATCTATTGAAATAATCACATGGTTCTTGTTCTTCAGTCTGTTAATGCCATGTATGTATCACATAGACTGATTTGTGAATGTTGAACCACCCTTGCGTACCAGAGATAAATCCCTCTTGGGCCAGGTGAATGATCTTTCTGATGTGTAGTTGAATTCGACTAGCTAGTATTTTGCTGATGATTTTTTTGCATCTATGTTCATCAAGGATACTGGTCTATAGTTTTCTCTGTTGTTTCTTTTTCGGTTTAGGAATTAGCGTGATGCTGGCTTCACAGAAGGAGTTTGGGAAGATTCCCTCCTTTTCAATTGTTTTGAATAGCTTGAGAAGAATTGGAGTTAATTCTTCTTTAAAAGCCTGGTAGAATTCAGCAGTGAAGCCATCCAGTCCTGGGCTTTTCTTTGTTGGGAGGGTCTTTATTACTGATGCAATCTCCATCTTGGTTATTGGTCTATTTAGGTTTTCAATGTCTTCATGACTCAAATTTGGTAGATCGTATGTGTCCAGGAATCTATCCATTTCTTCTAGATTTTCCAACTTGTTGGCATAAAGCTCTTTGTAGTAATTCCTGATAATTCCTTTTATTTCTGTGGTATCAGTTGTTACATTTCCTTTTTCATCTGATTCTACTGATTTGGGTCTCCTCCCTCTTTTTTTTGATTAGTTGGAATAATGGTGTATCAATTTTGCTTATTTTTTCAAAAACCAGCTCTTCATTTCAATGGTCTTTTGCATTGTTTTTTGTTGTTGTTGTTTTGTTGTATAAATTTTATTTCTTCTCTATTTTCTTCTTCCTACTAATTTTGGATTTGGTTCATTGTTGCTTTCCAGGTTCTCAAGATGCATTGATAGTTCATTAGTTTGGTGCTTTCCCAATTTCTTGATGTTACTATAAACTTCTCCCTTAACACTACTTTTGCTGTATCCCATAATTTTTGATATGTTGTTCTGTCTTCATTTGTTTCCAGAAATTTTTTAACTTCTCTTTTGATTGCTTCCATGGCCCAACTGTTCACTCATGAGCATGTTGTTCAGTCTCCATGTGTTTGCCTATGTTCTGGAGATTCTTGAGTTGTTGATTTCCAGCTTCATTCCATTGTAGTCAGAAAAGATGTATGGTATGATTTTGTGGTTTTTTTTTTTAATTTGGCCTAACATATGGTCTATCCTAGAGAAAGTTCCATGCACTTTTGAAGAAAATACATTTTGCAACTGTACGATGAAAGGTTCTGTAGATCTGTTAGGTCCGTTTGGTCCATAGTGTCATGAATCTGTTGTTTGTTGATTTTGTCTAGTTGATCTTTCCATTGATGAAAGTGGGGTGTTGAATTCCCCCATTACTATTGTAGTGGAGTCTATGTCTCCCTTTAGATCTATTAGCATTTCTTTTAAACAGCCAGGAGCCCTGGTATTGGGTCACATACATTTATTACAGTCACATCTTCCTGTTGAGTTGATCTCTTAATCATTATATAATGCCCTTATATTTCTAACAGTTTTTGTGTTAAAGTCTATTTTGTCTGATATTAGGATGCCTAAACCTCCTGTTTCTGCTTTTTATTAGCATGGAATACATTTTTCCATCCTTTCATTTTTAGTCTGTGTGTAACTTTGTTGTTGAGGTATATTTCTTATATCCAGAAAATACATGGGTCTTGTTTTTTAATCCATTCAGCCAGCCTGTATCTTCTAATTGGAGAGTTTAAGCCATTTATAGTCAAGGTTACTATTGAACAGTAACAAGTTGGTCCTGCCATTATTCTGTAAATATTCCTATTGTTTGTTTTGGATTTTCTTTGGACTTCTACTGGAAGATTTTTCTGCCAGCACATTCTTCCATAATGATGACTACCTTTCTGTGTTTTTATGTGTATCACATTCTTAAGCATCTTTCATAGGGCTGGACAAGTGGTGACAAATTCTTTCAATTTCTATTTGTTATGGTAGGTCTTTATTTCACCTTCATTCCTAAATGAGAGCTTTGCAGGGTACAGTATTCTGGATTAAAATTTTTTTCTCTTAAGACTTGTCTGGGGTCAGCACTGTGGAGCAGTGGGTTAATGCCCTGGCCTGAAGCACCAGCATCCAATATGAGCCCTGGAAGCTCCACTTCCTATCCAGCTCTTTGCTATGGCCTGGGAAAGCAGTAGAAGATGGCCCAAGTCCTTGGACCCCTACACCCGCATGGGAGACCGAGAGGAAGCTCCTGGCTCCTGGCTCCGGAATGGCGAAGCTCCACCCCATTGCGGCCAATTGGAGAGTGAACCAACAGATGGAAGACCTCTCTCTCTCTCTTTCTTTGCCTCTCCTTTCTCTATGTAACTGACTTTCAAATAAATAAATAAATCTTTTTTTAAAAAAAGACTTTTACTATGTGTCTCCAATCTCTCCTAGTCTGTAGTTTCTGATGAGAAGTCTGCTATGAATCTAACTGAAGATCCTCTTTTTAGAAGAAAGGAGGGTAGGGTCGCCTTTGTTGGTGTAAACACACCCTTACCTCTTCTCTTCCAAGGTGATCAATGCCCAGGTGTTAGCCCATAGTAGGTGTAATACTCATCTGTGCTGTCATATTAACTGTACAAAGGCTCTGTGCAGTCTTCAGTGTGAGCATGGATCCTGTTGCAATGACTCACCCCAGACAATCTGGAAGCTCTGAGTGGGTGGAGTCACTCACATTGATTACCCAGAGACCTAGCTATACCCTTTGTCTTCCCATGTGTCACAGAGTTCCCACAGTCTCAGCACACAGGCTCCCATAGTCATGGAGTCCAGAGGATCCATTCTGCCTTGCCAGTCTGTCCTGTCCAGAGACACAAAGACATTCCCAGAACCAGCTGCTTATGCAGTTCAATCCCCAGAACCTGTGATATGTTGAGTGGATAGGGTACCTCACAGTCATATGTGGGTACCCAGCCCCCATCAATCCAGACTCAAAGTCAGTGGGGAACATGGGTTTTTCCTCTGGTATAATCTCTTAATCACACCGGTGCACAAGAGCAATGGCCATAGCCCCTATTTGTTGCCTTCTCCCTGCTGGTTGCCAGGTGCATGCACTCAAGCTCCTGCCATGTTGCTGCTGACAATGTAGCATCTTGTCCTAGCCAGTTGCTCAGCATGTACAAAATAGCTTCTGCTTATACCTAAAATGATGCCAGCCCCTTCTCAGCCAAATTTTGGTTGCCATTGCAGGGAGGATGGAGAGAAGGAAAATTGTCCCCCTTTTTTTTTCACTGTATGAGTAGGTACCCTATTCCCCTTAGGGCTCCAGGATGGACTCATGCCAAACTCTCCCTCTGCCTATATCACCAATGGCACAGGTTGATGAGTCTGATCTCATCTCACTCTCCAAAGCTAGTCCTTTCTTGGCTCTGCTGGGGTTGTGTGTTGTCTCCATGTTTGTACTGGATGTCCATACCCTCCCAAGGCAGCACTCTTAGGTGATTAAACTGGAGTGTGAGGAGACTGGGTGAAGACTAACTATAGTGAAAGAATACTAAGTGAGCAATATGGAGGATCCAAATCTTATTATTACTTATAATAGAATACCTTCTACTGGGGTAGAAGATGAATATACAATATACTATAGATACTAGATCTAAGTCTTTGGAAATTAGATGATTAGAAGGGAAAAGGGGGAAAATCAAAGGTAAATTGGGTATTTTGCCACTGAAAGACATCCACTTATAGCAATATTTTTAAAAATATTTCTTTGAAAGGCAGAATGACAGGAAGTAAGGGAGAGACAGAGAGGGAGAGAAAAAAGAAGGGAGGGGAAGGGAGGGGAGGGGAGGAGAAGAGGGGAGATGGGAGGAGAGGAGAGGAGAGGAGAGGAGAGGAGAGGAGAGGAGAGGAGAGGAGAGGAGAGGAGAGGAATCTCTCCTCCACTTGTTCAGTCCCCAAATTCCTCAACAGCCAGGGCTGGGTCAGGCTGAAGCCAAGAGTCAGGAAATCCATCTAGATCTCCCATGAGGGTGGCAGGACCATCATCTGCTGCCTCTCAGGCACACTGCCAGGAAGTCAGATCAAAAGTTCAGTTGGACTTGAATCTGCCCTCTGATATGGGATACAGACATCCCAAGCGGTGGCTTAACCCATTGTGCCACAACACTGGCCCCAGTGTGTACATTTTTAATCTGTCTACAACACAACACTCTTTCTCATTATTCCCAGGTATTTATTAGAGGGCCCTGTACAAAGGAGCTATATCAAGATTATCGTCTGCACCTGATAGTGACAAGGATCCACAGAAAATAATGATGCATCTCCTTGTCCCCTTCCTACGTAGTCTCTGCAGAGCTACTTTCTTCTCCTCCTCTTTTCCAGTCCAGTTTCCTGCTGTAGATGGAAATGTAAAAGGGCCCATAGTCAGTTCTTGGCCATGATAGGGCAGCCTACCAACTGCCACTAAGTATCTCTATGAAAAAATTATCTTGGTTCTTGGAAGCTCTGAGTAGCAGTAGAGGATGTCTGGTGACCCTTGTGGAGAGACTGTGTTGGGAGAGACCCCATGGAATAAACATGAAGAAGGCCAAGCTGGCAGATTTTCTGCTGATGTAACACTCTCAAAAACCTTGTGGATCTCCCCTATACTTCACAGCATCCATGTCATTAGACAGAGATGCTCCATCAACCTGCATGGTTGAGGCTCTCTCTGTTGAGATGGTTGAGTGGATCCATGAATCACAAGTTGAAGCCCTTCAACAACATTAACATCATCATGCCTTGGTCCCCTCACCTGGGCATGCTTTTTCAACTGTCAATTTCGTCATTCAAGTGTCCTCTGTAAACATCCCAAATCCAAAAGTGCTAGTTCCTTTTTATTAAAAAATATATATATATCATCCTGAGGACCCAAGTAGTCACTGCTGCTCGCTGCTTCACCAGTAAGAGCAGGATTCCCCTTTGTCAAAGGTTTTACTTCCTAAAGTTTCACTTACTCATGCCAACCGTGGTCCAGAAATATGACATGGAAAATTCCAGAAATGAACAAGTCATAAGGTTTAAATTGTTCACCGTTTTAAGAAGGTGATGAAATCTTGCACCTTCTCATCCTGACTCACCCAGCATTTGAAGTATCCCTTTGTTCAGTCACCTGCTCGACATTTAGTAGCCGTCTTAGTCATCAGGTCAACTGTTGTGGTACCACAGTGCTGTGTTCAAGTAACCCTTACCTGGTAGCCTAATGCCATGTCACAACGCCTACATCATTCACCTCACTCCATCTAATCATTTAGGCATTGTATCATCTCAAATCATCACAGAACATTAAGTATACAATACTTCACAAAATTTGGAGGAAGACAATATTCACATAAATTTTATTACAGTATATTGTTAAAATTGTCCTATTTTGTTATTGTTTATAATCTTTTACTGTGTCTAATTTATAAATTAAAATTTTATCACATGTATGTACAAGGGAACTCAGAAAGTTTATGAAAAATGTTCATTATCTTTTTTTTTTTTTTGACAGGCAGAGTGGACAGTGAGACAGAGAGACAGAGAGAAAGCTCTTCCTTTGCCGTTGGTTCACCCTCCAATGGCCGCCGCGGCCAGCGTGCTGTGGCCGGCGCAACGCGCTGATCCAATGGCAGGAGCCAGGTGCTTCTCCTGGTCTCCCATGGGGTGCAGGGCCCAAGCACTTGGGCCATTCTCCACTGCACTCCCTGGCCACAGCAGAGAGCCGGCCTGGAAGAGGGGCAACTGGGACAGAATCTGGCGCCACGACTGGGACTAGAACCCCGGGTGCCGGCGCCGCAAGGCAGAGGATTAGCCTATTGAGCCATGGCGCCGGCCTCATTATCTTTTAATGTCATTTTTGCATGAGCTTTTTTGCAGCTCCCTGATTTGCACAGGAAAAAGCACAGCTTATATAGTTGCACACTATCCATGGTTGCAGGCATCCACTGTGGGTCTCAGAACATATTCCCCTTGGATAAAGGGGGACCTACTATAAACCTAGAAAATGGAATGTGGTGGGAGCTGCTGGCTTAAGTTGGTTGACTGTTAATCTTTCACTATGACCTCTGATATCCACAGGGGTCTCCCCCATTCATCACCATCCTGGGTAAGAATGAGTTCCCTAAATGCCTAAGAAATTTCTGCTCTGTCACACAGTGCTTTTACCATATTCTAATTAAGCATCAGCTGACTGCTGGACAGAGATATATTTATCAAATCTTCCTATCTAAGATTTTTAAAACCAGAAATACTGAATTTTGTGAAATACTTTTAGCATCTATTGAAAGGACAAAATGCTTTTTCTTGTCTTACGAATATATTAGAACAATACTAAACAGGTTTCCTAATAGTTCCACGTTCCTGAAATGTGTCCCTTCTGGATGGACATGGAACATTTATCTTTGCATGTACTGCTGAGTTCTGTTTACTGGCATTTCACTTAGATTTATGCACTATAATTCATTTTTTAAAGATTTATTTATTTGAAAGGCAGAGTTACAGAGAGGCAGAGAGAAAGAGAGTCAGACAGATATCAGTCTTCCATCCACTGGTTCCCTTCCTAAATGGCTGCGAAGGCCAGGGCTGAGACAGGCCAAAGGCAGGAGTCAGAAGCTTCTTCTGGGTTTTCCATGAAGGTACAGGGGCCCAGGCACTTGGGCCATCCTCCACTGCCTCCCCACATGCATAGCAAGGAGCTGGATTAGAACTAGCTCCTTGGTTCAAGCAGGACTTGAACCAGTGTCCACATGGAATGTTGGTGCTGCAGGCAGTGGTTTTACCCACTTCACCACAGCACTGGCCCATCATTTGTGTTTCAAATAGACTTACAGCAGAGGTACTAAATGGTCTGAAATCCCTTGGGGATCTCCAAAATCTCTTTTCACAGGGTCAATAAGGCATTAGTTTCCCTTTTAATCTGATTTTTTCAACAATATAGTGTTTTCCAGAGGCTACATAAAATGCTCTATCTCAAGAGACTGAATGTAAATAGCAGATATGAAAATCTACCTGTCTTATATTTATCTAGACAGCAAAGAATTTTATAAAAATGTGAAACAGTGCCACCCTTGTTAAAATTGTTTGAGAAAATATTTGCATAAATATTTATGTTTAGTAGCTAAAGTTTATTATATTTATCATAAATAAGCAAATGAGTTTTAAAAATTTCTGCTTTAATTTCTAGTATGGTAAGCAGTGATAAATACAATTCATATTAGACAAATATCACATGTTTTATCTG
The DNA here is from genome assembly GCA_949820135.1 of Sylvilagus floridanus. Taxonomy (NCBI): domain Eukaryota; kingdom Metazoa; phylum Chordata; class Mammalia; order Lagomorpha; family Leporidae; genus Sylvilagus; species Sylvilagus floridanus. Next base: position 69,353,160 of record OX463224.1, on the reverse strand, counting down.
TGGAAATTAACATATATCGAATATATTAATATAGAGAGAACATACAGAGATTATAGAGAATATATGTGTAGATGTCATTCAGCATATACTTATAAACATTACTCCACCAACATGCCGTGTACAGAACAATATACCTTTCCCTTTCCATGTTACCACTGTCAACAATCCTTCCCTCTGTGATATTAATATCCTTATGAATATCCTGTTTTCAAGGATACACACACACACACACACACACGTCTTTAGGAATGAAATGGGCATCTTATCATATGATTGTCATTTTTAGCCCTTGTTTATACACCTGTGGAATTGCGGTCTCCCTACTTTTTACTCTTTGAATATTGTGGTTAGTGGTGAATTAAGCCTGTCATTATAGAGTAGATTAAAATTATGTCTCTGCAAAAATTAGAGGGGGAAAGGAAGGAGGGAGGTGAATTGATGAAAAGGGGGGGGAGGGAAATGTGGTTATCTCTTGGAACAGTAAAATACACAAAATATCCTCTCATAATATAAATAAAAATTTTCAACAAAAATGTCAAAATTTTAAAACAAAAAAATTAAACAAAAACAAAAGAAATAAAAGCTCTCTAGGACTCTCAATGACTTTTTTTAATGTGAAAGAATCCTGAGACAAAAAGATTTGAGAACTGTTGGTCTATAGTTTTCTTTTTATTTATTTATTTATTTGACAAGTAGATATATATATATATATATATAGAGAGAGAGAGAGAGAGAGAGAGAGAGAGAGAGAAAGGACTTCCTTCTGTAGGTTCATCCTCAAATGGCCCCTGCGGCCAGAGCTACGCCAATCCAAAGCCAGGAGCCAGGTGCTTCTCCTGGTCTCCCATACGGGTGCAGGAGCCCAAGCACCTGGGCCATCCTCCACTGCCCTCCTGGGCCACAGCAGAGAGCTGGACTGGAAGAGGAGTAACCGGGACTAGAACCTGGTGCCCATATGGGATGCCAGCACCGCAGGCGGAGGATTAACTAAGTGAGCCATGGCACCAGCCCCTATAGTTTTCTTTTTATCTTAGGCTTTGACATATTTTTCTGCAAGTGTTCTTCATGAAAATAATTGAGATTTCTCTATGCTTTGCATATAATTTTATAGCATGAAACTAGTAACTAATATATTACTGACATACATGAGAAAATATAATGTGTAAATAATAATGACTTCATGTAATTATATATACTAAACATCTATTCTTGAAGGTTTGACATTACCTTTCTCAATTTTCTTCATTGTTATTAGCTTTTAGGTTTAAAAATGTCTCTGTTGGTCAATTAAGGCAACTTATAAAATTGGTAGTAGCTATAATCTGACTGTCCTACTTATTGCCCCAAGTTTTACAAAATATTCCCTGATAAATAATACCACTGTTAAATGATTTTTTTCCACTTTAAGTTTCTAATTTTGTATATTTTTAAATCTTTTTTTAAAAATCAAACTAGTGGAGCCAGCACCGTGGCACACTAGGTTAATCCTTCGCCTGCAGCACCAGCATCCCATATGGGTGTTGGTTCTAGTCCTGGCTTCTTCTCTTGCAATCCTGCTCTCTGCTATGGCCCGGGAGGGCAATGGAAGATGGCCCAGGTGCTTGGGTCCCTGCACCCACGTGGGAGACCCGGAAGAAGCTCCTGGCTCCTGGCCTCGGATCAGCGTAGCTCCGGCCATGGCGGCCATTTGGGGAGTGAACCAATGGAAGAAAGACCTTTGTCTCTGTCTCTCTCTCTCACTGTCTGACTCTCTCTACCTGTCAAATACATAAATAAAAAAATCAAACTAGTGTTTTGTTATTTTACAATTTTCTTTTAGAAAAGTTAAAATTTTTAATGCAGCTATTCCCTCTGATTGTGTCCTGCTGAGTGATTCAGCTGACCTGGGCAGGTAGGCTGAATGGGGCTCAGATATTTCCTGCAGACGCCTGACAGGCACAGCTGTAATCTTTACTAATATTGGAAAGAATCTTCAAGACTTGATTGTGCTCCCATTTGAGTTATTAATGCTTTGTGTGATGCCAGATAGATTGCTTCATGTTTCTGAGTCTTTCCAACTTTACACATAAAAGAAGACAGAAGACTGTTTAGCCTTTCTGGGCTGCTGCTTTCACTGTAATGGTCAAGAGGGCAGCTCGCTTCTCCTCTAACTCCAGGACTTCTTAGACAGTCAGCCCCTGCCTTGCCTATTTTAAGGAGGCTCTATCTGAAATTCCTTTTCCTCTCACTTTCTAGGGAACAGCATGCAGCCATCTGGATGTGAATCCAGGCACCATGATTTGGCTAAGGGCTCCCCTTAGATAAGAGGCCTCAGTGTCTCCCAACCAGCCAGCCGGGCCACCAGCATCTCCCAGTGACTGCACAGTCCCTTTAGTTCTTGCAATTCCACTGTTGACCAGCGTTGGGTCACAGATGTTTCTGGCATGGAGTACAGAATTTAGGCTGAATTTCCTACCCTTTTACATAGGTTCAGAAATAGGAGGGAATTCAAGAGTCAATTTCAGGTTTGCCAGTTGTCTATGCTTTACACAGGCGAGCTCTTCTTCTGGAAGCCTGTCACTGAAGACTTACCAACAGGCATGCCTTTCCTTGTTTTTAGTCCCAACAAGACCAAAGAACTAGCAATAGTTCTGAGACCCACTCCCTGCCTGCTGCTGTACAATGCAAGACTCTTAAAATATAAGGATGAAACATATGCCAGCACCAGGTACAGGCCCTTCAAATTGTTTCCGGTGCTGGGAGAATGCAAGCCCCATGAGCTTCACACACTTCCCCACTTCATGGGAATATTCAGTGCTCCTATTGTCTTATCAGAAAAGATTCATCAGCACATAACAACCATCCAATGACTTGGCACCACTGCTGCTGGCTGATCCATTTCAGTTCAATCAGCATGCTTGTCCAGCCATCTGCCTGAGAGGCCAAGTGATCCCTGCTTCCAGGGGGTGCACTATCACAGGGTGGGGGCTGTCCTCCAGGTCTGTGATCAGCCATCCACAAGTGTCGTTAGCACCTTACATCTCTATGGCATGACTTCTTTGTGTTGACTTGTCTCTTGGTCCTTCTCACACTGCCCTGTGGTGTGGAAAGGTGGGATAATTGCTCCTCATGTTCCAAAGAAAAAAAGGAGAGGAGGAGGGAGGGGAGGGGAGAGGAGGGGGAGAGGTGAGGGGAGGAGAGGAGAGGAAGGAAGAGGAGGGGAGAGAAGGGGAGAGCATAGGAGAAGAGAGGGGAGGGGAAGAGAAGGGAGGGGGAAGGGAGTAGGGGAGGGGAAGGGATACTGGCTCCTCATGTATGAAAGAAAGAGAGGAGGGGGAGGGGAGAAGAGGGGAACTAAGGGGAAGGTAGTGGAGGGGGAGAGGAGAGAAGGGAGGGGAGAGAGGAGAGGAGAGGAAGGGAGAGGAGGGGAAGGGAGAGGAGGGGACAGTAGTGGAAGGGGAGAGGGGAGAGAAGAGGAGAAGGGAGAGGAGTGGAAGGGAGAGGAGGGGATGGCACTGGAGGAGGAGAGGGGAGGAGAAGGGTGGGAAGGGGAGGGGAGGGAAAAGGAGAAGAGAGGAGAGGAGAGGGGAGGGGAGGGGAGGGGAGGGGAGGGGAGGGGGAGGCGAAGAGAGGAGGAGGGGAGGGGATACTTGCTCCTCATGTTCAAAAGAAAAAGGAGAAGAGGGGAGAAGAAGGGAGCTGAGGGGAAGGGAGGGGAGGGTAGTGGAGGAGAAGAGGGGAGAAGAGGAGTGGAAAGGAGGGGAGAGGAGGGGAGGGGAGGGAAAGGGAAGGAAAGGAGAAGGAAGGAAGGAGGGAGGGTGGGTCATGTGCAAATCTTCACTGAGGACCATCTTCCTGCAGATCCTCTATTAATCCCAGGAAAAACAAAAATGAATAAAACTCAATCTTTGATTCTACTGTCAGACTTAAGAGCTGAGAACAACTGTCCCAGTACAAAGTGATAAATGCTACGGTAGACAGAAGCATTAAAATCAAGAGGAAGTAACTTCCCTAGGAGTGTCAGGAAAGGCCTCACAAAGAATAGGCACATGTGAATCTTAAAAGAGCCAGAAACTGCTCTCAGGTGAGCAGAGAGGAAGGGTATTTCACACAGAGGAACTGGCCTGAGCTAAGGATTAAAAAAGTTGAGCAGAGGGGCATTTAGGGCACAACAAGTTGTTCTGTGTGCTGGTACTTTGAGAGGGGAACTTGGAGGAAATTATTTTAAATAAGAGCTGGGGCTCAGTTGTAAAAGAACTTATTTTGGTGTTTAGAAGGTTGGACTTTACCTTTGTAGTCAAGTGATAGGAAATACTACAGTTTGAGTGTAGAGGAGGAAACAAATCAGACCTATACTGAAGAAAACTATTCAGGCAGCAGCTAGAGTGAGAATGGGTACAAGGGAGAGAATGCAGGCAGGAAACAGATGGACAGATAAGAGAGTCCAAGCAAAATACCATGGGGACCCCATGAGTGACCATGAAGAAGCAGGTTCAAGAAACATTTCTTTCACAGTGTCAACAAGATTTGGGGACCAATCATATTCGAAGATGCAGGAAAGAAAACACCAAGAAATGACTCCCAGGTATCTAAATCAAGTGATTGTATAGAAAAAAGCCAACAGTTAGCATTTATTATTTATTCTAGGCCAGGTCACTTACATATATTCTCTCATATACTCTTCTTAGTAAACCTGAGAAATATACACAGTACAGGAATACAGTCCAATACCCTTAGTGGAAATAAATTAAAAAAAAAAAAAGGAGGCTAATGTGCCTGGGAAAGCTTGGTCCCCTGCACCTATGTGGGAGACCTGGGTAAAGCTCCTGGCTCCTTGCTTCAGCCTGGCCAAGTCCTGACCACTGCAGCCATTTGGGAAGTGAACCGGCTGAATGGAAGATCCTTCTCTCTCTCCCTCTCTGCCTCTTCCTGTCTCTCTTGGTAACTCTGCATTTCAAATAAATTAAAAAAATCTTAGTGGATGCCTGAAACCATGGATAGTACCACCCCCATAACACTGTTCTTCTTATACATACCTATATATAACAAAGTTTAATTTATAAGTTATATACAGTATGAGATTAACAGTGACAATGAATAAAACAAATTATAACAATATGCCATAATAAAAATTATATAAATGTAGTCTATCTCACTAAATATCTTATTGTTATTGTACTCACCCTCCTTTGATGCTATGGATGACATAATGAGATGAAATGAGGTGAATGACATCAGTGTTGTGATATAGTGTTAGGCTACTATTGACCTTCTCCAATGATCTCTGGGAAGCTTCCCCAAAAAGTGTGAAGAAATCTTGCCCCACAGGGCTCCATCCTGTGCAGCACACAAACATGCATCATCCCATGGTCCTGCATATCCACGTTGCATGAGTGACCCGGATCTGCCTGTTGGTCACTCAGTAGTGGCCTGGGTTATCAGATTAACTATTACAGAATTTTGATACCCTCAGAACAGTACATAACTTAAAACTTAAGAATTGTGCATTTCTGAAATTTTCCACTGAATATTTTGGACTACAGTTCACAATGGGTAACTGAAACTTCAGAAACAGAAACCCTGGAGAAGTAGTAACCACTAAACTATTATTAACCCTAATTTTACAGATACAGAAACTGAATCTCAACAATCAAATCCTTTGCCTGTCACATGCAAATAAGCAGTCTAATTGGGATTCAAACGCAGGATTTTCTGAGACCCTGGCAAACTGGTGTCACTAACTACTACACTACTACATTGTTTCTATTTCTACTGCTAACCAAAAAAAAAAAAAAGTATATATATATATATATATATATATATATATATATATATAGCAGTGGCAAATGCAGGGGGCATGAAAGAAGGCTAAATAAATTGTTTGCATCTGTTCATTTTTGAGGTTCCTGTGGACTTTAGCTGCAGATGTTCAGGAACTGAGAACCAGGTCTGGGATGTGGTGATTTCAATGGTAGTGGGTAAGGGTGAGTCCCTGTGCTTCCAAAGAGAAGAAAAGGAAAAAGGAAAGAGGACAGCCTAAATAAAGTATCTGAAAGGAACATGTATAGCAGGAGAGAGTTTAGGTTTCATTGGGACTGAATGTTTCTGTATCCCCTAAATTCACGGGGCCAGTGTGTGGTGTAGCAAGTAAAGCTGCCACTGGTGACACCAGCATTCGATGTGGGTGCCTGTTTGAGTTCCAGCTGCTCCTCTTCTGATCCAGCTCTCTGCTAACGCACCTGGGAAGGCAGCAGAAGATGATCCAAGTGCCTGAGCCCCTGCCATCCATATGGGAGATTCAGATGAAGCTCCTGGTTCCTGGCTTCAGTCTGGACCAGCCCTGGCTATTGTGGCAATTTGGGGAGTGAACCAGCAGATGCAAAATCAGTCTCTCCCTCTCTTTCTCTCCCTCCCTTCCTTCTTCCTTGCCTCCATGCCTTTCAAAGAAAATAAATAAATCTTATAAATGTTTGGGGAAATATATTTTGACAACTTGCACAGAAACGTTTCTTTTTTAAATCTTTTGTTTTAAAAGACTTCTTTATTTCTTTGAAAGTGAGAGTTACACAGAGAGAGAAGAGGCAGAGAAAGAGAAAGAGGCCTTTCATCTGCTGGTTCACTCCCCAGTTGGCCACAACAGCCAGAGTTGTGCCCATCCGAAGCCAGGAGCCAGTAGCTTCTTCCGAGTCTCCCATGCTGGTGCAGGGGCCATATGGGATGCCGGCACTGCAGGCAGCAGCTTTACCCGCTACAGCACAGCACCGACTCCCATAATATATCTTTATATTCTCAGGATGTTGGTTTCCTTTCTTTCCTGTTCCCAGAATTGAATCACTGTTAGTTGTGGCATGGGGTAGGGCAGGAAGCTCCATGGCTTCTGAAGATCTGTCTCATCCCTTTTGTGGAAGTGGGCTGTAGTCAATAAATTCCACATTCTTTAGTTCTCCTCAATCCTCACCACAGATATTACTAACACAAGTTAAAGAAAAATTAGAAGACAAAACATACAGCAAGACGGAAGGTCCTCAAATCCCTGACTATAAGAGTTTGCAGGGAGAGGGTTCCGCACAATACTGCATTTCAAGTGCCCAGCCCTGCTAGAGGCCACAAAAATGTCCTCCTGCCCTTCTCAGCACCCTTTCCTTACCCCTTTTTAAATCTGTCACCACACGGTCCTATTTTCCTCCCTCAACCCCTTGTGAAAGAACCTGGACTTCTAAGGAGAGCTTGTACATTTCATCACGGTAAGCTCCTGGTACTGCACTTGACACAGACTCTCTGTCTTCTAGTGTGGTGGAATGAGAAGGCCATGCCAAGATGGCCACTGACAATGGAGCCTGTCTGGCAACAGGTTGTGATTGGATGGCTTCGGAAACTGCCCGGCAACAGGCTATGATTGGTTAGGGCATAGACCACCCCTTGACCAGATTGGCTGCCTTGGCTATATAAGCTGCTATACCAACTGAAATAAATGAGTCTGCAGGCTGCTCACCTCTGGCCTGCTTTCACCTGACTCCCAGGGTCTGTGTGGTGACTCTGTGCCTCTTGCCCCCACCACACTCCTCCTCTCAGAATGAATCCACCTCAACATTTTAGAGTGGCCTCAGGGGTTCTTTGGTCCATACCCTGGGAGACTGTGGGCACTACCTCACCTTTAGGATTCTCAGCTGGGGCCTGGGCCAGTGACTGATTATCAGCCAGGTGTACCCATGAGCATCAGTGCTTTTGCTGACTGGCTTAGTCTGCATCCTCATGGCAATGAGCCTTCAGAAAAGTGTGTTCTCAGAGTTGATGAAACTCTTTCAGATGTTCTCCACCAGGCAGCACAGGCCACCTCCACGCAGGTCCTAAAGTAAGCCTTGAAGACTTCTGTTAAGGAAAGGAGGAATTCATGTCTCATGTTCATAAAGATATCCAGTACCTTCCAGACTAGGCTCATAGTCAGCAAAGACAAATTCACCTGTGAGAATGACAGTGCTCCTTTTTCGGTGCTGTTTTAATAATTTTTAAAAATGTAAATTAGTATTTGCTTATTCATCATGAGCAAAGGGACACCAACATACCTAGGTGATCATTACCATTCTGAGTACTTAACATTCAGTTTCTCATCAAAAACACCAAAATATAATTTTGTATATTAGGCTCCATTCTAAATAACTTACATTAAGTAATCATATAATCATCTTGATCATGTAACCCTATGAGGTAAGAACCATCATCATCCCCATTTTAAAGACAAAGAAATCAAGTCATGGAGATGTGAAGTCATAGTCCCCAGTCAGATCATTTGTAAGCTGGTGGAGCAGGGGCTCAAGCACTGGTAGGCTTCTGTCTGAGTCTGGCCCAGAGCCATGCTGCCTGTCAGGGAGGAATGCTTGCTACCCATGTGTCTCCAATATGCAAATGACAGAGCCAGGGCTGGCACTGTGGTGCAGTAGATTAAGCCTCTGCTTGTGATGCTGGTTTGAATCTCTGCTGCTCCACTTCTGATCCGGTTTCCTGCTAATGCTCCTGGGAAAGCAGCAGAAGATGGCCCAATTGCTTGAGTCCCTATCACCCATATGAGAGACCAGGTTGGAGTTGCCGGCTCCTGGCTTCAGCCTAGCCAAGCCCTGGCTGATGCAGCCGTTCGGGGAGTTGGCCATTTGAGGTTGAACCAGCAGATGGAAGAGATCCCTCTCCCCTCCTGATACTCTGCCTTTCAATGAGTAAATTAAAAAATGTATACAAATGATGAATCTGAGAGTCAGAATGATTAGGCCATTAAATGAGGATCAATAGCCGACCTCTGAGAAATCATGTTAACAGGCTGCAAAACCTATTGAGTAGATGTAAGAGTGTGATAGGAAGAACTGAAGACAGCTAATCCATTCTAACGGAAATGGATTAGCACGTCAAAGGGGGTACAGAAGTTGAGAGAAGGTGTTTTGCTGTTTGAAACATGGCAGAAGTTTCAGCACTAGGTATGATGATATAATTTCTCAGGTAGAAAGAAGGAAGTGATAATGAAGGGCAAGGAGAAGAGAACTGCTGAAGTGATGTTCTTGAGCAGACAATAAGGGAACAAGTAGCATCCAGATGGGGCATTTGGTTAGAAGGTCATACAAGTGGCACACAGTGATGGGGGAACACAGAGAAGAAAGGTGTTTCCCATATTTCTATACTTTCTGAGTTCTCTTCCACCATGGAAGAAACTTATACTTTTTCTTACTCAGACTCCATACTGTGCAAGGCTGACCACCTCAGTACAAATGGACTCTTTCCTCTAAAAGTATCATTTAACATTTCTGGGCTTTGGCTTTGTTAGGTGAAAAATGGGGAGCTTCTTTCAATCTGGAATCTGAATTCCAGAATATTCTTCATGCATTCACTGCCCTGTGGGTTGCAGTGGTGCAGGGAAAGGACGTTAGGCTGATTCAGAAGCATGGGCTCGCACCGTCCTGGTCCTGTCTGCTATTTTTCAAGCTTTGTGATCTTGAAGAAGGCAAGGAATCCCTCTGAGATTCTTTCTCCAAACTAAAGTGATTGTAAAAAGATTATAAGAAGTTCAGAGAGGTATGTTTCATTGTGGGAATGCTTTGCATCTTCCACAGCTCTCTGAAAATGAAGATTTTATAACTACATCAAAGTGGAAACTTTTTTAGTTTGCTCTATTTTCACCTGTTCTTTCTTTGAAAAAATTTTTCTTTGTCCCCACAAACAAAGTTCCTTTTTGAAAATCCCCTGTAAGGGTTACAGAAACAAAAGCTGGGGCAAGTTGATGAACAGCCAGAGTCACAGTCGTGTTTCAGCAGGAACTGGAGATTCTTCCCCTCACCTCTGCTCTTTTGGATGTTTTACCCTTCTCCTGTTACAGGTCTGAGGCTGGCAGCCACTCCGTCCAAGCCAGTGGAGCTCTCCCCTGGACACTGCACTTGCTTCCTCCTTTACTCCCTGTTGTCTCCACAGCTCAGGCTGTGAACTCACAATTGGTGCCTTCTGGAGGCTCTAGCTCAGCCCCTATCACAACAGATGCTGTTTGGAAGAAGCTGAAGCAACTGTTGTAAATATTGGTGGAAAATCTGACAAGCACACTTGGTGTAGCTCTGCAGACACAGCTGCTCAAGCAGGATTCCCCTGGGCGTGGGAAGGATGACAGGAATAGGATTCTGCAAGCTGTTCTTTGGCTCCTCACAATCAGACCATTTCAGCAAACTCTGATCACCATGGGTGACTCAAGTCTCTTGCCTTTAGACGGTCTCAGCCTATCAGACCCAAGTCCACTCCCCATTGCCAGTAGTGATATGCAAGGCTTTCCACAGCCACGTTTCTGTTGTACAAGTCAAAGCTGAAGACATTCCAGAAAGAAAAACATTACCCTTAGTCTCTCTCTGTCACTCTGCCTTTCAAATAAATAAAAATGAATAAAAGAACTTTTTAAATAAAAAACAAGGTTAACGTGTCAACTGGGTTGGTTCCTTCTAAAGGCTCTGAGGGAAAACCCATTTGTTTGCCTTTTTCAGCCTCTAGTGGCTGCCTGTATTCCTTAGTTTGTGGTCCCTTCCTCCTCCTTCTCAGTTCGTCTTTCCAGTCTCTGCTTCTGTCACTGCTCCCCAGTCTCCTCACTGTCATCCCGAGTCTCTCTTAGAAAGACCACTGTGGCCAGGTCAGGTCCACTCAGAGATCCAGGAGAGTCTCCGTCTCAAGATCATTAACCTGACCACAATCTGAGACAGGTTTTCCTGTTCTCTCAGTCCACAATCAACTCTCCTAGGACCTCCAGATGTGTGGGGATTTCTTCCCACACACAAAGCAAGCAATTTTCCAGTAATCCCCAATTGGTGTCCTCTAATTCAGTTCCGTTCTGTCTAGCTGAAGACAGTGTCAGACGCCAAGGGTTGAGGACTCAGTTCCTCAGACGGCCCTCACTTCAGAGGCCAGCCACAAATTCAGGCTTCTACAACTCCATACTGACTGCCTATAAAATGGTGTTTCCACAACCCCATCCTTCAGGTAATTTGCCGCAGCAGCTCACAGGACAGGGGAATGTGTTACCCACATAAACCGGTTTATTATAAAGGATATTACAAAGGGTATGCAGGTGAGGTATATGGGACAGACGTGAACCGTCAATGCCTTTTTCCATTGTGCTACCCTCCAGGAAACTCCATATGCTCATTATCCAGAGTTCTTGGACCTTAACCCTTTGGAATTTTTTTGTTTATTTACTTGAAAGGCAGAGTGACAGGAGAGAGGGAGAGACAGAGACCTCTTCCATCCTCTGGTTCATGCCTCAAATGCGTGAAATAGTCAGGGCTGGGCCAGGCCAAAACCCGGAGCCAAGAACTACATCCAGGTCTCCTACATGGGTGGCAGGGACTCAAGCACTTGGGCCATTATTTGTTGCCTCCCAGGCAGGAAGGCAAATCTGAAGTGGAATAGCCAAAGCTCAAACTAGGCATTCCAATATGGGATGTGGGCAGCCCAAGCAGTGACTCAACCCAGCGCAGCATAACACTTACTCCCTTTTTTGATTTTTAATGTAAGTTTCATTATGTAATGTAAGGCCAGAGGTTGGAAGGGAGGAGAAATAAGAGAAAAGGACAAAAAGACAAAAGACCAGGTATATTAAAACTCACTCACTCAAATAGCCTCATGATCCTTTAGATGCCAGGTGTCCTGCTTACAACCTCAATGAAGTAAAGAAACAGCAACTGATTCTCCTTATGGACTGCCCTCCTATCCCAAAGCTTCCTCCACTATCAGTGTAATTCTGACCCTCTCCTCTATAGCCAGAGTGGGTTCAGTGTAAGTAACTCATACCTTCTTTCCCCAAACTTTCATTGTAAAATATTCTGGCTTGTAAGATCTGGTGGACATTTCTCCAACTGCCTTGCTACTGGAAGCTGCAAGAACTTGTCCTAAACCAGTTCCTTCTTTCTGCCCATCTAGAATGACTTAACAAACTCTTACTTCTGAGATCTCTCAGGCTTAAGTTTTAGTTTAATAATCAATTTGATTAACTTATTGGTGATGAATATAAATTTTATCAGATCCCAGACTCTCTCCCTCAGCACTCAGTTCCTATGTTAACATAAACACATTAGGGGGCCGGCACCGTGGCTCACTTGGTTAATCCTCTGCCTGCAGCGCCAGCATCCCATATGGGCGTGGATTCTAGTCCCGGTTGCTTCTCTTCCAGTCCAGCTCTCTGCTGTGGCCCGAGAGGGCAGCGGAGGATGGCCCAAGTGCTTGGGCCCCTGCACCCACGTGGGAGACCAGAAAGGGGCACCTGGCTCCTGGCTTCGAATTGGCACAGCGTTGGCTATAGCAGCCATTTGGGGAGTGAATCCACAGAAGGAAGACCTTTCTCTCTGTCTCTCTCTCTCTCTCTCACGGTCTATAACTCTACCTGTCAAAAAAAAAAAAAATTAAACACATTAGGGGCCAGCGCTGTGGTGTATGTAATGGGTTAAGCCACCACCTGCAGTGCCGGCATCCCATATGGGTGCTGGTTTGAGTCCCAGCTGCTCTACTCTCTGCTATGGCCTGGGAAATCAGTGGAAGATGGCCCAAATGTGGGAGACCTGGAAGAAGCTCCAGACTCCTGGCTTCAGACCGGTGCAGCTCCAGTCATTGTGGCCAATTGCAGAGTGAACCAGCAGATGGAAGATCTCTCTCTCTCTCTCTCTCTCTCTCTCTCTCTCTCTCTGCCTCTCCTCCTCTCTCTGTGTAACTCTGACTTTCAAATAAATAAATCTTAAAAAAAAGATAAACACATTAAATTACAGAAGTGGCACAATGGTAAGACCACAGTCAAGACCCTGAATCACAAAGACAGATCACCCCTAAAGTTACTATCTCAATGCTAGCATTTATTCTGAGAGTTTCACAGGACCTAATTTAAAACCGAATGACCCCCAACAGAACAGAGCCCACCTTTGCTATCATAGGAGCTGATCAATCAAAGGAAGATCAAGAGCACTACAGACCAACCAGAGGTCCATTCCTGAGCAAGCTCACCATGCACTGTTCAATCCCCACTTCAATGGATACAAATCACTATCCTAATTTCCTTGTGGAGTTCAGGAATTGAGTAATATCTTCATGACTCCTTACTCTGTGCATTGCAATTAAACTTCTACTTTATTCCATTGTCCACCATAAACATGCACATGCGCGCACACACACACACACACACACACACACACAATCAATGTCAGTAACTGGCTGGTTGCTGAAACAGAGCCCCTAGCCTTGCCGTGGAAAGAGATGCTAGATCTCAGCAGTCTCCCATGGTCTCCCAGCCTCCCTTTCAAGTTTCCTTTCCTTTGGTTGCAAATCAACCTCTTACTAAAATTGTACACTGAATTGAGAGAGTGGTACAGCCAGCCCTTACAGGGTCCCTGAACACAGACCCACGAGGTCATGTATGTCATTTATCTCCCCTATAGATAACATCTAGTCTCCAGAGGTTTCTTTTCCAGGAACCCCAGACCCAGAACAAAAAGTAACTACCACCAGCCTACAGCCCCCAGACTAATTTGGACCCTACTTTGTTGTCATCAAAATTCCCTAAAGTTTATAATGTTGTTCACCAGTTGAAGGAGGGTCATGAGCACCACAGGTTACCAGGGACTTAGACAAGAGCTGCACAGGCCCCTCTCAGCCCCAACCTCAATCCACGAGAACTTCTTTCCCTAATTCCTTAATAATGGGAGCTACAGAATCAAGCAATAGTTGCCATAGTCCTTGTTCTGTGCTTTGCAATGAACACTTTCTTCTACCATCTGCATCAGTAACTGGCTCGCTGTGCATCAAACAAGCAGACATACAGCAATTCTTCCAACCAGTTTTGGGGGTGCTCTATAACAGCCACTGGTGACCAACTCAACCTTCAGCCCTCTCCCTTCCGGGAAGGTGGAGAATTAGAACTGAAAGGTCCAAATCTCTAATTAAGAGCTTGGTTCCCCTAGCAACAGCCCACATCCTGAGGTTATCCAGGAGACCCCAGCCTTCAGAGGATGCATGATCATACAAAAAGACACATCTCTGGAGTTCTATATCAGGAAATGGGATGGAAACCAAATAAATGATTCAGAACATTACACACAGCTACACAAACTCTTTGGCCATTTGAGGTAGTATTAACGGGCTCTAGTGATTAGATTATGGGTATGTTTGAGTGGTGCTGAGCCCTGGGGAAATAAGGTCTCTGCCATAATGGAATTTCTGGACTAGAGAGAATAAGTCATTTAAAAATGTTCTATGCAAGATGTATAATTAGAAATTGAAGCAAAGGCTATGATTAGAATCTATGTATACATGCAGGCATCTCTATGGAAGTAATACGTGAGCTGAGATCTGAATAATGTGTATAAGAAAAAAAGATATAAAAAACTTGCTTGGAACTATTGTTACCAGAACAGTGTGGTACTGCCACAGGGTTGGGCAACCAGACCAACGTATAAAAGAGAAAGGCCAGAACCACATATACTCACACAGGTAGCACTGTTAATCATTAGCCAGGTATGAGCAAATCCATTAATGCAACTGAGACAACACATTAGCCATATGGAAAAACTAAAGTGAATCACTGCCTCATATCATAATCAGAAATCAATTCCCAGTGCTGAGAAACTTAAGTGTGAAAGTAAAAGCTTTAAATCTTGCCCAATAAAATGTGAAAATAAAAGGAGAATCATGATGAAAGCAATACTGAGAGACAGCTTTAGAAAACAGACTCGGGGCAACCATTAAGGGAATAGGACTTCCACATGTCTCAAGCTGCTGCCTCAAAGGTGAACTTTTGGTCACCTTCACCCTTTGACTGCAGGTATGTGGAACAACCACATCATCACACTGTGTCTAGAAACTCCAGAAACATGTCAAAAGGTTATTTGACTCTTATTTTATGGACATCCCTATGTGAATTTGTACACTGTGTACTTTATCTTTTACTGGTCACATAGCCCCTTTCACACAGCCCCTGTTCTTTCTCAATTCAAACAGAAGTTTCCAACAGAAGAATTTTTATTGCCTTGTGATAGATCAGCACAGCTTGCCATATAAGCTTCCATTTTCTCTTTATCCTACAAAATACTTATTCACAGATATCTGGATTTGTTTCTCCCAAAGTACAATTCCTAAGATCCCCAAATAAAGTTCTTTTACAGTTTCTCAGCTTGAATTGATCCACAAAAATATACACTGTTTATGAACTGAAGCAGGAATAATCAAGTGATCAAAAACACTAATCACAAAAGCAAAAACTTGAATATTCATGCCTTTGACTACATTGCAACTACAAATTTCTACAAAAGAGAGAGGCGATGGGGGAAGAAAAACAGAAAAAGAGATTAAGTTATAAATGGGGAGAAAATATTTGTTAATTCACATGACTGGCAAAGGAGTGATACCTAAATATATATAGAACATTCCTAAAAAATCAGTTAGAAAAAGGTAATTCAATAGAAAATAGGCAAAACCATTAGCAGACTTTTTTTCTGAAAAGAAAAAACCACTAGTAATAAACACAAGAAATAAGTTCCATCTCATTAGAATTATTAGGTAAAACAAATTAGGCTCATGAAACATCATTTGGCACTTATTAGGTTGTCAGAATTAAGCTATCAGAGTCAAGCATTTGGCACAAGGGTTAGATTCCATATGACACACCCTTATCCCATATCAGAGTGCCTGAGTTAGAGTCTCAGCTCTGCTGCTTCCAATTCCAGCTACCTCCTTATGTACCCTGTGAGAGGCAGCAGATGATGGCTGCAGTAGTTGGGTTGCTGCCACCCACATGGGCGACCTGCATTGAGTTCTGAGTTCCTGGCTTCAGCCTGGAACAGTTTCAACTGTTGTGGGCATTTGGGGAGTGAACTAATAAATGGAAGATCTTTCTGTATATGTCTACTTCCGTCCCTTTGGTTTCAAATGAAAATGAGAATAAAAATTTTTAAAAATTAAAATATCTGACAATAATATTCTGGCACCTGCAGATGTTAGGGGAGGCATCCACCACATGTGTCTATGCTGGTGTGTCTTGTGAGTGTGGGTTAGTGTGTTATGGAGTTTTTTTCCCACTAAATTCCTGTGTTGAATTTCCAACCTTCAATGCCACTGAACGTGATCTTATTTGGAGCTAGGGTCTTCACAGAGGCAGTCAAATTAAAAAGAGATCAATGTGGATCCTAATTCAGTATGACTAATGTCTATATAAAAGGGGAAATTTTGACAAAGGAACATACATGGGGGAAGACTATGTGAAAGAGAATACACCATCCACAAACCTAAGACGGGGTTGGCGCTGTGGTGCAGCAGGTAAAGCTGCAGCCTGCAGTGCCAGTATCCCATATGGACTCTGGTTCGAGTCCTGGCTGCTCCACTTCCGATCCAGCTCTCTGCTATGGCCTGGGAAAGCAGTCAAAGATGTCCCAAGTCCTTGGGCCCCTGCACCCACATGGGAGACAGGAAGAAACTCCTGGCTCCTGGCTTTGGTTTGGCGCAGCTCCAGCCATTGCGGCCATTTGGGGAGTGAACCAGAGGATGGAAGACCTCTCTCTCATCATTTTCTATTGCTTTAACAAAATATCTGACACTGAGCAGTTTACAGAGGAAAGAAGTTGGGGGGCCAGCGCTGTGGCACAGCAGGTTAAGCCTCAGCCTGCAGCGCCAGCATCCTATATGGGTGACTGTTCAAGTCCCAGCTGTTCCACCTCCAATACAGCTGCCTGCTAATGTGCCTGGGAAAGGATGCCACACGTCCATGGGCCCATGCACCCATGTGGGAGACCTGGAGGAAGCTCCTGGCTCCTGTCTCAGGCCTGCCCAGCCCCAATCATTGCAGCTGTTTGGGGAGGGAACCAGTGCTGGCATCCCATATGGGCACGGTTCAAATCTGGCTGCTCTACTTCCAGTCCAGCTCCCTGTTACTGTGCCTGGGAAAGATGGTCCAAGTCCTTGGGCCCCTGCACCCACATGGGAGATGATGCTCTTGTCTCCTGGCTTTGGCATGGCCCAGCCCTGAACATTGTAGCCATTTGGGGAGTGAACCAATGAATGGAATCTCAATCTGTCTCTTTCTGAATCTCTGCCTTTCAAATAAATAATAAATCTTTAAAAAAAATAAAAAGAAGTTGGCTTTTGGCTCACCATTCTAGGAAGTCCAAGAGAATGGCCAGGTACCTGGTCTGCTTGTGTTGCTTCATGCGAGGTAGGCAGCTGAGGGCAAGAGGGCCGTGTGCAAAAGACCAACCACGAGCCTTCCAACCGGCTCTGGCTGTAACTACTCCAGTCCTGTGTAAGAAAGAATGCATTCCTGTGGGAATGGCCATCATCACTCTGAGTGTTTCACCCTAACACCTCCCACCAGGCCCTGCCTCCTAACACTGCCGCATGGAGGAAGTGAGTCTCAGGATGAATTTTGGTGGGGACTAACCGTTTGTAAGTCATAGCATACCCCTCATGCCTTGAGGCAAGAGGCCTGTTTAAACCGCCCGGAGTGCAGTCGTGTGTTTGCCATCCTAGCAAACTAAAGTAGGTGGGGGCTGTGTCTTTGCTTCTGTCTCACCCAAGCCCCAGAGGCGGGGATTTACCTTTACCAGTGGAAACTCACTGCCAAGAGCCCGGTACCCACCCATGCCTCCCGGTTACTGGCCACGCTCCACAACTAGGAGGTGTAGGAAGGACTGAAGCTGCAATTCATCACACCTTCCACCTGGGCCCCACCTGGCAAACACCTGCGAGGCTCTCGAGGCGGGTTGAATGAACGGGCTCCGCTCGGGCCCTTGGTCAGCACCCCCTCCTCCAGCCTTGCCACAGCTTCATCAGGCCAGGACCCGGGGAGCTTCCACGGTGGGGGCCAACTGATAGGAAGGTGGCTCGGCGACCAGGAGGCCCGCGACTCACCGCGCTGCGGTCTGGCCCGGTACTGCGCGCGGCCCTGGGGGCAGGGCTGGACGGGAGCCGGCACCACGCGCCAGAAAGAACCTTCCGTCCCGGCCCCTCTGCGAGGAGTCAGCCGCCGAGGTCCAGCCGCCGCCGCTGCCACCCGCCTCCGTCGGCGCCCGGCGCGCGTCTCCCGGCTTCAGCGCCGCTCGCCGTCCTCCAGGCGGCGCTGCCCGCGCCCAGGACTCCCGGGCCCGCCTCGGTTCGACGACATGTTGGGCATCTCCCTCCGGGTGTGTCCGGCGAGGGCGGCGCCGGGGCCGGGCGGGAAGAGGCCGGAGGCGCGGAGACCGGCAGGGGCCCGGCAAATGTCCGACGGGACCCCCGGCCGCCGGAACGGGGTTGGGGGGAGTGAGGCGCAGGCCGGCGTTGGCCGCGGGCGGGCGCGGGCGCGGGCGCTGGGCTGGGCTGGGCTGGGCGGGCGGCGGATTCCGAGGAGGCGTGGTCCGGGCCACGGGCGCTCGCTCCCGGCCGGCATTGCCCACAGCGGTCGGATCTGACTTGGGTCCGGGAATGAACGGGCAGGCTTTGCGGGGCGCGGTGGCGTAGCTGGGGTCGGATGCGGGGAGGCTGGCTGAGCCCCTGGCAGGTGAGTGCTCAGGCGGCTTCCTCGCCTGGCCTGCCAGAAGAATGTAGGTGAGCCCAGGGCCTTAAGATCCTGGAGCACCCCGTGGTCAGGGCTGCCCATCTTTCTCGACCCCTCCCTAGCCTGACCGGAAATGGACTGGGGGTGGGTGGGAGAGGATGAGTCCTGTCCCCAGCGCTGCTGTGGGCCACAAGTACCCTGGGAGGGCACAGCACCCACATGGGGTCCTCATTCCAGACTGGAAGTCATGTAATTCGCCTCTCCACCTCAAGGAAGGGACTCCTAGCATTTGTCCTCTCGGCTGTTACCCAGTTGAAGGGATTTGGGCAGGAGGGACCTGGTGACGTTGCCACTCCTGGGCCGTGTGTCCGCCCTGGTCCAGGGAGCCAGAAACATCTGGTCTGTGTGACCTGCAGCTGACTGTTCCCTCGCGCTCTGCCCACCCTAGGCTCCGCTTGTCTAATGCGGCAGTACCTGTCGCTCTGCCTATTTCTATCCCGCACAGCCCAGCTTCTGTGCACCTGGCCTGACCCCTCCCCTGCCCACAGCAGGCAAGCCCTGAGTCCTTTGCTTACCCTGTCTGCAGGACCCGACCCTGCTCCTCGCCATCACTGTCATTGGGGTCACGGTGCTGCTGGTGGCTTTGAAGACCATGGGCTCCAGGAAGAAAGAGCTTATCACCTTAAAGGACCCTGATGCCAAGTACCCGCTGCCCTTGATTGAGAAAGAGGTAACGGTCAGCCTGCCCCCTGCCCTGGCTGGGGAGGGATAGTGGAGGAACGCAGCCTTGGAGGTGGGGCGGGCAGTCAGAGGTGTCCTGGCCTCAAGTCACCTCCCACTGCCCTTTTGTGTGCTCTGGGAAGGCTGCAGGTGGAACTCCTCTTCCAGGGATCCGAGCTGCCCATCAGGGCTGGCTCCTGGAAGGCTCAGAGTCAGCCTCTGTTTCCTTTCATTAGCACATCAACCACAACACCCGGAGGTTCCGCTTTGGACTGCCCTCGCCGGAGCATATCTTAGGGCTTCCTGTAGGTGAGCTGGGTTTGGGGTCACCCCAGGGACTGGGGCCTTTGGGGGCTAGGTGCCCTGGTGCTGTCAGCTGGAAGGCTGCAGTGTTCCAATTTCCTGAGGTATGGAGGTTGCAGTGTGAATCAGGGAGGTCGGCCCCGGGGGGTGGTACTGGCCCTTTTGGGCTGACACGAAAGTGGTATTTCAATGGACATTGAGAAGAAGTGAGCCTAAAGTCAGAAGGTCTAAAGATCTCATCAGAGGGCCCTTGCTGGGTAACCCTTGGCAAGTCCCTCAACCTCTCTGAGCCTTGGTCTATAACATGGGATTGCCCAGGCCTGCCAGCCTGTAACACTTGGGTTACGGTGAGGGTCATGTGATTGACAGATGTGAACATTCAGAGATGGAGAACTGCTGTTGTGCTACAAGTCAGGGGAAAGGCCCAGAACGGGTGGGGCTGCAGGAGGGAGTCAGGTGCCCAACCACTGCTACCACACAGATTCTCTGCACTGGCTTCAGACCCACACGAGGAGGGGCCCACCGTGGATACCGGCCCTAGCAGGGTGAGAGCTCCGATTACCCCGATTACCCCGTCTCTGACCTGTAACACCACTAGATGGCTGAGTCAGTCTTAGTGAGGCAGAAAACCTCTGCGAGGCCCACAGTGGAGTAGGTGTCCAGAGCAGCTTTGTAAAATGCTACTGCTGCCTCCGAATCCACAGCATGCCTGCCTTAGACAGGGGCCCTGAAAAATTCATGGAAAAGGCGTATTATGAAAAAACTATGCATGGATTTCACAATTTTTTTTGCACCAACATAAACTTGTTTATAAAATATTTATTTGAGGCCGGCGCCGTGGCTCAACAGGCTAATCCTCCGCCTTGTGGCGCCGGCACACCGGGTTCTAGTCCCGGTCGGGGTGCCGGATTCTGTCCCGGTTGCCCCTCTTCCAGGCCAGCCCTCTGCTGTGGCCCGGGAGTGCAGTGGAGGATGGCCCAAGTGCTTGGGCCCTGCACCCCATGGGAGACCAGGAAAAAGCACCTAGCTCCTGGCTCCTGCCATCGGATGAGCGCGGTGCGCCGGCCGCAGTGCGCCGACCGTGGCAGCCATTGGAGGGTGAACCAACGGCAAAGGAAGACCTTTCTCTCTGTCTCTCTCTCTCTCACTGTCCACTCTGCCTGTCAAAAAAAAATAAAAAAAAAAATATTTATTTGAAAGGAAGAGGGAAAAAAGGGAGGGAGGGAGGGAAAGAATGGGAAGAAAAGAAAAGAAAAAGAAATGAAAAGGTCCTGCATCTGCTGGTTCACTCTCCAAATGGCTGCAATGGCCAGGGCTGGGCCAGGCTGAAGCCAGGAGCCTGGAACTCCACCCTAGTCTCCCACATGGGTGGCAGAGGCCATCTTCCAGGACCTTCCCAGGCAAGTTAGCAGAAGAGGAGCAGCTGAGACTTGAATCGGTGCCCATATGGGATGTTGGCATTGCAGGCTGAGGCTTGATTCCTGAATTACTAATTAGCCCCAACTTCCCTGTTTTCAATGTTTATTAATTTATTCATCTACTTGAAAGGCAGTGACAGAGAGACAGAGAAATTGAGATCGATCCACTGATTCACTTTTCAAACGCCTCCAACAGACAGGTTTGGACCAGGGCAAAGCCAGGAGCACAGAATTCCCTCTGGGCCTCCCACGTAGGTAGCAGGGCTCCAAGCACTTGAGCCATCATCTACTGCCTGCCAGGATGTCTCAGCAGGAAACTAGATCAGAAATGACACTACGGTATGGGATGTGGACCCCATAGACTTATCTTTTAATTCTATTTTCCACAAACTTTTTGAAGTGCCCTCATATACACAGGAAAAAATCTTGACCATAGCTCTGTTGACATTACACCAAGCAGCCAGCCAGCCCCTAAGCCTCCTTGCAGCTCCTTCTCACTCCCTCTCCAAGTGTGAGCGCTCAGTGTCATGCTGCCTTCCAGCCCTCTGCCTGGCCTCCCAGGCCAGTCCTGCTGCCAGGAAGCCTGAAAGACAGGGGGCCAGTGCTGTGGCAGAGCAGGTAAAACTGCCGCCTGCAATGCTGGCTTCCTGTATGGGCTCTGGTTCAAGTCCTGGTTGCTCCACTTCCAATCCAGCTCCCTGCTAATGGCCTGGGAAGGCAGCAGAACTGGCCCAAGTGCTTGGGCTGCCACACCCATGTGAGAGACCTGGAGGAAGCTCCTGGATCCTGGCTTCAGATTGCCCCAGCTCCATCCATTGCAGCCATTTTGGGAGTGAACCAGCAGAAGGAAGACATATTCTCTCTCTCAAATAAATAAATAAATCTTAAAAAAAAAGAAAACCCTGGGGTGGGCATTTAGCACAGTGATTAAGACCTAGCTTGGGGTGCTTGCACTCCTATACTGGAGAACCTGGGTTTGAGTGCTGGCCACAGTCTCAGTTCCAGCTCCCTGCTAATGCACACCCTGGGAGGCAGCAGATGATCACCCCAGCACCGTGGTCCCTGACACCCATGTGGGAGACCCAGACTGAGTTCCTGCCTCCTGACTTTGGCCTGGCCCAGCCACAGCTGTTGCAGGCATTTGGGAAGTAGACCAGCAAATGGAAAATCTCCGTCTGCCTTTCAAATAAAATAAATATTTTAAAAAAAATTTTAAAGCATGAAAAACCTTGAGAAATAAGGTGTCTTAGAAATTGCAGGCAGTGCAAACCAAGCTAGTGGGACGAGGTAATTTTGAGGCTTCTGGGAGTCTGATGTGAGGGCTCAGAGACTGTCCATGCTTGCCAGCTCGGCTGCAGTGACACCAGTTAGATGTGGGGTCCGAGGGACCTGCTGACAGCCCCACTTTCCCTGGGGGCACCGCCAGGCCAGGCCCAGGTTGGCTGCACCTGAAAGAGCTTTCCAGGCAGCTGGCTTTAGGATAACTGTCCTAGGAAGGCTCTGCCTCTGGCACTTGTTCCTGCATCCCTGGTGCTGGCCACACCCTGGCCAGTGGTAGAGCCAGTGTCTGGACCTCAGGCTTTGGGCCACTCAAAGGCCGTGGCTGTGCTCCGGAGGCAAATTCAGAGACCCCCTCAGTGCTCCACTTTACCTGCTTTCCTTCCTTCCTTCCTTCTTCCTCCTCTCCCTTGGTCTCGGGCTCCTAGGTCTGTTCTGTCTGCTGTCTGTCCCATCTTCCTTGTCTGTAGACCAGCTTCCTGTGCCTACTGCCTCTACTCCCTCAGAAACGGGCAGTCTCCTCTGGCTTCTAGCCCTTAGCATCTCGATTGCAGCTCCAGCCCTTGTCGCTCACTGCCTTCATCACTGAGGTCTCCAGCTCAGATGTGGCAGAAGTGTGAGCAGCTCAGCCCGTCACCTGACCCGGGCTGCAATCACAACCCACAGGTCTCTGGCCACACCTAGACTGGAGGGGCAGAATTTCATGGTTCAGACTTCACTGCTGCCCCCCAGAGGAGCCCTGGGCCGGGAAGAGACGATGGCATGGCTGTGTCATAGCCTCGGTCTCTTGCAGGATCTGTGAGCCTAGACCTCCTCTGTACCAGGATTCGGATGAGGTAGCTGTGATGTATTCACAGACCCTAGCGAGACACCCAACTTAGGAAGAAATGAGTTTGTAAAGGCAAATGTATTTTAAGGGGAATACTCCTTTTAGTTGTTTTTGATACTCCCCAACTTTTTTTTTTTTTTTTTTTTGGACAGGCAGAGTTAGACAGTGAGAGAGAGAGACAGAGAGAAAGGTCTTCCTTCCGTTGGTTCACCCCCCAATGGCCACTACGGCCAGTGCACTGCGTGGATCCGAAGCCAGGAGCCAGGTGCCTCCTCCTGCTCTCCCATGTGGGTGCAGGGCCCAAGGACTTGGGCCATCCTCCACTGCCTTCCCAGGCCACAGCAGAGAACTGGACTGGAAGAGGAGCAACCAGGACTAGAACCCGGGGTACCGGCACCGCAGGTGGAGGATTAGCCTAGTGAGCCATGGTGCCAGCCCAATACCCTCCAACTTTAATTAGCTCTTCTTTATCCACAAATTACACCATGATCACGTTTGGATGAATGCATCATCCCCATTTTACAAAGGAAGAGATCAAAACCCAGAGAGATGAACTGACTTGCCTAGGGTAGCACATGGAGTGTTGAGGATCCAGGCCTCCTGATTTGGGGCTCCTTCCCTCTCCACCCCACTCTCTGTGCCCCTCACCAAAGCCCAGTCCTTTATGGGATCCTGGAGGGTTCTGTAAGCCAGCCATGCCCACACCTAACACTGGATGCCTTCTCTGTAGGTAACTATGTCCACCTCTTGGCCAAAATTGATGATGATTTGGTGGTGAGGGCTTACACGCCTGTCTCCAGCGATGATGACCATGGCTTTGTGGACTTAATTATAAAGGTACACTGTGCCCATTGTGTCCAGCTGCCTTGTGCTCATGCCTGTGGAGGGTGGCAGGGTGGAAGGTCAGTGCTTTTTCCCTGGGGGGACGAATACCCTATCCCTGGCTTTCCAGCAGTGTTACCTTACAGTGAAGCTACAGTTAACCTGGTGGTACCTTTGGGGATTGCTTACACCAGCTGGGGGCAGAGCAGCTGCTCCACAGGGCTTCGCGTGGCAAATGCATTTCCCAGTGTGTGGGTCTTGGGCAGACGGCGCTGTAGGGTGTGAAAACTGCACTGTCTTGTTTTTCAGATCTATTTCAAAAATGTTCACCCCCGTTATCCTGAAGGAGGGAAGATGACTCAGTATTTGGAGAATATGAAAATTGGGGACACCATTCTTTTTCGAGGGCCAAATGGGCGCCTGTTCTACAATGGGCCAGGTACTGGGGGACTGCCAGTACCTGGGGGTGGGGCGGGGGGGAAATTCCTGTAGTGGTTCCACTGTTCTAGAACATTCCTCAGATCTGAGTTACACAGATTTGTCCTTAAAGTCTTCATACAATCACACATAAATTCATTTATAACCACACCTATCATTCACACAACCATTTCATGAGATTCTAAACACAGTGCCTAGCATGTGAAGGGTGCCAGCTAAAGTGAATAACAGATGCATGGAAGGCATTCACACTCACCCATTTTGTCAGAGATTCATTACTTACTCATCTGCTGCTGTGGGTGAGGAATGTTCTCTGAGGTTCCATATTGACCTCAGTTTGCTGCTCCACTTGTACGGGGTGCACTGGGCTGTCCAGGGAGATCACAGTGGGCTGCTTCTATGGCTGCAAATAGTGCATCCAATCCCCTAGGGGGACACGCCTCCTGGGAGTCCCAGGGAAAGTCAGTGACCTTTTGCAGGCTCTCAGGCAAGAGCTGCAGAGGTCAAAAGCATCCTCCATGTCTCCAGGGAATCTTGGAATCAAACAATACAAAACAAGTGAGCCTGAAAAGAAACTGGTCCATCACCTGGGAATGATTGCTGGGGGTACAGGTAAGAGGCATTTGGGGGTTTCATCCAGAGGGTGAGCTGACGTTGGCATCATTTGATGCTGGGAGGGACAGCATGAGAGGCTCCTCCCCTAACGGCAGCCGTGGGAATGTGGAATCAGTGACAGGTCTTAAAACTGCCCGTGTGCCTTGTTTCACTTAACCAACATGGTGACTGCCCAGGAGCCAGGAGGGGCCTCTCAAATCATGCTGGGAGTGGGCACAGGCCTTCCTGGAGCCTCCCAAGAGCTTGTGGCTCCAGTTCCAGCCTGACTCTCCCATCTCTGAGAAGGAAGACCTCTCAGAAGAGACTAGCCTTTCAGGAGACATGTAATGTGCCAGACACCATCCTAGGCACTGGAAAAAGTCACACTTATCAGCCCTTAATTCTGTTTTACAAATGAGGACAACAGAGAGCTCAAAATGCTCTTACTATCATGTGAAAATGAGAAAGTGTTTCTTAGGGTCACGTTAGGCAGAAAAACCAAAATGAGGGGCTGTGTCAGGGACTAAAGTGAGAAAGTGTCATTGGGACCATGGCAGATGGTGAAGCCACTACACACAGGCCAGGGAGTGTGGCATCAGAGCAGGGAGAAAGCTGGCCTGCCCGTTCACTGTGTTGCAGGCATCACGCCCATGCTGCAGCTCATTCGCCACATCACCAAGAACCCCAACGACAGGACCAAGATGTCCCTCATCTTTGCCAACCAGGTCAGTTCTGCCGAGTCAGCCCTGAGCTTGCAGTGGGAGCATGGAATGTTCGCTGAGCTGGGCTCTGCATTCAGCCCTCTCCCATTGATTGAGCGCACGCTGCTTGGGTGCCTGCGGCTGTGGGAGGCCTCTGTGGGCTCAGCTCGAGCCACTGGCAGCCGAGGAAACTGAATGCAAGCTCATTTTTTCTGCTTGTTTTTATTTAACTCTTCTGTCTCCCTGGCCAGCCCTGAGCACTGAGCTCACCTTCCTAACCTGCACTTGTATGTTCCTCTCAGTATAAAATCATAAATGCCCTCCATGGAAATGTTGGGAAATACAGAAGAACATAAATATCTTACTTATTTGTCTTTTTTCTGTAAATGTAATGTATTTGCATGTATACATACATATATATATATATATTCATCTATACTGTTGATAGATGATTTTGTTTTTATTCAACATTACTACACAGGCAATTTTTTTTTCTTTTTAAAACACTTTGTAAATATTTTCTTAATAGTCTCTATCACAATGCATTTTAAGTGACCAAAGCGCCTACATTCGGGTTACTTTCAGTTCTCACAGATATAAATTGTAGTGATGAGTACTTGTGCCTAGTCTTGATTACTGCTAGATTTTCTTAAACAGAACCCCAGGAGTGGAATTATTGGGCCTGGAATCCTGAAGCAGTGCACGGTCCAGGTCCTCTGTGTACTAGCTCTGAGCCTGTGATGAGTGACTTTAGCTTTGGTCCTCTTTTCTCCAAGTGGAGCTCAACACGCCTCCATCTCCTTCAGATCTCTGGTGTCCTACCAAGTGGCTTCCCTACCCCCGTTCATGCCTGGTGGAGGGCCCTAGGCCTGCATCTGTTCCCACTGGGCTTGCCATGTCTGCTGCTCGGTGTGGATGTGGGAGGGGGGATCGGGCCCTCTGGGCAAAGCGAGCCCACAGCTCTACAACTCCATCCTCAAGAGAGGGTTTGATCTGCAGAACAGCTGCCTGAACCCTGGAGATCAGCACTCAGGCTAAAGTGGTGACAACGTGGGCAGGAGGTGGCATCTTGTGTCGTGCACTCAGCCTGGGGAGCAAACAGGCTGCCCCTGGAGGAGCTTGTCTAGTGTTCCTTTTTTTTTCTAGACAGAGGAGGATATCTTGGTGAGAAAGGAGCTTGAAGACATTTCCAGGACTCATCTAGACCAGTTCAACCTGTGGTACACCCTGGACAGGCCGCCTCTTGGTACTGGGATTCCCACTGCCCTCACCTTCATGGCTCAGCTCTGGCCCTTGAGCAACTTCAAGGACTGGCTTCTGTTGTTTTGTTTGTTTTTGAGGATGGGGCGGGGGGTGGTGTGTACAACTCTGGGCTCTGGCTTCCCATGGGAGATGGGAGGATTTGGGATGACCTGCTTATAAGGGCAGTCAGGGGCAGGTATCTGCTATCAGCAGCATTCTACCCATTGCACTGAACATCAGCAGAGACAGTGAGCCACTGGGCTGCCCTGAACACCCACTCTTCACAGCCATCACACACTGCATCCAGTAGGACCACTGGACCCTTCACTCACACCACCATTCATGCCACCACACCCCTCGTGAAGCACCTCAGTGGCCAGCAGTCCCCCACGTTGAGCTCTGGACAGCTGCTGCAGCCCCTCACCAGCATCCAGCAACCACCATGCACGTGTGCTCGGTGCACCCTTCCCCTCGCACACTGGCTCGTCATCCAGCTCACTGCCCAGAAGAGGGCGCTGCCTGACCAGACGGTTCCACAGCACCACAAACTACCCTGATTGCCACCACCCCATGGATACTGGGGCTACTGAGTTCACCAGCCTTGGCAGTGCTTACAGCAGGCAGACACCAGCAGGGGCTTGGTCCAGCAGGGAGCCTGGTGTTGGGTAAATGCTGCAGGTAGGGCTGAGACCCTCACGCCTCACATCCTCTACTTCTTGAACTGAGAAACAGCAATGCCACAATTTCTAAAACTTTGTAAATCAACAGTGCCTCCTGCCTGGTTGAGCAAGGAAGCAAAGTTGGGGGGCAGGAAGTTGCAGTCAGGGACTTGACCGGGCACCCACAGCCTTTTCCTGCTTCCTTTCAGGCTGGAAGTACAGCTCGGGCTTTGTTACTGCCGACATGATCAAGGAGCACCTCCCCGCTCCTGGGAAGTACACGCTCATCCTGGTGTGTGGCCCGCCACCCCTGATCCAGACGGCCGCTCAGCCCAACCTGGAGAAGCTGGGTTATACCAAGGACATGATCTTTATCTACTAATGCTCCCCGCACCCTTCCCACACTTGTCGGGCCCCTTTCATCCGCTTTGCAGCAAGGCTGGCTTCACCACATTAATCTGGGATGTTTTCAGAAATGCCTCGGCATTCCCCCTTGGACACATACACCGGCTCTCCTCAAGATAGGTTCAAAGGGCTGGAAGCAAAGCGTCATCTGAGGCCTCCTTGTGTGGAGGCTGGGAGGAGCTGTTTCTGTGTCTTTCTCCATGGTTTAGTGAAATAAACTTAAGCACATAGCAGGTAGCCCACGAGGCACTGGCTCTGTGGAGGACCTGCTAGGCCATCAGGAGGCCTTGGCCTGCTCTGCCTGGGAATTGGCTCCTGCAGGCCAAGGAGGGGGTCAGAACTGGCATCAGTGTTACAGCAGAATTCCAGAAGAATCCAAGTGGGGCTCCATCAACTCCTAATCACCTCTCTTGAACTTCCTGGCTACTAGGTACTGTGCTTTTATTGTCATACGTAGTAGAGGACTCAGACACCCTCCATGGGCACACTTTCTTTGGTTGTGGGGGACCCTTGGGATGGGGATGGGTTTTAAACACACATCAGGGCAACGAATGCACATTGTAGGTGGGCTGCAGGATCCATTCCAGACTCCCTACACGTTGCAGGGATGATGGATGCAGAGTGCGTTTTTTTTTTTTTTTAAAAATCCTCAAAGTGCAGGCTGTGTCCTGGAAGGCCAGGGTAGAGAGGGGAGTGTTTAACATGGAAGCTTCTCAACTTACAGTTAGCTCCCAAAACATGTGCCGTAAATCCTTCCTAATAGCTAAGCCCAAATGATAGAGGTGACCGCTATTGCTATCTGCTGTTCTTGGCCAGAGGACACGGCTGCCCTCCACCTGTGAGTTCAGAATCCGGACAAGCCAGATTCTGTGGGGAATTTGCTCATTCAGCCAGCAGGTGGCAGAGCTGGCTTAAGCCTGAGTCCGCCTCATTCCAGGTCATTGGCCTGTTCACAAAAACTGGCCTAACAGCAGCAACGTGAACTTGGTGTCACTGGCTTTTTTTTTTTACCGTGTGTGTGTGTGTGTCTGCGTCTGTGTCTGTCTGTAGGAAGAGCTGTAGTGAGCTCTCTGCAGGAGAGAGTGTGTTGCCCACGGTAGCCAAACACAGGGATGGTCTCACACACAGCCTGTGAGGGTAGGGGCAGCCAGCTTTCATCTCCCCACCTGTTCAGTGCCTCCTCAGGGACGATCCTGCCCTCAGATGTTTTCTGAAATGCAGATCTGAGCATGCTTGTCATTTGCTTAAACTCTCGCTGCGTTCACTCTGGTCCATTCCAGGACTCGGCCCAGGGGCCTGGCTTACGCGGCCTTTCTGGATCTGGCTCCTGCTCACCTCAGCAGATTCTCCTCTTCCCTGAGCTCCCCCCCCCCCCCTTCTCATCCCTTTCTCTAGCCAAGTGGTTCTCAAATGGGGGGAGTTTTGTCTCTCCAGGAAACATCTGACAAATACTGGAGACACTTCGGCTGTCACAGCTAGAAGAGGGTTGCTGCTAGCATCCAGAAGGTGAGGGCCAAGGCTGCACCGCCTCCTTCACCGAGCTACGCAGCCCAAATAACGGGCGCGCAGAGCTGAGGAACCCTGCTCCAGTCCCACCAACTGCTGGCAGCTGCTGGGGTGCGGGGGCAAGTCCATCTGCCTGGATGCCTGGCCCCTCTGGCATACCTGGGGAAGCCTGCTTAGCATGCACAATCCAAGTGTCACGTTTCTGTAGAGCCTTCTCAGACTCCTACCCCAGACCCCCTTAAACATGACAGCTTGCTCCTTCGGGCCACAGAGACATCTATTAGAGCATCCGTCACATTCAGCGCACACCCGTTGGACACAGGCCTGTGCTCCCCTGGAGGCACCTGAGGCAGGGACTCTGGCATTCATGCCTGTATCTCCGGCCCCTCCCCAGCCTTTCCAGGAGCGCAAGGTACTTAGCACACCCGGAAAGGAGTGGGTGGGGCCCTAGGAGCATGGACCTCCTGAGCAGGTTGAGGACCAGGACTGGGCCAGCCCACAGCGGGGACTCAGCGAGTTGGTGCAGAGGGTGGACATGGAACGACCATACCTCACTTCAAGGTGACCTGTGATGTGCACAGGCTCAAGGGCAGACGCAGCACTGTGACACAGTCGACCTTCAACTGGAACATGCGTGCAGGCCTCCCGAAAGAGAATCTACACAGGGCCTGGCCTCACGAAGAGGACCAGGAGGAAAACGCATTCCACAGCGAGGGTAGGGCTTGAGGAACGGCCAGAGGGAGCCAAGACTAGACCGTGGGTTCATCGAGGCTGCGGATGGTCAAGGGCCTCGGACTCTATACCTGGTGATTCTGTAACTGAGGAGTTACAGTAACTGTTGGATGCCAGTGCTGCAGGGTGGGGGTGGGGGGTCCCCCTGGTGAGAACAGAGCGACCAATGTGGGGTTGGGGGGCACGGAGACCAGCTGCAGTGACCCGGTGAAAGAGGACACCGGACCTAGAGGGTGGGGGGAGAGGCAGGGGAGGGAACTCTCTGGGGGCTCGGTGGTGCCTCTCCAGTAGGAGACTCTGGAGAAGGAACGAGCTCCTTTGGTGCTGAATTGCTATGGAAATGTGTTGTATTTGGGATCACCAAGGGCCTCCCACTAGGGGGAGCTGTTTAACCAGACATTACACCTG
This sequence comes from Sylvilagus floridanus, assembly GCA_949820135.1. Taxonomy (NCBI): domain Eukaryota; kingdom Metazoa; phylum Chordata; class Mammalia; order Lagomorpha; family Leporidae; genus Sylvilagus; species Sylvilagus floridanus. The sequence goes on along the minus strand of OX463224.1, from coordinate 69,322,609 downwards.
CAGCTGCTGAGGGAAGGCCTGGGAAACTGGGTGTGCTGTGTGTGTCAGCTGTGTGCACGTGTGTGTTGGGGATGCACACACACACTGCAGATGAGGGTAGCTGGAGAGCAGCCAGGGCAGCAGGAAAGGAATCGCAGTACTCCTGGCCTGCTCTCACCCTAAATACCCCGACATAGCTAGAGCTCTGAATGCAAACACACCCCCGTGGGAAGCAGCCCCGAAGGTCCCTGTTATTTCACCCAGCACAGTCACTGCAGGGCATCAGAATGCCTGTTTCCGACAGAGGCTTTATGAACTCACACTTCCTCCCCTTTGGTGTGAGCGCCTCCAGGCTGTCCCTGGGAACAGAAGAAGCCATTGAGTCTGTGTTGACAGCTCACTGCTCTCCCTTCAGAAGTGGGCTGTGGTCCACATAGAAAAGTACAAAAGGTATAAAAGCTGCGGTGAGGGGCACAGCACAACTGAAAACACACAGGGACACGGGGGCACCTCCTGGACACCTGTCCACAGCTCTGCTTCGCTCCTGTGGACACCCCGTCTGAGAGGCCCAGCCTGCAACTTCCAGGCTCTATGGGTGGCTGCGCGCCAGCTCCCACTGAAGCCAAGACGCGGGGCCCTGCACGTGCCTCTCTGGGCTCTCGGCCACGAGGAACGTCATCTCCACTCATCAGAGTCCGGAGCAGCCAGGCGAGAGTCGTTCAGCAGCTGGTCCTGGCTCAGCAGGGTCTGAAAGGACACAGCCAAAGGCGTGGTTTAACAGGATTTTGGTCACGGCTGTTCAGGGGGCAGCCATTGGTAAGCAGAGGGCACTAGGTGTGGTCTCTGACAGTGGGAGCTGTCAGGTCATGGCGTCTCAGGGACCCTGGTATTAGGTCAGAATAGATACTACTATCAAGATAAACAGCTTGTCTTAGAGGTAAAGTTGCTATTTCAAGGTCACCAAAGACCTGTGAAAGATTCTAAGGGCACAATTAGACAGATTCATTTCAGTGTGTGAGTCAGAAACAACTTGAATACAAATGATCTTGCTTGGGTTCAGGGCCACTCCTGTGCTGGCTTTGATATAGGCTCAATGTTCCTTAGCACAGCAGCCAGCAGAATGGAGATGGGGCTTCCATATGTACAGACCAGATGATGCAGCCGATGGGCTCAGTGATGGGACCTCCAGGGATAAAAGGGCCCTGGGAAGTTAGGGGGCCTCAAACATACACACTGCCAGCCTGGGTCTGCCTATAAGCATTACCAGGAGGATATTATTTGCCTGCTTTATGGGAAACTGCCACGGCTCAGAAAGAGGGAGCGAGACACACAGGCAAGGTCCCAGAGCTACTGAAAATCAGAGCAGGGGCTTGAACCAGGTCTGCTTCCCTCCAACCTACTGCTCTTCCTCCGAGCCCAAGCTGCGCCCCCGGCATGGTCTGCACTCTCGACCACACCAGGATGCACCCACATGCCTGTGATCTCCATGAAGTCAGTGACGCGAGAGGAAAGGCGCGTCTCATGGGAAGGGGGCTGGGCAGTAACCGCTAGGCCAGAGTGCAGGCCTGGCTTTGGGCTGACTGGTCGGTGATCCAGAGCTTCCGAGCATCTTGGTTTCCTCAAAGCTCTGAGACTGTGGCGAGGACCCGAGACGCGGCACGCTTAACTGGCTTCTGCTCCAGCCAGTACCAGGCAGCAGAGGGCCGCGGGGCTGCTTTCTGCTCAGGACCGGCTCAGGCGCAGGCTCTGATCCCAGTGCCCAGCACCATTCTGTGCTCTCCCCACTCCATGGCACTGCCACACCAGCCTCCCTGCCCACACCAGTGCCCTTAGTCCTACTGCAGGGAGAGGGTGACGGTCCTACCGTGAGGCGGTGAATGTCTTGGGAGAGGAGCCCTATCTGCGTCACAGTGCCTTCCGAAGGTGCCATCTGTAAAATGGGCACAGGCTGGTCAGCACCATCAAGCCAGCTTGCGATTCAGAGATGGCATGCAAGTTCAGTCCTGCCGGGGCCTGGCTTCTCCAAGGCATGCTTCCCTGGAGGGACGGGCAAGAAGGGTGCCAGGCCCGACGAGTAACAGGTGGGTGGGGCACATGCTGCTTCTGTCCCTGGGGAAAGGCACCCAGCGTCCTGCATGCACTCTCTCTCCTTGGGCTCCACTTGTCGCCAGCACTTGATACAGAGAGGCAGGGCCCAGGCCTGTCAAAAGCAGCTCTTCTGTTAATATTCAGGGTCCCAGCTATTTCCAGGAGCAGAGAGCAGTGGGGACGAAGGCTTTCAGGATGCTGAACAGGCTGTCAGTTCCTGGGTACCAGTAGGATTCCAGACACCGGTGCCCAGACACTGGCATAGGTGGGCATTCTCAGGAAGCTGCTCATGGGGGCACCTCTTGCCTCCTGTATGCCTGCTCCTTCTTCCCCAAACGCACTTAGACACTGGAGATTTGGAAGCATCCCCTGTAGATTTCGAGGACCAACTATAACCCCTTGTTTTAGAGGTGGGAAAATTGAGGTCCACAGAAACACGATGTGCTCAGGGCAGCACAGAGAACTCATGGCCAAACAATTCCATGCAGGGTTTGCGAACAGGCACATGCACAGACTCTCTCACCAGGACATGGAAAGAAGTAAGGGACAAAGCCCATCCTGGCTGGCTCTCCAACTACCATGGCCAGGGACCAGCCCTGAGGAGCACATTGCTCATTGGCCCTGGGTACCAGGACCAGACAGCAGAGCTGCCAGCTGCTGAGCCTGTGTCCCCATCTCTCAGCAGCTGGATTCAGGGGAGGTGGCAGCCTGGACGACCAGGTCAGGCTCCAGGCTGCTGATAGCTGAAGAATGAAAGCTCAGCACAGATCCTTCTGGGATAGAATCGGGGTGCCACGGTGAGGTCACCAGGCCCCGTCTCGCCATTTAGACGATTATGACGCAGTTATTCTTTCACAGATGAGGCCCAGAGGAACTGGGGAAGCCAAAAGCCTCCCTGGGGCAAACTGGAATCTTAAGTGCAGAAGCCCAGACTGGCACGGTGTATCTCTCCGTCAGTCCCTAGCCAGACAGGGCCCATCTGGAGGACCCATTATCAGCAAGGCAGCCTCTAAATTAAGAGGACAGATCGGTCCCAGCAGCGACGGATCAGCGGCTGCAGCAGTTACGGAAAGCTGGCAAAGCCCAGCGAAGCCCAGAGCCCGGCACAGCTGCCCTGCTTCTCTCCCCACCACCCATCACCCACGTGGCCGACACAAGACAGATGCACCCTGCAGTCAGGCTTGTGTGAGACTCGAGGCTCCCCTCTGCTTCAGGAAGGGAGGGAGTGCCTGAGGCATGGGGCCCCAGAACTCTGAAGGATGCAAGGTGTGTGTGGGGGGCTCTTCACTCTATCCACGCCCCCACCTCCGGCAAATTCTGAGTATGCCCCTGGCCACGGACTATGCTCGGTGCCATTGGCTCTCAAGCTGTGTGATCAGTAAGAATCCTTCTGCAGACACACCCAGCTCTCTTCCCCCAACCAGATTAAGGATATGTGGCGCTGTCTGCTTTCTACATAAATATTGTTTTTATTACCAGAAGGAAGCGACCGCCTCTGTCATAAGGCACAACACAATTACACTGTCACCGCGGCAGAAAGCTCTGCTGCTTGTTCCTTCGACCTTGGCCAAGACTCTGTGACCCACAGGCCTAAGGCACTTGAACTTTGCCCTCAACAAAAGCACAGGGGAGGAGCCTGAGGGTTGAGCCCCTTGGGATTGTCCATGGTCTCTGAACCTGGGTCCGACTTCACATGTTTCCACTGGAGCTGGAGATGGGCATTAAGAATCACTAAAAACGCCTGTACAAGCATCTTTGGGAGCCTTTCCTCCCGAGTCCACCTTTGGTGGCAGTCCCCAGAGGAGCCTGGCTCCTTTGCAGAAGTGTAACTCCAGAGTCTGGCCACCCTCGGGGCCGGAAGAGAGTCTTATCCGGGGGGGATGTGGTTGCTGGAATGTTCTCTGCAAGTCATGCATGTGTGCAGGGGGTGAGGTGCAGTTACATGGTGACACACGCAGTGTTACTGTGAGCTCTCAGGTGCACACGGGGCAGGTGTCAAGGGCATCAACTAATCTGTCCCACCTGGTCCAGCCCATCCAGTTCAGGGGAATCAAGGGGACTGAGGCCCCGGTAGCCACCGTAGACTCTGTGACTGTCACCAACACCAACACTGGGCTCCATTGGGCAAATGTAGTCTGTTGATTCATCAAACTTCTTTTTTCTTATGTTTCCAAAATGTGAAAATCCTAGTTTCTTTGGCTGAAACAGAACAAATGCAAGATTTTGAGAAGAAGATTACCAAGGCAGTGTGCAGAGATGACCGATGGTGTTATTTAAAAGTGGGCCCAGAAGAAAGGAATAAGCCAAACTGCTTCTAGAACAGAACAGAATTCCTGTAGGCAGCGTCTGTGCTGGGAAAGGCTCCTCCAAGTCCCTGTGCCTGGAACGCATGCCCTGCGCCCACCAGATGGACGCGGAGTCCCTGCAGAAGGTCACGGTCGGTACTCCTGATGAGCAGGAGCACTTGCCTCACCACCGCTGCCGGCAGCACACAGGGGAACACCTGCTGCCCCTCTAGGCGCCTGTGCCCTCGAGAGCAGCACTGGATGGCCCCAGCTTGGCTTTCCTCCTTGCCTAAGTTTGCCCAGCACTGTCTGGTTTCACTCCTCAGTCACTTGCTGTCCTGTTCTCCTAGGAAGGAGGTCTGGTTATGAGACATAGCTGGACCTGCAGTGCCAACACGCTACCAGGGGCAGGCCCAACCTGGCCTCCACAGACTGTGTCTGTAGGCCTATGGTCAGAAAAGGACATGGCATTAGCATAAGGTAGGCTAGGCAGGGGCACTTGGATGACCTGGAGACCTACGCAGAGCTGCATGTTGACCAGCTCACAGAACAAGACAAGCGAGACCAAGAGCCCACAGCATTGGAGCACGTTGACAGGAGGCGCTGAAGGGCACCCGGACTTTGCAAGATAAATCCCAGCAACACTGATGTGACGGATGAGCTCCCAGCCACCTATGAACCGATGCTTCCTTAACGTGGCTTCTGTGCAAAGACACCAGCACTGTCTTCCTTGGACTCAAAGACAGACAGTGGGACCTGCAGCAGAAGCTGAGGGTGCCCCTTGTCCAGGCTGCACCTGCTGCTGTGGCTCCCGATGTTGGGCCAGCAGCTGTACAACATGAAGACCAGAAGGCAGGCTGCCAGGGCTGCTCAGAAAGGGTCTCACAACTCACCCGGACTTTGGCTGTGGTGGTCAGCGGTGTGTAAGCTGGGGAGGCTATTTTCTCACGCTTTTCCTGTTCAGCTTCGGGGCCGATCAGGGCATTGAATTTGGTGGTCAGGTGGCGCCTGAGAAGCGTCTTTTGTGGAGGGATATTCAGAAGCATAGCCAGAGTGTCCCCTGTGAAACGTGGCTCCAGGATCTAAGAAGAAACATTAGATAACCTTGGCCATGGCGACCGTTTGTGGATGGCACTAGTGGGTGACACTGGGCAATCGGGAGCAGGGCTACAACTCCTCCACCTCCTCTCTGCCCCATTCCCTTCTGTCTATCAGGCACCAGGGCTGGCTCTGAGCAGACATCAGTCTATTTGTTGACCGGCCAACTCGTGTTCCCAGGCCGGCAGAGAATGGGGCTCTCTCTGATAAATGCTACATCCCAGAGTCTTCTCTGCATGACACCCAAGCCACCCTCCCTCATTTCCCCCTGCTCTGGCACTTGACAGACCTGAGTGGTAATGAGAGACCATCTCAGGGCAAGCAGGAAGTTATATTTTGATGGCCTGTCCCTTACATCCCCAGCCCCCGTGTGCCTCTGGGACCAAGTGGAGCTGCCTTGGTTAAGGGTTAATCCTCCTGCAACCCCACTGTGGCGGAATCCTCTAGGTCTCTTGCTTTGGAAATCCTTCCACAAGCCATCTTGTTTCCACGAGGTGTATAAATTTTCAACCACAAATTATCAAACACTCTGAGACTCTGAAATATACAAGGGTTTCAGATAACCTGCATGGAATTTCTATCTGGTCTTTTAGAACTGAGTTTCCGAAGACTCCCACGAATACCAGGGCAGATGGGCATGCCCAAAGAGCCACTCACAATGAGACCTCCATGGACGCCACTCCCTCGAAGGTTGGGGGCATACTCCGCCAGGTCCACTGATCGCAACCACTCCATCACCCTGTGGTTGGACCACTGCACTACTTCTGAAGGAGAAAGGTTACTCTGTGAGAGGGACAAGGAGAAGAAAGTTAGGCTTCACAAGGTCTCACCAATGGTCTCCTGTGGAGTCAGCCCCAGATGTCTCACCAGAAAAAAAGACCCCTATGCCTAGTTACCCAGGGCAGCCAGATCATCAGCCTGAGAGCCTTCCCTGGGTCCAAGGGAGAGTTCTCACTGAATCCTGTGGGATCTTCCTTACTGAGATTTCTGAATCCAGAATCTTATTTCTCTCTCAATTTCTGGTTAACTCTGAGACAAATAACTCAGTCATTCAATGAGACAATAGAACTCTAAAGATGATGGTTAATTATGAACTGAGTTGTTTGCAAATTTGTAAAAAGATCTCCCTGGTGTGGCCAAATGTGTGAGGGAGCACACATTAAGATCAACACGCTCAGCATTGTGCCGGACACACACAAGGCATTCAACACAGATTTGATGAACAGGGAGAAACAGGAGATGGTGGGCAGCGGCAGGCATTTTTAATCCCTTAGGAAGCTGAGTTAATCTTTTTTGTTTTTAAAGATTTATTTATTTTTTGAAAGGCAGAGTTACAGAGGGCCTGTGTACTTGGCCTGTAAGTCAGTTACTCTTGCACCTACAGATAAGAAAACCGACTGTGAAGTGCCTGGCTCCTTACCGGCCCCTCTCCCCTCACTCTCTTCTGGCTCTTCCCTCCTACGTCCACCTCGACACGCAACTTTCCACTGACTTGGCGTTTCCCTCTCCTTGGCACCATTCCCCCAACTTCTTTAATCATTGTGATGACTTTGACAGACCTGTTGCTACTGCCTGCTAGCCAGCCTACAGTGTGTGTCTCCCCAAGAGAGGGTGGCAGCCAGGTAGTCTAGGAGCTGCTAGGGGACACAAAGGACATGCATCCAAGGGAGTCTTTGGCACCACAAAGCACTAGCACAGGAAAGAATCCCACATGCTGAGGTCCAACGTGAAGCCATTTTGTGATGACACTACCCTTGCTGCCTCACACCGCATGCTGCAGGTGTCCTGGCTCAGGGCTACCTGGATAAAGGCCAGCCAGCTCTCACCTCATCCGCTGGCCGCCGGTGCAGGCAGTGTGGGTTGAACTTGTTGACATGCAGCACGTGAATGGCACACTTGATGCTGAGATGATGTAGCTGGCTGGTGACTTTTAAAAAGAGCAGATCATTCTGGAAGAGAAAAGTTTGGCTGGTGAAGCAAAGTTGCCAATGGGAAGGTCTTTCCCAAACCAAACACAGCAAGTCTGAATCCAGAATCATGTTATCGCCTTGACTCCCTCATTTTCTGGTTAACTTTAGGTTGAACAAATGAGGGCATATAGTTACTCATTCAGGAAAGGGCACATGGACACACCAACCGCTTTCTCATCTTTGATTCTATTCTGTTGCTGGGGACCTGTTACATGACAAATGATATAATTCAAGGCTGTAAGAATATGAGGGAGGAGATTGAGTTGAGTTTCAAGCACCACCATAGTTATAACTGAACTGAGTTCTCACAGGAACAATGGAAATATTTACAGAAAAAATCCTCACCACAGTTAGATATTGCAGCATTCGTCCATCAACTCTGGATTCATGAAACTGGTCCTTGTACTGGGGTAAGCCTATGTCATCAAGCCACCCTGCAAAATCAGGACTCATGAGAATAGCAGAATGCGGATGCCTTGTGCTCCCATCCTGACTCCATCACCAGAAAAACCACAGAAAAACAAAAAACCTAGCCAAGCATCATTTTGAAGTTTACTTCTGTTCCCCAAAAGGTTTAGTAACCAGCTGCCTTTCATAACAAAAAAGCTGGCTTGAATACATTCAACAGTGAAAGACTTTACATTTTGGGGAACTGCCAGAAACCTACTGAATACACATATGCCTGTCCTTACGTGTCACCCAGATATGGTCCAGCAGCGCAGACTTCTCCTCCTGCTTGGTGTTGATGGCTTTCACTGCCAAAACCAGTTTCTTTCTGTGAAGCGGGTGCTTAATTCCTAGCTCCTGAAATTAGAGCAAGAAGACCAGAGGTAGAACTTTGACAGGTAAGTTGGCCCTGAGCAGATGCTGTGGCTCAGTGGAGATGCTGGGACACGGTGACAGTGCACCTCTGCACAAAGTCCCAGGAGGTCAACCTTCATTCTGGGGCTCTCTCAGTCTCCTCTTCCTCTGTCCAAGCCCTTGTGTGTGGTGGAGAGGGACCCTCACCTCCCCATGCACTGGTTTGGGGAGAATGGGGACCTTCTCACCCAAGCTCAGCACTTACCTTTTCCATGTCCTGAGGCGTGGCTGTCAGTAGTGTGTGGCCAGAAGTCACCCACTGCCTGGCAAAGATCACATACTGAGCCAGGCCGAAGTCCTCCAGCCACGCACATACTCGCTCTGTGCTCCACTGGGCAAAGGGGGCATTGGCGTCACTGGGAAGCAAGAAGACAGCAAGCTACTGTCAGCAGGCAAGCCTAAGCTTCTGCACATAACAACGTGTCGTGAGAAAGGGACTATTTTTTAATGAACTGTGGGATTGAGCTGAACAACATTTTATTACAACTCACCCAAATGAACTACACAGGCTGTAAAATTTCCTCACTAACACACGGTCTGAATTTCACATCTCCAGCTCCCTAGAGCATAGAGAGCCTAGAGGATCCTCAGGAGTCTGTATTTCCATGCTACAGGTCCACGTATGCCACACACATCACAGACTCAGAGTGTGGGCCTTTAGGAGAAAGACCCACAACTGAATAATAATCCTTCAACAAGGATCAACACTATTTTTAGGAAAACTCACAGAAAACTAGGAAGAGGATCAGTTCTCTAGTATTAAAAAACAAAACAACAATGAAAAAAAAAAATCCAGGGGGCAGCATGGTGGCATAGTAGGTTAAGTCACTGCCTATGATGCTAGCAGTCCATGGGAGCACTGGTTTGAGTCCCGGCTCCATTTGTGATCCAGCTTCCTGCTAATGTGCTGGGAAAGCAGTAGATGATCAGGCCTTGGCTCCCACGTAGGAGACCATATGGAGTTTTAGTTTTCTGGCTTCAGCCTGGCCCAGCCTGAGCCATTGTGGCCTTTTGGGGGCGTGAACCAGTGAATGGAAGATATTCTCTCCCCACCCCTCCAGTCACTTTGCCTTTCAAATAAAATAAATCTTAGAAAAACAAAATCAAAGCCTAAACTCCCCCAATCAACAATTAGCTGACACCTAATTTATCCATGAGACATTAGGGGTATCCACATTAAAGTCAGTAACATTAAAGTCAGTAAGTGATTATTAAAAATGAGTTCTAGGCACCGGTTTGAGATACAGCTGCTTCTCTTCTGATCCAGCTCTCTGCTGTGGCCTGGGAAAGCAGTGGAAGACAGCCCAAGTCCTTGGTCCCCTGCACCCTCATGGGAGACCCAGAAGAAGCTCCTGGCTTTGGATGGGCGCAGCTCCAGCCGTTGCAGCCAACTGGGGAGTGAACCAGTGGCTGGAAGACCTCTCTCTCTCTCTCTGCCTCTCCTTCTCTCTCTGTAACTCTGAGTTTCAAATAAATAAATAAATCTTTTTAAAAAAATAAGTACTAATAACACTGGTCTGAGAGTTGAAGCTAGAATAGGAAGTAAAATAAAAATAATATATAGAGCTCTTACAAAGGTAAAAATAAGACAATTTTTCTTCTGATAGGATTGCCTACCTAGAAAACCTAAGAGAGCGCAACAAGGTAGCTAGTAATAAAACACAAACATAGACATGTACATAGCATTATATCATATAAAAATTGAGGATTTTCTACATACCATCAATGTACAGTTACTCACTCTTGTTAAATACTTTTGGCAATGAAAATTACAAGATGTCTAGGAATTCCCTTAACAAGGAATGTGTGGGCCTTGTGTGACTGTGTGTGGGGTCTGGGGCAGGGGTGTGACAGGAGTAGGGTGATGTGCCAACTACAACACTCAACTGAGAAATAGAAGAAAAAAAAACACACATGAATAAATGAAGAGCAGATCATGTTCCAGACACGATGACTTGGTATTGAAAGCCAGCCATTCTTAAATACATCAATTTTTCATCTAAAGTGTGACTATAATGGAACACTCAAAATCCCTACAGTCTTTTCTAAGGGAGGGGGGATCGACAAAACAACTTTATATTTTTTAAGTAAATGGGGATTTACAGAAGACTAGATATTCAGAAACATCCCTTCCAGAAAGCACAAAGAACGGGTTCCAGGACACTCGACTCTATCCCACCAGATACCAAAACTCACAGGTGTTCAAGTCCCATATATAAGATGGTGTAGCATCTATATGTAACCTACACATTTTCTCATACACTTTAAATCACCTTGAGGTTACCTGAAATATCTAATACACCTTCCAGGGAAACTACGGTTATGATGTAATTTTAGGGAATGTTGACAGAAGTCTTCAAGTGTTCAGTATAGACAACCACCACTGAGAGCCTAGCTACACTTTGACGCATGACTGGTTGAATCTGTACACGCAGAACCCACAGAGACTTTGGATTAATAACTGGATTAAAAAACAAAACAAAACAAAACAAAACTTACGGCCTGACTGAGCTATTCGTAAAGTGAGGGCATTCCTTAAAAACAAGGATAACAAGAAAGCACCAGTCTATAACAAATGTACACCCTGGGGCAGGTGCTAATCATGCATAGCCCAGAGCCCAGGCATTGATGGGTAATAAATAGGTAGTGACCCAGGATTTATGAGATCTGGAACTTACCGAATATGGAGTATTCACTTAAAAAAAAAAAACTTTCATATAAAATTAGGAACCAAATGAAAATTCATTTAGAATGAGAAAATTAATCATAAAAAAATCACAAATTTAACCAAACAGAAAAACACCACAGAATCCAGATAAAGTACTTTTATTAATTAATCCCTAGACATGCCCCTACAGAACTATTTTACCTTCATATTTTGAGCACACAATCTTTGATTGCTTCTTCACAATTCTAAGTCCACAATTCTATACTATTCTCTATGAGAAAAGGTTGATTTGGTTTTTCTTCTAGCATGACTGATCAATATTTTTATTATGGTAGCCTAAAAAAGGTTTCATTTTCACATTTTATGATTGGTATTGTAAAGTACATTTTTAGAATCATTTAAATTTAGGAAAACCTCTTTTCTACGTAAGCGGTAAAACTACATAGTAGGGGCCAACACTGTGGCATAGCAGGTAAGGCCGCCACCTGCATCCCACATGGTGCCAGCATCCCACAGGGGTGCAGGACTGAGTCTTGGCTGCTCCACTTCCGATCCAGCTCTCTGCTATGGCCTGGGAAAGCAGTGTAAGATGGCCCAAGTGCCTGGGCCCCTGCACTTGTGTGGGAGGTCCAGAAAATCTCCTGGCTCTTGACTTCAGATCAGCACAGCTCCAGCCGTTGCAGCCATCTAGGGAGTGAACCAGCGAATGGAAGATCTCTCTCTCTCTCTCTCTCTCTCTCTCTCTCTCTCTGCCTCTGCCTCTGCCTCTCTGTGACTCTGCCTTTCAAATAATTAAATAAATCTTTAATAATAATAATAAAAAAAACTCCACAGTATTCAGGTTTTCTAGTGCTGTGGCTAATCTTAAACATTCTCTGAATTTAGCATGAACTTTAAGTTCTTTTGGATGCTGCAAATGAATAAAAATTTCAACCAAGAAATTTCAGCCTTTGCCCAATGTGTTCACATGATTCACTTTGAATGACTAACACTCTGGGAATGTATTAATTACTTCTGATTGAAATTTATCTCGTTCTCACTGCTGTTGGCATGATTTGGAATATTTCTGCTTATAATTTCTTTTTTTAAAATATTTATTTATTTATTTGAAAGGCAGAGTCACAGAGAGGCAGAAGCAGGGGCAGGGGCAGGGGCAGGGGCAGGGGCAGGGGCAGAGAGAGAGAGAGAGAGAGAGAGAGATCTTCCATCTGCTAGTTCACTCCCCAGATGGCTGCAACAGCCAGAGCTATGTCGATCTCAAGCCAGGAGCTTCTTCCAGGTCTCCCACATTGGTGAAGAGACCCGAGGACCTGGGCCATCCTCCACTGCTTTCCCAGGCCATAGCAGAGAGCAGCATTGGAAGTGGAGCAGCTGGGACTTGAACTGGTGCCCATATGGGATGCCGGTGCTGCAGACAGCAGCTTTACCTGCTACCCCACAGTGCTGGCCCTCTATAATTTCTTTCATAATAGGAAAATAATTTCTCACTTTCAATGTTCACCTTATTATTTTTGTTTCACATTCTATTGGGTTTTTATTTCATTTATTTTCTTGTTCCTGGAAGTTGAGAAAACACCAAACATACATATATAAGAGGGATTTTCAGTTCTAAGGTGAAATAAGCGTTTTTGAGATTTTAATTTGAAAACCTCTGTCTTGTACAGTCCTGGTCCTCATCTTCAGTAGTTCTCACATTTCCTGTTTGGTGCACCCCTCCTTCTCCTCCTAAGCCTGATGTTGTTCCCAGAGTATCAGATCCAGCTTCTGTACCTCCTCAGTTTCTCTCAACACCAGGGTCTCCCATACCATCAGCCACGGTCATGGTTAAACATGCTAAAAAATCATTTAGTGATGACAGGGAAGGTACCTTTCACATATAGTCAAACCTCATGTTTTATTGACATGTTCCAAAACACCTTTCCGAATTGCAACTAAAATTACCTGATATTTACCAGATATGCCATTCCATTAGTAAGGGAAGAGTACATGGCACAATTATAATTGTATTTACTTCATTAGCCAATCCTGGCAGGAGAGAGCTTCAAACCAAATCCCCTGCTTAAAATTTTGTAGATCTCATGACTGGAAAGAATTTCCACACACTAGCATCTGGATTTCTACATTCCATATATATATTTTTTTCTTTTTTTCCTGCTACTGATATGTAGTGCTGGAAGACACATTCATACTGGGACATGACCTCTGGTGGTGCATCAGTGCTGGGAAATCAGAACAATGGGAAAAAGGAATAATCCTGGAAATGCTTTGTATGCTAGGACAGCTAGTTGACTAAGCCTAATAAAATAAACATGCAATGATTGCAAACCACACATACACATCACACTGAACCCAAACTAAATGGATCCCCACCTAACTTTCCCTCAGGCAGTTCCCCAAAATCCCCCTGTCTACTCCAACATCATCTAACAAAAGGAAAATTACAGATCAAGAGAAAAGTTGAAGTAAAAAGAACCAGCAGTCTTTAAAACAGCTTTGTTTAAAATATCTTATTTAATTGAAATTTTCAAAACACCAGGCCCTGTCAGTATACAGACTGGACCTTCTCTGGACCTCATACAACTAAGGGCCCTGGAAGCTTAACCTTCCTTATAGTCCTATGAAGCTGATTCTGCCCATGAATGTGCGGAAAAGGCAATATAAACAGGCCTGAGTAGGGGAGGCGTCTGACTAGAGACCTGTCAGGAAGGGCAATCCACTCTGATCAGCTTGGAAAACGCTTCCAGACAGAGGAGAGATCTAGCCATGTGGCTCTAGAACCTGCTGGCTTCAATATTACACTCTACTGAATTTTTCTTGAAAAAAGAAATTAAAAAAAAGAACTCCTGTATTAAACTCACATAGTAAAATCTGTCCCCAAATAGATTAAACACAGTTTTTACAAAACATGGAAAAAATTTAAAATGATCAAAGAAATCACAAAGGAAAAGTTGATGACTCTCATTATACATGAACACAAAAGTCCATATATCAAAGTATCACAAACAGAAGTAAAACTCTGCCATAAACATGAAAAATACTATGTCAAAACTGATCAACTAGGGGCTGGCACTGTGCTGCAATGGGTAAAGCCTCCACCTGCAGTGCCAGCATCCCATATGGGGATTGGTTCGAGTCCTGGCTGTTCCACTTTCAATCCAATTCTCTGCTATGGCCTGGGAAAGCAGTAGAAGATGGCCCAAGTGCTTGGGCCTCTGCACCAGCACAGGAGACCCGGAATAAGCTCCTGGCTTCAGATTGGTGCAGCTCTGGCCACTGTGGCCATCTAGGGAGTGAACCAGCAGATGGAAGACCTCTCTCTCTCTCTGCCTCTGCCTCTCTGTGACTCTGCCTTTCAAGTAAATAAATAAATCTTTTTTTAAAAAAAAAGCTGATCAACTATGACTTAATGTCTTGGTCTGTAGAGAAGAGGTATTTATGAGAAAGATAGTAATAATTAAATAAAATGAGCAAAATATATAGATAACTCACAAAAGATGAACTCAAATGACGAACATGAAAACTAAATTAGCAATGTAAGTGTGATTTTGTGGAGGTCTGTAGAAGTTGAAACGTGAATAAAGAAGTTTAAATACTAAATGCTGACAAGGATGTGGTTGTTCAGGTCCTCTAGACTGACTGGAATGGAAATCAGTAAAACTTTACCTGTGGCAAAAGACAATAAAAATTTCCTTCCATAAACTGAGAGAATCCCTATCCAATGTTATTATCAAATATTTCCTATTTTTTCAAAATCGCTTCATTGAAAAAAAAAAAATTGCAGCTGGAGGCTTTCAGTGACAAAGGACTTTTCCGAAAGAATATTAGTGACATCTTCAGAAGGTTATACACCTAGATAGTAACCACATAATACCATCACATTTCTCTTACAAGTAACAAGGTCTTTCTTTCCACCAGCAAACTCATTTTTGTTAGCACAAGCACACTTAAGAGAAATACAACAATCTCATTAAGACTTCCTCATTGGCATTCTCTTTATCACCTGTTGTTATGGTTAACAAAGCACAAAGACATGCAAACAAAGCAGCCCTGTGGCTGGAACTGCAGTTTTTCCCTTTGGTAAGAAAAAGCTCCTGACATTGGTTACCCCAATCCCAGAGTGACTGGAGGAATGCAAATGGACTCCCTAGTTAACCCTAGGACAAAAGCCCAAGGGGGCTAGGAAAATTCTGCCCAGACCCAGGGATTCCCTTCTGGAATCAGTATGTAAAGAAATAGCCAGAAGTAAAACAAAGACAAATCATTCAAGTGTCCTGGAACTTAATTTCTTTCTTTCTTTTTTTTTTTTTTAACAGGCAGAGTTAGAGAGAGAGAGAGAGACAGAGAGACAGAGACAGAGAGAAAGGTCTTCCTTTCCGTTGATTCACCCCCCAAATGGTGGCTACGGCTGGCGCGCTGGCGCGCTGTGCTGATCAGAAGCCAGGAGCCAGGTGCTTCCTCCTGGTCTCCCATGCGAGTGCAGGGCCCAAGCACTTGGGCCATCCTCCACTGCACTCCCGGGCCACAGCAGAGAGCTGGGCTGGAAGAGGAGCAACTGGGACAGAAACCGCGCCCCAACCAGGACTAGAACCCGGGGTGCCAGCACCGCATGTGGAAGATTAACCTAGTGAGCCACGGCGCCAGCCCTGGAACTTAATTACTTCCAACTCAGAAAAATCAAACGGTAATATCTAAATTTAAAAATTACAAATTAAAACATCTAATTATGGAGTATATATATGCATATAAAATTGTGGAAAATATATAAGCTTTCTATAATTTACTTTTTTTTCCCCAATGCTTGCTTGTAAAGTTTACTGACAACTGTTTGGTCCCAACACACAAAATAGCACTTGAACCACAAAAAAAGTATTCAAAGGAGACAGTTAAGAAAAACATGTCTTCCGCCAAGCTCATTTACAGTTCACTTTCTATTGGCTCTGAATTGGTCTCTGACTTCTCAGACCATGTCCTAGATTCTCTGGGCTCTGACACATCTACTGAGCATTTCCATATGTGATTCCAACTGCTGTCCTTGAGGCTGGTGAAGCCTGTGCAGAAGGGGAACGTATTCTTACCTTTCTTTTCAAGGTACCCGGAGAATGACAGGTCTAGGAATACCCACATCATCATTGGATCTGGTAAGGTCGTGGGTCTCATACAATGGGAGGACCTGGTAGAGCGTGGAAACCTGAGGATGGCGAGCCAGGGTTGGCAAGTATCACACCCACGTGTGAAATAAGCCGAGGCTCCTTTCCAGTATTTTCCTTCCCAGAAATACTCCTTTCCTTTTGCTGGAACCTAGATTGCACTGTTTCTGAAAACTAATATTTCAGGTGTGTGTGCCTTATCTGTACTGTGCACTGGTGGATGGCAATCTTGAAGGGACTAACTTAAGAATTTTCTTTTCACCTTTCGGTTATATTTAAAATGCCACAATCCAATCCGCAGGAGGACCTCTGAAGAACTGGTCCTAGCTGAGCCACTCAAAGGCTAGAAACTATTCTGCTGCAGATGATGGTTAATAGGGTCTGCCAGCTGGGAGGAGAGGATATGTAAAACAGTTTCCCAGAAATACTCTTTCTCCAAGCAGGGAAGGAAGGAAGAGAGGTCAGGGCAGTACGTTGAAAGTATTCACCAGGGACACCTCTGGACAAGCTAAATGTTTTTTATGCTTTTGTCAGTGCATGATGGGAACAGTTGTGTGGAACTTAAACCATTTTGATTCCAGCACCACACATCCTTCAGTAAAGTCAGGCACAGTTGGGTGATGAGGCACCAGGGCCCTTTGTAGGAGTCTGTGTGGAAGGAAGGCGCTGGTCTGAAGGCCTCAAATAGATGAGAGAATGTGGACCCTCCGACGGCAGACAGCTCACGAAATCCTCAGAAGAACTTTGATGAAATACCTAGTTTTCATTTATAATCTACAAACAAGGAAACAGAGCAATACAGAAGAGATAGAAACACACACATGCATGCACACTTGGCTTAGGACTTGCAGCTTAGAAGTGACCGATCAGAGATTCCCAACCCAGGTCTGGGATTCTAGAACCCATACTATTTATTTATCTATTTTAATTTCAGAGGCAGAGACAGAGAGAGAACAGGAGTTCCTATCCACTGGTTCACTCTCCAGATGCCTGAAGTGGCTGGGGCCAGGCAAGGCTAAAGCCAGAAATTCAGTCCAGATCGTCCATGTTGTTGCCAGAAACCCAATTACTTAGCTGAAACTGCCTCCCAGGGTTTGCATGAGCAGGAGCCAGAACTTAGAATGCAGCCAATGTAGTCCATGTGGGATGTGGGTACTTAACCAATGTCTTAACCGCTGGGCTAAACAACCACCCCCAGCCCAGAACGTGTATTTTTTTTTTTCATCTTTTTTTTTGACAGGCAGAGTTAGACAGTGAGAGAGAGAGAGACAGAGAGAAAGGTCTTCCTTCCATTGGTTCATCCTCCAATGGCCGCTATGGCTGGCGTGCTGTGGCTGGCACACCGCGCCGATCCAAAGCCAGGAACCAGGTGCTTCTCCTGGTCTCCCATGTGGGCGCAGGGCCCAAGGACTTGAGCCATCCTCCACTGCCTTTCCGGGCCACAGCAGAGAGCTGGACTGGAAGAGGGACAACCGGGACAGAATCCAGCGCCCCAACCAGGACTAGAACCTGTGTGCCGGTGCCACAGGCAGAGGGTTAGCCTAGTGAGCTGCAGTGCTGGCCAAGAATGTATATTTTTAACAGCTGCACCAGAACTTCTGAATCCAGGGTGCAAAGGCACTGCTGAGGATGAGTTACAGGTGTGCAGAGCTACTGCTGGCGTTCAGAAAACGATACCTCAAAAGACTGGCACTGTGACCCAATGACAGGCTTCAGAACCAACCTCAGAATCAAGATTTCTCTGACCTTCCCTTGTTTCCCTCCCTCCCAGCACAGGGAGAGGCTTTCTGTGAAGTTCCTTATCTGTCTGAAGTCTGAGCCCAAAAGGAAGAAAACAATTCCCTCTGGTCCCTTGCCTGAGCTTTTCATCAACTAAACGTATCACAAGAAAAAGTACCGAAGTCTGTCAACACACCTGGCAATACCTTCCCCGCACATTATTGTTCTCTACTTTCATCCTATAATTTACAAACACTGTCCATTCTGTGGGCCATTGTATGTTCTCCAAACCCTTCAAAACCATTTCCTGCCCCCATGACATTCTCTGTTCTCCCGTGCCTACAGAGAAAGTGGTATACAAACATCTGAATAATGAGCCTAACCCAGTGGCTACCTACACTTCTGCAATTTTCCCCAGAGCACATTAATAAAGTTGTATGCCTTTTCTCCTATTTGATCATTGTCAGTTTATTCCAGCGAACCTTCAGAGGGTGCAGGGGAAGTCTGCTCTGTGCCTACAGGTATTGAGGTGCTCAGGGAGGCCCAAGGGCTCAGAAATCTCCAGCTGTATGATGTCTCTTGCCTTCACCTCTGTGTATAATGAGCATGAGCAATGCCTACATATGTCAAGTGGGCAAGTTGAGCAGTTCTGCACTAAGGGCTTCTGCCTTCCATCTCTGAGATAGACATCCAGACATCCTTCCTTACTCCACTTTGGCCAGGATTTCATAACATCTCTTTGTAGATGGACTGGAGGGGGCCTTACCTTTTCTGTCCCTTGGAGTCTCTGGTTCTAGAAAGCCTTGGCCCTGCAGTTGCCCGGAGTCCACCTCGTCGAAACTCTGCCATCCCTGGTGCATCAGTGTTGAAATTTCCCGACTGAGTTCTTCGGATTCTGAGTGGAGAGAAATCCACAGAGACTGTGAGGGAATGGATGCAGGGCACCCCTTCCTGTGAAGGGCCTTGAGGGCCAGACGTTGGGCCCCAGGTGCCCAGCGCCTCCCTAGAGGTCAAGGATCACAACCTGTAACAGTTCTTCCGTCAGACTCAAGCCTCAATTCTAATCCTGCCTCTGACAGGTAGGCACTCCCATGAGGGCCAAAATCAAAGTCTGTGCCTGGCAAGAGGCCCTACTTTCTGCCTCATTTCACAGATTAGATCGGTTGGGCCAGCAAGTAGTCAGTTTTCTGTATTCAAAGATTTCTTAAGTCACAGATTGACCCTTAAGAAGGAAGAATCCAGACTCATCCTCAAGTCCATGTAAAGTAAGCAAGAATGTGCTTAGAGTATGTGGGATGAATTAATTCCTATAATGAATAATATGTAAGACAACTGGTTATATTTAGTGGGTATCTTTCATACTTGTTGACCCTGAACAATAATTTAAAATATTTTCTTTAAACATGACTGCTCTGTTTTTACTGTTGTTTCTATGTCTGGTGGACTAGGGGCTTACAAAGACTCTTTTCCCAGTCAAGAAAATTAATTCCAGACATACAGTTAAGATCAGCACCACCGACTTACTTTCCCCAGAATTTCTTGATGCCTTTGGGGCTCCGTTTGCCATCTGGTGTCAGGGGAGACTGGGGTCCTGACTCAGTGCCCGATGATGTGGATGAGAGGTCATTGGCCATGGCAGTGTCATCCCAACCACTTTCTGTGTCTCCTGAGGTTGAAAGGATGCAATGATATGTGAATGAGAGTAAGGGACACGGCCTTAGGGACCCTTCTCCCCCCAAGCCTGGGCCATCCTTCAGTGGGAGTCCAGAAGAATCTGCCCAGGTCTGCCTTCAGGGCACAACATCACACCAAGATCCCACAGACCACCAGGGACTCAGGCACACTCCAGGTTTTCTCTCTGAGGACTTAGTGAGCTCAATGTTTCAAAACTGGGTCAGCTGATGTCTTCAAATTCTAAGGGCTTGGAATCCAAGTACTTGTGGATAATTCCAACAAGGAGCTCACTCTCTTTTCTCAGAGAGAGATGCAGGAATGCAGGCAGGAGGGGACCAAGTGTTAGGGTAGGGAAACAAAGGCATTCTCACTCTCCACCTCACCTGGTACAGGTACAGTACCTAATACGGGGGCACTGGCACTCCTGCCACGATCTCCAGCCAACCAAGAAGCAGAGAAGCCACATGAAGGAACAAGAGAGGCCAAAGTCCAGCCCAACAGTTATGGGGGAAGCAAAGAAATAAACAAAAGAGAATCATCGAGCAAGAGAGAACAACTCAAACAGAAAGGAAAATAATCCCACGAAGAAGGATGGGTAAGTGGTCACGGAGTTGGCCCATAGGGTCAAGTGTACTGAGAGGAGGCCTCATGTGAAGGGACCAAAAGCTCTTGGTGTTACTTTGTGGCAGGCTGAGGTGTCCACACATAGGGAGAGAGAGGGGAAAAAGATGAACCCAATTGGCTATATGCACTTCTTACGTGGGTGCCAGGGTTCACTTAGCTCAGACTAGAATGAGACAAAGCTGTGAGTCCAGTCCAAGTGTCACTGGTCACACTCATTCAATAGTTCATCTGGAGCTTTTGTAGCCAAAGGCAGACTTGGCCTTTATGAAGTTCCTGGGCTGGCCCAGGGAACAGCTGAGGCTGAGGAGTCAGGGTAAGGAGAACTCTTCTCAGACCAGAACATTCTCTTTTGAGCCCCGCTGAATTTGCTGCTGCTGCTGTTGGGGGAAAGACAGTCTATTCTGAAAATGATGAAAAGCTGTAAAGATCCCTGTGGTTTCAGGTCCCCATCACCAAAAGGATACCTGTGGCCTTACATCCTTGCTCACTGGCCACTGACGCCTTTTGCCTAAGGAAATGCTCTCACTTGGAAGAGCGCATACTATCATCCTACTGGGGATAGGGAGGCTGTAGAGAAGAAGACAGAGACAGGAGAGAGAGAGAGATCAGAACGACAGAGGGAGGAGGAGACATAGGAGGGGTGGAAAGGGGTGTTCTAAGAGGGAAGGTAAAGAGGAACCCTGGGAAAGGCAGGCAGGGGTTCAAGAGAGGTAGAATAGAAGATGGGAATTAGAGTGGAGTAACCGCAGCTGGAAACAGGATATGCTCACAGCCTGGTTTTCTGGGACGCTGAAGTGTTTACCTTAGAAAATAGCTTTCCCAGATACACAGCCTCTAGAAGTAGGACCACCCTGAAGTCTAACTTGTCCCAGCGCCCACCCCCTTCGTTCTCCAGCTGTGGGCCATGGCAGTAGGTACAGGGATTTCACACAGTGATTGGAAACATCAAGGCTGCTGCTCCAGAGGCCACCGGCCCGGGGGCTGGACACTCACTCAGCCTCGGCAGGCTGCTCCCTGCGGTGTCAGGCGGGGAAGTGGTGGAAATAGATTTGGTAGCGTCTCCATTGGGTGTGGCTCCTGAAAGCTTCCCAGGTAACGTGGGGTATTTGTGGTCTGCCTGAAGTGGGCTGTCCTGGTGGGAGAGGAGAGACACAGAGAGTGGGAGAGTTGGCTGAATTAATCCTCAGTCCCAGACTGAAACCCAGTTAGGAAATCTTTGGATACATGAGCCATTTACACTTAGGTTGATTCACAGATCTTTCAAAGATCATTTAGGGCAGGCGAGGGGACCAGAGTTCTGAGAAAAAAAGAGACTTGCCCCAAGGCCACAGACTGAGACAGGGACAGAGTTAAGCCCAAATCCAGGGCTGATGACACTTGCCTCTAAGCAGGAAGTAGAGGTGTCTCGCAAAGCGGTACAAGAAAAAGTTCACAGAAAATGTATATTATTAAAAAAGCCATGGATGAGTTTAAACAAAAATGTTTGCACCAAATAAACACACCTTAATTCCATTTTCCACAAACTTTTTTGAAGCACCCTTACCTATATGTGTATATGTTCACACACACATGCACAATACCATCAGAGAAGACTAAGGTCAGTCTGGTCTGAGTTTCCCTGCTCTCCAGACTGGTATTTCAGGCCAGGTCAGCTTTCTGCAGGGGTTGGCCAAAGGCACAAATTGTATGGCTCTCACCTAAACAAAGGCTATATGCTATGTCACAAAGATTAGTGTGTACATTTGAAGCAGCAGAGACATGTCTGTATTGTGTTAACAGTTTTTCTAGAAAACACAATGTTAAAGCAAACCAAGAAAGCACATGCTTGGGAGAGATAACAACAGGAAGTGGGTTACAGAGCTACATGCCAGGGCCAGTGCTGTGGTATAGCAGGTAAAACCACTGTCTGCAGCACCAGCATCTCATATGGATATGGATTCCAGTTCTGGCTGCTCTACTTCTGATCCAGCTCTCTGTTAATGTGCTTGGGAAAGCAGCAGAAGATGGCCCAAGCACTTGGGCCTCTGCACCCACATGGGAGACCCAGAAGAAGCTCCTGGCTTTGGACTGGCCCACTTCCAGCCATTGTGGCCATTTGGGGAATGAACCAGTAGATGGTGAACCTCTCTCTGTGTCTCTCCCTCTCTATATCTAACTCTGCCTTTCAAATGAACAAATAAGTCTTTTTAAAAAAAGATTTTATTTATTTATTTGAGAGGTAGAGTTACAGTCAGACAGAGGGAGACAGAGAGAAAGGTTTTCATCTGCCAGTTTGCTCTCCGAATGGCCACAATGGCTGGCGGTAGGCCGATCCAAAGCCAGGAGCATGGAGCTTCTTCCGGGTCTCCCACAGCTACAAGGGCAGCTACAAGGGCCCAAGCACTTGAGCCATCTTCTACTGGTTTCCCAGGCCATAGCAGAGAGATGGATTGGAAGAAGAGCAGCCAGGACTAGAACCGGCACAAATGTAGGATGCTGGCATGCTACAGCACTGGCCCCAAAGCAAATAAATCTTAAAAAAAAAAAAAAAAAAAAAAAAGCTACTTTCTAATGAGAATTCCCTAAGGAACTTAGGATAATCATCTGCATGAGATACAGTTTTAATGCTATAGACCCTTTACTTGGACCTTGGCCATGAAAAAGGTCCTAAATGAACAAGCTGATTAGTAAAAGCAGCATTTAATCAGTCAAGAAGCACATAATGGTCCCTAAATCTGCAAACCTGAGGGGAAAACATTGTGAGAATGAGAATAAAAGAAAAGAGAATTTGAAGCAATTTCACAAGAAAAGTAGTAGGAAGACTTATTTCAAAACTGGCAAGTCAGAACAGGAATGGAAGACTTGCCATGACTGAGACAGGTTTTGAAATTTCATTTAGCTAAGGGTTAAATGTCTAAAACACTTCTGAATTCAGCTTAGCTTATAAATGAAAGTCTTAGAAACCAAAGTTGTTCATTCATTGAATATTAAACATAGCCCCATACAAATAATTTCATAAAGGAGAGATATGAGAAGGAGAGATGAAATTACTAAATAATTCCAAAAGAACTGACCAGTGACATAGAAGTAATTAGAATCTTAAAGGATGAAGACTCTGAGATTTTCAAGTTCAAGATGACTCAAGAGGTAGATTTTGGACATGATCAAATATATGGTCAATTGGCTGGCGCTGCGGCTCACTAGGCTAATCCTCCACTGGCGGCGCTGGTACTCTGGGTTCTAGTCCCAGCTGGGGCACCGGTTCTGTTCTGGTTGCTCCTCTTCCAGTCCAGCTCTCTGCTGTAGCCCGGGAAAGCAGTGGAGGACGGCCCAAGTGCTTGGGCCCTGCCACCCGCATGGGAGACCAGGAGGAAGCACTTGGCTCCTGGCTTCCGATCAGTGCAGCGCGGCAGCTGTAGCAGCCATTTGAGGGTGAACCAACAGAAAAAGGAAGACCTTTCTCTCTCTCTCTCTCACTGTCTAACTCTGCCTGTCAAAAACAAAAACAAAAACATATGGTCAAAAGCAATATTTCCAAATGCTAAGCCCTACACTGGATGCTCATATTTACCTGGGGCACTTGCAGAACCAACATCAATTTCAGGTTCCTCCTCAGTTCCACGATCAGCCTCTCTGGATGCACAGCCCAGAAGTCTGATTTTTTTTTTTCAGTTGTATGATTGATTCAATCATTCATTTGAAAGTCAGAGAGATAGAGAAAGATAGGAATGAAATAACTTATATTTGCTGGTTCACTCTCCAAAGGCCCATAACAGCCAGGGCTGGGCCAGGCCCAAGCCAGGAGCCCAGAACTCCATCTGAGTCTCCCATGTGGGTGGTAAGGATCCAAGTACTTGAGCCATCATCTGCTGCCTTTCCAGGGACATTGGAAGGAAGCTGGATGAAAAGTGGGAAGCCAGAACTGCAATCAGCACTCTGTGATTTGGGACATAGAATCCTAAGCGGTGGCTTAAACCTACTGTGCCACAAAGCGCATCCCCAGGAATCTGTATTTTTAACAAACATCCTAGGTTACTATGACATACAGGCAGATGTTGGAAACACTGGCCATGGGAAGACCTTGTTCAAAAAGTTTAGAAAATGAAAGGCCATGTTTCCAAGTTCTGTATTACATAGGAGATGCAGGAGGGAGAAGGGTTCTCGTGAACACATTTCTGGTTGTGTCATCACACAGCTCCCCCAACACAGAGCAGAGACAGTGAAAGAACCTGGTATGGGCCACCTGGGGAGCTCCCGCGGGAGCTGAGATGCAAAGAGAATACGCACCTAACATGGGTGGGGTCAGACCTGTTCAGTGAAAGGAAACAAGGGCATCCGAAAGGCCTCTCTGAACTCGGTTCAGGCCAAGGGGGGGGGGAAGCTGGGAAAAACTCACTCACTGCTGGAGAAAGTAGAGAAAGCAGTATGTTGTCAAGCATGACATGGAGGAAACAAGAGTGCTCAAACACAGCCTTGTCCCTCCTGTGTCCATGAAGAGTAACTCTGGCTATGGGGAACAGATATGGCAGCCATGGGAGCAGCACACAGCTGATTATCCAGCTGCTGTAAACTAGAAGAGAGCAGCCTGCCAGAGTGGAACAAGACCAGGCTTAGAGTCAGACATGGGTAAGGCTCTGTAGGCTCTCAGAACCTCTGCTTTATCATTTCTGAACAGGGAACAACAATCTCTGCCCCAGTACTGCCATGAAATAACCTATTCACAGAGCCTAATGCATAGTAGGCTGTGTGTGAACAGAATCACAGAAAATATCACTGTCTTGGGTCCTAGAGTTACAGCAATTTGGAGGAGCAGTGCCTAGATCAAGGAAAGTACAAGTCAGACTACATCTTGATGGTCACACTCAAGTCTGGCCCAGAGCACAACCTAAAGAGTGCACTGAGAAGCTGGTGCTGGTCCTGAGCTGACCAAATCAGAGCTCTGAAGACTGTGACCCATATACAGAAGGGGATGTGCAGACCAGAGAACAGAGCACTCAAAGGGAGCTCAAGGGAATTAAAGTGCAGAGCACTCAGGACCAGGGGAGACAGATTGACTCCCAAGGCTCCACAGAGAGAGCCAGGATCAGTGGGTACACACTCTAGGGAGCACAGGGGACATGTCTAATAGAACTGGAAAAGAATCCAAGGGTATCCTACAGGCTCTGGGTCACAGAAGGCAAGGGTCAGACCCCAAGGTGAGGGGATGCGGCAGATAGATTGCTGTATCTGTGGGACAGTTCTGGGGGGGACAGTGGTATATGTGCATGTGAGTAGAGGGGTGGCCACGTTCAATGAGTTGAGGTTGCACGAGATTGTGATTATAGTCAAATCCATAAAAAAAATCAGTCTTTTCACCTGAAATTTTTACTCCATACACAGAACCACATCACTGTATTCTTTGGTAATCAAATCAACATCTTAAGCTCGAGCCTGTGAGCTGGCTGTGCTTGTAAAGAAGCAGGAGTCACTTACAGATGAACTTTAGAAACAATATGCATCGGACATGGTTGGGGGACTGCTGGGTGAAGGATGGAACAGAGCAGCCTCCACAGGAAGCTGAACTTTCAGTTCACCAGGGGACCTTTCAGTTTAACTTCAGGCTCAAGGGAATGTGTGTTCAGAGCACCTGGACAGGGAGGCAGACAGAGGACTTTTGCTCTATAATCCAGATAGCTTAACCAATAGCTGCTCCAATGAAACACCGACTACCATGAATATGGAAGTGCAGAGAAGCCTCTTCTATAGGTGGGGAGTGCGAGAAAGACCTTCCTCTCACACAGAGTTGCACAGGCAGAGATGCTCCATTCTGTCATATTAATATGAAATCATAAAGTGATCCTTGGGCAGGCCAGTCCCACGGCTCACTTGGCTAACCTTCCGCCTGCGGCACCGGCACCCCTCAGTTCTAGTCCAGGTTGGGGCGCCGGATTCTATCCTGGTTGCTCCTCTTTCAGTCCAGCTCTCTGCTGTGGCCCTGGAGTTCAGTGGAGGATGGCCCAAGTGCTTGGGCCCTGCACCAGTTGGGAGACCAGGAGGAAGCACCAGGCTCCTGGCTTCGGATCGGCGCAGTG
This sequence comes from Sylvilagus floridanus, assembly GCA_949820135.1. Lineage (NCBI taxonomy): Eukaryota > Metazoa > Chordata > Mammalia > Lagomorpha > Leporidae > Sylvilagus > Sylvilagus floridanus. The sequence continues at coordinate 69,296,446 of OX463224.1, read as the reverse complement.
CACCAGCTGTGGTAGCCATTTGGGGGGTGAATCAATGGAATGAAGACCTTTCTCTCTCTCCCTCATTGTCTAACTCTGCCTGTCAAGAAAAAAAAAAATGATCCTCGGGCAAATGCCCAATTGCTGTGAGACCCTATGTCTCACATAGGTGGCAGAGGACACAGAAGGGACATGTAATTGGCCTCATAATATATTTCCCATAAAATGCTACCAATTGTGTTTGGGTGTGACTGAAATTCTGCTAATTATATAAGACAGTTCATCATGAGCTCAACATCTGTACATGAACCTGGAAACTTAGTCCTCTTCCACAACAGGCTTCCTGGGAGAAAATCAGTTCTAATGGAATTTTTTTTTTTTTGACAGGCAGAGTTAGACAGTGAGAGAGAGAGACAGAGAGAAAGGTCTTCCTTCCATTGGTTCACTCCCCAAATGGCTGCTAAGGCCGGCGCGCTGCACCGATCTGAAGCCAGGAGCCAGGTGCTTTCTCCTTGTCTCCCATGCAGGTGCAGGGTCCAAGCACTTGGGCCATCCTCCACTGCCTTCCTGGGCCACAGCAGAGAGCTAGACTGGAAGAGGAATCCGGCGCCCCAACATGGACTAGAACCGAGGGTGCCAGCGCTGTAGGCGGAGGATTAGCCAAGTGAGCCGCAGAACCGGCCTCTAATGGAATTTTTTATAACAGGACTTGTTCATTAGAGGGAGACTGAGTGTACTCTGTGTTTTGTAAGAATGACACATCAGTGCAAAAAGAATGAGTGTTGTCACAACCCTCTAATTGTGTGTTGAGGTCATAACATCCTCCTTTCCAGGAATTAAATGTAGACTGCTTTGTTAAAGATTAATTTTTCTGCACTTACAAAATGGAGGTGATAATAATAAATCCTATCCTACATATAATGGTGGTAAAAGCACATTATACAGCTGGGTGACATAAAAATAAAGTGAGGAATAAGGTTGTATGTTTCCTCTTGCCTTCTTACTGCTTGTGATTAACATATTCTGAAGTTACAATTAAAACACTCTAGAAAACAATGCAACCATAAATAAGTGATGGGGACATGAATTTAATGTACCTTAGATCCTGCCACCAGGGAGAGCTGGTTCCCATCGACACTCTATGGAGTGATAAGAAATGGTTCCAGTGATGTGGAGACAAAGAAACCTGTGTTAGTCACAAACAACATCTACCCAGGACCACCAGCCTGCTTCAGTCCTCATCTTCATGTCAGAAAATCCCCATTCATGGGAAGAAACACAAGTCCTTTTCCAATCCCAGGGACAGATGTCCTGGGCAGTTGCCAGCAACGTGACCAGGGGGAGCAAGAGGCACACGATCATGGGAACAAAGACACTGAATGAGTCTGTGGCTCCTGACTCGAGCTTACGTAGTTCTGGCTGGCACGTTGCTGGAGACCAGGGGAGAGTAGGCAGCATGGGCTCACTGAAGGATTTCTATCAGGGCAGGATTCCGTAGTGTCTCATGACTAAGCTCAACAGCCCTTGACCCTTCCTTTCTGCATGGAGTCCACCCACATGATCAAGGGCTACCCTCTATAAGGAGCCACAGAGCCCTTGTGTCTCTCCAGACTCTTAAAACAAATCCCAGTCCAAAATTCTAAACTAATTCAGACTTTAATCCTGCGGCCATTTCCTTTACCCACATTACTTCCACACTCCAAACCTCTGCAATGCCTCCAAGGGCCCTGGAGAAGTAGGATAAGTATTTAAGATCTCTTCGGGTGTGATCTGATGCATAGCTCTTTGTCTCCTGCTCCCCACCATTTCCTAAAACCTGCCTCTGTCCCTACACTTACCCATGCCTTGGCCTATCTTAACTTCTCTCTTGAACTCCAAGCAGCCCTGCCTCTACAACGTCTTGAGCCAGAGCTGCCTGGTTTTCTCAAAATGTTCATGTGACTGCTATCTCCCCAGTAACCTTAAAAAAGCCTCACAAAGTAGGGACCAAAACCTTGTCTGCATATCCCAGCATTGTGCTGGGCCTAAAGAAGTCAGTCAGTCACCCTAACAGATAGATACATGAGCTGACCTTATCCACAGATTCACTTCTCAAGTCTTCTAGGCTACAGGACAGTTTTCTCTGAGCCCTGGAGAAACCCAAAAGAAAATAAAGAAATAGTTACTAGAGAAGGAGGTACATGGGATCATTCACACTGATGACATTTCAAATGCTTAATCAATAGTTTTTCTTAGGTTTAGGGATAAGGTCAGGAAAAACATCACCCTTTCACAACAGCCATTCTGTATAAGATGAGACCACTCTGACAATGTATTGGTGAGGCCATGTGTACATCACTTAAATCTCAATAACATGTCCTTGGCATTGCTCAGAAAGCTAAGTATACTTAATTCTGTTGCATAGTGGGTGGTGACTATTAAATAGTTATAAAAAAGACTATCTCTTCAGAGTTAAAAAAAAAAACAAAAAAGGAAAAGCAACGATACTGGCTTGTGTGTGTCTAAGAATTATCCAGGGAAAAGGGAGCTTAGAATGAAGATGAGCATATAAGTCAACCATAGCTCCAAAGCAGCACTTGCTGGGATCCTCCAACCCTCTGCTCTGGCTCTGCATGCCCATGGGAATTCTGCTTACATGGACGTCATTTTGCAGAGGAGGACACCAAATTGGGGGGTGGGGTGCAGAGAAGAGGCAATGCTACCAATGGTCACAGGGTCACCTTGTAACAAGTCTCCTTGGCCATCATAGTTCTCAGTTTATGTGAACTTCTGTTCATAAATCAGTCTCATGGGTCTGGTCAGCATGAGTCCCTCAGTGTTGACTTCCCCTGAGTGAACTCATGAACCAAATTTCTTATTGTGCAAAACTAATGACTGGCCAGTCACCCTCTGCCATTGCCATTGTTCTCTGAGGAACAACCACTCTCAGGGAAATGGGCTCTACGAGTCAGCACCATTTTGATGAGACTCCTGTCATGCTTGTGGCCATCTTCCCCAGACACCTTGGCTGAAAGAGCCTATCGGTGGTGGTGAAATCTCCATAGCATCCTTACATAGGTCACAACTCCAGATAGGTGGCAGTGAAGTGATCCCATAAGCCCGTCCATTAAGTTCAATGCTTTGTGAAGCATCCCCAAAGCAACTGGACTCACTTCTCTGGGAGGAGACTTGATCCTCCCTAGAGAGCCTGGGTGGTCAAATGTCTAGATTTACTCTGGGAGTGGGAAGGACAGTACCAAGGGACTGATGGAAAAGACAGACACATATCACAGGATGCTCTCAGCTCCAGAGAGCCACTCAGGGGCGGGTTGGGGGGAGGCATGAGTGAGTTTGCAGCCTCCAGTCCTTTGAGGCTCCAACCCCTATCCCTGGCCAGCTTCTTCTCAGTGACAATGCTCCAGACCTTCATCCTGTGGGAAGGGAAGTACCTGTGCAGCCAGGAGAGAGACCTGGTTGGTGACTATGAAAGGGCAGGTGGGGACAGGGTGCCTGTGCTCATCCTGCGTGGCCAATATCTACTTCAGGAATCCCCAGAAGGAGTCTAACAACACAGAGGCTCCAGAGAAATGCCCAGACCTCCTACCTGGTTTCCAGTGATTTCTGTGGAAGTGGAGGAGGCCCCACTGCAGGGGAGCTACATCTTGGAGGTATCTGCACCAGAAACAGAAATGTCACCATGGGGTAAAGTTACTGTTTGGGAAGTATCTATCACCCTTTCCCCTTCTTTGGAAAATTCCTTTGGGGAGCCACATTCTGTCCCAGGGTGGATGTATCAGTATTGGCACCTGGATCTTTCAAGATGTCAAGGGGTAGGCATATCATTCTAGCTAATTCTGCCTCTTCCTGTGCCCCAAACCGTAGACAAGGTTCATATCCTAGCAATACAGTCCTGATACCTAGGTTCCTGGGCTTTTGCTGCTCCTGCCCTTGCTAAACATAGTTCTTTTGTTTTTCCTTTTATTCCATGAGTCCCTGAATACCCTCCCCAAAACATTCCCTTTTGGCTTAGGTTACTCAGTCAATGTCTATTGTTTGCATTCAGAGAATCCTTACTGATAAAAGTCACTCAACAAACAAGAGCAACATCAACTGCCTGCCAGGCCCTACACTAGGTGTGGAATAAGCACTCCCCACTGCTGGAAGTTAGATAAACAAGCAGGATAAAACAAATAATGCAACATGTCCTCAATGGCTCTAACACTTTTAACATAATATAGGAATAGAGGGAAGGGGATTCCTCCCGCTCCTCACTCATGGGAAGGTTGTGGAGGCCATTAGAAGGGAGAAGACTTGAGATGAATTTGGAGAAATGAGAATGGCCTCACCAAGAAGGCAAGAAAGAAAAGCGCAGCCCTAGTGGAGCCAGCATGAACAGTAGTTATTCAAAGAACACAGGGCTATGTCTTTAGTGTTCTGCTGACCACAACGACTGCTTCCTCACAGCCCAGGATCTTGTTGATCTACTATAGAAAGAACACTGGCAATATAACATAGGTATTAAAAGCCTGGGCTTTGTGGTCAGATAGTCCTAGGTGCAAGTCCAAGTTCTGCCATATACTTACTATATGGTCTTGGGTAAATTACATATCTCTCTGAACCTCACAAGGACCCAAGTGGGGTGTCATTAGGAGAATAAGAGGTGAGCCATATACAGTGCTCACTGCAGTGACCACACAAAAGTAGTAAGCAAGGTTTGGTTCCTGCTATTTTGTAATCGCCAGCAACCTGGGGTACTTGTTCTGATTTGTAATTAGGTCACTGGATGACACATTTGCTCTTCTCTTAATTAAAATGCTTTGAGCTACAGCTAAATTCTTTTTCTGTTTGACCATTCAGCATATTTACAAATCTTTTTACAAGTTGACCATTAGCTGAAGCCCTTCCTCTACCTGAGATCTGGATCTATTAACTTGTTTGCCTATTGTGAGATTCATACAATAAGAGTCGATTTTGAATAAACAAACAAAAGAAAGAAAAGTTCTATGCTGGTTATCAAGAATGCAAGAGGATATGTGTAAAGCAGAGATGTCTCATTTTAGGAGTTAATTATCTCTCTATATGAGCAAGATGCAAGGTTACGTCAACAAATAGGTGTTACATCTTACTGAGGAGGAGGCAGTAATGCAAGCCATAAAGAAATGGTGGTAAACAAAACAAATGCCACCTTTGGTCTAGATTTATATTTCATAGAAAAGAGACAAAAATAAACAACCTGATTCGAAAGGAAAATTACAATTCTTGATCATTCCACCATCTATCATGCTGCCCCAAACTAGAATACAGGACTGAGTCCTGGTCCCTCCACTCATTTTTCTCCCCAGGGCTTGGAACCACTCCCTTGACTTAATTATTCACTGGTCAAGATGTGTCCCTGACAGATGTCTGACTAGATCTTCCCCTTACCTCAAGGCAAGCTCTGACAGCTGATGCAACCCTACATTATGGATGGAAACAGGTACCTCTTGTTTAAATAATTCTTCAGGGTCTTTATTTGAGGTGTTCCACTTTCTGAAGCTTCCCTCCAGATCTTCTTCATTGATGGAGAGAGTTCTCTCTGAGGGCCCTGGAAGCATTAATGCAGATGAGGTGGATCATTATTGTGTGAACGATTCAGAAACCGTAGTTGTCCAACAAAATCCCAACATTGTTTCTCCTTCATTAAGAAAGACCAAGAAATACACAGAGGGACATCAAGCGTTTGATTCATTAAATGCTTGAGGGCATCTGAGCAAGGCCTGTTATGAGAGTCATTTCAAGGTCAACACTCACCTATGAAACTAAGGCAAGGCCCCTTTGGCCACAGGCAATTAGGTCCTAATAGTGACTTGACCCAAGATCCCGAAGGATTAGAGAAAAGATGGCTGGGATGTGTGTGTGGCAGTGGGCAGAGATCCTGGGCACAGACTAGTCAACCACAACCCTGCAGAGGCTTGGTTTCTTCCCATGAAGAGGCAAAAGCTCAGCCGGAATCAAAAGTTCCTGAATAATCCCTAACCAACAAAGCAGCTCTCTTCTGTGAAATAGCCGCTTCTGCAGGATCTGCAATGGGATCCCAGGTCAAAAGCTTGAACACCAAGCTGCTCAGCCTGGTATATATACCATGGTATCACAAGAACATAGATGATGCCTACCTATCGCATTTAGTTGAGGTAGAAAATACGAAGCACAACAGATATCCCTGTCTTATGACATCCTGTGGGAACCCAGATACACAGAGACTCAAGCAGGGGTCCCAGAATGATATCTGAGTGCTGAACATTTAGATTTTCTAGGAGGGGCCAGCACTGTGGTGTAGAGGGTTAAGCCGACATCCCACATGGATGCCAATGCGAATCCTGACTGCTCCACTTCCAATTCAGCTCCTGGCTAATGGCCTGGGAAAGCAGTGGAAGATCACCTAAGTGCTTGGGCCCCTATAGCCATGTGGGAGACCCTGAAGAAGCTCCTGGCTCCTGGCTCCGGTCTGGCCCAGCCTTGGCTGTTGGTGAACCAGCAGAAGGCAGGCTTCTCTTTCTTTGCCTCTGCCATTCTTACTCTCTAACTCCACTTTTCAGTAAATAAATAAATCTTTTTTTAAAAGATAATTGAAATTCTTAAAAAAAAAAAAGGTTCTCAAACTCTAGAGAGGAGAACAAACTGTATCCCCCACTGAGAGTTCTGAGTAGATTTTTGATCCAAGTTTGATTTTACTTGGTGTCTGTAAGGGATATCTTGGAAGTTACAATAGAGACTCCCTCTCCCCCAAGGGGATGAAACTGTGACCACCACAAGGGGATGAAATTGAAAGTTCTATTTTTTTCAGGGTGGTACGGATAGTCCCTGGAAGTTCTGAGCTGACTACCGCTTGACAAAACTTCTGGAAATCAACAGTGGCCAATTTCCCACCATCCATGGATAGTGCAAACAGTCTCGAGTAGGGGATCTTCTGCAAATGGAGGTAAAGAACTTCCTCACAGGACTGCCCTTAGATTTAACACAGTAACACAGTAGATGGACTATGTTTGGGAGAGAATGGTAGGACTGCCTTTTGTCTTACCTTGAGTTGCCATCACAATCTCCTTCACCCTCCGGTACTGGTTTAACAGCCCAGTGAGCTCTTCTATCCGACGGTCCTATCATGGTGTGAGGGCAGATTTAAACACATTAGCTTAGATGCTGGGGCCCAGGCTATGCTCAGCAGATACCCCGTGTGGATCTAAAGAGTACCTCAGAGAATGTCCAGGGCCACCCAATGAACTGAAGTCCCAGTGGTTTGCCTCAGAGGCAGCTGTCGGCACTCATGATTAACTGAAGTTATGAGTCAACAGTCACTGTTTAAGATGTGCTTGGTGAGGCTTAACATTCCCAGAAGCATGAAACTCACTGTCTCCTTACCTTTCTGAAACAGTCATTGAAATTAGCCTCCTAGTCCTGGTTACCCTCTGAACCTCCCCCCAACCAAACACACACAAAGACTACAATAAGGTTGTCTTCTTTATCTTAATACACCCACCTATTCCTCAGGAGTCTGAGAGACCTTATACAACAAAGGAAATTCCCAGAGGAAATTCTTTCTTTCAAAGCAGAGACCTAGGAAGTTGAGAGGCCACATGCATCCTGGCATTAGACAAATGTGGGTATGATCCCTGGCTCTGCTATCTACTAACGTCCATGCTTCGGGCAAAATTACACTAAGCACTTTGAGTCTGTTTCTTCATTCATAAAATACAGGATTGTGATCCTTAGAGATGATGTTTATGTCAGATAGGAGCTCTATATTTAGAGATGACTATTTTATGATTATGCAGGAATTCGATGGGAAGAATACAATGTGGTAAGGTACTGCATGCTTCCAAGTGTCTCTATGATGGTTCTACACCAGATTATATATATTGGAGGTTGGTGGCCTATTCCTGAGTTTTGCTAGTAGTCTCAACAGGAGCTATGATACTGGCAATAACCACAGGTGTAACTTTTCCCCAGACTAGAAGGAATGGGCAGGGATCTAATCTGTTTTTGGAAGATTCCATTTAGGCAAAGTTCCCAGGCATCAAAGTCACAAACAGGTGAGTGAGGCCAAGTCCCCACAATGTAGAAACCATTCTCCTGATCCTTGTGTCAATGGTTTGATGGGCATGGCACTATTCAGAGTATTGGAGACCAGTGGGGACTGTACAGAGCGAAAGCTGTCAGCACAGGGAAAGGACAAAGCTGCTCAATGACCATCTTACCTTATCTTCATTGGCAACGAGCAAAGTTTCCATCCCCATTTTCAGGCGTTGAATTTCTTGGTCTACAAGAATTGAAGTATAGAAAGAGTCACTGACATAAATGCAATCCACTGACCACACATGCTAACACATTACTTAAATTCAAACTTGAAAATCCTCCATCTGAATATGGGCTTTATTATTTCCCTAAAGTGCTTAAGATAGTAACTGGCATAATTCAGTCTCATTATACGCTTTTTCGGACTATTAAATGAAAGAACCTAATATTCTACCTACTGTTCATAGAAATTTAACAGCAAAATCAAAATGCCATTTACTCAAGTTGACACAGAAGAACCCAAAAATCATTCACAACCAACATCTCCCAAGAACACAGATAATATAATGTCTAATATAGAAGAAGACAGTTCTTATCCTTTATAACTTGAGTAGTCACGTACCCGGACTGATTTTGGAGAAAATCATATAGGCCAACAGAATTATAAGCAGAAAATTTCAAATAAAAAAGAAAATTCCACAACTGAATAAAGACTGGGAAAAATTATTTAAAACAGTTTGGCAGTTGGCTTAATATAGGCAGTTTGTATAGTCAGAATTGACTAACTAATGTTTAGATGTGTCAATAAATATGTTAAAACAAATACTATGGTTAAGGGAAAATAATTTTATCATAAACTCACAGAACTTCCCTGTGGTCTGAAGAATCTGTCAGTCTGTGGTGAAAAACTCATTTGCTTTCTCTCACTTTGAACCCGACAGGGGCTCACTGACTTCTTCCCAGACTGGTCCAGAGAACCATGTCAAAGGCCAATGCCTAAATGAGCAAGAGGTCATCTGCCATATACTTAGAGTCTAGAAATTGGCACACAGCTTTTTTTCTTTTTCTTTCTTTTTTTTTTTTTTTTTTACAGGCAGAGTGGACAGTGAGAGAGAGAGACAGAGAGAAAGGTCTTCCTTTGCCATTGGTTCACCCTCCAATGGCCGCTGCGGCCGGCGCACCGCGCTGATCCGAAGGCAGGAGCCAGGTGCTTCTCCTGGTCTCCCACGGGGTGCAGGGCCCAAGGACTTGGGCCATCCTCCACTGCACTCCCGGGCCACAGCACAGGGCTGGCCTGAAAGAGGGGCAACCGGGACAGAATCCGGCGCCCCGACAGGGACTAGAACCTGGTGTGCCGGTGCCGCTAGGCGGAGGATTAGCCTATTAAGCCGCAGCGCTGGCCAACACACAACTTTTTTCAAAGAAGGACCTACACTTACCCTTAAAATGAGTATTGCAAAAGGAATATGGTTGTCTATGCGAGTGTAAGCGAAGTACAGAAGACAAGGAACTAAAGTATAGGCACCAGTTTTCTTTTGGAATGTTTGTTACATCAAACAAGGAAAACAGGAGATCTATGGACTTTGTGTATATAGTTGTAGGCAGTCTTTTTCAGAGTGAAATGGAGAGTACTTGCTCGTTATCTTAGGTTTCCGGCAGCTGATATCAACTCTGTAGTCCAGTTTACGGGGGGCAGAGTGATAAGTTCCAGGTAGAAGGACAAATCTTGATTAACTGGTCAGAACCCAACCTAGGGCCGGCGCCGTGGCTCAACAGGCTAATCCTCCGCCTTGCGGCGCCGGCACACCGGGTTCTAGTCCCGGTCGGGGCACCGGATTCTGTCCCGGTTGCCCCTCTTCCAGGCCAGCCCTCTGCTGTGGCCCAGGAGTGCAGTGGAGGATGGCCCAGGTGCTTGGGCCCTGCTTCCCATGGGGAGACCAGGAAAAGCACCTGGCTCCTGGCTCCTGCCATCGGACGAGTGCGATGCGCTGGCCGCAGTGCGCCGACCGCGGCGGCCATTGGAGGGTGAACCAACGGCAAAGGAAGACCTTTCTCTCTGTCTCTCTCTCTCACTGTCCACTCTGCCTGTAAAAAAAAAAAAAAAAAAAAAAAAAAGAACCCAACCTAAGCAGCAAATGACCAAAGGACCAATTCCAGGAGGTACCCAAAGATGGAGTATAGAAGAAGACATTTAGATACACACATACATACATGGATGGGTTGGAATGTCAGGGAGCATGGAGTAGACTGAGAAGGCTACCTGACCTAAAAGTCACATCACCGGGAGCTCTTTGTCCAGATCTGGCATTTCAGATGGTGCAGGGTATCTCTGTGGGACTCAACCTCCACAGGTAGGTAGGTGACACACTCAGTGGTTTGGGAAGACACTAAGAAAGGCTGGGAGAGAGATGAGCATGGTGTTCACTAATTTCCCTCTCTAGCCTAAGCCATCGTTGTATGGCTCCCACACCCCAGGTAGGGATCCAAGCTTAGCAGCACTAAGGCCAAGAAGAGACTGTGTTGTGGCACCAATTCATGGGATTATATGATCCCTTCCAGCATTGCTTTATAGTCTCTTGGAAAAAGTTGAAAGATGTATGAAATTTCTGTATACACAGCAAATAACCATAAATATAAAACATTTGCTAGTCAGCAAGACTTGAACATCTCAGAAACCACTCATCATCCTTTCACTTATGCAATAAGTATTTCTTCTTAGGTGCCTATCATTGGTTAAATATTGTGCTGGACTCTGCAGATATGAGAGACATTCCCTGCCCCAGAGTGGTAATGACAGTCTATACTGTAAGATCTCCCAAAACAGAGTACCAAAAAGTTAAACTAAGTGCTATGAAGGGGAAAAAAAATAGGAAGATGCTGAGATAAGAGAATAGGACAAGGGGCATCTTCTGGAAGTAGAATGGCCAAAAAGGGCCGCTCTGAGAGATAACATTTGAGTTGAGATCGAAAACATGAAAAAGAACACATTTGTTTTTGTAACCTCAGGGCGTTGTATAAGTATCAGGCAGGTATCCATGAAATGACTGAACTGCTAAAGCCCGTCCTTTGGTGATAACATGGAAGCAAGGGTTTTCAATTAAATGAAAGTTGTATATTTCCTCCTTTCTCAGTAAAAGCTCCAGAGATGGTTGCACAATTAACAGAGCTCCAGTGAACACTGTGTACTTAAGAAAAGTCTTAGTAGCTGTATCCTGGGTAAGGGAGGCGGTCTGCAGCCATGACTCTACAATAGAGTTATGTTTTGTAAGCTCACATGCATAAGCGTGCACACACACACATGCATCCATTAATTCACAGTGCTTGCACACATACATACATGGACATATGTAAAAGCATACCTACTCACACAACCATACACACACTCATTAATAGACACACATGTCCACTTTTAAGAGGGGGTCTAGGACAACTGCATTTAGTCAGTCAAGTCAGTCACCTCTCTCTGCGTGTTCACCATGGAGAGCTGCAGTCCGGGAGAGCTGGCTGTGTAGACGCTCAATTTCTGCATCTTTCAGGGCCACCTGCTCTTGCAGCTGGGCTACCTCGGCCTGGAAGAGCAAGAGGATCCCTATCAGGGCAGAAAGGGTGGCCAACCATGATGAAGTGGCTTGCGTCAAAACCCAAGACTATTTATCTACATACCCCAGGATACATCAAAGATTGAGAGCAGAGGGGAAGAGTTAGAGGGGTACACTGTCCCTCCCCAAAGGGTGGAACTCTGCTGAGTGAATTATCCTCAGTTTTTCTGGCCCTGTCTAGGGATCTAGGCATCAATCTGAACCTTCCGGTGCAACCTGCTACTTGACCAGACTTTTTTCTGCCCTGCCTTGTAAGACTCAGATATCAGTGAGACCAGAGGGCTGAAGCTGAATGCTTTAGGAGTGCTGTCCTTAGTGCAGAGGTTCTTTCTAAATATGGCTTTCTTTCTCAAAAACAGCCACACAATAGCATTTAGATACACTACTCTAACAAGTGCATGCAGCTTTCATCTTTCCACCCCACACACGAAATGCAACAGAAATCAAATCACTCCTGGTGGTGGAAATCTCCCTCCCTCAATGCTCCCCCACATTTTGTGCATAGTCACTGCTTCTGCATCCTCACCCATATATAAGTGCACACAAGAATTCAAGTGTGCTTAGCATATATACTTTCACAAAACAAGTATGCACGTGTAGCATCCATGCACACGGGGAGCTGCATTACATGACGTTCGCATCTCCATTAAATAGAGCAGGTTAAGTTTCACACACAACAGTAGGTGTGGTTGTGGATGCTTTCCCATACTCATTAAAGATCGGGACTGTGTAGAGAGGCACTTTGACTTTGGCATTAAGCAAACCTAGATTCTTTAATTTTCTAGTTAGGTAACTGTGGGCAAGTTTCTGAGTCACAGCTCGTTTGTAAAACAGGGGAAAAGAACAGCTACTTCCTGAGATTGCAGTGAGGATTAATACAATAGTAATGAGGAAGTTAGTCTAATATTAACTGTATATCAAGTGCTCAATAAATGCTATTACTATTGTTCTCAAAGCCAGTGGAATACAATACAAAGGATCCTACTCTGGCCATATCTCCCTGTGTGCTAACAAACCAGTTGTCAAGGGTTTTATATGGACTGCCCTTTCCCACAGAGGCCCATGTTAAATGCTGAATAACTTCAAAGTACCAAATGAGCACTGGTCCTGTTGGTGGTTCCTTCTGCACAAGGGGCATTGTGTTCGGTTTAGCACCTCCGCCTCAGCCTCTGTGCTCTTATATCAATCCTCACAAGAAAGTACGGAGGGAACCAATAGCCCCTCAAGTCACTGGGAAGAATACAGAATTTGTGCAGCATTCAGTGTCAAAGTGAAAGAACTACTCAGTGACCAGGCCAAGATATAAGCCAGGCCAGCCTGCCTGCCCAGCAAGGGCTCCACCAACCCCAGATGTAATGGGGCAGATGAGGGCAATTCTTATAAGGCTTAGGGTCCCTGAGGCCACTGTCTCTAATGTTCCCCCAAATGGGAAAGAGACAGCAAATAAAGGAAAAAAGAGCTGAGGGGTACGTTTGCTTACTCCCCTATTCACTGTAGAGCCTTGCCCCTCTGCTCTTTCTATTTTATTTTATTTTTTAAAGATTTATTTATTTACTTGAAAGTCAGAGTTACACAGAGAGAGAAAGAAAGGCAGAGAGGCAGAGAGACAGAGAGTGAGAGTGAGAGTGAGAGTGAGAGAGAGAGAGAGAGATTTATATCTACTGGTTTACTCCCCATTTGGCCGTAATAGCCGGATCTGCACTGATTCGAAGCCAGGAGCCAGGAGCTTCCTCTGGGTCTCCCACTTGGGTGCAGGGGTCCAAGGGCCTGGGCCATCTTCTAGTGCTTTCCCAGGCCACAGCAAAGAGCTGGATAGGAAACAGAGCAGCCGGGACTCAAACTGGCGCTACACCATGGCGCCGGCCCCTGACCTGGTCTTTACAGAGGTAGACAGCCAGGTCTCTCTGTGCTAAACTGCTTGCTAAGAAATGCAGCCTTGGAGTAGTCTTTCATAGCTCACTCAGGGCCTTGGGGCCCACAGGTTTACAATTAACAGTGACAGTGGCTTCTGGAAACCCTAGCCTAGAGGCTCTCAATCCAAACACCTATTTCCATGAGAGACTCTTTTTGGAAGATATTACCTTAACCTTCCTTGTGTCTCTCTATGCCCGTTTCTCCCTTTCTTTGCAGGCTGGATGGATGCTGGTCTCTGTTAGAAATCTACACGTCTGATGCTTGCTGCAGGTCCCAAGGTAACACTTTAGTAAGTGGGCCCTGTTGAGGCAGACTAGCACCTGGTACTAGGAGGTTGCTTCTGAGCCCTGCCTCCCGATGGAGTTACCTTTGTATGTACTGTGGATCTACAGACTAAGGGACTGGACCCAACTTCCCTTGTACCGATGCCCACAGAATAGGCCAGAAACTATCAGATGTTAGTTAGAGGTTAGCTGCCCCCGCTGCGAGGATGGCCAACAAAAGCCCAGAAGCTCTCATCTGAACATGAGGACAAAGTCACTAAGGCTAGAGCTGTGTGGCAAGAGGCTTGAGACAGCCACCCAGACTGGCAGGCAGGCAGGTACAGATGCGTGCTCTGGGTCCCGACCAGTGCTGGGCCTCATTAAACTCATGGACCGGGGCCAGCACCGTGGCTCACTTGGTTAATCTTCTGCCTGTGGTGCCAGCATCCCATATGGGTGCTGGGTTCTAGTCCCAGTTGCTCCCTTCCAGTCCAGTTCTCTGCTGTGGCCCGGGAGTGCAGTGGAGGATGGCCCAAGTGCTTGGGCCCTGCACCCGCATGGGAGACCAGGAGGAAGCACCTGGCTCCTGGCTTCAGATCAGTGTAGCTCTAGACATAGCAGCCATTTAGGGGGTGAACCAACAGAAGGAAGACCTTTCTCTGTCTCTCTCTCTCTCTCACTGTCTAACTCTACCTGTCAAAAAAAAAAAAAACTCATGGACCATGGCCTACTGACACTGTACTGGAAGATGGTTCACCTTTAGGGACTGAGAAGCCTTCAGCAAAAACTGAAGAACTTTCAGAAACAGTGTAAGTTTTTACTGCAGTAAATCAGAATGATATAGAAAAGAGGATGAGAACAGGGGAGCAGCACAGACTGGATCTGAACCTCGCCTTGACCACTCTGAGCCTGTTTCCCTACAGGTAAAAAAATGAAAATAATAAAGTATACTTACTGAGATATTTTATGGATTAAATGATAAAATACATGCAAAGGACTTGGTATATCCTGGCATGTAGGAAGTGCTTCACACCTGGTAATTATTAAATAACACTTATCTTTTCAAATTGCTACATGCTAAGGCAAAGAGTTTATGTAACTTAAAAAGAAAAAGAGTTATTTGGTCTTCTAACAGAGGTATGTACACTTCAAAGGTTTCACCAAGACAGGACTTGGTTGACTGAAGCACCATAATGGAAGAAAGTTCAGAGCTAATGAACAAAGCAATGCATCCAGAATTGGTGAGTGTGAAGTATAGCACACACAAGGGTGTTTCAAAAGGTTCTAGGAAAACTGGAATTAAAGATAAATTTTTTTGTACAGAAAAACTGAGATCATATATAGGCAAGGTCTTCAAAAATTTCATGGAAAATGAATATTATGATAAAAACTGTATGAAATTCAAATATTTTATACTAAAATAAACATTTTACATATATACATATTTTATGTCTATATACATAAACATTTTAATTCAATTTTCTACAAATCTTTTGAATTATCTTCATACAAGGCTATATTCAGACAAAAACAGAAGATAGATGGAGCTGGTTGGTACTATCTAGCTATCAGTTCTTGAGAAAGTGTATCTGTATCTCAGTTTTATCATCTGTAAAATGGTTAAGCAAATTATTTTACAGTTATTTTCTGGAATTTTAAGTATATATATTAACATCATGTTTAGCATTTTAATAAAATGGAAATCAAAAAAACTTAAATAAAAAAGCATGGTGTAAAACTGCATATAATTGGTCAACACCAGAAATTAAGAAAGAAATTAGGACAGAAAGACCACAAAGACAGAGAAAAATACATGGGAGGAAAAAGTAATAATGACCGCTCTTAGGTGATTTATTCCTTTAATTTTTCTTTTATGGTTTGAAATTTTTCTTTTTTTTAATTTTATTTTTTTTGGCAGACAGACTGGACAGTGAGAGAGAGAGACAGAGAGAAAGGTCTTCCTTTTTGCTGTTGGTTCACCCTCCAATGGCCGCCGTGGCCGGCGCGCTGTGGCCAGCGCACCATGCTGATCCGAAGGCAGGAGCCACGTGCTTTTCCTGGTCTCCCATGGGGTGCAGGGCCCAAGCACTTGGGCCATCCTCCACTGCACTCCCGGCCACAGGAGAGAGCTGGCCTGGAAGAGGGGCAACCGGGACAGAATCTGGCGCCCCAACCAGGACCAGAACCCAGTGTGCCGGCGCCGCAAGGCGGAGGATTAGCCTAGCGAGCTGCGGCGCCAGCGGTTTGAAATTTTTCTACTATGAGTATTAGGCTGTGAGAGCTTCCTCTCTCAACTCCACCCAACCAAAGAATTTATTCTTTGTGTCCTTTAAACAGAAAGCTTCCCAGGTGAATTTGAATGGGGAAAAAATGATTTAAATCATTTTTAGGAATATATCAATTGTCTAAAATCAAGTATGCCTATCTTTTGAAAAACTAGTTATAAAAGGGACTGCTACACCTACCAAGATGAACCCAACATCACGCTGAAATTCATCTGTCCAGGACTCATCACCTCTGCACTCCCCAGCTCACTGCCTAACAGTGTGCCCACTGGCTCATTCGCTTGATCACTCAGCCCCCCCTTGGTCCACCTTCAGTCAGGTGCTGTGGGACTCAGCAAGGGGAAGGAAACTCAGTTTCTGCACTTTAGCAGCTCAGAATCTCGCAGGCTTTCCCCAGGAGGAGTGTTCGTGGATCAAGCCTTGGTGCTGCATGGTCTGAGCACCACTGCATGTCCACACGGTAGGTGGCTTGCACTCTTCCTCCCTTCCTTTCGAAGATTTGTTTATTTGAAAGACAGAGCTGCAAAGGGAAGGAGAGACACAGAGAGAAAGAGATCTTCCGTCTGCTGGTTTGCTCCCCAAATGGACACAACAACCAGGACTGAGCCAAGCCAAAGCCAGGAGCCTGGAACTCCATCTGGATCTCCCACATGGATGTCAAGGGCCCAAGAAGTTGGGCCATTTTCTGTTGCTTTGCCGGGTGTGTTTGTGGGGCGCTATATTGGAAGCAGAGTGACCAGGACTTGAACCAGCACTGTGATATGGGATGTTGGCGTCACAGACAGCAGCTTGACCCACTGCACCACACTACCAGCCTAGTTTGCGTTTTTCAAATTTAGGCTCCTGGAAACTCCGAGTCTGACCTTAGACCCTCCCCCCCAGGGCCTCTGTGCTGTCCCCATGAACATCAGCCCCGCCCTTTACCTTAGTGGCCTTCAGCTTCCACTCATACTGATTCCGTTCATTCTCCAACTCTTCCACTTTGATTTTGAGGTGTCTGAGCTCTTGCAGTAACTCCTAGAAGGATCAGGGAGACAAAGTGCTTATGGTTAAAGGCATGTGCTAGGTCTACAAGCCTGGTAAGCTCATGCACACGGGATGCCGGGGCAGCAGCCATGTCAAGCTCTACACTTCAGCCTTAATCCTGAAATCTGGTCTGTGTTTCAGAAGCACTGACAAACGCTAGGGAGTTCCAGACATAAGAGAGAGAAAACGGTTCTTTAAAAAAAAAAAACTATTCCGCCTGCCCCTTCCTCTGACATCGTGTATGTCCACATCATGCACAGGTGTGCTGGGGGCCAGAGAGGTAAGGATTGGAAATGGAAAGACAAGAAGTCCTAATGAAAGGAGGCAGCTTCTTCTCCCGTGACGCGGATGGAGTCCTCTCTCTGTGCTAGGGGTAGAGGAACCTGGAGGAGGAGGTACGTGATTGTGGAAGGCTTCCCAGAGGAAATCACAGCCAGCAGAACAGAAATGAATCAGTAGGAGAACAAATGCTAGGTGCCATATGTGGACATCAAAATAGTGTTCCAGTTCAGAGGAGCAGGTTGATGAAGGAGGGAGGGTGAGGGCACACAGGGAGGGTGAGAGTAGGAGACAGCACAGGAGAGGACTGGAGGGTAAGGTCAGCACGAAGTGGAAGATGGGGTGGGGAGGCTAAGCTGGGGGCTCTGTGCAAAGGCTTTTATATCAGAATATGGATTCTGATGCTATTCACTGGACAACAGGGAGCCAGGGAAGGTTGCTGAGTGGGGGAAATGTTACTAAAACAACATGAGCATGTTCGTGCAGCTAGTAAGTGGAGGAACCGGAATTCAAGTCCGAATCATCTGACTCCCAAGCCCCTGCTTTTTAAACTCCCCTTTCAATAAAGAAGATGCCACTAAGTACGGCGGCCGTGAATCAGGATTCCCTTAACCAATAATTGCTTCTCCTGACCAGCTCCCAGCAGAATTGGCCTAGGGGTAATTATTTCCACAGGCTTTCTGAACTCACACTCTTGACTTCCTGCTCAACATCTCTACATGGATGTCACCCAGCCATCTCAGAACTGTCAGGTCCCAAGTGGGACTCTCAATTCCCAAATCACCCATCTCACTAACTGGCATATTTAAGTCGTCTAATCGGCTGGGCCAGAAACCTGAGATGTATCTGGGGCCTCTCTCCCTCTTCCCCTATATATAATTTAACTCCAAGCTTTATCAATTGGTATCTCCAAGAATATAACCCAAATGTCTCATTTCCTTCTCATTCTACCACCACTACTCTGCTCTAACAATGAGTGTTGGTAGCCTAGGCAATCCCTTCATTGGTTGCTCCTCTGCCCTGCCCCCTTCAAATCCATTGACTCTTAGGACACCAGGGGAACAATATGATTTAAAAAAAAAAAAATCTGATTCTGGCATGCTAAACTTCAACCCATGACCATTACTGCCTGGCCTGTTCCAGGTCCCTGTTTGCTTCTTTATCATCCTTTCTTCCCAGTAACATTTCAGACAGACTGCAAAGTTTTTAGTTCTCTTTCCAACTTGCATCTTCCATCTAGAACTATCCACCAGGCTACCTCCCATCTATCCTTCAGGTATCCCTGAGCAAAGCTACCCAACCTCCACATTATATCAAGTCCCTCTGCTAGGCCTTCTTTTTTGTAATCGGTGTATCTTGTACCTAACTTGCACTCAAACCTTTATGTATACGATTGCTTATGGTTAATTCTCCTCTTTCTGTAAGCTCCTCCGATCATCAGCAGTGCCTGACACAGCAGGTATGTGTCATACATCAATGAATGAACACCCAAAACTCAAGTCATTATTTATCTTGCCTGGGACTCTGAATTCTGAACCAACACACCATGAAGTGACAGTGCTTACACCTGAATATGGTAATAAATTATTAATATTGCCTTAGAGTTGAGGTGAGCATCTGCTAATGCCTGTTCGTTAAAAAAATTTTTTTCTAAGTTAAGGTTAATATACAGCCATGATCTGGACTTCAAGGCCTTGGTCACCTCTTTTGGCTATCAGCTGATTAAGGATCATTTTCTAGGAACTTAGGTAGCTCTGCCTGAGGGGCTCCAACACCTAGAAGTTAGGGGTTCCTCTGTCCATGCTTATATCCTTGCTCAGTCCTGAGACTGAACTTGGCCTACTGATGGCAGAGTTGTAAGTGTATGGGTTACCATTGCCTGAAGACTGTCATTGTGGGGACACACAGTTCTTTTTTTTTTTTTTAATTTTTGACATGCAGAGTGGACAGTGAGAGAGAGAGACAGAGAGAAAGGTCTTCCTTTTTGCCATTGGTTTACTCTCCAATGGCCGCCGTGGCCGGTGCACCGCGCTCATCCAATGGCAGGAGCCAGGTGCCAGGTGCTTTTCCTGGTCTCCCATGGGGTGCAGGGCCCAAGCACTTGGGCCATCCTCCACTGCACTCCTGGGCCACAGCAGAGAGCTGGCCTGGAAGAGGGGCAACCAGGACAGAATCCGGCGCCCCAACCGGGACTAGAACCCAGTGTGCCGGCGCCGCAAGGCGGAGGATTAGCCTGTTGAGCCACAGCGCCGGCCTTAACCCTCCCAGTTCTTATGCCTTGTCTGGTGCATGGCTTAGCAGTTGTGAAATCACCCTAATATGATAACATGGGGGAATTTTTCCTTGAAATTCAGATGATGACTTAATTGTTCACAGCAAATGTAAACTTTTGTTCTATTTTTCTCACAGGGCATAAATCTCTTTAAACATGAACTTGAAAGGATTCTTTTTCATGATCCTTTTTGTGGCACATAATTTTATTTGATTAGTACATATTCTTGTGAAATGTTATGTCAGTTTTTTTTGGCAATTCAATTTGTATTTTTAAAATTTATTTATTTATATAAAGGGAACCGATTCCAGGCATTTTATATCATGATGCTTTCTTATGTAAAATAAAGGATCATGTGAAAATGAAAGTGCATTTAATCTAACCATCCAGGAGAAAAAAATCTCATACTGGGGTTTCTTTTGCATAAATGCCCCATCAGTCTTAGCATCTGACACACCTCATCCCCAGTCCTAAGGGAGATGAGTGCTGCAACCTGAACAGGGGGTGGCTTCACCTGGTCAGACCCTTGTCAGTAAGCGTCCAGAGCTCACCTCACATCCCAAGAGGAATGAGTGAGTCCAAGCTCTGCCTGTAGGTAACAAGAGATCCATGCTAAACCACAGCACTCGGTTCTGGTTAGTAGGAACCCCAGCCCCTCCATCAGGGAAATGCCCCACACACGCATGCTCTGATATACTTAAGTGTGGTTCCTACAGGTGACCCCTCCCAAGGGGCACAGTCCTGGCTGCATGGCTGGGGCTCGGCTGCACCGTCACCAGCCGCTGCCTCCTCAGGGTTGTCCCTACTGAGTAACAGGCGCTCTTGAATCTGCCTGTGGATGTCCAGCTGCAGCCTACACATCTGCTCCTGCAGCTCACTGATCACATTCAGAACCGACTGTAGGAAGGAAAAGAAAGGAGAAAAAAGCACTGAATCTCAATTTTCATACGCACCAGGCTTAAGAGAAAGCACAGAAGGAAGGAAGGAAGCGCGCAGAGGCTGGGCAGCTGGTGCCTGGCGGCCCGTAACAGTCACCTCCCATGGCCAGCCACTTGCTTCACAGGACCCAAAAGCATGGCATTCTCCCTGAGGCTGCCCCATCCATGGCCTGTCCGACAGCCTGGACAAACGTACAACAGATCCCTTGTGCCGTACTCGATGGCCAGCCTTGCAGGTTGACATCAGAGGCACAGAGTAGAAGAAACTCTTTATCTACACAGAAACAATAGCAGATATGGGTGCACAACATGCACATATGGACTTATCTCCTCCACACACGTCTATACATACATGCTACCTCCTCCACTCATATATCAATGAATGATGTATGAGGTGACACATGTGGCACACACATTTGTACATGATAACACATCCCCAACTCTAAAATCATTCAGTAACAACATGCCTATTTTAGCATTCATCCTGTATTTTTCCATCGTGTCCACAAGACTACATTAAGCAGTGTTACCGAACCACCTCCCTGAAGTATGAATTTACCAGGTCTACTGCTATACAGTGTGGATTTCCATTCCTGGCCAAATCAAGGAGGTCAGTCAGAGGCAACTCACTCATGGTGGGCATGGATTCCTACTTTGTCTATTACGTTCGGGCAAACCACCATAGAGTTAACCTCAAACTTAACAGACTTACATTCTATAGAACTAACTTGTTCTGTCATTTTGAAGATAAGGAAAAAATGGTTCATTTCCAGTTTTTAGCAACTCATCTGGTTTTCCTGATTCCTTAAAATTTAATTACAGCAAGCATTCTAGGGACTGTTGTTGTTGTAAAGTCTTTGCACCAGTCAGAGGCATCAGTGGAATCAAGTCTATTCTTTTTTTAATCTTCTTATTAAGAGCCTTAAAAATGGCTTTCTGGGGGCTAGTAGTGTGGTATAGTAGGTTAAGCCCCCACCAGTGGTGTCGGCATCCAATATGGGCACCAGTTCAAGTCTGGCTACTAAACTTCCTATCCAACTCTCTGCTAATGGCCTGGGAAGGCAGGGGAAGATGGCCCAAGTTATTGGGCCCTTGCACCTGTGTGGGAGACCTGGAAGAAGCTCCTGGCTCCTGGCTTCAGATTGGCACAGCTCCAGCTGTTGTGGCCATTTGGGGAGTGAACCAGCAAACTGAAGACCTCTTTCTGTGTCTTTAACTCTGCCTCTCAAATAAATAAATAAATCTTTTTTAAAAAATGGCTTTCTGTTGTACCTAGCATCATACTCTTGTTTGGGGTTTGCCCTCCCTGATACTGGCCATGCAGGTGCATTTTCATGTGTCTTTATTACACGTCCTTTCTATCCTGTCAACAAGCTCCTTTGAAAATTAGTTTTTCTCAAGGTACTTCTAAGCGTTTCCTTTTTACTAGCATTATTTGTGAGATGTCACAGTCAGAATTAATCATTTTAAAGCAGTTCAATATTCTTGAGTTTACTGTACCAACATTATGATTTACAAAGCCTACAGTGTATGTCCATCTATGCCTAGTTTTCCCTTTGTTTAATTTCATGAGCCTTCAAATACATTGACCACTTTGTCTCAACATACCTATCATTTTATTTCATGATCTACTTTCTCCTTTTGCTTCAATATTTTTTTAAAGATTTACTTATTTATTTTAAAGGCAGATTTAGAGAGAGAGAGAAAGAGAGAGAAGGATCTGCCATCTATTGGTTCACTCCCCAGATGGACACAATGGCCCGGTTTGAGCCAGATTGAAGCCAGGAACCTGGAACTCCATCCAGGTCTCCCCCATGAGTCGTAGGAGCCCAAATACGAGGGCCATCTTTCATTGTATTCTCAGGCACATTAGCAGGGAAATGGATCAGAAGTGAAGCAGCCAGGACTCAAACCAGCGGCAATATTATTTGCCACTGTCACATGTGAAAGCGTAACCCACTATCCCATAATACCAGCTCCTGCTTCAATATTGGAGTTAAAATAGCAGTTTTCCCAAATTTGTTTTCTGCCCTCTGAGTAAACAAGAAGCAAGTGATTGGGGCCGGTGCTGTGGCGAAGTGGGTAAAGCCGCGGTCTTCAGTGCTGGCATCCCATATGGGCGCCAGTTTGAGTCCTAGCTGCTCCACTTCTGATCCAGCTCTCTGCTGCGGCCTGGGAAAGCAGTAGATGATGGCCCAAGTGCTTGGGCACCTGCACCCGTGTGGGAGACCCAGAGGAAGCTCCTGGCTTCTGGTTTCAGACTGGCACAGCTCCAGCCATTGTGGCCAACTGGGGAGTGAATCAGTGGATGGAAGACCTCTCTCTCTCTCTCTCTCTCTCTGCCTCTCCTTCTCTATTTAACTCTTTCAAATAAATAAATCTTAAAAAAAAAAAAGAAGTGAGAAAAAAAAAACTTTCACATTTGTCAGTCTTTATCTGCAGATTTTAGGGTCCATCCAAGTAGTTGCTGTTTCTCTCCTTCCATTACCACCCCTGGTCTTCATCAGTCTGGGATCTCTATCAGATATGCATCCAGTTTCCTCGTCTGTTCAGTGTAACTACATGGTACAACTCCAAAACTCCTGGGCCACTTTTCCTTAATTCTCCATAAACATAACTGCTGTTTTCCAGCACGTGCCTATCGTCAGGCTTGGTACTTCACCTGACTTTGTAATTCTTATCTCCAGGGCTAACCACTTCCGGTAAGGCAGGCCCCTTTGTAGCTCCATTCCATTTTTGGGTCCCACATCATGAAGTCCATGGGATATATATCTGAGCTTATAATTGTTGCTCTCTGTTGCAATCTCAGCTTACTTTGTTTAATAGTGCTCCTTTGTCAATCATTAAGGATTTTTCTCTATGTGAAACTCCTAGGCACCTCCCATCATCTTAAGTCGTTTTTACCCTTTCCTATTTCATACACTTGTTCATAATTTTACAAAGTTCTTTCACTACAATATCATTTTTTAATTCTTTAATTTGTTAATTTGAGAGAGCAAGACTGGTAGACAGAGAAAGAGATAGAGATAAAGAACAAGAGCAAGTGATCCCATCCACTGATTCACTCTAGAAATGGCCACAATGTTGAAGTTGGAATTGCAATCAGGTCTCCTACGTGTCTGGCAGTAACCCAATCATTTGAGTCATCACTGCTGTCTCTTACAGTCAATATTAGCAACAAGCTGGAATTGGGAGCCAGAGGCATGGATTGAACCCAGGTACTCTGATACAGGACGTGGGCATCCAAACCAAGAGCTTAGCTGCTACCAAACACATACTCTGAACATTATTTGTAGTACCAAGAACTTGGAAACAACCTAAACGACCACTGAAGGAAAACAAGTCAAGTCAATTAGGGCACAGTCAGAGAGTGGAATATTATGCAGACATAAAAGAATGTTCTTGGTATGAAAAGAACTCCAAGACCACTGCTAACTTTAGAAAGAAAGGTCTAGAATAGTGTGTACTTGCACAAAAACAAGGGAAAGAATGTGGGTGTGTCACACACACACACATACACACACACAGAATATATATCCACATGTGTTTGCTTATCTATTCCTAAAATAACTCTGGGGGATACAAGCATATTGATAGCACTGGTCCCTGACTGCTGACCAGAGAACAGATGTAGAAGGAGATTTTTGCTATGTATACTTTTGAATTCTTCATTTTAAAAAATGTTCATTTATTTATTATTTTCATTTGCTTAAAAAGCAGAGTAACAGAGAAAAAGAGACAGAGAGAGACAGACAGAGAAGATATCTCCCATCCACTGGTTCACATCCCAAAAGCCCACAACAGCCAGGATGGGCCAGGCCAAAGCCAGCAGCCAGGAACTCCATCTAGGTCTCTCATATGGGGGGCAGAGACCAAGGACTTTGGCAATCACCTGCTGCAACCCCGGGCACATTAGCAGGATGCAGGATTCAAGCCAGCACTCCAATATGAGACGTGGGCATCCCAAGCAGCAGCTTAACCCACTGCACCACAATGCTCTCCCTTAAACTCCTCATTTTTTAATTGCAGGAGTATATTTCCTATACTAATGAAAGTAAGTAAACAAATAAAACAAAAACAAGAATAATAAAACTCCCTGTCAAATCAACTCCTCTTGGAACACACACAGTCTTTTTAGTCCTTGCTCTGCACTACACACCCATCCTCTGGTTGCCCTAGTTCAGAAATTAGAATCCCTTCCTCCCAAGGTCTTCACCACAGGAGGAAAGAAGGGATGACGACACACCACTTGGGTTGAACTACATTCCATTTTCTGCCAGGAAGTACCAGGTCTCTTCCTGCTAATGCATACCCTGATCAACTGGGAAAACTATTCTTGCCAGAAAATCCTGGATTCCTGGTCTGGGAACCCTGGGGTCCCACTATGGGATCCAGCTGCAGGCCCCCCACCCCATACTCTTAATGTGCAGGAACCCCAGACCTCCTCCCCTGAGGACAGCCTTCTGCTCTGTGTGCCTTTGACCTGGTGTGCCACACAGAGGTTTTCCTTTGCTTCTGCATCTTTCTTTCAAGTTCTATCATCCTAATTCTGGTATTCATTTTCTATGTCAATTACTATTCTGCAATCTTGCTTTTCAAGAGTAAATACAACTGATTCAAGTTTGAGTATCTTATGGCCCAGAACCATTGCAGCTGACAAGACAAGTAAACAGGAAATCCACTATTTACCTGTATCTCATGTGAGTCACTATTAACTGACTCCTGTGCAAGACTGGATATCAAGAAATCTGTGACTTGGGGCTGGCACTGTCGCATAGTGGGCTAAGCCTCAGCCTTTGGTGCCAGCATCCCATTTGGGCTGGTTCATGTCCTAGCTGCTCCTCTTCCAATCAAGCTGTCTGCTAATGGCCTGGAAAGCAATGGAAGACAGTCCAAGTGCCTGGTGCTCCTGCACTCGTGTGGGAGACCCAGAAGAAGCTCCTGACTTCGGATCGGCCCAGCTCTGGCTGTTGCAGCCATTTGGTAAGTAAACCAGCAGATGGAAGACCTTTCTGTCTCTCTCTCTCTCTGTAACTCTACCTCTCAAATAAATAAAAATAAAAGAAATCTGTGCCTCCAAGTTCTCAGGTGCTTGAATGACCACACCACGACCAACCATTTTTACAACCCAACTGGCTTAGGGTGTGATCATAACCACAGCAGAAAGAGCAGTCTGCAAAGCTCTTGTTTACAGCATCCTCTTTTTTCATTGAAACATGAAATGGAATTTGAGGATAAAGCCTGAGCTACACTGAGTAAGTTTACTTTGGATCTGGCTACTTCAAAGGGAAAAAAAAAAGGTCCTGCTTTTATAGCCCTTAGGCTAAATACATTCTCTAGGAGGAAAAAAAACAAACAAACCAGCAGCAACATAAGATGGAAGGCAACATTCCCTTCATTCATGCAACTGCAACCCCTAGTGACCTTAGGAGAAACATCTCCACGTATGCGACAGTGGTGTGGCTTAAGCAGCACCACATGGTGGTAAGACCCTGGTGCTCCTGACAGTCACAAACAGAGGCAGAGGTTCTGAGCCTACCAGCGAAGACTATACTCAACTACAAGAATGAGGAATTTGTTTCAGGTCATGTGGCTGCTCACTGATTATCACAGGTTTGAACAGCCTGCAAAATTCCTGCACATGGAAACCTAATATTTGTACTAGCAACTGGGAAGGGCTGTTATCTGGTAGGGTGGAGGCCAGAGGCCCAGGATCTATGTTGTCTCACATAAGAACAGCCAGATAGAAAACAAAAAATTCAGCTTCAAAAACAACTTTTCAGAAAAGAGAAGGAAAGCAAACACTAAAATGACTGTTTAGCCCCAGAAGCTACTGATGGCCATCTTTGTCACCATATGGGGAGAGCCTTCCTGAGAGTAAGGCTAAAAGAGAACCAAGTAACACAGCAAGACTTACTCTGGTTACACTGCGTGATTACCTGGACTCATACTGGATATTTTAAACACTGCACTTCCAAGTCGTGTGATCTAGCAACTCCCCTCTCTTTTTAAATGTGGTTTTGAGTTGTCTTTGCCTTCTCACATAGTTTATTGAATTTTGCTCCCCCAAAGCCCTAATGTATGTAAACATGTAATCAAATATCTCACAACACTGGCAAAATAACTCCAAACCGGGAGAAAAGTCACGTATATATCTCTGAATGTCTTAGAAACAGTCCATTCAACATTTCACACAAATCAGTTTTAATCTGTGTGATCTTGGAGTGTATAAACTCTACACTTCCATTTCTACCACACTTAACAACACGACCAGTAAGTGATCAATAAAAGCTGGCTATTGCCAAGTGTCCAGCACTATGCTAAGGATTGTACATACTCTACAAAACAACCAAAGCAAGGGGAAATACTACTATCTACATATTAACAGAAGAAGAAACAGGGTTGGGAGGTTAAATAACTTGTTCAAGATCACAAAGCTAATGAGTAGCTGAGTTGGATTGAAGATGGAGATTCATTAGCCTGCATTTTTATCATGAGAAGCTATTATCTTCAGCTCACTGGAGATTATCTGCTTTTGGCAACCACACAATTTACTAATGATCATGTTCTCAAAAGCAACACAAGGAGTGTGCCTCACACATTAGAAGTGTCCTAATCACCAGTGTTTCCCCAGTCAACAAAGAAATATGGCAGGTGTCAGTGAACAATAATGTTAGCACTTATCAGAAAGGAACAATATCCATCTCTAAATTCTGGAGACCCTTAAATGGAAGAAGGAGATGACCAAGCACCTATGAAATGTCAAATATGCCAGGTACTTAATTTTTGTGATTTTATTTGGACTTGACCACAGAGCAATTCATTTTACAGACAAAGAAGTTGAAGTTCAAAGAGATTAAGTAGCTAACTTGTTCAGGTTCATAGAGCTATGAAATAGTTACACCATGGAGTAAATGAGTCATGGGGCTCCAAGCCTAAAACTTATCTCCTGTCATATATTATATTACAAGGAATGAATATAAGGATCTGAAGGTAGAGACACAGGAAGAGAGTTATCTAGAGTTAAGACAGACTGCCTTCTCCCAAACAAAGGAGGCCAGAACTCTAAATATTTATTCAGAAAGGGGTTGGGCATGCTCTAGCCAATGGCATATGGAGCCTGAAATACAAAAAGCAGACCCAGGAAACATTCTCTATGGGAAGGTCTGTGTATGGGCTTACTCCTTATCATCCACCATGAGAAAAGAAACTCATCCCCTGGGACTTCCATCTGGGTCAGTGAAAGGTTCATCAAAAAAAGTGTTGCCAGAGTCCTTGGATATGGTGACAGTGGCCTACTGGGCAGCCAACCAGGTTCCTGGAAATCATCATTACCTTGGTTCTCACAGAAGATGTCCTGTGTCCTCAATGTTTTGCCTGATCCTTTCCTCACTACTGCTTTCCTATCCATCCTTGTCAGCAGTTTGAGGGAGGATAAAGCCTGAAAGCCAAAACTTAGTGGTTTGGGTATTGCTGGAAAAGTTGCAAACAAAGCAAAACCTAATAACTTGGTATTAACCAAACATTCTTCCTCTAGTGCATAGATATTCATGGCACTCAAGGGCTGTCAGGCTTGGGGTCGATCAGATGGCCTACTCCACATTAGGATAGCCTCCCCAGGTCTAAGTTTAGGACAGAATAGACACTCCCCAGAATTTGGCACATCACACCCACCTCTGCTTTTTTTTGCTTCTCCTCTTGCTCCCTCTGCTCTTTCTCCATGCCAACCAACTTGAGTTTCAGCTCAGACACTTCAGTCATCAAGTCAAGCTTCTGAGTCTCAAGAGATGTGCGACTTAGCAGCTCCTGCAAGCAAA
Organism: Sylvilagus floridanus; assembly: GCA_949820135.1. Lineage (NCBI taxonomy): Eukaryota > Metazoa > Chordata > Mammalia > Lagomorpha > Leporidae > Sylvilagus > Sylvilagus floridanus. The sequence continues at coordinate 69,268,046 of OX463224.1, read as the reverse complement.
AAACTGAACATCAGATCACCAACCACCACGTCAACAAAGACAGCTCTAGCTCTATTTATCACACAAAAAGCAACAGCCAAGTCACATGTTGGACAATACAGAATTGAAACCTCTGCAGACTGGCTACGGGCCTATTATGGATGGGCCTGCAATGACACTGGGTCACTCAGATATAGCATAGCCTCTGACATTACCCACTGTGTTCTGGAAGACAAGGTGAGTTACATTTCTCAAAAGACATATTTGTCCACAGCAACCATTATTCATTATTTCCAAGTAGAGAGAAATGGATGAATACTGTCAAAGAACAAATTTCTGCACCTCTATTTTTCAGAAAAAGCAGTAGGTGTTTTCTGATAAAACAAACTAATGTTGACAATATTTTTATTTAATTAAATTAATTAATTAATTAATTAATTTATTTTTTGACAGGCAGAGTGGACAGTGAGAGAAAGACAGACAGAGAGAAAGGTCTTCCTTTGCCGTTGGTTCACCCTCCAATGGCCGCCGCGGCCGGTGTGCTGTGGCCGGCACACCGCACTGATCTGAAAGCAGGAGCCAGGTGCTTCTCCTGGTCTCCCATGGGGTGCAGGGCCCAAGCACTTGGGCCACCCTCCACTGCACTCCCGGGCCACAGCAGAGAGCTGGCCTGGAACAGGGGCAACCGGGACAGAATCCGGTGCCCTGACTGGGACTAGAACCCTGGGTGCCGGCGCTGCAAGGCAGAGGATTAGCCTATTGAGCCGCAGTGCCAGCCGATAATATATTTTCAAAACCAAAATTTCTAGATTTTCTTCTGAGCTCAATAAACATTCAGCCCAGTCTTTGACACATGTCAATATTAGATCTTACTGCTATGAACCTAGACAGGAGTTAAAGCATAAAGCATGTATTCAATGAGTATTCAGTGGGTGACCAGTTGGAAATTTTATTATATGAACTAGATCTTCCCTAGACTGTACCAAATTTAAAATTTGGCCACTTTGGGAGGTAAACAAGAAGATAGTTCTTTCCCAACTGTGGGGAGAAACAAGGGAGGTTATTACTAGTCCTGCCATCACTAGAATAGTGGCAAGATACATCCAGAATATCTTGGGTCCTCAAAAACACACTTGTCATAAATATATACTTAGTAAGCATAAACAAGGGAAAAAACAAAGGTGATAGGCAAGACATCTGCTTAAACTAAATTATTATAAAGGACTTCAAAAACCAGGAGAATTTCCCAAAGTCCAGAACCATGTATTTTTTCATTAACAAAGCCAATGTTCTGTAAAGTCCAACATCCCAGCACATGGTGGACACTGGCTACACAGGTGCCAACAAAAAGAGTATATAGGAACTAGGTCAAGTGAATACATGGAAAAGACACAATATCGCGCCATGTCTGAACATTTTGTATCATCTTGCATCCCAACTCCAGTACAGGAATGGTGCTCTCAACATTCTGACCCAATAGCTCTGACTTTGCAAATTCGGAACTTTCCTCAGATCATAAATCAAATCACACAAGACAGAGATCTGTTGTTTTTTTCAACTTGGAATACATGATTCCCCAAGTCAAAGGCCCTCAGGACTTGGAATAGCTAGGCTACAAACTTTCCATCTGCTAATCCGAGGGGCAGATAGCTAACAGTACAATAGCTGAGCACAAGGAGTTCTCTGAGCACTGGGCCTGCCAGACTTGAAACTGGCTCACAAGGCAGAGGCGGCAGCACTGCGGTGCCAGAATTGTGGGCCACTTGGCCACATGGAGCCAGGCAGATGAGTATGTCCAATGCAATGGGGGAACTTGGATGTATCGAGTGTCTCCTCTGTGCCAGACACTGCTTTAACATACATTGCCTGCATAAACCCTCCCAAGGATTTGGCAGTAGATATTATTATTATTCTGATTTTACAGATGAAGGGATAAGTGCAGAAAGGGTAAATAAATATTTTGCCAGAGGTCACATACCGATCAGCAGCAGAGTTCGTTTTCAAACGAAGTATTGTTTGACTCCAGAATTCATTTCTGCCTAATGTATCATGTTGTTTACCAAATAGAGAAAGGGAATTTAAATATATATTTTTTAAAAATACAGGGAGAAAAGGCAATCAACAAAATTTTCACTGAGCCCAAAAAACATCCCCTCAAACTGACAAGATTTCATTGAGTACAAGGTATCTAGATTCAAGGGCCTTGTGCTAAGATTATGTAAGCCATTCCTCCCTGGCTATGGGCACACAGACATGGTGAGTTCTCTGGGTCTTGAATACCCAAGTACCTTAAGATGTCATTCTCCCCCACAGAACCTACTCTTTCCCAACCTTCTTTCCTAACCTTCTTATCTTCCTCTACCACTTTGTTCTCTGTCAGTCTCACCATACTCACATCTACCTGCTTGGTTCTAAACACGATTTAAGACCGTTTGCAAAACAGATATTTCAAGTTAAAAGAAAGATCATAAAAATTAAAGCAGCTAGGAAAAGACGTTGAAGCCAGAGTTACAGTAGGTAGAAAACCACACCGTAAAGTTCTATAAACAGTTAGAAATGGACTATAATGTATATTTGGGATTCTCAGCTGCTAATGCAAAGAGGAAAAGGAAAAACTACACAAATTAAGATCCATAAGATAATAACCATTACTTTGGAGTACTGAGATCTAAACAACAAAAAACTTCATTACACTTCATTCATTTATTTAACAAATATGTTTTTAAATACCTCCTACAAGCCAACATCTAGGGACATAACAATTAATAAACACAGTCCTGTTGAATTCTGCTATATATTAAGATAACATTCGTGCAGTTCTGCCTACTGATCAGCATTCAGCCTTTTGCTTTGATAGATTAAAAAAGCCCTCAGAATGTATTTCTCCCAAAAGCTAAGTCTGTTCTACTTCCATTATTGCCGAAATCTCTCCAACTATTTTAACTACTGGATTTTAACTGGTCATGCCAATGTTCTAGCTGATGAAGATAATATTTTAATTGATTCCAATAGCCATTTCAATTGGTCACATCAACATTCCAAGTGGCAATCCAGTTGAAGACACCATAGTTGTTTTTTTTTTTTTTTTTTGACAGGCAGAGTGGACAGTGAGAGAGAGAGACAGAAAGGTCTTCCTTGGCCGTTGGTTCACCCTCCAATGGCCGCCGCGGTTGGCGCATTGCAGCCGGCGCACCGCGCTCATCCGATGGCAGGAGCCAGGTGCCAGGTGCTTTTCCTGGTCTCCCATGGGGTGCAGGGCCCAAGCACTTGGGCCATCCTCCACTGTACTCCCGGGCCACAGCAGAGAGCTGGCATGGAAGAGGGGCAACCGGGACAGAATCCGGCGCCCCAACCAGGACTAGAACCTGATGTGCCGGCGCCACAAGGCGGAGGATTAGCCTGTTGAGCCACGGCGCCAGCTCATAGTTTTAATTAGAACTGGAGGTGGCTTAATTTTATATAGTTAATTAATAATAAAATGTACACTTAACGTCTCCTAGCTTATATCTATTAGCATGTGCTTTTACCTTTTATAATCATCTCCCCCTGGTTTTTGTCATTAGTAATTACTGTTCTAGTTTCTGCACTCAAAAGCAGCCTCAACAGACTTACCCCAACCCAACTTGACTTCCCTACCTTCATCCCAGCAAGGTCCCTAGCCACTTCCGTATGACAATCTCTAAGTGTGTGTCTTAGTGGGAATTTACCCTACATCCTCAATTACTCCTACCTCCAACATAAACTGGATCTTGCCTTCTGTGCATTATGATGCGTTCTTCCCAGTCATTTCAAGAGGACAGCTCTCTGCTTCCACCAACCCAATTTACAGAACAACTCTGTCTCTGTGTCATGACTGCTTCTAGACCACTCTTTGCCCCCACCGATGCTCCACATCTACCCTGCCCTTCCAAGGTAGCCCTAGCCAGTCAACCTGTTATACCCAAATACCCAGCACCAAGCCAGTCTTAGGTTTCTTGAGGCTCTTTTCTTTTGATGAATAGCTTCTCTACCTACTGTAGGCGCATTCTGTCTCCTCAGCAATTTCAACATCCTTGTTGATGTCGCTTCCCCTCAGTATCCAGTGTGGCTTCAGATGGATCCCAGCACCAATAAGCTTTGCTTCTACTTCCTCTCAGCCTTTCAGCAGCAATGTGGCCATCATCTTCACCCAGAATGTTTTCTCTGCTTCTAAAATTTCAGCTATAAAATTCTCTCCTCTAGATACAATCTACTGACCTTTCAACTGTCCCACTTGCTTATCCAATCTTAAATTTCTCCTTGTGTGGCCACTGGTTACTTAATAACTTCCCATTTTCCTGGTTTATCAACTTCCTTTAAGCTATATTTGTTTCCTTATCCTCTCTATACCTTAAAGTTAGTCATTTCAGTTGTACTCAAATCTATACTGGAAAAATATTCGCCCAGCTCGTCCCTGTCCCCAGGCAAATGTATGTTTGTTTACCAGAGTCCAGTTCAGCCAAATCTCATAGTCTTTTTGTCCATGTTTTCACTCTGCATGGCCTGAGAATAGCTGGTGAAAGTCAATGAATGATGCCAATTGGTTTCAATACAAATTTATGCTAATTACAGCTTATCATCCAATATTTCCTAGTAAAAGTTGTATTTATCTCTGGATGATTCCCTTCAGAGATTGTTCCAAATCTTTTCTATTCTCCTCAAGTCCTAAACCCCAGCCTACCCCTTTCTATTCTCCTCAAATAACCTCTCCTCCTATTTACTGAAAAGATAAAAATTATCTTGTTATTCACTGCATTTAAGTTCCATTTCAAAGTTTCCAAGAATCTTCTTATTCATTTCTCTTAAATCCCTGTCTTACAGAAAGCAAGTACACGTTTTCTAAGGCAAATCTCCAAAATCACACGTTTCCACCTTTACTGTCAGGTTCTCTCACCTTCCAGAGGTGTTTCCTAGCCCAGTAAGCTTCCAGGTCACACATAAATAGTATACATCAAAGGGCACAATGCCTCCAGAATTTGTTCCTGGTTGCCCCTTGTGACTGACCTTCCTGTTTATGGACAGTTCTCAGTCTCCGGGTTCTTCATATGTCTTCACACAACACGATGAGCCGTAAGGTTACCTTCCTGGCTGAGCAGTAGCCTTCAGCTTTGTTTTCCAATGCTCCAGTCCTGTTTCTTCCTCTGGCTGGTCTCCAAATGACTCTCCCTCACCTCTGGACCATCTCAGGAAGTTCCCACCAATCTCTGCTACTCTAGGGTGGGACCATCAGTCATCCTCTCTGACAGGCATTAATCACTCCCTTACCATCAGCTTCCATTCCTCAGGCTATACACATGATCAAATTTCTGACATTCTAAAGAAATGTCCCTCTTGACCTTGTCTTCCCCTTAACACCCGTGTCCTATGGTGTGTATGTGTGCTTTGCCTTCTGTACATTATGATGTGTAAGTGCTGTCTCTCTCTGCTTTCTGTACCTTCCTTCTCCTCTTCAAGTTAAGCTCTTAAAAATAGATATTTTATTTGTTTATTTGAGAGGCAGAGTTACAGAAAGGGAGAGGAAAGACAGAGAGAAAGGTCTTTTATCTGTTGGTTCACTCCACAAATGGCCACAATGGCTGGAGTTGGGCCTATCCGATCCCAGGAGCTTCTTTCAGGTTTCCCACACAGGTGCAGGGACCTAAGGACTTGGGCCATCTTCCCATCTTCTACTGCATTCCCAGGTCATAGCAAAGAGCTGGATCCAAGAGGAGCAGCCGGGACATGAACCGGTGCCCAACATGGGATGCAGGCACTGCAGGCAAAGGATTAGCCTACTATGCCACAAAGACGGCCCCTTCAAGTTAAGCTCTTAAAAGAATAATCTACCCCTGCTGCCTCATCTTCCTACCACTTTTCAGTAAGATATCTGTCTGCCCAGAGCTGGCTTATGCCTTCAGCAAGTAGGACACAGAAACAGTTTTGGTTGTGGAGATCAACGTCCAGACTTTCAGATACAACTTCTACTCCTCAGTTCTTAACTGACTCCATTCACTCCACACGAGCTACTTCTTGTCACTCTATCTTGCTTGTTCCATATATTCCTGATCTTTCTTTCTTCTCCATCCCTTTTGCTAACTGTTTTTACTCTGTCTATCCTTTAAGGAGAACACTCTTCGGATCCTAGATTTCATCCCCAAGACCCATGTCAGTTCTGGATCAAACCTATAAGTACCCTTGGCAGGCAAGGCAGCATAGGATCCTGCTGGGATCTCCCGGATTCAGGCAGCCTGGGGAAGGAAGGTGAGGGAGGCAGTGGGCTCAGGGGAAGGGGCTAAGGTTTCATAAGCAGCTTTCTGCTTCGGTTCCCAGTTGTTTCAAAGTTGCTTGTTTGATGGTACTTGAAAAGGCTCGTGGAAAAATTGCATTACAAGGTAAGTTTATTTGGGTGAAAAAAAATTTGAAATCTACATATAGCTTTTTTTGTTATATGCACTTTCCGTGAACTTTTTGAAGACCCCTCATATAAATAAGAGATGGACAAGGAGGGTGGTTTGTTTTACTCACTGCAAAGTCCCATGAAACTGGGTAATAAAACTTTATGAAAAACCAAAGGACAAAATTATCACTCACCCTTCTCACTTCATCACTACCACTAACCACTTCCAGAAGGCCAAATACCTCTCCTTTCTCGGAGATGAAAGAAAGTTTACATCTCAGAAAAACCCCCCATTTCCTTTTTTCCAAAGCTCAGATTCTGACCGGAGCTGATAAAAATAATTTGCCTTTTAACTTACTCTCTCCTTAAAGGGCCACATCTTGAAGCAATTACCTCCATCTTCAAGAGTGGAATATGACCCAGAGAATTACTGACCAATGACAGAGGACTGTAGCCAGACAGGCAATCTGAAACCAGAATGAAAGAAGGGGCCATGGAAAGACATGAAAGGGAAAATATGTCCCTTTGCCCTTTGAAGCAAAAGGCCCAGGCCTTGCCGGAAAGCCCTTTTCATGCAAAATACCCTGCAGACAAGCGGGGCTTGTAGTCAACTTAAGTTGGAGTCCAGACTCAGCCCCAGTGAACTAAATCATCCCTGAACATCAGCCTTATCTGTAAAAAGGGGTAAAAGCATCTGCTCCACACCGTGATCCGTAAATCCAACATCAAATGAGATAAACGTGAAGAAACTGGTTATTCCGGCCTCAGAAATCTTCCAGAGGGAGTTTGAGGGATGACTTGGAAAATGCATGTTTTCTTCACTCGTGATTTAGTGCCTCAACTCCTCAAACAGATTTGTGCTTCCATGAGGTCATGTCCATAGCTGTTTAATATTCTCTTTGAGAAAATAACACCCTAAAGGTTCTGAGAAATTTCTTAGCTGGGGCCAGGCCTGTGCTTAAGCCCCGTGATCCCTGCTCGGTGTCTGACTCACACTGGCCATTTGTGTGATAGTTCACTTCTTGTCAAGCAAGAAAACGGGTTCATTGACTTTCCCAGACCAACAGCATGTGGTCAGTCTGCAGAAGCCCATTCCCCTACATTCATCTCAAAGGCAGTCAAAGCAGTGAAGCTGCCTACAGCCCGAAGCTCTGGGTTGGGGGGAGACTGAAATACAGGCTAGTGTCCTCATCACAACAACGTCTGCATCTTTTCTTCCTCCACACTGTGCTCCTTTATCCTGTCTTCCCGCTGACAATGACATCATTTCTGTTCTTTTTTGAAGGTTTATTTATCTATTTGAAAGGCAGAGTAACAGAGACAGGAACAGGCACATATGCACATGCGCGCGCGCGCACACACACACACACACACACACACACAGAATCTTCCAACCATTGGTTTACTCTCCTAATGACTGCGACAGACTGAAGACAGGAGTTTGGAACTCTATCAGGGTTTCCCACATGGATAGCAGGGGCCCAAGTACTCAGACCATCTTCTGCTACTTTCCTAGATATATTAGCAAGGACCCAGATCAGAGTAGAGTATCCAGAACTCACACCAGTACCCATATGGGATGCCAACATCAGAGCTGACAGCTTAACTTGCTAATGCCACAATGCTAGTCCACGTTTCTGCTCCAGCTAGCATCTGGGAAATGCTCCATTTGACTACCAGCTGTGTAAAACCTTATATTTACTGAGTAGTGTCGATTCTTTCCTGAGATCATCAACCTCTGGACCCTAGAGAGTCCATTTAAATACCCCAACAGACCAAGGAGGGCTCTCTCCATGACGCTGGTCAGAGCCAGTCACAAGGAGGTCACTGGTCCATATCTGTACTCCTAAGGTGTGATTCTGTGTCTGGAGCTCTGATAGCCTCAGTGAACAGATGGGCAATGTCTTGAGCTACTTAAGAGCCAGAGAGGCACAATCCAGCAGTGTGAGCTCAGGAACCCAGGCTCAGACCCGTAAAAACAGACTCAGCCTGTACCCCCTTAAAGATCCATTTTTAAATTTTCTGAGGAATGCTTTTAATGGAGAAGGTTTTTTGGAAATCAAGACATGCCCAATAAATCTGAGAGCATGTCTGTGTAGGTGCTTCCAAAGGCAGACCTGCAAGAAGCTCGTAGCTGCCCTTCCTCACTCCATATCCTGCAGAGAACTGCAGACAAGAAACATGAGTTTGCCCATGAATGTGGTCACAATCTATGTGTGCTCATGTGGACCTGCACTGATTCTCTGTTCCAGCCTTGCCTGTCTAATCCAGAGAGGTCTCCAGAGAAGAGAGGTCTCTTCTCTCCTTCTGGAGGCTGGATGAGTCTATGTGTAGATGAAAATATTTGCGAACAAGATCAGCACTGAGCAGGAGCTGGGCCAGGCTCAGTCATGCTGAGAAGTGCATGGCTCATGAGTTGGGTGGGGATTAACTCTCTCAGTTTAGGCTACTGGAGGGAGGTTAACATTGGTCAAGAAGACAGTGAAGGAGAGAACTCAGTGAGTTTGGTAGAGCCCACCCAAGCACAGGGTTTAGGCCAAGCTCATTGGATTTGAGTTTCCTTAAGTCCCCCTAATGCTATTCAGTCACTAGGTGGGAGTTGGGGGGGGGGGGTGGAGGCTGCGAAAATCTAGAGCAGAGGTTGCAAACTGGGGGCCTGCAGGCCAGGTGTGACTTACAGATGCATATTGTGTGATCCACGCAGTGTTTCTTTTTTAATTCACTGCCAATACTTTTTTTTAAATGGAAAGACATCTTTAAATCTGGGTTACCCGTATCTTTTAAAAAATAGGAATATCTAGCATTTGGGGACAGCCAACTGGAGTGGAATAGTAGCTGCCACCTTTAGATAGGATGCATTCAATGTGCAGTGTTACCATGAGCAGCACACAGGGAAGGTCCCAGGCTGAGCCAGGGAAAGGATCTCATTCTAAGTTCCTTAGGCCTTTGAGCACTTAGGCTAGGCTTGGCTTTGGGCAGGAACGGACTCTGAGGCTGACAGAAAGAGGCGATTGTTTGCCTCCATTCTCTGACTGTAGGCCATGAGTCACTCCTGCTCCTACCACCAGTGGTCAAAAGCCCTGCAGCCCAGGATATCTCAGTCAAACCAGACACGTCTCTGCCTGCCCTTCCTGCAGACGACTCTATATACTCCAAGCTATAGATGACACTGTATCAGCACTGAGGTGCAAGATCATCTTACAAACAACATCAAGCAAGTTTCAGGAAAGCAGTAGCATGCACAGCTGAACACTCAGCTTGGGATTTAGAACTGGGAACTCAGTGATCTCAAGCTCTGGCAACAACAAGCCTAGCAAATGCATGAGGGAAAGCGGAGGCTCAAATGCATCCCAGGACTTGAACTCATAATTTACATTCCACATACATATCTTTTTATCCTTGAAATATTGAAAGGATACGATGGAAGCTTAGGAACATAAGAATACCTTGGTCAAGTTCAGGAAGATCTTTAAAACCCAGATACAGCAAACAAAGAGCTGCCATACTCCAAAATATACCAGGTCAAAACATTCATCTCTTTGGCACATGACACTTGCAAACTATATGTTTGATACCTCATCCACAGAACACAAACAAGAAGATTTAGGAAACATTAATTGTGAGTGCTAAGCTATAATTAGATAGGAGAGAAAAGTTCCGAGGTTCTATTGCACAGTAGGATGAATGTAGATAATTATAATATATCATATACTTTCTTTTTAAAAAGCTAGAAGAGGGGCCAGTGTTGTGGCATAGCAGGTTAAGTCTCCACCTGCCTGCAACAGGGGCATCCCACATGGGTGCCAGTTCAAGACCTGGCTGCTCCACATCCAATCCAGCTCCCTAATGCACCTGCTAATGAACCTGGGAAAGCAGAGAAAAATGGCCCAATTCCTTGGGACCCTGCATTCATGTGGGAAACCCAGAAGCAGCTCCTGGCTCTTCCTGGCTTTGGGCTGGCCCAGTCTTAGCTGTTGTGCAGCCATTTGGACAGTGAATCAGCAGATAGAAGATCCTTTTCTCTGTCTCTCCTCCTCTCTCTGTAACTCTGCCTTTCAAATAAATAAGAAATAAACCTTTTTAAAAAAAAAAAAAAAAGCTGGAAGAAATGACTTTGAACATTTTCACCATAATGAAATAATAATGAACTGATTTGAACATTATATATTTATGCAACATGGCAAAACAACATATGGTACTCCATAAACATGTACAATTTTTATGCATCAGTTAAAAATAAAAAATAATTAAGAAAAGGAAAGAGAACTGAGAAAAAACAAGATATAAAAAGTAATTGAACTTTGAACTTTCTACAAAGTCTAAAATACCATCCATGGATAACCCCTGAAGGGACAAGATAACCTCTTAGGTGGTGCTGGGCACCAGCATTGGACTCCTTGTCACAGACGTTCTTGACAACAGAGCAGAAACACTGCCAGGGAGAGATTGTGCAGCACTCCGGAAGAGAAGCCGGGATGGGCAGACAGGTAACCCAAGGAAGCACAATGCAACTATTCTCTGTCCTCCTCCTATTTCCTTACGTGGCCGCACTCCAGGTTCCCCCTGCCTGAAACATCAGCCCCCTGACATTTTCCTCATATCTTCTGGTCTACATTCAATTTTTCTTAGCCTCTTTCTGGATTGCTTACAACATTGCTTACAACACTCCATGATCTTCTTCCCCTACCCTTCCTACTGCAAAACCACACCTAGCACAGATATGGAAACACAATGTGGTGAATTATTTTACGTGTTCTTAGTGAAAATGATTTTGCGTCCTTTGAGATTATTCCCAGTGGGCTATTTTCTTTTCTGGGCATTCAAGAAATTCGATTTAGAAAAAGAAAGAGAAAATTCAAGCCCTTTTGCTACTCAGATTTTGGGTTTATCATATGCAAGGGAAATGGAATGCAATCTAAATAGAAAATCAAATGGAGCCAAGCATTTGGTAACTTACTAATCAACGATGAAAAGATAACAGCTTCTCAGCTGTTGGATCTAGTTTTTATGAAAATATACATAACAAGACTGACCTGCCTTTTTTTTTTTTAAGTTGTCCAAATGCACTCGGTCAAAACTAACAAATACCAGAATTAAGATATTTACCCTACGACCAACTATAAAATGCAAAGTTCATTAAATTGCTGCCAAGAAAGAATTTGTCTTATGTTGATCACAACAATAAAAAAAAAAACTGCTTTGGAGAGACAGATTATAAGCAATCCTTTAACTGAATCTACTCATTTTAAGAGGTTGACTTTTGTTCTTTAAATAACTGATGAGCATCTTCTGTGCGAGGTATTATATCAGAGGCTATGAAGTATACACTTCAATCATGGTTTGATTTTCAAAATAAGAGAGCAAATGCAAGACTGATTTAAGTTAGGGAAATCTATTAGTTCTAAATGCCATATTAATAGATTTCATTTAAAAATCTACTTAGCTTCTCAACAGATTTTGAAAAGACTTTAGATAAAAATGCAATACCCCTAAAAAGTGCAACTCATTATTTACAATACAAGAATAGTTACTTCAATTATGATACTGTCACTTTAAAAAAAAGACAAAGCAAAAAAGCCCCTATTATACATGGTAGTAAAGATAACTGTACAGGGGTAAGTGTTTAGCACTTAACATATTGACGTCCCTTATAGACTACCTAGGTTCAATACCTGACTCTGGCTCCTGGCTCCAGCTTCCCAGGAGGCAGTGGTGATGGCTCAAGTAACTGGATTCCTGCCACCCATGGGGGCCACCTGAATTGAGTTCTCAGCTCCAGGTTTCTGCCCCGAGTCAAGCCTGAGGGATTTTGGGGGAGTGAACAAATGGACAGGAGCCCTCTCTCAACACATAAATAAATAAGAAAAAAGAAAACTGAAAAAAAAAAAAGAAAGAACTATGCAGCAAAACTTGAATCTGGAAAAAAAAAAGTAATTCTATCATATCAAAGATACCAGATGTGAGAATTAAACTGCACCTCTGGTGTGACTACAACTTTGTAAATTCTACATACACGTAACAACTAGCAAAATGAAACAAGTAGAGTGGTAGAGAAGCGGCTAAGTATTGTTTCATATTGCTGTCTACTAGATTCTATTAAAATAGCATGTATATAATAATCTTTATCAAAGAAAACTACAGAGTGGAAAGAGGCGGAATGAGACTGGGAATGTGGGCACCAAATAAGCTGACAAACTGACCGTAAACTGCACATGCCACCAGCTGTCAAAGCGTGGTTCCGGTGATAACACCAGGGTGCCAGCCCAGCCGAGCCTCTCTCCACACCAAGCCTGGAGAAAGTGCTGCCTGGGAACTGTCTAACCAGCTCAACAGGTTATTTGTCTCAGGCCAGCCCTTCCCTGCCCTACCCGCTCTGCACTCAATGTTCAGACCTGGTTTCACCTGCTGTATAAACACTGCACACTGAGCCACCAGTCTCACCTCTAGCCAGGATGAGAAAGCAGGCAGCACGAGCTGTAGCCTGGGTACAGAAAGGAACTTTAACACATGAGCTGCTTCAAACTCAACAGCCTTCAGCCCCACCTGCCCTTACCTGTTGAAGCATTTCTTCAGCAGCATTGAGTTTCACCTGATGTCCTTCCAGACACACTTCCAGGTCCCGAATCTTCTCTCCTTGGGCTTCCACTTGATCTGTGAGGACACTCACCTGTTCCAGGAAACAGAGCAATGGTGGAGGGGCAGGGACTCTGCGTGGGGCAGGACAGCCTCCCTATTTCAGGTGAGAGGTGAAACCACAGCAGTGACTTGCACATGCCAGGAACAGCTTTGCTTTCCGCTGAGCAGCAGGTCAGGGAAGTGGTCTGGGCGAAGGCAACTCCAGCTGGGATTCTTACCTTACCAAGGAGTTCCAGCCACTGAATGATGTGATCACATATCCTGCTCTTGACAGACTCAAGAGAAAGACAGCAAACAGTCCCAAGAGCTGCCTCTGGGCTGGACTCCCGCTCCTTATTCCTCTTATAGGGCGGCCAGAACCCAAAGCATATCTCAGTTGGCTTGCCAGGGCTTCTGCCACCTCACGTGGCAGTGCAATCCAATGACCTTACCTGTTTCATAAGAGTACGAGGACTGCTCACCTATCAGGCAAGTGTTCTGAAGCAATTAAGGAATGTGGGACGTAAAGGGCATGTAATAGCGCTGTCAAAACTTGGCTCCAGAGAGGCTTTTGTGCTTCACAGGCCAAAACATGACTCTAAGTCATAAATACACAGAGGCCACATTGCACAGACAGTGGCAGAAAGAAGTTCTCTTCTGGGGATCTGTACTGAAACATTTAAAAGACAAAAGTTTCAAAGTTATATTTCCCCCAGGATTCCTTTGTCCTTTTTAAGAGAAAAGTCAAGGGTGGGCCTTGTGTCACAGCAGGTTAAGCCACTGCTTAGGACCACCACATCCCATACTGTAGCACTAGTTCATGTCCCAGCATCTTCACTTCTGATCTAGCTTCCCGCTGATGCGCCTGGGAAAGCAATGCATGACAGCCCAAGAGCTTAAGACCCAGATGGAGTTCCAGGCTCCCGGCTTTGGCATGGCCTACTCTTGTGTGTTATGGGCATTTGGGGAATGAACCAGCAAATGGATCTGTCTGTCTAGCTCTCTGTATCTCTCTGTGTCACTCTGCCTTTCAAGTATATAGAAACAAACTTTTTTTTTAAAGGAATTAAAAGACAATTGATTTAAAAAGAGAGAGCTTAAAACAGAAAAATGAAGGAGAATGAGTGGTTTCCAAAAAGTAAATAAAACAATGGTTGGTAAACTGAGATCCCTCAGACCCTTTTGGTCAGAGTCACTGCTGTTCACATATGGACCACCCTAAATTATTTCTGAGTCTGTAATAGAGTGATAGATGGAGCAGAAAAGATTCAATGTGAATTCATTTATGAGTGTTGGAATCAACTTCATAAATTTTAAAGCTCATGTTAAAAAAGGAACTAAATTAACATTGGAACTTTAAGTTTTTCATTTTTATGTTCCCAAATCACAAATGAATTATGGAAGCATATTCCTGTAGCTGATGCATTATGTGCTAACTTTTCAATTTTAAATTAAAAAAAAAATAGGCTCCTTCTGTCAACTTGTCACTTAAACATAACCTCTGTGAGTTTTTCGTATTTGTTTTTGTAATCCTTGTCATCCAACACTATCAGTGGTCCTGGCATTTTCAACTATTAATTCCACTTTCATTAGGGCAGGATCCTATAAGGTAGGCCCTGCTCCTTGGGATCCAGACTTTCTGTCTGGGTAGAATGTTTCATAAGGACCAGCACTTACAAGGTCTGCACTACACGTTGGGGCCATGAGCTGGTGGCAGACAGGGAACAGTAGTATATGGTCTCCAGCATTCTATAGTTCCCAGTTCACAGGGCCAGAGGGGCCTCGAGAACCTCAACACTGATCTCTGTGTTATGAATGGAGGGAGTAGAAAATTGAGACAAAATGTACACAGATGCAAGAATGTGACCTTCAGTCTATAAAAAAACATTTTTTGAGCCTCTACTGCTAAGCATAATTTCAGGCACTGGGAGGAACAGACAAGAGAAAAAAAAGAGGGGGGTATGAAATTTCTTGCCTTGAAGAGTCATAAGATATAAAAGACTTTGCTTCCATTTTTAACTAATATTGGAAACAAAGTATTTTATTATGTGTGATTTGCCTTGTTCTTTCCCAAGTAGACTGAGGGCCAAGGCCAAGAGCTTCAATTAACTCAGCTTGGGAGAGAGGCTGTGAGAATTGAGCAAGAGTTTACCCTGCTCCTGGTGGCCAGCCACTTTGGGATGGGAGTGATCAGAGAGGAGCAGCCTTGAGAGTCTGTGCACAGGCTCCTGGAGGGGCAGAAACCACTGGAGACAACCTCTAGCTTTACTGGAAGGATTGTGCTAGAATTATTTAAATAGGGTTCATTCAGAATTTTACAGAATTCAGAATTTTACAAAATCATGACAATCAAAGAGAGGTTTATGACATGCGGCTTCTTTATTAAATTGTGATCCTCTCCAAATACGATCCTGACTCGAAAGTTTGCAATTTCATACTGTTTGCTGCAAAATCCTAACTTGGAAAGCCTTTCATTGACACTGTCTTCAGGATCAAGTTTCAAATCACACATCCTTCAAAACACCTTGGGATATAATGTGCTCCTCCAATAAAAGAGATATAATGTGCCCTAAAATCTGTGCCCTGCTACCTCTTTGAAGGCAGCTCCTGCCACATCTCTTCATAGGCTCCCTGTCACAATGGCCCCCTTGCTGTTCTTCCCACACACCACACACCCTCCTGCCTCAGAGTGTGGGCAGGACTGACCACCTCCTCTGCCTGGAATGCACTTCTCCAACTATCTTGTGTGGCTCCTGCCCTGGCTTCCTCTTCCTGGCAGGGAGGTCTTTTCTGACTGCACAATGCTGACAAAGCTTTATTTTTCTCCACCATATTTACCACTGCCTGAAGTACTATATATACTGGTTTGTTCAATATTCTCACACACACACACACACACACACACACACGAATGGAAGTTCTACAAGCACAGGGACTGTTGTATTCATTGTGACATCACCAGCATCTAAAACCAGCACCTGACAAGTCATGGACATTCAATTACTTTATAATGAGCAAATCAATGAATTGGGAAAAAAAAAAACTAGGATGCAAAATTATATATTTGGTATGAGCTCAATTATTTAAAACAGAAGAAGGATAGAAAAAAAATACTGGACAAATGGCCAACATGATAACTTGTTTCTTTAAATTCTCTTAGTATTTCCAAAGTTTCTAAAATAATTTATCACTCTCATGTTTTTAACATAAAATGAAAAATAAATAAATAAAAGGAAACAAACACATTGCTAGCTACCTCACACAATTCTGGTGTTCCAAGTCTAGAGCCGGGGGAAGGTGTCAGCCTCACCTCCATTTCACCACAGTCTTATTCACTGCCCTTTAAGCTCTTTAAGGAGTTGGAATTAGGATATTCATATTTATATTACCCATATAGTTCATTAACATCTGATGTGCACGAGACCTGAGTAAATGCTTCCTCAACTGACTTACACATTTGAGACCTAACACGGCGAAGAGCTCCTGCCTCAGTACTTCCTGTGAGGATGCCTAACTTTCTGTTCTATGGAGGAACAACAGCTTTCGGAGGTAGAAAGTTTCCTTTGCCTGCCTTTCTCCATGGAAGGTGTGGAGTTTCTCTCCTTCAAGCAAGAAAGCCATCAAGGCTTAGTTAGCCCATGTCACTAGCTCCAGGGGATCTGGCATTCCAGTGATCAGTCTAGATAGGCTTCAGAGGATTCGGACTTGACTTCATTGGCAAGTCCCCACAGGAACCCTTAGGCCCATATCACAGTCCTTTTCTATTGGTGACATGAGGATGTATCTTATCTCCCTTACAAGGCTCCTGGGCTCCCTGAGGAGGACATTGTTCATTCCTGGCAGACAGCAATCAGCCTGGACACAGGGCTTCCAGTGTGTAGAGGCAGGTGCATGGTAATGCATGACAAATAAATGAATTCATGATTTCCAAAGCCAATCCATTGTTAAATAGTACCCCCAGTTACTTTCTTCTTTGTTTTAAGAAAAGTCTACTTTGAAAATACATACTTTGGGTACAGGAAAATTGAGAAGAAAAACAAACAAACAAAAATCCTGTACTTCCCTCCCTCTTAGGGAAAGCAGTAGAGCTGGAATTAAGAGAATAAAATGGGGGCTAGTGTTGTGGTATAGTGGCTAAAGGCACTGCCTGTGATACTGGCATCCCATACGGATGCTGGTTCATGTCCTGGCTGTTCCACTTCCAATCCAGCTCCCTGCTAATGACCTGGGAAAAGCAACCGAAAACAGCCCAAGTCTTTGGATGCCAGCCACCCACATGAGAGACCAGGAAAAAGCTCCTAGCTCCTGGCTTCAGCCTGGACCAGTTCTGGCCATTGTGATCATCTGGAGAGTGAACCAGCAGATGGAAGACCTCCACTCCCCCCTTAACTCTGACTTCAAATAAATAGATAAATAAATAAATCTTTGAATAGATATTAAAAAGAGAATAAAATGATTCTCACCAAAAATGACTCACCTGTAATATGAGGGACTCTTTATCTCCTTCTAGACGTGCCAAGCGTTCCTGGTAGGTTTCATTACTAGCAGCACTGTGGTGATTTACCTGGGAATAAAGAAAGGGAGGGAGAAAGAAGATACTTAAGAAGTCTCTTACCAACTTCCAAATGGAGTATGCAATGTATGCAATTTGTGAGGGCAGTTTCACTGATTATATGTGCAAAACCATCCACCATAACAGGAAACCACAAGATTTCAAAACTACTATAAGGAAGACCAGACCACATGCCATTGAAAGGTGTGTCCTGGAAATTGGCACAGCCACCTTTCAGATGACCTCATCCTTGGCCGGGAGGGTCTTGATGGAGCTTCAGACCCAGCAGTGTTTGACTTGACTAGACTTGCCAAGTCTGGTTTAGCTAGAGGTGCAGAACAATAACAATGGGCGGGGGGTCTCCTTTTTGAGAAGACCAAAGAGCTGGTACCATTCACCCAGGAACCCCAAGGGAGCACCTCCAGAAGAGCAACCACTGTCTCCAAACTCTCACACCAGAGTTCTCTGTTCTCGAGTCAGGCACATTTTGCAGCATGAATGCCCACTAGGAGCATCACTGTGAACATGGAGAAGGCATGATACTAAGTACAAGCCCCTTCATCTGTTCACAGATCCCTTCCTACCCCAATCCTATCCCAGACAGGGCTTGGGCAGCCAGGCTGGAAGACTATATTTTTATGGAATGAGACCTGAGAGATGCAAGCTAAGATAAACACCTTGAGAAGAACCTAAGTAACAGCCAGAGGAATCTCAAAATATAAGCATGTGGCAAACACAGGGAATGAGAAGTAGCCAGAAAGTATAGAAAACAGGAAAGGGAGAGGGTGTGAGATGATAGAGGAGAGAATGCCCTGAACTAGAGATGGGAGCCATCACTTTCTAGGCATGGCTGACCTCACTGCAGGCCATGATGAAGGAAGAAGCTGATAGCTGGCCCCAGGAATATCAGTGCGCCATTCCTCCAGGCTGAGTGGAAGGTTAAGACCAGAGACCCACCGTAGGCTATCCAGAGGCTGGGCAGACTGAAAAAGTAAGTAGATCTTATTGCTAAATGTGAAAGCAATTAACATGATAATGTGGGCTGGTCCAGCGAAACCAATGCTACAATATTCATGAGGCAGGTGTCTACCAGCCCAGAATAAAGTCATGAATGTACAAAAGAACAAGTCAGAGAAGCCCAGAGATGACCCACCCTTGTCTTGAGCCCATTTTTCTTGTTTCAGCTTTGATCATAGGCACTTCAACCTCCTGTGATAGAAAGGATAACTCTTCCTATGTTCTATCCCTTCCTAATATACCACCCTAGGTGAGGGCAGGTGACAGAGCCGTGCCCAGCTCTAGAACAGAAATGGGAACTAAACTTCCTGCTTCCAAGCTTTGGGATTTCACTGGTGAGAGAAGAACTGGTTGTCTGTTGAAAACACAGTGAGAGGGCAAATCCAGAGACCAAGTCCCAAAGCAGCTGTGCCAGGCAGTCTGGACGGCACCGGGTCCCACAGCTACACCACTGTCTGGTACTCCAGCCTCTCACAAGGCAGTGTCCCGTCATTATTGTGGGTACTATTTCATACCACAAAGGGCTACTTAAAGATCACGAGCCACTTCTTTGCCGATGATAGTTTATTGTTGTTACAGCAATGCATATTCTAGTTCTCACATGGTCAAATTCTCTGACTAGCATACAAGAAAGAAAATAATTCTTAATAGCAGATTCTTCTCTGCTAAAGATAATGATTTTTAGTTGGTAGTGAGAATAGAAAGTAACCCAGGCATCGAAGCTAAGCTCTACATGTCAGATCCCAGGGCCAGAGTCAACGTGTGCGTGAGACTGCCCACCACTGGCAGTGCCATTTCTCCAGCAGGAAGTGAAGGAGCAAAGACCAAAGAGAAGATCCTTCCTCAAGACTCCAGCGAGCCACTCCATCCACTGTACCTTATTCATGAGGTGCAGTAAGCCTCTCGCTGTAATAAAAGGTCTACCCATACCCAAAGTGGCAACTGTTTTTACTAGTTGACAAATAAGGATAAGAAACTAAGCAAGAATCCTAAGTTCAGTTAGTATACAAAATGTATGCCATAGAGCACATAAAAAAATCTGGATCTACTCTAGCAGCCAATGGGAAAAGAGAAGCATGATCAGTTAAAAGATGGAAAGATCAATACAGAAAATCAAACTGCTTAGAAGAAGCATAACTCTTCCTCAGCAAGGAAGAAACTTCTATTTTCAGCGACTTTGTGTAATGGGACAACAATATCCATGAGGACACTTTTGCAGCAAAAAGACCTCACATTTAAGACATTGGTTAGGATGCCTGTGTGTCCCACTGGAGTATCTGGGTTCAATTCCCAGTTGAATCTTCCAGTTTCCTGTGAATGCAAACCTTGGGAGGCAGCTGTATTGGTTCAAGTAACTGGATTTTTGACAGCCAAGCAAATGACCTGAATGGAACTCCCAGCTCCCAGCTCTGGTCTGGTCCAGCCCCAGTAATTGTGGATATTTTTGGGGGTTAAACCAGTGGATGGGAGTTCTCTCTCTATTCATCTGTTTCTCTTCTTTTCTCTACTCTTCTCTAATAAGTAAATAATAAGTAAATATTTTACAAAGAGATAGGACACAGATGTTTTGATCTAATTTAAATGCTGGATGGACATTTGGAGCAGTGGTTAAGAAGCTATCTGGGGGCTGGCGCTGTGGTTCAATAGGCTAATCCTCCGCCTGCGGTGCCGGCACACTGGGTTCTAGTCCCGATCGGGGCCCCGGATTCTGTTCCAGTTGCCCATCTTCCAGGCCAGCTCTCTGCTGTGGCCAGGGAGTGCAGTGGAGGATGGCCCATGTGCTTGGGCCCACCACCCGCATGGGAGACCAGGAGAAGCACCTGGCTCCTGCCTTCAGATCAGTGCGATGCGCCGGCTGCGGCGGCCATTGGAGGGTGAACCAACAGCAAAAGGAAGACCTTTCTCTCTCTCTCTCTCTCACTGTCTACTCTGCCTGTTATAAATTAAAAAGAAGAAGAAGAAGAAGAAGAAGAAGAAGAAGAAGCAGCAGCAGCAGCAGCAGCAGCAGCAGCTATTTGGGATGCCCACGGTCCATAACAGAGTGTCTGAATGTGAGTCCTAGTTCGGCTCCAGATTCAAGCTTTCTGTTTAATGTGCACCCTGGGAGGCAGCAGATGATGGCTCATGTACTTGGGTCTCTGCTACCTACATGGGAGAACCAGATTGAGTCTGGACTCCTGTCTTTGGTCTGGAGCTGTTGCAGGCATTTGGAGAGTGAACCAACAGATGGAAAATTTCTCTACCTCTCAAATAAAATAAAATTAAAAACAATACAAAGAGGTTGTTTTGCCAGAAGGTATGCATGCTTTCTTAATTCAAATAGTGGAATTACAGTAGAAATCTTGGGTCAGTACTGAGTTTATACATCTGGGTTCCTGAGTAATCAGGTTTGCTGAGTCTCTGACAAGTCTTGTCTACATTATCTATGAGGTAAATCACTTGAAAGAGCAGTTGTCCAGCACACAGTCAGATTTACAAAACCATGCCAGAATTCCACTGAGCAGAAGAAAGTCAAATCCAATTCCGAAGGCTGCTAATGCTAACTTTCTATTTCTGCCTGCAGTGGAATGGAAAGTGAATGCAAAGGTGAATTTGACCTTGTTAAGGATGCTTGTTCCACAAACAAATATGAGAGGTTTTTTTTTTTTTTAAACTCACTGAAGGATATAAGTCTTCAGCAAGAACTGTCCAATGGACTGATTTTATAAACTTTATTACTGATTAGATCAAATACTTTCCTCTTCTGGTTGGCAGTTATTGCTACAAAGGTGACAGAGGGGAAAAATCAATGTTCTCCTCTAAACATTCCAGGATTAGAATTGCTCTTCATACTAAAATTCAGTCTATCTACCTAAAAATATTATGGAAGCCATGTGACTTGTGTACCTATGGAAGTAAAATGTTAATTACAAACTAACATTTCCATATCCTCTGGCATTTTGTTTGAAGAATAATGGAGTAAAATACCTCTCTTGTTTGCAGAACTGAACCAGGACAAGGAGTTCTTCTTGAATGTATACTACCAAGAACTCAAAAAATTTAGCAATGATTATTGAAGCTACACTACTTTTGTCTCTATCAAGCTTGGCTCTCAAGAGACTAGGAAAAGTCTGGGATACCAGGAACCCATACTCTAAAACCCAGATCTTTTTTTTTTTTTTTTTTTTTTTTTTTTTACAGGCAGAGTGGACAGTGAGAGAGAGAGACAGAGAGAAAGGTCTTCCTTTTGCCGTTGGTTCACCCTCCAATGGCCGCCGCGGCTGGCGCACTGCGGCCGGCGCACCGCGCTCGTCCGATGGCAGGAGCCAGGAGCCAGGTGCTTTTCCTGGTCTCCCCATGGGGTGCAGGGCCCAAGCACCTGGGCCATCCTCCACTGCACTCCCGGGCCACAGCAGAGGGCTGGCCTGGAAGTGGGGCAACCGGGACAGAATCCGGCGCCCCGACCGGGACTAGAACCCGGTGTGCCGGCGCCGCAAGGCGGAGGATTAGCCTGTTGAGCCACGGCGCCGGCTAAAACCCAGATTCTTGAAGGCAAATATAAAATACAGACCAGAATTGTCCAAGCAAGGTCATTCCTAGGTCTTGAAAATGATGTTCGAGTGCCCTCAGGAGCAGTAACAACATAGCTCCCTGACTCTTACAGATCATTTCAGAATTGTGTGTGTGAATACACACACACACACACATATATAAATTGCTATGACTACCACAGCTGGGCAGACTTACTGCAAAAATTGGGCAACGAACAGCCTAAAGTGGGGCTATTTTCTAAGCCACCCCTAAGTGAGAGAAGCTTTAAGAAAATGAAGCAGCTGTATAGGGTGTTCTACTGTTGTTGGGGATCTTGGAGTTGATCACACCAGTTAACCATCTTCAGCAATTAGGAGAGCAAAGAGAGGAGACAGGACACTGACCAGCAAGATTTCAGCTGGGGCAGCCTCTACATACAGGACAGTTTAGGCTATACACAGACAAGAACCTAATTTAAACAGAGTACCATCCCACTTCTCCCCTGGGTTGATGAGTTTACTCTTGATAAATTCCTCGGACACAGAGAGCTGGATATTGGCAGATTCAAGGAACACAGCAGATTTTCAGATCTTGGGTAACACCGTATTTTACTGAGGGATGAGATTATCAGGGACATTTAAGCCCCAAAGAAGAAACTTTATCAACTGTGGAGAACCTCAGACTAGTCAATTTCCCCTTATTCTCTTGCTAAGGCAAAGGAATGGAGAATAGTACCAGTTGCTTCTCGGCTTTTTGGCTAAAATCAAGTGTGAGAATAGTACCAGTCCTGGCGGGACACTCTTCTGACCCGTACTTTAATGGAATCCGTTGTTTGTCCAGAGTAGGTTAGGGTCGTCACCTTAACTGTAACCATATGGTACAAATGAGGACTGCTATTCTCTTACAGTCAGACTCATCTCCTAGCCATATGCCCAAGCTTAGCTGGTTGGATTCTTTCTTCTGAATTTTTGAACTTGGGAACACAAGTTTGGGAACTGTGGTGCTAGAAGATTTCTGTAGTTGTCGTGGCCAAGTATTCTCTATGTTGAAGAAGCTGGTTTGCAGCAGATGTCAGTTATGAAGACAACATGCATGGAAACACAAACAAAAACCAAAGAATTCAAGGATTCAAGGATGAAGATCAATGACATTTTCAAACCCGGTTCATTCTGTCTAAAGGCAGAGAAATATCCTGGTCCTCCCTATTGGTCCCCTATAAACCTGTATTAGTTTAAATTCAGTTTCTGTTATTTGCTACCAAAAGTTGTTTGTTCATTTGGCTAATTCATTTGTCTCAAAGGGGAATCAATTGTCTAAAACTTACTACTTTGGAAAGAAATGTAAAGCAAAGCATTCCTATTTGGATACAGTATCAAATTACAAAGTTATTCTACCTACCATTGTTTGACTGCTTGAACTGTCAATTCTAAGGCAACTATAGCTGAAATCGGGATTATCATCCATGGCTAATGAGGATCTACTTTGTGGCACAGGATGTGTCTATGTGGGAAGTACTGGGACAAACAGGACACCCAGGCTCCTGTGTGTGTGGAATGGATGGCTTTCTACCCACCAGCTGTTTCTTTATTTTTATTTCCCACAGAAAGCAAGAAATCTAAGACAGGGAATGAATACAACATGTGACAGACCCATGGGTGCCACCGAGGTAGTGGGACAGAGGGAGGAGGATGTAGGATAAGGAAAATTAAGTTAAAACAAGAAATAAATAGTAGTCAAAGTCTAAAAGACAGGGGCTGATGCTGTGGTATAGTGGGCTAAACCTCCCACCTGCAGTGTCAGCATCCCACATGGGCACTGGTTCTTGTACCTGCAGCTCTTCTGGTCCAGCTCTCTGCTACGGCCTGGGAAAACACTGGAAGGTGGCCCAAATGCTTGGATCCCTGCACACATGTGAGAGACTCAGAGAAGCTCCTGCCTTCTGGCTTCGGATCTGCCCAGCTCCAGCTTTTGCAGCCAGTTGGGGAGTAAACCAGCGGGTGGAAGATCCCTCTGTAACTCTGACTCTCAACTAAATTAACAAAAGATCTTTCAAAACAAATAAGTCTAAAAGACATAAGGGGGAAAGGGAGAAAAATAAGTGAGGTGTAAATTACAGCACAAACATCTTACCAGCTTTTTTAAGAGTTACGTATCATACACGACGGTTTACATGGCAGCTCTGGGTGCTGGGAGGCTTAGTGCCCCGGGTTTCCTGCTCCCTACTCTTTGCCTAGCTGGGCTTCAATGTAGAGAGGATCCATGGAGACTGCGTTGGGGAGCTTTTGTTATCATTTACAGAATTCCTGCAGAATCTCCTCCCTACAGCACAGTCTTCTCTGCAGAGAGAACGATTAGGAGTCTGGGGCTGAACTCAGCCCCGTGTGAGATTCCCAGTAGCTCTCCTCACTTCAGGTTTTCCATCCTCCCAGTAGAGAAAAGTTAGATCTCACAGCGCCTAAGAGAGGATCAGTTGGGTCAACCAACATGACGAAGTACAGAACGCTCTATCAGGATGCTCTAATAATCCCTCTGGTTCTATAAACAGTTTTTGCAGGATCACAGGAATGTAGAAATCATAGACACGGCTTTGTTTAAGCTAAAAGACCAAAGTTCGGCTAGAACCAGTTCAATCTGTCTACTAAAAGTTTTTTCAAATTCTATCTCTTTTCTTTTAAAGATTTATTTAATTGATTTGAAAGGGCAGAATGAGAGAGACAGGGAGAGAGATGATGAGAGAGAGAGGGAGAGGTCTTCCATCTGTTGGGTCACTCCCCAAATGGCCACAACAGCTATGAACCAGAAATTCCATCCTGGTCTCCACCTGGGTGAGGCAGACCCCCAAGTACTTAGAACACCTGCTGCTGCTTCCCAGACACATTAGCAGGTAGCCAGATCAAAAGCAGAGCAGCCGGGACTTGAACTGGCACTCCGATATGGGATGCTGGCACCACGGCTGGCAGCTTAACCTGCTGCATTATAATGTCAGCTCCTAAAAGTTTTAATTTATTCATTCTTTTTGTCAAGAGAACAAAAGAGGCAATATTTCTGGTCAGGACACCTAAGAATTATCTATAAAACTCTGTACAGACTACCTAAGGGAACAATAGCCGAACTATTTCAGACTGTAAAGGAAAAAAAAAAAAAAGAAGAAGAAGAGAAAGCCTGTGTGGCAACACACAACCCAGTGTTAGCCAATAGCCCTGTAATCATGCCCTGGGCACACACAGCTAAAGATGTGTTCACTTTTCCATTGTCCCTGAAAAGATGCCCACATTTTGAGTCATATCTTCATAGCCACATTTTTTTCTTCCTCATAAGTGTTTTACCACATGCTGCAAGTACTGTGCATGCATGTTCATAATGAGTGCATTGAGAAGTTTAATAGCTAGTAATGACAAATCACAAAATCTTGGACTTTTATTTCTTCCAGTCTAGTGGTTAGGTCAAATTTAGGTTAAACATGAACTTCTGAGACAAATCTGCTGACAGCTTCTGCAAAGCCATTGCCCTTGACTGTAGTAGTTGGTCAAGTTTCATGTTGCCTGGTCATTCCTGGCCTCATCTCTCCATTATAAAGCTTGGCCATGGAATAGGCAAGTTAGGCTCTCCAGAGTCCTTGATGGGGTGTGACTGCTTGATGCTATCATGGAGGGCCACGAAGAATCTCTTACAGCCTGGCTGGCACCTGCGAGGAGAACACATCCTCCCATATGTTCTGGTACACTCACAGGGATGCTGGATGAGGGCAGTTCTCATGCATTTTCTGACTAGTATGTCCCAGGAGACCTCCTGTAAGTACTGTTCTTCCCTGAACTTGGGGAAAGGATGGGTTCCAGAGCAATCAAATAGAGCAAGGGAGAGGTCACAATGGGAGTATCATCTGGCATGCAAGCAAAGAGTGTGAGAAAATCCCAAAATAGCCAGATCACTAGTATGACAGCGCTAGTGATCATGTTGGTTTTCTGAGCCAAGAGTTGCTTCTCAGAGTTCCTGCCGTGGGGTTCTCAAAATATATCTGCCCTCTTTTTTTGATACCAAGTTCATTATGGCCAGGTAAAAGAGTAGACGGTCCTTCAGTATTTTTTTTTTTTAATTTGACAAGTAGAGTTACAGACAGTGAGAGAGAAAGAGAAAAAGGTCTTCCTTCATTGGTTCACTCCCCAATGGCTGCTACGGCTGGTGCTGCATCGATCCAAAGCCAGGAGCCAGGTACTTCTTCCTGGTCTCCCATGCGGGTGCAGGGGCCCAAGCACTTGGGCCATCCTCCACTGCCCTTCTGGGCCACAGCAGAGAGTTGGACTGGAAGAGGAGCAACCAGGACTAGAACCCAGCACCCATATGGGATGCTGGCGCCGCAGGCAGAAGATGAACCAAGTGAGCCACAGCACTGGCCCTCTCTTCAGTATTTTCAATAAGCTATGGATTCCAGGTCCTTCACTCTCTTTGCCACAGTACACACTCTGTCTCATCTGGTTGGAGCATGCTAAAATACTATGGCAGCTCTTTGCCTATAAATAGGCTGAGATTTTGGACATACATACTGGGTAAGCATTGTTCCTGGATACACCTTGGAATGGTTCTTCCTCCATTAGCCACTTAGATGACATGTGCTTTTAGCTGAATAACAAAATGTATAGTATTTCTAGGCTACGTTGTGAAGGCAATCTTACCAAATCCAGAAAACCAACTTCAAGTGAACCATGGCTTCTAGGCATAGGGCTTCAGGGCAGATGTCAAAGTCATTAAGGCTGTAACTCAAGTTCAGAAGCACCACTCACATACTAGCTTTTTAGAAACTCTGAAAATATATATCTTAAAATAAGATGGCCAAAATAAAAAAGTAAAAATAAGTGGATCATAGAGGCTAGTCAATTCATATTATATGGCCCAGGTTACTCATCACCAAAGAAATAAGCAGTGTGAGTATATGCAGGTGCTTGTAAATAGGCAAACTCTGTCTAGATTCTTTAGTTAAGGAGTTTCAGGGCTTTCTGGCAGTTATTATAAACCTAATCATTCCCAACAGAAGTTCTACTTTTTCTAGGTGAGAGATGGTCAAGTCAATCTACTCTCTTTGGTCCAGAGTTAAAGAAGTTTCTTCTAAACCCAGTGTGAATAAAATGAAACCAGTAGTAGGAATCCAATGAGAGAGATCCCATGCTGCCCTCCTACTCTTGATTTCAATTATGTACAAAGATGGAGTGAGTATTGCCAATGGGGTTATCATTACCCAAAATCTATCTGTCCACTTTTAGAGAAGAACAAAGAGGAGTTCATAAGCAGTGAATTAAACAGCTTCTTGATGCATGCTGCCACACTTTATTCATGTATTTATTCAATGACTTGAACATTCCCAATTGCCTACCAAGTTCCATTCTCTGTACTAAGCAATGGTTTGGTCCTGACTCTCAAAAAGCTCTGTAGTCTTGAGGGAAGAAGAACAAAAATGCAAAATAAATCAACCTTTAAAGTAGGATGTAATAAGTCTATCATACATATTTGTATGTACACCACCAGCAGGGGCACAGGGGAGGGACAAGTACATTTTACCTTTAAAAGAAAGGAGAGACTTTATAGAGGAAGTACCACTTGAATGACTTGAGTCTAGAAGCTATAGAGGAATTCTCCCAGGAGAGTGGGAGAAGAGCATCTTTGGAAATCCTCTGCCCAATAAAGACAGGCTATCTGAAAAGCCATGACCATCACTACCCTTCAGATAGGCGGGTCTGCCAGAGCCAACAGAATACCTTGAAGACAGAAGCGCTGCAACCAAGGGCCTCCGTGAGGCTTGTAGCTATCTTCTCCAAGAGCTAGACCTGAAGAAATACACTTGATTTACCAAGATTTTTTTCTCAAAATTATATCGTTGGCTAAGTTCCATCACAGCTAAACTCTCTTTATCAGGCAGTTGAATATGTAAGGAGCTTAGAGCACCAGGCTGTACAGGCGCTATGCGTGCTATCCTGTGATGGGAAACGTGAAAGCCAGGAGGGGAGTATAAAGAGGAGACTCTTTGAAGAGTTTTCTCACCTCGCCAACTCCAAGAGACACACTGACTCATTATTACTGAAGATATTTGCAGAGACAGAGTGGCAGCATCTGGTGCTAGAACTGGGGGTGGCGTGGGCACGGTGACTATTGCAGCTCACCTGGAGGCATTTGAGCTAATTGTCTGGTGCCTCTTAGACTGCCTATATCTCCCATGTGAGGAGTCAACAATCAAACAGGCAAGAAAGACCCAATACTGGAGAACACAGAACTAGGCCAGGGTCAAAGTGAGGAGCTACTCCTCTGGACACAAGAATGCCAGCAACCTGAAAAAATTCCCAAATAGGAATGAATTCAAGGGAAGAACTGCCTGGGAAGTAGACACAGTAAAAACAGTGTAGAAGGAATTTTAAAGCTGACTGTGGGGACAAGCACAGAGTGCCATGGGTTTAGAAGTGAGCAGAAAGGAGTACACATGGTGAATTTTAGACTGCTTTTCCAGGAACACTAATGGTGAATGGGAGATGTTATGATGCAGCTTGAAGAGGAAAGCACAAGGTCATAGATAGTTTTGATTTGTTGTTGTTTTTTTTCTCTCCTAAGAAATCAAGGAGAAGCCTTTATTTCCAAGGGCAAGAGGCAACTAGGCACAAAAAGTAAGAGAAAACATGAGAAGAAACAAACAGTGGATAGGAGGAACTGAATAAAATTAGGTCAAGAGAACAGGGTGCTGGGATATTCCCTAACAGAAGGGACTCTTTGCTGGTGGAACAGAGGAAGTTTAAAAATGATACTGTAAATAAAGCTACACTTTGGGGTGAAGGGGAGGGAAGATAGGAGAGTCATCTCAATTTGGTTATTTTTTCTCCAGTGAAATAGGTAGTCACATCGATTCAGA
The DNA here is from genome assembly GCA_949820135.1 of Sylvilagus floridanus. NCBI lineage: Eukaryota > Metazoa > Chordata > Mammalia > Lagomorpha > Leporidae > Sylvilagus > Sylvilagus floridanus. The sequence goes on along the minus strand of OX463224.1, from coordinate 69,239,093 downwards.
AGGGAATACAAGGTTGGAAACGAATGGTAAACCATGAAAAAGTGCTAGAGAATGGGAGAGAGGAATGTGGGGTTGAGGCAAAGGATACTGTTGCCAGCTCACACAACTGCCAAGGCTGTGTTGCCCTGGGTACTCAACCAGCTATTCAGCAAATGACCTTTATATGATGTCATGTAATTAAATGCCACTAAGTAAAAGAGGCCCAAGGACCTCTCTTCAAGGAGCTTGCAGACAGGATTCACAGGTGCTAGGGCTCAGAAATGGTAGACTCACAGCTTCTAGATTATATTGGGCAATCTGATGGGTAGGCACATGATGTGTATTGGCTAGAAATGTGAGATGCCCATAGGAAACTGAACAGCTAGAGAAAGCTCTAGAGTAACCATTCCCATTGTTGCCCTCTGTATAGTCTTGAAAAACCTTTCTACTCAGAATCAAGGTTGTGTGCACAGCTCTGGTGTAACAGGGGTTGTCAGTCATGACTGATGTCCTCAACCCCATAACATAATTACAAAGTGCTTTTTAAGCATTTCACATTTATTGGATTACTTATCCATATCTGATAGTCAAGGAAACAATCTCAGGATGGTTAAATAAGTTGTTCAAGGTCACACAAAGCTAAGAAATGGACTCAAGGAGTCTGGAACTATGATCTGTACTCTTAACCATGAGCTTTCACAGAAGCTACTGCCTACCTCTCCAGCATCCATTGCAGTTCAATATGAACGCAAGGTGACATCTGGAGTGAGGATGCTTGTGCTGCTATTTGTCTTCCCACCTGAGCGACCAGCACCAGATGACACAGAAACAAATCCCACATTACTAGCCTGAGTTCATTCCACATTCTACTGCAGAACCTGAGCCAATTACAAGGTGGACCCATGGCAAATCCATTTTCTTCATGAATCAGGTTTTGAATTTGGCTTAAAACACACACACACACAGTGGTGGAAGCCAGGAAGCAATGTGAAGATGCAGACAGTGCTGTGGGTTCTTTTCCTGGGAAAATGAGCTCCTGCTCAGAGGGCAGTGCGTGGGCCCCAGAGACCCTGCTGGGAGCTATTTTTAGAAACTCTCTCAAGGTTGTGTGGGTTGGAGCCACTGAATTCAATGCAGGACAGGTGGGAGCTGTTTGACTCAGGAACCAAACAGGCAAGAGAGCCAAGACCTTGGGGTACATGTGGCAGGAATTACCTGGTTCCCAGGCTTTATCTATTAGGAGAATAAAATGAAGGATGGGCTGGAGCCAGGCTTCATCCAGCAACCACAGCCAAGCTGTCCAGAACCAATGGGGCCTCTACCCACCCACCAGGGGGTCAGGGTACAGCTGCCTCTTCTATATGCTGGGTTTGGGACATCGAGTTGGACTATGGGAAGGGACTGAAAAGGCTAACATGCACTGCTAGGAGAGAACCAACCTGTCCTGCCTTTTGGTCTTTCAATCCTTCCCCCTCTTCCTGGAAATAGCCCACAGCAGTCAACAGCAGTGAATAGCAGATGTTTCCTACCCGCATGATACTACACTCAGCATTTTACATGCTTTACCTTAATTCTCACAAAATCTGTACGTGGCAGACACTATTATCCTCCCTATTTCACAGACAGAGGAATCCAGGCTTTGGAAGTAATCTACCTGAGATCACGTAGCTGGAAAATGTGGAAAAGCCAGGATTCTCATGTAGGCCTCACTCCACAGTGCGTGTTCTTAACCGTAACAGTACATACTATCCCATCCCTCATAAGCCTCAGAAGGTGTTTTTTGGTGCTTGGGTTTTCTCCTGAGCAAATATTTCTCCTCAAGCTCTGTGCCTCCCTAAACATAGGAAATGTAGGTGCCTCCCCCTTGGTCCTGCCCTTGCCCTTCAACTAGTCCAGTAAGGATCCTGGTGGCACAGCCTGGGGGTCTTTGTGGATCAAAGGGGCCCTGTGCACCAGGTCACACCTCATCCAGGCATCTCTTCTCCTAGAACTCACTTCCCTCTGTAAGGGTGAATGGAGAAGACAGTGTTTTCACTTGAAAAATGTGGGTCCAGAGAAACCTGCTCCCCCTAAGGAATCATGTGAGAAGGGGTGGGTGAGTCAGACAGATGGGAAATGCTGCAGACCTGGGTTGCAGGAGCCCCCTGGAGGGATGAAGCCAATAAAAGATTCATGGCAAAGTAGGAGATGAGATTGAAGGGGTCAGATTAAGATGGGAATTAGGAGGATGGAGAGCTTCTGGGTTACAATCCCCCAAATGGGAGGGAGCATGCTCGGGACCTCAAGCGAGTAAGTACGAAAAGATAAAATGAAAAAGTTCAGTTGAGCCTGGGTTACAAAGGCTCTCAAAGGCTAAGCAAGCTGAGCAGCCTGTGTTTTCTCTTTCAGACTAAGGGTGAGTCCTAGGGGTTCATGATCAGGGTTACAAGATAAAAGGGGAAATTTTTTATTTTTTAAGGAAATTTTAAGTCTGGCAGTAGTGTAAAGAGTAAGGTTAAATAAAAGAAAAAAAAAAAACACCCAGAGCACACTGCTTACAACAAGGTCCAATATTTTATTCTGCTTTCTACTAATTCTCTTTAAAATTCCCAAAGGTTTGGCTTGTTAAGATGCCAGTTAAGAGGCTCTCCTCCCATTTTTGATCACCTGGGTTCAAGACCGGGCTCCACTCCTGACTCCAGCTTCCTACTATGCCCCGGGGTATGGCAGTAATTACTCAAACAGTTGGGTTTCTGCCTCACATGGGACCCAGACTGCATTCCAGACTCCTGCCTTCAGCCCCCCAGTCTGGGGCTGTTGTGGACATTTGAGGAGTAAACGAAATTGGGGTGTGCTCTCTCTCTCTCCCCCTCTCTCTGTGCCTCTCAAATAATTTCTTTTTAAATTTATAAAGGTAGAAGACAAATATCTGTTTTACTATTAGTCATCCTGGAGGATTCTAAAGTCTCCTTGCTTAGCATTTCTCTCCCAAGCTTCTTACTGTTCCTAGAAACCAGGGCTCCAAATCCGGCAAGCACACCGTGGCTGAATGGACCTGTTAATAGCCGCTTCTTTTCTTCTTTCTTTCTTTATTTTAGATAAGAGAGAGAGAAAGACTAAATAGTGGGAGGCACACTTCTCACATACTTCTCCCTAGTATCTCTCTCATTGGGCTCTTTTAAAAGCTTAAGATTTTGCAAACCTTTGCCAGAATGCTGGTGATCTCAGTGTGCTCTCTGCTGGTTGTGATGTCCCCATCCCTAACTAAGTGGGGGCTGAGTGCATGCACAGGGGTGCTGCTGGGTTCTAAACCAATAATTTGCTACATATTTGGCAAAGGACATGAAGAAAGAAAACTGGACTGAGAGACAGGCAACAGAGTTCAAGACCAGGCTGTACCACTAATAGCTATGACACTAATAACAACGAGGTTCTTAGCCTCTCTTGGGCTTTGTTAAATGAGGGGTTTGCACTAGTGGGTCCCTTCAAGTCCTCCAGCTCTCTAATTGTGTTTAGCTGCCTTACTTTTCCTAACATAGCTAACCATATACCACATCACAGCTAAGATAATTTTCTTAACACAAAAATCGGACCCTCCAGTGTGTCCCAAGTACTTTCCTGCTACAAGTCCCCCATCGTACATGCCACATCACCCACAAGCCTTGCTGCAGCCATCACTGTCCTGCATGGCCTGTCACCGCCCACCTTTCCCCACTGTTGCTGAGCTGAGCCACACCGGCTTTCTTCCCATCCTGAAACCTGCCAGGCTCCCTCTTGCCTTAGGACCTCTGTACATAACATCTCCGCATGGAACGTTCTTCACCCTGCTTTTCACCTGACGCATTCCTCCTGCTCTCTCGGGTTTCCGTGAATTGCTATTTCTGTGAGACTCCCTCCCTGACCTGCCTTCTCAATCAATAGAGGTCCAGAGCCTTCTGTTGCTCTTTGTCTTCACTTACCGGTTTGTAACCTGAGGTTTACTTCCTGGGACTGTTTAACCTCCATCTCCTGAATGCGTCTACTTTACCCGCCACTGTATACCCAGTGCCCAGAACTCAGTATTTCCTGAGGAAGCTCTGCAGAGGGCACACACAAACACCATCCTGCCCAGTGTTTGGGAGCTGGGGTCTGGGGACCTGCACCCCCTGCCTGAGCCCAATCCTCCCTGGCCTTCCTCCTGTCCTGCCACAGTTACAAGGTCAAATCTCTAATGGTGTCTGCTGCTTTGCCCTTTCCTGCCTCTGAAAAACAGCCTAAAATTCCTCAGCGTGAAAATAAATGCAAATCCGTCTTAGCCAATTTAACAGCAGCCAGAAAAAAAAAAGGAGAGTCTGAGTCCTGTGAGCAAGCTCCCAGCACTCACTCATTCATTCATTCATTCATTCATTCCTCGCTCCGACCATACATTCACATTCACCCCGGAAAGAAACACCAGCAGCTTGCAGCCCAAACCCTCGGCTTCAAAACACTGAAGAGAACTGGCCTAGAGCCTTCCTCTGGAAACACAGACGTCCCCTCCACACCGGATAACACCGGAGCTGAGAACGAGTTCAACAACTTCCGAATTCTGCACGTAGTAAAAGGCTGCAGCTTCCTCTCTGGGTGCCTACACCGAAAAGCAGTGGACACCTTTTCTTCCCCGGTCACAGTGTCGTCTGGAGTCTCTGACTACTTAACCGGCAGCATGAAAATAACTAAACTTTCCTCACTTCATTCTTGCCTTTCTGCACAGAGGCTCATTCACCAGACTGTCAGTGGAGAAACAAAGACAGCTGCCTGTTTTCTTGCCCTAGTGCCTATAATTAGATTCTCATGAGTCCGGACAAATAGCTCCCCCTACCACACACACATACACACACACCCCACAGCCCAGAGTGTCTCTCCCCTCGCTCATCTCCACGGAGACCCACACAAAGCCGCCAGTCACTTACCCTCTTCAGCCAGGAGAAATGCTTGTAAACATCAATGTCCCCATCCATGCTGGGCACCCATGTCAGCAGTTAGATGCCGGTGGAAAAGGCCCTTGTTCTGGCTGGAGACCAAGTCCTCTCCTCTTCCTTGTCGCTGCCCCCTCCCCCCGCAGGAACGCCAGGCTGTGTTCAAGTTTCCCCACTTCCCTGGCCTGTGTCCTTCAGCCTTTCCCTAAACAGTTTCAGATACACAACAACTTAGGCAGACGGAGCCGCTCGCCTGTCCTCCCTCACCGCCCCCACAGGCACGCACGCGCGCACACACACCCTAGGACTGGGGTTCAGCGCCCCGAGGAGCAATCAGAACTAACAAGAAGGTAGGGAACGACTTGGGCAGAAGTTGCACGCGTGCACACACACACACACAACGTTCCCCTCCATGATAATACCAGAGCCTGCCAGAGGGAAAGAGTCCTGAAGAAAATTCCTCGTCTGGCTTCCCCCTGCTGGAGTGGCTGGAACTCATTACCGAGAGCCCCCGATTTCCTGTCTCTGCTTCACTCTGCGTTTACCCACGGGCTCCCAGCTGCTCTCAGTTTATTTGGGACTGGGGAGAAGACTAAAAATAAGTGCTGCTCTTGGAGGAGCTTGCTGGTTCCCACACACAGCCTGACCTCCGCCTGAAGCGGCGCCTACCCCTCTTCCAGACAGCAACAGGCTGTGCCCCGAGGAAAGCTGTCCTTTCCAAAAAGGAAGACTCAGAGGGAACTCCAAGTCCGGGTTCCTGGCCCTGGGGTATGCCAGGTCCCGGGCAGGGGTTTGCTCTCCCTGGCGCTGCTGGTGCTGTCCTCCAGAGGCCAACTGCCGCAGCTCGGAGACCTTCGCCACCCGCAGGGCTGCCAGCAGCCGCCACCACAGGGCTCCCTGCACCCAGGGGGGTACTGCTTCTGGCTGTTCTCAGCCTGGAAAACCTGCTCTACACGGGAAGGAGGTGGACAGCACGTGTGTTTCCACGAGACTTGGGGAGCAGCTCTGGGGAGGAAGGAGCTATAGAACGGCTGGTGGAGGCAGGTCACAGGCTGGCTTTCCAGGGTGCCCCACTGCCAGCACTCCCCAGATACCACCCCCTCCTCCACCCTCCCATCTCCTTTGAGAGCTCCCCTAAAAACGGCTCTTCTCCTTTGCCTGGCCCTTAGTGTGCGGCCCTTGGCAATGGCTGATTACGAAAGTGAGCTTTGATGTGGGTGCAGCGGCAGCTGTGGTTACATGCAAGGGCCCTGTGCTCTGCTCTCCTAAATGGCTTGCAGACGCACATCTTGTGACTGCCATGGGCCTCGTGGCTGACCAGGGCATTTCCTGGAAGACCCAGCCTGAAGAGGAGGCTACTAGGTGCCACTGTGCCCCTCGCCATGGCTCAGAAGCAGGGCCCAATGCCCAGCAGCACAGTCCAGGCAGGCTGGCCCTACCCCCAGAGATCACAGAGGCACAGGGAGGGGAGCTCTGGCCAGCAGCTGGCATGAGGGGAGGAGTAAATTCCTGCAGGCACACCCAGCTCAGAGGCCAGAAGGGGAGGGAAGAGCAGGCTGCGCTGCCCTGGCTCTGAGCTCCAGAACTGCTTCCTCCCCTCTGGCCCACTTCCAGGGCACGGCCAGGACTCACCCAGCAGGGCTCCCCGCCCCCAGGCCACGACACCATGTGCCAGTGAGAACATCTTTCAGGGTGCAGGGGGAGGTATGTTTTGTTATTATTTCTCTTCTCTGTCTAGAAGCCTGGGAAAGTCGAATGCAGCAATGCATTCAGTCAACACACATGTGCCTAGCATTCAAGGCAATGAAAGCGACTTCCTGCCCTGGGTAAATAAAGAATGACCACACAGGGTGTGATGAAAGTATACCTGGGGCTCCAGGGAAGGAGGCTCGGAGCTGGTGTGGGGCCGGGCTGGGTGAGGAGGGTGGAGTCTGTCCCTGGAGGGTAGGAGAAAGCCTTGGAGGAGCTCAGCGCCCTTCTTCAGGTTCTGGCACAAGAGGAGGAGGGGTGTGGAGGGGGCCACATGACTGCCCACCACAAGCCTGCTGCCTGCCCCGGCCCTGCAGAAGTGGCTCAGGTACAGCTCCTGCAGGAAGCTTTCCCAAGAGACCCTCCCCCCTCCCCTCCCCTCCCCTCTCCCGGGCATCCACTCTCCTCTCCGATCCACCTCTTGCCCTGACACTGAAGCACGGCTGACGGCTGTCACATCTGACTGCTGCCAAGTGCGCCTGATTTCTTTTTTTTCTTTTTTTTTTTTTTTTTTTTTTGACAGGCAGAGTGGACAGTGAGAGAGAGAGACAGAGAGAAAGGTCTTCCTTTTGCCGTTGGTTCACCCTCCAATGGCCGCCGCGGTCGGCGCGCTGCGGCCGGCGCACCGCGCTCGTCCGATGGCAGGAGCCAGGAGCCAGGTGCTTTTCCTGGTCTCCCCATGGGGTGCAGGGCCCAAGCACCTGGGCCATCCTCCACTGCACTCCCGGGCCACAGCAGAGGGCTGGCCTGGAAGAGGGGCAACCGGGACAGAATCCGGTGCCCCGACCGGGACTAGAACCCGGTGTGCCGGCGCCGCAAGGCGGAGGATTAGCCTGTTGAGCCACGGCGCCGGCCCTGATTTCTGACGCACTTCTCTAATTTCCATGCTTAGCACAGTTTCTTGGTACACAGTAGGAGCTTAAACATCCTCTGAATGAAAGAATGAGGTTCAAATGGTATGACTGGCCAAGTGGAAACAGACGTTACTTGGAGAAAACAGAGACTTGCAGGTCTGCTTCCCCAGGGAAGAGGTGCTTCACTGCAAGAGGAAAGGGGGCCAGTTGCATCTCCTAGCTCAGCTCCTGTGTGAGGAACAAAGGGCGGAGGCCTGGAGGGAGGGAAAGGGAGCAGCGAGGGAGGCAGTCAGGCCGAGCTGAATTCTTCACATATTTTCAGGGTATCCTCAAGTAGAAATTCTTACTTCAGCCTTTTTTTTAAACACCAAAGTAGATTTATATTATAATTTAACTCAGCAATCCACAACATAACACTCTAAAGCTCTAGGAGCAAGGCAGCACCATCCATCCGTGCAGCTGGCAGGAGGCAGAAGGGTGGGGAGAGGGAGATGCAATGAACTCAGGAGCTAAAGGCACCTCAGCACCCGGAACTCGTTCTGCTGTGCCACGCTCACCTGCAAGGCCGTCCTGGCCAGGGGCTCCTCCTGGTGGTCCACAGATGGGCTTTAGGGGTAAGTTGCTGAAGATGGTGACAAAACAGACACAAAGTACTATTTGTCTGTACAAATCTCTGTTTCTGTGAAAACAGAGTCTTCATCCGATTCTCAAGATGACCCCTGGTTCCCAGGAACTGAAAAGCCTGGGTTTTATCTGGCCTAAGCAGCTTCTCTGAAAGATTAGCGCTGCCCCTCCTGTTAGCGGGAGGAGGGACGGAGGGCTTCAGGCTTCCATCGCCCTGCTCCTGTGAGGGGCATCTTGGAAAGCCATCTCCGAAGAGGAATCCGCAGAGATAAGGTAAGCAGGGTACAGTCACAGTGACCCTGATATCCACTCATCTGCACCCAGACTCCACTGAGCACCGTCTAGAGCATGAGGCATCTGGCCGAGGGCAAAGGGCAGAAGCTGAGACCGTGTCCTGGGAGAAACAGCACAACCAAGAGGCCACGGTCAGGTTTGGACAGAGGGACTCATGGTGACCTGCCCCTCCCCCATCCTGGGTCTGGAACAGAGCCCCAGGAGTGTCACCTACCTGAGTGGAACTCCAGGTGCTGCTGGCACTGGTTGAGGAAGAGTCCCTGAGGTTTATTCCTGCTGCATGTCAGCAGGCAGGACTGTGGACTGAGAGAAGTCTCGTGGGTCACGTGCCATTCTGCTGACCTATCACCCACACCCTAGTCTCCACTCAGCCCTGAGCCTTGGCCTTTGGGCCATAGTGATAGCTCCCGGGACACCTCCCTGCAGGCCCAACACAGGCCTGTATCCTTGGGCAGATGTGCTGCCCCATGGGCCTTGCACTAGTGAGAAGAGGGAGGGGGGAGGCATGAGCCCAGTGCATGAAGCCCTGACCAAGAAGTCATATCATGGTCACCACAGTGTCCAAACTTGGAGACCCCACCTCCAAAATGTGTTAGGACCAGGGTCGGCGGGCTTTTCCCATAGAGGGCCAGATGTTAAATATTTCAGGCTCAGGGGCTCATGCAATCTCTGTCATAGCCAAGTCTTCTATTTACAGTGCAAAAGCTGCCACAGCCAACATCTACACGGACAGGTGTGACAATGTTCCAGTAAACCTTTATTTATCAACATTGGAATTTGAGTACTACAGCATTTTCACGTCACAAGATCATCTTGTGACTTTTCTTCAAAATGTAAAAATCATTATTAACAGATGGGATGCAAGACACAGGCAGCTAAGCAAATGCAGGCTATAGTCTGCTAACTCCTGGGTCAGGACAAAGCTTTCCCACCTATAATGAACTGTCTGGGCTGGAGGAGTTTCTAGTACAGAAGCAGATTCTGACCCAGTAGGTTGGGGATGGGGCTTGACAGTGTGCACTGCTACCAGGTTCCCAGGTATTGCTCCTATTGCTGGAGTAGTAAGAGGGTAGGCGACTGCTCTCAGGTGGGCCTTGGATTGTTGGATCAGAACTGAATAAGTCTGCCAAAAAGCATGAATTCCCCAGAGCCCACCTGCCTGCCCACTTAATAGGAGTGCCTGAAAGGGCAGAGGCTTTTGGTGGTGTGGTGAGTGGATGTCTACATGCTCAGACCTCAAGTTATGCTAACCTGGCAACATTGCCCACCGTGTCTCCTGGGCCTGAAGCAGGAAATTCAGTGGGGAAGGATTTATTTGCTCTTTCACAAATGTTTGCACATTCGCGGTCATTTATAAACATTGATTCTTACAGACTGAAGTAGTCTCCTTAGGTCAGGTCTGAAAGAACCCAGGTCACTAGAATTTAGTAGGTCACAATTTGGGAGGAAAAAAAAGTTAAAATCCAGGAAAATTAAAATTGCTAAACTTGTAGTGGTGGAAGGCCCCAAATCTGGGCTGCTATTTATGAAAAAGAAAAAAAGAAGAAAGAAAATGAATGGAAAATCCTCCAAGGTACAGGAAGCTTCTGTAGGGCAGAGCCTGGCAGATACCTTGGGCCAGGAAAAACCTCCTGGAAGGGAGACAGACTGCCCACTGGCACCCAAAGGCACTGCACTCAGGAGTCTGGAGAGGTTTTCTTGCCGTGGACAATGGAAAGTCAGGTCTGTGCTCCCAGGACCAGCACTCAGCCCTCCCTGTCTCTTCTCCCAACTCCAAACAGTGGAGGCCTCCCCCTGCCTGTGCTTTGTCCACTGCTTTCCAAGAATGGAAAGAACTCTTTCCCAAATGACCCAGGTGCACTGTCCAGCAGCTGCACCAATGAGAGGTGCTTATGTCATCTTTCTAATCTAAAAAAGAGAGGCAAGAGGGGAAAAGCTACTTTCTTATATAAAGCCTCTACCTTATTGCTTGGGATTTAACTTCCCAGCATTTGTCCGTGACTCCCATCTAGTGGCTTCTCTCAGTACTGCACAGGGACAAAGACCTGCCCAGGCTTCTGCCTTGCCTGGGAAAGAAAGTGCTCAGTTTTAACACCTGTCATAGGGACAGGTAGGAAACATGCTAGACATTTGCAAACTTGAGCTCTACTTTTTTTCTTTTCTCCAAAAGTAGGCACCAAATTTCCTCTTATTGTGTTTAAGATCCAGAGGAAAGGTCTTCTTACACAACTCCTGTCTGTAGTTTTGGGGGATTAAAATGTTCTATACACACACACACACACACACACACACACACGTATGCATCTTTTTGTTCCCCAACCTAGGTGAAGAATGGAGATACAGAAATTAATCACAAGGCAAGGAAAATTCAAGCTCACATTTTATAATTCATAAAACAGCTTTAGTTCCCCACCTGTTTTTCCCAGCTCCTCTGGCTTTTCAATATGGTAAACAGATTTGTCTCTTTGGCAAGAATGAAAGAGTGTGACTGGCTCTGGCAGGAACGCGTGTGCTTTGAGAAGCTTGGAGCTGAAGAAGCCACCATCTGTGACAGGGTGGTTTGCAGCTGAGGAGTGGGGTGGCCACAGTCCCTCCTCTCATTCTTTGTCCCTTGAACTAGCTAAAAAGGTAACAGAAGGGGCCTGGGCTGAATGCTGGGATGTGAGAGGTAAGTACACACCCTCGATGGGGCCTCTTCTCCAGCCTGGCAGGGTCCAAGGGAAGCTACCCATTCAGGACAGGCCTCTTCACTGCTCTTGAGGTAGGAGCCTCAGCTGAGCCCCGATTTGGGGCAGCGGCACTTACAGAGGCTTCCTAACCTGCCTCCACTTTGGAAACCAAGAGGCCTGGACTGAGAGAGGCAAAGACTGGTACTTACAAACAGGCCTCTGGGCACAGCCCCTAGGAGAAACTGCAGATTTGGAATGCTTGGCCAGATCTTTCAGACTTTGTCAAACTCAGCTGCCAGTTCCAATAGAGAGACTGAGTCCCAGAGGGCAGAAGTCCACCCAAAGCCACATACAAGTTAGTGGACAAGGCAGGCAGGGTACAGCCCTGGCCTTTTAACACACCCTTGCCTTCTAGGCTGCCTTGCCCTGGTTCAGTTTGCTCACACCTGTCCTAGCACTCTGATCAGGACACCTGCAACCTTGCAAGGCAAAGCCTGGGTTCCTGCTGGGTGGCCCAGCCTCCTCCAGGTTCCCTAGCTCCAAAGAGGAACCCCAAGCACAGCATCTCTATAGGTTCTCCTGCCAAGCACTGCCCCCACCCCAGTATCTAAGTGCTGCATTGACTTGCTCTTACTTAGCTGCTGTTGTTAGATTTGCCTGTCCTTTCTTGGACTTCACCAAGGATCCTACTGGCATATCCAACATATTAAAGCAGCCAGACAGACAGGCGGCTGGTGAGTATGTACCAGACTGTTGGAAAAGCATTCATAGCCACTCCATCTGGGCATTCATTTGGCTCTGGTATCTTTTGAGCATCACCCAAAGACCTGAGCCACCATCGACACTTTGCACTAGGCTGGGTCTACTCCCTCCAGCTTGGTGGTTGTCTCCAGCCTGTTCAGCTCATGTGAATCTCGCTCACTAACCTCTTATGGGCTCCAGGATACCCCTGGATCCCCTAAGTAACTTCCACCCAGTCAAGCCAAGCAGATGTAGAGAGGTAGAGACACCTCTTCCAGACCATGGGAAAGCCCCACTCACAGCCCAGCCAAAATCCAGTCGGTGGTTGTCGTGACACCAGCTCCTTCTTGCCCATGGGACATGTCAGGGCCGCTGATGACACCTCTCTCCTTCCTGGCCTTCAGGAACATCTGGTGAGGTTCAGGGATTCTTGCCTGAAACAACCACACTCTCTTGAGGGTATCACATGCTGTACTTCACTGCAGCAAACGCTGGGGGTGGAATGGATGGGGCTGTGCAGGGAGGAGAAGGAAGCTGCCCCTTTCTAGAACTTGGTTCCATTCCAATCACAACAAAGATTCCTCAGGCATCTACCCAGGACCTCAGCTTCATCCTCTGTGAGCACTGACCCTGAGCTTGGCCCCATTTCCCCAACATGAAAGACCACCTTCCCACCTCCTGAGACTAATGTCGTTCTGCTGCACAAAAGGGCAGGGCAGCCTCACTGATATCTGTCTGCAGGCCAGGTTCCAGCTCCCCTTAGACTCCAGGAAGGTCCCTTTAAAGAGCCTTATCCTCCAACTTTCCGGGTGGACAATCCAGACACAGATACTGCTCCTAGACCAAGAGAATACAAACCCTTTGTTCCTTGCCTCCCTAAAACCTCAGAGGGTGTCCTCAGCTTGGAGAGCCCCCACATGCCTTTCCAGGCCTGGAGTCCACTTCTCCCTACTATTCAGCTAGCCTCTGTATCTGTGGCTTCAACAATCCATGGATCAAAAATATTCAGGGGGGCCGGTGCTGTGGCATAGTGGGTAAAGCCGCCACTTGCAGTGCCGGCATCCCATATGGGCACCAGTTCAAGTCCCAGCTGCTCCGCTTCTGATCCAGCTCTCTGCTATGGCCTGGGAAAGCAGTAGAAGATGGCCCAAGTGCTCGGGGCTCTGCACCTGCATAGGAGACCTGGAAGAAGCTCCTGGCTCCATTGTGGCCAATTGGGGAGTGAACCAGCAGATGGAAGACCTCTGTCTCTCTGCCTCTCCTTCTTTCTCTGTGTACCTCTGCCTTTCAAATAAGTAAATAAATCTTTATTAAGGCTCCAGAGCTTTGAATACTCAATGAAAACCCAGTACCACTGAATCTTGGGTAAATCTGATCTACTTGGCCATTAAAAAACAAAAAAGAAAAATTTATTTGCTTATTTTAAAGGCAGAGTTACAGAGAGAGGTGGGGTGAGACACAAAGAAATCTTCCATCAGCTGGTTCACTCCCAAAATGGCCACAACAGCCAAGGAGGGCCAAGTCAAAGTCAGGAACCAGGAACTCCATCTTGGCTTCCCACGTGGGTCAGAGGCCCAAAATTTGGGCCATCTTTGCTGATTCCTGAGGTTCGTTAGCAGGGAGCTGAATCAGAAGCAGAGCAGGTGGGACTTGAACTGGTACTCTGATAGGGGATGCAGGCATTGCAAGTGGCAGCTTAAACCACTGGGGCCACAGTGCTGGCCCCTCTACTTGGTCCTTAGGATGAGTCTGGCCTGTTTATACCCATCTCCAGATAGTGAATCCTGGCCAACAGGGTTCCTGTTTCAGCTCTGCCAAGACCCAGCTGAGAAGGAATTAGCCTCATTCCAAGGTGATATAGCTGCCTACAATGATGCACTAAGACCAAGGGTGCCCCGTCCCCTTAAGACACAGAGAGGGCCTGGGACTAGTGTTCTATCTGTCCTACCAACCATACCTGTCACTGTCTCCTCGCAGCCCGTTTGTCTTGTGGCTCACCCACATCTGAGGAACAGTAACAGTGGCAGACCACATTTCCTACCACATGCTCCTTCCCCTCTGGCCATCCTTGATGGGCCTTTGAGAGTCACCTGATCCTTCCCCGGGCAGCTAATCCATAGCTGTGCCAAGTTAAAATAAAAACCTTTAATTCTGATTTCTTTTGCATGGACCGGGACTTAGTTTAAAAACTGTGAGTTAGGCCAGTAAGTTCTTTCCTTTAGGAATTTGAGATTTGGGTTTTGTTTTTATTTAAATACATATGGAGGAAACACGGCCAACAAGAATAAAAAACTGAAAGACGGTGGGGACAGCTACTCCAGCTGTCTTCCTACGGGCCCCTCATTTCCCTCACCTTCATCACAACTCTTTTCTGACACAGCCCGCCTCCTGCTATGGCAAATGGATGTGCCAACATTTCTTTCCCCAGGCTCCTGTGCACATGCGAACAAACCCTGGCCACTGAGACTCAGTGGAAGTTTGCTGGGGAGTTTCTGAGGAAAATTTCCCTACCACTAGACACAGTGGTATAGCTGTATCTGTGTGGGGTTGCCTGGAGCTCCAGTAACCATCTTGCAAACTGCGGGAACCTTTCTGAAGAAAAGCTGACATCCTCTAAGGAGAATGAAACCGAAAGATAGGAAGAACCAGAGCCCTTAAGGTCATCCAAAGCCACTGATTTAATCCTGGGGCCACCCCAGCCTCTGGACATCTTGTAGGGATGTACAAACTTCCTGACTATGTATACTACTTTTCTAGAGAAAGTACCTCACTGATAGAGACATAAGGGGAAGAGGTAGACTGCGCAGGCAGTTATAACAGGGATTCACTCTGAGATATATGACAAAGCCCATGTGTCTGCTGAGGAGAATGCAGCAAACATGCAAGACATGCACAGACATCACACGTGAGATGGCACTGGCCAGTCCTGCCCAATCCCTCAAGCTGCCTCACTACTTCCAACTCCAATCTTAACCCACATGTGGCTTTTAAAGAAATAAAATACAAATGAGTCTCTGAGGTTTAAAGGGGTTCAGAAGTATATGGTGAGGATCCACATTGTTTCACAAGCTACTAGTGGATACCAAAGTTACTGGGACATAGACCAAAGTTTGAATAGCAAGGGTTTCAGATTGAAACTAACAATTTAAAACACAGCTCTGAAATGTTTCCATATGGATAAGACCTCGTGTGGAATGTGTACACAGCCAGAGAGTAACATGACTTTAGGTCAAGGCCTGTTACACAGGCCATTTCTGTTGAGAGTCAAAACCTTAACATTAGCTTTCCTATCTTCGAATGTTTGTATGAACTTCTGACCCCCTAAAAGTATACCATTCACAGGTTTCTGATGGCCATGATTACTCTAAAAGATTTATGAATGTGATAATTGTCAGGGAAGTCTTCTATCAAAAGGAAGGCATCCCTAAACCATTGCAAATAACCCCCATAACAGATCTGCAAATCTAAACAGCTCTGCAAATCTAAACACAAGATGTTTTCTGGAAGGTGTATTGGCTGCCTTTGGCTGAAAAAACTATTGCTAAAATTTTTCAAAAATATTTTAAAAGTTTGATCCATTTTTCATACCACACACTAAAAATATTGTTGATGAATCTGCATTAACTATGAGAAAAAAATTAAATGATAAACCTACTGGAGGAAGATACAGATGAATAGTAACTTGATCCGAGCTTGGCCTGCTTTAACAGGAAAAGAGGAAACCAAAACAGGAAAGCCCCTCACAATCTCCTGAAACTCTACACCTCAAAAAACACCATAAACAGCATTTTTAAAGCAAAATGAGAAAAGTCTATTCCCCAAAAAAGAAAAAGACGACATGGAGGTCATTCAAATGCATAAGAAAAGTACTGATAGAGAAAAGAGCACAGGATATGAACAGACTAGAGTGAGGTAGAGTGAGGGGCTCATCGTGATCTCTGAGGTGTGTGGGAAGAAGATATTATAACTATTTTTTAACCCATCCTTTAAAAGACTTCCATCTTGGAATGTTTTTTATAATTTACATTAGGAAAATACTGCATATGTGAGTATGTAAATACAGGGAATTACTGCTTTCCATATAAAATATGAGATTAAAAGTTTAGAGAACATACAAATAATTTAGCTTTCCTACTAAACAAAGAAATGAAAACACAAGAGGAAAATAGTTTCCCTGTGAAATTAGCAATGCTTTTTAAATTTCAGTGACTGTTGTTGATGAGGATGCACGTGATAGACTTACCTCACACCCTGCCAACAAAAATAAACAGATAAAATCTTCTGAAAAGTGGAAAATGTGTCAAAATCCTCAAAGTTATTAATACTTTTGGATTAGAGTTGTCAGACTTAGCACAGCATACGTGGAATGCTTTTAAAATTTACTTGGGGAGGCATTGTGGTATAGTGGGTACAGCTGCCGCCTATGATGCCAGCATCCCATATGAATGCTGGTTCATGTACTGGCTGCTCCACTTCCAATCCAGCCCCCTGCTAATGGCCTGGATAAGCATTGGAAGATGGCTCAAGTATTTGAGCCTCTGTCACCCAAGTGGGAGACCCAGATGAAGCTCCTGGCTCTTGGCTTTGGCCTGGCCCAGTGCTGGCCATTGCAGCCATCTGGGGAATGAACCAGTGGACAGAAGATTCTCTCTCTCGCTCTGATTTCCAGATACAAAATTCCTTAAAAAATGTATTCAAAATTAATCTATAATCAACTTCAACTGGGCATCTTATATTTTATCTGATAAGTCAACCTGAATTCTGAACTTTCAGGAAATATCTAAAGAAAAATATTTCTGAACAAAGCTTTTGACTGCAGTGATGCCAGATGCTAGTGAAAGATTAAAAACAATCTGGGACAGGGGGCTGGCGCTGTAGCGTAGCAGGTAAAGCTGCTGCCTACAGTACTGGCACCCATATGGGCACCAGTTCGAGTACCGTATGCTCTACTACCCATCCAGCTCTCTGCTATGTCCTGGGAAGGCAATAGAAGAAGGCCCAAGTCCTTGGGCCCCTGCACGCATGTGGGAGACCTGGAACAATCTCCAGGCTCCTGGCTTTGGACAGGCCTAGCTCCAGCAACTGTGGCTACTTGGAGAGTGAACCAACAGATGGAAGAGCTCTCTCTCTCTCTCTCGCTCTCTCTCTCTCTCTCTCGCTCGCTCTTTCTCTCTCTCTCTCTCTCTCTCTCTCTGCCTCTCAAATAAATAAATAAATCTTTAAAAAAAATAATGTGGGGGCTGGTGCTGTGACCTAATAGGCTAAGCCTCTGTCTGTGGTGCCAGCATCCCATATGGGTGCTGGTTCTAGTCCTGGCTGCTCCACTTCCAATCCAGCTCCCTGCTGATGGCCTGGGAAAGCAGTAGAAGATGGCCCAAGGGCTTGGGCTCCTGCACCCGCCTGGAAGACCTGGAAGAAGCTCCTGGCTCCTGGTTTTGGATCAGCTCAGCTCTGGCCATTGAAGCCATTTTGGGAGTGAACCAGCAGGTGGAATACCTTTGTCTCTGTCTCTCCCTCTCTCTATAACTCTATTTCTCAAATAAGTAAATACCTCTTTAAAAAAAAAATCTGTTCATTTAGAGAAATGGACACATAAAGTACATCCACATAAGACAAGTAAGGATAGTCACAGGCATGATAAATGTTCAGTGAGGGATAGCCACTATGTATTCTCTGCACTACAGTAGTTGGGGCTTTTGTTTGAGGAGAGAGTTCAATCAATCGCTTGGTTTTTTGACCAAGGTCCTAAGCAGACAAGGTCCTCAGAGAAAAAGATCAGGTTCTGCAACTTCATAAAAGGGTCCAGGGAACAGTACTGAAGGGTCTTTCAGGGACTCTTGTGATTAGGTTGGGCACACCTGCAAAATCCAAGCTGCTTCCCTAATTAGCTCAGCTAGTTTGCAACCTTGATCCCATCTGCAACCTTCCAGCTGAGGATGTAAACTAACATATTCACAGATTCTGGCGATCAGTAAACAGACATCTTTGGAGACATATCACACTGGTACAGGTAGATTACACAGAACACCAGGCAGACAGCCCATCTAATGAAAATATTGAATAACACATATAATGGATATGATGGAGAATTGTTCAGAGTTCAGAGGAGGCATGGAGATGAGACTGTCTTGATAGAGGTGCCCAGAACAGAAATGTAGGCTGCAACATCTGGAACATAGCCTATCTAATCACAAGTGACAAGGCCTCTGAACAAGAGTGTCTAAACCTCCTTGTGACGTGATCTTCAGCATCAGCCTTTCCCTCCCAATTTAATGCTCCTGTTCCTGCTCTCCTGCCTCTATTCAAACTTTCCAGTTTTGAATCAGATGTGCAGGACACTAGCTTTAGCAGACTGAATTCCAGTCTTCATCCAGAACTCAGTTCAGGTAATCACACATTTTCTTCCTCTGGCTTCCCAGCTTCTTCCCCTGAGCTTTCAACTGGTTGCATTCCAGATCACCGCCTCAATGGGCTAACCCCTCACCTTATCCATTCCCAGACAAATGAGTCAACAGGCCTGGCC
Source organism: Sylvilagus floridanus (assembly GCA_949820135.1). Lineage (NCBI taxonomy): Eukaryota > Metazoa > Chordata > Mammalia > Lagomorpha > Leporidae > Sylvilagus > Sylvilagus floridanus. Next base: position 69,220,744 of record OX463224.1, on the reverse strand, counting down.
AGGATGGCATTCCTGGCAATTCATGATTGTGTTCCCCAGTGGTTCCCCCAGTCAGGCCATGGGCCTACTCACCAAGTTCCCCTCAAACCACTCCTTTATGTAGGCAACTGTTGGGCCGGGGATCTGGTTCAAGAGGGCTGATCTCTCCTGCGGAAGTTCCAGCATCTCCAGGGCCAGCCTCAAGTCCTCGATGAGATGAAGCACTGGGATGGGGTTCATGTAGGAGGCTGGGGAAGACAGTCCAGGATCACAGGTACCTTCACTAATATCTGCACCTGTTTTAGTGCCTGAAATAAGAGAGAAAAGTGGGGACCTCAATAAGAAGAGAGGATTCCACTGATGAAGAACAAAGGTAGTAAAAGGAGAAGGGAAAGGACCAGATAAGAAGCCAGGAAGACCACTTCTGCCTTGGCAAAAAATCACTCACAATGTAAACTGTGCCGAAATCATCTTTTTCTAATCTAGGCTGAGCATGGTCAGAGGTAGGTGTTTATGCCTATTGAGACTCACCTATGAAGCACAAACACTTGGGCAACAGAGCCAGCCCTTGCCAATGACCACAAATGTGCTGGTTAAGACAATAAGATTCTATGCTTCAGGTTTTAAATTAATACATGTTTTATTTTAAGTTAATGTGGTAGATTGCACAGATGGCCTCCAAAATATTCCTCCCACCTGTGTATTTAACACTCCTTGCATGCTGAAATGGATCTTGATCCCAGACTAGTCTAATGACTTGCTGTGATCACTAGAATGCAGTGAATGTGAGTGTGTCCATGCTGGGCCTGGCTCTTCAAAGGCCTGACAGTTCCCATTCTTCCCCTCCTCTTTGACCTAGACTACCATGTAACAAAGCTCGGCTATCCTCTACAAAGACAGCCTCAACTGTTCCAGCCACCCCAGTTGCAGTGGCAGATGTGAATAAAGCCATCCTGGCCCCTCTAGCCTCAGCTGGAGCCATGTGGAACAGGGAGGAGCCATCCCTGATGAGCACTATCCAAGCCACAGAATCCTAAAGCAATAAATGGGGATGGTTGTTCTAAGCCACTGTGTTTGGGTTAATTCACAGACAACAATTACTATATTCACTATACTACATTGGAATCTTTCTGGATGTTTCCAGTTGGGAGATCTGTATACCCCCTGACATACTCATGCTTTTAAACTTGCATTCATTATTACTTACATCTACGCCTCATCTCACTCTTAGAGGGTGTGAAGTCTCTGAGGGCAAAGTTCATGTCCTACTTAGCTGAGTTCCCATCACCATGCCCTCCACTCAGATGTTGATATGGAATCTGCTGAATGCTTGCACATGAGTGATAACTAAAGAGCGAGAACACTTGGATTTCCTCAGAGATTTGGGATGCTGGGTCAGCTCATTCTCACTTGATATGCCCCAAATAGAACTGTTCCCTTCTAAACCCCATCACTTAACAACAAGTCTTCTTTCCATTAAGTACAGTAATATATTTTTCAAATCCAAACTGGGGCAACATGGACTAACAAAGGATTTCTGTGCTGTTTTTTTTTTTTTCATCAGTAAGTTACATTTTAGAAAATCGATGGAGGCATTTCTAGGGCATTTGGATTGTTCATAAGGCAAACAGGATAAAGTATTTGAAACCAGGACCCTGCTGGAAAATGTGAGCTGTAGGACTACCACAGTGGTGGCAGCCTATGAGCCTGATGTCTAATTCCAGGTCACTGTATTTTTCTAGAAGCCAACTTCCCACTTACCAGGCAATTTGGGAAAGAGAAATCCACACAGAAGGAAACAATTACTATTGTATTTGATTACTAGTTAGCTTTTTGAAAATGCATGATGGAGGGAATCAGAGATCACAATCCACAAACAAGTCGGCGGCTCTGGGATCTAGGAATCTGTCCAGTTTACCCACATTCTGAAGTATGCTCAGTACTTTCTGGCTCCTACAAACACAATTTAGAGTTGACTGGGAAAAGCCACAGCCAAACCTCAGGGAAGAAAATGGACAAAATCTAAGCTAGACCTTCACTCTCCAAACATTTGCTGAGGAATCTCTCTCCATTCTGGACACAAATTAATTTCAAACAGCCATACAGATACATAATAAATTAACACATATACACTTCATACATGTAGAATATGTCAGGTTAGAAGGTGTGAGGAAACACTGATGTTTCCTTACTTTTTAAAAATTTTTTTTTAAAAAACACATTTGACAGGCAGTGAGAGAAAGCAAGAGAAACAGTGGCCAGCTCTCTGGTGTAGTGGGTGAAACCGCTGCCTGCAGTGCCAGCATTCCAAATGGGTGCCAGTTTGAGTTGAGTCCTGGCTGCTCCACTTCCGATCCAGCTCTCAGCTATGGCCTGGGAAAGGAGTAGAAGATGGCCCAAGTGCTTGGGCCCCTGCACCTGCATGAGAGACCCAGAAGAAGCTCCTGGCTCCTGGTTTTGGATTGGCACAGCTCCAGCCATTGTGGCCAACTAGGGAGTGAACCAGTGGATGGAAGACTTCTCTGTCTCTGCCTATCCTCTGTGTTACTCTGACTTTCAAATAAATAAATAAATCTTATAAAAAAAAAAAAAAGAAAAAGAGAAACAGAGGAGATCTCTTATCTGTTGGTTTATTCCTCAAATGCCCACAACAGCTGGGGCTTGGACCTACTTAAGCCAGAAACCAGGAACTCAAGGTGGGAACTCAATCTGTTGTCTCTCAGGTAGCAGGGACCCAAGTACTTAACCTGCTGCCTCACAGGTGTATTAGTAAGAAGCTGGAATTGGAAGTGAAGCCAGAACTTAAAGCCAGAAACTTTGATATGGGATATGAGGTCCCTAGTGGTATCTTAACCACAGTGCCAAACATCCACCTCTCACTAACTTTTTATCGCTATGTAGCCTTGAAAAACTGTTTTCCTTTCCCTGTGATCCTCCCTGCTCTAAAGCACTGGGATTCTTCCCAGCTACTTCAAGGTTGTGTATATCTGTATATGGGTGCACATGTAACTGTATTTATCTTTACAGGTATATGTGTATATGCATAACATACTTTCATTTCTATTTTTTGCAACTTATATTCCTTTTATTACTCTATCAAAATAGCCAATAAATGCTAGCTGAGGGAGGTAAAAGATAACAATATATAATCTTTCCCCAGCTACTTATAATGGAGTGACAACAAGGCCTCAGATGATAAACTCCACATGACTTTAACTTTAAGAGTCAAATATGGTCACAGTACAAAAAACTGAAAGAGGCAGCTTCCAGAACTATCTTGGGTTTGGGGCTGTAAATGACAAAATGATATGGAGCAGGGAGACATGATGCCAGGGGAAATAGAACGACTGTAAATTTCCTCTCCTACAATAAGAATGTGGTAACTAGCTGCCAACATGCCTCTTAGTGTCCATGCTTCTTAGAGTTCCCCTCCCTTATTGGATCAAGGTTGCTTTGTGTGGCCAGTAAGTATGGCAGAAGTGATGGAATGTCACATCCAAAACTAGGTTCTGGAGGAAACCAGCTGTCCTGCTTTAGGGATACCCCATCATTGTTTTGGTGAAGAACTATGACTATCTGACAATAGTTGGAGAGCTGAGCCCCTCCACCAGTGGTCATGTGAATGAACTGGCTGGGAAGCAGATCTGCCAGCCCCAGCTGAGCATTCAGGTGACTGTAGCTCCAGTCAATGTCATTATATATTTTAAATTTATTTATCTAAAAGTCAGTGAGAGATAGAGAAAAGAGAGAGAGAGAAAGAGGTACACAGGCAGACACAGAGAGATCTGCCATCTGCTGGCTTACTCTCTCTCTCTTTTTAAGATTTATTTATTTGAAAGCCAGAGTTATACAGAGAGAGGAGAGGAAGAGAGAGTGAGAGGTCTTCCATTTGCTGGTTCACTCCCCAGATGGCTGCAATGGCCTGAGCTGTGCCGGACCAAAGCCAGGAGCCAGGAAAGACCCAGAGGAAACTTTCATGGGAGACCCAGAGGAAACTCCTGGCTCTTGGCTTGGGATGGATGCAGCTCCAGCCTTTTGTGGCCAAATGGGGAGTGAATCAGCAGATGGAAGACCTCTCTCTCTCTCTTTCTCTGCCTCTGCCTCTCTGTAACTTTGCCTTTCAAATAAATAAATAAATCTTTTAAAAATAGGGCTAAAGACACTCTTTTAAAAAGATGTAAGTAACAGAGATGTAAGTAACATAAGAGAACATTAAGTATGATGACATAAAAGTAACTTCTGGACATTAAAAACAAAAAAAGAAGACAAAGTACAGCCAGCAAAACCTACTTGTAACAATGATTAACAAAAGATCAGTATACCCTTCATGTAAAAAAAAGACTTAATATATCAATAAGAAAAGTGTTCCAATCCACTTCCCACACACAAAGTAGAAATCGGATTTTATATGGGCATTCTGGGGGAAAAAAGTAGAAAATATAGAAGAATCTTTTCTCACTAATAAATTGAAAACTTAAAATGATACTCAGTTTTTCACCTGTGAAGTTTTTCAAGTTGAACATGCAATGATATTCAACATTGGCAAGCACGCAGGGAGATAGATACCTCCTATGCTGTTAACAGACATAGAAACCAACTCAATCTTTCTGAAAAGCAATTAGGCAAAACACAGTAAAAATAGTCATACCTTTTGCCCTAGCAATTCCACTCCTAGAAATCTAATCTAAGGAAATAAAATCAGACATGGAGTCAAAGATTAATATATAAGAATGATCACGTGGGACCAGTGCTGTGGCATAGTGGGTTAAGCTGCTGTCTGCAGCACTGGCAATCCATATGGGTGCCTGTTTGAGTCCTGGCTGCTCCACTTACAATCCAACTCCCTGCTAATGTGCCTGGGAAAGTACTGGAAGATGGCTCAAGTGCTTGGGTCCTACACCCACCTCAGAGATTGGGATGAAGCTCCTGGCTCCTGGCTTCAGCCTGTCCCAGCCCTGGCCATTGGAGCCATTTGGGTAGTGAATCAGTGGATGGAAGATCTCTCTCTTCTCTTTTTCCTTCTCTCTCTCTGAATCTGACTTTAAAATAAATAAATCTATTTTAATTTTTTTAAAAAATGATATCAGCTGTGTCTTAATTGTGAAAAAGTAGGGGAGGGGGAAATGCCCCCCAAAAGGTGAATGTTAAAATAACTTCTGGGACATTCAAAGAATAGAATTAATATGCTATATAGAAAACAAATGCCCAAGATTCAGTATCATGGGGAAATACCTGCCTTATACTATCTAATAAAAATAACAGTATAATGAAGACCTATAGGAGTCTTCATATATATAAACACATAAACACATATATAAAAAATATACATATATAAAGAAATGCAAAATGTTGATACAGATCAATTTTCATTACTTTTATAACTTTTTTTCTTTTAAATCTGTAGAATAAGAAAAAAAGTAAGCAATTCAAGGTTGGCATTTAATTTGCACAGCTACTCTAGGTTCTACTGTGCTTTGAAAGCTCCTAAGGGGTCCTAAGCCATCTGGAGGATTCAGGCCCTTCTTTGGGCAAGAATTAAGGGAGCCAACACTTTATTCTCCTTGTGTCCTCAAGAAACTCCTTCACCCAGTAGTTGTGCAGGTGAAGGGGGGAAAATAACCCTGATAGTATTTTCATAGAGCAATTATTTCAGAAAACCTCAGACCAGGCCACGTGATACGCTAGAAAAAGCGTTCAGTGATTAAGGGGAAGACTTCTGGCAACAGGACAGATCCAACTGCCAAGCTTTGCCTTCACCACAATAAACAAATAGAAAAGCTGAAAAGGGTAACATCCACCTCCCTGGCCCCTGCCACCTTTTTTTTTTAAAACCTGTGTGCCAGAAACAAAAAGCAAACTCAAGGTGAAGTAAGTTCAAGCTGACTCTGGAGGAGCCCAGGCCAAAAATGGAGGTACAGAAAGATGTGGAGTTGGGGCTGGGCTTGGGGTTTTAACAGTCCAGTCAAAGCAGTAAAGTCAAAGTGAGACCACTATGGAAAGACAGTAGTAAAAGTAGACACAAGTATCACCTGTTTTATAAAGAGGAGTCTGAAAAAAATTCCCTCTATAGCAGGGAAGCGTGCAGTGTGCAAGAGAGCCCCTGTATATTTATAAAACCACACACATGTAAATATACCTTGTGAGAAATCAAAACTACAGGCCTCTGCATACCACAGGTGCAGTATCAAATTTCCACTACATACTTACTACTAAATCCCAAACCTAAAATGAATGCGTGCACGCGCACACAGGTCCAGGATGCTGCAACACCCAAGCCTAGCACTCGCAAATGTAACATCTTCCTGAAGGCTCAACTCCATGCTCTGCATGTACTCCCTGTACGAAGGATTGGCTCCTATGTAAAAACTACAACCACATAGGAAAGCAAATCAAAACGACAAACAAAATAGAGAGGCACGGGCTGTGGTGCCGAGGGTTAAGCTGCCACATATGGGAGGCCCCTAACAGCGTGCCAGCTGAGTCCCAGCTCCTCAGCTTCCGATCCAACTTCCTGCAAATGTGTCTGGGAGGCAGATCACGACTCATGTACCTTTGTTCCTGTCACCCCCATGGAAGACCTGGATGGAGTTCCTGGCTCTCTGTCTTCTGTCTGGCCCAGGCCCAGCTGCTGCCAACCAGCAGATGGAAGATCTCTCTCCCCAACTCTCCTTTCTCTCTCTGCATTTCAAGTAAACAAATAAATAATCTTCAAAAAATTCTCAAAAATAACAACAGACAACAAATAAGAAAATGTGTGCCCTAATACCTAGATTAACAGAACAATGTAAAAGAGAAAAATTAACACTGGGCATGCCTAAATCTAAGGCAAGAAGTGAAGATTAAGATTGAGCAAAGAGAGAGATTAGAGGGGAGACCTCTGCACAAAGTCAGGATGCAAAAGGACCAGTCTCAGTAAACCAACTAGAAAAAGGCCACCCCCAACCAAGAAACTTGGGTTTAGATCTGGAATAAAAATGTACCACAGACAATTCAATGCTTTAAAATAAGACAAGAAGGGTAGAGGAAAGTACAGAGTGACTCAAGAACAAACAACAAAATAAAGTGGTTGGAAAATGTTCAGATAAATTAGCAATCAAAATAAAGGTGACAGGTGAAACAGATCAATTAAAAGAATAACAGCAAATTGATTAAAAACTAAAATTTGGGCCAGCATTGTGGGATAAAAATGTGGTCACCAGTTCAAGTCCTGGCTGCTCACTTCCAACCCAGCTCCCTGATAATGACCTGGGAAAAGCAGTGGAAGATGGTCTACGTATTTGGGTCCCTGCCACCCACTTGGGAGACCTGGAAGAAGCTTCTGGTTCTTGGCTTTGTCCTGGCCCAGCACTGGCCATTTGCAGCCATCTGGGGAGTCAACCAACAGATGGAAGATCTCTCTAACTCTGGCTTTCAAATAAGTAAACCTTAAAAAAAAAAAAAAATAAACTAAAAATTAATCCACATTCCATTGACAAAAGATATACCTAAAACAAAAGTACATTGAAAGGAAAAGGGTGGATGATTATAATATCAAGGAAACAACTAACCAAAAGAAAGCTGAAACCGTCAGATTAACATTAGGCATAATATTCCTTAAGGCAAAAAGCATTACTAGAATGGAAGAATGATGATGATAAAAGATTCCATTCACCAAGAAGATATCATTCTAAAGATGCATTCATATGATAAAAGTACAGCTTCAAAATACATAAGGCAAAATATCCATAATTACTAGCGAAAACTTTTACCATTTAGTAGCATAATAGCCATCTTTCAGAAACTAATAAGATCAAGCAAACAAAAAAAGAAAAGAGAAGATTTGAACAAGTTAATTAATTAATTGAATGTAATGGGCAAATAGAAAAAACTTCAAATAACATCTGGAAAAATGGACTCTCCTTGTAAGTACACATGAAATCTGATTTATTGCCCAACTGCCTGCAAAGGCCAAGGCTGGGCTTCAGCCAAAGCTGGGGCTGAGAACTCAATCCAGGTCTCTCATATGGGTGGTGGGAACCCAATTACTAGAGCCATTTCCACTATCCCCCAGGGTTTGCATTAAAAGGAGGCTGGAGTCAAGAGCTGGAGTTGAGCAACAATCCCAGGTACTCCGATATGGGACATAAGGTCATCTGACCCACTGGGCCCATGTCCACTCTCTCCCATGTAAGTCACCTGCAGAATAATAATAATACCTAATACAATGTCACTATTATACAAGTGGCTGGTATTCCCTAAACAATAGGGAATAATGATAAGAAAAAGTCTATACACATTCAATACTGGTGCAATTCTTTCTTTAATATTTTCAAGCTATAGTTGGTTGAAGCCACAGATGTAGAACTCATGGATATGGAGGGATAACTCTCGCGCACGCGCGTGTGTGTGTGTGTGTGTGTGTGTGTACATATCATGACTATGTGGCTGGCATTATGGCATAGCAGGTAAAGCAGCTGCTTGCAATGCTGGCATCCCATATGGGTACGAGTTCATGTCCTGGCTGTTCTGCTTCTGATCCAGCTCCTTGCTAACAGCCTGGGAAAAGCAGCAGAGAATGGTCCAAGTGTTTGGGACCCTGCCTCCTATGTGGGAAACTTGGAAGAAGCTACTGGCTCTGGCCTGGCCTGGCCTGGCCCAGCTCAGGCTGTTGTAGCCATCTGGGGAGTGAACCAGTGGATGGAATCTCTCTCTCTCCCTCTTTCTGTCTTTCCCTCTCTCTCTGTAACTCTTTCAATAAATCTTTTTACAAAATAATAATACAAATACACACAAAAAATAAAGATTAATCAACAAAGCCAAAGTCAGTTCTTTGTAAATAACAATAAAGAAGATAATCTCCGGCAAGAAGGATCAAAAACAGAGAGAAAGCACACATAAGCAAATTTCTAGAAAGATATAACTTGCCAAGTCCCAAATAAGAAGAAATTGAAACCTAAACAAAAAGAAACAAAGAAAGAAACTCCTCCACAAGAAAACACTAGGTCTACACAGCTTTGCAGCTCGGCTCCTATACCTACAACCATAGCAAGTATTTAAGGACAACATGATTCCAGTTTTACCCAAAGTCTCAGTGAATATACATGAGAGTAATCTCCCCAAATGGAATGGGCTGTGGGCTCTGCAACAAGGGGAAAATAGAAAAAAGGCTACTGAAAGCAGTTGCCACAGTGGCCAGTCTGACCTTTATATAGAGGGCGGTCTTTGACATTCCTGGTCCTGGACACCTTTGACCTCGACTACAACTTTATTCTGAACACAATGGTTAGTGGAGCTCTCTCAACCTAAGTCCTGAATGAAAAACAGGCAGGTTTCAGCTCCACTACTCTTACTGATGACTGCTCTGTGCTATCCACCTCAGTGAGCAGAGCACAAGATCAACCAAGGACTGTTGAGAGCATGGACTCATCCCCAGCCTTCCACCCCGCGTGAGCCAAGGTGAGCCAAGCCGAGCCAAGCCTTCCACTTGGCGTGAGCCAAGGTGAATCTCTTCTTCTTGATTAGAACTTTCTGTGCCCCCATTTTTGCCCCCACTTTTAACCAACCCAGACAGTAATCAGAGTTGGCAGAAAGACCCAGCAGACAGGGCAACCTTGTTATTGACTGTCATAAAATAGACTCCTCTTGACTATTCTCCTCAATGAGCACAGCTTGTAGATAATTGCATGAGTAACATCCTGTCACAGCAGAGGCCTAAGTGGCTCTCTGTGTTCTATGTGGTTCTCTGGACCTCTGCCAGAAGTGGTCTGACAGATTAGCCGCTGAACCTGTTAGTCTACAAATTAAGCCCTATGCAAAACTAGTATTTGTGGCAGTTGCTCTGGGCCATCCAGATAGACATAATTAAGCAATATATAGTTCAATTTCAACTGCAGACAGTGTAACTCAATTAGAGTGTTATTTGCAGGCAGAATCACAGGGACTAATCAGCAGGAAGATTAGATCAAAGGTTAACATCCTATTGGAAGCTGTAACAATGGTCTTTTGTATTAGAAACAAATCATTATTGACACAGGTCCTGGGTGGAGGCTTTAACAGTCACCTCTTTTCTGGAACCCAACATTTCTGGGGTTCTAGTCAAACCCAGATATACCTGGAATATACCCATTCAGATTTCAAGGGTCCAACTTGATGAAGAGTTCTGTTTCTAGCTCTGCTTCTGCTTATAAGGCATTTCCTTTTGCATTTAGAAGAACCAATGTCTATTGCACCTCCCAAGCTGCTGACTACCTTGAGATGAAGGCCAGCATGCTGTCTCTGGAGGGCTATTCATTAGGATGTCTTCTCAGTGCACTTCTGGTCTGTTTATAGCAGTGACAATCCCCTGCACTGTTTGCACTGACTAGGGAAGACAGACACTTTTTTTGCATTAAAGGCTAACTATAAAAGCATTGATATCATGTGCCTGATGTGCACCATTTTTTGGAAAGAGCTTTGGAAAGTGAATAGTAATTCATATTACAGAGTAAAATAAAAGAGGAAAATTCCTTGTTATGTCGTGTTATGATTATCAACAATCACTGAAAGCAGCAGAGGATGTCCCGAGTCCTTAGGCCCCTGGACCCTTGCGAAAGGGACAGCCAGAAGAAGGTCCTGGCTCCTGGCTTTGGATTGACCCAGCTCTGGCCATTGTGGCCATTTGGGGAGTGAACCAGAGGATGGAAGACTTCTTTCTCTCTCTGCCTCTGCCTCTCTGTAACACTGCCTTTCAGATAAATAAATAAATCTAAAAAAAAAAAAAAAAAGTTCCCAGCCTCCTTTTCTCAGAGTAGCCCAGCCATCTTGAAAATGAGAATGATGCACTGTGGCGCAGTGGGTTAACGCCCTGGCCTGAAGTGCCAGCATCCCATATGGGTGCCAGTTTGAGACCTGGCTGCTCCACTTCCAATCCAGCTCCTGCTATGGCCTGGGAAAACAGTAGAAGACGGTCCAAGTCCTTGGGCCCCTGCATCCGTGTGGGAAACCCAGAAGAAGCTCCTGGCTCCTGGCTTCAGATTGGCACAGCTCCAGCCGTTGCAGTCAACTGGGGAGTGAACCAGCAGATGGAAGACCTCTCTCTCTTTTCTCTCTCTCCCTCCTTCCCTCCCTCTCCTCTCTCTGTGTAACTCTTTTAAACAAATAAATAAATCTTTAAAAAAAGAAGAAAATGAGAATGATATTAATAATCTTGAGGAAAAGTATCCTGAACAATGGCAGTCAGAGATTAGAATTCTTTCATCAAGAATAGCATAAAAATTAAGTTATTTGCCATTCCAAAAGAATCATCCAAACAAATGTACAGATAAAATAAATGGGCCAGCGCCACATAGGCTAATCCTCCGCCTTGCGGTGCCGGCACTCCGGGTTCTAGTCCCAGTCGGGGCACAGGATTCTGTCCTGGTTGCTTTTCTTCCAGTCCAGCTCTCTGCTGTGGCCCGGGAGTGCAGTGGAGGATGGCCCAAGTGCTTAGGCCCTGCACCCCATGGGAGACCAGGAGAAACACCTGGCTCCTGCCTGTGGATCAGCGTGGTGCACTGGCCACAGCGCGCCGGCCGCGGCAGCCATTGGTGGGTGAACCAATGGCAAAAAGGATGACCTTTCTCTCTGTCTCTCTCTCACTGTCCACTCTGCCTGTCCAAAAAAAAAATAATAATAATAAAAAAATAAAATGAAATTCAGTGTGCAGCCAGATAGAGGATATATACAGAAACCAGTAATTGCCTCCTAACCAATGTCAAAGAGATCCTATTCTGAAAGTAAATAAAGTACATGAGGAGTCTTCAAAAAGCTCATGGAAAATGCATATTATGAAAAAACTTTCCAATAACTATGCTATTTTGTACCAAAATAAACCTATTTTTAAATCCCATTTTCTATGAATTTTTTGAAGTGCCCTTGTACACATGGTAAATAGTTTTTAAACACCTTGTATGTGCCACAGGCTAGTGGAGGCACTAGAGTTAGAGCAGCAGAGCCTCTGTCCTCTTGGGACTTATATTCTGGGGTAGGAGGCAGACAAACAGACAAGCATGAACGTAATAGGCCAGGGGGCGATAAATGCTATGAGGAAATATAAACTGGAAACCAGGACACAGTAAGCTAGGGATGCTATGTCAGACAGGCTCAGGGAAAGCCTTCAGATATGGAGAGAGCTGAGCAGAAACCTGGGTGCATCTGGAGGGGAGCAGTCCAGGAGAGGACCTGAGATAGGGTGCAAGGCCAAAGTGAGAACGATGAGGGAAGGAGCTGCAGCCCCAAAGGCAGCCAAGGCCAAATGACATAATGACTCCGCAGCCCAACATGGAGACTCTGGATTTTATCCTGGGATGGGAAGCCACTGAAGAGCTTCGGAGAGAAGAGTGATACGATTTAACGAGCATTTCCGGGCTTACTCTGCCGCTCTGTGGAAGGCAGTCTATAAGGGGCAAGAACAGAAACAGAGGGCAGTCAGCAGACTATGTGTCAGTCTAGTAGAACCCTGGCAAGTCTAATGAATGTGCAAGTCTTACACAATGAAGACCACAAAACTCGGATTCAGAGACATAAAGACTTCAATGAATGAGAACTCTGTTGTGTCCCCAGAGAAGACTCAACATGATTTTTTTTCTCCTCATTGATTTACTAAAAACTAATGATTCTTGGCACTTACTAAATGCCAAGCAGTACTCTAAGTACCTTACATGAGTTGACACAAGTGACTCTCTGAGCTGGGTACTATTATTATTCCCACTTAAGTAGGAGGAAACCGAGGCACATATCATGCCAGTAACTTGTTGTAGAGATGGGATCTGAGCTACGTCTGGCTACAGCATTCCTCCCTATCAGTCAGCAAAGGACATACCTGCAAAGAATTCTTCTCACATTCATTCTGGACAGAGAAGCCCAGGGAGCCCTTCCTGATGGAACCCTCCAGCTGGAGGACTAAGGACATGCAAGGAGACACTCGTTGTGGTTCAGCTGGCTAAGCTGCAGCTTGCGATGCTGGAATCCCATATCGGAGTGCTGGCTTGAGTACTGGTCACTGCATGTCTGATCCGGATTGCCACCCACATGGGAGATCAGGATGGAGCTCCTGGCTTCTGGCTTCAGCCTGGCTCAAATCTGCCCATTGAAGCCACTTGCAGACTGAACCAGCAGAAGGAAGTGCTCGCTCGCTCGCTCGCCCTCCCTCCCTCCCTCCCTCCCTCTCTCTCTCTCCCTTCCTCTCTCCCTCTCTGTCACTCTGCTTTCTGAATAAATAAATAAAATCTTTTTTAAAAGAGGTAACGAAAGAAGTAAGAAGCACTTTGTGTTGAGGGGTCAGGAGGATAGGTCTTTTATATTTCAAGTAACCTATATCTAAGGTCTCTCCCTTCACACCTATCCCAGATCCTAAATTGCCAATCCTGGGTGAAGGCAAGGCCTTGAGGATCCAGCTACAAAATCTTTCAGAGACACAAAGGAGCATGGCAGAGGCTCTGTCATTTTAGGAATGCCCATGTGGAGAATTAGGAGGCAAGAAGAGGCACTGACTACACATAAGGCTGTCTTCCTTCAGAAGTGTATCATCAGAGGTTCAATATTATCAGTATGTCAGTTCTTCTCAACGTGATCTATAGATTCAACGCAATCCCAGTCAAAATTATTTTATGAATATCAACAAACTGACTCTCAAGTTTATTTGGAGAAGAAAAAGACCCAGGCTAACCAACACAATATTGAAGGAGAAAGAAAAGTTGGAGAACTAACATGGTTTGATTATTTTCTTTAAAAAAAAATAAAGAACTTATTTTATTTATCTGAAAGGAAAAGAGATAAATGGACACAAAGATCTGCCATTCACTGGTTTACTTCCTAATTGCCCACAATTCCAAGGCAGGGTCAGGCTGAAGCTATGAGCCAGGAACTCCATCTGGGTCTCCTACTTGGGTAGCAGGGACTCAAGTACTTGAGCCATCACCAGCTGCTTCCAAGGTAGTATTAGGAGGAAGCTGGATGACACGTTCTGATTTTAAGACTTATAAAGCTACAATAATCAATAGTGTGATACTGGTAAAAGAAGTGATGAAAAATCAGTGGAAGAGAATAGAAAGCCCAGAAATAGACCCACATAAACACAATTAGGTGATTTTTGACAAAGGAGCAAAGGCAATGTAACAGAGGAAAGATGACTTCCCATTCAGCCTTCACAACCATCCAAGAGCTCTGCCAGAGGCTCACTCAGTCTCCTTCCGGCTCACTGGCTGGGGGCTCAGAAGTGCTGGACATTAGCTCCTAGGAGCTTCCATGGCAGCCTCCCTAAAGGAGTGCTAGGAACCCACCCTCCTGATTTTCTTCTCCATTATGCATCAGAGCCTGTAATCTAAATAGGATTTCCCAATCTATGAAGCCTCTGGAAAGCAGAAAAAAATCATGGCCTCTCAGGGGCTATTAAGCTTACTGAAAAATTAAAAGCTTGGTAGATGAAAGCTAGACCATGTTACAGTGGCAGGAATAGCATAAAGAAGTTTGAGATCGACAACCTCACTCACCCCCCATCCAAGCTCAAAAACCCAGAACCCTCTGGGAGTCAGATGTACCCCTATAAAGGGACAGTGTCAGGTTCCCTGTGTTCTCCCCAGAGTCTAGCCACACTCGCCCCATACCTTCCTCCCCCATCTCCAGCCATGGCTCACACCACAAGGAGCAAAGTCTCAAAGAAGCACATCCTCTCTAAATAAGACTGTTGAACTGTGCCAGGTTAGCACAGGAAGATGGCCTGGTACCTTTTGGGAGGATTTTCAACAACAGGTTTGTTACCACCAATGTGGGCTTTGGCTGCCTCCATCAAGGAATTAATCAGCCTGAGCAGCCATTCCAATAACCACAGTGTTGCTGGATCTTTTCTAGACAAAGTCCCCTACTAGCTAAGGCAAACATTAAAAGCAAACACTTGAGTTGCATTTTTTAATGGCATAATGAACATTATAATCATTAGATGAATCAATACAAAATTACCTCCCACCTCTAGGACACACTGGAGATTAGCTGGGGAAGTGAGCTGACACCTGCCTTAGTTGGCAAATTCTGGTAGATTTTTAGTTTCAGCTCAGCTGTAATTAGGCAAGATGTGCTCTGAAAATTTTAGAACAGAATCAATCTCACTGCACACAAATTGCCTCGCAGCCAGGATCCAAACTGTGACAGTTACAACCATGCATGTGGTACATCCACACTGTCTCCACAGAGACTTATCCAAACTATCACACCAAACAGCACAACTCTACAGGACTTTAAAGAGAAACAGAGGAAGACTGCTTTGGGGAGGGGCGGAGATGGCGGTGTAGAAACAGGATGTTCCAAGTCACACAGTTAAAATAGATAGTTATTAAGGAGACGGGATATAAGCCAGTGACAGAGCCATGAGAAATTCATGCAGAGAAGCCCAGGAGTGCAACAGAGACTGGGCAGCCATGCTGAGGGAGCAAAAAAAGAAAGGGAAGTGGCGGAGGCACAGCAGTGGCGTGGCAGAGCAGCTGAACGGGCAGACTGGCGCCACCCCACCAGTGGACCAGGTGAGACGGGAAATCAGGAGTCCACAGAGCTGCAGATAGCAGCAGGCGGGGGAGCCTGCTGAACTGTGTATGAAGTTCCAAGCAGGAAGAAAGAGAAGGTATAGGGGAACAAAGGGAAAGGTTGGCCATGCCCTTGTCCATCTATGTTTCCTCCCCTCCCCTCAACGGGACCTGCAGCCAGCTGTGAGAAGCCATATTGACTGTTTATTATCTTCGAATGTAAGCAGGGGACTACCCCATTTGCCTCCTGTGCACACGCCCATCAACTGAGGGGGGCCCCCTCACAATACCCCTGACCCCGGAACAAGGATCACAACCTTTCAGAGTCCCTTCCTCCTCACCACACAAGCTTTACAATAAGAAGTCCTAAATTTTGAAAACTCGAGCATGTTCCATGCAGCAGTGAGAAGCGAACCTGAACCAGTAGGCAGAGCTTAGTGCACAAGAGCTCTCATACCCACCTCCATCACGACTGAGAAGTCAGCAGGACCCCCGGAGGTGTGGCGGTGTGCTTCCACTTGCAGTGCACAGACATAGCAGCTCATAACAGAGGGAAATCTCACCACAAGCACAAAGATACAAACTAAACAGAAAAGCAACCAGAAATGCCAAAAAACAAAGAAAAACCCTAAATAAGAATAAGGAAGACACTACGAGCCTCTCAAAGGAACACTACAACTCTTCAGTAATAGAAGCTGAAGACGAAGAGATCGAGGAGATGCCAGAAATGGAATTCAGAAAATCAATCATCAGATTACTTAGAAGCAATCAGAAAGAAATTCACAATCTAGATGAAAAGAGCTCCCAATAAATTGAGATATTAGAGAGAAGTCAGAATGAAATACTAGAAATGAAGAATTAAATAGATCAAAGAAAGAATGCAGTGGAAAGCCTTAACAATAGAATAGGTGAGGCAGAAGAAAGAATATCAGAACTAGAAGACAAATTTATGGAAATAATACAGTCAGACCAAATAAAAGAAGAATAAATTAGGAAATTGAAAAACATGGTTGGAGAGCTACCAGACTCTATCAAATGACCCAATATATGGATCCTAGGAATTCTGGAAAGCATGGAAAAAGAAAAAAGATTAGAAGGCCTTCTTAATGAAATAATAACAGAGAACTTCCCCCATTTGGAGAAAGAGAGACATCCAAATACAGGAAGTACACAGAATTCCCAATAGACATGACCAGAAAAGATACATTGTAGCAAAAATCTCCTAAGTAAAACATAAAGAAAATATTTTAAAATGTGCACAAGAGAAAAGACAAATCACATTCAGAGGAAACCCAATTAGACTCACTCCAGACTTCCCATCACAAACCCTACAGGCAAGGAGAGAATGGTGAGACATACTCTAAGTCCTAAGAGAAAAAACTGTCAACCCAAAACACTGTATCCTGAAAAACTATCACTTATGAATGAAGAAGAAATAGGGAATTTTCATAACAAACTGAAAGAATTTGCAACTACTTGCCCAGCCCTACAAAAGATGCTCAAGGATGTCCTAAGCACAGAAACACTGAAACAGGAACATTACCACAAAAGTAGATGAACGCAGAAAATGACCCAAAGTACAAATGAAATCTAAAATATATAAACAGGACTATTTACAGAAACATGGCAGGGTAAAGTCAGTACTTAACAAGTTACATTGAATGTAAATGGTTTCAACTCCCCATTTAAAAGACACAGATTGGCTAAATGTATTAAAAAAGAAAACCCGACTGGCGCCACAGCTCACTAGGCTAATCCTCGGCCTGCGGCACCAGTACTCCAGGTTCTAGTCCCGGTCGGGGCGCTGGATTCTGTCCTGGTTGCTCCTCTTCCAGTCCAGCTCTCTGCTGTGGCCCGGGAAGGCAGTGGAGGATGGCCCAGGTCCTTGGACCCTGCACCTGCATGGGAGACCAGGAGGAAGCACCTGGCTCCTGGCTTTGGATCAGTGCAGTGCGCTGGCCGTGGTGGCCACTTGGGGTGGGAACCAACAGAAAAAGGAGGACATTTCTGTCTCTCTCTCTCACTGTCTAACTCTGTCAAAAAAAATAAAAAAAGAAAACTATTTGCTGCCTACAAGAAACACATCTTACCAATAAAGATGCATGCAGACTGAAAAGGAAAGAGTGGAAAAAGATAATCTATGCCAACAGAAACTAAAAAAGAGCTGGTGTGCCCATCTTAATATCAGACAAAATATACTTTAATACAAAAACTATTAAAAGAGACAATGAAAGACACTATATAATGATTAAAGGATCAATTCAACAGGAAATTTTGACTCTTATAAATGTATATGCCCCTAATTAAAGGGAACCTGGCTATGGAAAAGGAATCTTAAGGGATTTAAAGGATTATATAGACTCAAATACAATAGTAATGGGGGACTTCAATACCCTACTTTTTAAAAAAGATTTTATGTATTTATTTGAGAGGTAGAGTTACAGACAGTGAGAGGAAGAGACAGAGAGAAAGGTCTTCCTTCCGTTGGTTCACTCCCCAAATGGCTGAAATGGCTGGAGCTGCGCCGATCTGAAGCTAGGAGCTTCTTCCAGGTCTCCCAAGTGGGTTAGGGGCCCAAGCACTTGGGCCATCTTCTACTGCTTTCCCAGGCCAAATGTGGTTTTGATTTACATTTCCCTGATGGCTAGTCAGGAAAGTGAAGAGGCAACTGATAGATTCGGAGAAATTATTTGCAAACCAAACAACTGATAAAGGATTAATAACCAGAATATATAAAGTGATCAAAAAAACTCAACAACAACAAAATAACCCAGTCAAGAAATTGGCAAAACACTTAAACAGACATTTGTCAAAAGAGGAAATCCAAACAGTCAACAGATACATGAAAAAATGTTCAGAATCGCTAGCCAAAGGAAATTAAATTGGCAAATAAAAGAGCTGTCTGCACCTCAATGTTTATTTCAGCTCAATTCACAATAGCTAAGACCTGGAATCAACCTAAATGCCCATTAACAGAAGAATGGATAAAGAAAGTATGGGATATGTACTCTATAGAATACTATACAGCAGTAAAAAAAAAAAAAAAAAAAAAAAGCAATCAGGTCATTTGCAACAAAATGGAGGAATCTGGAAAACATCATGATGAGTGAAATAAGCCATCCTAAAGGGACAAACATCATATGTTCTCCCTAATGGGTGACAACTAACTGAGCACATAAAAGGAAACCTATAGAAGTCAAATGAACACTATGAAAAACAATGACTTGATCAGCCCTTGTCCTGATTGTCAAGGAACAACTTACTATTTTATTCCTTTGAGTATTTTTTTGTTCTACTTAATACCATTGGTTGAACTATTTAATTATTCTTAGGTGTTTAAATTTAACTGAAAAGTGACCCCTGTTAAATATAAGAGTGGGAATAAGAGGGAAGAGATGTACAATTTGGCACATGCTCACTTGGATTTACCCCTAATGGTAGAGCTAGAAACGTGCCAGGGAATTCCAATTCAATCCCATCAAGGTGGCATGTACCAATGGCATCTTTCTAGTCAAAGTCATAGGTTTAAGTTCATAACTCATCATAATGATAGGATTAAGTGTCAAAGGGATCGCATAAACAAGACTGGTGTCTGCTAATAATAACTGATAGAATTAAAAAGGAGAGAATAATCCAACATGGGAAGTGGGATACACAGCAGACTCATAGAATGGCAGATGTCCTAAACAGCACTCTGGCCTCAGAACCAGCCCTTAAGGCATTTGGATCCGGCTAAAAAGCCCAGGAGAGTTTCTCAGGCATGGAAAGCCAAGACACTGTGGCAAAAAAAAAAAAAAAAAAGTAAATGAAAGATCTCTGTGAGTGAGATCCCAGTGAAAAGAACAGGCCATCAAAGGAGGTACCTTTCTCTGAAGGGAGGAGAGAACTTCTACTTTGACTATGACTTTGTCTAAAGAAGGTCGAACTTTGTGAACTCAAGAGGCCTCCATAGCCTTGGCAGCTTGTGACAAGAGCCTTGGGTGATTACTGACATCATAAATAAGAGTGTCAATTGTTAAATCAACAACGGAAGTCACTGTACATTTACTACCCATGTAGGATCTCTGTCCTTAATGTGTTGTACTATGTGAATTAATGGTAAAGCTAGTACTCAAACAGTACTTTATACTTTGTGTATCTGTGTGGGTGCAAGCTGTTGAAATCTTTACTTAGTATATACTAAGTGGATCTTCTGTATATAAAGACAATTGAAAATGAATCTTGATGAAGAATGGGATGGGAGAGGAAGTGGATGATGGGATGGTTGCGGGTGGGAGGGAGATTATGGGGGGAAAGGCCGCTATAATCCAAAAGTTGTACTTTCAAAATTTATATTTATCAAGTGAAAGTTAAAAAAAGAGCCTAGGGTGATCACTGACATCATAAATAAGAGTGTTAATTGTTAAATTAACAACAGGAGTCACTGTGCACTTACTCCCCATGTAGTACCTCTGTCTTTAATGAATTGTACTATGAGAATTAACTGTAAAACTTATCCTCAAACAATACTTTATACTTTGTGTGTCATTGTGGGTACAAATTGTTGAAATCTTTAGTATAGAGTTGGTATTCTATATATAAAGTTAATTAAAAATGAATCTTAATGAAGAATGGGATGGGAGAGAGAGTAGGAGGTGGGACGGGAGTGGGGGTGGGAGGGTAAGTATGGGGGGAAGAACCATTATATTCCTAAAGTTGTACCTATGAAATTTGTATTCATTAAATAAAATCTTTCTTAAAAAGACTACACTGTATCCTTGAACCACATGAAATCTGTTCTCTTTATATAAGTCATTTAAATAAAAAAGAAAAATAAGAGACAGAAACAGAGAGAGTGTGTGTGAACATGTACAACTAAACTATTTGAAAATAAATCTAATCAGGAGCTTCTGTATTCCAAAATAAGAAGGTAAAATGAAAGAAAGTTTCTGAAATGTGAGAGATGAGACATTAGCCAATGGGATTCCCTAGGCACACCTGCAATGATTCCATCCATCTGCTCCAGGGCAGCTTCCAGCGCATGACTGGCATCAGAAGCCATGATTCCGTTCGCCTGCTTAGACTGTTCCTTTTCTTACTGAAAATGTAAAAACAGAACAAAGGAAAATTACAGAGAGTTTCTCATTATTCACACAAGACAGAAAACACTTTAATTCCACCATCATACAATGCGCTTTCACAAAAAATCCTACTGGGAGCAGGAGTATAGTTTCCTATATGTCTATGGCCTCTTCCTTGCGGCATGGGTGCTCTTTTTCATGAATCTTCAGCACATGAGCCCATTCACTTCTGCAGAGAAAAGCCACCAGAGCTCTCCAGAGTCGCTGCAGCAGCCAGCCAGTGATTGTTGGGAGGTGCAGGCCCAGGCTGCAGGAGCTCCAGCCACCCACTAGGCAAGGTTCTGATCTCTGCATTTGCTCCACGTCGGCAATGCTTTCCCTGCACAGGTAAGATCCAAGCTGAGAGGCTTCAACTGCCACTTTTGCTGCTCCAAGTGGGCCCATGTGCTCCACCTAGGATGGTCTCGGGCACAATGATATGAGAAGACACTGTCCCAGGAGCACTGTATCTGACCATCTCATTTGTAAAAATTTATTTGAAGATCAGAGAGACAGAGGCAGACAGATGAACAGAGCTCTCCCATCTGCTGGTTCACTCCTCCAAATGCTCAACAACAGCCAAGACTGGGCCAGGCCGAAGGTAGGAGCACAGAACTCAGAGTCTTGCATGTGGGTGGCAGGGACATAAGTCATCTGCTGCCTCCCAGGGTACACATTAGCAGGAAGCTGGAATCAGAAGCAGAGCAGGGACTCAAACTCAGGTTCTCTGAGGTGAGACAGGAATGTCCCAACAGGCTCTGAACTGTTACACCGAACACCCACCCCAAGTATCTGACCATCTTATATCCTTTGTACCCAACACTATTCAAGGATCAGAGTCCCATCCTCTCTGGGATGAAGAATATCTCCAAGGGTACATAGTCCATCCATTCCCAAATGCTGAGTCTCACATGAGGGATGGGGAACTGCCCACCCTGCCCTGGGGCAGCTATCTCCATCTCTGACAACTCAGACTATTAGAAAAGTCTTTTTTTGGGCTGGCGCCGTGGCTCAACAGGCTAATCCTCCGCCTTGTGGCGCTGGCACACCGGGTTCTAGTCCCAGTCGGGGCACCGGATTCTGTCCCAGTTGCCCCTCTTCCAGGCCAGCCCTCTGCTGTGGCCCGGGAGTGCAGTGGAGGATGGCCCAAGTACTTGGGCCCTGCACCCCATGGGAGACCAGGAGAAGCACCTAGCATCTGGCTCCTGCCATCGGATGAGCGCGGTGCGCCGGCCGCGGCGGCCATTGGAGGGTGAACCAACGGCAAAGGAAGACCTTTCTCTCTGTCTCTCTCTCTCACTGTCCACTCTGAGTTACCCAGAAAGAAGAGAGGCAGAGAGAAAGAGTCTTCATCTGCTGGTTCACTCTCCAATTGGCTACAATGGCCAGAGCTGTGCCGGTCAGAAGCTAGGAGCCAGGATTCTCTTCCAGGTCTCCCACATGGGTGCAGGGGCCCAAGCACTTGGGCCATCTTCCACTGCTTTCCTAGGCCACAGCAGAGAGCTGGATGGGAAGTAGAGCAGCTGGGATTTGAACCGGTGCCCACATGGGATGCCGGCACTTCAGGTGAGGGCATTAACCCCCTGTGCCACAGCGCTGGCCCCCAGAAAAGTCTTTAAGTTAAACTGTCTTCCTGTAGCCTCCAGCT
Source organism: Sylvilagus floridanus (assembly GCA_949820135.1). NCBI lineage: Eukaryota > Metazoa > Chordata > Mammalia > Lagomorpha > Leporidae > Sylvilagus > Sylvilagus floridanus. Next base: position 69,198,509 of record OX463224.1, on the reverse strand, counting down.
GGGTAGCAGGGAGGAGCTTACCAGTATTTGTAATCCTGAGACTTAGCTTATGTCTCTAAACTGGGGACAAGGCTTGTTTGCTTGCTCTCAGCCAAATGGGCACTAGTGCTGTGGGGAAACACAGGCATGGCTCCCATACCCACGCATGATCCTGGCCAGGAAATGAATGATTCTAGGATTCTTCCTTGTTTTCCCTGTGAAGCTGGACCTTTGCAGTGAAAAGAAGAAATTGGGCACCAAATAAATAAATCTTTAAAAAAAATCAGATAGCCTGAGTTCAGACCAATTTATTATATGACCTAAGAGCCTCCGTTTAGCCATCTGTAAAATGGGACTAACAGCAAGTAACTCACAGGATTGATGTCATGACTGAGGGGTATATCTCATAGAGAAGACTAAGCACGTTTCCTTACAGTAAGTATGCAACATATATTAGCTTTTCTTTTTCTTCTGCTTTTAAGAAGAGATAACCTCAGGACATGTTTTTTCTAGACAGTTCACCAGATGAGAGTTTAAACCAAAATACAGTAATCGCAGAGGGCTTGTCCATCTGGAGGTGAGCATGGCAGAGTACGACAGGCGATTAAGTGTGGAGAGTGCAGAGATTCACCACTGCAAAGCCCAAGAGAGGTTCAGCAACAGGCATTCAGCCTGAAAACCACTGCACAGCTTACAAGGAACTTGGGGAGCAGGATAGGGGTGCTGGAGGCCTCATGGGCATCAGAGGCCCCTAACAGGAGCAAAGCAAAGCTGTGGCAGGACCAGAGCAGCTCCAGGGTGAGAAGAGCAGCCAGACTGCTCCGGAACATCCATGGTGTGGAAATCTTGGGGTCTGAAAGAAGCGAGCATGGGTCAGGATAAAAGAGACAGCAAGAAAAAGGAAAGTGGCAGAACTAAGGCAAAATCCTGCAGATTCTGACCTACTCATCCATAAGGTGGATTAAAAGTTAAAATACTTCCCCTTAAAAAATTCCCACTGCTCTTGAGTAAATAAAAAAATAAATCAATCAAACTCTTAAAAGTATAGGCACAAAAGAGGTGCTGCAGGCTCTGGCTGGCCAGTCTCCCATGGCTCTCTCCACAGCTCCTTAGCTCAGCAGCACTGGTCCTGTCTGCTCCTGAATACTCCCAGACCATTTATTCTCCTGCAAGTTTGTACCTGTGAACCCCTGTGCCCTGCGCTCACTCCCAGGTCTCTGCATGGTTGGTTTATTCTCATCCTTCAGGCCTCAGCTCCAGAGCACCTTCTCAGAAAGACCTTCTGGGCACACTCCCCATCTAAAGCAGCTCCTTCGAAGCACAGCGATTCCAAAGTACCTGATCCGCTTATTTGTTTCCTTGACAACTGCCCACCTTCTCCATGGGGGTGTGGGGACTCTGACTGCTTTGTTCACTCCTGTGTTCCCATTTGCTAACGGAGGGCCTGACACAAGGAAGTTTATGACTAAAGTCCCGCAAATAAATGGGTAGAACCATGCAGCCAATATCCTCTGAAACCCTGATATGCTAGGTACTGAGGGGAGGGGAGAGCCTGGTAAATGACACCCAGTCTCCACTCCCACGGGCCATGTGGTCTAGTGGGAAGACAGATGTATGAAGAAATAATTATGACACAGCGTGAGGTGTGCCAATAGGGGTAGGAATGCAATTTCCCTGGGTCTTGAAGGGCGAGTAGGAGCTTTCTCAGATGCTAAGGAGGAGAATGCTATTATACACACAAGTGGAGGTACGTGAGAGGCAGAGGAGCATGTAAAGGCAGGATGCAGTTGGCAAAGGTCAAGGTAGCTGGCAAGATTATACAGGAGTAGCCAACTGCTCAAGATGAGTCAAAACCTTCCATGGAACTCACATAAGCGGGACAAGGGCAATTAATGAGAGCAGCTCGGGAATCACGCCCACTACTCCAGGGTTCTGGCTATCAGCGCAGAACAAAACACGAGGCCCCAGATGAAAAACCTCACAGAGATTTTGAAAAGAAAGATCTCCTATCTCAGCAGACTGGGGCCACTGATGAGCTATGCTTGCCCTTATTTTGGGGCCTTAGTCCCAGTGCAAAACGTGGGAGGGAAGTTAGCTAGATGGTGCTAAGCCCGGACAGCCTAGGCTATGTACATCCCCCTATAATGGAAGAACCTTAAAAAACCATGGGCCTGCTGCCCAGTGATGAGCTCGTGCTTGGCACACAGCAAGCTGGGTGGAACCGTGGGACCTGGCCTCAAGTAGAACATGAGTCAAAGGTGTACCCTAGTCACAACCCAGGAGCTGAGCAATGAGATTGGGAGTTCAAGCCTGGGAGCTGCTCTGGGCAGAGTTCTAAAGCTGCTGGGTCTAGGGTGACAGCAGGACACCTGGGTAAGAACACGTCACTGCCAGCTCAGCTGCAGGGCGGCTGTGAGGCATTGGTGGTGCCAGGTGTGGATGGCTTGATACATCAGGCCTCCTGCCCCCATCTGTGGACTTGGACAATCTTACTGTTAAAAAAACAGAACAAAATAATACTGTTTCTTTCTTTTTCTTTTTTTGGACAGGCAAAGTAGACACTGAGAAAGAGACAGAGAGAAAGGTCTTCCTTTCCTGTTGGTTCACCCCCCAAAGGCTGCCGCGACCAGCGATCTGTGCTGATCCGATGGCAGGAGCCAGGTGCTTCTCCAGGTCTCCCATGGGGTGCAGGGCCCAAGCACTTGGGCCATCCTCCACTGCAATCCCGGGCCACAGCAGAGAGCTGGCCTGGAAGAGGGGCAACCGGGACAGAATCCGGTGCCCCGACTGGGACTAGAACCCGGTGTGCCTGTGCTGCAGGTGGAGGATTAGCCTGTTGAGCTGCGGCGCCGCCCATAATACTGTTTCTTCTACTCACATTTCTGATAGCAAATATGAGTAGGGTTTTTCCCCCCATAGGAAGCAATTCTCTGCTTCTTGGCAGACTCCAGCTGAATGTGCTACAATTCCCACACTATTTACCTGGGGTGAGTGTTAGATCTCACAGGCTGAGGGCTCAGTCTCCCAGACCTCTCCAACACCCCTCCCCACACGCTTCAGAATCCAATGGCAAGTCCAGCCGCCCTTCTAACTGGCTGAGGACTCTTACTGAAGGTTCCCACACCCACTTCCTCAGGTTTGGTAATTTGCCAGAATGGCTCACAGAACTCAAGGGAACATATCACTTCTCTTTACGAGCTTATTATAAAGGGTACATCTCAGGAACAGTCAAGTGGGAGAGAGACACACGGTAAGTGGTAAGTGATGGAGGTGGGGCTGCATGGAGCGTCCATGCCCTCTCCAGGGCACCATCCTCCCAGCGCTTCCATGGCTCAACAGCCCAGAAGGTTTCCAAGGTCCTTGGTTTAGGTTTTTTTTTTTTTTAATGAAAGTTCCATTATGTAGCCATGGTTGATGAAACCACTGGTCATTCAAACACTGGTGACTAAACTCTATCTCCAGCCCCTCTACTCTCCCTAGAGGTATGAGGTAGAGGGTAGAGGGTTGCAGAGGGCGCTGAAAATTCTAGCCCTCTAGTACCAGGATTGGTTCCTGCAGCAGCCAGCTCCCATCCTCTAGCCATCACTTCATTAGCATAAACACAGATAGGATTTGAAAGGGGTTTATCATGTGGCACAGCGGGTTATCAACCTGACCTGAAGCGCCAGCATCCCATATGGGCGCCAGTTCGAGACCTGGCTGCTCCACTTCTGATCCAGCTCTCTGCTATGGCCTGGGAAAGCAGTAGAAGATGGCCCAAGTGCTTGGGCCCCTGCACCCCATGGGAGACCCGAAGAAGCTCCTGGCCTTGGATCGGTGCAACTCCGGCCATTGTAGTCGACTGAAGAGTGAACCATCAGAGGGAAGACCTCTCTCTCTGTAATTGACTTTCAAATAAATAAGTAAATTTTTTTTAAAAAATTAAAAAGGGGGGTTTATCATATCATGAATCAAAAAAATGGTCTACCACTGTCCAAGAGTTTTAGGAAAAAGACTATACACACACACAATCCCAATAGCAGACCTGTTATCTGACACATGTAGTGTGGTTTTTTGTCTTCCATGTCTGTTCCTCCCCACAGGGACCCAACATCTTCCTTCCTTGGGAGCATGAGTTTATCAGGGAGGTGGGGCTCAAGTGCAAGAAGCCCTGGAGGCAGTATACCTGGAGCCCTTCTGGAGAGAAGTAAGGTGAAGAAGCCAAAGGGCGCATCTAGAAGAGACAACAACAGAGAAGCCAGCAAAGAGAGCCAGATCCAGGTCAAAATCCAAAGGGAAGAGTTAAGAGTGGCCTCTAAGCAGATACTAACAATGAGAGAGGAGCTAAGGCATCCAGTAGGGGGCCTAACACAGTAAACAAAACAAAGGAATGAACTGTGGGGACTCTGTGGAAGGGCACCAGACAGCCCAGGAAGCTGAGGAGCACAGAAGGACTTTGCTCTTAACATGCTAAATACAGTGACAGCTGTTATGTTGCACAAAAGCAGTGTTCATTCTCTCTATACACTTAACACAGCTCTGCATTTGACCCTGATGAGCAGGCAGGCTCCTTGGCTCATCTCTGGCCAGAGATAAGGAAGGCTTTATTGTTTAAGAAAAGGTGCAGGGGCCAGTGCAGTGGCTTAGCAGGTAAAGCCACTGCCGGCAGAGCTGGCATCCCATATGGGTGCCAGTTCTGAAACTGATCTGCTTATTAATATTTCTGAAATTAATAAGCTGTGTGGGTTCTTGCCACGAATTCAGAGAAGAATTTTGAATACTGGCTCAAATAGACCAGACGACATGGTACGTTTTTAAGCTTTTTATTCAGTCAGAGAAATGCACAGGAGAGTGAGGGCTCTAGCTAAACGAGAAAGGGGAATCTGGAAATGAAGCTGGAATCCATACTGAGCAGAAAGCAGGCCAAGAGCCAAGTGCAGCAAGCGTTTGGTTATGAGCAGCTACCAGCAGCTTATCACGGGCAGCGAAGCAAGGGCAGAGAGCTGGGTGGCCCGAAGGCCACGCACCCCAAAGGCGCCGGGCAACAAGGGGACCTAGGGCAGCGAGGGAAAGTAAGGGCCAGGCCCACCATGTTCCAGGTCTTTTACCCACTTCCAAAGTCACATAGCCTAATTTGTAGGTGGGCATACAGGTGGGATCAGGTAGGGGGATGAGATCACACAGAGGGCATGGTGAAGGCATGGTCTTCCAGCTTACAAATCTAATCAAATTTTATCCTATCTGCCTGCCTACATCAGTTTGAATCCCGGCTGCTCCACTTTGAATCCAGTTCCCCGTAATGCATCTGGGAAAGCAGACAGATGATGGCCCAAGTACTGGGGCCCCTGCACCCCCATAGGAGAACTGGAAGAAGCTCCTGGTTTCTGGCTTTGGCCTGGCTCAGCCCTGGATGTTGCAGACATTTTTGGAATGAACCAGCAGATTGGAGGATGGATGGATGGATGGATGGATATCTCTCTCTCTCTCTCTTACTTTCTCTCTCTCTGTTTCTGCCTCTCTTGGCTCTACCTTTCAAATAAATAAATCCTTAAATGTAATATAATAAAATAAATTTCAAAAAATAAGAAAAGGTACAGTCCATTCATCATTCATCCCTCACTCACAGGCCTCTGAATGCTGTCTTCTTCCCCTATGTGATGGTGTCTGGGGCCCTGGCTAACACAGGCCTTTACTCTACTCTTTGCTACCAATCAGAGAAAAAAATGAGGAAACCATGGCAGTGTGAGGTAACAGATGTCAGTCACAGCATCTGAGCTGTGCCACACACAGACTGGTCAGCATCTCAGCATGGTTAGGTAAGGGATCTGCATTCTGCATGTGCTCTGAACTGTAGTAAGTGAACCACCACTGGCCACCCATCATCTGTCATGCTCTGAAACAAACAGTGATTTAGATACTCTTTGAACTGCTTTCATGTTCAGCAAAAGAGAATCAAAAGTAGGCAGGAATCACCAAACAGTATAAGCCTGGGGCAAGTAAACCTGACTTATCTTACTCACTGCATTGTAAGTTTTCATTTTCTCTTTAAGATTTATTTAATTTATTTTAAAAAGCAGAGTTACAGAGAGCAGGAGAGACAGAGCGAGATCTTCCATTCACTGGTTTATTCCCCAAATGGTCACAACGACTGGGGCCGGGCCAGGCTGAAGCCAGGAGCCTAGAACTCTACCTGTGGTCTCCCACATGAGTGGCAGGGATCCCAGCATGTGGGCCATCTTCCACTGCCATCTCAGGACCATCATCAGGGAGCTGCATCAGAAGTGGAACAGCTGGAACTCGAACCTGCACTCATACGGGATACCGGCATCACAGGCAGCTTAAATGCTGTGCCACAATGCCAGCCCCATTTTCTTTTTTTGATTTATTTATTTACTTGAAAATCAGAGTTACACAGAGAGAGAATGGGGAGGCAGAGGGAGATGTCTTCCATCTGCTGGTTCACTCCCCAGTTGGCTGCCACAATGGCCACGGCTGTGCCGACCTGAAGCCAGGAGCCAGGAGTTTCCTCAGGGTTTTCTCATGTGGGTGCAGGGGCCCAAGGACTTGGGCCATCTTCCACTGCTTTCCCAGGCCATAGCAGAGAGCTGGCTGGGACTTGAACCGGCACCCATATGGGATGCCGGCACTGCAAGTGGCAGCTTTGCCAGCTACACCACAGTGCTGGCCCCACCAGCCCCATTTTTTAAGCTACTTTTCTATCAGCAAAAATGGTTAGGATTGTGATACTGTTTGGGACAGGCTCATACAGCCCCAGAAGAACAAATGCATTGGGAACTGATCTAGGAGTCCCCACTGCCTCCTGCTCCTCTATCTCCTGTGCCCATTTTCCTCTATGTCCTGCATCTGCTAGTCCTGACTCCTCAACAGCTGTACCCAGACAGCAGCCAGCATCCCTGTGCAGAAGACAAGGCCTGGGGGAAGGTAGTCATAGCCCAGAACCTCACTTGTACCACAGAATGTGGATTCTTCTCACTCTTCTCCCTTCCCCAACTGGTTATGAGCAGCTACTAGCAGCTTATCACGGACAGCGAAGCAAGGGCAGAGAGCTGGGTGGCCCGAAGGCCACGCACCCCAAAGGCGCCGGGCAACAAGGGGACTCAGGGCAGCGAGGGAAAATAAGGGTAATAATGAAATGTCGGGGCCGGCGCTAAGGCATAGCAGATAAAGCCTCTGCCTGCAGTGCCAGCATCCCATATAGGTGCCAGTTAGTGTCCCTGCTGCTCCACTTCTGATCCAGTTCTCTGCTACAGCCTGGGAAATCAGTAGAAGATGGCTCAAGTCCTTGGGCCCCTGCACCCCTGTTGGAGACCCAGAAAAGGCTCCTGGATGCTGGCTTCTGATCAGTGCAGTTCCAGCTGTTGCGGCCAATTGGGGAGTGAATCAGCAGATGGAAGACCTCCCTCTCTCTCTGCCTCTCCTTCTCTCAATGTAACTCTTTCAAGTAAATAAATAAATCTTTAAAAAAATTAAATGTCACCATATCACAAGAAACTGAAGTCCTCCCCCATTATGTACAAGACCCCTATAAACCACAGATGCTCTTAAAAGCTTATTTTAAGAAACACCTTTTGCTATGCCTAAGCTTGGGAAACAGCTTCCTTTTAAGGATATAAGAAACTTATCTCTTTGGGACAGTAAGAGCAAGAAGCTGTTTCGTGATAATAAAAGGAGGAAGAAATGGAGGAGGAGGAAGAGGAATGGGAAGAATAAAGAAGGGAAGGAAGGAAAGTGATGGCAATGCCTAAATTCTCAACCACATCCCATAGCAACCAAAAACTACTTTCTTATTTTTGTTCAAGGAATTCTTTTACAAAATTATTCATTCATTTATTTATTTGATTTATATGTGAAAGGGAGCGATGGGCAGACAGATAAATGCCCACCACAGGCTGAAATGAGGTAGGATGAAGTTAGGAGCCAGGAACTCAATCCAGGTCCCTAATGTGGGTGGCAGGGACCCAATCACTTGAGCCATCACCTGCTTCCTCCCTGGGAGCACATTAACAAAAGCAGAACTGCGACTCAAATCCATCAACTCCACTATGAGATGCAGGCATACAAAGCTGTGTCTTAACCTCTGCTCCAACTTTCTTTTTAAAGAACAAAGGGAAAAGAACATAGATTTTATAGCCAGACAGTTGGGAATCAAAACTTGGGCTCTGTTGCCTAACGGCTCTGAGTCTTCAGACAATTGATTTAACATCTCTGAGCCTTAATTGTATCAAGTATAAAATCAATACAAAACCAATCTCACTATGGGCAAAAGTAAACAAGAGAGACTTCAGGTAAATACAGCAGACTGAATCCAAACATTTAATTTAGCTACCCACTAAAGTAACAATAGAGGAATTTACTTTGAAAAACAAAAACCCACAAGTAAATGGAGAATGCTATAGGGTGCCTGGGTGACAGCTTTGTAGCAAGCCTGAAAGAGCAGCCTGGTCAAAAGCTCTGGGGGAGACGTTTTTACTTTTTTACTAATATAAAACAGTGGAAACACTTGATAAATCTGAACCTCTTAAGAAACTTAACACAGTGTAGAACTATTTAATTCAATGATAAGGAAACAAGAAAACAAACAAAAAAATGACAAAAGAACTCCACGGAAACTAAGAAATAGGTAGAATCATGATCATTACAACAAAATGCCACATACCGATCTCACCAAAATTGCACTAGCAGAATGCAGTGGTTAGCAAAGTGCTGAGGGTGTGGGGGGTAGGACTGGAAAAAGTGCTGGATCCTCATCTTCTAGGGTTCTAAAACACTCATAAGTCACTAGATAGTGCAATTAAAACAAATAGCACAGCATTCTTTTTGTTTGTTTTAAAGATATAGGTGACAGATGATAATACTACAAGAATTTTAAGTGGCCGCATCTGAGGAAGAACAATGGGGTGACAGGTGCAGAGATGGACATTTTAGCAAACCAAGTGCAATTATTTGACCCTTTAACTTTATGAATATATAGTAATTATAATGTTAAAACAAACATGTTTCATGCAACAGGTTAAGCTGATGCTTGATATGCCCTCAACCCATACTGAAGTGCCTGGTATCAAGTCTCACCTCCACTTTTTTTTATTTTTTATTTTTTTATTTTTTTATTTTTTGACAGGCAGAGCGGACAGTGAGAGAGAGAGACAGAGAGAAAGGTCTTCCTTTGCCGTTGTTTCACCCTCCAATGGCTGCCATGGCCGGCGCGCTGCGGCCGGCGCACCGCGCTCATCCGATGGCAGGAGCCAGGTGCTAGGTGCTTTTCCTGGTCTCCCATGGGGTGCAGGGCCCAAGCACTTGGGCCGTCCTCCACTGCACTCCCGGGCCACAGCAGAGAGCTGGCCTGGAAGAGGGGCAACCGGGACAGAATCCAGTACCCCGACCGGGACTAGAACCCGGGGTGCCGGCGCCGCAAGGCGGAGGATTAGCCTGTTGAGCCACGGCGCAGGCCTTTTTAATTTATTTTATTTATTTTATTTATTTGACAGAGAGAGAAGGAGAGTCAGACAGAGAGAGGTCTCCCATCCACTTGTTCACTCTCCAATTGGCCACAATGGCCAGAGCTGTGCCAATCCAAAGCCAGGTGCCAGGATCTTCTTCCGGGTCTCCCATGCAGATGCAGAGGCCCAAGGACTTGGGCCATCTTCTACTGCTTTCTCAGTAGAGCAGAGACCTGAATTGGAATTGGAGCAGCCGAGACTTGAACCAACGCCCGTATGGGATGCTGGCACTGCAAGCTGCGGCTTTACCAGCTATGCCACAGTGCTGGCCCCCACTTCCACTTCTAATCTAGCTTCCTGCTAATGTACACCCTAGAAGGCAGAAGATGATGGCTCAAATACCTGTGTCCCTGCCACCCACATGGGAGACTCAGATGGAACTCCTCGCTCCTGGCTTTGGCCTGACCCCCATCCTGACTATTGTGAGCATTTGGGGAGTGAACCAATGGATGGAAGGTCTGTGTCTCTTGCTTTCAAATAAAAATGAAAAAAAAATTTTTTTAAAGAATTAATGCAATAAAAATGATTTTGAATTATAAAATGTTATGTGCCTGGCACAAAGCCAAGATTCTATTACCGTGTGCTCATTTCTCCTCTCTAGGGATCATATTCATAAATTGGGCATGTATACATTAACTATTTACAAGGATTTAGCCAACATTATCTCACTTAATCCTCACACATTATTTAGGACTTACACTTCTTGTTTAGCAAACAGATTAGGAAACTTGCCTGAGGAAGCATGCCTTTCTTCCTCTTGTTCTTCCACTTCCCGGAATCCACTCTGAGCAAGGAGTAACATGATCTGACCTACCCTTTAAAAGGGTCATGCTGGGATGATTGGAAAATAGACTTCAGAGGACACAGCCGTGAATACAAGAAAAAACGAGATGAAGGCAGCTTGGCCCAGAATGAACATGGTAGATGTATTAGCTTTTTGTTACAACAATGAACTATCTGAGAAGCTGCTTATAAAGAAAAGAAGTCTACTTTAGTTCGTGGTTCTGGAGATTCACAGTCCAAGATCATGTGGCCCTACTGGTTTGACCTCTGATAAGGTCAGAAGGCAATGGAGGAGCAATTGTATATGAAGGCCCACATGGTGAGCCAGGAAGCAGAGACAGTAGATGGGTTCAACTCTCAAGCTTTTGTAACCAATCCTATTCCATGAACTGCCTTCCCATGGCATACCACCAATGACCTAAGAACCTCCCACTAGACCCATCTCCTAAATACCATAATTGGACTAAGTTTCCCACCATCTTAGTATGACTAATTTATTTTTTAAAAATTTATTTATTTATTTGAAAGGTAGAGCTACAGAAAGGCAGAGGCAGAGAGAGATTGAGAGAGAGGTCTTCCATCTGCTGGTTCACTCCCCAGATGACTACAACAGTCAGAGCTGCACTGATCTGAAGCCAAGAGCCAGGAGCTTCTTCTCAGTCTCCCACGTGGGTGCAGTAGTCCAAGGACTTGGGCCACCTCCCACTGCTTTCCCACGCTACAGCAGAGAGCTAGATCAGAAGTGGAGCAGCTGGCGTACAAACCGGTGCCAAAATGGGCTATCAGCACCACAGGAGGCAGCTTTACCCGCTACACCACAGCGCCGGCCCCAGTATCACTAATTTATGACCTTGCAGTTTAGAGTTCCCACCTTCTTAGTACCACTAATTTATGATATTGGAGTTTAAAGTTCCATGAGTTTGGGGATCAAATCTTAGTCAAACCATAGCAGTAAATGTTCTAATTCCTGGTGTATGTTGAGGGCAAAGCCAGTAAGATTTACTGGTAAATTGGATATGAGCATGAGAAAGGAGTCAAGAACAACTACAAAAGCTTTTCCCTGAGCCCTGGAAGCAAGGAGAGGCCTCCAACAGTGGGGGAGGGGGTGACATCAGGGGACTACTGATGGAAATGTTCCATTAACAATGACTAAGCGTACCTGGAAGATACACTGAGTAGTCATTTTGAAATATAAACTTGATGTTCAGATAGAGGCATGAATTTAAAACAAATGCATGAGGTGACTTAAGACACAGAGGGAGGGAGGCCAGTATTGTGGTATGGTGGGTAAAGTCGCTGTCTGGGATGCTGGTATCTCATAAGTGCACTGGTTTGAGTCCCAGCTGCTCCACTTCTGATCCATATCCCTGCTAACAGCCTAGGAAAAGAATGCCCAAGTGTTTGAGCCCTTGCCTCCCACGTAGGAGACCTGGATGAAGCTCCTGGCTCCTGATTTCAACCTGGCCCAACTCTGGCCATTGTGGCCATCTGGGGAATGAACCAGTGGATGGAAGATCTCTCTGTCTCTCCTTCTTTCTGTAACTCTGACTTTCAAATAAATAAATAATAATTAAAAAAAAAAAGATATAGAGGGAAGGAGGTTGGGAGGAGGGAGGAAGGGGAAAAGGGGTGAGGGGGAGAGGAGAAGAGAGACAGAGAGATAGAGAGAGACTGTCCCCAGGGCTCTCTAGAGCATTCCAACATACAACCACCAGAGAGAAGAGGAACCAACAAAAGAGACTGAGGAGGAGCAGCCAGGAGGAGTGTGGTGCCCAGAGCCAAAGCAAGGGCTTCAGGATAGAGGATGCAACCAGGTGTGCCCAATGCTGCTGAGTCAGACCTGAGAACATCTCTGCAGACTCTGGTGATGATCTCATCTACTCCTGTTGCCTCACTTGTCCTGGTATTACCTAATCTCAGAGGACTGCAATCACTGGCAAACTGTCCTCTCCACTCACCAGCACTGAGGAGTCACCTACCTCTGAGGCCTTCCAATACCATTGGTTATCAGACTCACCTGGAGAGCTCACCAAGCATTGAGACCCAGCCTCGAGTAAGGAAAAAGGTCTGGCCTCTTTAGTTGACCGAGCTACTCATGTGACCCTGATACCACCAGCTGGGGCACTGGATGCAAACACAGCCATACAGCAGGCATTCCTACCTTTGGGAAGTCTCAGGGGCTTGCACCAGCCACAGGGTAGACTTCATGGCCTTTTATCATGCAGACTCAACAGACTCGACTGCAGTGATAACTTCCCTCAGATCCCTTGGCAGACCTCTGCCCCATCCCAACCAAATGCCTTATCACTAAAGGGCTCATCCTAACTGCTTTACTTGGCTGCTCTCAGTTGCCTCCAGCTTCTATGTTCTTTCCAGCATCTTTCCCAGTTACACTCTCATCTTCCCATCAAGCCAATTCTTGCAGAAAACCATGCTCCATCCTGCCCACCTACGTGTCATCTCCTGTAAGAAAGGGACGACAAGAGTTGTGCACAGATACCTCCCTGCAGCCCTGTGTGTCTGGGGAGCTTGCAGATACCCCTTTCAGAAAGCCCTGGAGAACTGTTTGCAGATTTACTGATGATATAAATTGGTCACTGGCTGTGGGATGCTAGAGCCTGAGATAGTGGGTACTGGAGGGAAGTAGCAGCAGGTAAACTCCCACTCCTGCCTCCACTTCCTCCCACACCTGATACTCACCTCCCTTGTCCCACTCTCACACTTGGTGGACACCAAGGTCATGCCACCACAGTCACCAAGCCAGAAACCTGGAGGCATCCCTGGGTCTCTGCTTCCCTCACCCACACCCAGTATCTGGTAAAATCTCCTTCTTTACCCCTTCTCAGATCTGCACCAGCCCAGCTGTCATCTCCAATTAGAATGAATGCACTGCCTTCCTTGGGAAGAAGGTGGGGCTCTGTAGTCAGACGCACTTTCAGATCCAAGTTCTTCCTTCAAGAGCTGTGCCCTGACAAGTTCCTTAACATTACAGAAAGTCATTTGCCCTGTTTATAAAATCTGTGTGAAAATATACACATTGTGGGATAGCAGAGATTCAAAACTGCGTGGGAGTTCACAATGACAGCAGTTAGAGTTCTCCTAGCCTCACCTGGCTCTTGCCCCGAGCAAGTCAAGATACTGTCTACAAGCTATTGCCAGCTCTTGCTCTTGGGGCTCCCTCAGTATGAGTTAGCACAAGATCCTCAATCCACCTGCTCAACTCCCAGTCCTCTTCTGACATTCCATCCCAGCATTATCTTCTTTAAGGGTCCTCTTCTGTCTCCCATATGCACTCAGTCTCTTCTCCACTCTCACAGCTTTCTTGGAGCACACAGACCTCTCTAGGACACTGGCTGACTCCTTTATCTCAGTGGTATGCCCCTCACGGGCAGGGCTATGTCTCTTACATGTCTCAGCTCATCTATGCTGTTGGAAAGGACATACCAAACAGCTGCCTAAATTAGGAGGCAGCTGGAAGCTGAGCAGGGGCAAAATTTTTCTCTACTTGTAGACCTGAGAGACAAGTTATCTGCCTCCAATATACAAAGATGGAACAGGTGTAGGGTCGACATCCACATTCTAAAAGGAGAATATGGGAATCAAGAGATCATTGTGGCACACTTGAAAGGCTCTGGAGTGGTAGCCTGTGTCCTCTTCACCTTCTGCAAGGAGACAGGTCCCTGGGACCCCAAGGCTTGTCTGAGGTCCTACGTGGTCTTAAAGTCATATCCCCACAGGCTAAGGCCAGAGGCTGAAGAGGAGCAACAATACAGCTGGCCCAAGAAGACACCCTCAGAGCGAGAGCAGAGGCAGGGATAGTAACTTTGTGTCATGATCCAAGGACAATGCCACAGCCTTGCCTTTCCATCAGGACAGAGGAGCCAGACACAACTAGACACTGTTGTGACAAGGAGTTGGGGCCAGCGCTGTGGCACAACAGGTAAAGCCTCTGTGACACTGGCATCCCATATGGGTGCCAGTTCATGTCCCAGCTGCTCCACTTCTGGTCCAGCTCCCTGCTAACAGCCTGGAAACAGCAGAGGAGCGTGGCCCAGGTATTTGGGCCCCTGCTACCCTTGTGAGAGACCTGGAAGAAGCTCCTGGCTCTCTGCTTCAGCCTAGTCTGGTGGGGCAGTTGTGACCATCTGGGGAGTGAACCAGCAGATGGAAAATCTCTCTCTCTCTCTCTCTCTCTCTCTCTCTCTCTCTCTCTTTGTAAATCTGACTTTCAAATATAAATATATCCTTAAAAAAAAAAAAAAAAAGACAAGGCTTCACAGCAGGACAGAGGGATCAGCATGCTGAGAATTTTGCTATCAGAGTCACTGAATGCCTTCAGTAAGTATCTGAGCCTAACAAAACTGAATGGTCAGAGCTTTAGTTTCTTCGGTCAATGAATAGGACTTAAGCAGCCTAAGAAAAACTGAACAGGAGAAATAAGAATGTCACTGAAGGTGAGCAAGCACACTCAACTTGTTCCCACTTAATCATGGTGTCAGCAACTCCCAATAGCAAATATTTGTTTAAAAGCTTTACATTGTCAAAACTGTTTTTCACACACAAGGCTTCTCATTCCCACCTGAACATCCCAGGTCAGACTGCTCTGATTAGTTAGGCAACTAAGCAGCAGGCAGTGGGACCTGAGATCCACCAGCATTGCTGAAAGGGCCCTAAACCTGGGTGCAGGCTGGCAGTGCTGGGTGGCGGCAGGGGACTAATGCAATATTTCTTGTTTAGCGTCTTTTTCTCGCTGGACCAGGTTACTGAGCTGAATGCACTGGGCATTTCCAGCCACTCCCTGCTGGGTGAGTTCCAAGAGATCCCAAAGAACATTTGTGCAGGAGCCCAGCTCTACCGAACCTTCTAGGATTCCTTTCACTTTCTGGCTCTTCCAATTAAAACCCAGCCCAACTCCCATCACATGTCCCTGCTCCACCACCAGCCACCTTTGGCACAGCCAAGCCCAGATGCTTCCCCTTAAGCACTCACCCAACAAGCTCAAGCCCTTTGCACCAAACCACAACCTTTAAACAAAGCTCCACGATCCCCAACAGCTTCTCGAACAGCAGGGCACTCGGTCACAAAGCTCAACACCCTCCTTGAAGATTGCAAAGGACAGTACCACGCTCTGAGACCTCACCTCCAGGTGCCGCAAGGCCAGGTGTCCTACCAGTCTCAGAGTCCCACAGCCTCAGGAACAGGAGTGACATCCTCCATCCTACTGGAAACAGCAAGCTTCTTAAGAGAAACACCACCCCAAAGATATGAGCAAGAGACACTGTGAGTGGAGCCCAGCCCACAAGGAGGAGCACAGGGTCTGGCCAGGAAACGGGTGTCAGCTTGAGGTTTGGATGGCTCACACCCAAACAGCACGTCAACCTGGCTACAGGGACACTGAGGAGCTGATGCTTCCTTTAGTGTCCTTGCTAAGTATTTGCAAACGCTTGCTTCACATCCCTCTGACCATTCTCACCTTGCACTTCTGCTCTTGACATCCTGCTTCCCTCCCCAAGTTGGTCATTCTCCCCACTTTAAGTGCTAGCTGTGGTAAAGGGGCCACAGTAATGTCAGTGATCAAGGCCATAGGTCTTACCCCCAGGCCTGCCTAGGAAAGCTTTGGACAGACCTCAGAGGAGTGGCAAAGCAGGTGATCCAACAAAGGCAATGCTCTGGGGGACTAGGAGAGAGGTAGGAAAGCAATGCAGGAATCTGTGCCTTTGGAAAGGGTGAGACAGGGATCCAGATGCTGTCCAGGGAGCAGAGCACCAAGTTCCCCATCAGCTTGACCTCACATACTGTTAGACAAGTACATATGTGTTCTCATGGAGCTGGGGTTCACAGAAGGCCCCTTGGAGAATTTAAAATGGAAGGTTCTTTCCTTTCCTTCTGAGTCTCGGAAAGAGTGGATCTGAGAAGTAAATGCAAATCAGAGTTTACCCTTCAAGGCTGAGATGTGAAGGACCAGGACAGAATGAACAACTCACAAACTGTGAGATCTAGCTGCCTGCCCCTAGCCATATGGCTGTTTACTATGCATCAAAACAGTGGCAGGGGCCAGACGTTGAGGCGCAGCAGCTAAGCCACTGCTTGAGGTCCCCACCTGCATCTCATGAGAGTACCTGGGATCAAGTCCCAACTCTGCTTCTGATTCATTTCCTGGTGATGTGCCTGAGAAGCAATGGCCCAAGTATGTGGGATCCTGTCACCCACGTGGAAGTCCTAGATGGAGTTCCTGGCTCTGGGCTTAGTCCTGGCTCAGCCCTGGCTGTTGCAGGCATTTGGGAAGCGAACCAGTGGATAGAAGATCTGTCTCTCCCTCTCTCTGACACTCTGATTTACAAATAAATACATAGATAAATCTTGTAAAACAGTGGCAAATTACTTGGCGCCTGGAAATTTCCATGCCAGTAAAAATGGTCTGGTCTGGAAGTTCACAGCAGGCTTCCTGTCTCCTATGAGAAGAGCAGCCTCTGTCAAAGACTTCATCCTCATTATCTCATAATATCTCATAATATTTGTGATAGTTCTGTGAGGGATATAGTCTGCCCTCTGCAGCTGCACATTCAACAGCTATGGCTTGAAAATATTCAGGGGGCTGGCTGTCAGCTCCTTCGGCCGCAAAAGGAACGACGCTGCTCGCAGTTAATCGGTCTTCAAAACACTTTTACTTAGAAGTAGTAGGAAAAAGAGAGGGGGACCGGGAGAAGGGGGAGAGATGGCGCGCACGTTCCTTAAGGGGGAAAGCTGGCGTGCCCTGTTCCCTCTCCCGCGGTCCGCTTATATACAGAATTCAACCAATCACAATCAATCAATCACAGTCCATGCACAGAGCTCTCCAATCCGGCACTTGATCACAATCAGCTGTGGAGTCACGCAGCAGGCAGGGCATCAGCGCCATCTTGTTGTTTACCACGATCCTCAGCTAGATGGAAAGTCCAATCAGCTGCTACATCCACATTACTGCTATAAGCCAAGCCCAGCATGGGGGGGGGGGGGGGGTCCCATGGCAGGCCTATCCATGGGTCCCCACAGCTGGCGCCATGGCACAGTAAGTTAATCCTCTGCCTGCGGCACCAGCATCCCATAATGGGCACCGGTTCCAGTCACAGCTGCCCCACTTCCAATCCAGCTCTCTGCTGTGGCCTGGGAAAGCAGTGGAGGATGACCCAAGTATTTGGGCCCCTGCACCCACATAGGAGACCAGGAAGAAGCGCCTGGCTCCAGGCTTTGGATCGGTGCAGCTCTGGCCATTGCGGCCATTTGGGGAGTGAACCAATGGAAGGAAGACCTTCCTCTCTGTCTCCCTCTCACTCTCTGTAACTCTACCTGTCAAATAAATAAATATCTTAAAATTCAGGAAAAAAACAGGTGTACTGAGCATACATAACTGTTTTCTGGTCAGTATTCCCTTAATAATACACTACAGTAACTATTCACATAGCATTTACATAGTAGGATAAGTATTCTAAATGGCTTAAAGTGCATGCAAGGCCATGCATAGTTATATGCAAATACTACACTAGTTCCTATATGGGACTTGAGCAACCATGAATTTTCACATCTGCAGAGACCACAGAACCAATCCCTTGAGGATACTGGGGGATGACTGTGTAATAGTCTTCAGTTTTACTTTACAAAGATGTAGCTCTGTGGCCAGAGAACAGGGAGAGAGTGATAGCAAAACAAACAAACAAACAAACAAACAAAACCTGGGACAGGTTGGGAAGGGTTACCTCCTCTCACCCTCGGAACTTGGCCTGTATCCTTCAGGCAACAGGCACCAAGGGAACTACCAGAAAGCCACCCACTTTCCCCAGCAAAAATGTAGGAGGGGGGCCGACACTGTGGCATAGCAGGTAAAGCTGCCTCCTGCAGTGCTGGCATCCCATATGGGTGTCGGTTCGAGTCTCGGCTGCTCCTCTTCTGATCCAGCTTTCTGCTATGGCTTGGGAAAGCAGTGGAAGATGGCCCAGGGCTTTGGGCCCCTGCATCCACGTGAAAGACCCAGAAGAAGCTCCTGATTCCTGGCCTCAGATCGGCCCAGCTCCAGCCATTGTGGCCATCTGGGGAGTGAACCAGCGGATGGAAGATCTGTCTCTCTCTTTCCCTCTTTCTCTCTCTGCCTCTGTAACTCTGCCTTTAAATAAATAACTAAATCTTTTTTTTAAAACTGTCGGAGGATGCAAGGAGCTAAGGAAGCAGTCTTCTCAGACAATCTCAACTCTCTGGATTACCCCTCTCCAAGTATGTCCAGGCATGGCAGCCCGTCCCCTCTAATTGCCTACCTCAGCTCCCTGCCTGTACCCTCCCCACACCTCTCTTTGACCCCATCTTCCCTTTCACCACTCCATTATTTTGGACACCGTGGGACCTCTCTACCCCTGGTTCCATCTGCCCTGCCTCATGTCAGCACTCAGTATGTAGGGTCCTCTGCTATCTCCAGCCATGTCCCAGCTCACCCTGACCTGCTCCTTAGTGCACTCTGCCTCCCTGGACTCAACTTACCCTTACTCTCCCTCTATTTAGGAACCAAGAGTCAGTTGTCCCTTCCTTCTGCCCTCAGGATGCTGCACGTTAGACACCAGTGTGCCCAGGATATTCTTTCATTTATTTATAAGGCAGAGAGACAGATGAGAGGGAGCTCCTAATCTGCTGGCTCACACTTCCCCACCCTAGATGTCTCCAGTAGCAGGGCTAGGCCTGGGCTGAAGCCAGGAGCCAGGAACTCAATCTGGGTCCCCATGTAGGTGGCAGGAATACAGTTACTTGAGCCATGACTGGGTCCATACTGGTAGGAAGCTGGAGTCAGGAGTCAGAGCCAGGAATAGAACCCATGTACTCTAGTGTGGAACCCATCTTAATCCCTAGACTAAATGCCTCAGCCTCTGCCCCACCCAATTCATGTTTAATTTATGTTTCCTTCTCTGCAAACCAACATGCAACTTTCTTTGATGAGAAACAGAACTCCCCGATCCTCTTTCTCTGCACTACAACCTTCCCTCCAACCCATGGAGGAGCTGCCTCTCCTCCCTTTGATGCCTAATTTATTGTCACAGAGATCCAACCTCTCGATTACCCACCTCTAGGCTGAATCTGCACCTCTCCTGCTGCTGTCTCTCAGCCCACACAGGTACTAGGCTACCTCAAAAAGTTTAAATTACGAGGTGAGTTTGTTTTGATGCAAAAGAATTTTGAAATCCATGCACTTGTTTTTGTAAAGATCCCTCATATGCATGGATCTTAAATTATTTTGCACCAAAATAAACTTATCTTCCAATTCCATTTTTCCAAGAACTTTTTGAAGCACTCTTATATTAAAGCCTCTGCTATCCTCAAACACTTCCTATGACCCCACAGTCCCACTCCCTGGTTACTGCTTCATGTTTCTCCGTGGTGTCAAAGCCCAATGGCTTACCTCCCATTCGCTCTGATGTCAGAGCTGTGAGCACTCCTGTACGCACATGTGCACGCTGCTGCTCTAGTGCTCTATCTAGCTGCTGGCGTTCTTACTCCATTTAAAAAAAAAAAAGTTTATTCAAAAGGCAGAGTGACAGAGAGGGAGAGACAGAGAGAAAGAGATCTTCCAACTGCTAGTTCACTCCCTAAATGCCTACAACAGCTGGGGTTGGGCTGGGTAGAAACCAGGAGCCAGGAGCTCCTACCAGGAGCACTTGGGCCATCCTCCATTGCTTTCCCAGGCACAGTAGCAGGGAGCTGGATCAGAGGTGGAGCAGATGGAACTACAACCAGCGCTCTGATATGGGATGCTGGTGGTGGCTTAACCCACTGTACCTCATGCTAGACCCAGTTCTTACTTCCTTGAGAGGCAGTCTAGGGTTGGGTTAAAAGTGCAAGTTGGAGTTTCCCACCTGGGTGAGAAGCCCGATTCTGACAATCCGTAACTATATGCCCTAGGGTGAGACATTCAACCTCTGTACCTCAGCTTCCTCATATACAAGATTGAAATAATAGAAGTACCTAGTTAAAGGGTAGTTGTGAAGGTTAAATGAGTTAATGAGCTAAAGCTTTTAGGTCAGTAATCAGGCAGCGCCAGCTGGGATTGTCTTCCTTGGCAACTCAGTGAAATACCATCCTCCTTTGGCATCTGGGACAAAGCACTCTGGGTTCTTCCTGGAACCATATACACTACCTTCACCAGTGACCCTTCCCTTGGCCCCTCTGTCACCTTCAAACAATGTCCAGGCCTCCCTGGATCTCTCTCTGCAAGGACACTCTTCTCTACCTCATCCTTCCCAATTCCACTGCACAGCCTGGATTCAGGTACTCATAACCAGGGGACCTGAGGGTCTCCTTTCACTTGAGCAATACCTAGCCTCTCCCTCAGTGGTCCAAACTCAAGAGTTGGCACCAACACATTTCTCAACTAACCCAAACTGTCCTGGACTAGTGCTGGCAATAACAACAGTTACTTATTAAGCACTCACATATTTATATGTATTTCATATCTCAATATCCATAACTTTTCATCCAGATTTTACAGACAAGGAAACTGGAGAGGTTACGCAAGTTGGCTAAATCACATATCCAGAAAGCAGCAAAGACGGAATTGAACCCAGGCAGCCTGACCCTAAGGTTGTGTTTCTAACCACTGTACAGCTCCCGGTTACCAACTTCCACATTCTTCTGAGTCCCGGATACTTTTAGCCACGGGACAGCAGTTTATGTTACTGCACCCTTTTCATGCTGTCGCCTCAGCCTAACAACAGCCTTTCCCCCACTCTCGATCCAATAAAACTAAACGTTCAACAGCCAGTTCTACATTCTCTACGACACCATCCCCAACCGGATCTGTCCAAATGAACTTCTGCCTTCCTACCACCCAGGCTCAAGCCTTCATTTAGTTTGTTTCGTGTTGCCATGGAGATATCTAAGGGGAAGACAATGACATCCTCTCTTTTCAAGACTTCCTCCCCTGGGAGACAGCTAAGTACCTGACTGATAGGAAGGAGAAACAGAACTGAGCATGTGCAGTAGAGGTAGGTAGGTGAATTCAGCAAAGGGAACCCTATGGACCACATTCTGTAATTACCTTTATTAACCAAAAAGCTGATAACTTGGTCTCAGAGGAATCTTGGTTTTGTTTTGCAATTGATGCTAAGCTCAAATGGCATTTATTTGAGTGGTATGAACAATTGCTATACACCAAGCCAGGCCACAACTAGTGAAGGACAAATCAAGAGGGTCTAAAGCAGGACTGGTCAGTGTTGGTCTGCGTGGCACACTGGTTCGAGCACTCTCACTAGCTAGGAGGCCCACTCGCAACCTGGGTGACGCACCTACAGTCTACATGGTGCCCTCTGTCAGGAGCCTGGCTCCCGGGCAACCTACAGATGATGCCATAATTCACTTTTTCATATAGGGCAATGTCAAGAGGGTGGTGTGGGAGGGCAAACATTTGCATTGTGGCCACTGGACAATGCCTGCCAAAGTAAATTAGTCCACTGGTGTCTGGTTTATAGATCAGCATTGTCAGGTTGGCCAGTGTGAGTCAGGTCCTGGGAAAAAAAGCACCCTCCAATGAATGGATGATGGGAGCATCCAACCCCACAAACTGCCTTACCAGCAGCCGTTACCTCCATCCTCTCCCCTGTCCACACCTCACCTGCCGCCACAGCACCTGCCTGCCATAGAACACAATCTTCAAAGAAAGCGACCCCCATTCTCCTTCTCACAACAGAGAATACACACACACACAAACACCATTTACCTGCAGGGCAGAACCAGTGGATATAAAGTCATTTTACTGTCTCAACCTAACCCCAGTAGATTCAGATAAATGTTTCAAACGCAACCTAAAACTGAATGCTTCCCTAAAGCTTCATCTCAAAATACAAGAAGTTATTGTTGAAATTGAGTAATGGATTAGAGGATTCATTATATTATTTTTGTAACTTCAGTGTATTTTTTATTAATAAAAGGTTAAAAGAGGGAATGGTAGTGTGGCACAGTGGGTTAAAGTCATGGCCTGCAGTGCCTGCATACAATATGGGCACCAGTTCAAGTCCCAGCTGCTCCATTTCCAATCTAGCTCCCTGTTCAATGCACCTGGGTAAGCAGTGGAGGTTGGCCCAAGTGCTTGGGCCCCTGCACCAACATGGGAGACCCAAAAGAAGCTCCTGGCTTCTGGCTTCAGCAGGGCCCAGCTTTGGTCATTGTGGCCATTTGAGAAGTGAACCAGCAGATGGAAGATCTGTCTCTCCTTCCTTCTCTAATTCTGCCTTTCAAATAAATAAATACATCTTTATAAAAAAAAAAAGAGTTTAAAACAAAATACCACCACCCCCCTTTTGAATAATGTAGATATTTAATAATATACTTAACAATCATATACTTTTTGGGAGAGGACATAGTCTATCTTCCTATCCAGCAGAAACTGAAATTTCCAACAGACTGAGATTCGAACCTAAATTCTTGATGACTCATGGTGTTCTTTCCACAGTGCCATTCAGATTCCCTGAATAGGTTTTAATATCCAACTAAACCCTCCCCACGGCTTAGACCTTCATCACAAGAGCTGCCTCCTCTGAGCTTCCCAACTCTAGCCAATTCCCCCTCAAGCCACCTTTCCCAGGACCTGCAGGATGCGCTCCACAGGGCTCCTGATGTTACCCCTCTGATCCCAAATGTTCCATGGCTCCCCACTGTTTGCAGGACAGACGCTGCATTTGTAGCTGGGTCAGAATGCTCTGACACAGTCTCCTTTCCAGCTGCACTCCTCACGAGGCTCTGAGTTCCAACCACACGGAACCACTCCCTAGCCCCAAAATACAAAGGTTTTCCTGTCTCTGTTTTCTCTATTTCCTCTACTTGGAAAGCTTTTCTCCATCCTTACTTTCAAACCCACGCATTCTCAGGCATTATCCAAATGCTCTGCCCAGGAAGTTTTTCCTGACACCATTAGGCCCAGTCCCTGAAGACGCCTCCACTCTGCACCTGTCATACCACCCTTATCACCTGAGCTGTCTACATTATTCACAAGGATAATAATTCATATTATTTCTCTATTGATCTGTTTCCTGTTCTAAATTTAGCTGACCTAGAGGAATATGTTTTATTCACCTCCCTATCCTCAGAGCCCAGCAAAACAAACCTCAAATAAGTGGACACTCAGTAAATGTTTGCAGACAAAAAAAGATTGTTTAATGTTTGGGTATCTGAGTGGAGAGTGAAAGGGAGAAGGGATATGTGACCTAGGTGATTTTCTGAAATAAGAGTTGTGGGCTGTGACAGCCTCTCCTGACAACTCTCTCCTACCCTGAAGTTCCTTTCTCTTATAGTCTGATATTCAGAGGCAAAGGCAATTCAATCATGATGGAAACTCAGCCATGCCTGGGCCTGGCATGAGCATAAATGATGGATGCAATTATATTCCCAAAGGACAACAAAGAGGAGGATGTATCTTTCCTTTGGCAGATTATAAAACCAGGCATTTCTCCTCATTCTTTTATTTAAAATTGCTAAGCAACAAGGAAAAAGAAAAACAGATCTGAATTGGCAAGTTTTCATTTATTATCTAGAGTATTCAGGGCTTTATGCATAACTTTAGCCTACAGTCAACTACATCCTATAAGTCTCCCTAGCTTCCTACATCAGGACAGGCCCCAGAATTTGGTAGGCTTGGGGCCAGTGCTGTGGCATAGCGGGTAAAGCTGCTGCCTGCAGTACCGGCATCCTATATGAGTGCTGGTTCAAGTCCCAGCTGCTCCACTTCCCTTCTAGCTCTCTGCTATGGTCTGGGAAAGCAGTAGAAAATGGTCCAACTCCTTGGGCCCATGCACCCACTTGAGAAGACCCGGAAGAAGCTCCTGGCTCCTGGGTTCGGATGGGCGCAGCTCTGGCCACAGGGGCCACTTGGGGAGTGAACCAGCAGCTGGAAGACCTCTCTCTCTCTCTGCCTCTCCTTCTGTTTCTGTGAACCTCTGATTTTCAAATAAATATTTAAATCTTAAAAAAAAAAAAAAAGAATTTGGTAGGCTCTAGGTAAATACAAATTGAACTCATCAAAATTTATTCTGTATTTTGAACCTTCATTTTGGCACTTGTTGCACAGTTCAATTTTGTTTCAATACAATGGATTTCATTTTGCATTTAAAAAAATAAACTAGTAGGAGATCAAAGAATTTCCTTAAATACTGGCCTGTGTACATTTTCAACAACTGCTTGACTCCTGCTTGGGTCAAGGAAATTGGGATTTCCCCTGCAGGCCCTGGCCTAGAGGGTATTAGCAGCTGTCTTCACCAGAGGGCCACATGGGAGCCACATGAAGATACGGCACAGAAAGCCAAACTACACATAAACAGCTTGGCCAGAGCTTTTCTGGGCTGAGCCCTTGGACCAGGCTGGTCAAACCTCCACTGGCTGGGCTGGGCCTGCCCTACTGACCTGATCCCAACCTTGGCAGGACGAGCAGTGAGTACCTCTCCAAATTCACTATACTCCTGAGCCTTGTTCACTGAGGATTTTGGAAACATCTCATTATGGGCTGAATGGTCTCACTACCTCCCAAATTCGTATCTTGAAGTCCTAAGCCCAAGGACTTCAAAATGGCATCATATTTTGAAATATGGTTTTTAAAAGAGGTAATTATGTTAACACAAAATCATCAGGGTGGGCCCTAATCCCAAATGACTGAAATGACGATACAGATGGTAGCAAGGGAAGGCCATGTGAAGAGAGGAACAGGGAGAAGAGTGCCTTCTGCAGGCCATGCAGACAGGCCTCAGAGGAAACCAACCTTGCAGACATCTTGACCTTGGACTTCTGGCTTCCATAATAGGGAGAAAACACACTTTGTTGTTTAACCCAGTCTATGGTACCTGGATGTGCACACCCTCATCTTATCATGGACATAACTGGGCAAGCCCTTGCACTACTGGTGTCTGCCCAGACACACCTGTGTTCCCCTTCCCTCTCAGTCCAAGAGGCATCCTTAGACTTTAAATGGCATCCAGGTAAGGGCAGTTCCTAATATTCATTATCAGTCAGCTGAGAGTGAATCACGCCTGATGACCAAGAGGTGAGTGAGGCCAGATTTCAGGATGCTATTGGGAGGAAACCCTAAGACCCAGCCGCCTGGCCAGGGGTTCAACTGCAAGGAGGAGGCAAGAACCCTGGACCCAGCCCTCTTTCCCCCAGCACAATTCAACAGCTTGAGCCTGTGAAGTGAGCAGGCAGGAAAAGGCAGACTGGTCCCCTAACCTCAGTCATGAGACACTTGCCACTCAGATCACTTCCGTTCTCTGGCCTTGAGGCCAGAGGGTGGTTTAGGGACTTTCCCAAGAAGGACAGGTCTGCAGAGGAACTACACAGCACTCATGTCTTCTCCCTGGGGGCCCAAGCAGTCTTGTTCCTAGAAGTTTGTCAGCTGGACCCCAGGGAAGTAGGAGTGTCTAAAATTTCTCACATAGAAGATACCCAGTTTCTCAGACTCAAAGGAAGAAGTGAAAGGTACAGTGGTCCTTGTGACTCAAAAAGGGCCACAGAAGGGCTCACAGTACAGATATCAGGTCCCTGCCCCCCAGTCTTCTGAGGTTCATTTTTTGCCAAATGAATTAGGGCTTCTTCTATCGAAGAAGGAGAGGAGCAGGTGCCGCAGAAAAAGTCTCAACTTAGTCCATTCGGGCTGCTATGACAAAATTACCATAAACTGCATAGTTTATAGACCACAGAAGCTTATGTCCAACATCAAGGCCTCAGTAGCTTCAGTGTCTGAAGGCCTCCATTCCTGGTTCACAGATGACAACTTCTACCTGCGTCTTCACAAGTGGAACAGATCAGCTGGCTTTCTCAGGCCTCTTGTATGCAAATGATAATCCTAAAGATGACAGCTTCACTTTCATGACCTAATCACCTCCCTAAAGGCCCACCTCACTCTATACTCTTGGGGTTGGGACTTCAACACATAAAGGCACTTCTAAAAATTCATGGAAACTGGAATTAA
This sequence comes from Sylvilagus floridanus, assembly GCA_949820135.1. Lineage (NCBI taxonomy): Eukaryota > Metazoa > Chordata > Mammalia > Lagomorpha > Leporidae > Sylvilagus > Sylvilagus floridanus. Next base: position 69,172,289 of record OX463224.1, on the reverse strand, counting down.
AAGATAACCAGCATTTCCATGGAATTTTTGAAGAGCCTGCATATGAATTTGTGCAAGACATAAACATTGAGGCCATAGCACAGTCACGTGGGCTTGAGTTTAAATCTCTCTACTAGCACTTACGGGCTGGGTTAGTTTTTTATTTTGGGTAATATACATTAAGCTCTCAGGTTACTGTAAAATGGACATAAAACTTGCCTGCACAGTGCTGGTCAAAGGGTTAAGAAAGAGAATAAACGACCCAGCTCAGTGCCCAGTAAATATGCAACACCTTGCCTCTCCCCACCTGGAGAATATAATGACCCAAACTGCACTATTTCAGAAGATGGATTTGTCAAGACGTTTATCAGGGCCTAAATGTTCAGATTTTCTTTGAATCTGTACCGTATTTTCTCAGTGGTTATGACTGCCTCCCTGGGTGGTCTTCTCAGGCCTTCTCTCTGGCATTAGGCACAACTTCCCTTTAGAAAGCCTGAAGGACCTGGGTCCACCTGAAGACAGAAGCAATCTGGGTTCTGGGCTCCAGGAAGAAGGCCAAGCTGGACAGAGGACTGGGTCCAGGGCAGACCTGCTCAGCTGTAAGGCCTGGTCAGCTCTATAGGATACAGGATAAGAAATAACCCTGATTTGAGCAGGCAGCCCCCACAAACACCCACCTGCTCAGAACCTGAACTCGCCCTCCACGGAAACAATGCTCTCTTCTCCTGCAGGTGTCCCAGCCCATCCCACAGCCCTGCACAGACAGGACGCAGCAAACACTGACTGAACTGTGTCAGTCCCTCCTCTCCACCCCACAGTGCTGGGCTACTGCCCAGCTTTCCCTGACTCCCACATCTCACCACACCCTTCCAACCCACTTGGAGCACAACTCTAGCTAGATGTCCTTCAAGGGTTCTCACCTGGGGCCCTAAACACGTGAGGCTGCTGGTAAGTAATGTGTTACTAACGATAACGTCGCCAAAGCAGAGGCTTTCCATATAAATTAGCGATCAGGGTTGTCTTGCCCCATTCTAATATACTTTGAGTGGGAGAGAAAATAGAGGAATTCCATTAGGAATTCAGAAATTGCCAATAGCAGTCAGGAATTAACAGTGTCTATGATACTGTGAATAGTCATGCAATGTCCTGCTATATTAGAGCTTTCTGTCCTAAATACATGTGGCTATGTATATGTATTTCCTGAAGCCAGCATGTGTGCCATGACTACCTGGCCAGGCCCACACGTGCCTGTCAAAGGTTGAAGTGGCCTGACACACACTGACGGAGGTCTTCCTACCTCATCCTGACAAAAATCTGGACCCTAAATGTGGTAGCAAAACAGAGTGGAAGGGTATGAGTCTGGGTCGGGGAGATGGGATTGAACCTTGTTTCAGTCACTCACCACCCAGGGAGCCTCGGGAAAGTTGTGTATCCTCTCAGAGCTGTTTCCTCCTCAGTTAAAGCCCCAAGGGCTGCTGGGAGGCTGAAGGGAACGCAGAATCAATACACAATGCCTGATGCATAGTGGGTATTTAATAAAGGATAACCCTCGATCCCCGGTGCCCTGTTCAACCTCATTTATTCCTCACCACCTGTTTCCCACACAGTTGCCCTTTAATTTACAACCCTGGGCCTTTCTTTGTGCACAGCTCTTCCCTCGGCCAGGAGTAGGAAGGGGTGTTTCCGGTTCCTGTCATTACCTCACAACACATTTCAAATGTGTCCTTCACAGCAAGCCAAGTACCCCAACCTCGTTTCTCTGAATACTCACTGCATTTTCTCAATGGTTACTGCTGCATGTTTTGAGGAAGGGGCGCATCCCTTAAGTTTCATTCAGGCAGGGGACATGTCCTATTAATCTTGTGTTCCCACCACCCCAGTTCTCAATACAAGATGGTTCAAAAATTCTTTAGTGACTGAAATAATAAATGAGGTCTCTACAAAGAGAATTGAAAATGAATCTGGATGTGAACGAAAGGGTGGAGGGAGCGGGCAAGGGGGGAGGGTTGCGGGGGGAGAGGGAAAGTATGGGGGGAAAGCCATTGTAATCCATAAGTCGTACCTTGGAAATTTATATTCTAAATAAAAGTTAAAAAAAAAAATAGATGAGGTCTTGAGTCTCCTGATTCCTAAGTACTTAAGAATGATATCTGGCCAGCGTTGTGGCTCACTCAGCTAATCCTCCGCCTGCAGGGCCGGCACACCGGGTTCTAGTTCCGGTTGCTCCTCTTCAAGTCCAGCTCTCTGCTGTGGCCTGGGAGGGCAGTGGAGGATGGCCTAAGTGCTTGGGCCCTGCATCCACATGGGAGACCGGGAGAAAGCACCCAGCTCCTGGCTTTGGATCGGCGCAGCGGTGGCCGTGGTGGCCATTAGGGGAGTGAACCAACGGAAGGAAGACCTTTCTCTCTCTCTCACTGTCTATCTCTGCCTGTCAAAAAAAAAAAATTTTTTTTAAATTATATTCTATCTCTGCTCCAAAAAGGATGGGAGTTTCCCCAGACTTGGTGGATTGGTTCTGACTTTGGGGTTGCCATGGCCTCCCTACAATCTTGCGGGGCTGTCTGTCACCCAGACCAGGAAATCATGCCCTTCGGGCATCCACAATTCTTAACCACAGCACTCTCCATTCTCCCATCTGCTGCTCCCCACCCAAAACCTCAGCCTACTTACTAAATGAGGCCCTGGGTACTCACAGCCATTCCACATCTCTTCTTAGTGCTGGAACTGTGGTCAGTGATCCAGGTTGCACACAGTTAGACTTCCCAGAGCTGTGGCCAATGCTCTCCTGGATCGTACCCTCTATACCCACCACTACCTCTTTTTATTTATTATTTATTTATTGATTGATTTTTAACAGGCAGAGTGGACAGAGAGGGAGAAAGAGAGAAAAGTCTTCCTTTGCTGTTGGTTCACCCTCCAATGGCTGCTGTGGCCGGCACACCGTGCCAATCCAAAGCCAGGAGCCAGGTGCTTCTCCTGGTCTCCCATGGGGTGCAGGGCCCAAGCACTTGGGCCATCCTCCACTGCACTCCTGGGCCACCGCAGAGAGCTGGCCTGGAAGAGGGGCAACCCAGACAGAATCCAGCACCCCGACCGGGACTAGAACCCGGTGTGCCAGAGCCACAGGCAGAGGATTAGCCCATTGAGCCGCGGCGCTGGCCACCTCTACCTCTTGAATGCTGTGAGCTGTGTGCCTCAGACCACATACCCTTGTTCTTCCAGCCTCAGAATGCCATGTTCTCAAAATCTTCAAGGGGTGGCCCAGGAATCTGAAAGAGCCCTCGTGCCCCAGTCAGGTGATTAGGCCAAGCAGAGAATACTGTATGACTGTCTCTCCTTGGGGGAGGTAACCTCAGAGGTATTTGCTAAGAGCCTTTCCATCACTAAGCGGGATATCCAGCCTGTGACTTGGGACAGAGGAGCTTCTACACAGCTTCCAGGTTGCCCTTCCTCAGCAGCCTCCCACCCTCATGCTACAAGTCATCTTTGCTCAAAAGCCACCAATTATTCCTTATGAGCAACAGGAAAAAGTCCAACTTCTTAGGTTGGCATTCAAGTCTTTTACCCCTTATTTTCCAGCTTCTTTGTTCAAATTTTAACAATGGTAGGAGCTACTTAAGCTGGTTTCTTTATTAGTTCTTAAGTCCACTTTGTACATCCAGCTTTCTATGCCCTTAACTCATGATGTTTTATCAACTGGGATCCTCACATTCTCATTCCACACACACATACACAAACCCCACCTGCCCTAGTAGGTGCAGCTGTGGTTCCAACTCCTCAGGATCCAGTAGAAATTGGTTGATCCACAAAGCCTTCTCTGTGCCAAAGTTCTACAGTTCTTTTAGTCGGACCTTTGGCCTTTGAGCAAACCTTGCTTCTGTTATTTCATAACTTCCTTTCTAGTCAATATAGCTGACAATACCCTTTTCAAGTAGACATAAGTCCATGCTCTAAGACAGCTGCTTGGCCCAAGAGAAAAGCTTGAGTTATTTGGAATGCCTATATCATGAAAAACTAAATCTGTCTCTTCTTTAATCCCCTCTACTATCATTATGTAGAACCCTCAATCATCCTGAGCAACATAAAACATAGTGGTTCCCTCACCCCAACCCTCCCAAAAAGAGCAGTCAGGATCCTCCAAATTCTGCAGGATAAGGACCCCAACCTTGCAGTATTTGGAGTCCCTCATCCACCTGTCACCAAAATGTGTGTGTGGGAGGTTGGGAGCATGGGACAGGGCACCACCTCCAGGTGTGGCCATTCTTGGCCAACACAAGGAAAAGATCCGCTGCTGTCTAAAAATGATACTTCTATTAATGACAATTTATGTGGGCCTTACCACACGGGCAGGTAGGACACACACAAATTGATTTTGGAAGCCCAAGGCAGGACTTTGCACTTGCCTGCCACGTCTCATTGAGCTGGTTAGGGCTCTGAGCTTTGTGTGCACCACCCTCATCCTGCATGCTGGGGTTCAGTCATCTGAAACCAGGCTGTTCCCTCCCCTGTTGTGCACTTTCGCCTCCTGGACTTTCCACTCACTTTCATCAGGGCTGCCTTTCTGCATCACACCTAGAAACCCAGAAAATACTATCTCTCCCATGAACTTCAGGGCAAGCCCTCTGCAGGATGTCAATCACTGCTCTTAACAAAGTATTTTTCTCAGGCTTCCTGAGGCGAGAATAATAATAAATTATTTATTGACCGCCTAAGTTGTGCCAAGCACCATAGTCACCATTTTACCATCTCATTTAGTCTTCACAACAGCCAAGTGAAGTAGGCCTGTTATTGCTCTGCCAAACAAAGAAAAACACAGATGAGGAATGTAAAGCTCAAGGAAGTCAAGAGACTTGCCCCAATTAGCAGCAGCAAATCTGTTTAGAACTGGGATTGAAATAGAAGACTGGCTGATTTAAAGCCACACTTTACAGCTACCAGGGTCCTCGAGGGGCAAGGCGGCCAAATCCTTAAGATGGAGAAAACCTGCTGTCTGCCATGAAAGACTGAGAAGGTGGGGTGGGCAGGAGTCAGTTTCCTCATTGCCAGCAACACAATAATCCCTGCCTGCGGCATTGTGCAGCTCCAGTGAGCCAGGGCAGTGAAAACCTAGACAGACCCAGGGCTGTTGTTGCTGTTACCAGGTAAGCAGCACTGCGTCAAAGAACCAGATGTCTTGGCTGGTCACAGGAAGGGCTTATGTAATCACTTTTTCATGACATCCAGTCAAAGTCAGGTGTCAATGCCAAGAACGACTCCTTTGCTTTGCTAAAATGTTGAATTAGAAGAATCTTCCATTCCCATCCCAAATCATTCTAACCACTCCCCTCTCCCCGTGCCAGTCCACTCTCCCCTGTGTACCTCCCTTTACTGCCCTGTTGCTCACAGTATTTGGAGTTTGAACACTGGTTTGATAACACACACCCAAGTGTGCCTGAGAGTCCTGTCCCACGGTCCATGCAGTTTAGTTTTCATCCACCTTCTTTCTCTCAAAAGCATCCAGTTTGGACAATTAAATATAATGCTCTGGAAACTTCGAAAAACTCTCTTCTCTGGCACTCATTTCCCTCCCACAAAATGGGAATAACACACCTCCTACCACAAGAGGCAAGTCCTTTGTCAAATCCACCAAAGCTGGATGTTCTGCTCTATCCTCCCCTCTGGCAGCAGCTTTCCGTGGGGCCAGTCTGTACCTCTGTTGCCTCCATAAAGCAGCACTGAGCTAGCTATTCATGCAAAACCTCTTGGATTCAGGGGAAACAAGGCCTTGTGTTGGAGGAAGGAAACCATTCCTACTGTAGAGAAAGGAGTTGCCATGTACACAGGCAAGGAACACAGGACACACGTTTTTGGTTCTTCTAGCTTAAGCTGTGGCTCGGCCCTTTTCCTTTAGTCCCTACAACAGACTTCTTGGCTTCTACCCAATGCTGTCTCTCTCCCTCTCTCAAACACACACACACACTGAGAGAGAGAGCGAGAGAGAGCGAGAGAGAGCGAGAGAGAGCGAGAGAGAGCGAGAGAGAGCGAAAGAGAGCGAGAGAGAGCGAAAGAGAGCGAAAGAGAGCGAGAGCGAGCGAGAGATGTCAACCAAGGAGTTCCTTTTGGCAGGGTTCTCAAGGCCCTGCTGCCAGGAGTAGGCTGGACAAATTTGCTAAGAAGATCCCTTGGAATACTCAATGCAATCACAGGAGTGGCCCTCTAGGCCAGAGAAGTCCCTGTCTAGCCTGAGAGGCTCAGCCACACATGACTGGCATATTCCAACCATGCACACAGTCGCTATGGATTAAATCTCTACTTTACAGAATCAGGACATGAGTTGTGACCATGCCCTCCCAGTGATCAGGAAGCAGACAGGTAGAAAAGATCATGTCTTTCTCTACACCTGTTCTCATGTCAGGAGGAAACAGATCTAATGCAGTGCCACCTGTGAATGCTACAGCAGCTGTAGGCCAGGGAAGGTCATGCAGGATCGCTTCCCTGTAGGTAGCCTCACCTGGGCTACCTAATTTCTTCCTGGGACTTAACTCACAGGCTCTCCACCTGACTGACTCTGTGTAAGTCTTTTCTAAGACATGGACAACCCAAATCTCAAGTCTGCACTCCATGGCTGTCCTGGAGACTTCACCATGAGCAAGCAGGCTAGTGCATACATTTTTGTCTCAGTAGGAAAAAATAAAAGAAAACAAAAACAAACAAAAAATTTTCAGAACAGGAAGTAGAAATTGGCAAGATCCAGCTATATAGATCAAAAAGAGCCACATAGGCTTGACAAGTTTTCCCTTGAAGTTGAATGGCAGTACTCCAGACAGTAATCTATATGTTTCACACGTATTCACTCAGCTCTGCCTTAGCCAATCGAAGGGACCTCTGTGCCAGAGTACAAGACAAAGGCAAGACTCCATCTGGGGAAGCTGGAGAGTGACAGCTTGGTTGAGCAGAAGTGTGAAGGGAGGGGTGAGGAGGTGAGGGGAACTCCAGTCTCAGAGCCAATGGGTCTCTTGGCAGCAAAGCAGATTCTAGATGTGGCCCTCACCCAACCATCTGGACCCCTGACCTTGGATCCATACAGGTCTCTGCTTAAAGGACATTCTGGCTAATTGGTCGCCTTCCCCGGCTAACTGTTCCCCTACCCCATTTCCCTCCCCCAATCTATTACCATACAGGCAACTTCACATGTACTGGCTGTATCCCTAAAGTTTGGGGGGAAATGGGATTTAAGTCTTGGAATACAACTTCCCACAGGGATGATACATTGATTGTGGGTTGCATTCCCAGAAAAATCCAAGTAATACACATGTACCCACCATAATCATCAAATCATCAGGAGTATAAGTGCTGATACCATACAAGCCCTCCCCATCTGCACAGCCCCATACAGAGCTGGGCCACAGAACAGATCTTTAAGCCTTCAGGTCCATATTGGAAATGGCTACCAGCAGACACTTCCCCTCTGAGTCCTTGACCTATAAGACTCCCGCCTTGAATGTTGCGCAGACTGAATTCACCCCAAACATAGTTTCATTCCCATTTTTCATTGCCTAATGGAATCTCCATCTGGACCTTCTGGCAGCTTTCCTCTGGCCAAATTCACCGCCACTATTCAGAGGCCTGAATTCTGCCACCAAGAACTGACCTTGGTGACCCTGGGTAGATTTCTCTGGGCTTCATCATCCGCGTAAGTAAAAATACAAAGGACAAGCAAAAACCACCCAAAGTTCCCTTCTGGTCCCAAAAGGAATCACGCACCCCCACGTCCTTTCCCCCTCCAAGAAGCTCCTCCGTGCTCTCATGCCACTAACAATTGCCTCATTCTTCTCCCAGAAAACTAGCACAAAATGTCAATGTCCAATTTGATTCTTTTCTCTCTCCCTCAAATCCAATCAGTCACCAAATCCTGCTGGATTTCTTGGCAAGCTCACGGGCCTGTTTCCTCCTCTCCATCTTATGGCTGTTGCCTTGATGTAGGTCCTCAACTACCTCAATAATCACTCCAGCAGCCTGTTCTCACAGCAGTTCCTTCCTTTCCCTCCAACCTGCCCACCTCACTGCAGAAGCCTCCTGACAACAGAACCTTCAGATGTCATCAGATAAAATTTAAATTCTTTAGCTCCAAATTTCAAGACCTTCCATGACCTCTCTCTAGCCTGAGGCTCCAACCTGTCCTCTCCCAAAGCCAAGACTCTCGTCTTATGGGCCCACCCCAGTTAGACCGATCCTTCCCCAGTCTTTCAGCTTCTGCTTCTATTCCTCCCCTCATCTTCCACACTAAATGAACCTCCTCTTTCCCTCTATACTAAGACAAACATTGCAGTGTCAAACAGTGTCAACCAGCTCAATTCCCTTGTCTATCACAAACTTTGCCTGGACATCTGCTAAGTGTGGGGCCACACAGGCAAATGGATGCAGCCCTAAAATAGTTCAGAGATATGCAAATAAAGTGATGAAGTGCGTAGCAGAGATCTGTACTTGATGCAATGTCTACAATATTAGAAGAGTAAAAATGACTTAAAAAGTTTGATCTGCATCTGAAAGACTAAAACGAGTTGATCCATCCTGCAGAGCAGAGACATAAAGGGCCTTCTCAGAAGAGGAAATAAGTGTATGCAAAGGTGAGGAGGCACCAAAGAATGGAAATTGTTGAGCTCCTCTCTCAGAGAAACAGTGGAAATGCAGCTGATAGCTAAATTAGGGCTGGCTCCTACAGAGCCTTGAATGCCACACAAGGACATTAGACTTCATCCTACCAGAGAGGCAACCCTACCCCCTCTGTGTCTAGGCCTCTCATCTACAGACATGTTATAGAGGCCAAGATTACTATATACCATTGAATAAGGTGATTAAAAGCAGCTCTTGGTGTACGTAAATGTGTCTGCATGAATGTGACAGAGAGGAAATGAAAGTAAGAATTACCAAGGAGCACCAAACCAATGACCATAAGGCTAAGAGAAACTAAAACTAGACTGAAGACAGAGCTCACAGTCAGCAGCTCTGAGCTGGAACTCAAGAGGCCTTGAGGAGATCTGGGCATAAAGCTAAACAGATTGGTCCAGGGCAGCATTTCCTCTAAGATTATTTACCAGATGTGTGAGATGCGAGTGGACCATGTGAAGATCCACAAGGTCAAATAAGACCTGGCTTTAAGAGTCTATAAGGGATACCATCCATTTTTCTTAGACTATGTAGATTTGTGAAAAGACACATAGTTGCCTTCAAGTATTGAAACCAAGAATGATGCTAAGAAACACATAGATGAAGGGAAGAACTCTCCTAAGGAAGGAGGAAGAAGGAAAACAGTGACTCAGGACAAAACAAAACTATCAAGAGTTTTCACCTAGTTGTGCCCACACAAAGTGGTGACTCTCAAGCTTGAGGTGGGGAACATAGTCTGTGGCATTTAGTAAGTGTTTAAATACCTCCCCAGTTGTGTTTATATTAGCTCTTCCTTCTCATATTTTGTATTAGAAGATCCATCAATGGATTTTTAAGCAGGAGACCATCATGAAATATTTGTATTTTTGAAATAAACAAAACAAACAATCCTAGGGCCATGTGAAAAACAACTTCCAATTTTTACCCCAAACATCATGACCTAAAGGGCACACGGTTCCTCACTGTTCCTCCCCCTCCCTTCTCATCCTGTCCAATCAACCCTGACATCTCCCACTCTCCAGTCCTCCAGATTCTCCTACCTGTACCATATTCACCTCTCTCACAGGCCCATCACTTTGACTTTGAATTGGCCCTCAAGGCTCCAACTGGCCCCTCTCTCTAGTGTCTCTTTGGTCATTACTTCCCACAGCACTGACACTGCTCACCACAGCAAATCCCAGCTGGCTATCATCAGAGTCACCTGGGGGAACTGTGAAACAACATCCCAGATGGAACTAATCTGAATGGTTTACAAAGCTCCCCAGGCAATTCTGAAGCACAGCCAGATTTGCAAGATACTGCTCTAAACCCTAGCTACAGCGAAGTGATCAGCACCCTCCTGGGAACCTGTTAGAAATGCAGAATGGCAGGTCCTTTGAAGGAGATTTCCACAGGTGATTATCAAGCTTGTTAAAGTTTAAGAAGCACTGATCTAAAGTGTTGTCTTACCATTCCTTTCACAAATATTGACCAGATTTTCTCTGTATCAGGATGGAGGTTGGAAGGGCCAAGGTCTCTGACTTTGAGATGATCACAGGACCATCAGTCAATTTCCCTACTTAAAAATAGTTATTGACTCCTATGCCTTCAAAGTCCAGACTCTTGCACTTGGCCTCCAGGGCTGCCAGGACAACAGTCCCTTCTTGTTACCAGCTTAAATGTCCACCATTCACCACAGGAACCAAACTAGACCCCTGGCCACTTCCCAAGGCCAGTCCAAGCTTGCCTGCCTATACAACTTTCAGTCAGGCCATGCTCTGCCCGCCTCTGCCTGGAGAAACCCAGGAGCAATCCTTTGAGTTCCAGCAAACACATCCACCTTCTGGAAACCGTCCCAGATTTCCCCTGTTCAGACGAAACCCAGGAGTTCCCCACAGCTGTTTCTACCTCTTTCATGTCATTCATCTCATGTCATTTAGTCTTAAAATCATAGCACATCTGCCTTAACTACTCCATTTGAGAAAAGACCATGATACTCAACTTGTCTCCCAAATAACAATAAATAACTGGCACATCACCATATCTCAAAGTAGTAGTACTAATAACTAAAATATAGTAAAGAAAATCATGGGTGAATGCAGTAAGTGAAAAATTTGCCAATCTCCCTCATCACCCACTTCAAATTCATTTAAATATGAATTTAAGCAGAATCATTAAATATGAATTTAAGCAGCGGGCTCTCTTAAACCTGAGAGAAATAATTTCTAAATGGGATAGCATTCAGTGTTTCCCATATGCCAGTGGAACCTGCTGGAGATGAATTATGAATATGGCAACTACTTTTGTGTAGTTGAGCATCTAACTTTACAAAATACACTATAAAATTTGGAGACACTTTGGATTTGTATTATAATCAATTACAGAAGGGTGGAGGAAGGAGAGAGATGAAGACAGAAAGCAAGCCAAAACACAGAAAGGGAGATGGATCTACACCAAATAGTTGCTCTAAAATTAAAAATAAAATGGGATTTTTTTTTAAGAGGATTAAACACTGGCTAGAATGCCTGCTTCATTCCTACCCAAACGTTGGAAGTTCTGGTATTTGAGTATATAATCATCTCAGGAAACACCGTGGGTGTGCAGTCGGGATGTTCTGAAAGAATTTTTTTAAATAGGGCCATGGCATTTTGTAGTCCCTTGGACCCCGTGGCTGGAGCTTTTGAAAAGCTTGCTACAGTTTTGCGATTACAGTATAGAATTGGCTTCAGACGAAGCACTGCAACTGAGCCACGCGCTGTGGAAGAGGTTTGCCTGGGCTAACAGTCCTACGACACCATGGGCTCCCCAGTTTTCACCACCGCCCCCAGGCCGTGCAGGGCTGGGACACAGCCGCACCGAACTCTGAGGCACCAATCATCGTGTGCATCTCCCCAGCCATCGTGCACCTGTGGGAGCACGGTCCGCCTGCGGATCCCGCGCAGCGTGGGGTAGGAGTCCCCGCAGATACACGGGAGTTACACCCTCCTCCCATTCTTCTCGCCAGAGAAGGGGAGGAAGGTCCCCGTCCTCGCGCCTGGGACACACTTCGGGGCCCCAAGAGGCCCTGCTCCTTGCGTCCCGTGTGGGTCTTGGGTTTGGGGGCTCCCGGTTCCCCCAAGTAATGCCCCTGTCCCTACCGTGCGGCGAGCCGGGGCCGTGAGGGGAGCCCACTGACCTGAGCGCGGGGCTGCGGCTCTTCTCCGGGTGCCTCAGGTGTGTGGGCCGCTCGCGTGTCCCCCCCACCTTGGAACATGAGCGCGGAGAACCGAGCCGCAGGCCACTGGCCCCTTGACCAACTGCCGGACCAACCAGCGGACCGACCGGCAGCGGCCGGGCCGGCGCCCACGTGACGGAGGCGGGCGCCCGCGGGAGGCTCGTCCCGGAGCGCCCGCTCCCCCGCCCTAGGGCCCTCCCTTGGGACCGCCCCGGGTCACGCCCCCTGCCTCTCGGGCTTCCTAGGGTCCCGCCGGAGCCGGTGCGCCACCTTCTAGTTCCCCCGGCCCCGTCCCATCAGCCCCGCCCCTTCCAACCTGCCTTCTCCCCACCCCCTGGCCGCGCGGCGAGTCTGGCCCCAAGCCCCGCCTCCCTCGGAAACCACGCCCTCCTCGTAGCCCCGCCCCCTCGCGGCCCCGTCTCCGCCCGCTCCCTTTTCGCTGCAGGGAGGCCCGGGGCGGTTCTCAGCGCTGGAGCTCCTAATCTGCTGGGCTCCTCCAGCCCTTCGGCACTGCCCACGGCGCGGACTAAGAGCAGGAAAGCGAGGAAGCAGAAGGGAACTTGTGTCGAGAATTGTGGAGAAAGAAGCATCCGAAACTCGTGTTAGAGGCACCCCCGGAGCAGGAATCCTTCCGGGCTGCGGGACTTCCCGGGCCCGGGTGCAATCCCTTCGAAATCGAAGTTTGCCTGAGGGCAGCCTCATTCCTTGTCTCTGAGGCCCTCCCCCGCCCGAGGTCAGAAGGCTTGGAGTTACCCCAGGTCCTGCCGCGCCAGAACCCCGCGACCTGGAGCCTGAGGTCCCTCTAGCGGTTGGCGCCGTCGGGCGAACACAGGAGACCACCACCATCACCTCTCTGTGCCCAGCGCCAAATCAGGTATGGGCAGGCCTGAGAACGGAGCTGTCGGTGTCACCACCGGAATGGATTCTGGAATCTGGGAAGACTGCGCTCTGGAGCCCTAGTCCAGCACCTACCCCCAGCGCCTGACCTGAATCCGCTTTGGTTGCCCTGCTAGGTGGGTGCCCTGCCCGGGCCTCCCCGGACCAGCCGCTCAGCCGGGCTGATTAAAATCCCTGTGGGCCTCAGGTGGCAGCGACACCAGGGACTCCGGCACAGTCCCCAGCTCTGGCAGTCAGCACAGCGCTAGCCTCCAGTTCTCCACGGGCTGGAGTGTTGACAAACCAAACTTAGCTTCGCGGTCTGAAATTGCCAGTGCTCGGGAGACTTTTCTGTGTGAACACAACGTATGCCACCCTGGCAAACGGCAGACACGTGGCCACTGCAGGAACCCGGCCAGCAGTGGACGAAGGGCAGAGCCAGCAGAGGAAGGCTGGGGCCCGCAAGAGTTGTGTTACAACAGGACACCCTTCAGCCCTCTTTCACTTCCTTAAAATAGCCGCCCAGAGGCTCTTGTCGACCAGCCTGCCACAGTTCACACAAGTTCATGGCTGTTTCCAAATCCTACATGTATTGCCCCAGCCCTCAGAGCACTAACCGTTCTTAAAACCATACAGTTACTTTCTGAGTTACTGTAAGTCACAGGTTCTCAAGCTTATTTGCACTTTAGAACCACTTGGGGTGGGGGTGGGGGGCTTAAAAGCACAGTAACACTGGGTCCCATTGCCAGAAGTCCTGATTTAATGACCTAGGGGTACTGCCTGCCTGAGCATTAAGACTGGCAAAAGCTCCTAAGAGAGTCTTATTTTGCAGCCAATTTTAAGACCCACTGGTGTAGGCTGCAGATGTGTTAATCCTCACTGAAATGCAACAAGAGACCTCAGAGCTGAAAAGTTCACCTCAAAGGGACCCCAGAAAGTGTCCCCAGGCCTAGGTGGCTGCCCTACCCTGGCTCTCCAGAAGCAAGTGCACATTAGCAGGGGCTTCCTGGAAGAAATGTCTTAACCTGAAAGAGTGATTCCAGCTGCAGGGATGTAAGGGACCAGGGTGAGTTGTTAGGGGCAGGTGTGCTCTCCAGAACTGTCAAATCAAAGCCTGTCACTGGAACCAGCATTGTGACACAGCAGGTTAAGCCACCGTCGACAATGCTAGCAACCCCGTATGGACTCCACTTCTGATCCAGCTCCCTGCTAATGCTCCTGGGAAAGCAGCGGAAGATGGCCCAAGTGCTTGAGCCCCTGCACCCACGTGGGAGAGCCAGATGAAGCTCCTGGCTCTTGACTTCAGCCTGGCCCAGCCCAGGCCATTGAGGTCATTTGGAGGGTGAACCAGGGAATGGAAGATTCTCTCTCTCTCTCTCTCTCTCACTGCCTTACAGACAGAAGCCAGGCAGTACATTTCAGGCATTCTCTCCTCTGTGCCTCCAAAGAAAGGACTCACTCCTGTTGATAACTCCACTCTACCTCCCTCAGTGAGCAGGCCACATCCCCTAGAGCTGTATATAGTTGGTAATGTTGTCTTATCCATGGGTAGGTAATGTCACTGAACCCGTGGAGTGGGTAACATCACAGTTATTTATTCAACTGTGCCTCGTTCCATAAAGGATTTGGGCTTTCTGTGCCATTCCATTAGAACTGTGGGTAATTACCTGTATCCATAGGCTGAGTAATTCCATTCTCCCACTGATCTGACAAGACCAAAAAAAAAAAAATCTTTCTTCCCTGCTTATGTCTCCGCCTGGGCTTGGCAAAGAAGGGAAAACAGCTGCAAGCGCACAAAGCAAATCCTCTCATGTGATCAACCTGGAAAGACCGAGGCCTCAGCACATGACACAGGCTGGCACCACAGCCTGTGCTTGGGACCTGCGCTCAGCTGAAGCGGACACACATGTGGGAAACACTTTGCAGCAGCCTCTGGAGCGGCACACGGCATGCCTGCTGTGACAGTCGCTTGCCTGCGGTCCGGCCCCCATGCAGACTCCAGGATATTTACCTAGGGCCTCAGTGCGTTGGGGATTGTTCACAGGAAACTCAACGGCAGCCAGCACTCCCTGAAAGCTTTTATAGTGAGGGTATGTAGGCAAATATAACCTGATGAGGTTATTTGCTTAATGTCACTTTTATTGTATTTATTTAAAGCAAGAAAAGAGAAGCAGAGGACAGTAGACACGATGAGGCTAGAGGTGAAGTCCTCAGCCTCGGGCAAGTTTTCTGGGGGAAGTGACTTTTCAAAGGCCTGTAGGCAGGACAAGCGCAGACAGGAAAGCTGACTAAAGGGACATACTGTTGTTTTTAGGCTGAACTGATGAACACATTGATTATAGAAGGCTGGATGAACAAACATACATCTTTGATGCTTCCTTGGGCAATGGAAGGACTATGTATTGTGTAGTATTTTCTGGCTCGCTCTTTCATCTTACAATTGTATTACTTTGATTAACTTACCTAAATGCTCCTCATCTTTAAATGACAATTATAAAGATTTTTGTGCATATCTCACAAGCGTGAGATGAAAGTTAAATGATGTGCAAACACTTTGTAACTGCAAAGTTGTATTCAAATGTTAATGTTTTCATGGAATTATTGCATCCACCTAGCTTGGAAGAAGGGCAGGGCTAGGGAAAATAGAGATTAATCACCAATAAGAAATAGTACTTTAGTTGGGCAGTAAAAGTGGGAGCATATCAATAGACATTTGAGACCTAGACAAGAGCTTGAGCAAAGGCCAGAGGAGAGAGATGCTAGTGGCATACAATACCAAATGTGGTGTGGAGGAGAGCAAGGAAAGGCTGGAAGGAAACTGGATCAGAATGTGGAAAGCCTTAAAAGGCAAAAGGTTTGGATGAGTAATGGAAGCTGTTGAAAAATTCCAACTGATAGAATCTTATCTAATCTCTTAGAAGACACCAAAGGCAGTGGCATCTGGGCAAGGATGCATATGTATTCCCACTTCCAGACCATATTCCTGTGGTGGTTGAGGGGATACTATATAATGAAGGGGCCGTGTTCTCAATGTCCTGGACAGCAGCTGCCAAAGCAACCATGCTGTCCCACTGGCTGTGATGCATTACTCCAGAGGCAGCTTTCTCTTTGTCTGGAGTTTGTAAATGATCTGGTTTCCTTCATTCCAGGCATAGAGCTGCTTATCTCTGGGGTTGTAATGGATCATGGAGTGACTTCTTGGCCGCCTGGGGAAGAACAATTTGGGCAGGTCTTCTTCGTTAATAGTGCCTAGTGGATCATAGACACAAGTGATGCGATGAGGGCCCTGGCCCCCAGAATTGTAGACCACGTAGAGAACCCCACACAAGAGGAACGAGGCTTCGGCATCCTGGCTTCTGCATGGGGTATCCCAGGAGTGCTCTACTCCCAGTGTCCCAGGATCAATTTTTGTGAGAACCAAATGGCCCTGGGTGCCTGGCCCTGTGTGGATGGCCCAGAGCCCATGCTCATCCACAGCCAGGTCAATGTAGATGGAGGGAGAGTGCTGGTAGGCTGGTGCTCTGCCTGCCCCTCCTGGGAGCAGCATTCGATCTTCCACAGTCCTCTTCTGCAGATTATATTTGATGATCTCATTAGCAGTCCCTTGGTTATGAAAAAAAAGAAAACCTTTGTAGATCACTTGGCCTGATCCTTGCCAGGGAAGAGTTAGGATTAGCTTTCGGGGGGCTGGCTTGGTGCTGTCCTCCATGAATGCTCGCATGTTTGCAAATTCCCAAACCGTGTTGTTTCTGGATCCAATTAAGAAATACACCTTTGGAGAGTCACTGACAGTATCTTTCATCCAAGAGCCATCTGTGTTCATAGTCTTCTTTACTATTTTCAGAGACTTGATGCCCATCAGCATGTTGTCACAGCCTGGCCAGACAGGAGGGAAGGGAGAGATTACTTTAGGAACAAAAGATGTCTGCTTTTTGGAAGGCTCACTATGCCTGGTACATTCTGTTTCCTTTCAGCTCTAATACTGATAGGGAAAATTCTCAGTTCTACTGTGAATTGATGGTCCTTAAGGAAGAGTTTACCTCAGAAAATTCTGGAGTGAAAATAGAACTTAAGTATGCATTTCATCTTTTTGAAATAAAGGGCACTTAAATCCCAGCAATAAGCCAAATTATTCTTGCACTTCCTTGTTCTTACAGATTGCTTTTCTTCCCTAGTGTCTAGAATAAATTTATTATACATGGATAAATCATAGTTTGGGATATAATTCAATGAATCAAAGAATGAATGGGTCTCTGTTAAGAGAGTTGCAATGCAGTTCTACAAGTTAACACTTTATTCACTTCAGGATATAAACAGCTGTTTGCTGTGACACAGACCCCGTTCATTCTAGAGCGAATTTGGGATTGACGCATTAAGAATGACTTAGGTGTGAAGACACCTCATTCAATTCCATTCACCAAAATTCAATATGATTCTCTTCTGTGTACTTAGCTTACAGTGTCCCTGGCATAGTGCTGAGTATTGAGGATAAAAAAATACAGTATTGACCCTGAACCTTCAGGAGACAGTCTTCTAGCAAAGGATTCTTGCCCTTAGCACTACACTATAACATTGAAGAGCTCTACTCATCCTTTCAATATTGAATGCATTTAGTCAGCAGACATGGGATAAGATAAGGGGATGTCATGGGCAGGGGTGGCTCTTTCTTATTAGATACAAGACCAATTAGTATATAGTGCTTCAAATGGAAATTTTGTAAGTAGGCAGGGAAGAATCAACATTGGCATTAGTCCTGAAAGAACAAATGGAGTTGAATATTCCAGAGGAGTGGATAGTTAACAAAACTATTTTCAGGAGACCTCTGCAGACTTAGGTAAAGTTGTCTAAAATGTAACCATATACAAGCTAAATACTTGATGTTGCCTGAAATAGATGCAAAGCAAAAACAAACAAACAGAAAACACAAAGCAGTAGATGGAAGACATCTCTATGCCTGGAATCTTAAAGGTGGGGCTAAAGAATTTAGATTTTATTCTACAGGTAGCTAAGGAACCACTGAAATTTTTGAGCAGGAATGAAGGCCATCAAAGTTGTTCTACAAGTTTAAGCTGGTAGTCCTGTGTGTATAAGGGGATAAAGACCAAAATCAGGCAAACCAATTAGGAAGTTATGTATTTCTGCAATCCAAACAGGCTCATAAGGGTTTAAACAGGGCCAGCATAGTGGAAAAGCATTTAAAGTCACCACCTGCAATATTGGCATCCCAGCTGCTCCACTTCTGATCCATCTTCCTGCTAATGACCTTGGAAAGGCAGCAGAAGATGGCCCAAATGTTTGGGCCCCTGCCATCCACATGAGAGACCTGGATGAGGCTCGTGGCCCCTGATGTTAGCCTAGCCAGTGCTGGCTGCTGCAGCCATCGGGGGAGTAAACCAGAGGATGGAAGTCCCCCACCCACCCACTGTCTTTCCCTCTCTCACTCTGAACTCTTTCAAATAAATAAATCTTATAAAAAGGGGAGAGGGTTTCTAAACTAGATAAAGGAAGTGAAAAGAAGAGGCTTACATTCTTACATTTTTCTAGCCCCTCATTGACTTCAGATGCTGACTTGAGACAATTTTCTTCCACCTTCAAGCAAAAACTCTTTCTTTGTTGTGTCTTATGCTTTGTGTCTCATTCTACCACCTCCTCCTAGTCTCAGTTACTGTTTTCTCCAAGATACCACCTTTTCAACTCCTTGGAGACTTACATTCAAAGGACGTCAGCAACCCCCTCCAAAGCCATGCTCTCAAGCCCCCATGCCCCAGCACTGTTCCATCTACAACGCCAATATTCCACTCTCTGCAACAGTATATTTTCCTTCCATATTTCATGCCTTTGTTCTCATCTCCTCTGCACTTCTACTTCCTCATGGCCTCCAGTCCTTGGCCTCAACTTTCTTCTAGGCCATCAGTTCTCTTTTGACTTTACTCCCTTTCCTATTTAGCCTAGGCCACTATAACAGCTCTTGCACCAGCACCATCATCCCCTCAACATCTAGTTAAATCACAATATCCACCACAAAAAATCCCTTGGTTCTCAGTCAGTTCAAACATCCATCTACCTCTGTCCTGGAGAGTTGAGCGTTAAAGAAATCTCACAATGGGGCATACTGGCGCCACTACACATAAGTAGCTTCCAACCTCTGTTGAATCCTCAATACCACACTTCTATCCATAGTGAATCCCCCATCTTCCATATAGTAGCTACTTTATATCCTTTCCTACCCCATACCCTGGCCAGTCCCTTCATTAACAACAGACTAACTCTTTTGAACAAATAAATACCATTGGATATAAACTCCCTCCACTTCTGTGCCTCAGTTATAAACTTCTCTTCAGTTCTTCTCACCACTGCTGTCCTCCTACATATCTTAGAAAAAGCTATACCACTTCTCTTGGCCCTTGGCCAAGACTAATATATTCACCTTTGCTCTGATATTATCCTTTCATGGCTTCTTTTTTTTTTAAGGATTAATTAATTAATTAATTAAAAGGTGGAGTTACAGAGAGGGAGAGGCAGAGGCAGAGGCCGATAAAGAGTAGTCTTCCATCTGATGGTTTACTCCTCAAATGGCCACAACTGCTAGAGATAGGTTAATCTGAAGCCAGGAGCCAGGACTTTCATCAGGGTCTCCCACTTGGATGCAGGGGTCCAAGTATTTGGGTCATTTTTCCATTGCTTTCCCAGGCATGTTAACAGAGACCTGGATCAGAAGTGGAGCAGCTGGGACTCAAACTAGTGCCTATATAGGATGCTGGCATTGCAGGTTGTGGCTTAACCAGCTGTACCACAACGCTGGTCCCTCCTGGCTTCTTCTAAAGTTCCTCAATAGCTTATCCTCTTCCTATCATCTTTATTTCTCCTTCAGTAGTAGCTCCTTAACCTTAGCCTGCAAGTGTCTTGTCTATATTAAGGGAAAAATTCTCCTTCAATTATGTAGTTACTTCACTATTTTCATAATGTTATAGTCAGCTTCTCCTACATACAAGTCTATACTCTCTGTATCTACTTCCTCACTTCTCATTCTTTTACTTTACTATCACTCCACAGGAACTACTCTTCATTATGTTACCAGGGACACTAACTGAAAACTTAGATAAGCCTGATACATATGTCCATATCTTATCTGGCCTTTCTGCACCATGACAGTACTGATCAGTTCCATCTTGAAAATTTCTTCTCCCTTGGGGCCAGCACTGTGGCGCAGCAGGTTAACGCCCTGGCCTGAAGCGCTGGCATCCTATATGGGAACCCGTTCTAGTCCCGGCTGCTCCTCTTCCAACCCAGCTCTCTGCTATGGCCTGGGAAAGCAGTAAGAAGATGGCCCAAATCCTTGGGCCCCTGCACCCGCGTGGGAGACCCGGAAGAAGCTCCTGGCTCTTGGCTTCAGATCGGCACAGCTCTGGCCGTTGCGGCCATCTGGAGAGTGAACCATTGGACGGAAGAGCTCTCTCTGCCTCTTCTCCCTGTGTAACTCTTTCAAATAAATAAATATATCTTTAAAAAAATTTTCTTCTCCCTGATCTGTATGTCACCACTGTCTGTCTGGGTCTCCTTTTTTTCCTCCTCTAAGGTATACACAAAGTTCTGATAATCAAAAGCCACTTTCATTTCCCTCTTCCTATTTACACATAAAACTACATTTCACAAGTCTCATTTGTAGTTAGGTTGCGTTCATTGACCTGTGTTCTGTCCAACAGGATGTGGACAAACATGAGAATCATTTCTCCTTGTCTTCAGAATCTTGGAATTCTCATGGTTACCAAATTCAGGAGGGATATGGGTCAAGATGAGAGCATCTCTCCTTATCGTTTCAGAGAGGGTGTGTTTTGGGACTTCTTGTTGAGGCTGCTCTGTTCAACCTTCGGTTATGGAGTGAGAAATGTCACGGGGGGAAGGAGCACTGACTGCTACAAGC
Source organism: Sylvilagus floridanus (assembly GCA_949820135.1). NCBI lineage: Eukaryota > Metazoa > Chordata > Mammalia > Lagomorpha > Leporidae > Sylvilagus > Sylvilagus floridanus. The sequence continues at coordinate 69,151,674 of OX463224.1, read as the reverse complement.
AAGAAGAACGCTGTGGATCTCCTGCAGATCCCTCTGAGGTCTATATCACACTTAGGAGAAGGTGGATATGCCAGCAGGTTGTCATTTTCTTCTTAATAAATGCTTAGGCTCTAAAGGCCATGTAGAGGCCAACTGGAATCTATTTGCCTGTTAACATATTTCTTATTTGAAGAGCCAAATCCTCCTCAGCAGAATGTAAACTCCATGGGAGCTTGAGCTTTGTCCTATCTCTCATTCACTGCTGTATGTCTTACTTCTTGAACTCCAATCTGGTGCAGAGTAGCTCAGTATTTGCTGAATGAATGAATGAATTTTCTAACCACCAAATCCAGCAACCAACTGTGCCTATACCCATATTCCATGCCTTCTTCCTGCTTCCTTTACTTTTGCAGTGTATCTCATCTCCTCTCACCTACTCAAAGACTAGTCGTCTGAAATTATCTCCCCTCTCCTACCTCAACACGTTTCCTTTTCCACCTGGGTCATACCCATCAGTAAACACGCAGGCTCTAAGATCATTCATCCTGGAAAAATGCCTATCGTGGTTGCATTTCTTTGTTTCACTTTACCTTAAAACTCCTTGAAAGAAGTTTCCTCACCTCCATTTATCCCTGAACCATTCTGATCAGGCTTCAGCTCTCCTCTGGTCTAAATTACCCTGTCCACTTCACTGAGTCAGGTCCTGACAAGGTCACCAACAACCTCCCTGTTGCCAGATCCAAGGATCAATTCTCAATTTCAGCAGAATTTGATGACTTGATCACTACTTCCCTTTGCCACTCTTTCTTCTCTTGCTTCTAGGACAACCCTTTAGTGTCTTCCTTCTATTGTTATGGATTTTTTGCTTTAGAATCCACTGCTGGTTTCTTTTCATTTTCTCCCTTCTGCCCTTAGGTTTCTTAATTTCTCTAACTACAATCACTTTCTAAGACACCTCATTCTAACTCATGGTTCTGAATACCAGGTAAATTCTAAATAATGATGGCTTCCAAATGTGTTTCTTTGGGCCCTATCTGGATGTCTGTTTAGTCCCAGACTCATTTTTTTTTTTAATTATTTTTTGACAGGCAGAGTGGACAGTGAGAGAGAGAGACAGAGAGAAAGGTCTTCCTTTGCCGTTGGTTCACCCTCCAATGGCCGCCGCGGCCGGCACACCGCGCTCCTCCAATGGCAGGAGCCAGGTGCCAGGTGCTTTTCCTGGTCTCCCATGGGGTGCAGGGCCCAAGCACTTGGGCCATCCTCCACTGCACTCCCAGGCCACAGCAGAGAGCTGGCCTGGAAGAGGGGCAACCCAGACAGAATCCGGCGCCCCGACCGGGACTAGAACCACGGTGTGCTGGCGCCGCAAGGCGGAGGATTAGCCTGTTGAGCCACGGCGCCGGCCCAGACTCATTTATCTAACTGCCTATTCAACGTCCCTACTTGGATGTCTTTAATCTTAACCTGTCCAAACTAGCACTCTTATCCCTTTATTCCTACTTTTCCCTTTTTGTGTCAGGACTTCAGTGGAGTTTCTTTTCTAGAAGTCATTCTTGATTTCTTTCCTTCCATCCTCCTAAATCACTAAGTTCTAATAGTAAAAGGTACGTTGAAATTATGATGTTATACTTAAATTCAAATATTCACCTCATTTTCTGCTCCCTCCTCTTCCTTTATGCTCCATGAATCATCATTTTTGCCTACAGTAGTCTCTAATTTGTCTCACTGCATTTATTCTTGCTTACCTATAGTTAGTATTCCTCAAATCAGAGTGGTCTATTTAAAGGCACAAATTATGTGGCTGACATGCTAAATCCTTTCTCTACCACACTTGTAATAAAACCCCAAGAATGGGGTCTTTGTCTTCTTGCTCAGTATTGTACACTAAAGCCTAACCCAGTGCCTTGAGAGTTCTATAAATGTTTGTCGAATGAACAAAGAAAATGGCTTCATTTAAGTAGGTATTTCTTTAAGGGTCTAAATAGTGCTGCACATCCAGAGTTCTGATTGCAGGCTCATCTTACTAATAATTTGTGAAGAAGTAAAGCTTTTAAGATACTTTCAAATCCATTATTTCATTTAAAAATCTGACCTAAGGTTCTCATGAAAAGAACACAAACACACTTTTGTGGCAAAAGTGGGAGTGGTGAGCAAACTCAGCTTGGATGAGTAGAGTCCCAGCCAGTCCTTTCAGTGGTCATGTCACATGGCCTGGCCACACTGAGGGAGCTGCAGTGACTCTTAGCCATTGGTTGCCACGATGTCCCCCTGCTGACACGCTGCATCAGCCTGAGGGTTTGCTTTCTGGTAGCCTCTGGACCAACATTATCCTGGTTGGCCAGACCCCTAAGAAGCCAAGGCCCTGGGAAAGTGGAGAAGCCTTGGCCAGTCAGGTGCTATCTTCTGCATTGCAGCCCCAGCTAACACAAGGACCCGTAGCCACACTGAGCTCCTGGGGGACTACAGCTGTGGAGGGGAAGCCTAGGAATGAACTTCTTCCTTTTCCAGGGCCCCATCTCTGCCTGAGTCCAGGAGATCCTCTTTCAGTTTTTCAAGCTGAATCTGTCTCATGTGAAGCCTTTGCGCCATTCCCACGTTCCATGCTGATCACAGAGGATCACCAAGAGATTAAATCTGTAAGTGACCATAGAGGACTCTTGGGGGAAGAGGGGTCCTTGGCCAGTAGACAAGGCCAGAAGGCACAAGCACAAGGTCTAGAGAAGATAGGAAATGCGTGACAAATACATATAATTCATATTGTGACAGGCACTTTATTTATACTGACTCATGTCATTCCTGTGATAATTTTAATTGGTAGATATTTTAATCCTTATTTTCCAAGTGAAAAAAAATTAAGGCTTGTATAATTGACTTGGAAGACAATAAGTGGTAGGGATGGGGTTCTCTGAGCTCAGTGTAAACTGGGAGGCAGTTACAGCCAGGACACTTTTAAGCCAGCCCCCAGAGTCATAGTGATGGGAGTGTGTGTGTGATGGGAGGGAGATTCTCATGTGCTTAGAGAAAGATGGGTGAGGGCAATGGCCTCTCTGTGACATAGCACAGGGTGAGGGGATATCTGCTTTGCCTAGGAAAGCCCCAGCCTGCCGGTTCCTGCTGCATCAGAAGAAAGCCGGCAGACTCACAGTGCAACTATGGAGGCACATTAATATCTGACCCTTGACCGGCGCTGCGGCTCACTAGGCTAATCCTCCGCCTGCAGTGCTGGCACCCGGGTTCTAGTCCCGGTCGGGGCACCAGATTCTGTCCCGGTTGCTCCTCTTCCAGTCCAGCTTTCTGCTGTGGCCCAGGAGGGCAGTGGAGGATGGCCCAAATGCTTGGCCCTGCACCTGCATGGGAGACCATGAGGAAGCACCTGGCTCCTGGCTTTGGATCGGCGCAGCGTGCAGGCCGTAGTGGCCATCTGGGGAGTGAACCAATGGAAAGAAGACCTTTCTCTATCTCTCTCAGACTGTCTAACTCTTTCTGTCAAAAAAAAAAAAAAAAAATCTGACTCTTAAGAAAACATTTGCTTAAGAAACAGCAGAAACAAACATACACATTCTTCCTTCTCCTCTCATTCCTCCTATTTAATGTGGAACACTTGGAGAAATAACAAGAGATTATTGATATATTGCTTTGATCAAGGAAACACAGTTCTGGAAACAGGCACCACATTTTCCTCATGTCCTCTTCTGCTTCTCCTCTCCCTTCCATTGCAGGTGAAATCTGGCACTAGGAGTCAGAATGAAGTAGGCAGGCTTACAGGTTAAGATCAATTAGGATTGTGAGCTGGAAGACCACACCTTCACGATGCCCCTGTGTGACCTCACGCCCCACCTGATACCTTCGCCATGCCCCGTGTGACCTCATGCCCCTACCTGGCCGCACCTGGGTGCCCACCAGCCAATCAGGTTAATTAACCACTCCTCTTTAGAAGTGGGTTAAAAGCCTAGGACAGGGTGTGTCCCATCCCTTCTTCTTCTTTTCCTTGGCTTCTTGCCAGGAGGGGGCTGGCTGCAGCCCTGCGCCTCCAGGGTGCATGGCCTTTGGGCCACCCACCCTAGGCTTCCTGGCCTAGATGCTCTTCCATGTGGCTGGTTCCTAGTATTCAGAATAAACCCGGATTTACCCCTCTTTCTCTCTTTTTATTATTATTATTATTATTATTATTTTATTTTTGACAGGCAGAGTGGACAGTGAGAGAGAGAGACAGAGAGAAAGGTCTTCCTTTGCCGTTGGTTCACTCTCCAATGGCCGCCGCGGTCGGCGCGCTGCAGCCGGCACACCACACTCCTCCAATGGCAGGAGCCAGGTGCCAGGTGCTTTTCCTGGTCTCCCATGGGGTGCAGGGCCCAAGCACTTGGGCCATCCTCCACTGCACTCCCAGGCCACAGCAGAGAGCTGGCCTGGAAGAGGGGCAACCCAGACAGAATCCAGCGCCCCGACTGGGACTAGAACCCGGAGCGCCGGCGCCGCAAGGCGGAGGATTAGCCTGTTGAGCCATGGCGCCGGCCTCTTTCTCTTAGATAAAGCTCACACTCTCCTATGCATTTTTCTCACTAAATAAAAGCTTAAAATGTACCATGCTGCCTCATTTATTTATGCCAGTATTTAGATTTCTTCCCTAAATATTAGGCAAGAACCCTCTCGGGCTTATTAATATTGGGGACTTATTAATAAGCATATGGTGATATCAAGAGATCTAAGGGCTATAAACTTGACCCCTAGTTCTCTCTGTGTTCCTCTAAGAGTTATTTGGTCAATCAGGCCTTATTTTTTTCAATGTAAAACAGGAGGTTTAGCCCGGATGCTCTGTATACGTTCTTTAAGGCTGATTGTCTATAAATTTTATAAATTTCTCTGTTGGAATTTGGGGAGAACACACTTGGAGTAAAAAGGTAGGTTAAAACTCCCTGCTGTGCTTCTCTTGAGAAGAGGTGATTAGTAAGAAGAGAAGATTGAGGAAGGATCAGAAATAATAAATTCACAACCTTTCAGCCCAGCTAAGATGCAAATGATCCAACTGAGACAATGGCATGCCAGGCTCCACCTGCACACCAGAGCATGAAAGTCTGTGTTTCTCCCTCTGGCAGAACTGCAGATAAGCAATTAGGATAGAACTTGGCCCCAGGCTTCACAATGAATTTATAAACACAATTCACTTATTTGAATCTTTTTAATGCTCTTCCCCTTATTTAAAAGCAACACTTTCCAGACCTGGTGAAACTTGTCCTTCTCTATGGGTGTAACTTCATCTGAGTTATGTATACAGAAATACTGGTCTGGCTGTTGATAAAAAGTGGCTTATTGTGGAGCAGAGAGGAGTGGGTGCATTGGAACCCAGGTAATGAGTTTGAAACTGTAATCCACACTTGCTATCCCAACTATACTATGCTTATCCAAATAGTAATGGGCATGAGAACAATAATATGTATTTAGGAGCAGTTACAGAGAAGACAGGTCTTAATAAGGCCCAAGTCCTTGGGGCCCTGCACCCACGTGGGAGACCTGGAAGAAGCTCCTGGCTCCTGGCTTCGGATAGGCGCAGCTCAGGCCGTTGCTGCCTTCTGGGGAGTGAACCAGCGGATGGAAGACCTCTCTCTCTGTCTCTCCCTCTCTCTGTAACTCTGTCTTTCAAATAAATAAAATGAATCTTAAAAAAAAAAAAAAACGGATGGGATGAAAGGATGTATTTGACAGTAACAGAAAAGAGAACATACGTTTTCTTGGTAAGAGTGATGAATGTATTTAAAAGAAAAGAATTTCCCTAAACCATGAGCATTTTGACTGCTTCTTGAAATTCTGTTATAAAACTTTCAATCACCTGAATTGTATTCGTGTCAAGCATTTGTCAACACCTATCAAGTCCTAGGTAGGATGTTAGGCACTGGATGACAAGAATGACAGCTTGCAGACTACTAGTCAATTATAAAATTTCACATTATTACAATAAAATGTGTCAGTGTGGATGTAATTATTCTAGAAATTAGGGCTGTTTCATGCTTTTTTCTGCAGAATAAATTTCAGTTATCTCATATAGCATGCAATGCTATCCGACTTCCTCTCTTTTTAAATTTTTTTTTTATTTTTAAAGATTTATTTATTTAGGGGCTGGCGCTGTGGTGCAGCGGGTTAAGGCCCTGGCCTGAAGTGCTGGCATCCCAGTTTTGGTCCCAGCTGCTTCTCTTCTGATCCAGCTCTCTGCTGTGGCCTGGGAGAGCAGTGGAAGATGGCCCAGGTCTTTGGGCCCCTGCACCCATGTGGGAGACCCAGAGGCAGCTCCTGGCTCCTGGCTTTGGATTGGTGCAGCTCCGACTGTTGCAGCCATCTGGGTAGTGAACCAGCAGATGGAAAACCTATCTCTTTGTCTCTACCTCTCTCTGTAACTGTCTTTCAAATAAATAAAATAAATCTTCAAAAAATTATTTACTTATATGAAAGGCAGAGTTACAGGGAGGCAGAGAGAGAGAGAGAGAGAGAGAGAGGGAGAGAAAGAGAGAGGTCTTCCATCCACTGGTTAACTCTCCAAATGCAACAGCTGGAGCTGGGTTGATCTGAAGCCATGAGCCAGGAGCTTCTTCCAAGTCTCTCACACGGATGCAGGGGCCCAAGAACTTGGGCCATCTATCGCTTTCCCAGGCCATAGCAGAAAGCTGGATCGAAAGTAGAGCAGCCAGGACTTGAGCTGGTACCCATATGGGATGCCAGCAATGCATGCAATGGCTTTACCCACCACACCACAGCGCCGGCCCTTGACTTCCTCTCATTACTGTCCCAGCACAATAATAGGTTTGCGACTAAGTCATTAAACTGAGCAAGGCCTCTCACAAGTTTTAGACTTGGCCCACACTTTTCCCTAGCCTGCTTTGGCTAACATGAGATACATCAACTCAGCCTTCAAAACAAAATTCTCTGACTCCTGCAGAGCGTGACTTGTTCTTCCAATGTGCCCAAGCATTCTGTGCAGCCCTCTTCCAGGGCAGTGACCACAATGAATTGGAATTGCTGATTCACTTTATTTCATAGGTCGCAAGCACGTTCGACAGGGACTGTGTCTTATTTGCCTTTTTATTCTCAATGCCTGGGACACAAAACATACGCCTTTCAACATTCAAACCCTTACTGCTTACGCTCCAAACTTGGGAACCAACTGGACTCAGATACCACAGTCTATTTCTCAGTGTCCGTACGTGCTATCCCAACTCACACTGTGCTTGCAAGTCAGATGGATTAGCAAGTGCTATTTTGCAATCTGAGTGTTTCAGTGGCAGGCCAGCAGGAAAACAAGGAGGCCAGAATGATACCTATACTTTTTCGCTTCCATCCACAATTTCTGGTTCATCACTCTCTTCATAAAGGAGAACATTAGAAACTGGAATTTCTCCTTTCTGAGCAGGTCATAGAAACTCACATCTTCCCTGGCCTGTCTTGGAAAGAAATCCTCTGTATACCCTAGACTGACAGTAGCTCACTTAATGCTCTTCATTTCGGAGGGCTCCTGCCCTATATCCTGGAGGCAGGAATCTGCAGAGGCCAAGAAGCAGGCAAGCCTTGCTGGGTTCCCCCGCATTGCCTATTAGCATTAGATATTACCCTTTCTGTCCAATTACATTTCGGCATGGATGGCTATGCGTCAACCATGCTGATCCAATTAGGTTTCCAGAAAAACCCAATAGGACTGGGTTTAGAGAGCTTCTGGATAGCCAAATCCATGAGGTGTGGAGGGTAGCACCCTGGGGAGGGCATGGACGCTCTGCATGCCTTCTCCCCTAGCTTACCTCATGCATCTCTTCATCACCTTTGTAACATCCTTTATGATAACGCAGTAAACATAAGCAACACATTTCCTTCAATTCTGTGAGGTGATCAAGCAAAGTAATCCAACCTAAAGAGGAGGGTGTAAGAACCCTCACTAATAGCCAGTCAGCCAGAAGCACAGGAGACAGAGCCTGGGGCTTGCAATCGACATGTGAAGAGAAGGGACCGGCAGTCTTGAGAACTGAGCCCTCTGCTTGTGGGATCTGAAGCTGTCTGCAGGTAGGTAGCATTAGAATCGAATCAAATCAAATCAAATCAAATTGAATCGAATTGAATTGAATCCGCTGACACCAGCTGGTGTCCATGGTAGAACTCTTTGGTTGTTCAGTATGTGGGGACCCCCACCCCGCGCCCTGCACATCTGATGTCAAAAATGATCTGTGTTGTGAAAGCAGAGCAGGAGAGATTCAGTCTGAATTTCAGTTTGCTTTTTCTTTAATAGCTTTGCACAGCTGGTTTGTATGAAATGGAGCCATGGAACGATTTGGCATTGCAGAAAGACTGTGAATCCAGGATTGAAGCTCAGGGTCTGGCGTAAAGTTTAAGTGTCAATAGGTTGGGTTTGGCGAGTCATAGGGAAACTTTTAATAAATCCATATCATAGATTTTTCCAAGTTCCCAGCACTAATTCAGAGTATTCCATGGCGCCCAGTATTAAACCCTGGCAGCCTTAATGGGTCATTAGGTCTGACTTATGAGAAAGAAAACAAACTAGATGCCTGGCTCTTTACTTGCATGGCTGTCTGTTGCTCAACAATGATTTGAGATCTTCAGGGGAATGTCTGGAGGCTGGGAAAACGTGTAAGGTACAAATGTGAGTCCAACCTACTTCCACGATGGGGTCCCCACAACTTCCTCCAATGCCTCATTCTGGAAGAGGCCAGCTGTCCATCATTCCCTACCTTATCTTAGTTCATTTCTCTTTGTAGATTGTTTATATTTTGATATATTTAAGGTTGATTGATTTATTTGAAAGTCAGTTACAGAGAGACAGAGAGAGAGCTTCCATCTACTGGCTTACTCCCCAGATGGCCACAATGGCCAGGTCTGGGCCAGACTGAAGCCAGGAGCCAGGAACTTCATTTGGGTCTCCCACATGGGTCATTCCTCAAGTGCTTTTCCCAGGTCATTAATAGGGATCTGGATCTGAAATGAAGCAGCTGGGACACCAACCGTTGCCCACATAGGATGCTGTGGTCACAGGCAGCAGCTCCACCCATCGTGCCACAATGCTTCAATGCTGGCTCCCTGTCTGATATCTTATAAACTTGTTGATAAGCTTCTTGTTTGACTCCCCTTCATAGAATGTTAGCTCCATGAGATCAGGGGTTTTGCCATATTCCCTCCTACATGTCCTGTCCTAGAAGAGCAACTGCTACATGTTATAATTTATCTCTTTTTATTATGAATATAGTCAATATCAATAGATATAACTGACCCCAATGAAATCTCTTTGGGGTCCTGAATAATTTTTAGGACTATAAAGGGTTTCTGAGACTGAAAGTTTCAGAACTTCTAGCATCCAGACTAGCCAACATTCGTGAGAAGCATGGAAATGGTCAGTCCTTGGGGAATTTCTGCTCAAACAATGTCCATTTTTCATCAATTATCGTACTGTTGCAACATCATAAGTGTTCCATGGTTATATAATAAATTTCTTGTTTTTATTTCTTATTTAAAGACTGAGCTAGGTTTTTGTTGTTTGCATTTTTTGGTATAGTGTTGTTTTTTCGTTTTTTTTTTTCTGTGATATTCTTACCAACCTAAAAAAGATAGAAAATTCTTAATTTCTAGCTGTGTTGGAACTGTTATCCAATGAGACTTATTAGAAAACAGAGTAATTTTGACATTTCCTCATGGATTCTTCCTGTGAAATAAACCTTACTTCATCCTGTTCTATCTTTTCTCAAAGTGTGATGGTCTTAGGACCTGGCATTGCCTTAACCATCTCAAAACCATCAATCACATTGACTGCTTTATTATTTTGCTTTTTTTTTTTAAATTTATTTATTTGACAGTCAGAGCTACCGAGAAGTAGAGGCAGAGAGTAAGAGAGAGAGAGGGAGGGAGAGAGAAAGAAAAAGAGAGAGAGAGAGAATGACTTCCATATACTGGTTCATTCCCCAAATGGCCACAATGGTCAGTACTGGGCCAAACTGAAGCCAGGAGCCAGGAGCTTCTTCCAGGTCTCCCACCAAACACTTGGACCAAACACTTGGACCATCCTCTGCTGTTTTCCCTGGCACATTAGCAGGGAGCTGGATTGGAAGTAGAGCAGCTGGGAGATTTGAACAACACCCATAAGGGATGCCATCATCACAGGTGGTGGCTTAACCTGCTATGCCATCATGCCAGCCCCTGACTGAGTGCTTTCATAAGACATTTCTATACTTAAAAACCAATCTTGATAGTGCTTCTACAAACATCAAGGCCAATGTCTTCATGGATACAATTTAGGGTTATGGTAGAAGAGTGGGCTCCAGAGCCAGACTGGAACTTCCTTTAGCCAAAAGAATGTGGTAAGTTACCAGGCCAAGCCCCTTGTGTGCTTCTGTCCCCTCTCTCAGATATCTGCTTCCCGAAGGGTCAGAGACCACGTGGAGAAGCAGCAATGTGCAATGATTGCAGATGCTCCGGTGCACCAAGTCTCGTCTAGATCAACAGAACTGCCCAGCCACTCTGAAGACCCCTGAGCCATAATAAATGGCTGTTGTTTTAACCCACCAAGTTTTGGAATAGTTTGTTTTGCAGCATTATTGCAGCAGCAGATAACTGATATGGGGTGGGAGGATGGTAAGCAGGCATGGAGCAGAGATGGATCTAGCATGTCTGTGGTGGTGCACACTCCTGGATGAAGCAGGAATGTGGAGGCAAGACAAGGCTCTGCGAAACTCTCTGAGCCAGGCTTCCTTCCCCTGAAAAGGAGTTGTAATATGATCTACCTAGCCGACTTGTTGTAGGCATTGGATAAATTAACAGATAGAGGAGATTAAAGCAATCCCTGGAAAGAGTTACCTCCACTTTCTGCTAAACTACTATCTAGGGTCTGAAAATGCAGACACTTTTTAGACTTGGGGAACAAAGCATGAGGTGTGCAACTATGCATAAATGCATTTTATGTATTCAGCATAGCAGGTCAAAAAGATATCACAGAGCATCAGTTGCACGGGGAGAAGCAGCAGTGGCACAAGAGGAAGCTGAGAAGTGTTAAGAGTGGCTGTGTTTCATGGGCCTGGCCCTTTTTTTGGCCTTTTGCCATTGCAGGCCCATGCTGCCCTGTGCCTCCAGGGCGCATGGCCTTCGGGCCTCCTGCCCCATGCTTCCTGGCCTACATGCTCCTCCACATGGCTGGCTCCTGGTACTTGGTAGGAATATAGATTTCCTTCTCTCTTTTAGATAGGGCCCTCATCTATGCATTTCTCTCACTGAATAAAAAGCTTTAAAAAAAAAGAGTGGCTGTGTCCGATTGTTGGTTTCTTATCTACTATTACAATAAAAATAAATACAATATCTATATAATGCAACAATGCAAGGAACCTTCAAAATTTGGAAATGTTGCATTCTGAAAAAAAGTAGATACTATGCATAGATTTAAATTTTTTTGCACCAAAATAATTTCATTTTTCCACCAACTATGTTTACATTCATGGTTTTATTTAATTAGCAGGTATTACTTTCATCAAGAAAAATAAATTTTTAAAATAAAGCTTGGGTGAGGTCAACCTTTATGGACTTTCTTTATCTGTTATTTTCTAGAATTTGCTTTACCCTGTAGGTTGAAGTTGTCATTGAAGAGAATAAAGTGATGATACAAGAACTCAAGCAAGATTGACCCTGGAAGCAATATAGGATGACGACCCAGCCAGGGAAAGACAGGAGGCAGGGAAGTCAGTCAGGAGGCTCTTAGTTAGCAGCACTGTTGAAAATGAGAGAGTGCAGATTGAAAGAATACACTGAGAGACAGAAGAAAGGCTAGTAGATATGGTGATTGGTCAGATGAGGGCCAAAGGGATGATCCTGAGATTTCCAGCACAGGAAAGTGTGTGTGAAATGATTATGCTAATAGAGCCAATGAGGGGAAAGTAGAAACTTTTATTACTTAAAAGTCAATATGGAAGAGGCAAAGAATTTAAAAGAAAACAAGTTGTGCTGGCAGTGGGGGGAGTTATGGTGGCAACTAGGGAAGGAAAACTTAGGCTTCTTGGCCAGGGCATTAAAGAATGACTTCACCCAATCTGAGCAGAACTCATCAAACCATGAGAAGGTGTGATTTTCATACTGTACAGTGAGATCAGAAGCAGTGAACTTCAGGCCCAGGCTCTGACTCTTCAAACAAAGGGCTCCTACCTGTGTGTCTCTGTGACAGCTCTGGATATGGGCTCCCTAGCTGCAGTTTCTCCCTCCCGTAGCCCCTCCATTTCCCTATTGCTAGTCTGTTCTGTACCCAGGGCCAATAGTGGCCTTTCTAATGGCTCCATCTGCTCCCTCTTCCCTCCTCAGCAGAACAGTGCCATGGCAGGGGTTAGCATGTGCAGAACCAGCCCCGAACATCAGCCTTGCCATCCATTAGCCATGTGCAAATAATGGCTTGGGCAAATTATTATTCTGTCAGCATCCTGGTCTCCTCATCTATAAAACATGGGATAGGGGTCCGTGGGCTGGCATCCCATATGGGCACTGGTTTGAGTCCCTGCTGCTCCACTTCCAATCTGGCTCCCTGCTAATGACCTGGAAAGCAGTGGAAAATGGCCCAGACATTTGGGCCCCTGCTCCTCACATGGGAGACCCTGGTGGAACCTCTGGCTCCTGGCTTCCACCTGGCCTAGTGCTGGCTGTTGCAGCCATCTGAGGAGTGAACCAGTGGATGGAAGATCTTTCTCTGTCTCTCCCTCTCTCTCCCTATAACTCTTTCAAATAAATAAGTCTTTAAAAAAAGAAAACAACAACAAAGACAAAGGATAGTTCATACTGTTGTTATGAGCATTATGGGATATAGTCCAATAAGATATACAAAATGCTTAAAGATTACCTGGTGCATAGTGAGTACTTAGCATTAGCTGCTGATTCCCAGTAGTCTCACTCCCTGTAACTTGCGAGAGTCGGCTAGCTTAGTGCAGAGCAGCCTAGCTCTTGCCTGGTTCTTTCATCTATTCTCCTTCCCCTTTTACCTTACAGAGCCCGATTATTTATGCCTTTATGCCACCACATGCTGTTCCATTTGCTTGAAATGCCCTTTACTCTGTTCTCCATTTAATTAGCTCTTTTTCCAAGATGAAAACTCAGCTTGAGGGTTACTCTCCAGATTCCACAGCCCCCCTCCCCATCTCCATGGTAACCCTGACTCTATCCACTTAATGCCTGCTCCTTGTGCTTCTGTGACAGACTATGTATCTCTGCACCAGAGCAGTCAGCACTCTGGGCTCTTACCTTGGGCTTCTTTCTCCATTGGGTTGTAAGCTTTTTTTTGGGGGGGGGGCACAAATGTTATCCTAACTAACATTGCATCTCTAACACCAGGCCCAATGCCAACATATATCTGGAAGTCAATTAGATGTTGAACAGATGAGTTGCAGAGGGAACTTAATGAATATTCATATCCCTTGGAGCCAAAAGCTACCAGGTAATGCAACTCCTGGAGCTTCTGTTAGTATCTATGGTGCTGTGACTGAGGGTGTCTTCCTAGACCACAGGCTTTTCGGGAAGATAAACTAGAAGTGCCATGTCCAAAGGCCTTTCTGGACCCAAGGACAGACTTCCCAAGGAGAATCACAGGATAAGTGTACTGGCCCCACGCATTCAGCAACTTCTGTGTGTATGGACCCATATACCCACTCACACAAGTACCCCTCATGCTCTCCTGGTACACACACCTGCAGGTATATCTTCAATCCCCTCTTGGCACTAAATACATCTGTTGCAAATTAGTAAGACTTTCTTTTATTGTTTTGTTCCACTCATCAAAAACTACAAGACCTTAGGAGTTGCCTCACAGATATGTTTTATTTGGTTTCCTGTGGGATTTTGTTTGTTTAAGTTGTTTTGGTTTGAATGTGCATTCAATGCACATTTACACTACCTGAAAGGATCCCAGAGGCATTTAAATATGCAGCAACAGACTTTCTTCTTGGAAACATGATCTAACAAAAGATAGGAGTTATTTAATTCAGCAGGGTGAGGGTTACTTGAGGTTATGTGTGCACACTTGCAATAAAAGGAGCTGTGCTGAAACAGGAAACAAAATAAAATCTGCTATCATGGCTTGTTTTGACTGCCTTGAGAATTTTCTTTCACAATCAATTTGCAAGTTAAAAAGAGGTTAATACTCTTATCTGCCCAAGAATGTGGCCTGTGGAATCTTCCAAAGACTTAGCTGAATCTATTTTCTATCTGGCTGTCTGAGGCAATTTTGCTTTGCTGTAAATTTCCAAGTGCAATGCAAAATTTTATTTTAATAATAACAGTTACAGTACTAGCACCAGACTTGGAATGAGTTAGACTTCATTCTAGTAACTTTCACTCACTTGCATTCTAAATTGTGTATGTGTGTGAAAGAGAAAAGAGAAAGAGGACAAGTTAGAATTAAGATTCTAAGAGGTTTTTTTAAAAAAATTTTTGGAAAGTGGGGGTAGATTAGGGGAGGGAGAGAAGGAGAGGGAGAGAGAGAGAGAGAGAGAGAGAGAGCCAGTGAATTCTCCCACTCACTGGTTCACTCCCAAACACCTGCCATAGCTGGAGATGGCCCAGACTGAAGCCAGGAGCTAGAAACTCAAATCTGGGTCTCCCATGAGGGTGCCATGGATCTCATCACTTGAGGCCCCACTTTCTTCCTCCCAGAGGCAATGATGTTGGTCTCATTTAAAAATTTTATCTAACCCCCAAACATTGCTGAAATAGAGATGCTCATGTGGACATTATTTGGGCATCCTTTTTAAATTAAGGCTGAAGATTTGAGAACGGGTTTATAGGAATGACTTAATTATAGAGCAACCCTACAGTATTTATTATCCCCAGTACCTGGTCCTTAGTAGTTGCCCAAGATCTATTCTTAGAATAAATGAAAACAGGACTGTCACTGGTGTAGTGCGTAAAGCCGCTGCCTGAAGTGCTGGCATCCCATATGGGCACTGGTTCAAGTCCTGGCTGCTCCACTTCTGATCCAGCTCTCTGCTTTGTTCTGGGAAAGCAGTAAAAGATGGCTCAAGTGCTTCAGCCCCTATACCTGCATGGAAGACCTGGAAGAATCTCCTGGCATCCTGGCTTCTGATCAGCACAGCTTCAGACTTTGTGACCTTCTGGGGAGTGAACTAGCAGATAAAGACCTCTCTCTACCTCTGCCTCTCTGTAACTCTGCCTTTCAAATAAATAAATAAATCTTTATATAAAAAAAAGAATAAATGAAAATCAGACTAATACTGTCACACATAATGGTGTTTTAGTCAATGACAGACTGCATATATGATATGATGGTTGCATAAAATGGCATTTTTTAGTGATATAGCTGTTTTAGGTCTTAGTTTGTGCAACTCTACGATGTTTGCACAGTGATGAAACTGCCTGAGAATGCCTTTCTTAGAAAGTGTTCTCTTTGCTAGGTACCCCATGACCATATTAGAATTTCCTAGAAGTCTCTTGAGACACAAAGTTCAATTTTCCAAGAAAGTTGCATCATCTACTCTAGAGGTTTTCTAAAGCAACTTTCCAAGACAGTACGTGTGTATGAAAGAGACTTTGTGATCTGACCTCTGGTAACCCCTCCCTAGCCCATCATCCTGAGATGTTTGCCTACACAAGGGTTCTGAATTGAGTTTGTAGGAATTCTTTGAAAGTTCTGTGACCGGCACAGTCTCCAGATGGCAAGATTAGAAAAGAGGAAGACCAGGGTCTTCCAGGGAGAAGTTGGTAAAAGTGATTACTAGCTAGGGTTAGAGTAAGGCACTGTGATAGGCAGAATTCTAAAATGATCCCCAAGATGTGATCCCCCTGGTATATAAGCCCTATATGATTCACTCCCCTGGAGCATGGGCAGGATCTGTGCATTTGATAGGCCAGCATCTTGTATTACATCCTGCAAAGGTGAATGGATTTCACAGATATAAATAAGGGCCCCAAAGAGTTGTGTGTTAGTCAAAAGGATGATTGTTATAGGTAGACCTCTTAAAAGAGGGACTAAGTGCTTCCTAAAAAGATGTACTTTCCCCATTGCCTTGAAGGTGCAATAGCCATGCCGTGAGCTACCCACAAACAAGGCAAGCCTCGGCCCTACAACTATCAGCAGAGGACCCAGCTAAGCCATGCATAGACTCCTGACCCGCTGAAGCTCTGAGATCATAAATATACATGGTTTTAAGCTGCAAAGTCTGTGGTCATTTGGTGTAGAGCATTAGAAAAACTGGCACAGGCCTCATTACAGATATGGCAAAAGAAAAAAAATGCAGGGGCTATAATAGGTAAAATACAACACAGCACAGAGTAGGGGAAAAGTTGGCAAGCAAAGGTCTATCCTTGAATAGAGAACCTCTGTAAACAAATAGGTCAAGAAAACACTAGTCATTCAGTTGTTCACAGGTTCATGTTTTCCAAACCAAGCTCTGTGGGAACTGTGCCCTCAGTATTTTTTCTAGAAAAAATTCCTATGGCCTTCTCCCTGGGAGGCCCTGACCTAGACTCTGTGAATACAGAAAAGATGATGTTGATTCCTCATGGTTGAGGAGTCCACTACACACAGGTATGTGTGGTTGAGTGCATTAAATGCCCATTCAGATACATATGAACATATTAAAATTGCAGCTGTATGGAAGTAAGTTGGGAGAAGCAGCAGCTGGAGCTTAGCTCGAGCCACCTTGTGAATGGCCTTCCCTATGTAAGAGGCAAGGAAATTTACATGGATTTTTGTTGCTGATAATTGGTAGGGAACAAGAACAAAATCATTCTACACGGAGGAGTAATAGGATCCATGTTGTGTTGTGGGAAGGTCTCCATGACAGCAGACAGATTCCAGGAGTCCAAAGCAGCAGTAAGAAAGTGACTGCAGGATCCAGGCATGTCTTACTGACCCCCCTGTCTCCATTGTGAAGCGCAGGGCCATCTAGGGAATGTCTGCTGAGTCATAAGCTGACAAATCATCAAGCAGTAGCTGCAGAGGCAGCAGGCATGAAGGCAGCAAGTTCGGAGAGGTTGAGAGAGGTTTTCCTGTACCAGGGAGCTGGGGTGGGGAGGGAATAGTGTAGGCCTCCAGGGTCTGAGGGATGTGAAAGAGGATGGCAGTTCCAATCTCAGAGCCTCTGCTGAACTCTGGAGTGGAAAGGGGTAACCTCATGGCTGGAGAGCCTGATAGTATCCCAGGACCAGGAGAAGTTCAGGGACACAATCTAGTACCACTCATCAGACTGAGGTTCTTTGTACCCCTCTGCATAAAAGGACAGGTGCATTCTAGATCAGGCCCCATTAATACCCAGTCCTCCCCACTGGCTTTGTGGGCAGCCCTTGTTCGTCCTCTGCTCACCCATTCTTGCTCTTTCCCCCTTCTTTTATTCATCTCACGCTAACGTCTAGTTCTTCCCTATTAGGGGGTTCATCTCTATGATGTTAGAGCTGTTAGAGTGACAAAAGATCATCCACTTGACCAATGGCTTCGTATTATACATGAGACACCCTCCTTTCTCTCTTCTGACCCAGGATGAAGATCCTCTCTTTTTCACCAAATTCTAACCAGCCCTTCTGCCTGTGCCAACAATCCTTCCATCTACACCCATGTGGGAGACCCCAAGGAAACTCCTGACTCTTGGCTTTGGATCGGCACAGCTCTGGCCATTGTGACCATCTGGGGAGTGAACCAGCAGATGGAAGACCTCTCTTTCCCTCTCTCTCTCTGCCTCTGCCTCTCTGTAACTCTACCTTTCAAATAAATAAATAAATCTTTAAAAAAATTAAAAAGTAAATGAAATAGGATATTTCAGTTATAAGCTGCTATGGTTTGAATATGTTCCCCCAAATCTCATGTGCTGGAAACTAAGTCCCCAAATTCCTATGTCGATGGTAGATGGAGGTAGGGCCTTTGGGAGGGAATCAGGATTAGATGAAGTCATGAGGGTGGGGCTTCATTAGCTGCTTTACAGGAAGAGAGACATGATCTAGTGCACTTGCTCTGTCTCATAGTGTGATAAGCCTCCACCATGTTATGAAGCGCAAGAAGACTCTGTCAAACAGATGCCAATACTATGCTCTTGGACATCACAATCCCCAGAACTGTGAGCTAAGTAAACCTCTATTCTTGATAAATTATCCAGTGCTTGGTATTCAGTTATAGTAACAGAAAACAGATTAACACATATGTGCTGCTCTGAAAAAAATAAGAGTAGTAAGTATTCTCAAACTCCTCTTGGGTTTCTGTCTCAATATATTTCATACCAATCATTCAACAACCACTCAATGACCTAACTCCAAAACCCAGGAAATATTTTGGACCCATCTTTCACTTTTAATTATCCAAAACATACGGATTCCAACTCTTAGTAGCTCTCAGATCCATCTAGGCTCTGTCTTCCATGACTCTTGATATCGACACTGTCACCTGTTGCCCAAATTATTGCAGGATGTCCCCAATTAGTTTCCTCCCTCTAGTCTTGCTCTCTTATTTCATATCATGCCCCTGCCTAAGCAAATCACCATGTTTCTCAATAGTTTCTCCAGTTAAGTTCAACTCCCATAGTTTAGCATGTAAGACCTTTCATTATATGGGGTCTTCTGAACACTTCTATCTTTTCCCTACACTTACCTGCCCTATATAGCATTCACTCAGCCATATTTACAAATCTACATGTCAAGGTGTATAGCTTTGATACACTGTGCCTTTGATATCATGCCCCTGTACATTGTGCCCTCACTGGAAATACCCTCTGCCTTTCTTCTCTGACTTCATTGTTCAAATCCCCCATCAAGTGTCATCTTATTTAGGAAGAGCCTTCTAGTAAAGGCCCATGGAGTTCTTACAAGGATTACATTGAGAAGATGTATGAAGCCCTTGGCACAATGATGACACTCAGCTTATGTCTTGCTTCCCTGATGGAGTTTCTTGAATTTGGGGCAGATATAATTAGCATATGAATAGAGTTTTACTATTTGCAATGAAACCATCTCAGAACACAGACTCCAAGGAGGTGGAAGATCTGTCTCTTTTACTGTCTTAATAAAATGGGCTCATGAACAGGAAAATTTTCTTCTCATTTATGTGTCTGTTGCTTGATGCTGTTTATTATAATTTGAACTTCTTAACATTGTTTGTAATGGCCTAGAAGTGATTCTGATGGATTACAAGATTGGAGACAAATCCTCTGGATACTATCATCACAGACATCACACATGGTAATAACTCATTGCAGTCCCCAGCCACAAAGGTTAGACAATTTTCTATTCCCGTTTCTAATTTCAGACTGTTGGTTGGCAAATTTGCAGCTGTTTCCTACTCCTAGGGCACAGGTATAGAATCTGCCAACCTGCCACACTCTGGAAGGATTTATGACCACATACTTCCACAAAACCAGAGCCTATGAGAAGGTGACCTCTGCAGGCTGATCTCTGACATTGTAGCCCTGACCTTCTACCAGGTCTTTAGAAACCTCCTAGGAAAGAAAAAGCTGCCTCCGGAGTCACCTGTTCCCTGCACAAATTTCTCTCGCAGCACATGCACCAAAGGCAGTTAGGTACACCTGCTCTTCCCTCATCACTCCATCAGACTCCTTCACTGCACTAAGTCCACGTCTTACTGAGAGAGATGGTCCCTAGGAGGGGTAATAAAAGATGCGGTTCTCTTACTTGCATTCAACAGAGTCCGGATCTTCTTCTCTTCTTCCGCTTCTTGAAGTATCTTTTCTGCCAGTGTCTTGTCCTCTGATTCGACGCACACGTCAGCTTCTCGGAGGTATTCTAGGTAGTCGATCTCACGTTGGGCACGTTCAACCCTCAGTGCCAGGTTATTTACTGCACTCTTATACTCACTTGTGTGGGTCTGACATCTGCCCAGCATAACGGTCATGTTCTTTGAGAATTCTCGGAAGTCTTGAATATACGCCCTCGTAGCTTGTGTGCATTTTTCCAGCCCTTGCTTCAGTCAAAAAATACATTTCCAAGTTAGATCCATTATTTATTTAAATTACTCAAGTAATAAAAACAGCTATCAGTCATAGAAAATATTTTATGAATAATTAAAATAGCTATCAGTCATAGAAAAGTATTTTATAATTATAAAAAGCATTTTATAATAATTAAAAGGGGAAAAGTAAAAACTCAAAATTCTAAATTCAAAGATACTATTGATAATTTATCAATTTTTAAAAGTTTTTCTACATTAAGCGATACTTATATATTTTTCAAGTATTATTTTACTGTTTTATAACATTTTAACTTGCTGATTTATTGTGACTATATTACCAATTAATATATATGTAAGCCACTTTTTTCTTGTGATGATAGTGTCTTTTTTAATTGATGGAGAACAATTTTATCTACTTAGGTTATATAACATGATATATATGCAGACTGCAGAATGATCAAATCAAGCTATTAACATATGCATTATTCCACATACTTACTAAGGTGAGAACATTTAGAACATCTTAATTTTCAGGTATACAATACATTATTATGAACTCTAGTCACCATGATGTACAACAGATCTCTTGAACTTATTCATTCTAAGTGAAATGTTGTGTCCTTAGGCCAATCTCACTGACTTCCTCATTTCTTAGCACCTCCCCAATGACCACCATGGTATTCTGTTTCTATAAGTTTAATTTGTTAGATTCTACATATAACTGAGATTATGCAATATTTATATTTCTTGCCTGGCTTATCTCAATTAGCATAATGTCCTCCAGATTCATCTATGGTATTGCAAATGATACAATGTCCTCTTTTATAAGGCCAACAGTATTCTGTTCATATGTGTGTGTATATATATATATATAGAGAGAGAGAGACTACATTTTCATTATCTGCTTATAACTTTAATGAGATGTGGCATTTTACTAAACTGATATCCCATTATTTATTCTGTTTCTTTATGTTTATTTATTTGAAATGCAGAGTCAAAGCTATTTCGAAAGGAGAGAGAGAGAGAGAGAGAGAGATTTTCCATTTGCTGATTCACTCTCTAAATGCCTGCCACAATCAGGGCAATCAGGGCTAGGCCAGGCCAAAGACAGAGCCCCAAACGCAACCTGAGTCTCCCAGTGGATTGCAGGGATGCAAGTACTTGAGCCATCATGTGCTGCCTCCCAGTGTGCACATGAGCCGGAAGCTATAACCAGGAAGGGTTGGGTTTTGATCCTAGGCACTCCAATATGGGATGTGGGCATCCCAGATTGTGGCTTAACTGCTGCAACACAGTGCCTTCCCCTAGTCTGTACCTTACACTCTGTTCTGCAGACTAGCATTGAAGGATGGTTGTTAGGGATTTGGCTGCCTGTATTCAGGGCAAGTCAGTGCTAAGTGCTGAATGTAATTCTGGCAGGTTTAAGCAGGTGAGACTGGGGAGGAGGTATCTGAGAGTAAGCAAGGGAAGAAGCTGGGTAGCAGATAAAGTGCCACCTGTGGTGCCAGTATCCCATATGGACGCCAGTTTGAGTCCCAGCTGCTCTACTTCCTATCCAGCTCCCTGCTAATATGCCTGGGAAAGCAGCAGCAGATGGCCCAAGTGCCTGTGTCCCTGCACCATGTGGGAGACCCAGAAGAAGCTTCAGGTTCCTGGCTGTGGCCTGGCACAGATCCTCCCTCTCTCTCTCTCTTTCTGTAACTCTGCCTTTCAAATAAATAAAAAAATAAATCTTAAAAAAAGGAAAGCATCAGCAAGAGGCCACTGGCCTGGGAACATATCCACAGTCTCTAGACCTCAGCATGTATGGCTGGAGAATGTTGGGAAATGTTTTCAGCCTGTTTTATGGAATTATTTTACCCTGGCTCTAAAACTAGATGACCAGATAATTTGAACTTAAAGATTTTTCAAAAAATATATAGAAAATAAGTATTGGAGATACGAAATTCTTTAAAAGAAGATACATAATTTATCAGTTAACTTGTACAAAAGCAAAGCATTAAGTATGAAATAGTTAATGCCAGTGCTGGGGTGTGGCAAAGTCTGCATGGAGCATGACATTTTTCCTTGGGAGCCTGTCCAGGCTGCAATCTTAGAATTTGCACGTTTTAATGAGGTGGCAGCCCACATGCCTTCTCTCTATTAACACTGCCGGAATCTGCTCATTTCTAAGTCCAACTCCAGATTGGCAAGAGCAGCAAAGACTTAGCTTCCTGTTACATGGATATTGGGATTGTTTACAGTGACCTTATGATTTTTCATAAAAAGATAAGGATAAAATTCATTCTTATATTGATACAGTAAACATGAAGAAAAAATGACCCAAATTTTTAGTTTTCACATTTAACTCAACTAACTATTGAATTTCGGATGTCCAACATTTTGGATATTTACCACCATCCCCAAATCCTAAGTATGCATTAATTTATTAAATCTTCAGAATAGCCTTAGAAGGCAAATTCCATTTTTATCCCTATTTTACAGATGAAGAAAACTGCCAGATTAGAGCCTAGAGTGAAGCTAGGCTCAAGGTCTGGGAGTGGAACAGGCAGGACTATGGAGCTGGTGCCTTCAACTGCTCAACCAGGAACATTTGCAAGCCGTAATCTTAGCAATGTGGTTGTCATTTCCTATCCGGGAAACATGCACCCAGTAGCTAGGGAAGTGTGGGTAAAACAAAGTGGCTTCTGGGAGGCGTGCACAGATGCCACCTACCTCCAAGACTCGAAAGCGCTGGTAGATGTAATGTACCATGGCAGGGTCCTGCGCACACTGTGGTGGAGGCAGAAATGCTGCAAGGAACAGAAGCAGAAGGGCAGAAACTCGCTGAAGGACCATCATCCTACAGACTTCCGGGTGTGAAACCCCTTACGTTGTGATTCTAGGAGACGACTCGGGGTCCAGGCGGTGGTTCCAGCTTTGTAGCCGCTGCTGTGGCAAAGCCTCAGAAAACAACTTCTTGCACAGCCGCAGAGCAACGCTCACTTGTTGTTCCACCCCATGCATGATCTCAGTTTGCAAGCTGGTGATCAAGTCCAGCTGTTGGTAAATCGGTCCCTGGAGGCCTTGCAGGCCAACTTGGTGCAGAGAGCTCCCTGGGTCCAGTATCTATTTCCCTCACCCTTGACACACAGGGACCCTCCCCAGGCTAGTGACTGTGGGATGCTTCCAGGCCTGAGGCTGTGGATGTGTATACTGGGGTGAAGGTGGGGAGGTCTTCTAGCCCCTATTCCCCTCCCCCAGCTACTGCCTTTTTACTTCTGCTTCCAGCCTCCCTAGTAGATTCTGCAGTCCAATCACAGGCCTGATCCAAGACAAACCACCCCCTCCTTCTTGGAGTTGGAATCTCCTTGTAACTTCTGGCAAAAATTCCCAGGACACTTCCCAGAAGTTCCACTGGGAGGGAGACCCCACCTCTCTTCCTGATTTCCTTTGCATTCCTGCAGCTCTTAAAGGCACAGCAAAGAATTGAATACCAACCTTTCCCTATCTCTGAAAAGCTATTGCATGGGGCAGCATGGCTCCTTGGGCAGAAAGGTACAATGGGCTACAAGCCTGACTGTGCAGGTGGACAGCTGAAAATCTCAGGGTTGAGCTCAGAATTTTCTTAAAAGAAATAACAACAATTATTCAAACAGTAATGCTTCCAGAGCAAAGCTATCAGGAAATGAAAGTCCTTTGTAAGGAAGTGCTAGAATTTTCTCAATCACTAAGGTCAGAATTTCTTTCTTAGAATTGCAGGCCAGAAATGTGTCCAACCCCTACGGAAGGCCCTAAGCCAGTTGAGATAAATCGTATCCCTAGGACAAAGTGGTAGAACCTCCATTTTTGCTGTTGCTGTCCAGTTCTCTGCTTCTCTGGACCTCTCCCTTCCTGAGTGTTCCCAGCTCTTAAAGGCACAGCAGAGAAATGGTTTCCCCATGGTTCTTTCTCAACTGCCTACCAAAGCTGGGAACTGTGGGACATCTATGGACTATGGAGAAGGCTCTGACCAGAACTCAGAAGAGCCAGGTTTGCATTCAGTCTCTGAAAGAGATGCTAAAGACTGAGAATTTCCCACTTGTCCCCTCTGAATGTGGATGTTTCTCCCCACCTCTCTTTCATATGATCTAAGCAACTATTTCTCCCTACTCCTTTGGTAAATTTCCAAACAGT
Organism: Sylvilagus floridanus; assembly: GCA_949820135.1. Lineage (NCBI taxonomy): Eukaryota > Metazoa > Chordata > Mammalia > Lagomorpha > Leporidae > Sylvilagus > Sylvilagus floridanus. The sequence continues at coordinate 69,127,634 of OX463224.1, read as the reverse complement.
AGTTCCTTGTCCTTGAAAACAACTCCTGTTTATGAGCACCATCTTTGAATTATTCCTTAAACAGGTTAGTTAACCCCTCATGAGCCCTTATAAAAAATTCACCTGATTCAGATTTATTCTGGGAGTGAGAAGACTTCGTTCAAAACTTCTTGTGCTTGGCACTTTTGAATAAAGACACTAAAGTTGCTCTGGTTGATTTTCTTCCGGAAACAACTCCAGTACTAACTTTGAGATTGTGAACTCAAAAGTCCAGTGCAGGAAAACTGTGTATACAATTATCTTTGGGGTAGTGGCATTGTGTGTAATCCTTTCCTTGGTTTTCTACAGGGTGCTTACATTATTTCTACAATGAAACATGCATTGGGGGCTGGTGCTGTGGTGTAGTAGGTAAAGCCGCCTCCTGCAGGGCTAGCATCCCATATGCCTGTTCTACTTCCAATCTGGCTCTCTGTTGTGGCCTGGAAAAGCAGCGAAAGATGGCCCAAGTGTTTGGGCCCCTGTACCCATGTGAGAGACTCAGAAGAAGCTCCAGGCTCCTGGTTCAAATTGGCCCAGATCTGGCCATTGCAGCCATTTGGGGAGTGAACCAGTGGATGGAAGACATCTCTTTTTCCCCTCCTACCCCCAACAACTCTGGCTTTTAAATAACACATGCAATTCAACATTAATGAAATCTAAAGAATTACCAGGGTGTGGCTGGGGAGGGAAAGAACACAGTGAGAATCTTCAGGCACAGTGCAGGGCTGCTTCCGGGACAATGGCTGCATCTGTGGGATGGGCTCGGAAGTTTCTCCAGCTCTGACAGGTACTTTGTCTCTGGTCACCAGTGATTGCCAACCCCCACAGCACCTGATCTGCATTCATGAGGTTTATAGGTAAAGTCTGGCAGCTTTTCTTTGATTGACCACACCTGGTCTTCGTTGGTGAGTTTTATTCTCTGCCATCCCAAGTAAAGGCGGCAAATCCACAGCTGATACTCCTAACCCATTAGAATCAATGAGCTATGGGGTAGAGCCAGAGTGGAAATCCTCATGTCCTTATAACCAGTTTTCAAAAATACAAAAACCAGGGGCTGGCGCTGTGGCGTAGTGGGTAAAGCCGCCGCCTGCAGTGCTAGCATTCCATATGGGTGCCAGTTCAATTCCTGGCTGCTCCACTTCCGATCCAGCTCTCTGCTGTGGCCTGGGAAAGCCGCAGAAGATGGCCTAAGTCCTTGGGCCCCTGCACCCACGTGGGAGACCCGGAAGAAGTTCCTGGCTCCTGGCTTCAGATATGCGCAGGTCCGACCATCTGGGGAAGTGAACCAGCAGATAGAAGACCTCTCTCTCTCTCTCTGCGTAACTCTGACTTTCAAGTAAATAAATAAATCTTAAAAAAAAAAAAAGACAAAAACCAGACTCATTTTGGAGATGTCACAGCTTTCACTGATGCACAGCGGCCATGAGCTATGGTCTTCTTTATCTACGGGGAGGGCGCTGTGCTGGTAAGGATGAAAGAGATGGCTTGGTGCACAGTAGGCTGCAGTTGGGATGAAGCCATTTACTTTGCTCTGTTGTCTGGCCTTTAACCCTTGCCTTCACCATTGCTATAGCGCATCAGTGGGGATAGTGATTAAGCACAGAGATCCCTCTTTCCTCCTCTGCAAGTGTCTGATCCTTCTGCTTTGCTGCCTCAATATCAATATCCCCTGGCTCTCTTTGCTAATATGTCTACATAGTAACTGACTCTTGGATTTTCTAGAGCCTTCTGGACTCCCAGTTGGGGGGGGGGCTCCCCTTTACTGAGAGGTGCTAACAGCTCTGGGATTCTGTGAGAGGGCAGAGCCCAACTCAACAGCAACCCATCTGGATACCAGAATTCATTTAGATACGAACAGGGCATCTCTCTTCTCTTCACCTCCCTTTCCTCCTTCATCTTTTATTTGCCAGGCCCGCCTCCCCCCTCACCTAATAGCTGTTTGTCTTAATGTCATCCTCAAATCTGGCAGTCTTGTGTATCTCCAGTAATTGCGTTGTTTCCTGCATGAGTGACTGTAGCAGCCTTTTATTCCCCATCTTCATCCCTTTAGATAAAGCACCGGCTGATCTTTTGCCAAAATGAAAGCTTTTACAACGTGACCTCAGCCAGCCTTTCTTGCTGCAGCTTTTACCATCGCCACGTTCATTCTCCATGAGAACCACATGGAACTGCCCCCAGCTCCCCATTAAATTTACTATCTTTCTTTGAGGGGGCCTGGTAGCCTGGACTACTTCTCCCTTTGGTGACTAATGAACTCTTACTCAAGCTTCAAGTCTTCCTACCACCTCCTCACCTTCATCCCAGGCAGAATAACCTCTTCGAACATCTGTTTCTGTAACGTGTGGAATTCTCAATCTTGGAAGCTTGAGGGGAGGGCTAATCTGCACACTGAGGCTCTGCTACAGAGATGTGGGCTGGCAGCCTCTGAGAACGTCTTCAGAAATATGTTTTCAAGGCTGGCGCCGTGGCTCAACAGGCTAATCCTCCGCCTTGCGGCGCCGGCACACCGGGTTCTAGTCCCGGTCGGGGCGCCAGATTCTGTCCCGGTTGCCCCTCTTCCAGGCCAGCCCTCTGCTGTGGCCCGGGAGTGCAGTGGAGGATGCCCAAGTGCTTGGGCCCTGCACCCCATGGGAGACCAGGAGAAGCACCTGGCTCCCGGCTCCTGCCATCGGATGAGCGCGGTGCGCCGGCCGCAGCGCGCCATCTGCGGCAGCCATTGGAGGGTGAACCAACGGCAAAGGAAGACCTTTCTCTCTGTCTCTCTCTCTCTCACTGTCTACTCTGCCTGTCAAAAAAAAAAAAAAAAAAAGAAATACGTTTTCAGAAAACACCGTTTTGTTGTCCCCTGCAAAATGCCAAAAACATTTTTTAAAACCCTAACCTTGGTGGAAACTTTCCCAAGCATATCTCAAATGTTCTAATTTCTAAAAAGCCATTTATAATGTTCTCGGTGATGTAAAGTGATTATTATGAATATTGGCTGTTGGATCATGTAAAGAAACCTTTCACATTACTGTATAGTGAAGTTTGCCCTGGTACTTACTGGGAAAGAATAGCTGGGGTTTTAGTTTCTGAGTCTCCATTTCCCTTCCCTTCTTTGGCTCCACCCGACCCCTTTAAATAAAAGGTGCTCATTCCGAGGTTGATACCTCCAGAGCATGAGAGAAAGCCCCAAGTGGCATTGGCTTTTAGCTTATTGGAGACTGCATCCCAGTTTGCCTACTTGGGTCCTCTGTGTCTCGCTCTCCTGAGATCATGACCTGTTTCAGTGACTTGTCCTGGCTCTCTTCTGCAACAGGACCTGTAACCGGATTTGCACTCATTCTGATTTACTCCAGTCTCCTTCCAGATCATGGCCCCTGGGCTATATCCTCCAGGTCCACAGCTGTTAGCAGTGAATAGGGGACGCCCTATTCCTGTGACTGCAGGAACCTTTGGGACCCACCCTGGCAGGCCATCGGTGGATTCTCAATTCCACCTTCTCTTGGAAATCTCACTTTGTTCTCCTCATCTCTAAGTCTGCCCCAACTTTGTCTTCACCCTCAACCAGGCTCCACCACACAGTTGCCCCCAAGGAAAGAACAGACTTCGACAGGGAAGGTTGGAAAGGACTTTTAGGGTTTGAGTTCACCTTGTTTCTTTTAGGTGTAAACAATCTCTCTCTCTTGAATATTGAGCATATCTGAATCCACGTGAAATCTCAGAAACTCTTCCACATTTCAAGTGAGGAGAGGTGAAATATAGCTTCCTTTCTACCTTTCTGCCACCAAAAAGAGATAATAAAAGAAAAACCTGAGGGGGCCAGCGCTGTGGCGCAGTGGGTTAAAGCCTCAGTCTGCAGTGCCGGCATCCCATGGGCGACCAATTCCAGTCCCAGCTGCTCTACTTTCTGATCCAGCTCTCTGCTATGGCTTGGGAAAGCAGTGGAAGATGGCCCAAGTCCTTGGGCCTCTATACCCACGTGGGAGATCTGGAAGAAGCTCTTGGCTCCTGGCTTTGGATTGGTGCAGCTCTGGCTGTTGAGGCCATCTGGGGAGTGAATCAGCACTTGGAAGACCTCTCTCTCTCTCTCTCTCTCTCTCTCTTTCTCTCTCTGCCTCTCTGTAACTCTGCCTTTCAAATAAATAAATCTTAAAAAAAAAAAGAAAGAAAACCTGAGGGTGGACATTTGAGGTAGTGGGTAAGATGCTGCTTGGGAATCCCGTACTCCGTATTCAAATACCTGGATTTGAGTCCTGGCTGTGTTCCCAATTCCAGCTTCCTGCCAGTGAACTCCCTGGGAGGCAGTGGTTGATGGCTCAAGTAGTTAGGGGTCCTAATACTCATGTGGGGGACCTGGACTGGATTCATGACTCCTGGCTTTGACTTGTCCCAGCCCTGGCCAGTGTGAGCATTTGGGGGAGGAACCAGCAGATGGAAGATCTCTCTTTGTCTTTCTCTGTTTCACTGGGTCATAAATAAATAAATAAATCTTAAAAAAAAAAAAAAAGGAAGAGAAGCCTAAACATTCCAGCTTATAAGATGACTTTCTAGGGAGGACATTGCAAGATCAAATCTCATACATGCAGACCACTTGATATGAAAGAGGGGGCGCTGAAATACCAAATTGTTAAAATTTTCAAAGTTAGTAACTTTCAATGCACAGGAAAACCAGAGGTAGAGTCCTTAGGAGACTGCTTTTAGTGACAGAGAAGAGTAAGGATGGTTTGTAAGTGTTCCAGGTTAGGGCTATGTTTCTTCACTGACACCTTGAGCCAATGTGCTATGAAAATAGGACATATCTCTGGCCACAGAAGCTTGCAATTTGCTAGAACAAACATATCTACAAGCAGAGGCAACTGGTAGGAGAGCATCCCATTGTGAGGGTTGGGGTTGTTTGCACATGGGTGAGAGGGGGTCAGGGGATTGAAACAGATGCCTTTCTTAAGTACTATAACGTTCCCCTAGATGTATTGATTACTTACTCATCTGTTACTCTTGTCTTTTCCTATGTTAGGATGAGATGGAGATAGGAGTGAAGGAAGAGGGAGTGGCCTGTGGAATTTCCTATGAACTAAAGGTTGTTTCAGGATGGAATAAAAAAATTGACAGGTTGTACAAGGATTTAAGTTAGATATTAAGAATTTTCTGATTGAGATTTTGAAGATAAGAGTTTGTCGAGATAGTTGATATTTTTCTACTGGATAATGAAATATTTGGGAAACCTTTAAAAATCTTTACGTATTTGTGTGAGAGCATAGGAAGTCAGAAAAGAACCCCCTAGAAGGCGCTATACAACTGATAAAAAGACAGTCATTAGTCAATACTTGTGATATCTCTAATTATTACCAGATACACCTTTAGTTACCTACATTACAACCTCACATAACCTTTGCTGTGGGTCACCAATTCTCTGCATCTGTTTGGCCTACTGTAACAAAATACCATGGACTGGGTGACCTAAAGCACAAATAGTGTTTCTCCTAGTTCTGAAGGCGGAGAAATCCAAGATCAAGGTGCCAGCAGATGAGGTGTCTTCCGAAGACCCTTGCTCTACTTTGCAGATGGTTGTCTTCTTACTGCATTCTCATATGGTGGAGAGAGAGGGTTCTGGTCTCCTTATAAGAACATTGATCCCATCTGGGGCTCCATCCTCACGACATCTTCTAAACCTAATTAGCTCCCCAAGGTCTCATCTCCAAATGCCATCACAGCAGAGGTTAGGGCTTCAACATATGCATATTGGGGGGGGGGGCACATAGAGCTTCAGTTCATATCACCAGCGTTCTCATTTTTCAATACTGTCATGATGCTACCTTCATCCCCTTTGCCTCTTCTTACCCTCCCCCATCCCTTGGCCTGAACCTACCCAGAGCACAGTATTCTCAGTTCTTACTGGAAGTCCCATCCGGCCAGCATCTGCTCAAGTGGTTGGCAGTGCTGTTGTTCTCTGCCAACTTGGAGAGCCTGGCCCTGCCTTCTCACAGTCCCAGGATGGAACCTCTGCCTGCCAGCATTTGGTAGAAAACCCTCGTTCTGCTCTTTGAAATAAAAACTGTGTACACCAGAGTCCCTAGAACTTGCAAATCTCTCATTGTGATCCTCCTGGTTCAACTCTGGAAATCCTCCTGGGAAGTTTCCCATGAACTGATTCTCCCTGGAGGCACAACTCATAGGCTAGGCCTAGCAGGTATGACTGGTTGAGGTCAGGTAGCCTGCTCTGTGTCCCTGTTCCCTTAGTGCCTGGTAATCAAATCTCCACCAAGACTTCACAGCTCTCCCAGCCTGGGCTTGGGGGTAGAGGGTAACCAGACTGCAGAGGAAGGAACAGATTAGTGAGAGTCACTAATGGGGCCGGGACATGGGTTAGTGACTTCTGGAGGTGTGGGCAGTGTGGCTGCAGCTGGGCGAGACTTGGTAGTCACAGATGGCTTCCTGTTGCTTGATGGTTGCCTTCACCGGCTCCTTCCTTTACAAGCCACAGGGCCAGTGCTCATAGGCACTGGTGGGGAAGCCGGGTTTTACATAGTCCCTGTGTCTTCCTGGCATGGAGTGGTTCTGGTCTCTCCTGGGCAGATTCCTGGGGGAACTCTCCAGGGTTTCACAAACATTTAGTTCACTGGAAACAGAGCCCCAGGACTTAAAGCTGAGGGTTTACCCAGCATTTCCAGAGAATGCCTCCTTGGGTGGTCTCTGTTCAGTGACTCAGGCCTAAAGATTGGGTCAATTTTTGTACAAAAAAAAAATTCTTTGGCACCTTTAGCCACTAGAGGGCAGAGGCTTTTCAGGCAGTCATCTGACCTTGACCACGGAGTCCTTTTCCTTTGAAGGTTTGAATGGGAATGAGCTCCCTCTAGAAAAGTACCCACAAATCTCCATTTCTCCTCCTCACCTCCCAGTTTAGTTGATATTCTTGACCAAACCTACTGGGTGGTTTCCTTTTCAAAAATGCAGCCTGTACAGGGTACAAGGATTTGTTCTTTGTACTAGGCCCCAGAAATCCTTATCTCAATCCAGTGCACACAGGAGCCTGGTAGGTGGGCAGTGCTGACTTGTGTGAGCTGTGCAATTTGTAAGAGGAAGGTACTCGTTTTGGATCCTTGTGACACTTCTGGTTGATGTCACGAGGAGCACAGAGATGAGGGGTGGGCTGTGGACAAATCCACGAGCTTTCTGGGATAAAGGCTTCCCTCGCAGCCCCAGGCAGGGGATTCCAGGCTGCTGCTTCCGCAAGCGGGTTAGGGAGAGCGGCTGTTTGACATCCTCCCTCTTCCCTGCCCCTGACTCTGAACCATCGCGCACACTGTCTTTCCCTCTGTCCTTCCCCCAATGCCTACTGCTTGTCAAGAAGCTCCCTTTCCAAGAAGCTCTCTGCTGCCCCCTCTTCCTCCCTCCAGCTTACTTGAAAGCCTCGCAGGAGCTCTGCGGGTGTTTTGAGAGGACCTGTTAGGGCATTGAATTCAAAACGAAATTTCCTCTGCCCGGGAAGTGCCAGTCCCAGTTCTGTGATCCACACTCGATATCACTAGTTATTAAAAGGACTTTCAGGACATCCTCAAACTCCTTTCAGATCACTTGATGGAAATGAAAACCCACTGAAGAAGGAACAGAGAAACTATGGAGGGGATGGGGTGATGGCTGATATCCTGCAGAAATCATGAACCCTCCTCCAGGGCTGGCCTGCACTTGGGATTCTGTGCAGCCTGTGTTTAAGACTAGACAGGCCCCATTCCAGATACCCTGCTTTCCCAGGGAAGGGCAGAAGCAGTTCCCTAGAACCCAAGACACACAGACACCAGAGGAGGAAGAATAACAGAGCACATTAGGTCACATTTCTTCATGTGAGAAGAAACTGGGACCAGAGGGGCAGCCTCAGCATCAGAGGCAGGAGCAGAGCTCTGGCCCAGGCCCAGGTCCTGGCTCTATGCCCCACCCTCTGCTGTGCATTGGTGCTCCCTCAGCACCCCTCAGGCGAGGGACTCCAGCTGCAAACACTGCATGTGAATGGCATGTGAACCTCTCAACAGAACGGATGTCCCTGAGAAATGTTTCACAGGGAGTCTCCAACATGGATCCTTTCTTGAATTCATATATTGGGGCTCTGGAGGAGCTAAGTAAGCTTTTGGGACACTTTTCTCACTGTGGAATGGGTTGTGGAGGCTGGTGTCATACGGACTCTTGTATAAAACGAGGAGGAAGAGGCGCTGTAACTGAAGGCTGCAGGTATCTAAGGAGACAGGAGGCCTCTGAGACAAGGCTTCCTGTGCCAGGCAGACAAGGTGCATTCATGAAGCCTTGCCTTAGCTCTGCCATTCCCATGTAGCATTTTCTAAATTTTAAATTTATTTTTGAGGCTGGCATGTGGCAAAGTTGGTAAAGTCACCACCTGCAATGCCAGCATCCCATTGGGTACTGGTTTGTGTCGTAGCTGCTCCACCTATGATCCAGCTCCCTGCTAATGGCCTAGGAAGAGCAGTGGAAGATGGCCAAAGTGCTTGGACCCCTGCCACCCACAAGCCAGACCCAGAAGAAGCTCCTGGCTCCTGGCTTTGGACTGGTCCAGCTCCAGCCATTGGGGCCACTTGAGGAGTGAACTAGCAGATGGAAGATCTTTCTCTCTCTTTCTGACTTTCAAATGAATAAATTAAAATTTTGTTTTTCACTTTATTTAAAAGGCAGAGGAGAGAGAGAGAGAGAGAGAGAGAGAGAGAGAGAGAGAGAGAGATCTTCTATTTGCTCATGCAGCAATTTCTGTAAGACCCAGAGAACTTCATGTTGAAAAAGAGATACACAAGTCTCTGGCTGCTCTGATGAGATTGTATTGTCTGCCATAATTTTCCTCTGCACTGGAGGGACATGAAGCCCAACACCAGACTCATCTAAGCTGCTCCTGCCCATAACTGGATTTGTGTGTGCATGAGGACAGTGACCCGAGGATGCTGAGCACCATGACCAGTTAAGGGCTGGCCAAGGCAGGGGCTTCCCCCAGCCATGTTTCTGGTGTGTTTGAGCCCTTTGAAGATTGCTGAAATCCTTGTAAGCCCAGGAGAGTGGGAACCAAGGACAGCCCCAAGTGTGGTACTATTTCTCCCTCAGATGTGTGGGAGACTTGGTTGCACCAGGCGCTAATGGACTCCTGGCGGCTGGGTGTATAGGAAGGTGAGGCCTGGAGCTTCAAGGCTGGTCACTGGCAGAGTGAGTCCTCAGCCACACCACGAAGAAGGAAACTCTCCAACCTGCACTCTGCTTGGAGTCAACTCATTCGGGGTCATTCTGCGTCTTCCAGAGCCTAGCTGGTCTCCATCACTAGTTCTGGCTGCCAGAATAGGGCAAATATTTCAGGGATAGAACCCGAAACAGTGAAATCATGCACTAAAATGGTGTCAGCTGGGAGGTGAAAGTTTAACAATCTTCTTCCTCAGTCTTTAACCTGTATAAATATAGCATCAAGTCTGAAATCTACCTTTCCCAAGCTAGTGATTCTATGTTGTACCCTGCTGTCAAGGAAGGCCATGATTGAAGGTAAAAGAGGGAATCTTTCCCTGTTTACATAAACACCTTTCTCTCATGGAAACTCCAGAAGACTTGAAGGCTGTACTAGCTTCCTGAGCCTGAAAAGGCTCACCGAGGGCCAGTGGATCTTACTGAGGCTTCACGCAAAGGGGAGGTCTTTTAGGAAGGCAACTGTCACATGGCCTGGGAAAATGACATAGTGCAGTCAACTAGCCAAATGCCCAATGTTTGAAATAAAGTTTAATATGCTTTATTTACTTATTTTATTAAAAAGAGGAGGAGGAGGAAGAAAGAGAGAGAGAAAGAGATCGACCTTCTATATGCTGGTTCACTCTCCAAATGCCTGCAGCAGCCAGGGCTGGGCCAAGCCGAAGACAGTAGCCCAGAGCTCATTCTCGGTTTCTCACATGGTGGTAGGGACCCAAGTGCTGTGTGCCATTACCTGCTGTCTCCCAGGATGCATGTCAGCAGGAAACTGGAATCAGAAGTGGAGCTGGTATTTGACTCTGGGCATTCACTCCTATACAGGATGTAGGCAGCCCAAGCAATGTCTTAACCACTGTGCCAGACGGCCACCCTGAAGTGTCAATAGTTGATCTAACAAGTATAATAAGCATTTGAATAATTTACTAGACTTTTCTGGGACTCTTCATACAGTTATGGACAGGACCCTTTGGTTTCCTTTGAGTCATTGTTTACATTTATTGAAATCTTACCTTTATTTTTCCTGAAAACTCAAGATCAATAGTTTAAAACAAACAAAAAAAGCTAGGGATATTGCATCTGTGCTGGCTTTAGGTGACGTTTTCCTTTTCTGCCCTGCACACACACAACATAAAATCTCAACAAAGAAATCATTAATTGTATATTTTAAAAGAGCTCACCAAAGAAAGCCATAAATTGTTTATTTTTAAAAATATATTTTAAAAATATTAAATATTTAAAAAAATAAAAAAGCTCAACAAAGAAAGCCATGAATTGTATATGTTAAAAGAGAAGCCTATGTACTATCTTCTCACCCTGTTTGGTGACAGGGATACCTTCTCCTTTGCTTCGCTGTTATTTTAGGGAACAGGAAGTAGGATGGGCACCCTCCACAGTCAGGGAACTATAAAAGACTATGATAGTCGCTGCCAGAAAGCCACTACATTGACCTAGAGCCCCCAAGGGCTTGACTGCTACAGCAAGGTTTGTCTCATCCGTCAGGAGTCCCAGTAAAGAGGCAGGCAGGCAGCTTCCTCTTGTTGTGCCTCACTCATGAACGTTACTGGAAGTTCAAGTGTGGAAAACATTAGATGGCAAAACAATGTCTTCTTGTTAATTTTTCACAAGCAAATAAATTTGCTTCAACCCAGCAGTGCAGCTCAAGAGGATGTAACTTAATTTTGCATAGTACATATGTTTTAGAATATATTTGGTTGAATTGCTTTTAACCTCAAGAGTTCTAAGATGGAAAACAGCCAAAACACCTACTTTGCCCTTGGAGGCTTTGGTACGGGGCTGCCCGAGGCCTCAACTCAACACAACATCTAGCGTTCACTCTTTCCATCAAGAAAACAAAATCAGGAAGTACTGACCACAATCTGGGCCGTCATGCAGATTCACTGCTGAGCAGAGAAGGCCCATGAGCCTTGGTAGGGCCAGCAGAGCCCACAAGCCCTCAGCAGAGCTCTCGTCTGAGCTGTGGACACACAGGCATGGAGAGCACATTTGTGCCCCTTTTAGTAAGAATGCACCATCTTTGGCAATCCATTTCTGAGCTTTTATCTTGCTTGTGTTTTCTAGTGTGCTTTTAAGGTATAAAGAGTGCTGAAAAATTTAATTTTAAACATAAAAACTGAAATTTAGTTCTGAAATTCCTCAAGGGGAAAATAAATATTTGGGGCTGGCACTGTGGCATAGTAGGCTAAGGCTCTGCCTGCAGTGCTGGCATCCCATATGGGTGCTGGTTCATGTCCCAGTTGCTCCTCTTCCATTCCAGTTCTCTGCTGTGGCCTGGGAAAGCAATGGAAGATGGCCCAAGTGGTTGGGCCCCTGTGCCTGCATGGGAGCCCTGAAAGAAGCTCTTGGCCCCGGCTTCAGATTGGCCCAGCTCTGGCCGTTGCGGCCATCTGGGGAGTGAAGCAGTGGATGGAAGACCTTTCTGTCTCTCCCTCTGTCTGTCTGTAACTCTACTTGCCAAATAAATAAATTAAAAAATTTAGGCCGGCGCCGTGGCTCAACAGGCTAATCCTCCACCTTGCAGCGCCGGCACACGGGGTTCTAGTCCCGGTCGGGGCGCCGGATTCTGTCCCGGTTGCCCCTCTTCCAGGCCAGCCCTCTGCTGTGGCCCAGGAGTGCAGTGGAGGATGGCCCAGGTGCTTGGGCCCTGCACCCCACGGGGAGACCAGGAAAAGCACCTGGCTCCTGGCTCCTGCCATCGGACGAGCGCGGTGCGCCGGCCACAGCGCGCAGACCGCGGCGGCCATTGGAGGGTGAACCAACGGCAATGGAAGACCTTTCTCTCTGTATCTCTCTCTCTCACTGTCCACTCTGCCTGTCAAAAAAAAAAATTTAAAAAGAAAATTATAAATAATTATTTTCAAAATCACCGTATTTTCAAATGAAGGTACAATTTATTTCTGGAAAGCTTATTTGTCAGTTAGTAGAGTTTATGCTCTCATCACTCAATCTCTGAATCCGAATGTCTTCAGCTATTTGAAGAAATGTTTTTATTAGTCTCTGAAAGTTTTGAGTTTGTCATACTGGAGGAGTTGCCATTCTTTGATAAAATCAAATCTGGATAAACTAAAAATCAAGTCTTGGGTGCTGTTGCTATGCAGAAGTAATTTTCATATAAATTGTGAGAAAGCCAATGTCTTGGAGATAAAGTTCACTTGATAGGAAAAACCCCCAATATCCCTATGTCATTTATCTCCTATGTTTGGAGATAAATTTAATGCAATGGATAATCATTGGAATAATAACTGGCCGGCGCTGCGACTCACTAGGCTAATCCTCCACCTTGCAGCTCCGGTGCACCTGATTCTAGTCCTGGTCAGGGCGCCGGATTCTGTCCCAGTTGCCCCTCTTCCAGGCCAGCTCTCTGCTGTGGCCAGGGAGTGCAGTGGAGGATGGCCCAAGTGCTTGGGCCCTGCACTCCATGGGAGACCAGGAGAAGCACGTGGCTCCTGGCTTCGGAACAGCGCGGTGCGCCAGCTGCGGCGGCCATTGGAAGGTGAACCAATGCAAAGGAAGACCTTTCTCTCTGTCTCTCTCTCTCACTGTCCACTCTGCCTGTCAAAAAAAAAAAAAAAAGGAATAATAACCATGATACATTAAGCATTTGGCCAAGAAGAAATTAATATTTTTGTAACTATCTTCACTGTTTGCAATTATAAGTTGAATATTCAAAAAATAAAGAAAATGGATGAAAGCCATACCATGTATTGTAAGTTTCATATTGATAAAACGCTTTTTAAATTGTCTGACAATGCTCACTAAGCTTTCATAGAATAATATATCATAGGATGTCATTCAGGGAATAGTACCCCTGACTGCAGAGGACGGTCTCTATGGCCCAGGTCCCTTTGTCCTGTTCTGCCCTTCCCTACTGAGAGGAAATGTCATGAGAATCGCCAGTTGCTAGGAAAGTTTAGAACTTGCCTGTGGAGGAGCTGAGGGCACTGATGCCACTGAGGCTTGGTCAAGATGACTGGACTACAGGGCTGGTTGCTGATCCCCTGAGGCCTGGAGAGTCACTTTTAATCTTAGTTCTTAATTCTTCTAGCGCTCCTGGCCTCAAGAAGTGAGGTGGCAGAGATGACCATACAGCTAGTAGAATTTTGCAGCCCATATGCCCAGGGAACCTAGGCAACATTTGACAATTAAGCATTTTGAATAGAAGAAGGATGTGAGTTTCTGCCATAGTCCTTGGGAAAGACAAACACTGGGCAAAGGGATAATTACACCTGCCATCGGGGACACCTAAGGCAGGGACGTGGTACTGCACAGAGCTTCTTGTCTCATGTGCATCCTAGGCTTAGATTGAGGACCAGGGCTCACTGCCTGCAGCTCCGAGCATGCCAGCCACCCTTTCTTCCCTGCTTGATTTGGAGTTGTCCTGCAGGTATTCCCTGATTTATTTAACTGGCAGGACAATTTTTCAGATTATTTCCTTTTCTCCAGCTTCAAAATTTTATTTCTTCCACAAAGCTCGGCTTTTTTTGGAGTGTAGTTAGATTGAAAGTGAAGTAGTGAATGCTACACTGGAAAGGCCAACTCACACAGGCCTCTTCTCTGAAAAGGGCATCTCAGAGACACATCAGGAATCCCTGTGACTGCTAGTGGCTTCTCTTTCACTTAGAAGACCCCAAAGCAGTACCTGTGTGGTAGGGTCTATAGTGATAGATATGCCCATAGTAAATGCCAAAGGCTATTGGCGAGGGTGGAAGGGGGCTATCACTCTCCCTAGGGTCCTATAAAGGATGGTGCTCCATGCCAGAAACCAACACAGGAATACTGTGTGAGAGAGATATTCTTCATAGGGATGTAGAAGGGGACAGTGAAGAGCAGGTGAGCCATCCTCTCTGGCTTGACTGTGGGTAGCAATACCAGAGGCTGGACACCCTTAGGATGGCCTTCAGTGAGGTGGGTAACCAGGGGCAGTGCACAGTCTGTAGCATCCTCAGGACTCTATACTGCTGGCAGACATTGTTTTGGGCCATGTGCACATCTGAAAGTGTGTCCTTTTCTTGGTTCATTAAGTCACTTTGTAAAACCTGGTTTTGAAAGTTTTAGCAAGGTAGTTGAATTAGCAGTGGGCCAGGGTGTGGAGAAGAGCAGTGGACTAGACCCTGATTTTTCTATATTGCAGGCTGATGCACAAGAAGAATTCATGGTTACACTAGTGATGTGGGGACCTCCTATGCAAGGGGGCAGCTGGCAAAGAACCACTTCAAATCAAATTTGATTTGGGAAAACCCTTCTCTCCTCATTAGTGGTGATTCAGAAGCACAGGCAATAAAGGCAAAAATAGATAAATGGGATTACAAGAAGCTTCTGCACAGCAAATGAAACACTCAACAATGTAAAGAGGCAACCAACAGAATGAGAGAAAATATTAGCAAACCAGGATATATAAGGAGCTCAGGAAACTAAACACAAAACAATCCAGTTAAGAAATGGGCTAAAGATATGAACAAGCATTTTTCAAATGATGAAATACAAATGGCCAATAGACACATGAATAGATACTCAGGATCACTATCCATCAGGGAAACGCAAATAAAAACCACAATGAGGTTTTACTTCACCCTAGTTAGAATGGCTATCATGCAAAAATCAAAGAATAACAGATGCTGGTGGGGGAGAATGTACCCTAATACACTGTTGATGGGAATGTCAACTGGTATAGCCATTATTGAAGACAGTATGGAGAGTTCTCAGAAATCTGAAAATAGATCTACTGTATGATCCAGCCATTCTACTCCTGGGAATTTAACCAAAGGAAATGAAATCAGCATATGAAATAATTATCTGTACTCCTATGTTCATAGCAGATCAACTCAATAGCTAAGATATGGAATCAACCCAGATGATGTCCATCAATTGATGACTGGATAAATAAATTGTGGTATATATATATGATAGAATATTACTCATTTGTAAAAATGAATGAAATAGGCCGGCACTGCGGCTCACTTGGCTAATCCTCTGCCTGCGGTGCCGGCACCTCGGGTTCTAGTTCCGGTTGCTTCTCTTCCAGTCCAGCTCTCTGCTATAGCGAGGGAAGGCAGTGGAGGATGGCCCGAGTGCTTAGGCCAAGCACCTGCATGGGAGACTGGGAGGAGGCACCTGGCTCCTGGCTTTGGATTGGCGCAGTGTGCCGGCTGTAGCAGCCACTTGGTGGGGTGAACCAACAGAAAGGAAGACCTTCTCTCTGTTTCTCTCTCTCTCTCTAAATCTGTCAAAAAATGAATATTTTCATAACAAAATGGATGCAACTAGAGGCCATTATGCTTAGCAAAATAAGCCAGTCCCCAAAATACGAACAATGTATGTTTTCCTTGATTTGTGATAACAGAGTACAAAAAAGTAATGTATATGTTCAATATTGACATTTTGAGATTATTATTCATAGTCCTTATCTATACTCTTGAGGAACAATGGTCTTTCTACTTATTACTTGTTGAATTCTGTATTTAGTGGAGAGTTAAGTTTTTGATTATAAACAAAACTGAAAGTATGTCATGCTAAAAATTAAAAGAAAAATAAGAAGAAGAGAGGGTGGGAATGAGGGATGGAAGGAGAGTAGGGTGGGAGGTATCAAACTCTTAAAACTGTATATATGAAATACTTGAAATTTTTTCCCTTTATATAAATAAAAATCACATTGAAAAAACGGACAGATGAACTCTACTTAGCATTTTTAACTATACTCCCAAACATAAGAATGTGCTGTTTGCATCTTTACTTTGGATCAGAGGTAAGGGTACAAGAAAGGCATCCAACTGAAACTTGAGCTATTAGTATAATGAAAAGAATCAAATTTTTCCTCCAAGGATTTTTTTGTGAATTTATAAGCACTATATCAGTCATAATAAGTTGGTTTTCTTTAGCTTTTGCATTATTTAACTGTTATGATTAGCCCTTATTCCCTACACTCTCCATTATCCCCCATTTTCTACACTTATTAAGCATTGCACATGCGTTTAAAGTGACAGCTATCTAAGAAGTCCTTTGACTAAGTAACCTCCCACAACCTACTGTCCGAAGATGGCCCTGAAGAGCTAGACTTTGTTATTCAGTTCTTGCATAATCCCTTCCCCTTGCATCTTGGCTGGCCCTGTGACCAATAGTGTTGGAAATGACTCTGTGTGACTGCAGAGATTGTTTAGAAGAAACTTGTAGCATCTAACTGCATTTCTTGTAATGCTAATTCTATGGAAAGTCAGCTGCTTTGTAAAGTCTATCTGGATCATCTTCACATTGTGAGGAAGTCCAAAAGAACCATATGGAGAGAGACACCGAACCATTCTCCAGCTGTTCTAGTCATCTCAGTTGAGCACCCAAGATGTGAATAAAGAAGCCGTCATGGATATTCAGCCTAGCCAGGCATTCAGCAATCACCTACTCCCAGCCAATCCACAGATGAATGAGATAACGCAGTTTTATTTAAACCACTATGTTTTGTGGTGCTTTATTATGTGGCAAGAGATAATTGGAAGACCCACCATTGCAGGATAGGTTGGCCATGATAACAGTAAGCCACTTTCCATATCTATCTTTTGTCAGTCTCCTTGGTTAAAATGTGTTAGAGTGAGTTTCATTTCTTCATATAAAATGAAATGTAGTTCTATTGATGGCCATGAAAACTAATTCCACTTGTAGTCATGATTGTTGGAGAATTTTGTGAACATCCACATTATAGAAACCATTCCCTACCCACCTGCTCCTGTTCCCTTCACACACTTCCTGGACATTACACTGCCTACTGAACGTGCCTGATTCACTGTCTAGAAAGTGCTTCAGCAGAGATACACTCCCCATATGTATCTCCTTGAAGACAGTGACAGGAAGAGGAAGAGGGAGAGGATGAGAACCAGTGCCAGCTGGGTTGGGGATGCCTGGTCTCTCCTTCTCTCTTGGTAACAGCTTTCCCCAAGGTTTCTCCCTGAGATTGACATTGAACCTCTATACAACACCTTTGCTATGGATACAAGATACCTACAGGCCCTAGTCTCCCACAGCCTCATGCAAGTCAACATCTTAGTAAAACAGATTCACTAAGTTGAGAAAGTGTCCTTTATCTCCACTATAGGTAACATCTTGAGGTTTAGTCTTGTCTCCAGGGTTTTTTCTGGAACACCAGGCCTTGAGCAAGAGTACTACCACCTGACTTTGCCATCATCAAAATTCCCCCAAGAACATGATATAACTGACCACGTGGTCATGTGAAGCCACAGCATTGTGAACCAACCAGAGGCCTATACAAAGCTGATCACTCACCTCTCAATGCCAACTTCATTCTGTAAGATCTTGTACTCTTAACCCCTTGGGGAGTCTGGGAACTAAGCCATGGCCCCCCAGCTTCATGTTTGGCACTTTTCAAATCAATACCTGTTTTCATCACCCTGATGTCAGTGTTCGGTTTGCTGTCTGAATGGACTCACGTGTTTGGGTTTTTATACGAGGATGTGATCAGGTGTTTCCCTTTTTACTGGCACTTCCATCTTTTTTTAGGCACTTTATTTCCTTCTCTGTCTGGGAAAATATGGTAGAGATTCCCATTCCCCCAAATTCAATGAGACAAGGTTGGAATTTTTCAAAAGGAACATTTACTAGGAAACTAAAGGGAAACCAAATAGAATACAAGAGAACAGAGGCAGAGTTGCAAATGGGCTGAGGGAGTTCCAATGTATAACCAGCCTCTGGCCACAGCTATACTGGTTAGGCAAAGCTTTCTAGACACAAATCCACTTTCCTGTCTGCCCCTGCAAAGTCACTTTCTCTTCCATATTAACAAGCCAGTAGCATACTCATTGGTACTCCAGGGATGCTGGCTCCCTGGACAGGAAGGTCCTGGGGTGGGGACTAATAGGCACAGCTGCCTCTGGATCTCCAACCCAGGATCCCATGGCGAAGGACGTGTCACAGTTTATCGACATGGCTGCCTGATATCACCTGACATCATTCTGGCTTCTCTGGGATCATTCTTCCGGGTTCATATGCCTGGCTTTAGAGACAATATTCCTGCTTACTATCCTGTTGGCACTAGCTCTTCGTGCTTTGGTTCTAAACCCTGATATGATAGAGGATGCCTGATGGGGAGGAATGGGCAGAGGGGAATTTTGGGCAAAGAAAGCTGAACTTTTCTCATGTCATCAGATATAGGCAGACCTTAGATTCCCTTTGAGTTTCCAGGGTTGAAAGCCAATCAGAGATGGAAATGGATCAGGCAGGCTGGGGAACACATGAAGCTTGCATGTGATAACACTGCCTCACACAACCAAAGGCCTCCATATGTTTTAGATCTGATCTCAGCATAGAGTCTTGCACTAGGTAGCTGAGGCAACAAGAACTGTCTGAAGACATGCAGTGATCCTGCTTCCACCCCATTAGTACCATGTTGGAATGTTAATTGAAATGAAGGTAATGTATTTCCAGGAATGTAAACTACAATCTCACTCTCCATTCTGCTGCAAAGAGAATGTATGATAAGGGACATGTTAAATTGGAGTAGTGGTGCAAATATGTGGAAGGGGTGCCTTGCACCCATAATGGGAGACAGAGGACAGCTAGATAACTGCCCCCAGTCTTCCCAGGGCACATTGAGGCCTTTGGTTTCATCCTTGTGGAGGGAAAAGCAATGAGGATCAGGCAGTGGATTGGCAGACTTAGTAGAAGAGGAAGCTTAGTAATGAATGAGATACCCGGGGAGAGCCCTTGACCTTCACTCTTGTAGGTATTTCCATTCCCCAAGTGCTGTGAAAGTGATATATGTGTGTGCAGTGAGAAGGAAACCTCTGTCTGTGGCTGCCCAAGGATAGGATCTGGGCTGTTGCATATTGAAATACCCCAGAAGGCACTCAGGCCAAGAAAGCCCCAAAGCTTGTGCCTTCCCCTAAGGGATGGCTGTGTGGTGTTTCCACGATCTCATGTCACACAAGGCTATACCTATTTCTGAGGCTGTTCCCTCAGTCAACACATGTGCCTGGGGAAGGATATTCCAGAATGCTTATGCCATTGAGACATGTTCCTCTCTAACAGGAATGACAGTTTATATTCATTCTAATAACACCACAAGTTGAAAGGAAGTGGCTGCTGGCTACTGAAAAATTAGTGTTGGGGTTTCTTACTCCTCGAAATCTCATCTTATCAGGAAAGAGGGCCATGATCCACTGGTCCTCTCTGCCATGTGCATGGAAGGGGGCAGTGAATTTGCTGTGGACTATCCTTCCTTGCACTAGATTTTCCTCCAGCGGAATGGCCTGGTTGTCCTATTATTTCCTGGATTATTCTTCACTAAGCTAGAGCACTTCTTGGGGTGAAATTATTTTCTGGAGACAGTCATTAGCTCAAAGGTAGTCAAGTGTGAATTGAGATCTACTGCCTATTTAGCACCTGGATGTATTTTTAAATATTCTGTCCTTCCAGGGCATGCAAGCAAATAACAACTTGTCAGAGTGAGTGACTACTGCCAGGGCAGGTGCTATGTCCCCATTACCAAGGACCTTAATCATTAAGAGTCCTGGTACTCTGGTACTTTCACGATATCACTTAGCTTCTTTCATAGTCCAGTCTTGGTTCTTGGCTGTGAGAGACGTGCTTCCCGTGCAGCACATCACTTTGGGCCACCAGAAGAAGGTAACTGGACCATTCAGGTTTACCAAACCCAATTTGGAAAGAGGGCCAGTTATTGCTGTGGTTACAGCTGAGCATTTGGTCACTAGAGTCGTCTGGATGTTGCTGGATGGGAAGTTACTTAAGATCTTTGTAAGATGGTAGTCCTACTGTGTCCTCTGCACAAGCAATCCTCATATCCATAGTCATCGTTTCTGTAGGGAGAAGAAACAAAAAGAGTGGTTTGGTTTTCAATAATATATTTTTAATGGGTACCAAACAAGTGCCAGGCACTGGGATAGATGCTGAGAATACAAAAACCATGAATAAGACACTCCTCTGCTTTCAAAGGACCCATAGAGGGAGAGGCTGGATACTAGAGGTGTGCATAAAATGTAGGAGCAAAAAGAAGGGAGAAGTTCACTTCCAGGGGACTGATGGGGTCTACAGAGAGGAGTCTGAAGGATCGAAGGGGCAAGGGGCATTTTGGCAGAGGAAAGAGCATGTACAGGCACAACACCAGGAAAGAGCATGGTGCATTGGAGGAATCACCAGGATTCGATATG
Organism: Sylvilagus floridanus; assembly: GCA_949820135.1. Taxonomy (NCBI): domain Eukaryota; kingdom Metazoa; phylum Chordata; class Mammalia; order Lagomorpha; family Leporidae; genus Sylvilagus; species Sylvilagus floridanus. Next base: position 69,107,235 of record OX463224.1, on the reverse strand, counting down.
ATTGGACTGTAGGGTGGAGAGTGGCATGGTAGCAAGTAAGGCTGGGGTAGAGACAGTGGTGTGAGCATGCAATATCCATTCCTTGTTTCCAACTTGTAAAGGATGAGTTCTCTTAATGGAGCCACATGTGTAGAATACCAGTGTCTCTGACATTTCACACTCATCTCAGCATCCAACATAATTTAAACTCAGGGCATATTCAAGTACAGGGCATTAACAATGCAGTCACAGAGAGGAAGAAAACTGAAGTCATTTCCATGGATATGGTGATAACAAAAAAGTTACACCTAAGCTATGAGAGAGCAGCAAACATTTTCAAACTGAAATATTTGGACTGTGTTTCAGAAACCAAAAGTTTCCATGTGAGGTTACAACTTAAGTAATAAAACCCAGAGCATATACTGTAGAGGGAAATCCAAGCCTGACAGGGACCCTTGGCTCTGAAGAGGGACCACGGGCGTGCGCGCGCACACACGCACACACATGCATGCACACATACACATTCCTGAGGAAAGCAGAATTAGTTTCTGAGACTAGCAGGTAAGTATATATGGATGTTTTCCCAGACCAGTTGCTACTCTGGATTGTCCCACAAATGGCTCTACCTTCTATCCCATCACCCACATCAGGTCCTGGGCCCCAGAGTCCTTCTCTGTGAGACTCAGACTTAAAAGCCCAGTTTGTCATTCCTGAGTCCTTCTTCAACAGGGAAGGCAAACTGTCAACAGGCTTAGGGCCACCAACAAATGTGGTCTGAAACTGTTGTGCTGCCTTTAGCCAAAAGGCCGTGTGCCACATTCTGTCATTTTTGACATGTGTCATGTGCTAGGATATGAGCTTTACAAATCCATAAAAGAACGTATGAGGTTCAATGTTTTAATATTCTGCAGCATGCTTTTTTATTATTATTTGGGAGGTAGAGGGGGAGACAGAGAGACAAAGAAAAAAGTGTGAAAGCAAGAGTGCACCCATTTACTGGTTCACTTTTCAAATGTCTTGAGAGCTGGAAACTCAATCCAGGTCTCCACATGAGAGGCAGGAACTCAATTATTTGAGCTGTCACTGCCACTTCCCAGGGTCTGTGTTAGTGGGAAGCTGGAATCAGGAGCAAGAACCATAAAGTGAACCCAGGTATTCTGATAAGCGACACAGGCATCTGACGTAGCATCTTAACCACTGGGCTAAATGCCTGCCCCACTATGAGGATCTTCACTAGAGGACAGAGTTGTAGAAAGATTTATGCAAAGCCACACTGTGACCAAGTGTTAGAGCTGGGGTTTAAATGCAAGACTTTTAATTTCCAAGCTTTAGGAATTATATTATTCCTTTTTTAAAAAATATATTATTCCTAATCTTATCCTGTAGGCCAAGACCACATATCTGATGTACCAAAATAGATCCATCTTCTTTGGCTTTATAGACACTCTGAACACACACTCTAAATATAGTCAGATGAATGGTCATTACAAACCTAGCTCAAGACAGCAGCATGTAGCAGGTGCTATATCCTATTTACCAAGCCTTCCTAGCTATTTATTGCTGGTCTCTGGATTCCTCTGGCTAGTGACCTGTGTATTTCATGTGTCCTTTAGTCCTATGTACAGTCTTATTATTTCCTGTTATGAATTTAGGTTGCAGTGTTCCATTTGAGCAGTTCCTTCAGACTGCTCTGGGTACAGCTCTCCCAAAGTGCCAGCCTAAAGAACCACCCCATAGCTGGTTTGTTATGACTCTGAAGCCCGTGTAGAGGGCTGACCTCAGCCAATTTTTTTAAGAACAGATTCCATACCTAGAGATACCACTGGCAGAGGCCATGCTGCTAATGGCCAAATCACAGCACAGCTGCAATTTGAGCTCCATTGCTCCTGTGGTGAATGTCCTTGTGTATGTAACTAGCCACCATCAAGCTCAGCCGCTGAAAATACCGCAGTGGCCTACTTGTCTTCTTCAGGTGACAAATGTCAACTGCATGAATTTCCTAGGCCCTGATCCTATATAGGCTCAGCGTCCTTTTGTCCTCTGCTCTGCATAATATCACTATGCTCCCAGATGCTAGCTGTCAGGGACCAAACCCATAGTGGAAGGGTCAGGAGCAGTCAGTCATCTCTACCACAGGGCTTACAAGAGAAGCTTCTTGGACACAAATTTAGTATTCTAAAGGAAGTCAGGTGTACAACACAGAATGGAAGAAACTAGTTCAGGTGTCCCAGAGGAAGGGCAATTTTGAATATGGTCATGGATGACTTGTGCTGTCACTGAATCCTCCTGTGTGTGTGTGTGTGTGTGTGTGTGTGTGTGTGTGTTTGGGGAATGGGGTAGGAAGTACTGGAAAAACTCAACCGAACAATTTAAAAAAAAAAATTGCAATAAGGGGGCCGGCGCTGTGGCGCAGTGGGTTAAAGCCCTGGCCTGAAGCACTGGCAACCCATATGGGCGCCAGTTCTAGTCCCGCCTGCTCCTCTTCCAATCCAGCTCTCTGCTATCGCCTGGGAAAGTAGTAGAAGATGGCCCAAGTCCTTGGACCCCTGTACCTGCATGGGAGACCCAGAGGAAGCTCCTGGCTCCGGATCTGTGCAGCTCAGCCCTGTTGTGGCCAATTGGAGAGTGAACCAACAGATGGAAGACCTCTGTCTCTCTCTCTGTCTCTCCTCTCTCTGTGTAACTCTTTCAAATAAATAAATAAATCTTTAAAAAAATTGCAATATGTACACAAGTCCTATAATCTGCTGAGCTATTTCTCATCCAAGATTTTTGGAAAATGAGGTATGAAGAAAGATTTCTCTATAGTTTAGAAAAGGGCTGACACAAAAGGATATTGTTGGGGGGGGTGGAATTCTTCTATAGATACAGAAAAAGGTTGATGCAGGATTTTTTGGGGGGAGAGGGGTGGGGTGGTAGATGCTGTGGCATCAACACCAGAGAAAGCAGTGTGTTAAGCACTGTGGCTATCATGCTTGCCTAGCCAGTCCAGTGCCAGGCCCATTTCAGGGGCAGAGCAGCAGTTCTTGTTATCAGACTCTGGCCTCCCAGGTGGCAACACACATTTATAAGGTTAACAGGAACTTCAGAAACATCAACAGGAAGTAGTGGTTATAATCCTATCTGAACAGAGGGGATTTTAAGTGAATTCAATTGTCCTGAGACATAGGGATCTGATCTGAAATAAATTGAATTGAAACCAAGGATGAGAATTGTTCTAATGAAACTATAATGTGAAGTGACATTTCGATCACAAAAAATGACAGCTGATGTGAGACAGGCCATTGAAACTGACCCTAAATTAAGAACATGAAAAGACTGAATGGAGCATTAGATAATATCTCCCTGTGAATTTGAAAATGGGTTTTAATTGCAGGAAGTGTTTGAGGGCTTTAGACTAAGAAGCTTGTCAAAAATTGAAGTGATTCTTATTACATTATTCAATTTTAAAGGTACTTCATATTGTTATACTCATATTCTCAAATTTTATTCAAAAACATAAAAAATTATGGGATTTTGTTGACTGTTTATTGCTTAGCACAGCTCTGCAAATACATATGTTAAGAAACATAAATCTCTGCCTACTTAGAATCTGCTTAGCTTCTTTCTTTCCTCAAAGACAGCATTATCTTTTCTTTCTATCTCCCTTTTCCCTTTAGAATCAGTATTGTAAAGAAATAAAGCAGTGTGAATGGAACCACCTTGCCAATCAATAGCATGGAATATGAAAGAGTCCATTTGGGTAACTACTACTTATTGAGCAATTGTAAGCATCTGGCTCCATCCTAAGAGATTTGCATACCTTACTTCATTTGTTACTTCAACTAACAGACATTATGACTTCATTTTTGCTGATGAGATAACCAAGTCTGAAAAAAACCAAGTCATAATGTTAGCCAGAATCCTCCACCATGCCTTTATGGAACCAAATGCCTGCTCTTAAGTACTGTGCCCAGGATGGCAAACTAGTGTGCTCGAAATGCCAATCCCACTACAGCTCCTTTCTACAAAGGATTCCCAGTCCAGAGAAGAACTGAATAATCCAGACTTCAAAAGAAAGTATCTTAAGATTTGTCATTAAGTTGACCTTGAGGATAAAGGTGGCAGGTGGTGGCATGTGTGATGTGTAGGTTGTTATAAGGAGTGGTGATCGAGAAGCAATCAGTGAAGGCACATTCAAAAGGCAAAAAGGGGTATTACTGTAGGGCAAAAATTACTCTGCCAGAGGAAGTTAAGTGGGGGCTATTTGGAATCTGTAACTTCAAATTTATATCCACTGCATTTATTCATTAATTCAACACCTATTGTACAGTAGACATCTGCATTTAGTACTAAGGACACAAAGATGAACAATGAACTCTACTCTTAAAGAGCTCACAGTGATCAACAGAGGATGAAAGGATCATGAATGGTGAAAAAGAGAATAAAATGACATGTCAGTAGGAAGCTATGGCTGTAACTGCTGTGTGTGTGTGTGTGTGTATGTATGTGTGTACGTGTGCACACAAAATTCCACCTAGCCAAACCAGGGAATAAGAGGAGAAAAGTTATAATAAAAAATTGAGTAAAGGCAAAAGTTGAGAGATTCCTAGGATATAAGAGATGCACTGGCTTGTGAAAAAAAATTTCATTTAGAAATCTTGGGTCTTTACACTACCGATTGGTAGTACAGCACCTGGTAGCCAACTAAGCCAATTTAGAAGGGACTTGGCCTTCTTAATTCATGGCGCTAGAAAAATTTCCCTGGGAGGCCACCCATGCCCTGTTCCATACTGGAGCACAGCTTCCACTTTTCTAATTTGGGACTCAAATATCTGAATGTCTATTGCAACTGGGGACCCAAACTAAGAATTCTGTTCCTGTTACAGTTACCGGAAAAGTAATTCTGTGACATCAGAAGAGAATAGTAAGAAATATAAATGATCAAATAATGATGCTTTTGTGTAAGTTATACTTCTATTTATTCAAGTGCAATGTATATTTTTTTTATCACAGCTCAGTTTTATTTATGCTTTGCTTGTGTTTCTAAGATAAGCACTTAGCAATCTTATATACTAGGAAATTACCAGATTTATTATTTTAATGAATATTCTTAGGTCAATTGAACTAGTTAAATGTATGGCAAACATTTAAATGCTTGGAGAAGTCCACTATACTACATTTATAAAGTTCACTTTTTAAAAGGATTTATTTATTTGAGAGAGAGGGGTGGGGGAGAATGTTGATTCTATTCACTGATTCACTTATCAAATGCCCACAAGTTAGGGAGCCAGGAGCCAGAAACTCACCCTGGCTTCCAATGTGGGTGGCAGCAGCCCACGTACCTGAGCTATCATCTGCTGTTTTCCTAGGCACATTGGCAGAAAGCTGGATTGGAAGTAGAGCAACCAGGACTTGAACCAGCACTCTGACATGAGATGCTGGCAACTCTGATACGAGATGCCAACAGCAGAGCAGCAACTTAATCCACTGCACCACAACACTCACCCCTAAACTGATTTTTAAGATTTTGAAATACTTAAGATAATTTAATCTAAATGTGTCAGGTTTTATTTATTAGCGTTATAAGAGTTGTCAGGCTTCAGAACAATCCTGTTTAAAACCTACTATGTTGGCCGGCGCCGTGGCTCAACAGGCTAATCCTCCGCCTTGCGGCGCCGGAACACCAGGTTCTAGTCCCGGTCGGGGCGCCGGATTCTGTCCCGGTTGCCCCTCTTCCAGGCCAGCCCTCTGCTGTGGCCCGGGAGTGCAGTGGAGGATGGCCCAGGTGCTTGGGCCCTGCACCCCATGGGGAGACCAGGAAAAGCACCTGGCTCCTGGCTCCTGCCATTGGAGGAGTGTGGTGCGCCGGCTGCAGCGCGCCAGCCGCTGTGGCCATTGGAGGGTGAACCAACGGCAAAAGGAAGACCTTTCTCTCTGTCTCTCTCTCTCACTGTCCACTCTGCCTGTAAAAAAAAAAAAAAAAAAAAAAAAACCTACTATGTTAGATGTTTAGTGTTTGGTATACTTACATTTTTTAAACTAGTTTTCTTTTTAATTAATTAATTTGAAAGACAGTTACAGAAAGAGAGAGGGAAAGTCAGAGAGAGAGAGATCTTCCATCCACTGGTTCACTTCCCAGATGGCTTCAACAGCTGGACCAGGAGCTTCTTCTGGGTCTCCCACATGTATGTAGGGGCTCAAGTACTTGGTCCATCTTCTGCTGCTTTCCCAGGCACATAAGCAGGGAGTGGAGCAGCCAGGACTTGAACTGGTACCCATATGGGATGCTGTCACTATAGACAGCAGCTTAACCTGCTAAGCCACAGCACCAGCCCCGGTATATTTACATATATATTTACATATAAATGTACAGTTTTAGTTTGAAATGTGCAAATAAATTTAGCTAGTCAATTGATTAACTAATACTTACATATTTGGAAAAATTTTATTTGCTAGATTTATAAGATTTTAAAATTTTATTTGAAAATGCTTAGAGAATTAGATAAAGTGTGACATGCATGTTTAGAGCTTCAGGAAAATTTAATCTGTCAAATTAATGAGCCAATTGAGAATTAAGCAAACAACAAAAATGAGTAAAAGTGATTAGCTTTATAATTATTATAATAGTTTATATAGCATTTGTACATACTGGTCCCAAAAATATCATCCGTAGTCATTAATTTACTGTTTATCCTAATTCTCTGAGGTAAGTACTATTACTATTCTCATTTTACAGATGAGGTAATAGAGGTAAAGAAATGTTAAATGACTGCTTATAGCGTCTGGGGGGGATGGTGAGGAGTCAGATGGGTTAATAGGTAGTCAGGGTGGGTTGCAAAATGCTTCCCCTCAAAAGGTTATCTTTAGCAAGATCAAAAGTGCCTGCCCTACTTCCTTAAGGAATCTCCAGATTTACCATGAGAGTAGCTAGGGAATAACGATTCCAGCCTTCTGAGCTCCCTGTCTATTGTAAAGTAAATTAGGTATCCCCACCCTTCGGAAGGCTCTTAGTTTTATCTTGTGCAAGCCAGAGCAGGTAAAATGATTAAAATATAAATCAGGTCTTTTGATGGGTTTGTCCCCACCTTGTATTAATTGAGTTTCTTCCCCAAGATTGAGGGAAGGAGGAAGGGAAGGAGGGAGGGAGGGAGGAAGAACGAACTGCTTGCTAGGGTTTCCATCACAAAGTGTGACAAACTGAAGGCTTAAAGCAGCAGAACGTTATTCTCTCACAGTCCTGGAGGCTGAACTTCTGAAACCAGGTACCAGCAGGGCCTTCCTCTCGAGGCTCTAGGAAAGAATCCTTCCTGCGTCTTCCTGGCTTCTGGTTGCTGGCCAACCTTGGTTTCTATGAGTAGCTGCAGTACCCCAAGCCCTGCCCCCACATGCACGGTGCTCTTCTTGTGTTTCTGCATCCACAGGTGGCCTTCCTCTTACACTAGTTACTGGATTTAGGCCCCACCCTCATCCAGTTTGACTTTACCTAAAATAAATATATCTGCAAAGATTTTACTTCCAAATAGGGCCACATTCTGAGGTTCTGGGTACATAATAATTTTGGGAGGACATTATTCAACTCAATACTCCCATGATCATCAATATATAGTACACTTATCAAATCAATGTCAGTTATCAATCTTTGTCTTATTTTTATCTTGATATATCTGGCCATTTCTTCCTTCTGGAAATATATATTTTTTTGCCTTCTAGGACACTAGACTCCCTTGGTTTTCTTACAATGTCAATGACTTCCTTTTTCTCAGTCTCTGTTAGTTTCTCCTCTTTGACTTGCTTTTAAATGTTGGGATGTCCTAGTTCTTAGTCTTTGGATATTTTCTCTTCTCTATTTACAACTCCACCATCTTTACAACTAAAGCTGATCTTTCTCTGGAACTCTAGGTTCCTGCTTCTAACTGCTACTTGATATTTTCCTATACACATATCCAAAATGTGCTTCAAACTTAGAATGTCCAGCTTCTGATTGCCCCCCAACAGGGACACGACCTCCCTCAGCCCACTTCATGGCAGCTCCATCCTCCCAGCTGCTCAGGATGAAAACCTTGAAATTACCTCCCTCATATGCTAAAGGAAATATCTTAAAAATAAACCCAAAATGTAACCACTTCTCCCCAATTTCTGTTTCTACACTGGCTTATGCCTCTATTATTTACAGCTGGATCAAGGCTACAGACTCTGAATGAGTATTCCCACTTCCACTCTTGTCCCTACATGACAGCTCAGGGACCTGTGTAAGCTGACATCATGTCACATCTCTCTGAACGTTTTCTGAAAGATCACTGTTTATCTCAGGGAATGGGCCACAGTACATATGAATATCTAGCAGGCTCGATGTAACTTGGGAGCTGCCTATCTGGTACATTTCTGGTCTCTTCTCCTCCTTTCTCTCTCCCTTACTCTCATTCTTGTTCTCGTTCTGAACCCCCTACATTGCTTTCCTCACCATTCTCTGTACGATTTCCTTAAGGCCTTCGCATTGGCTGTTCCCTCAGCCTGATATGAATATATATGGTTTTTCTGTCATCTCTTTCAAGTGTTTGTTCAAATATTTCAATTCTCTTTAAGCCCTACCATTATTTCCATCAAAATTAACTCCCTTTAAACAAACAAACCAGACTATATTTAATACCTCCCACTTGTTTTCTTTTTTATACTTACTACTTTCAATATCATATAACATGCCCATTTACAATGTTTATTTTCTGCATCTCCCACTAGAATGTAAATACTACCAGGGCAAATATTTTGTGTCTATTTTTCCTACACAGATATATCTTCAGTACTCATAGCAGGTATTCAATCAATATTTGCTGAATAAATAAGTGGTTGAAATCCTGGATTTCCTTCTGCAAAAGCATTGTTGTAAAGGAAATGAATCTGATCCCTATTTGAGCTGAATACCACAGTACAGTGAATGATGCAATGCACACAGGCATCTTGGAAGACTGCTAAGATAACCTGACAGCAGAGCAGCCAGCATGGTGAGTCCAAGCACACAGGGATCTTGGGCCTTGTGGAGAAAACAGTCATGAGTCTCCCAACATATTTTTTAAGTGAAGAAAGGTTTCTTACGAGAAGTGTTTGAGCCTTTGTGCCGCTGCAAATCTCATCTGATGATGACTTGGACCTTGATTGTCATTCTTAACTTTTATGGGTATTGTCTAGGGCTTGGGCCATTCTATGCCAGAAAGAAGGTAGGGTTCCTTTAGTGCCAAGAAAAAGGAACTTCTATGGCTTGTAGAGTGGAACTCGGTTTATTTTATGCATTAATAGAACCACTATGCCTAAAGATTTGAAAAATTTACACGCAGAGTCTAAGAAATCAGCAATTATTTCACATGTTGTAAGATAGAAGAAATTGGAATTCTAGTCAACAAGCATTTACGCAATGCTAACTTTGTGCTGGGTATTTTACCAGGTACTACTGGTTATACAATGATGAATAACAGTCTCCTTCTTCAAGGAGCAGCTGGATGTGCTGGGGATGACACGAACACAGATAATATCAAGTGGCGCCAAGTGCTACATTAGGGGTAGGGTGCTAGAAGATAGCACAGACAAGAAACATTTAGCTGATACGTAGAGGATATTCAGAATGCTTCCTGAAAAAGATGACAACTGATTAGATGCTTCAAAGGTGAGCTGGATCTACTCAGATAAAGAGAGGTATAAAGGCCAACACAAGAAGTTCAGGCAAGGGCAAGGGCATGAGGATGAACAAAATGCATTGTGTGAACCCACAGCAACTTTGCCTGGCCCCAAGGTAGGGAACTCAGTCTTTATCTTGTTCAGGATAAAAGGCAGTTATTCAAAGATTTTAGTAAGGTAAGAATATGTCAGATTTGTATTTTAGGACCAGGACCTTGGAAACAGTATTAAGATCACATGGCACAGCAAGGAAGCCAATGTTGAGTGGCTCCATTGCAACATTTGGAGCACCCCTCTTGGCCCCATTCACCTTGGCCCTGTGGAAGTGAAGATGGGAAGGAAGTAGTTGGTTTAGCACTTGAGAATCTTATGTGATTGGTTCCACAACAGAGCAGAGTTTTTCCTGAACAGGAACATATGGAGCCCTGAAAAAACAACAGAGTCCAAAATATAAATATAATTGAAGAATTCCTGTATCTACCGCATGCCTCAATCCTCAGTTGACCCTGAATTTCAATGCATAATAAAATGGACCTTTGGTCTGTTCACTTGTGAACCTGATTTTATCTGTGGAATGCCTATCACTACTACTTATAGATGATGGGCAATTTCTGGCTGACAAGCAAGACTCTAAAGTTCTCTAGCTCTCATTCACTAGGGAGACACTGGAGGGAGGTGCACCCAGCTTGCTGCATACATGGGTGTGTTGCCTCTCTTTTCTGGGTGATTTGACCCACTGAAAGCAGAAAGTATCATGTCTTATTCTTCTCTTGGGCACTCTCACACTGATCAGCTCCCTCCTGCCTAGTGACTATCATATACTGGAAATTTCTGCATGAACCAGAGTAAAGGCTCAGTCACCAGCATTAGAATTATGTTTCAAGACCTCAAAGCATTCACAGTTAAGAGGGAAGGCAGGTGAACCTAACCATAAAAAAAAACAGAGGTGGCAAGAGGTCAAGGGTGAGTCACAAATAATGTACTATGGGAGGACACTGCTCTGAGCTGGCTGTGTTTCACTGGAAACTTTGAACTTTGCAGAGGAGGTGAGGCTTACACTGTACCTTGAAGATGATGCAGGATTTACATCATGAGAAAGTAGAGGAAAAGTGCTCCAGGAAGGATCAGGAGAAAGCATACAAGTTAGCAAACTGACTTAGGGACTGGGCACAGGTACGGCCAGGTGAGAGCCTGTGAAAGGCAAAGATGTGGTCAAATTTGAAGTCTTCATAAGAAGAGAGAGCAATGACTGAGGGGTTGTCAAAATCACATCTGAAGACTACCTGAGGAAGACAGGACAGACACTGGGTGTACTCCTTCTTGGGCACCTGCTTGGTGCACCAGCCACGTGAGGCCTCAAGCAGCAGGCCACACACACCCACCAACCCAAGGCACTTCCTATTCCCTTTTCATTTTCTAAGTCTGGTTTATAGATACGTTTTTCTCAATTTGGGAAGAGATCTCAGAATTAGTTTCAGCATTCAGAATATAGTTGTATGGAAAAAACACACCTAATAGGTTGAACAGAACTTATTTTGAAAAGTCAATTCCCTCTCCAGATGGCTGCAAAGGCCAGTGCTATGCCAGGCTGAAACCGGGAATCTGGAGCGTCTTCTGGGTCTCCCACATGAGTGCAGGGGCCCATATTCCACTGCTTTCCCAGGTGCACTGGAAGGGAGCTGGATTGGAAGTGGAGTAGCCAGGTGTCAAACTGGTGCTAAAATGGGATACTTGCACCACAGGTGGCAGCTTTATCTGTTATGCCACAATGTCGGTCCCAATTTAGTGTTTTTTCATGTTGGAATATTTTTAAATTCCAGACATTGTATCACTTAATCTATTAATATGTACCAATGAATCTCTAATAGAAAAAGACTTTGAAATAAGTAACCATAAAGCAATTATTGCCCCTAGCAAAATTCACAGTTCTTGACCAACATCTAATCTGAGTTCAAACTGCCCAGTTGTCTCTCTTCTATAGGACTGTAGGTAAGGCAAGTGCTCTGATTCAAAGACCTTCTCCAAAACTTATCCCGCATATACGTACATATAACATATATGCCGATAACATATTTGACCAAAACAATATATATAACATATATGACAATAACATACATGTAACATGTGACTGTATGTTAATGGGTATTTGAGAGTTGGGGCTTTTAGGAGGTGATTAGATCCTAGGGGCTCTACTCTTATGAACAAATTAATCCATTCATGGGTGCACTGACTAACGGGTTACTGTGGGAATGGCTTTGTTATAAAAGTGAGCTGCCTCAGGGCCTGCGCTATGGCACAGTGGGTTAATACTCCACCTGCAGCATAGGTATCCCATATGGGTACCAGTTCTAGTCCTGGCTGCTCCCCTTCCCATCCAGCTGTCTGCTGTGGCCTGGGAAAGCAGTAGAAGATGGCCCAAGTCCTTGGGCCCCTGCACCCGTAGGGGAGACCAGGAAGAAGCTCCTGGCTCATGGCTCTGGATCAGTGGAGCTCCGGCCGATGCGGCCATTGGGGAGTGAACCAGTGGATGGAAGACCTTTCTGTCTGTCTCTCCCTCTCACTATCTGTAACTCTACCTCTCAAATAAAAAAAAAAAAAAACTTAAAAAAAAAGTGAGCTGACTCTGGTCAGCTTGATCTGTCCTCCATGTGACATCCCGTGCTGCCTCGGGAATCTGCAGCTTCCCCACAAGCAAGAAGACCCTCAAGAGATTCAGAAGATGCAACTTCTCTTAGACTCCCAGAACTGTTGGAATCGATTTCTTTTCCTTATAAATCACTCAGTCTGTGGTATTCAATCATAGAAGTAGAAAATGGACTAAGAAAGCAGCAATAGAGAAAAAGAAGCACTCTGGGGCGTGAGATGTTTTGAGCCATCTCAGTAGACACAGCAGGACCAACAAGAGGAGGCTCCTGGGAGGTCACTGTGACTGTGGAAGCCACACTCCCCCAACAAGGACAGCTTTTTGAGAGTAGCCACTGAAGATACCACACAAGGGGGTGGAAGAAGTCCGACTTTGAGACTGGTGCAACCTGAGTACCTGCAATCCGTGGGAGAGAAGCAGTAGGCAGAGGTGGGAATCAGCTCTCAGTGTGAGCAGAACTATGAGTAACAGAGCCAGGGGTGAAGAGGCCTTCAGTTTTGAAGGTGGGCTGCCCATCTGGTGCCTAGCAGTTGGTCTGCTATCACAGGGTTTGGTCTGTGCTCAGGAGGAAGGGCAACCTTAGCTGAGACCTTGGAGCCAACACAGCCACAGACAGTAGTACTGGCAGGTAGATTTTCTAGGTGTTAATTGCTTTAAGTCATGATACACTTGGATTTATTTCATATTTGACTTTAATCTGTTATTAAAGTTTCTTAAACATTTTTTTTTAAAACTGTAATGCCGTTAGTTTTTTTATACTTAGTTATTTAGTGATCCTTGATCCTTGATGTCTCACTCATGGCTGGTAAAGCCACCACCTTCAGTGTCAGCATCCCATGTGGGCACCAGTTCGAGTTCCGGCTGCTCCTCTTCCTATCCAGCTCTCTTATATGGCCCGGGAAAGCAGCAGAAGAGGGCCAAGTGCTTGGACCCCTGCACCTGCATAGGAAGACCTGGAAGTAGCTCCTGGTTCCTGGTTTTGGATTGGCACAGCTGTGGCCATTGCAGCCAATTAAGGAATGAACCAGCGGATGGAAGACCTCTTTCTTTCTCTCTGCCTTCTCTCTCTGTGTAACTCTGAGTTTCAAATAAATAAATAAATCTTAGAAAAAAAGAATTGGGAATATCCTGTATTCTTTTCTGCTTTTGCTTATGAGCAATAATTTTGTAGCTATCACTCTCCCGAGAGTTCGAATTCTGGCCAAGAACTGCATTAGATTTGTTTTTGTTGGTCATGGCGTGCATGCTAGTGCCTTGCAAACGACAGTTTCAGGCAGTGCTGGATCCAGATGTCCAGGCAATGTTGTCAGGACTCATTATCATGTTCTCCACCTCTCAAATTTGCTTTCTTTTGTTTCACTCCATTCTGGGGTGGGTCACCTGCTGACAGGATGATAAGATAGCAGCTAGCAACTCCACATTTACACCCTTATAGCACCAAGGCCAGTGGAAAGGTGTGACTCTTCCTAATAGTTTCAAAAACAGTCCTGGGCCTAAGCTGGGTCACTGCCTAACCTGGACCAATCCCTGACCCTGCCTGGGGAACATGGAGCCACTCCTGGACCTGAGGGTATGGTTCCCTGTACGGAAGCCATATGGACAGAAGGGGAAGGTGAGGGAGTCCTCAAGGAAAATGGGGTTCTTTTGTCAGAAAGGGACAGAGTAGCACTGCATCAACAAATTCATGCTTTCATTTCAGGGCTTCTCAAGCTAAGATACATATAGAAAATCATCCTCTGTTTTGGAGAAATCACGTTTTTGCAGCTGCAAAGTTCAGTCTTATCAGAATACAACACTTGAAAACATATTTGTGGAAAACCTCAGAAAATAACTATTGCAATTAAAAAGAGAATATTCCATTAGCTTTTAGAGTTTTAAAAACAAAGGGATTTTAGTTAATTTTACTGCCTATTGTTCACCGCATGTCTTTCAGGGCTTGGAAATTATGGTTATGTTGACAGAGACGATCAGGAGGGGAAGACACAGCAGAAGCAAAACACCTGAAAGTAAACCAGCAGACTGACGTCACAAGTCATTTGGAACTGGGAAGTCACGAAGGATAGTGAGTGGTGCCAGCAGAACGGAAACAAGTTTCCCTGAAAATTCACAGGCACTGTTTTAGTTTTCCTTGCTGAGTGAGCTAATAAAGTCAGAAGACAAAAATCTTTAAGAACCCATGTGTAGGAGACCAGGCTGGAGGAACGGCTCCCTAAGATGGCGCCCATTTCCTGCTTCCGGGTTCTTCTTCGGTGTAGGGATTTCCCGCCGCTTTATGAGCTTGCCCAATCCCCACGTCTGTAGCCTGTCACCTGATTTATGACGGGTGTTGTGCATATATACCGGCGCAATCCGGATATCGGGCAGAACGCGCCCTGTTGAGATCGAGGCTGGATCTCCTGCTTGCCGAGTAATAAAGAGCTCCTGCTTGTAACGTTCGGTCTCCGTTTCTTGCTGGTCGAGGACGGCGCCGGGCAGCTGGTGGCCCGTACGGGGAACCTACGACATCTGTCCCCGACGCCTTCTCTGCGCTGCTCGGTAAGTAGACGGTGGGCGAGGTAGGTCTCACCGGTTGGGCTCCACGAGTGAGGTAAATCTCGTGGTGGGAGGGTGGACGCACCCCTAAATAGCGGACGTGTTTACCCGCTCCAAACCATAAAATGGGCAGTTCATCCAGCCATCCGGCGCTGGTTACCTCGTTAAGATCTTTGTTACGTAATAAAGGGATTAAGGTTTCTAGGTCTACCCTTGTCCGGTTTCTCGGGGGTGTGGATTTTTACGCGCCGTGGTTCATCCACACTGGTCAGGTAACCCTTGCTTCATGGGAAAAGCTGGGGAAGGACCTTCGGCGAACGGCTACTGACGCTCGGGAGCCTGAGCTTGACCCTATGATACTCCCCTTATGGGAATTAATGTGGGCATGCCTCCAAGAGGAAAAATCGGCGGGCTCAGAACACTCAGAGCTTACAGCGGTTCGTGAGGTCCTTGAGGAAGTTCGCTCTCAGAGCTCGACTGAAGCCCGGGACCTTATACAGCTCAAAGACACCGGGTACCAAACTTCTTCATTAGCTTCCGGCTCTGAGTGTAGCTCTGCCTCCTCGGAGCCCGAGGAGGAAGGAGATCGCGGTCCTAAGTCTCCACCCCCCTCATACGCACAGTTACGACGAAAACTAAAAGCCGCGAGCCTGCGCCCTCTGGTGCCCACGGCTCCTCCCGCCGATCTCCTTCCCGTCGACCAAATTACAGATCTGGCGCCCCCTGGTGGTGGCAATACAATTCGGTCTGATCAGGCACTCGTGCCGCCATGGCCACCAAGTGTCCCGCCCTCTTCAGGTAGGCAGTTTCATCAACAAGCCTGGAAACAATTACGAACCGGTGCCTCTACATCCACCCAGGCTTTTCCTGTTTTGGCCTTAGGTACTAGAGAGGCCCGACACGAGCCATTGGACATGACGATGTTAAAGCAACTTAAGGCCGCAGTCCATGATTATGGGCCCACGGCTCCATTTACCTTGTCACTTCTCGAGTCGGTTGGTCAGTCAATTTTAACGCCCAGCGACTGGACCCAGTTGGCTCGAGCCTGTCTAAGTCCAGGTGGCTTCCTTATGTGGCAGTCTATGAATGCGGAGTGCTGTCATGACCAGGCAGATGATAACGTTGAGGATGGTCACCCTACCTGGAATGCTGATATGCTTTTGGGGCGAGGGCCTTATCAGGCCGACCAAACCCAATTCCCTAGACAAGTGTATAGACAAATTTCTAATTGTGCTCAGCGCGCCTGGAGGCAGGCGTCCAACCCGGGTGACTCGGCCAGTCACCTTACCAAAATTGTTCAAGGCCCAGCCGAACCCTTTGCCGACTTTGTAGCCAGAATACTTGAGGCTGCATCGCGCATCTTCCCCTCCGAGGTCGATGTTCAACCGTTAGTTAAGCAAATCATCTTCGAACAATCTAATAAGGAGTGCAAAAATATCCTTCGTCAGTATAGACACAAGTCCCTCGACTCCTGGCTAAAATATTGTAGAGATGCCGGAGGGCCACTTACCAACGCAGGCTTGGCCGCAATGCTGGCCACTACCTTAAACCCCTCATCGGTCAAGGGCGGCCCAAGACCCAAACAAAATCGTCCTCCTATATCTTCAGGGCTTTGTTTCCAATGCCACCAGCCAGGACATAGAAAACGCGACTGCCCTTCTTTCAGTCGCGCAGGTCCCTCTACACAGCCCTCGGGCGTGGACTTTTGTCGTCGCTGCCGTAAAGGCCCTCACAAGGCAGAGGAGTGCCGTTCTGCCTTTGATGTCGACGGCAACCCACTTACCGGTAACACCCAAGGGCCAAAAAACGGCCAGAGGGGGCTCCCCATTCCAATGAGGAGCCCCCAAAAACAAATCTATTCTCAGGTACCACCTCCCGTGCCAACGTGGCACCCGACGCACCCACAGCCCGCGCCACCCGCGGATCAGCTGGCCTGGACCTCTGTGCCACCTCCTCACTCCTTTTAACTCCGGAAATGGGGGTTCAACTAGTGGAAAGTAATTGTTCGGGACCCTTGCCGCCTAACTCAGTTGGTTTGTTATTGGGCCGCTCCTCAGTTGCCCTCCGGGGGCTGGCGGTGATCCCTGGAGTTGTTGATTCCGACTATACTGGCACAGTAAAAATCATGGTACAGGCCCCTCAAGGACCTGTACTTATTAATACAGGGGACTGCATTGCACAATTGTTGTTACTTCCCAGTCTCCATTCTTTAGTTCCGGCAAAAAATTGCGTTCGCGGCCCAAAAAACTTCGGATCCTCTGGCACTAACTTCACCGGCTTACACTTACTTTTAAGCGAGCGCCCCACCTTAGTGCTACAGATTAACGGTAAGCCAATCAAGGGACTCCTTGACACGGGGGCTGATAAGTCCATCATAGCGACAAAAGATTGGCCTAATACGTGGCCTACGAACGTGTCAGAACAAACCTTACAGGGCCTCGGCTTTGCCAATTTCCCAAAAGTGAGTGCGGCCTTACTATCTTGGCAGGACGACGAGGGCCACACAGGACAGTTCTCCCCTTTCGTTTTACCTCTCCCTATTTCTCTTTGGGGGAGGGACGTCCTGGCCGAGATGGATATGGCCCTGGTCACCACCTCCCCCGCCGTACAGTCTATGCTACAAAAGATGGGTTATGTTCCCGGAAAGGGTCTCGGGGTCCAGCTTCAAGGCCGTCCCTCCCCTATTGAGCCAAAACAAAAGTTAAATAAATCTGGTCTGGGTTTTTCCTAGGGGCCGCTGTATCGCCTCCTGAGCCAATAAAGCCCTTGCCCATCTCCTGGCTAACAGACACACCTGTCTGGGTTCCTCAGTGGCCCCTATCCCGTGAAAAATTGGAGGCAGTTAATACTCTGGTCATAGAACAGGTTAAGTCCGGACATTTAATCCCGTCTACCTCCCCGTGGAACACGCCCATCTTCGCCATCCGTAAAAGATCAGGCCAATGGAGACTTCTACATGATCTCAGGGCGGTAAACGCACAGATGCAGCCCATGGGCCCCGTGCAACGTGGCCTTCCCTTACTTTCGGCACTTCCCAGTGGTTGGCCCATTATTGTTATAGATCTTAAGGACTGCTTCTTCTCTATTCCATTGGACAAAAGGGACACCCCACGTTTTGCCTTCACCGTCCCTGCCCAAAACCAAGAACGGCCAGACAAACGCTGGGAGTGGACGGTTTTACCTCAGGGAATGACAAATAGCCCTACAATGTGCCAAATATATGTGGCTCAGGTACTAAAACCTCTTAGAGATCAGTATCCCGATTGCAAGTGCCTACATTATATGGATGACTTGTTATGTGCGGCTCCCACGGAAAAAAGACTCATGAGCCTATATAATATGCTTCAACAGGTATTGGAGGAAGCGGGACTACATATTGCCCCTAACAAAATACAATTATCATCGGTAGTAACCTACCTCGGATCTGTAGTCACTCCCACTCAAATAAGACCTCAAAAAATATTAATAAAAACTAGTACTATTTCCACACTAAACGATGTACAGAAACTCCTAGGAGATATTAATTGGGTCAGGCCCTATCTCAAAATTCCAAATGCTGTCTTACAACCCCTTTTCGACATACTCAAGGGAGACCCGGACCTCACCTCTCCCCGGGTTCTCACCCCCGAAGCTAAAAAGGCATTGTCAACCGTAAATGATGCCCTTAGTAATGCCACCCTAAAACGTTGGGACCCTGAAGGGGACCTCACCCTTTGGGTCCTTGCCACACACAAACAGCCTACCGCGGTCCTGTGGCAGGACGGGCCTCTCCTTTGGATCCACCCTTCGATGTCGTCAGCCAAGTCTCTCAATTACTATCCCGTTATGGTGGCAGAAATAATCCTTCTAGCCATACAAAAGGCCATACAACATTTCGGCCGTGAGCCATCTACTGTTGTTGTACCTTATTCCATGGAACAGATACGGGTGTTAACCGCTTGTACCGATTCTTGGGCGGTGTTGGCCTGCTCCACCCGCGCTACTATTACAAACAGAACACCCTCTGACCCCTTGTTAACTTTCATTCAGTCCCACCCGGTCATCTTCCCAAAATCTACATCCTCTAAACCGTTACCGGAAGCGCCGGTGGTGTACACCGACGGCTCCAAAACTGGGGTTGGCGCATACGTTGTCTCGGGAACCATCCCCAAAACGTTCCAATTCGATACTAGTTCCCCCCAAGTAGCTGAACTTCTTATAGTTAACCAGGTTTTTTCCGATTTCCCCGGACCCGTTAACATTGTTTCCGATTCGCATTATGTTGTCAATTCCGTCTCCGTCCTCGAGGCGGTGGGACAAATTAATCCCTCATCCTCAGTAGCAGCGGCCTTTCTTACCCTACAACAGTCCATCTGGGGTCGCTCCGCTCCTTTCTTTATCACCCACATTAGAGCCCACTCTTCTCTGCCTGGACCTATGGCCTCGGGTAATGCTGTGGCTGATCAGGCTACACGTCCAATTTGGGTATTTCAATTGTCTTCCCCTGAAGAACAGGCCGTTCAGTTTCACTCGGAGTTTCATGTAAATGCAAAAACCCTCACTATCAAATTCGGCCTTCCCCGTGCAGTTGCCCGCGACATTGTCCGCAGTTGTACTACATGCCCTACTCTCATTCCTACACCCTCTATAGGCGTTAATCCCCGTGGTCTGTTACCAGGACATATTTGGCAAATGGATGTCACTCACATACCCGAATTTGGAACCTTAAAGTATGTTCATGTGTCCATTGACACCTGCTCCCAAGTGGTTTTTGCTTCCCTGGAGACAGGCGAACGTGTCTCCCATGTCATCTCTCACTGCCTCGCTGCCTGGGCAGCCTGGGGCAAGCCGCATGTTCTAAAAACAGACAATGGCCCTGCATATACAAGTACTTCGTTCCAACAATTTTGCACTCGTATGCAGGTCCAACACAAAACAGGGATACCCTACAACCCACAAGGCCAGGCTATCATAGAGAGGGCTCATCGAACTCTTAAGGCCTTTCTCCAAAAACAAAAGGAGGGAATTGCCAAGGGCAAGACCCCTCGTATGCGGCTTTCGCTTGCCTTATTTACTATAAATTTTTTAAACCTGACAGACCGCTCCATGCCCCCGGCTGAAAGACACATGCTAAGGGAGCCATCCACGCGAGGCTATGTTCGATGGAAAGATGTCCTCACAGGAAAGTGGCATGGCCCGGATCCGGTACTATGCTGGAACCGAGGCGCGGTTTGTGTCTTCCCACAGGACTCTGAAAGAGAACCCCTCTGGGTCCCGGAAAGATTGGTCAGAAAGGCGGACCCACCATCACAGGACACAACCTCAACGTCAGATACTAAGGATGACACACCTTCGCGGAACAACGAGCAAGCCGTCGATTCGTGAGATATGCTCCCCCTGCTTCCTGCTACTAATAATTAATCTGCTCCATAGCTCCCATGCAGGCTTTGATTCCAGCCCTTATAAGGCACCTCATCCACTCTGGAGTGCCTGGAATGGCTTCCTTCCTTACCTTCTCCCTCTCTTGGGCCCGTTATTATCTTTGCTCTTATTGTTATCCATAGGTCCCTGCGTGTTCCGTTGGGTGAGCTCCTTCATTAACAACAAACTGGAGAACGTCAGACATCAGTTTCGTGCAGCAGCGTACGCCGCTCTTCAACATCGTGACCCGGACGCATACGCTATGCTGGCTCGCATGACTTATGACCGAGTCCTCACTACTGACTAAAACCCCACTTCTATAGCCAACTTTCGTGTTCCAAAACTACAACAAAATTGTATAAGTCATTCACCTTCCTCCGAGTTCCTGGTATACTCCTCTCCCCTTATTGGACTCTAACACCCACCCCCGACTGGGAGTCAAACCGAGACATGCGAGACCAAAGGTACTGCAGCGGGAGTCCACCCGGGAGTTCCGGGGGTCCTGGGAGAGCATATGCACATGCATACAGGCTCAGCCCCGGCCTGTCCCAGCAAAAGGGGAAAGATCCTTGGTGGACATATCAAGGGTTGTGGCCAGGCCTTTTGGATACAGTCCAACCGACGGATCTCAGCACGCTGGGTGTGCACCTCTACTCTCTGTCCGGTAAATTATCTCCCGGTCCCTTGGATTGGGGACCGTCAGGGGTGTGATTTGTGTAAAACAAAAGGAGGGAGATGTAGGAGACCAGGCTGGAGGAACGGCTCCCTAAGATGGCGCCCATTTCCTGCTTCCGGGTTCTTCTTCGGTGTAGGGATTTCCCGCCGCTTTATGAGCTTGCCCAATCCCCACGTCTGTAGCCTGTCACCTGATTTATGACGGGTGTTGTGCATATATACCGGCGCAATCCGGATATCGGGCAGAACGCGCCCTGTTGAGATCGAGGCTGGATCTCCTGCTTGCCGAGTAATAAAGAGCTCCTGCTTGTAACGTTCGGTCTCCGTTTCTTGCTGGTCGAGGACGGCGCCGGACACCCATGGAGCTAAGGGATCCCTCAACTGGCCATATAAGAAACTGGTTGTGCTCTAACTGCCATAGCGGTATCATTTTCAAAGCTGCCCGGAGTGGAGAGGTTTGCTGAGATGGGTAGCCACGTGCAAAAATTGTTCCAGAGAGAAGCCAGAAGATGAAAAGAAAAAATGCAACTGGAACAGCTGCAGGCTGTGGGATTCCTCTTGAAGATAAAGTGATGAAGAGAGAGAGAGAGCCTTTCTGAAGGGGTGGAGAGAAGTCCACATATGGATTCAATCTGAAGCAGCTTGGGAGCCATGCCCTAGAAATGCTGCAGTGGCAGAACACTGTGCATTTAAAAGCACTGTAAGGAACTGGAAAGATGGCAGTTCAAATCTGCCTTAGTCAGCTCTGGCCACAATAACAAACAACCCCCAGATCTTTGTCACTTACAACAATAAACACTAACTTGTTGCTCATGGTTTGTGGGCAAGTCCTTGGGCCCCTGCACCCATGTGGGATACCTGGAGGAAGCTCCTGGCTCCTGGCTTTGGATCAGCCCAGCTCTAGCTGTGAAAGCCACTGGGGGGAGTGAACCAGCAGATGGATGACTTCTCTCTGTCTCTGCCTCTGCCTCTAACTCTGCCTTTCAAGTAAATGAATAAATCTTTTTTTAAAAAAATAAAGTGACATTATGTTATTCTGAGGTATTGTATTACAGGCAAGGCAGCCTGCTTGTCAAGAGGACAAGAACCAGCACTGGGGAGAAGGTGGGATGAGGATGGGCACAGGTGATCGGGCAAGCAGGCAAGGTGGTAGAAGACCAGGAGCACAGTGCTCATAAACACACGGCGATGGATGAACGAATGGTGAGAGACGGCCCAGGTGCTTTCTCAAACAGCTCTGGGAGCAGCTGTTCAGAGGATGGCTGTGGCTTTATCTTCCTAACCCTAGTGCAGCCTCGGCTCACCTTGCTTCCTTGCGAAGCAGACTTTGGCCCTGGAAGGCAAAGCTGCCAGGCCTTGCTCCCTTGCTTCTGGCACCCCCTGTGCGGTCACCGCTCCTCTGCCCCTGCCGACCACACCCTGCCCTCTACTTCCCTTTCTCCAGACCAACCCCCATTTCCCACTGCCTCCAGCCTCCTTTTGGGGCTCTCAACCCACCATCAGCTGACTCCCTTGCATCCTTAACCCTTTATTAAAACCTTCTGTGCACTTCCTTACCTTCATCGAACCCTGGTTCTTCTTTGAGGCCACAACTCTCTGCCCGCAGCCCTTTCAGGAAAGGGTCATTTAATCCCCTGCATTTTGTGCAACCCAAGGGGTGGGATGCGGCTGCCTCTTTGCCTTTCCACCTCCTCGAGAAACCCCTAGAGGACCCTGTCTGTCTCCTCCCTACTGCACTGTGGTCTGGTCAAAGTGACACATTCATGGCGGACATTTCTTCCTTAGGGTGGAGGTGCTGGTTCCTTGTTCTTCCGCCAGTGGCTCTCGCAGCTGGGAGTTGGAGACCTGAGCAGAGCAGACCAGATCTGCACACGCGCTGTCTCTATACACCGCCCACCGAGCAGGCGCCGTCAAAGGCAATGATGTTTCCTCCCAAGCCTCAGTCCAGGTCCCAGCACCTGACTAGGGCCTCCCCCTCCCCCAGTGTAAAGGCCGCTTCAGGAGTAGTGTGAGAGGAAAGCAGATGGTTCCGAAGCCTTCCGGAGGCCAGCCCTCTGCACCCTCCGACCTTCCCTCGCTTTCTTGGTCTCACACACACAGTCACTAAGTCATCTTGAAATGTGAATCCGCTGGACCCAAAGTCCAGCAGTCCAGCACTGAGGTCCTTAAAGGCTTTTATTAAACCCTTCCGGAAAGGGAGGGCTCCTGAAGTTAGGCAAAACATGTGATGTTGTCTGGGAGAGTCTTTTCCATGCAGCTTTTCAGTGCATGGAAGTTTAACTGTGCCATCCTCTGAAACCATGCAATATGGCCAGCTAAGGCTCTCCAGCTGAGTCGGGAAAGGGCTTCACACACTTCATGCTGTGCACGTGGGAAGCTGGCCCTCCTCTCCCTTCCTTCTCCTCATTCAGCTGGCACTGAGCACCCACCCACGGGGGGTTAATGCTCACTGGAGTCTCACAGAAGGAAATGGAGGGCGGCTCCGGGAAAGAACGAGGATGCTGAGGCACAGGGTGCAGCAACAGGGACAGAAGCACAGTGACACCATAGGGGCTGGCATTGGGTGTAGCAGATGAAGCCACTGCCTGTGACTCTGGCATCCCATATGGGCGCCTGTTAGAGACCCGGCTGCTCCACTTCCAGTTCCTACCAATGTACCTAGGAAGGCAGCAGAAGATGGCCCAAGTGCTTGGGCTCATGTACCCACATGGGAGACCCAGAAGAAGCTCCTGGCTCCTGGATTCAGCCTGAATCAGCAGCTGGAAGATTATCTCTCTCTCTCTCTCTCTCTTTCCCTCTCTGTAATTCTTTCAAATAAACAAATAAATCTTAAAAATAAAAAGAAGTCACAGAGCATAGTGTTGTCAGGGTCCTAGATGTGGCTTGTGTGGTGTGACTGGGGCATAAAATATCAAGAGGCAGAAATGGGTCAGGACTTCAGAGAGGGATGGCTGGGAACACGGTGTACACTCCAAGGAATTTGGGTTCTAACCTGAAAAAGGCATCCAGGGAGGTCAGAAGCTGAGGGAGATAAAATCAGGCAAGAAGGGAGTACAGGGTGGGTCTGCAGTCAAGGACTCCTGGGCGAGCCACTCCCGACAGAGGTCAAGGTCCGACAGAGCAGTGGCTATGACGTCCAGGGCTGGACAGTAAAGCCTGGGGCATGGCTCCCAGGGCAGTACCAGCCCATAGTTCCATGGCTTCCAGATGCCCTGGGATCTTGCAGAAGCACATTTTTGGACACTTTGATTCTCCTTTCTTCTCTCCTTCCCCTGGATCTACTATGAACTAAACAACCTTGAGCATTAACATTGACCATCACCTACTAAGTGCCAGCTATGCTACATTCATTTCCTCTTTTAAGCCTCATAGCAGTTCTACTAGGTAGGATCAATTGTGTTGTTCAAGAGCTGAGTAATCTGAAGTCTACAGAAATTCAGAAACTTGCTCAAGGGCACACAACTCAGACATGATAGAACCACAACTTGAACCAAATAGGTTTGACTCTGGGGCCTGTGCTGAGAAATATCACCCTTTTTCTTGGGTTCCGAAGGGAAGGAGGCTTCCTCTCTGGCTCTGAGTTAGTGGGTGGGAGCCCTAGGGCCTCTGTAGAATCCCCACGGGGAGGACCCTCCTGGAAGTTTCTTGGCAAAACAAGCCACCCTCCTGACTACCCCCAGCCACAATCTCAGTGCTGATCCCTCTCTGGAAGATGTGACCTCCTTGGGAGATCAAAGGCAAAGTCTGGGCTCCTGTCTGCCAACCAGTTCGCGCTTGGCCCTTCCTGCTCTGGTGCAGGCTGCCAGGGAAGCAGTGACCACAAGACAGGAGATGCTGTGCCTTCATAGGGTGAGCATCCTGCTGGCTATGGAAATTGGGCAATTTTTCACTTAAAACCATCTGAAAACAAACCTCAACGCCTTCAAAATTATATATTCACAGAACATTTCTAGACTCTGAAATAGGATTAGATGGTAATGATTTAATTGATGGTTAAGTGTGTAGATAAAATGAATGTGCTGGATCCTTTCTGTAATTATCTCTCCAAGGAGCCCCGGCAGCTGTAATTACTGACTGAGGCCAAAATTACAAACCAGCTGTAGTTCTAAGCAGAATGTGTTGCAGCCCCTGCTGGATCTTCGAGAAAAGTTGGTCACTACCAGCTCAGAGGACCACTGGGACGTGCCGAGGAGGGGGCACAGCCTTCAAAGCTCAGGGAAGACATTCTCGCAGAACTCAAGATGATGCGTTCCTGCCCCTCATTGTCACCGCACCCTGCTCTGGCCTCTTTCTCTTGCTGCTGGAAATCCTTCCTCCTGCCCTTTCTCAGGAAGGTTTCTGACAGGTCAGCTCACACTGATCCTTCACCAGGAGCCAGAGCACAGGCTGAATGAAGAGGGGCCCTTTGACCCCTCAGCTCAAGGCTGATGGAATCCTAATTGGCCCAGCAGTGGCGTTATCCCTATAACCGAGGGGCTACACCCTGTTGGTGGCAACAAGGTCAAGTAAGGCTCTACATCCACTTCTGGTTACAGTTTGCTGGAGTGATGGCTGCCTCCACTGATCCAAAGACCTCAACCATGGCCAGATTCTTCGCAGAACCTAAGATCCTGCCTGAGTAATTAGGCAAACTTTGTGTGTTCATTCAACAATACCCCACAGCATTCTGGACTTCCTCCTGTGTGCCAGGTACTACGGGAAGGATTGGGTACACGCTGATGACTGCAGTGGACAGTACTGGACAGGGGCTCTTCAGCTGCCCTTGACTTGACTTGGGACCCACCAACAGTACTATCTGAGACTTCAGGATCTGCATGTGAGGGGAAGTGGCTGGGTAGAAGGTAGTTTCAGGATGAAGATGGCATGCTGCAGGTGAGGAGAGCACACAGTTTGAACTGGCAACTTCAGGCCACACTGTCTGGAGACACTGGCCTTGGTCCTAGGGGACTCCTGATCTGCAGCCTTTCATGCACTCAGCACTTCACGAGTGGCCTACCACATGCATACTCTGCATTCCTCTGTGGTTCATTCCTTCTACCCCCTAAAACCTGGGTCCCACGGCCCTATCCTTGCTGTGCAGAATTCTTTCTGGGTATGAATAAATCAAAACAACACCAGTGACACTTACCCTGTTATTAAACTAATTGTTTATTCATGCCCTTCTCCGTAGCCGGTCTGTAAATTCCAATGGGGAGTGGACATCATTTCCTTTTTGTATGTCCAGTGCCTGGCAGAATGCTTGGCACCTGCTCAGAAATATTTGGTTTACAAATGAAAACCAGTCCTAACATGCTAGGGAGGAGGAAGGCTGATGCGAACTAGCATACTTCATTGATGAGAAGGAGGTCAAGGAGCTCCAGCTCTGCCCCCCAAGGGGAACGAGTGCTCAGCTCCAAGACCATTTTTCTGGTGAAGATGTTAGGCAGTGAAGTCTGCAGAATGATGAGCAAATTCAGGCTTCCAGAGGGCATGCACTAGAATTCACTCACTTCCATTCTCATCTCCATTCTCTCTCCCTCTCCCTCTTTGTCCTCACTCTTCTGTGTACTCCTGGAAGGCACATTCGTGTGTTGTTATCACTGAATCCTCAATGTTTGCACACGGTATGGTACAGATGGGCTGGCTGAACTGAATGTTAACGTCAACCATCAGTGAACTCCTCAGAGCCCTGAAGGCTCACCTGCGGTGATGTCAATGGCCAGCGGAGGGCAGCAAAGGGTAGCACAAGTGATGAAAGGGCCCCTAGGAAAGCACTACTTGCTCTTCGGGAGATAGAAACTTGGCACTGGGGCAAGGGTCTCAGTACCCAGGAGAATATTTTGGGACATTCAGAGTATCAGGATTCGAGAAATTGACTGACAGGAGTCCAGTGAGGCCCAGTGTCATAAATGAGGGAGACCGATTTGAGTAGGGGAGCCAAAGACATGGTGCCCAGTGCGGGGATAGAAGTGTGTGGAGATAGAAGCTAAAACCCTAGGGTTCCACATGAGGTGATCCAGAGGTACAGCATGGGTAGCACAAGCCCTGGACCAAGTGCCCCTGGGAGTTCCAGTCATGCCCTGGGTCTCTGACTCTTAGGTTCCTGAAATTATAAGTGTCTTGAAAGTGAAGCCTGGACTACCTTCTGTTCTGGACTGGACTTAGGAAGAGAGGTCGCAGGAGAGGGCCATGAGAAACCCAGAGATGTGGAGAGGAGTTATCACCCATCACATGTACGGGAAGTGGAAGAGTTTGGGGTCTTCAGAAGAAAATTTCCTTATCCCAGTCATTTTCACTGAAGAGCATAGTGCTGCCGACAGGTGCAGTGGTGTGGCAGGTGGTGGTGGGGAGGAGGCTGTCAGAGACCTGCCAAGACCATCTTTTACCTCAAAAGCTTCTCAGTGGGAACTACTGGTTGGACAAGCTTTGAGGTCCAGATTTGATGTGCCGTCCTGTGGTGACTGTATTGGCTGCAGCCTTTTGGAATTGGCTAGAAAATGATTTGTTTCCAGGAGGGCAAATGGTGGAGTCCAGAGTTGTTGTGGCAAAAAATTTGGTGGGTGGGGCCACAGTCTTACCTGGAAGGCTACAATGGTATTGCTAGGGGAGAGGAAATGGGGTCTCAGAAAAAAGTGGTTCAAACTCAGTGTTGGACTTGTTTGAGCCACATAATCCCAGTCCTTTTACTCGTGAAAGACAGCTGTGGGTTTGAGGAATGTTTTCCTTGCTCCCGACCTCCAATTTGTGGAAGTCTGATCCTCAGGTTCCCTGCTTCTCTGCTCAGCCTCTCCAGCCTTCAGTCTAGCCCCAACCTTCAGTCTAGCCAGACTGTGTTCATGAGTGTGATTCCTGTGGTTTGGCCTGGGGTCCAGTCCCATGAAAGGATCCCTGGTAGCCTTTGCAAGAATGGTTCCCTGTCCCAAGCACTGGCTGTCTCACTGGCATTAACCTGGACTATGTGCGATTAGGCCATGCTCATCTTTTTTATCCGTCCATCTTGGCTTCTGCACTGGCTCCCCAGCCTCCTTTTCCTTGTTTCCTGAAACAAAAAGTCTTTGGTTTCCTAGAAGGTTCACGTTCACATTCTAGGTGAAGGTCATGAAACTACAGTGGTTTCAGCAACTTCCTCCTCTCTTCTCCCTTGTGTGCCTATCTCTGGGCCCCTACTAGCTTCTGTGATCCTAATTTATATCATTTCTTCCATTCTTCCCTGAAACTATCTCCATTAAACTAGGTTTTTAGCAACATTTTTAAAAGCTGCTTCATCCCTTTGAATATCTTGGAGTTTGTCTGATTGAAGTCAAAAGAGTGCAGTGAGTGGTTGCTTTGAGTGGTGAGAGGTAGCTTCTTGCATCAGCATTGGGCCCTTTAAAATCAGAATAAATGCTCAGAGAATGCTCACAGTTGGACTCACTGGAAGTGAATGGAGGTGGGGGCTGTGAATTAGACCTGGGAGGAGAGGGATTAGCAGCAAGAAGCTTCTGTGTCAAGGGCCAGTGTGAAATCAGAGATGAAGTCTGAAGAGAAGGGTGGCATCAGGTGTCAGGGGCAGAGCGTGGCGGGTGCAGGAGATGACAGAGGGTGGGGCTCTGAGCTGAGAGGGACAAAGTGCAGAGCAGGGCGTGAGGGAGTGGCTGGGTCTTTCCAGACAATCTGATAGAAGTTGATGGAAGACTGAAAATAGAGTCTGATGTTGTAAAAGGCTCTGCAGTACCAAGGTGAGGAAAGAGGCCCTTTCGAGGCTGAGTTGGTGGGAAGAGGGCAGAACTGCTTCTGGAACACCAGAGTGTGGACTGAGGATGCAGAGAAAACCTGGACACAAAAAGACACGGAGGTCATCGGCTGGGCCTTGGTTCTAGTAGTTGGGGAGGTGGCAGGGTACTGCGTGAATGGCGGGGCCTCTGCCCTCGTATTGAGAGCAACACAAGGTACTTCCTAACCTTGCCTGTGGAATGACGCCATGGGGGTATGATGGTACCACAGGGGGACTGTTGCGGGCTCTGAGAAGAGCTGGGCATGTGGCTCCAGTCAATGTCCACACACCAATTATTCTCTCTCCTGTGTCTTCAGCCTTTCCTCCCCTATCAGCCTTTCTCAGCCTATTAAAATGCTCACATTTCTTGCTTCTGCAAAGTAAAATTCCTCTCCCACAATCCTCTTCTAGGTACTAGCCTAGGTCTTCCCTCCCTGTCAACTTCCTGGAGTGACCCATATTCACTAACTCGAGCTTCTCACTCTCCAATTCCCTGCTCCCTCTCTCTTTCCAGTCAGGAAGCCACCAGATACCATCA
This sequence comes from Sylvilagus floridanus, assembly GCA_949820135.1. Taxonomy (NCBI): domain Eukaryota; kingdom Metazoa; phylum Chordata; class Mammalia; order Lagomorpha; family Leporidae; genus Sylvilagus; species Sylvilagus floridanus. The sequence continues at coordinate 69,078,087 of OX463224.1, read as the reverse complement.
CCCCCCTGAGACTGCTCTCCTTCAGGGCACAGAGACACAGACACTCGGGGCAGTCAGCCCAGCTGAGCAGTGCACAGGGAGGGAATGCAGTGTTGAGGAGGGATTTAAAAATATTGTTGTTTAATTCCAACTTGATGTGGCTGGATTTTGCTGGGCCTCCAGCTCGCCCAGGCCTGTTCTGTGGTCTGTCTGATGGTGACTGTGCAGCTGCTGTTCTCAGGACAGCCCCATCTAGCCCACGACTCTCAGTGACACTTGCTCCGATGTGGAGGGGCTCAGAGGCAAAGGCCCCATCCATCTGAACAGAGGCTCTGTCTGGAGCCCTCTCACTCGGATACCTGGACCACGTGGGGAAGCCACAGCCTCCCTTGATTCAGGCACGCTTTTGTCAGCGAGGCTCCATGCTTCCCGACAGGCTGCTCCTCAGGCGATCTGGGCCCCAAAATTCAGGCTAATTAGCCTTGTGTCACAGATTAGGGGCAGAGGAATTTTCATAGTCTTGTGACCATAGGCCCAGAAGAGAATCTGACTGGCTGTTAGCTAAGAAAAGAATAGAAGGTAAGAGCAGTGCATGTGTGGTGTATGGGGGGATGGTTAAAATCTAAGTAGCTTAGCTGTGAACTCAGTACGTGTTAGAGAGCATCTTTTAGAAAGTAATGAATACTTGGTACATTTTATCAAGTTCTAATGCTCTTGGCACACACTGAATCTCACCTCACTCTGTCAGTTCCTCAATACTTAGGAGAAACCCCCTGCCCCTTAATCCATCATTCTGTAGCCCAGTAAACAGCAGGACCTTCCATCTGGTCAACATGGAGGCCTGGCTATTATCCCAAACTCCTCCCTCTCTCTGACTGCTCACTGATTTCAGCTCATAAACCCTAGCCATTCTTTCCAGCCCATTCCCTCTACTTCTGCCCCTCCAGGACGGAACACGGTGCATCACAACCACTGCAGCTGCTTCTGCCTTCTATCTCATCATAACCACGGCAGCTGCTCCCTCTGCCCCCACATCCATTCTTCTCCAGATGGTCAGCATGGTCACTTAATTTAAAGCATCAGTTTGAACAGGCTGCAGCTCTTCTTAACAGTATCCCAAGTCCCCCTCGCTGCCTTAGCAGAAATCCCAAACTCCTTATCAGAGCTCAACAAGTCCTCTCCTCCCTTTCTGGCCTCATCACCACCCCAGGGTAGGCTGTGTTTCAGCCATCTGAGCTCCTTGGTGTCCCAGGCACTGGGCTTCCTCCTTTACACATGCATACGTTGGAGCACATTGATTTTTTTTCTCACCAGTCCTCTTCCTCCTTGCTCAACGGGAGGGTGCTTGCTCATTGCTGAAAGCCTGCTCACGGAGGGTCAATGTGCATCTCTGGTCATCAGCCCCTTTCATCTGGGGGATCGGGAACCCTCTCACCTATGCTTCTATACAAATTTTGAAAATGGCAATTATATATTTTACTATATGATACCAGGACCATGTACTGTCAGACTCCCTCACCAGACTCCTTGAAGGCAGGTGCTTTGTCCTCACCCTGTATCTGCAACACTTAGCGTGGTAGCTGCCCTCAACCCCTCACGTCCCCAGGAGTGAAGTGCAGTCTATTGCCTGAGGAAACTTTCACAGCAGTGACACACACCTTCATCCAGGGTCGCCTCGTCCCTCCTTCTGCAGCTTCACACAACACTCTTCTTTAAATATGAACACACAGTTGGTGCCTGTGCTGCTTAGCATAGTAAGCCTAAGCACAGCTTCAAACCAGAAGGTTAAATATTTGTAGTAAAAATAAATGATTTGTGCTCGTGCAAGTATGGCAGCACAAACTCCAGCGTCAGCCTCTCGTGCAGAAAAGCCAGCACCAAGGACTGGTGTTGCTGCCTGGTGAACGAGTGTGACGGAAAGCCGAGAATTCTGGTCCTTCAGAGAAAAAGCACTCTGGGCATGTGTGTTGTGGCACAGGGGATTCAGCTGCCACGTGGGTTGCTTGTATCCCTTATCAGAGGGCTGGTTTGAGCGTTGGATACTCTGCTTCCACTCCAGCTCCCTGCTAATGTGTTTGGGAAGCAACAGATGTTAGCTGGAATACTTGAGTTCTGGCCAATTATGTGGGAGATCAATATGGAATTCCTGGCCTTTGTCTTTAGCTGGGCTCAGCCCTGACTATTGTGGACTTTTGGGAGCAAACCAGCAGATGGAAGATTCTCTTTCTCTCTCTCTTCCTCCCTCCCTACCTCTCTCTTTAACTCTGTGTGTATGTGACTCTGTTTTTTTTTTTTTTTCATTTTAAATTCTCTTTATATACAGAAGATCAGTTTAGCAAATATTAAGTAAAGATTTCAACAGTTGGCACCCACATAGAAACACAAACTGAAAAATACTGTTTGAGTACTAGTTATAGCATTAAATCACAATGTACAGCACGTTAAGGACAGAGATCCTACATGAGGAGTAAGTGCCCAGTGACTCCTGTTGTTGACTTAACAAATTGACACTCTTGTTTATGGCATCAGTAATCACCCTATGCTCTTGTCATGAGTTGCCAAGGCTATGGAAGCCTTTTGAATTCACTGACTCTGATCATATTTAGACAAAGTTGTAGTCAAAGTGGAAGTTCTCGCCTCCCTTCAGAGAAAGGTACCTCCTTTTTTGATGACCTGTTCTTTCCACTGGGATCTCACTTGCGGAGATCTTTCATTTAGGTCATTTTATTTATTTATTTATTTATTTTTTGCCAGAGCGTCTTGGCTTTCCATGCCTAAAATACTCTCATGAGCTTTTCAGCTGGATCTGCATGCCTTAAGGGCTGATTCTGAGGCCAGAGTGCTGTTTAGGACATCCGCCATTCTGAGTCTGCTGTGTATCCTGCTTCCCATGTTGGATCGTTCTCTCCCTTTTTTATTCTATCAGTTAGTATTTGCAGGCACTAGTGACTCTGCTTTTCAAGTAAACAAATAAATACTTTTAATAAAAGTTTAAGACAAAAAGCACTCTGGATAGCCCTAAAAATGTCTATATGAGTTACAATTCTGCATCTCCTTCTTCATGCGCCTATACTCAATCAAAATTACTTTGGCCCTCTGAAAATATGTATGACTTGTTTTTCACCTGGTGGATAGTGATCCATGTCATGACATAAAATGTATTTCTTACTGTGAGTCACTGCCAAGAACATTTGAGTCGTACTACTCATGTAGTAGTATGAAACTTATGGAAACTTACTGGAATACTGTGCAACATCTTACATTCTTAGTCTTTGTGAAACATCCAACATTCTAAAAACCAGAGACATGAGAAGCCTAGATTAGCCCCAGGAAAGTTATCTGTATGGAGCCTGCCAATAGCATCACCACAAATCAGCTGCTGAAAAGCATGGGTGGAGTTACATTTTTCCAAGATTTTAATTGGCTGCAAAAAGGCAACAAACACTTGTTGAGCATCTTTCCTGGCCAACTCCTATGCTAGATGTTTTTGGATATGTTTTATTATGCAATCATCAAAGCAGGTGTTTAAAACTCCCCATTTTGTGGAAGGGGAAACTGATCCTCTGAGAGATTAGGTAATTTGGTCAAATGCAGCAGTTCTGAGTGGCAGAGCTGGCATTCAATTAGACACTGGTAAAACAGCACAGCTGGGATGGTCTACCAGGAAGCTTAACAGAAGCACACTTTGTTAGATTAGATGATTTCACTCTCCTTCATTTTCATCTGCTTCAATCATAGTAGCTCCTGCAGTTACCTGTTTCACACATTCAGTTTCAAATTAGCTTTGACTTCAGAAAAGAGTTCAGCCAAAAACAAAACAAAACAAAACAAAAAAAAACCCAAAACCCTGAGATACCACTGTATTCAACAATTAATTTAAGCTTTTAAGTAGTCTTATCTATGGCGCGATCTACACCATCCTAGGCTCTAGCCCCCACCACCATTGCTGGAAGTCAGATGACCACATGGCCCAACCACCGGTGTCAGCTTCACCCCCATCCTAATGGGATTCGCTGCTCCTACTTTCCTGCCCACCTCAACAAAGTTTTAAGAGGACCTGTTCCTGAATACATGGCTCTCTTTCTGTCTCATTCTCCCTCTCCCCCCCCTCCCCCACTCTCACTCTTCATCTCTCTCTTACGGTCTTTCTCCCTCTTTTTCCTTCTTTGCTCCTTCCCTCCAGTCTGTTGTGTTTCCCCCAATAAACGCTCTCTCTTAAGAAAAAGCCTTTCTGTGTTTGCTTAAATTTGCTAGAATGAATCTAAATTTGTACATATATACATATATGTGCACATAAACAGATACGCAGATTAGACATGATCTAGGATCAAGTAGGACCATAACAGATCCTCCAGTCAGGCGTCAGACTCAGCAAACTCTCATTTTACAATCTAGATGCAAACCCATTTCAATCCTATTGAAGGTACTGTAACTTCCCGTCCCACAGTGCTACCAAATTCCTTTCCCGAGGCTGGCTGCTGCTCCAACACTTCTCTCTCTTCCAAACCTGCTCTTTCTTTAGCTTCTTCAGCCACATGAAAGGAGCCTAATATAACAACCTCCCATCTCACACCACTCAATAGCTGTTCAGCAAGCATGTTCCACTTAGCAGTACAAAGCCTTCAAATCAGAGGCACCTGATGTTCTCTGAGTACAGAGAGGGAGGTGGTGGTTGAGGGGCTCAGCTATTCACTCGCCCTCCTCTCTCGGCAGGATGGGAGTGGGTGAAGCCTTGAACCTGGACCAGCTGTGTTTTCTCACTACTCTGGCTCATGGAGTTCTCTTCTGGTGTTTGCACCTGCTTGTCAAGTTACGGAGCAGTCTCAGTCCTGTCTGCAATTGGTCAGGGACTTTTTATGCTCAGAGACCATCTACCTCAGTCACAACTGGGCTCAGCACCATTTCCCCAGATCTACTGCTATTAATTCTTGTCCCTAGTTCCTGCTACTGAGGCAGTCCATACTCAGCATGGCTGTCTCCTGGGCCCCCATGAGTTCACATACTATCTGTAAAGACAGTGAAAGAAGCCACATCTGTGCTTGGAGGCCATAGAGAATTACTGGCTTGAAGCCTTAAGAGCGGCATCTCCCGGGCTGAGTAGTCCTTGAAGACGCCCACGTGATTCAAAAGTCCCTTTCTTCCCTATTATTCCCCCTCTTGCTTTCAAGCATTTCCTCTTGTAGCAGCAACTGGAGCTAAAAGTGATTTCTCCCTTTTTAAAAAAGAACAGCTTTCTCGAGGCCTTTGTTATTAACTGGTTCATGCCCACGGACATGTGGGAGAAGCAGAAGGGCTGGCGCTGATGGTGCACTGTGGTGATAGTTTAGATTTGGCCTGCACTGAAGTCACGTCACTGATGGCAGTAGCCTCGAGTTCCCCTTTGTTATCCGTAGTGCAAGCTTTCTCTCAGTTACTGTTTATTTCTCTGCATTCTTATTCCTTACATAAGATTTAGTTCTAGGGAAGCCCAGAATGACATGATGCATGGTTCTATACTTAAAGGGCAATGGGAATATCACATTACATGTAGTAGGATAAGAGCCACTTGTCCTAATCCTGGGAGTGGGCATGTACAACTCTGTGTGCAAAAGGGACACAAAATTAAAAATGCAATTAAAAGATCCAGTTCTATCTCCCCAAGCACTTTCCCATGAATCCCTTATTGACGTCACCCTGCAGGCTCTGGGTGGAGGGGCAGAAATGCCCTCTCTCTGCCCTACCGAGCATAGGGGTCCTGTGATACAATCTTCCATAGCCAAGGAACCTTGGTTGTCAACTCATTCTGGACCTGGACCTTGTACATTAAAGTGAATCAAACTCCCACACCTTTCACCTTCTCCATCTGGTTGATCCAGGCTGCCGGACAACCTTGATCCTTAATGCTTTCCATGAAGGGTTCTACCATCACCCTCTCTAAAGCTAGAAGCCCATCCTAATCCATGCTTGGATCCTGGTTTCTTCATTAGAACGCATCGTTACCACTGAAGGCCCCACTAAAGTCCCTGTAGAGAAGCCGCCAGCGCTAGGATGGGAGCTCCCGATGCCTGGCTTTGATATTTTATTAGTGGATTCTGTGAGAACCTCTGTAGCCATGAAAATCCCTGTCTTGCCCTAGTGAGTATGTGTTGCTGCTCCATCTCAGCCTTAAATTTCTTGATAGGATCCTGACTCTCATCAACAAGGAGTCTGTCTTAAGGGCTGCTATAATGAAATATGTTACATTGGGTAACTTATAAGAACAGAAATGTATTGCTCAAGTTCTGGAGGCTGGGTAATCTAAAACCAAGGCACTGGCAGAGTTGGTGTCTGGTAAGGACCCACTCGCTCCTCATATGTGGCTACTTCTTGCTGCACCCACACATGGTGCATGGTGGGAGAGGCAAAGGCATGCCAGCTGGTATCTTTTAAAAGGGCATGGTCCTATTCATTAGGGCAGAGCCCTTCAAGACATGTTTCTTGGCTCTTTTTTTTTTTTTTTTAAGATTTGTTTTATTTATTTGAAAGAGAGTTACAGAAAGAGATAGAGACAGAGAGAGGTCATCCATCCACTGGTTCATTCCCCAAATGGCTGCAATGGCCTGAGCTGAGTTGATCCAAAGCTAGGAGCCAGGAGCTTCCTCTGGGTCTCCACATGGGTGCAGGGGTCCCAAGGACTTGCGCCATCCTCTGCTGCTTTCCCAGGCACATTAGCAGAGAGGTGGATCAGGAGTTGAAAAGCCAGGACTTAATGGGTGCCCAGATAGGATGCCAGCGCTGCAGGCTGGGGCTTTAACCCGTTGCGCCACAGCACCAGCCCCTATTTCCCAACTCTTAATATCACATGGGGGATTAGGTTGCAATATGAGTTTTTAGAGAGATGCAAATATTCAGACCATTGCAGTAGGAGAATGAACATCAGGTCCAGCAAAATGCACAAACTGATGATGCGAATTTATTTGGCTCCATACCACCATGCCTCCTTCATGAAGCATTAAAAATAGAATGGAAAATCCAGAATGTTTACATTTTAAAACTTACAGTTAATCTTAATCCCTTTGGATGGGATGTATTTTCTTGAGCGGCTTTATGGCCGTTCACTAGTAAATGTTGTCAGTCTGAATATTTACTGTCGGTATGTAAAGTATCTAAGTATGCACTGTTCAGCTTCTTAGCTTTGGAGTGAATAAATCACCCTGTGGCTTTCTCGCCTCGTTCATAAATGATTCTTTTTCCGAGTACAACTCTCTAAAGTATACTTGCATCTGAAAGTTTCACGCTTATTCATTGACTTATAAAATTCCCCTTGCTTTTTAGGAAGCTCCCTTTCTTTAGGGCACTTCAACAACTGGTACCATCACATTTCATGTTCTGAATTTTACTTAAGATGGGAGAAAGGGTTTCCTTCTACTACTACTTACTGCAAACTTTAAATATATACTTGAGCTTTACTTAAAGAAATAACATAGCAATAAAAATTGCTAAAAACTGGTTAAAAGTGTATGGGCTTTTATTATTAATGAAGGAATCTCAGTACATCATAGGAGACACTGATGGGAAAGTAGCTACATGACTTTCTTCACATGTGAGGAACTGAGTCTTATCAGCTCGAGAAAAATTAAAAAATACAGAGCTTCAATTCAGTATAGGATTTGAAGTCCTTCCCAGAAAGTAACATCTAAGTACAAAAGGAAAAGTTTTTTCCTTAACTCTATGTAATATTTAATGTGTCATTGAGAATTAAGCGTCTCTTGTCCACCACTGTTTCAACATGCAAGCTAGTTAACTGGATGTCAATAATTTGTTTCATTAGGAAAACTTTGCTGAGAGTGTACCATATCCCTTGCGCTTGTTAGGTACCAGATTTACTGTACTGCACAAGACAGAAGAATACCTCTCCTGGGAATGGTTCTCTTCACACTAAGAGAATATCACCTGGAGCAGTGAGGGTGTCTGCCTGCATCCCACAGAAGATATTTTTTGTTTTAGGTAACAGCAATCCCATCTAATATTGCTTACATAATAAGGTGCACTTATATGCTTACATACTCATAAAGGCCAGAGGTAAAACTATATTCAGGAGAGGCTTGATCCAGTAGTTCAACCATATGAGTAGGGATCTGTTCTTTTTTTTTTTTTAATCTTTCTATAGAGTTGGTCTCAACTTAAGCCTGGCACCTCCAAAGAAGCAATACTCTAGCTGGACCTAGAGTATTTGTTTCTTGGTTTACATCCAACAAGAGAGCACATCTTTGTCCAAACATTCACAGCAAATGTTTTATAACACCTCAAATCAGTTTATGCAGTATAGTTTAGTCTGGGACCAGGTTGTATGTACATCAGTGGAGCCATGGATGAATCCAGGTCCCTAGAATCACCAGTCAGAAATCAGGGCGATCAGAAAGGAGGGCTGATGCTGGGGAGGCATCTCATAAATGTTCACACTATCGGTGTGTGAGTACAGAATGAGGTAGGAACCTTGGTGAGCTCTCCTGCTCTTTGTTCTCATATACTTCAACATAATTTATTATCGACAAAGTAGACACTACATTTACTTGACTTTACTATTCTATTGTCTTCATTAACATGTCTTTACTACTCCTAGAAACTTTTGCATGAAAGATAAAACTTGCAAATAGCATTTTTGTTCATTTTAGGGATTTCCAAGAAATAAAGTCCATCAACTACTTCTTAGAGAATCCTAGGATCAAAATCCTCATCTTGCTGTGACCTCTTAAACTATTATATCATGATCTTTGCCCAGTGCCCTCGAAGCTACCCACTTTCCCACCTCATCCCCCTACTGCATTAAAAGATTCTCCTTAGGAGCTGGCGCTATGGCGCAGCAGGTTAAAGCCTTGGCTTGCAGTGTTGGCAACCCATGTGGGTGCTGGTTCTAGTCCTGGCTGTTTCTCTTCCGATCCAGCTCTCTGCTATGGCCTGGGAAAGCAGTAGAAGATGGCCCAAGTCCTTGGGCCCCTGCACCCACGTGGGAGACCTGGAGGAAGCTCCTGGCTTCAGATTGGCGCAGCTCCTGCCATTGCAGCCATCTGGGGAATGAACCAGCGGATGGGAGACCTCTCTCTCTGTCTCTACCTCTCTCTGTAAACTCTTTCAAATAAATAAAATAAATCTTTAAAAAAAAAAAAAAAGATCCACCTTAACCCATGCTTCAAAATCTCAAGATCAGACCTTGCCTTGCCCTTCCATTACTAAGGAAAGCAATAAAGTCAGCTTTGTCTCAACAGGTTGTTCTGGTAATCTTTGGGAGGTAGCATTTGACAGAAGCCTCTCCTCAAAGACTTATTCCCAGGAGTAGTCCCCTTCCTGGCTGTCCTTTCTCAGGATGTTCTACCTTTACCTTAAGCCTTTTATACCAGGTAGGGGTCTACCAGGAGAGGGTGTGGTCCTTTCAGAGAATGGCATCAACCACTCCGGTTCCTTTCATCTCTGGGGAAAGAATCAGCCCATTGTGCTAGTGGTCACCTTTGAATACCATTCCTGGAGATGGAGAGAACTGAAGGCTTAAGCCCATTGTCATCCACTTTCCTTGTTAACAACCATTCAAGTGTGCAGCAGGGACCCTCCAGGGCGCCACTCCTGGAGCAAGGTCATTTGTGAGTAAGAGGAGGGTCAAGATGCAGTTGACTTTCTGTGCAGGCAGAAATGTTATTTTCCACCACATTGTTATCATGTATACTCCGAATGTTTACCCTAAGTGCTCCCGTGTTTGTGTGATTACTATCTCTATAGACTCGCTGGTTTTGTAACCCAGCTAAAGATGAGAAAATGTTAGTGTCCTTCATTTTTTTGGTACAGATAATTCAATACTAGAAAGAAGACCTGCTGGGGAAGTGAATGTTTTTGGCTTTGCTGGCCACACTCCCTGCCAGCTGGAAACACAATGCCCCATTAACTCTAGCCCTGCTGGCTTATCCACACTGCATTCTGGCCACCTAAATCAATTGGCACAGATTCTAATGGCTTTCTTAATAAGTTTTTAAGATCCCAAACATCTCACACATATTTACATTCGGCAGACCAACTGACGTTTTGGATACCGGCATGCTAAATCCACCATTAAAAATACTTTGTTTTTGGTAAAAATAAAATCTCAAAGCCAAGTAGTTAGAAAAATCCTTTCTAACTATTTTCCCCTTCCTTATCTTCACAGATAGGTGGAACAAATTATTACCCCATGTAAAACTACTGTAACATATCTTCTTGGTGAGAAAAGCCAGGTTGAGGGCCAATGTCCTGTCACTCACTAGTCAGCTTTCACTTGGGGTGCAGCAGTCTGCCTCCCACCATTGGCAGCTCTGTGTCCTCCCTCTCTGTTCTGAAGGGCGATACTGAAACATGCCAGGACCTGGGGACCTTTATTGGCTTTACGTAGGAGTCTCAGTTATTCTAAACATTTCTCAATTATACTCAAAATGCAAAGTCATTGCTGGCACCTGGCAGTTCACAGGAACCAAAGGAGGATATGACCTCTTTTATGTCATTTTCCTAAACGGAGAATAGGCAATCAAAGTTTGGGACTTAATAAAGGCTATCCCCATTTAACAGCCTACTGCAGACTTATTCCCAATACCTTTTAAACCTTACCCTGAACTGAATTCTATTTTGGACTCCACCTCATGGGGGAATTCTGGATAAATGGACCCAAGTTGTCCAATTATATGTCTCATTCATTTATCAGATACTTATTTAATACCTATGTAGCAGAGTTAGCGTTTTTATTGTCTGTAAAGCATGTTGGCCCACACTTTGAATCAACACCACATATTCCTGCAAGCTGAGAGCAGAAAACATAACGTTGCTCAATGAACAGCCAATGCCCCATGAAAAAAAAAAAGCCTTAAAGCCAGGTCTTGTTGAGAGAAAAGAGACACTTATGCATTCCAAATGCTTCCTGTACCTGTTGAGAGGAAACTGGAGATGTGAACCTAAGTCCTATGTGACAAGGAATCATATACAATACAAAGTTTCTCTCAGATGGCAGCACAGACAGGGAGTGAGGAGGAGGAAAGTTTCTAGTTTCACCTCTCAGGCTTGAAATATCCAAGTTCAGTTGGATTTAGTGGGGCAGCTGAAGATAAATGTGGCCCCAGGGCTAATACAGGCTGGACAAGCAAGGAAGCAATGACCATGTACGTCCATAGGCAAGAAGAGAGTAGGGTGGCTGTAAGGCCCCAAGTCTCCTATAGCTCCCATGAGTCCTGGAGAATCGTTCTGATTTCCTAAATCTGTTGTGAATACAACCTATCCAGAGTGCTAAACCTTCTCACTCCTTCATTTCAAAATCTTCTGGAAAGCAGTTGTGTTCACGTCAGTCAATTTTCCTGTCCTGCAAGGACCCTTTTAAGAAGCCTACTCCCAGCACTCCTGAGGGAGTGGGTACCAGGTCACATTTCCAGGACCATGGACCTAAGGCAAACTGGGTCAGGAGTGGACACCTAAGTCAACTGGCCAATAGAATGCATTTTCTTGGGAATGGGTGGACCTCAAAGACTCCAGGTGGGCTCTTCCAAGCACTTAATGGATGAGACCTAGAGATGCCTTAAAGGGGCTGCTGGTATAATCCCAAGATAAGTCTGGGTAACTGCTGCTTGCTTTAATCTTAAAGTTTGAAGTCTATACTCTTATGGAAGCTGAGGTGAAAAGGAGGACCCTGTTCAGGCCAGGAATGGCCTGGACCATAACTGCCCGTTGCCATGCTGGGATTTTATAACCCTGAATGGAAGAAGGGCAGCAGCTGAGGGGTTAGTGAGCTGATTCCAGCAGCCAGAAATCCCGAGGCAGAAGGTTTTTAGCCTTAAGTATACAGATTTACAAAGGCTAAGCTTGGAGAAAGGAAGATTTATCCTCAATTGAACACCACTGGTATAGGGACTTTGGGGTTAGAATCTTGCACTTTTGTCAATCAGGACAATATTGTTGATCTTTACTATATACTCTGATAAGATTCTCTTTCTCCTCCTTAGAAAATTAAAATTTGATTTAACCAAATAGAGCCTGTATCTGGGCTTTTGCTTCAAACCAAGTTACCACTCATTAATACAAAAGCTCTACAGAGCTCTACACAAGGCAGTGGAGGAAACCTGCAACTATGTCCTGTGATTCTCCCCAGGCTCATGATGTCAGTTGGCTTGACCTTCCCGAAGACAGGAAGGATACCATGATATGGCCAGGCCATCCCCATCTCCTCCTGGATATCTGAGGGAGGGGCTGTGGTAAGGGGGCTTAAGGGGCTCTGTCATCTCCCAAGGGCCACAGAGGGAATGCTCTTATCCCCAGTCCCAGCAGCCTGCTCTGGGGGAGTTCACGCAGCTTCACAAGTCTTTGACACCGTGGAGAGTAAAGGGAGAAGCATTGGCTGACCTTTGAGTGTGCAGTGAAGCCATCCAGAATCCCTGAGAGAGAAACGGATTTTTGAACTCATTGGCTTTGAAGACTCCATCTGCCACCTGCCCTGGCAAGGTCAGGGTATACTGGATGCAGCCCCAAGCAGGTTGCCAGGTCTCTGCAGCCCTCAAGGTCTAGTCCTTACCTGCTCCCTCAGTCCCCAGTCTGCCAAGCCAGGTTCCCCTCACGCTGAATCCCAACTCCCCCATATTTATTCTTTCCCAGAGTTTTACACACACACACACACACACACACACACACACATACACACACACACACAAACACACAGGCCTGGGAGTTAATTGCTTTCAAGCAGAAATTTGAAAGGTTCTTAGAGAGTATAAGAGCAGCTTATCTTCAAGGCCAAAGAAAAGAAGGCACAGAATTTAACCATGGTGTGCATCCATGAGCAGAGATCTTAATGACCCCTTCCCCAAAGCTGAGACAATGGCTCACTGAAGTGCAGGCATGCAAGCTTCCTGGCCTTTCGCTTATTTTCCATGACAATGTTACCGATGATATTTCTTTGTGTGACAGTCTCGTGGGCCACACCTCAGGGTGTGGGCCATGCATCCTAGCAAGCTGTCACTAAGGACTTTCCTGAGCATGTACTACGAGCCAGCGCGGGGCTGATTCCCACACTGATCAGACTGTTCAGCCCTCACAGGCACTATATGATGCAGGTGCTGTTATGACCCCTTGACTGATGGGAGACCTAAAGGAGAAAAACACAGCAGACAATGGCAGCACAGGAGCCTGAATCGAGGTCTCTCCAACTGCAAAGCAGGTGTCCCCGACCCCACTGCCCACCACCTCCTCCATCCTTACTGGGCCAGGCAAGCAAGGCTAGCCTCTCCAATCCTGCATTTCGTCCTGTCTGGTGCCAACAGAGTTTTAAAGGACAAGCAGCACTTCCTCTCTTGCAGTGGTTCTGGAGCACCGCACGTGTTCTTCAGAGATGTGAAGCCACAGGGAAGGTCGCGTCCCCTGCTCTGCCTTTCCAACAGCAGGCACGGGTACTTCGTTTCTGAGTTCTGTTGCAACACTTGAGGGATGACCATTGTGTTAGGTGAAGCAATTCCACCTTTTGCACAAATGACTCCCAAGTTTCAGTGATGTAACCCTAAGGACATTTATTTCTCACTGTTGTGACTGCTGATCATAGTTTTGCAAAAAGCTGGGTTCTCAGAGTTTAAGGAATATCTCCCAGGTGACCACAGTCCCACAGTGCTTTAGCCTCACCACAGAAGGAACGGTCCAAGGCCTGCTTGCCATGCTTTCCATCAACTGTTAAAGTGATACGCAATTGTACAGATAAATGGGGAAACTGTGGTACTGTAATCGACATACACAATGTTTCTGTGCTCTCCTTTGTGCAACACTCGTACACATAGCTGCAGCGGGCCCGGTGTACAGCACCCAGCCAAGACTCACTCCTCTGCCAAGGCCACTGGAGAGAACTGCTTGTGCATGAATCAGGGTTCATCTCTCAGCCCTGCACTACCATCTCATCTTTTTTTTTCCTGATACTTTATATTTTTCATGTGGATATAATATTCATACAGAGAACAGGGACACTGTAGTTCAGAGCTACAATTACAATGTAATGATGTTCCCTTCAGCCTTGCCCCCTTGACTCTCTTGTTTCTTTCCTTCTTTACCCATCTCATCCTTATGCCTCTTCCATTTTCTGCTTCCCAAGAAGCACAGAGCTTTGATACTCTTTAACACATTAATTAAAGTTGCACGGGTGTAGAAAGTCTGTTACAACTGCTCTAACTGCCATCGCTAGTGACAGGCCTGGACAGTTTAATGAGCCTATAGATGGACTCCTGTGAGAATTCTACAGCAGCTAAAGAAGTGACGCACAGTTCAGTTAGTATCAGTTCCCCAGCTGCTTTTCAAGTGCCTTGTGGGTCCAATGGGCCTCCCTTAGGGATTAATTTTGAGTCCAGGAAAGAAAGGGTCTTAGATCTATGGCCCAGGGCAGAGATAACCTTAGGGATCTGAAAATTAGGGGACTCTAGGCTCTCCTTGAATTTACCCAGAGGCCCTGATGCCAGCATCTTTCTCTGGCACCATCTCTAACAAAGGAGATGTCGCCTCATTTTCAGGCATCTGCCCTGCGTGTTTACTTCCTTCAACTCAGGTGACGCCGATGGCAGAGGAATCCCGACACCAGGCGAGGGATTCTGGTCTTGGCCTCTCAGGATGCTCCCATCAGAGAGCAGAGCTTCCTGCACTGGGATAACGGAGGAATGTTCTCTGCCTGGAACCTACACACCTGCAGTCAATAACTGTTGCCTGTTTTCTGACATTCCTAATCCTGGAGGCTCAGTTCTCGGTACTCACTGTGTGCAGAGGGAGCAAGGCTTCACAGACAAGCTCCTCTCAACACAACAGACACCGTCTCTGTCAGGCTCTGGTAGCACTCTGTATGGATGATGGTGCTTACGACCATGCACTTAGTGACAGGTGTATGTGCCAACTTCTGTCTCTCTCGTGCTAAGTTGTACAGGGAAGGGATGCTTTCACACACGCTTACATTTTTGTACCTATTATGGCACTCAACCCTCAGAAATGTTACTGAATGTGTGTAAATTATTTTGAGAGAATGAATTAGTAAATAAGAGTAAGTTGATGAGTAAGATGAGTGGGGAAAGAATGAATGAGAATTATGTGATGGGAAGTGAGACAATGAATGGTGGGGTAAGTGGCAGAATGATGGCCAGTTGCCTCCAGGCATCCATTCTCCTTTCTAGCAAACATAACCTTTTTTGTTGCTTCACTTTTTTAGTTTTGCACATTGTCACCCAACAAAATAATTCATTTCTTACCTTCTCTTTGAAACTAGACATATCCATGTGACTGTGTTCTGTGACTAAAGTAGCAGTGTTGCACGAGACTTCTAAAAGAATACTTAATAAGGGGGCATGTGGTCTTTTGATTCTTGCTATTTCTACCTTTTTTTATGGCCTGGAAGATATGTGATGGTTGGAGCCTAGCAGCCATACCGCACAATGAGGTGACTTCAAGGGGAAAAAACCACACTGGCACAGCAAAGAAAAAAGACAGAATTCTAGGTCTTTGTTGCTCAGCCAGCCACTGTAATATCCTACATTGCCTTTTGGAGGATCTTTTGTAAATAAGGGAGAGATAAATTTTCGTTTCTTCTGCTATTATTGTGTGTGTGTGTTAACATGAAGCTGAACCTGCCTGCCATCTTGCCTGAAATCACAGGTTATTGTCAGACAGTCCTAAAATCCAGGCTCTGCTTTTCCAGCCTTGAGCTATTTCCAAAGTCAGGCTCAAGCCACGAATATGATGCTCTGAAACTCTGCACTCACTCAGATCCTGTAGATGCATGCCAAATGCCTACTCAAAACCACACCATGGAATGGGAGAACACTGATCTCTTAGGAAGACAACCTAAGCAAGGGGAAGTCCTTGATCAATGTTCAAAGCCATCAGTTTGGTGGGAGCACAGATGCTACCTCAGGGTGAATGAAAGTCCTATCAACCACAGGAGATGCCACCAGGGAAACCTGACTATGAACACAGATCCTGGTGTCCTCACACTTCACCAGGGAGTCATTTCCCCTCCATACAGTGGGGGTAGTGTCTTACCTCCATGAGAGAATGCCAGTGCGCGATGGGCTTCCGAGGGTAGGACAGCATTTCACTCCAGTGGTCTCTGCCCAGTCTCTCAGCCTCGTTGCCTACTTGACACACGCCGATGATCTCATTGTGACCTACACTGTGAAAATGGTCCACAATAGTTTTTTCTTAAAATTTTGGTACCTAAGAGCAACAGCTTCTCAATGAAAATGACAGCGGAACTGGGGAAGTGGTGTTTTTTCACTGCTTAATTTAAAACTACAGGCCTGGCTTAACAGCCAATATGATTTGGGAGCCAATATTGGACTTTTTTTTAACACCGACAAGGGTTAGCTTGTTTCCAAGAATCAATCCTATGTTCAAAGAATTCCCTGATGCTTGCTAAAGATGCCAACCTCTTTCTGGAACTAGGTTGGCCTCCAAAACCATGTCATGAGAAGGAATCCACCTGAGAGGCATTCCCCTAATAAGGGCTGCTCAACTTTCCACAAGAGCCAACCAAGGACTAGTGAGGGAGTAGTTCCATGTCTGGTAGTCATGGATCTTCGGCCCACAGAAGGGACAGAGGAGGGGAGTCTCCTGGCTCTTCCTGCTTCTAGTCTCACTAGACATACCACTGTACATTCTTTCCAAGGCCAGCACTGCTTCTGTTACCCGACTTGATTTCCCAAGTGTAGGAAGATACTTGACTCCTTTAACCTTAACCCTATTAGCCTTTCTAAAGCTTTCCCTGGATAGGTCAGCACCCTGGGCCATTTTTTTTTTTTTTTTTACCTTGGCAGTTTTTGTTAAAAATCCTTTGCATATGATGGGAATTAAAGCATGGAAATGATAGGTCCCATCAATGAACTTTGGGATCCAAGTGCACATACTTTCTCTCTTTTTCCTTCCTGCAAAGATAAGTGATTTTTCCTGTATTTGTGTGTGGGGAAGTCATGAGGAGGCGGTGGAGGGGAGGTGGGAGAAGGGTATCTGAGTCTATGTGCTTTAGACTCAGATGCATGCAGAATCCCATGGATTCTGCCATGGAGTTGTCAGGCCAGATTCATGAGTTTACTGAGAATTGAATTGAGGCAGAGCTCACATAATCAGATTTGTTAATGCAGGAGACTTGGCAATAGTTTGGAAAATGCTGGCTTAGCTACCGCAATTGGTGGGCAACGTCCCCTCATGGGGTCTGACATTATTGGTGTTGTGTGTCTGCCAGAGATGGGACAAGGTCTAATGCTCAGCATGGGCTTTCACACCTGTGGGCAGCTGGGCTGGACAATGGTCATGCTTCATGCAGACATCTGCTGGGAAGAACACTCAGGTCACCGAGGCTGCCTACTGACATTTCAGAGTTACGTGGGAAAATGTTTAGCTATAAATAATGTTTATAAGATTATATTAAGAACACAATGATTTTTTTTTATCATCATGCCCAGACCACGTGGGAGGTTTCCAATTAAAAAGAGACTTTGCATTTCAGTCTAATGACTGGTTTAACATGTATAATTCCCTGTTGGTACTTCCTTTGCATATTAAAATAACTGTTTTTCTAATCTGTCCTTTAAACACACAATTGGCTACAATGCAGGCTATAAATATTCCTTCAGTGCTGTATTAATTAAAAAGTCGAGCGTCTTACACATTTTAATGTATGCTGTCACCCACACCGGCTCTAGCATTTTCAAGAGAACATTTCTGTGTTTGCTTTCAGACTTAAGTGGATAGAAATGATCTTTGTTAAATATGTTGTGAGAAGGAACAACAAAGTTGTTATGTATTTAGTTATGTATTTAGGAAGGCTGATGGTCTGGCTAAAGTAATCATTCTGCTACTTGGAGTGGGATCTTTCCCCTGAAGGGCACTCAGTGTTGCCTGACAGCAGATAAGACCTATGGGGCCACCATTCTTTAAGCCAAGATTCCAGAAGCTATTCCAAGAGGGAAGAGGTGGGAATGAGGACAGAGGAGGGAAAGAAACAAAGGGGAAGGAAAGAATGAGAGAGCTGAGAGGCAGCCGGGGAGTCTGGCTTTATGGCCTGTTTGGAATACAGTGACTCCTTGTCCATCTGCTGTCCATGCACTGGTTCACTCACTGCCTGTGGCAGCCTGGGACTCCAGCCAACAATCTACGACTGCGCCCACTGGCCCTCCCTGCCCTCTTACACTGAGAACGAGTTCCAGGTATCTCACCGGTCGTAGTCCATGACCGCTATGGACAAGTGGATTTGGTCAATGTGTTCAGGAGGGACATCAAAGACTATGGCTTCGTTGTAAACTGGATTCAGTGTGTTCCTTTTCGTGGATGTTTTCCTCTTCTTCAACCGTCTGCCGTCACACATCAGTGAGACCTTCACGTAGGGATCTGCACAGACCACGAGAAGCAGGGGGACTGTGAGGATAAATGGGGATCCAGGCCGCAGTGATGCCACTGTGGGCGTTCACGGGCTGGGGGATGCAGAACACCTCTCACTGCCTGTGGACTGGAATCCAAGGATTTTAATTAAGATGATAGCCAGGCAGTGACTAGAGTTGTGATAATTAAGTCATTCACTCAAGAAAAGCCCAGGACACTGTCTCCTCAAAATGCATGAAGTTTAAAAATAGTGAGAAAACATCTGTTACCAAATGAGCCGACATTCCAGCTAGCATTCAAGACCCGCCCGACTGATAGGAGGAGAGCTGCCCAAGTGCTTCCCGGGCACGCGAAACAGGTCCCAAGCCCCCAGCTCCGAGTCACCTTCGAGCACCTTCCAAAATATTAGGGTCTTTGAGCAAAGAAACGCCTGCCTTTCTGGAATTTCTGAATTCCTGGGGAACATGTCTGGGGTCTATTTCCTGAGTACAGGGACCTGCAGCCGCCCTTGGAATAGCCGGCAGTTAGGTTGCAAAGAGAGAGGCGGATCTGTATGTCAAGGAGAGGAAGGACACAGAATTGCTGGAGGAGTGACGCTGCGGTGACGGCAGATGGGGCTCTCCTGGGCCCACCAGCACCTCACCAGCCTCCTCTCCATGTGTACTCTTCACCTCCATGACCGTGCATTGCCCTGACTACTCTGCACAGTCAAGAGGGGACTCAGAAGGCCAGGGATGGGAAGGACGGGGCAGAGTGGAGTGGGGGAAGTGCATATTGTTGTTGTTGTTTTTCTGCTTAGAAAACACGGGGGTACAGGATGTAGAATACATTGTATCTGATGCTGTTTGATTTCAGTGGCTGTGAGTCAGTGTGTCCTGGGTATTTTGTGGCCACATTGGGAGAGCCCCTGCGGAGGCAGTTTGTGAATCTGTATAATAGAAACTGCATATTGAGGCATTTTTAGGCTTCAGTTGGAATTTGAGTGTGCATGCTTAATTCCCTGGAAAAACTAAACTGTATTAGGAGACAGGGTTGTTTTCAATCTTCAATAACCCTGGGATGGTGATTTCTGAAGAAAGATCCAATTAGATCAGCTATGTCAGCAGGTGCAAACTATTAGGTCCATTCAGTTATGAAGACCCAAGCGAGAATGATAAAACCTAATAGCTGTAGCGTTTAAAATGTATCAGGACATGTTCTTGAGGTTTTATATATGCTAGTGCACTTACTCTTACAACAACCCAATAAGTCAGATTTTATTATACTTTCATTTTACAGATGGAATCTGGAGCCCAGAGAAGTTAAGTGACTTTCCCAAAGTCACACAGCTATTAGTGGTGGGGCTGGGATTAAACCCAAGAAGTTTGGTTCCAGAGCTAATTACTGTACTAGAAACTTGTTCAGGTACCACATTAGAACTGGATGAGGAAGCCTGGAGTTGAGAGTGTCCTACCTGATGCTCCTGTTATATCCATTGCCTTTAAATTCCGAGCTTTTATAATGGTGATGGTCAGCCTGCCGGCCGTGGGAAGATAGCAGAGGGAGAACATCAGCTCTCCAAGATCCACATTGTCCTGTTGAGAGAGCACAGACTAAAGTGTTAGAAAGTGCAGCCCAGCGGCGGCAGGCTCAGCTGCAGGGCAGCGCAGGGAAAGGCCACGCCGCTCGGTTTGCTGCGCACAAGCACTCCTGGGGTCTCTTCCTCACAGCAGTTACATGGAGAGAATAACCTCGTCTTCCTAAGGAGGCAGAGCCTGTCTTCAGATCAAAAAACTCCGAGGTCTCCAGAGCCTCTGCCAGCAGTCACAGGCAGCCCAGCCCAGCCTCCCACAGGTCCCTGGAGTCTGGAACACAGGCCCCAGAGGAGCCACCTCCACAGCCTGGACAGCCTCGTGTGTGGCTCCATTCACGTTCCACCTCAGGCCACAGAAGGGCCCCCAGGACAAAGCTGCTGCTCAGAGGACCCTCACGGTGAGGTGCAGAGTGGCGGCACAGCTCTGACACGCTTTGCTTGCAGTCCCACGGGGCATGGTGCCATGTTCCAAGCAGGTACCCACACTGCCCATGTACCTCCCTGTGCCCTCCCCTCAAGTTGGCCACAGCATTTCCAACAACCCCTGCCTACCCCAGAGCCCACGATTCCGGCACTGCAGAGCACTGCACACAAGCTGGTCACACACAACCTGTATAGACCAGCACCCAGTTCCCCCAGACCCCAGAAACATCCGGTCCTCCCATAGCTCCTGATGGGGCACTGCAAGATCTTAAGAATGCAGCCCAGGACTCCACACACCTGCAGCACTGGACACACCCAGGCGCCCACTCGGTCGAACACAGCCTGCATACAGGCAGACAGCAGAGGCGCAGACCCAAGCACCCCTGCTGCCTGCCCCCAGAGCCCCGCTTGCTGCAGCTCAGTCCTCCTAGGAGCCCCTAAGGAGCCCGCATTGCCCTCTGCTGGAGATGGCATCTCCCCAGGCACTGTGAGCTATTCAAATAGGTCAGAAGACACAACTCTCTTTTTCTCTTTTAGCCAGGGAGAGTGTTACCAGAAAGGAGAGCAAAAAAAAAAAAAAAAAAAAAAAAAAAAAAAAAAAAAAAGAAGAAGAAGAAGAAGAAGAAAACCCGTTGATTTAGTTTCAATTTCTGAGAGATACCTGAGGTTACTGAGCCGGTGCCAAGGTCCAAGGTCTAATTAATACAGTGTCACACTGATAATGCTCTGGGGAGTCAGGTTCCTGCCCTCCACATCCACAGCCTCCCTCCCCTCTCCCTTCTCCAAGGATGCTTCTATTTTTAGAAGCACAGATTCTGCTCTAGAAGGTCACCTCGGCCAACCTCCCTGCCTTGAGTGCTTCCACGGAAGGGTGAGGGGAAGGGTTGTGTGGTCACTAAGGCAGATGGATGGCACTGTGCCTTCGCCTTCGCGCACTGCTTGCCTCCTGTAAATAAATGACTTCATCTTGCAAGCCAGGCTTTTCTGGCTCCTGAGGCCCTGCATCCCATGTCCCAGGTGGCTGTGCCTTTCCCTCGGGGGAGAGGGCAGGGGTTGGGGAGGCAGACTTCTGTGGCAGTGGGGACATCACACACACACACCCAGCCGGTCTTAGATTGCTCTGTGGTGCTGGGTTCCCTGTGATGGGAGCAGCGGCTGTCAGTGAACAGCCAGGATCTGACCTGGCTTTGTGCTGGTGACTACCAGCAAGCTGGTAACAGCTGGCCCATAGCCCTTGCACTTGCTTCTTCCTTCTTCCCTGGACCACCGATTCCTGTTCTTCCCCAAGACAGCTTTACACTGGTCCTTGCTCTCCCTTCTCACCTCATCCTCTCCGAAAATCTTGGTTAGACAAAGTTATTAGAGAAGTAACCCAAATCATACCTATGGAACCTCCTGATCAATTCTTTCAACAAGTATTTTCTGGGGACCACATGGTGCACACGCTTTGTAAGGTCTGAGATGTGAAAAGGCTTGCAGAACAGTCGCTGGCCCCAAGGCTTAAATGTAACCTGTCAGAGTACTCAAGTGCTAACTAGACAGACTTCCCCCAACATAAGCCCCACTCACAAATATGTGTGTTACATGAGATAAAACAAAATCAAACCCTGAACTTGGGGGTATATTCAGAATGTGAACCAAGGCTAAAGTCCACATTTGTACTTTTGAAATTAGCAAATTGGACAAATAGTTATCAAAGAAAAAATGCTCGGTTTGATTTGCTGGTACTTTATAAAAATAACTTTTTAAAACATTTTCTAAGTTATAAAAGTAAAATGACATAAAATTCAAACAGATTTTTTTATGTCCAACAGTTAAAATACTCCCTTTTCTTGTTTTTTTAATAGCCATCCATGTCATTCCTTTCTCCTTAGTAAC
Source organism: Sylvilagus floridanus (assembly GCA_949820135.1). Classification (NCBI taxonomy): domain Eukaryota; kingdom Metazoa; phylum Chordata; class Mammalia; order Lagomorpha; family Leporidae; genus Sylvilagus; species Sylvilagus floridanus. Next base: position 69,055,889 of record OX463224.1, on the reverse strand, counting down.
AAAATGAATAATTGTCCAGACTTTTTCTTTTCATTCATCCATTCATCCACCTATTCATTTACTCGTTCATTCACTTACTCCTCTAACATTTGTTGTGGCTGTTGTAGCTGACTCTGCAGTGAACAAGAGATACCATCCCTTGAGGGGAATGAGCTTTTGGGATATGGAACAGGAATTCTGGGTACCGATGCAAACTCTGCTTTCTCCTCATCAGCTGATGCTGACTTGATGTCTGTCAACATTCCTTTAAACCAGTGGTTCTCAAACAGGAGCCATTTTGCTCCCTAGGGAGACATCTGACACTCTCTGGATCAACTTTTGATTGTCACAAATGGGGAGAGGGTTGTGTAACTGACATCTAGTGGATAGAGCCCAGGGATGCTGCAAAGCACCTACAGTTCACAGGGGACTTGTTTACTACAAATGACTATCTGGTCCCAAATATCAACTGGTGCCAAAGCTGAGAAATCCAACTCACACAGAAGTGCTAAGATTCTTAGTAAATATTTTTCTAGGATGCTGATAAAAGTAAAATACAAAGAGGTGGTGGCATATTTGGCTTCTTTTTCAGTTTGACAGGAATCAGAAATGCAGAAGTGTCACTGGCGGTTGAGGGCCCTGGAGGATACAAGGGGAAGGAAGATGCCACACAAAGAAATGCTTCATTTGCTCCTGCTTTGTGTGGCCAAGTTCAGCATTGTTGGAGAGGCACATTGGGAATTCACAGCAGGCATGTGTGAGTTCCCTGCCCGCCAGTCCGTAAACTCTGTGATCTGTCTGCCTGCGGTAGCCTACAATAGCTGTAGTTTTGTTTGACCAGCGCACTTCTGCATTCCTCTTTTTGTGTTCTCTTGGTGAACTCCTTCCTAATTCCATGAGGTTCTGAAAACACAACTGTAGAAACTGGGACTGAAAAAACTCATGGATCCATCAGTGTTTTTAGGGAAGGCTAAGAAACCCAAGCAGGACCACTGAGAGTACCTTTGGGGGCAGCAAAATTGATGTTGAGAAAGAGAAATTCTTATTTTATTAGGGTTATTCACTGGGAAGATATAAGACTAAACTGTCACAAGGTTCCATGAGTATAAGTAGTACAAGAGACATAATATCATCACTATAAGTTAGCACTGGTAAGGTAAAGATCCATGCTATAAATTTAAATAAATAAATAAATAACAGAACAACGAGTTATAGCTAGTAAGTCAAGAGAGGAGATAAACTGGGTACTTAAAAATACCTAATTAATCCAAAGAATGAAGGACAACAAGAAAAAGAACAAGATCAAAAAAGGGAAATCTGATAGAAATAGAAAGCAAACACTTGTACTAAGATGATATATTTAAACCATTTTGATAGATTAAATTTTAATGATATAAACCTCCAAATAAAGGCGAAATTATCTGATTCAATAAATAGCAACACCAAATCATATGTTGTTCACAAGAAATTTTATCTCTATAAATGTGCAGAGATAAAAATGTATTAGAGGCCATCGCCGCAGCTCAACAGGCTAATCCTCTGCCTTGCGACGACGGCACACCGGGTTCTAGACCCAGTCGGGGCGCCGGATTCTGTCCCGGTTGCCCCTCTTCCAGGCCAGCCATCTGCTGTGGCCTGGGAGTGCAGTGGAGGATGGCCCGAGTGCTTGGGCCCTGCACCCCAAGGGAGACCAGGAAAAGCACCTAGCACCTGGCTCCTGCCACCGGATGAGTGCGGTGCGCTGGCCGCAGCGCGCCATCCGCGGCGGCCATTGGAGGGTGAACCAATGGCAAAGGAAGACCTTTCTCTCTGTCTCTCTCTCTCACTGTCCACTCTGCCTGTTAAAAAAAAAAATGTATTAGAAGAATAAAAAAGATATGCCACACTAACACTAGAAAAAGAAATCCGGAGTGGCTATATTAATATCAGACAAAGCACAGGTCAGAACAATAAAATCAAAGAAAGCTATTTCATTATAATTGAGGGGTAAATTCATCAAGAGTATAAAAAATTCTATGTTTATGCTCCTGATAGCACACCCTCTGAATACATGAATCAAAAACTGATAGAATTGTAAGAAGTAGACAAGACCACAGGAGATATGGAATCAATCTTAGTATTCATTGATAGTTGTATGGATAAAAAATGTGATATTTATACACAATACAATGTTATTCAGTCATAAAAAAGAATGAGACCCTAACATTTCGCAGTAAAATGGGATGAACTGGTAATTACTGTATTAACTGAAATAAGCCACACACAGAGAGTCAAACACTTCATATTGTCTCTAGTATGTGAAAATTAAAAAATTCATACGAAGTTAGAAAACTGATTACTGGAGGCTGGGAGGGGTGGTGGGGATACAGAGGGGTTGGATAAAAGGTACTAAACCATAGTGAGATGGAAGTTGTAGGCTCCAGTGTTCCATAGCTCGGTGGAGTGACTACAGTTCATAATACTGTGTCATATACTGTATAAAGCAATGGATCAAGAGCTGACAGTCTCCAAACAGGGAGGAAGGGTAGGGAGGTAGAGATGTCACTTGCCTGGTGTGACCAGTTTACACTGTATGTTTGTTAAAGGACTGCACTGTGCCCCATCAAGATGCACAGGTAACTAACCATAGTCAGAGATTTGAATACTCAGATAAAACTAAATTAACTTGGCCTGTCTAATAGTAGGCCAAGCAGCAGGAAAATACATATTCTATGTAAATGTACTCAGAACACTGAGCAAGATAGGTCATAAATCAAGTTCCACTTAGAAACAAGAATATTCAAATCATGCAAAAGGTATTTTCTTACAACAGTGAAAACTAATTTCAAATAAATAGCAAAAAGATACCTAGAAAATCTCCAAATATTTGGAAACTAAGTAACCAAATAATCCATAGGTCAAAGAAGAAATCAAAAGGAAAAGTAGAAAGCATTTTGAACTGAGTAAAAATGAAAACATAGCATATTAAAATTTGTGGAGTGAAACTAGAGCAGCAGTTACAAGGGCATCTATAGCACTACAATGCCTATATTAGACAAGAAGAAAATCTCAAGCGGACGACCTCAGTTGCTATTCTAAAGAACCAGCAATATAACAATAAATTAAATATAAAGCAAGAAGGAAGGAAATAATAACTATTAGATAAAACAAAGGTATATATTTTAAACACTAGACTGAACACTGGAAAAACTAAGTATATTTAGGTTGGCGCCGCGGCTCACTTGGCTAATCCTCCGCCTGCGGCGCTGGTACCCCAGATTCTAGTCCCGGTTGGGGAGCCGGGTTCTGTACTGGTTGCTCCTCTTCCAGTCCAGCTCTCTGCTGTTGCCCGGGAAGGCAGTGGAGGATGGCCCAAGTGCTTGGGCCCTGCACCCGTATGGGAGAGCAGGAGGAAGCACCTGGCTCCTGGCTTCAGATCGGCGCATCATGCCGGCCGCAGTGGCCATTTGGGGGGTGAAGCAACAGAAGGAAGATCTTTCTCTCTGTCTCACTCTCTCTCACTGTCTAACTCTGCCTGTCAAAAAAAAAAAAAAAACCCACAACAAAGTATATTTAATAAGCTATTATTAGGTAAAATGGAATAATAAAAATTGCTCAATCCAAAAGAAAATAAGAAAAACAAGAAAAGTACAGATGGAACAAAGAGAAAAGATAGATTTAAATATCCTCATATTGATAATTAAATGTATATACCTAATAACTTTAATTAAAGGGATAGAAACTGTCAGGTTAGATAACAGAGCAAGGCTGAACTATATACTGTTTATAAGAAACCCACTTAAAATATCATTATGAAGATATATTTAAAAAGGATGAAAAAATTAGGCATGTAAACACTAATAAAAAGGTGGACTGGCTATATTAATATCAAAGATATTTCAAAAATGCAGGCGTAGCATTGTGATGCAGTGGGTTAAGCTGCTGCTAGCAATGCCAACATCTTGTATCTGAGTACCAATCAAAGCCCTGGCTGCTCTGCTTCTGATCCAGCTCCCTCCTAATGTGCCTGAGAAAACAGCAGCAGGTGGCCCAAGTGCTTGAGCCCCTGCCACCCACGTGGGAGATAGGGATGGAGTTCCTGGCTCCTGGCTCTAAGGTAGGCCCAGTGCCAGTTGCTATGGCCATTGGGGAGTCAATCAGCAGATACAAAATGCTCATTGTCCCTCTGTCTCTGCCTCTATCAGTCTGCCTCACAAGTAAATAAATCTTTAAAAAGTATTTAAAAAAAAAGATATTTCCCAGGAAGAAGGTGCTATTTCATTGATAAAGGGTCAAATCTCCAAGAGGAGCAAATAATCATAAATACATCTAATAATGCATTTTCAAAACACATTAAACAAATCATATAGAAATTAAGAAAAGAAATATGCAAATATACAAGTAGAATAAGAGATTTAAACACTGTTTTGACAGTAATAAAGAGGCAAACTGAAAAGATTTGAACAACATTATCAATCAACTCACTGATATTTACTCACCCATCAATACTCCATTTTATGACTACAAAATGCACATTTTTATACTGAACACTCACCAAGATAAGTCATATTCTGGGCATAAAGAATCTCATTAAATTCATGAGCACAGAAATCAAAACAAATGTTCTCTGACGAGAACGAAATTAAACCAGAATTTAATCATAGACATCTGGAAAATCTCCAAATATTTAGAAACTAAAAAATTTCTAAATTTCCCACAGGTCAAGTAGAAAGGAATTGCCATTAATGTACATTTCTTAATATACAGGAGAAGGAATTGGGCTATATGAGAGAACAATTCAGTTTTGCAAATGTTAAATGTGAGATGTGTATTAGACATCTAAATGGGGTTGTTGAGTAGCCAACAAAAGTTATCTTTTAGGGGAAAGATCCAGATCGGAGATACAAATTACCAACTCCTAGGAAGAAAAATAAGAGAATGCAATCACAGAGAATAACACAGTTCAGCTATAAACGAATAATGATATTAGCATGAATAATCATCTCCACAAATGCATAACTATTTTGAGACATGGGAGAGGAAAGTATAGTGTATATGGTGTATATGGGTGTGCATTTAGGGAATTTTGGAGCTAAATCCTTATCTTCCACAATAAAATTAAATAGAAATCTAAAAATTATAATAAATTCAAACCAAGCATTTTTATTTTAAACATTAATGCATATTTTACTTTGTTTTTAAAAATCTTGTTAAATTTGACTTAAAGTTATACATATTTCAGGGTAGGTGAATTTTTTAAAAAAATTTATATATTTGTTTGAAAACTACAGTTACACAGAGAGAGGGAGACACACAAAGAGAGGTCTTCCTACTACTAGTTCACTTCCTAGATGGCTGCAAAGGTTGGGGCTGGGCCAGGCCAACGCCAGGAACCAGGAGCTTCTTCCAGGCTTCTCACATGAGTGGCAGTGGCAAAACACTTGAGCCATCTTCTGTTCCTTTCCCCAGGTCATCAGCAGGGAACTGCATTGGAAGTGGAGCAGCTAGGACAAAACTGGTGTGCATATGGAATGGTGGCATTTCCTGCAGCATAATAATGCCAGCCCCATATATAATACTTGCATTTTGATACATGAATTTATTATGTAATGGCCAATCAGAGTAAATAAATTTATCTCTTCAAATGTTTCACATTTCTTTATGTTGCAAAACATTAAAAATTCTATCTTCTAGTTTTTGTTAATAGAGAAAAATATATGTCTATATAAAATATATTAATATTACCTATAGTTACCCTACTGTGCAATAGGTTGATTAATGTGTACTAAGTTACAGTTACAGAGGAGCAAGAAATTCTGGAGGCATGCCTTAAAAGAAACAGGTAAAGTAGTTAAAAGTACTTTTTAAGAATGGGAAATGAGGTTACTAACAGAAACATAAAGATGACCTCATTTGTATTTAAAAGCACATGAAGCCTCTACACGGAGTGCAAATGAATGAAGCAGAGTTCAAGTTTGGTGCCTCATCTAGCCACTCCCCAACCTTAGATAAGCTACCTAAGTTCTCAGTTTCTCAATTCTTCGTTCTCATTTCTTCATCTGGAAAATGGTTTTAGTATCTACAGGATACGGTTGATAAAAAGGAAAAGATTAAAGAAGAAAGCACATCTGTCCAGTACCCACTGAACATGAGGGAGCTATGATTACTATTGCACTGGACTCTCTGCTTGTCTCTCTCGTCAGTGCTGGGGCTCAGGAGACCACGGCTAGAGGGCGGCATGATGGCGTGTGGAGTACTTTGAACTGAAGGGCCCTGGAAGGGCCTCAGAAGAAAAGTCTCTTTCTGACTTTCTCCTGCTCAGGCTTCCCTTGCTTCCCTCTCTCCCCCAAGGCCGGCCATGGAAACTAGAACTGCTTTTCCCCAAGGTGCATCATAGAAACTAGAACTCCTCTGCCCCCAAACCAGCCATAAGGCCTAGAAATACTACTTTCATCTTCCCCTACCTTTCCTCGTAAGAGCAAGTCACAGAAATTCTCTGACCTAACGTAACCGATCGTGGATCACAGCACCCTCATTCCAGAGGGCTCCTGCCACACACCCAGGAGAAAGGAATGTCACACAGAGAGATCAAAAAGAGGAAGCACAAACAGGCCTCGCTGAGTTTCTCCATTCAGTCTGCCATCATGAGACCATTCTCTTTTGTCCTGTCGCATTTCTCCACGGCTATCCATTCTTTATTGAACCTAAGCATGAAAGTAGTGTCCTCTGACTCTTTGGTCTTCATTTCTGAAGGCTCCAATGCCACATGAAACGTTCATTAAATAAATGTGTATTTTTTTGCCTGTTAATCTGCCTTTGTCAATTTTTGTTTTAGACTTAGCCAGGAACTCTACAAAGGAGGAGGGAACTTTTCTTCCCCTACGTCATTCTGTACACTCCTCACGGGGAAGACCCACTTACCTACCTCTCTCAGTCAACAGAGCTTGCATTGGGTCAGGCATTTGGCCTAGTGGTTAAGATGCCACTTGGGATGTGATGCCCACATCCCACATTGGAGTGCCTGGATTTGAGCCCTGGCTGCACTCCTAATTCCTGATTTCTGCTAATGCACACCCTGGGAAGCAGCAGGTGACGGTTCAAGTACCTGGGTCCCTGCTACTCACTGGGAGACCCAGAGATTTCCAGCTCACAGCCTTCACCCAGCCTAACCCTGGCTTTTCTCCTTCCACCTTTCTCAAATAAATAAAATATTTCCTGTGTCAATGAATTGTGATGCACAAATGAAGGAGGGGTGGTCCTTGGGTATATATTGTACCCACAGTAGACTGGCTTCCAGAGGCCTTTGGATCTAATGTCTGGTGAGCCACAGGCTACGGGACATCTGGTCTCCCAGTCCCACCCCCGCCCCCACGTTCCCCAGCACTACTGTCTCAGTGAGAAATCCTGTTATGACACAGCTTCTTTCAAAAATAAAAGCCCTTCTTAGATACAGCAGCAAGAAATCATTCATTTGATACCTGGAGAGGAAATTCTAATTCCAACATTTCTTTTTTTCCTTAATCCTCACCTGTAATAATCACACGGATGGTCCACACCTGGTTCACCTGGAAGCTGTTCATGATCTGATTATCCTATTTTCTCAAAACTCCATGTGTATTCTTGATACTTTCCCCAGACATGACAAAACTGGTAAAACCCTTCTTCAGTCACGGATCCTACCAATAATTAACATGCACTGTTAAAGTAACTGTTGGTTGCACTTTATTTATAGATATTAACATGATTAATTTCATTGGAAGAATGCCTGAGGGATGACACTCTCTGAGCTGGTGCTGGGGTATGAGTGAGCCCCACAGTCCCCACAGGTTCGTGGGAGTGGGGTGTAGGACCAGTCTACTTCTTTTCTCTTATTTCTCCCACAAGTCATTTTAGGGCTAATTCCATAGAAGCAACCCCACTTTAGAAATTGTTTTCTTTCACCAATGACACATTCAGCTAGGAATGGACAAGATAATAACATAGCCTTTGTGTAAAGTTTTCTATGGCCAACAAAAAATATCACTTTCTATCTGATCTTACCCAGCTCCTTGGGTTACTGCACCCCAGCCTCTTCCCGGTGTCAGACTCAGATACCCAGATTCCTTCTATAGCTTCCTACTAAGTTTTCTTTTTTTTTTTTTTTGACAGGCAGAGTGGACAGTGAGAGAGAGAGACAGAGAGAAAGGTCTTCCTTTGCCGTTGGTTCACCCTCCAATGGCTGCCGCGGCCGGCGCGCTGCGGCCGGCGCACCGCGCCCATCCGATGGCAGCAGCCAGGTGCTTCTCCTGGTCTCCCATGGGGTGCAGGGCCCAAGCACTTGGGCCATCCTCCACTGCACTCCCGGGCCACAGCAGAGGGCTGGCCTGGAAGAGGGGCAACTGGGACAGAATCCGGTGCCCCGACCGGGACTAGAACCTGGTGTGCCGGCGCCGCAAGGCGGAGGATTAGCCTGTTGAGCCACGGCGCCGGCCCCTACTAAGTTTTCTAATAGGCATCTCAATATTAATATTTTAAAAATGGAATTGATTTTCCTTCCCTGTCTTCAGCCTTCTTAGCCACCTAATCTTGACCTCAGTTTAGTAAAAACATTCTCCCAGCACTAAAGCCTGAACTCCATCAGTCACCACATCTACCTTTGTTTTTCTCCCATTCTCCCACATCCACAAGTCATGACATTTCTTCCTCCAGAAGTATCTAGAGTCTGTCCAGTTTTCCCTTCTCTATGGTGCTCCCCTGTTTCAATATTCCATCATCCCTCACATGTACTCCTGCAGAAGAATGAAGGCAAATAGAGATGTGAGCCCAGGGGGCAGGATGACTGCTAGGATACGCTCACATCATAGAATTTTATTTCCTACCATAGATTCACAGCTGCTCAAGGTAGAAGGAAGTCTCTGCTGCTTGCTTCCTTGTTTTCACGACTACTCTGCAATGTGACTCTGAATTTGGGGTTTCCAGTCTGCTCTGATGCACTGGGGGAGCGCTCAAACTTCAGCAAAGTGCTGGCTCCACCATTGCTGTTCTTCTCCTCTCCACACCACTGGAGTTTTCCCCTCAAAGGCAACTAGAGTAGGTCACTGGCTACAGAGCTGTTACATCTCTGCTGCCCAGGGAGCTGGCTGTGTTCTAGCACTGTACTGGCAGATGGGTTTGATGATGATAATAACACAAAGAAAAAATTTAATGTTAATATTAATGCTAATGGCTTAAACTGAGCAACCTCTTCAGTTTTCTATAAAAAGAGGTAGCTCTGGCTTGTCTAGAATGATTTGATATATGATATTGTTCTTCAGGGATTTGAATCTTTTTATTTTTCCAAATATCTCCAAAGCAAGGAAGAAGTGGTAAAGTTGTTGGATATTCTCTTCTATGACATACTTGGCCAACAATATCTCACTGAGGCTTACCAGCTACCCAGCTTTCCCCAGCACTGCAGGGCACTGGCCACTGCCCCATGGGAGCCCACTGTCTAGGATCACAGGGCAGAGCTCGCTGCTGGGCAGTGGTTGGGCCCTCACCTAGCACAGACAGAATCTATAATCCCAAGTGTAGAGAGCAGTGCTCTTTTGCAAACTATGCAAAAACTATGATACAAGATTAGTACCCAGAATCTATAAAGAGTTCAAGAAACTTAGCAACAACAAAACAAATAATCCAGTTAAGAAATGGACAAAAAACTTGGACAGGCATTTTTCAAAAGAAGAAATTCAAATGAAAGAAATGCTCAGGACCACTAGCCATTGAGGAAATGCAAATCAAAACCACAATGAGGTTTCACCTCACCCCTGTTAGAATGGCTTTCATACAGACATCAAGAGTCCACTGTTGGTGGAAAGGTAAACTGGTACAGCCACTGTGGGTGACAGTATGGAGACACCTCAGAAATACAGACCTACCATGACACAGCCACCTTTACCCAAAGGAAATGAAATCAGCATATGAAAGAGTTTTCTGTATCCCCACATTCACTACAGCTCTACTCACAATAGTTAAGATATAGAATCAACCCAGATGTCCATCAACTGAAGACTGGTTAAAGAAGTTATGGTTTATGTACACTATGGAATACTACACAGCAGTTAAAAAAGGAAATCCTGTCATTTGCAACAAAATGGATGCAACTGGAAACCATTATACTTAGTGAAATAAGCCAGTCCAAAAAGACAAATACCATATGTTCTCCCTGATCTGTGGTAACTAACAGAGCACCTAAAAGGTAATCCATAGAAGTGAAATTGACACTTTGAGACTCAATAATTTTGAACAGCCCTTGTCTCAGTTTTTTGAGGAACAGTCATTTTTGTTTGTTTCATACCATTCGTTGAACTCTTTACTTAGTGTAGGGCTAATCTTCTGAGTATAAAGTTAATTGAAAATAGATCTTTGTAGAAAATAATTGGAATAGAAGAGGGAGGAGGAAGAAGGGTGGGAGTGCAGGCAGGAGGGCGTGTAGAATCTCCATGTTCCAAAATTTGTATATATGAAGTGTATGAAGTTTGTTTATCTTAAATAAAAGGTTTATAGGTTAAAAAAAAGTAATGCCCTTTTCCTGGGACAGTTAGCTTGGCATTCATATTAGACACATTGTCAGGACTGATTTGTGGGGCCGGCATTGTGGCATACAGATTAAGTCACTACCTATGATGCTGGCATCCCATATAGGTGCCAGTTCGTGTCCCAGCTGTTCCACTTCCCATCCAGCCTCCTGCTAATGGCCTTGAAAAAGCAGAAGATGCTGGCCCAAATGTTTAGGTCCCTGTCACCCACATGGGAGACTCAGATAAAGCTCCTGGATTCCGGTTTTGGCATGGCTCAGCCCTGGCTGTTGTGGCTATTTGGAGAATAAACAAGCAGCTGGAAGATCTCTCACTCTCTCCTCCATTCTCTCTGTAACTCTGACTTTGAAATTAAAAAAAAAATCATAAAAAGCAAAGTATGGTTTCTGGGGTAAGCAGTTGAAGATGCCTCTTTGGATGCCCATACCCTATATAGGAGTGCTTGAGTTTGAGTTCCATCTCTGCTCCTGATTATAGCTTCCTGCTAATGTGCACCCTGGGAGGCACTGGATGTTGTACTTGAGCATTTGATATTGGCTCAAGCACTTGGGTCCCTGTTAACCATTGGAAGAACAGGATTAGCTTTTGGATTCCTGGCTGCAGCCTGGCCCAACCCTGGCTTTGCGGGCATTTGGGGAGTGAAACAATGGATGTAAGATCTGTCTTTGGCTGTATCTCTCCAATTTCATACACACACATACACACACACACACACACACACATATATATATAGTTTCTGAACTCCAAAAATCACTGAGTCCTAAGGTGATACCATACTAATATCACTTCCTTTTTTGACTTAGGCCACTGAATTCTCATATCAGGGAGTTTTGTGGGTGTCAATAAATGTGGGCCTTGGCACAGCAATGGGGAAGCTATCTCCTGGGATCTTCACAGATGATCTGGATAAATTTAGGCCAGATGATAAAAAAAGGGGCAACTTCATATCTAGTTTGATAACCATACATACAGGGTACCAATTACTGATTCAGAAATGTATGTATTATCTGACTCTGTAATTTTGTCAATAGTTCAGGAGAAGAAATAGAATTTTAGTATGACACAATGGGCACAATAAGTACACTAGAATCCAAAATCAAGGTCCACAAAAATTGTGACAGCGAGTTAGATAGGTAAAGCTTAATAATAGACATTTATCGAGATAAAATTATTTGAAGGCATAGAAAGTCAATGATGCAATCTCTAAAGGAGATGCAACTCAATGCATGTGAAAATAAAAGGCTTATGGTTTAATCATGTTTTAATCAAAATGGAATATAGCTTCCAGAAACTAATTTTGCTTTAGGCTGTACCAGTAGAGGTACATTAGTCTAAAGAGAAAGGGTGTCGTAACACACCTGAAACACTGATTTTGTCCTGTGTATCTAGGATCTATATAAGCAGTTGGAAGCTGGGAGCCAGGATTGTGGTGCAGCAGTTTCAGCTACCACCTGCAGTGCTGGCATCCCATATGAGCACCTTTTTGAATCCTGGCAGCTCCATTTATGACCCAGCTCTCGGCTAATGCACCTAGGAAAGCCACAGATGATAGCCCAAGTACTGGGGCCCCTGCCACACACATAGGAGACCTGGATGGAGTCCCTGGCTCCTGGCTTCCACCTGGTCCAGCCCTGGTTATTGTAGCCATTTGAGGAGTGAAATAGTGGATGGAAGCATTCTCTTTCTCTCCCTGTTAACTCTTTCAAAGAAATAAATATATATATATATATATATATATATATATATATATATATATATATATAAAGCTAGAAGCTTGAGATAGGAGCAACCTCTATGAGAGAGGGTGAGGCTACATGAGGAACAAAAAGGAATGATTAAGCTTTAAGAACAACATTTGTGAAACACAGCATTTTTGTCATTACATATTTAAAACCATGTCACAGGGAAGAGGAATTAAACTTGCCTTGAATGGTTCCAAGAATTAGAATAAGGACCAATAAGTGGAAACAACAGGAAGACTGAGAATAGCATCACAATCCCAAACCATGAGTTGTCTGCCTGCTAAGACAGCCAGTCTCTCGTCTGTTCAGCACATTCCTCCGCTTTACAGAAGACTCAAGTGTCAGTCGGTGGCTGGACAAGCTAAGAGTCTTCTGCAGTCCTCCTCTCCTGTAATTCCCAATCTCAGACGGCAGCTTGTAGGTGGGGGTAGAAGCAACTCTGATGCAAGACAACTACATTCTCAGAAATGAGATTAAGGAAGTAGGGTTTGGTGGAGTGCGCAATTCCATTTGAGGGGGAGATTTGAGACAGTGAGGGATGTGGACTAGGATCACTTGATTCAGTATCCTGGGGACATGTCTACTTTAAAGGAGGACATGCGAAAGAAGAAGTGAATTCTAAGTCGTAGAGCACCTGAGAGGAATTTGGGATACTGAAGCCTTCATATTTTTATTCTATACGCTTCCCTGATAGACTGAGATTCACATGTGCTTTTTAAAAATTCCTTGTATTTCCCCAAGGAGCAGGTCTAGTCAAACAAAGGGAGTTCTTGGTCAAAACAAAGGTAGCAGTTTTTAAAAATTAAAGGGCTACAGAAAAGGCTTTAGTGTTTAATTTGAACATTCAGTAATCTATTCTGAAGACAATTTTTACGGATCCATCAATTCTGAGTAGAAAAAAAAAAGTTACTGGAGACAAAAATTTGTTCTTATTTAAAGGCTGTGAGAATATCAGAGCATCCACAGAATTGAGCCTTGTGTGCTGGCTCTGCAGGCTACACTGTGCCCCACTGGCTTTTGAAGAAAAGAAAACATTAAGGAGTTGGAAATAAATTTGAATTCACTCCGCATTCTCAGCATCCTTGTCATCCTGAAAATTTCCATCAAGACTAAGAATTCATGCAGTGCATAGGATATGGGAGGATGGGATTCTCCAGTAAAGACGACCTCTGCAGAGCAGGAGGGCAGCAACTGAATTCAATCAGTAAGCTCAGGGGATGAGCGACCATCAAGGAAAACACGGGATTTTAATTCTTCCGTGGATGGAGAGTTGGCTCAAATATACTCCCAGGACTTAGGGAGTTTTATGTCTATAAGGCAAACAAATTTTATGTATTTCATATATACAGATTTAGGAACAGAGTGATACTTCCTACCCTACCCTCCCTCCTGCCCAGGCTCCCACCCTCCTTCCTCCTCCCTTTCTTATTCTTTAATTTTTATGAGGACATATTTTCAAGTTTTTTAAAATTTATTTTCTAAAAAAGATTATTTATTTGAAGGGCAGAGTTATAGGGAGACAGGCAGAGAGAGAAAGAGAGGTCTTCCATCTGCTGGTTCAGTCCCCAGATGGTTGCAACAGCTGGAGCTGCACGGATTCAAAGCCAGGAGCTAGAAGCATCTTCTGGGTGCAGAAGGCCCAAGCACTTGGGCCCAAGCACATGGATGCAGGGGCCCAAGCACTTGGGCCATCTTCTACTGCCTTACCAGGCCATAGCGGAGAGCTGGATCAGAAGAGAAGCAGCCAGGATTCGAACCGGCGCCCATAGAGGATGCCAGTGCTGTAGGTGCGGCTTTACCCACTATGCCACAGCGCTAGCCTCCAGTTTATTGTATAATCATAAGATTAATCCTCCACAAAGTAAAGAATTCAACAAATAGTAAGAAGAAAAAAACACTGCTCCTCAACACTAGACCCAAGGGCTGTAAACAATAATTATTTATCAAACTGTCAAGTTTGCTCATATACATTACATTTTTTTGTACTCTATTAGTTACCACAGATAAGGGAAAACATATGATATTTGTCTTTCGGAGACTGGCTGATTTTACTAAGTACAATAGCTTCCAGTTGCATCCAATTTGTTGAGAAAGATATTATTTCATTCTATTTTTTAAAAAAATCTTTTATGGGAGACAAACACCACGCCTTCCCCATCCCTCTTCCATATCCATCCACTACTGTTCCACTTCATTATCCTGTAAATCCTCGTGTTTAATAATGTTGGGGTCACCAAGCATGCTACATCCAAAATGTGTGTGTATGTGAGTGTGTGTTTTAAATATTTATTTTATTTTTTTTTGAAAGGCAGAGTTATGGAAAGAAAGGGATATCAGGGTAGGGCGAGTGGGAGGGAGAGACAGAGATTGACTGATTTTCCAAAATGGCCACAATAGTCAGGTTGGGGCCAAGCTGAAGCCAGGGGTCAGAAGATTCTTCTGGATCTCCCACTTGGGTTCAGGGGCCCAAGCACTTGGGCCATCCTCTGCTCTTTTCCAGGCACATTAGCAGGGAGCTGGATCATAAGTGGAGCAGCTGGGACTTGAACTGGCACCCATATGGGATGCCAGAGCTGTAGGCTGCAGCTCTACTTGCTGCGCCACAGCACTACCCCCTCAAAGTGTGTTTTGATCACAACTCCTCTGGATTTCTTTTATATCAGTCTCTAAAAGATTACTTGGGAGAGATTAATGTCTTCTAATTCATCCACCTTGTGAACATGGATCTCATCATTTTCCACCTTGGAAATGGATCCTGATACTCTTAGGTTAAAATTCAAATCTTTAGAACTTCCACTTTGACTATGACCCTGTCGGATTAAGATCGAAGTCGGCGAACCCTAAAGGCTTCCATAGCCTCGGCAACTCATGACTAGAGCCTAGGGAGATTACTGACGCCATAAACAAGAGTGTCAAATTGTTAAATCAACTTCAGGAGTCACTGTGTACTTACGTCTCATGAGGGATCTGTCCTTAATGTGTTATCCAATGTGAAATAATGCTATTACTAGTACTGAAACAGTATTTTTTCACTTTGTGTTTCTGAGTGGGTGCAAACTGATGAAATCTTTACATAGTATATATTGAATCGATCTTCTTTATATAAAGATAATAGCAAATGATTAAAAAAACTTGGTGTTAAATTGGAAATTGCATAGATAATTAATCAATTCTTTAAAAAAACCATGTAGGATCTCTGTCTTTAATGTGCTGTACATTGTGAATTAATACTATAACTAGTACTCCAACAGTATTTACAGTTAGTGTCTCTATGTGAGGGCAAACTGCTGAAATCTTTACGTAATATGTACTAAACTAATCTTCTGTGTATAAAGAGAATTGAAAATGAATCTTGATGTGAACAGAAGGGGAGAGGGAGCGGGAGAGGGGAGGGTAGCGGGAGGGAGGGAAGTTATGTGGGGGGGAGCCATTGTAATCCATAAGCTGTACTTCGGAAATTTATATTTTTTAAATAAAAGCTTTATAAAAAAATTCAAATCTTTAGCATATCCTAAAAAAGATGGTTTCTCCAGCTGTTCACCTGTTATTTTTCCTAACATGCCCAATTCTCCAGTCAGTCTAGACTATTCTTAACTTGCCCCATACACTTTCTCTTTCATTCCTTTGTGTACTGTATCTCCTTCTTGCATGACTCCTACTGGCTTCTCTGTTGGCAAAAGTTTCTTTTGTGTCTTTGATGACCCAGCGCGTCAAGTCAGTCCCTCTGTGCAAACTTCAGGGTCTCTCCAAGCCTGTGCATGCTGTCTTGGCTGCTCTTTGTATTCCTATTACTGCACAAAATTAGAGATATTTGTGACTCTGCAATGCTGAAGGCATTTTACAGAGGAAATCCCAGAATGAGAGAGATTAATTGCCCGAGGTCACACAGTTAGTTAGTGCTGGCATCACACCTCCGATGACTGTAGGACCTGTAGCACTCCCAAGAGGAAAGTCCGTGCGTGGTCCAAGAGACTCTCAGGCATTTGTAAAGGGAAGGTAGGCGAATTCTCATCTCTTACAGGGTGGAGACTTGAGGGTACTTGGAGGAGCCAGACTGAAAATTGCAAGTGTTGGGATCATTCCCTTTACTTCACAATGTTTCCACACCTAGGGTTGACTGTCTCTTCTATCAGCAGGAATTTGCTTTCGCTTTTGTAGCTAGCAGGGACAAGAGAAAAAGAGAGAGAAGCTACCTCGACTGAATCCTATTTGAGAACTAGGCCAAACGGTGCTTTAGCAAAAGAGGATCTGTCTTCCCTCCAACACAAGCATCAGATCACCTCCCTCAGTGCCCACCACAATTTCCTAGCACTCTTTAGGGAAATAAGAGATTTTGTTACAATAAAAGGTAGTGGGTAGGTGCAATCAGAGGTTATCTCAGATGAGCTTAAAATAGAGACAACAGTAATGCTCTCTCTCAAATTAAATGAACTAATATATTAGGATTTCAGAACAAATCTCCCACTCCAACTCCCAGGATGCAGCAAAGGGCCTGCACTTTCTCCACCCAATGTTCCACTAGAGGTTCAGCACTTAGCACACTGCCTAGAATATATGTAATTCATTACCTGTGTTGTCCCCACATCTTTGTGCCTTGTACAGAGAGAGTCTATGATTAATAAACCCAATGCATCAAGGAACAAAGAACAGTGGTCTCTCAGGAAAGGAAAGACAAAACTCATCAGAAACAATTGAAAGCAGGGGCTCACTCCACCAGCTCCATCCACGTTCACAGACACTCTATATCCTCATCTACAAGCTGGATAAAAGAGACACAAATGTGCTGGAGCAATTTCCTAGGCTGTAGGCAGATTTATACAGGAAAAAATCAAGTTAGATATCCTTTTAAAATGATATGGCTCTGGGAGCTGTAGGGGATTACCAGATACCATCAGATAAGATAGAATGATTTGCCTCATGATCACAAAGCTCACCAGTGGCTAGCATGGGTATGGGAAATACTTCATATCCCCTCTCGGACCCTAAGTATTCATTTCGAAGATGGTGATTTTATGAATGTATCAGACAATCCTACAAAATTGTCAGAACAAATCTCCCCTCCAACTTCCAGGATTCAGCAGAGGTTGCACTGAATACTCCATCAGAGACTCCTAGGCCTCTCCAGGAAGATGGAGTTGACTACTACGGATATCCACTTCCTGGTCACAGCCCAAGGCCATTCCATGTGTTGGGACAGTGTGGGTAACACACTGGGCCACCATAGTTTCCATGATGACCTTGGGAATTCCTTGGCTCCTAGGGCCATGACTTAGTGTGTGGTGCGTAGGAATCTGTTCTTCTCTCTGCAGAGACAGAATGTAAGAGCTAAGGCAGTTATGAGAGAGGAGAGGGAAAAATCTGGACATACTGCAGATAGAGAGAGGGAGAGGGAATAGAGAGGAAGGGAGGGAGGGAGTGAGGGAAGGGGAGGGAGCCAATCTTCATTTTAAATGTATTCATTCTTGGGTATTAGATATGGGAAGACGTACAGGGGCAACTTAGACAATAAACTAAATAAGCAAATTACATTATACATTAAATGGTGAAAAGTGTTGCCAGAATACTATGAATATGACTACTAGTAGTAATGATAACAACAGAGAAAGGAGCTGATGGGAGGAAATGCTGTTTTAAACAGGATGGTCAGGGAAGAGCTCAGAGATAACAACATCTAAGGGAGCTGAAGAAAGTGAGAGGCAAGGCATAGGGTATAACGGAGAAGTGGTAGGGCAGAGAAAAGGGCCCTGAAACAGGAGTGTGTCCAAAAACCAGCAGGGAGGCTAGCACAGCCAGAGTGGAGAAAGTGGGATGTAAGAGGTCAAGGATAATGTGGGAAGAAGGGCACAAACCCCACAGGCTTTCACTCTGATGAAATGGGAAGTCGTTGGAGGATTTCTCGGCATTTCATTGCCTGACATTCACCAATCATTTCATCAATCACTATTTTAAAAGTAGCACTCCAAGTTCTATATAGAGAACATAACTGGGGGTGGAGTTGAGCAAATTAGGATCTGGATAATCACTTAGGAGGACACTGCAATAAACCTGAAACTATGCTATGTTATTTGAGCTTCCACAGCTTTTGGTTACATTCTTGACAATGTCTTGGCTGTTATAAAGTTGCCTTATCATAGAAAGCCTAGAAATTAATCCACATACATATAGCCAACTAATTTTCAACAAAAGTGCTCAGACTATGCAGTGGAATAAGGAAAACCTCTTTAACAAATGGTGCTCGCAAAATTGGATGTATATGTATAGAAGAATGAAATTAGATCTACACCTCTCACAATTTACAAAAATCAACTTAAGATGGATCACATACCTAAATATTAGACCTGAGACTATTAATTTGTTAGAAGAAAACTTAGGGGAACCACTCCAAGACATTGGCTTAGGGGATGATTTCAGATAAGACCCCCAGAGCATAGCCAACAAAAGCAAAACTAAACAAACGGGGTTATATCAAACTCAAAAGCTTTTGCATAGCAAAGGAAACAATCAATAGAGTGAAGAGGCATCAAACAGAATGGGCAAAAATATTTGCAAACCACCCATCTGACAAAGGGTTAATATCCCTTATATACTAGTAACTTAAAAAACTCAACAACAAGAAAACAACAATTCCAGTTGATACATGGGCAAAGAAATTCAATAGACATTTCTCAAAAGAAATACAAATGTATGAAAAAATGTTCAACATCACTAGCCATCAGGGAAATGAAAATCAAAACCACAATGACATATCACTTCACCCATGTCAGAATGGCTAAAATCTAAAACAGAGAGAGTAATATGGATGTAGACAAAGGGGAACACTTACACACTGTTGGTGGGAATGTAAATTAGTGCAATCACTGTGGAAAACAGTGTGGATACTTCTTTAAAAACTAGAAATAGACTTTCCATATGATCCAGCAATCCCACTACTGCATATACCCAAAAGACTTGAATACAATGTATCAAAGAGATACCTGCAGCACCATGTTCATAGCAGCACTGTTCACAATAGCCAAAATTTGGAACCAACCAAGGTATCCATCATCAGATGAATGGATAAAGAAAATGTAGTGTGTGTGTACACACACACAATGGAATATTTAGCTTTAAAGAAGAATGAAATTCTACCATTTGCATTAAAATGCATACAATTATGTTGAATGAAGTAAGTCATACCCAGAAAGACAAATAGCACATGTTCTCCCTCATATGTGGGAGCTAAAATTTTAAAAAGAAACAACAATAACAACAAAAAAGAAATGTCTGTGTGTGTCAATATTGCTGCAAATATAGTTTGGGAAACTTTGTTTTGTATCTTTTCAAACCAATGGTTAAGAATGTTATACTACTATAGTCTTAATGATCTGTGATTACTTTAAAATTTACTGTATATGGGTAAAATAGTCAGTTTTCTATCCAATTATTATTTATAGCCACTTCCTATATTCTCACTAAACTAGGGTCTTTTGCTTTTTACTTGTGAAAGTTATTATTCAGTGAAGTATCAGCTCTTTTTACTGTAATATAAATTTAAAATATGTTATCTCAAAAACTTAAAGAGTGAAAGGGCAAAGAAAGGAAGAGGGAGTGAGAGGTAGATGGGGGAGAGAAGAGGGAAAGGAGGAAGGGAATATCATTATGTTCTTAGAATTGCATTTGCAAATCACATTGAATCTGTTAAAAATTAAAATTAAAATTAAAATTATTAAAAGAAAGACGTGTTTTAGCTGGATTTTGAGCTAGCTGTTGCTTTCACCCTAGACATGCTTCTGCTGTTCATCTGATCAGAGGCTGCAGTGTGAAGAGGAAGTCACGTGTTTAGGAAAGGTCCCACACTAGGGGCCTAATAGAATATTCTCCCCCAGGAACTCAGGGTCACCGAAGCAAAAATCCCCTGAGAGAACGCAGAGGAATGTGAAGAGAAGGTTGGAAATGTTCATCAGGAAGGCTCCTCCCCTGTCCACAATTACACCGTGGGCAGGCTTCTCGCTCTGAAGTCTGAGAGAGAGGAAGTGAAGGATTTTCCAACCTCCATGTGTTTCCACACATCGGGGAGGAGAGATCCCAAGTATTAGGATGGATTATCTGAAACTACCATTTGTGTACACTGAAAATGGTGGAATGTCAGTCATTTCACACAGTTCAAGTGATTACATGGCTCATGTTCAGTAAGAATTGTGTGGACTGCTGCCCTAGAAGCCCTCACTAAATCCCCTCCCACCCTGCCTTAGTTCATGAGAACTTACTCCAAAGTAAAATGCAAACTGGAACAACTCAGGGCAGCCAGGATTGCCATCAAAACTGATACTTGGGGTTCTGGAACCAAGAGCAGTTGCCACAACAGGTAGGATGGGTACCTCGGGAAGCTCTGTAGCTCAGGACAGGGAGTAACAACCACTGGAGAATAGATGTGGGCTCAAGATCACAACAGGTTAAGACAGATACGAGAGGGGGAACAACCAGATAATAGGTGTAACTGATCTATTTAAAAATATACTCCAGAAGTTACACTTCTCTGAAGGGAAGAAAGAACTTCCACTTTGACTATGGCCTTGTCTAAATAAGGACATTGTAATCAACAGGCTTACTGTAAGAGAACATCTGAGGACAAGAGAGAACAGCTCTCAATTTCTAGTTTTTCACATTTATCTCAATTTTATTGCATTTTTCAAACTTATACTTTAGGAATAATAGCAGCACTTTTTAATTTCCTGTCCTCCTTATGTATGTGGTTTTTTTTTTTTTTTGTATATGAGGTATAGGTTTTTTTTTTAAAGAAATTGCTTTGTTGAGATATTATTTATAAAATTCATCTGCTTTAAGTATAAAATTAAATGAATTTTAACATACCTACTGAATTTTATGGTCATTATCACAGTTTAATGTAAGGATATTTCCATCACCCTAAAAAAAATAGCACCCATTTACAATCACTCCTATTCCCACCCCCAGTCCTAGAAAACCACTCATCTATGTACTCTGAATCATTGCAAACTTGGTTTCTCTGAATTTTGTAGGTTAATGAAATAATGGCAAAATGAAACACATTCTTGGAAAAGGTATATCAATACCACTAATCTGATGAAGACAAAATTCTCTAAGCAACCCATTTCAGCAAGGCCACTATGACGTAGCTTTTGAGAGCCTTATCAGCTGCTGCATCCAGCGTTCACCTTGAGAATAAAAAGCAGTTTAGTGATGCCTATGTATGATATTCAAGTGTGCAGACTGCTAACACTAAAAAGTATGAGTAGTTGTTATGTGATAATATTGGTACTTTAGGAAATGTTGGTTTACTTAGATAAGACGGAGATAACATTTTGGTGAAAATCTGTTAAGATCTTTAGCATTGGGCCAGCGCTGTGGCTCACTTGGTTAATCCTCTGCCTGCGGTGCCAGCATCCCACATGGGCACCAGGTTCTGTCTGGGTTGCTCCTCTTCCAGTCCAGCTCTATTCTGCGGCCCAGGAGGGCAGTGGAGGATGGCCCAAGTGCTTGGGCCCTGCACCCACATGGGAGACCAGGAAGAAGCACCTGGCTCCTGGCTTCGGATTGGTGCAGTGCCAGCCGTAGCAGCCATTTGGGGAGTGAACCAACAGAAGGAAGACCTTTTTCTCTGTCTCTCTCATTGTCTATAACTCTACCTGTCAAATTAAAAAAAAAAAGATCTTTAACATCTATGTACATTATATTAATTCCAGTGGATTCCAGTTTAAATGGAGAGATTGTGGTTTTGAGGGTGGCCTTTGGAATAAGACTATCAGGATTTGGTTCTGGGATGTGTCACTCACCATGGGACTATGAGCAGGTCACTTAAGCATTTATGATTCTGCTTCTTCATTTGTAAACTGAGTTATAATATTATGTGTCTCCTAGGGTTTCTGTAATGAGTAAAGGAGATAGTATATATAAAGTTCTTAGAAGAGAGCCTGACAGATGGTTAATGTTAACTCAGGGAATGTTAGTTCTTACTGCTGTTATTAGTGTTAATATCAGGCAGATTTTACAATCTTGGAAATGAGGGTGTAGGTTGGCAGGACCTTCTAAGCCTAACTCCAAAGGAAGAACAGCCACTAGAAAAACATTTTATATGAGAACACATAAAAATTTGACAATGTTGGGACTGGTGCTGTGGCACAGCAAATTAAGCTTCTGTCTGAGGCGTCAGATCCTACATTGGAGCTGGTTTGAGTTCTAGCTTCTCCACTTCCTGCTAATATGCCTGGGAAAGCTGTGGAAGATGGCCCAATTCCTTGGGCCCCTGCACTCAGGTGGGAGACCTAGATGAAGCTCTTGGCTCCTGGCTTCAGCCTGGCTCAGCACCAGCCACTGTGGCCATTTGGGGAGTGAGTCAGTGGATGGAAGATCTTTCTCCTCTCTCATTGTAACTCTGACTTCAAAATTAGCATTTTTTTAAAAAAACAAAAAATGTCAAAAAAAACAAAGGCTAACATCTTTCATTTAAAGGAGATGAAAGTTACCAAAAAGAAAGTAAACTTCAATACAAGTGAGTAAAAGAAACAGGCAAGCCATAAAAAAAGAAAAACAAATGGTCTTTAAACTTACAAAAATATGTTTTAAATCATCAACATAACAAGAAACACAAATCATGTCAAGAAAATCATCATGCCATCTTTTGATTCTTAGCCAAAGAGAGAAAGAAGGAAAGAAAAAGAGGGAAGGAAGGAAGGAAGGGAGGAAGGAAGGGAGGGAGGGAGGGAGGAAGAGAGAGAGAGAGGAAGGCAGAAATAGAAAATAAAAGGCCTGGCGGGGGGCCTACATTGAATAAAACAGTGAGGTAGGCGTGTGGCACAGTTGCTTAAGCCACCTCTTGTGACCCTGCATCTTCTACCCTGCTTCTCTGATTTGGGACCCAGCTACTCTGCCTCTGATCCAGTCCCCTGCTAATACATCTGGGAAGCAGTGGATGATGGCTCAAGTACTTGAGTTCCTGCTGCCCCTGTGGGAGACACAGATGGAGTTCAGGGCTCCTAGCTTCAGCCTGGCCCAGTCCCAGCTGCTGCAGCTATTTGGGGGGGGGGGAGAGTGGAACAGAGGATGGAGGATTTCTTTCTGTGTTTCTCTCTCTGTTATTATGTCTTTAAAATAAATATATCTTTTTAAAAAAACCCAATAACTAAAAAACTATAAAAAGGTAAATGTAAATAGTTGTAATAATGGTTTCACCTGAAAGGAGAAGTGAAGATGGTTATTTATTTTCTTGTTTCCACTTGTGTATGTACCAGAGTCTGAACTTTCTATAAGAATCAGGAACAATTTCTGTAAACCATTAATTATATATATATATGTGTGTGTGTGTGTGTTTATGACAGAATACATTAAGGCTAATTAATAGCAACAATATTTATGAAGGAATAATAAAATTGGCACTGAACACAATTTGTGGAAACGTAAAATAGTAAAATTAGACCAGAGGACAAATTGGCTATATATATATTATATATATTATATACATTATATATATAATTATTATATTATATATATAATTTATATATATATAAATATTATATATATTATATACATTATATATAATAAAATGCATATACCATTTGACCACAAATTTCTACATCTAGCACTTCATGTTGAGAAAATAATTGTGCAGTGTCAAAAATATAATTAGGAGGAGTTGCATCACAGTGTAAACCAAAAATTAGTAGCAACTCAAATAATAATATGTAACATATGGTACATCCACACATACATTGGAATAATCACCAGAAAGAATGTCAGTTAAGATGAAGATGTGGAAGTCTATTAATTAATATGGAAAGGATTCTTATTAAGTGAAAAAAAAAATCAAACTACAAAGGAGTGTGCCTGAACTGATTTAATGTTTGCTGAAAATAAGTGTGTGTGTATCTGCAGGTATTTTTAAAAAATCCTAAAGTATATACACCAACATATCAGTAGATTATTAGAATAAGACCGTCTGGGTGGAGAGAGCCAGGACCCAGGAATTCAATGGGATGGAAGAAGAGCCTGCTGGGAAGTGATCCATTTGTGGATGAAGGTCTTAGGCCCATGGTGCCAGAGCTCAGAGGCTGCTGGCCATAGATGAACCAAGATGAGGTAATGGCAAATCCTCGTCTGACTTGGCAGAGCAGGGAATCAGGGGCACTGGGCTTGGAGAGTCCTGCTGTCCGTTGAGGAGCACCATTCCAGTGTCTTGAAAGGTAACTGACCAAGGCAAGCAGGACTTCTTTGAAGGGAGATTACAAGACTACAGGGCACATGAGCAGAACACGGGTGGTTAGTATCAGCACCTCCAATCAGATGCACAGGGCCTCAGCGTGATAAAGCACTGACCCCACAGAGTGTGGATGGGAATGCAGGAGAAGCCTGGTTTTTATCAATAGTGAGCATTGTCACAATGACTTCCAACCCTGTTCACATAGTTCAATGCTTTAAGTCCTTGTGGTAAGCACAACTACAACTTTTTTTTTTTTTTATAACGCTTTTATTTAAAGAATATAAATTTCCAAAATACAGCTTATAGATTACAATGGCTTCCCCCCCATAACTTCCCCCCCACCCGCAACCCTCCCCTTTCCCACTCCCTCTCCCCTTGCTTCACATCAAGATTCATTTTCAATTCTCTTTATATACAGAAGATCAGTTTACTGTATATTAAGTAAAGATTTCAACAGTTTGCCCTCACATAGAGACACAAAGTGAAAAATACTGTTGGAGTACTAGTTATAGTATTAATTCACAATGTATAGCACATTAAGGACAGAGATCCTACATGATATATTTTTTTTTAAAATTGATTAATTTTCTATGCAATTTCCAATTTAACACCAAGATTTTTTTTCATTTTTAATTATCTATATACAGAAGATAGATTCAGTATATACTAAGTAAAGATTTCATCAGTTTGCACCCACACAGAAACACAAAGTGTAAAATACTGTTTCAGTGCTAGTTATAGCATTGCTTCACATTGGACAACACATTAAGGACAGATCCCACATGAGACGTAAGTACACAGTGACTCCTGAAGTTGATTTAACAATTTGACACTCTTGTTTATGGCATCAGTAATCTTCCTAGGCTCTAGTCATGAGTTGCCAAGGCTATGGAAGCCTTTAGGGTTCGCTGACTTCAATCTTATTCCGACAGGGTCATAGTCAAAGTGGAGGTTCTCTCCTCCCTTCAGAGAAAGGTACCTCCTTCTTTGATGGCCCCATTCGTTCCACTGGGATCTCACTCACAGAGATCTTTCATTTAGGTCTTCTTTTTTTTTTCCAGAGTGTCTTGGCTTTCCATGCCTAGAATATTCTCATGGGCTCTTGAGCCAGATCTGAATGCCTTAAGGGCTGATTCTGAGGCCAGAGTGCTATTTAGGACATCTGCCATTCTATGTGAAACATCAAAAATTCAAACAACTATGAGATGCCCTCAAATGTCAGTAAAGAGAAAGTAAGGCGACCCAGAGGCCAGCGAGATCTGCTGGTGAGAATACTCTGGGGGGAAAGTTTAACTAGCACATTCATTGATTTATTTAAGAAAGTGCCACCTAGGCCGGCGCCGAGGCTTAATAGGCTAATCCTCCACCTGCGGTGCCGGCACACCGGGTTCTAGTCCCGGTCGCTCCTCTTCCTGTCCAGCTCTCTGCTGTGGCCCGGGAGTGCAGTGGAGGATGGCCCACGTCCTTGGGCCCTGCACCCGCATGGGAGACCAGGAGAAGCACCTGGCTCCGGGCTTCGGATCAGCGCGGTGCCGCAGCAGCCATTGTGGGGGTGAACCAAGAGTAAAAGGAAGACCTTTCTCTCTGTCTCTCACTCACTGTCCACTCTGCTGGTGGGGGAAAAAAAAGAAAAAAAAAAAAAAGAAAGTGCCACCCACCAACGTGCCAGGCAGTACATGATGCAGCGGGGTGTGGGTGAGCAAAGAAGAGCCCCGCCATCCCGGACCCTACAGAGCTCCACTCCATGATTCTCAGAGGCGCACATAAAGTATCTAGTATGCTCACATAAGCATAATGCACACCTTATCAGGATGGGACATACTATCAAATCTTAAAATACCTTACAAAGACAGAAAATGAAAAATTTGAGATTTTCTTTATTTCTACCTGAGAAAGTATAATTCTCCTTTTCACTGGGAGGAGGCTAAAAGGTGGGTTTTTTTAGCCAGAGTGCTTATTTTCCTGAAAAATTATTTGTATGCTTTTCTCTATTCCATCTTGAGGCTCTGTAAGTAATTTCATTATTTTTTTTAAATTAGTTTAGTTTTGTTTTGCTTCACAGTCATGAAGACGAAATGCTTGTGCTCCATTCTCATAGCTTTCTACTTGATAAGCCTTCTGGTTACGGAGGGTTTCACTGCACAGGGAGTCAAGGGTAGGGTAAGCATACGGTGGGGCTGGGAGGAAGGGCGTCTGGATTCCTGGGGAGCACCTCCCTCAGACCAGCAGGGACACCAGAGACCCCAGGCAATCCATAAAACCTGTCTGCGAGGAGAGTCTTCGCTGCCTGGCTGCAAGGTTCAGTTTAGGACACATTCTTTTTCTTTCCTTTCTCCCTTTAGCATTTGCTCCCTCATCCATCTGTCACAGCTGCAGAGTTCCCCAGCCATGAAGGAATCTGACCCCAAATTCTATTTTAGTCCTAGTTATGCCTTGCGTTTATCAGAAATAAATGCAACCGCAGAAGACAACCAACTCTGCTCGGGCAGGTTAGTTTTTTTCAATCGGGTCACGAAAAGATCTTAACTATCCCTATGAGCTGCAGACAGGTCAATGAAGGGATACTGGAGAATTTCCTGTATGCAAGTAAAAAGCTGGGGGAGCTCATTTCTGTCTTTGTCACACTCCTTTAATTCTGCAAATTACTGTACACTTTAAAGTAGAACGGATCTGGGGATCACTCCCAGCTCTGCCACCTGCATGACACCCATCCCAGGGGATCAGGGGATTGTGTTAGTGTAAATTACTGAACGTTTGTTTCCATATCTGTAGAGCGACAGTAATGCCATCTACTGTGGTGTACTTGGGGGTATGAGAAGTAACATGCCCCTGACACTAGAAATTCAGTAACACAGGGACACTAGTATTTACTGACTGATTGGCCTTCCTATTCACTTTCACATCTCTGATCTTTATTCATCAGAAAATGCTTCCTAATGCACAGAGAAAGCAGAAGTCATTAGAGAGGAACTCCCTTAACTTTCTGCCAACACCGTTGCAAAGAGATCTGATCTCTGCCCTCTCCCAGTACTGGAAGGTGTGTGCTCTCCATTCTGTCCAATAGAATGGATACTCCAGTACTGAAGCATACTCTCTATGTTTAAAAATAAGCTTCTCCCTTGAGATCATCACCCTCCCCTACCTACTGCCTGCCAGTTTCTTATCTGGTCAAACTTCTCTAAACACTACTTTGAGCAAAATCATTCTGGTCCTTCATCTCCCACTCCACCCTCAGCCCACACGCCAAGATAGTACCCAAACTGCTGTCATCAAGGCACCCTCCACAGATTCCTCTCCATCCTCATCTGGGCTTCTCACTCACTCGCTGTGAAAATACCCGCTTCTCCTGGATTCCACAATGTCACTCTCTTTCTCTCTTCCTTCTTTTTGACTCTACCTCTCCAGTCTCCTTGGAGAAGCTTTTACTCCATTGGACCTTCCAATGTAAGAAGTGAGGGAGGGTGGGAAGTACCACTATGTTCCTGAATCTGTATATAGGGAATACATGAAATTTATATACCTTAAATAAAATTAAAAACAAATGGAAGAACTTCTCATGGTTTGGTCCCAGGCACTGTGTGCTCTGCACTCTACATAATGTGCAATCAACATGCTCAGGCCGGCCCTGTCTTGAAGCTTCAAACCCATATGGATGGCCTACAGACGGCTCACATTTACCACATACGAAACTGAATGTCAAGGGTTTCCCCTGTAAACATAGTTCATTTCTAGAATCCTGCATTTCAGTGTTGGTGTCATCATTCACCTAGATGATAATGGGAGAAATGTGAGTAGCATCACTTTCCCTTTATGAACTCTTGGTGTTAAAGAGTGCTCAATTTTGGGTGGGCATTGTGGTGCAGTGTGTTAATGTGCCATTTCAGATGCAGCTGGAATGTAAGAAAGTCCAAGCAAACAGGTTGGCTACTGTGCATGAAGTTTTATACTGTTATCTGTGTTTCTATGGCAACCAGGCAGGCCTGGTAGCAGATACATTTTCTGCAGACACATTTTCTGCTACTCAGCAGGCCCAGAAAGGCTGACACATTTTCTGCTGGATAACTACTTGGCTAGTGGCCAGGATTGTGGAAACCCCCTAAAAAGCCAATTCATAAACTGTTTGTTGGGCTGTTGCTGTTGTTGTTGCTGCTGCTGTGCTGGTTGAATAAAGGATGTCTCATCTACCTACAACTCCACAAGTGTCCCAGCCCCACATGGCTGAGCTTGGGTGGGTCAGACACTCATATCCCATGTCAGAGGGCTGACTTGAGCCCTGGCTACTCCACTTCTGATCCAGCTCCCTGTGAGTGTGCATGGGAAGGCAGCAGATGATGGCTCAAGTATGTGAGTTCCTGACACCCACATGGGAGACAGGAATAAAGTTCCTGGCTCATGGCTTCAGTCTGGCCCAGCCCCTGTTGTTATGGCCCATTGGAGAGTGAACCAGCAGATGAAAGGGCTCTCTCTTTCTCTCTGCTTTCTCTGTCACTCTGCCTTTCAAATAAATAAATCTTTAAACAAAAACATTTTTAATTGGGTTGGAACATGTGAACAAGTATAGGAAAAATATAGGTTAGTAGTTTTCCTATTAATTTCTACATGTAACCCAGTGAAGCCATTCAGAAACAGCAGCAAAAAATGGATCCTAGGAGGTTAATTAGAAGGTTATGCAAACAATTCAGCAGAGAGATGATAGTATCTTGGGTCAAGGAGGTAGCCGTGGAGATTCAACTCAAATGTACAAAATGGGATTTACAGACCCTGGTGACTGATCGAATGTTTGAGAACAATAAGGAAAGGGCATCAAGGCACTGTTCCAAGTTCCTAACAGAAGTAAGTGGTGGGAAAAGGGTGTAGTGCACAGGCAAAAACAGTTAATTCAGAAAATTGCAAGAATGAAAAAGGCAAAAAATTTTAAAAAATGTTAACTAGAAAATAAAAATAAAACGGCAGAAATAAATTCACATATATCAGCAAGGGCAATATATATATATATATATATAAATAGATTACATTTTTAATTGAAAGATGACACAGATTAGATTTAAAACTTAGATCTATGCTATTTGAGACTTCTAAAATGTAACAATGTTGAAAGCTACAAAAAACATGTAAGATAAATACTAATATGCCAACCAAAAGTTCATATAAGATTGGACAGCATGGGGCTGGCGCCGTGGCTCAACAGGCTAATCCTCCGCCTTGCGGCGCCGGCACACCAGGTTCTAGTCCCGGTCGGGGCGCCGGATTCTGTCCCGGTTGCCCCTCTTCCAGGCCAGCCCTCTGCTGTGGCCCGGGAGTGCAGTGGAGGATGGCCCAAGTGCTTGGGCCCTGCACCCCATGGGAGACCAGGAAAAAGCACCTAGCACCTGGCTCCTGCCATCGGATGAGCACGGTGCGCTGGCCGCAGCGCGCCATCCATGGCAGCCATTGGAGGGTGAACCAACAGCAAAGGAAGACCTTTCTCTCTGTCTCTCTCTCTCTCACTGTCCACTCTGCCTGTCAAAAAGAAAAAAAAAAAGATTGGACAGCATGGTCAATGTGAGAAGCATTTTTTGGGGTTAATTTTTATGGGCACATTGCTGATTTTCTACCTAACATTCAATCTCCTTTTTTCCTGACTGATGGAAATCAAATTTTGGTTGGGGTACCAATGGGCCCAGTAAAAAATACTCAATTTTCTAGATTCTTTTGTAGTAATGGACTGCCAGTGACCATTTCTAGTCACAAATGTGTAAGTGGAAATCTACTAGGTGGCACTCACAAAAGAATAGTCTTCCCTGGCATGACTTTCGTCCTCCAACTTCTCCATCATTGTCATCATTTTTTAAAAAAAAGATTTATTAATTATTTTGGAAGTCTGAGTTGGGGCTGGTGTTGTGGTGTAGTGGGGAAAGCCTCCACCTGAGATGCCAGCATCCCATATGGGCATGGGTTCAAGTCCTAGCTACTCTACTTCCTAACCATTTCTCTGCTAATGTCCTGGGAAAAACAGAAGAGGATGGCCCAAGTGCTTGGGCCCTGCCACCACATGGGAGATGTGGAAGAAGCTCCGGGTTCCTGACTTCAGTCTGGCCCAGTCCCAGCAGTTTTGGCACCTGGGGATGAACCAGAAGATGGAAGATGGTCTCTCTCTCCTCTCTTTTTCTGTGTCTTTCCATCTTTCTCTGTAATTCTTTCAAATTAATAAATAAATCTTTAAAAAAGAGAGAGTTACAGAAAGAGAGAGAGAGAGAGAGAGAAAGAAAGAGAGAGAGATCAATCCTCCATCTGCTGGTTCACCTGCCTCATGGATGGAATGACTGGGCTATGCCAGGCTGAAGCCAGGAGCCAGAAGCCCATTTGGGTATCCCACTTGTGTGGCGGGGGCCCAAACACTTAAGTCATCTTGGGCTGCCTTTCCCAGGCCACCAGCATGGAGCTGGATCAGAAGTAGAGCTGTGGCAAGGACAGGAACCAGCACCCACATGTGAGGCTGGCATCTCAGGCCTCAGCCTAACCCACCATGCCACAACACTTGCCCTCTTACCAACTTACATGTAACACAGTGTTAATGCTGGACGTGGAGGAGTCATTCAGTGTAGCAGACATAATGATATTAGGTACAATTTTCCAGGATGACACAATGACCCTGAACCAGCAAAAATGTGTTTGAAAAATAAATCAACAAATTCATAATCATAGCTGGAAATTCTCATACTTTTTAAGATAATGATAACACAATCAGGCAATGCACTTATATATAAGGATATAGATTATTGAAGAATGCAATTAACAAACTTGACCTAAGAGACACTACATATAGAAAACCCTGAATTTAACAGAAGGAGAGAACACATTGCTTTTTAAGAAATCATGAAAGAGTTGCAAAATCTGGCCCCATATAAGGTTACCAAGTATATCTCAGTAAGTCAAAAAATTGACATTCTTCAATGTTTTGTAAACCAAATGTAGCAAAAGTCAAACATAAAAAAATCAAGTAAGTCCACAGATTTTGAAATTCAAAAACATCCTTCTAAATAATCAGCCAAAAAAGTGATTATGATGGAAATTAGCTCTTTAGAACTGATGACTCATACGATGCAATGAAAGACCACATCAAAAAGTTAGAAAAAAGACTAACATCAAAAACCAAAAACAAAAGGGAAAATATTAAAAAATACAGAAAAAGCCGGCGCCGTGGCTCAACAGGCTAATCCTCCGCCTTGTGGCGCCGGCACACCGGGTTCTAGTCCCGGTCGGGGTGCCGGATTCTGTCCCGGTTGCCTCTCTTCCAGGCCAGCTCTCTGCTGTGGCCCGGGGAGTGCAGTGGAGGATGGCCCAAGTGCTTGGGCCCTGCACCCCATGGGAGACCAGGAAAAAGCACCTAGCACCTGGCTCCTGCCATCGGATGAGCACGGTGCGCTGGCCGCAGCGCGCCGTCCGCGGCAGCCATTGGAGGGTGAACCAACGGCAAAAGGAAGACCTTTCTCTCTGACTCTCTCTCTCACTGTCCACTCTGCCTGTCAAAAAAAAAAAAAAATACAGAAAAAAAGATGAATAGTACCAAAAGCTGGTTCTTTGAAAACTTCCTACAAATTAGTTAAATCCTTGATAAAACTGATTTAAAAAAAAAGGGATACAGGAAAAATAAACAAAGTTGGAAATGAAAGAGACTGGGCCCAGTGCTGTAGTGCAGCAGGTTAACGCCCTGGCCGGAAGCGCTGGCATCCCATATGGGCGCCGGTTAGAAACCCAGCTGCTCTACTTCTGATCCAGCTCTCTGCTAAGGCCTGGGAAAGCAGTAGAAGATGGTCCAAGTCCTAGGGCCCCTGCACGTGCATGGGAAACCCGGAAGAAGCTCCTGGCTTCGGATCAGCGTAGCTCCGGCCGTTGTGGCCAACTGGAAAGTGAAGCAGCAGATGGAAGACCTCCCTCCCTCCCTCCTTCTCTCTCTCTTTCTCTCTCTCTCTCTCTTTTTCTCTGTTTTTCTGCCTCTCCCCTCTCTGTGGAACTCTGACTTTCAAATAAATAAATCTATAACTTTGCTCATGTTAGGAGCTTTATAAATATTAGAAAATATTCTGACTGAGATGGCCACCTGGTACAATAGGTTAAGCTGCCTCCTGTGATACCAGCCCCTGATATGAGTGCCAGTTTGCATCCCAGCTGCTCCACTTCTGATCCAGCTCCCTGCTGATGCACTTGGGAGAGCAGGGGAAGATGGCCCAAGTGCTAGGGACCTGCCACCCTTCTGGGAGACCCAGATGGAGTTCCTGGCTTCTGGCTTTGGCCTGGCCTAGCCTTGGCTATTATGGCTATTTGGGGAGTGAACCAGTAGACGATCTCTCTCTCTCCCCCTCCCTTCCTCCCTCCCTGTTTTTCCCTCTCTTTCTGTAACTCTGCTTTTCAAATAATTAAATTCAATATTTAATAAATAAATAAATAATACTATGACCAAGTTTACGGCAAGAAATTTGAAAAGTAAAGAAATGGAAAATTCTGTAGAAAAATGTAATTACCAATGTCAGAATCAAGAACAGATAACTTAAAAAATACCACTAAATAAGTCAGATCAGTCAAATTCACCTCAAAAAGCCCTTTGAGACACACAATTTTATATGAAGATATGACCAAATCTTTAAGGAACAAATATTCCTGTCTTGTATATTTTCTGGAGAATAATTTTCAAAAGGAATTTTCTCCAATTCATTTTATAAAGTAAGTAGAACTTTGATATCATAACTAGACATGGACAGTACAAGAAAGGAAAATTATAGGCCAATTGCTTTTATGAATATAGTTGCAAAAATTGTGAAGACATTTTAAACAAGCAGAAAGAAAGCAATATATGAAAAAATATATCTTGACAAAGTATGGTTTATTTCTAGCATTCAAGGGTGATTTAACATGGGAATTTAATAGCATTCTACCACATAGCATAATGGAAATGGAAACGGTATTATCATCTCAACAGATTAAAAAACACTAAAATTTAACACTGATCACGAAAAATATATTTAGCAATCTATGAATCTTTAATTTGCTAAAAGGTGTTGACCATTCACCAAAAATATCAAGCTTAATGGTGAAAGCCTGGAAATTCTGCCTTTGAGAACTAGACAAGACTACTTGTTTGGCTAGCACGGCAGCTCACTAGGCTAATCCTCTGCCTGCAGCGCCGGCACCCCAGGTTCTAGTCCCAGTCGCTCCTCTTCCAGTCCAGCTCTCTGCTGTGTCCTGGGAAGGTAGTGGAGGATATCCCAAGTGCTTGGGCCCTGCACCCCATGGGAGACCAGGAGGAAGCGCCTGGCTCCTGGCTTCGGATCAGTGCAGCGCGCTGGCCGCAGTGGCCATTTGGGGGGTGAACCAATGGAAGGAAGACCTTTTTCTCTCTCTCTTTCTCTCTCTCTCTCTCTCAAAAATAAATAAATAAAAAAGACAACTTGTTCCCATGATGTCTGTCCAATATTGTACTGGAGCATCTAGTAGCACACCAGGTAAGAGAAAAAGCAATGGACAGGAGGACTGATGATAAACAAAACTGTATTGTATAAAATGACAATGTAAAGAGAATCTCTTAACTAATTTAACAACCAAATATAGAAGTTTGCTGGATATAAAATCAATATTAAAAAATCAATAGCATATTCATTCACCAGGCCTTGACAAAATGCAATTTTAAAAGAAAACAATTTTATACTAACATTAAAAACTATATTATATATTGACATAAATCTACAAAAATTATAAATGACTTTGAGATCATTGAATGACAGAAAAAGAACACCCTATATAAAAGTATTCAACTATCATTCTTAACCATTTCCACATCATTTCTTCTTCTTTATAGCAATCATCTCCTAACATACATTTTTTATTTGTTGTCTGCTTTCCCCACTAGAATATATGGTTCTTAAAGCTAAGACTTTGCTTTCTGTGTTCTCTGCTGTACAACAGCACCTGGAACAGTGCCTGGCACACATTATGGTTCAATAAATGTTTTTGGAGTAAATTAATGAGTATGTAAAATCAATAGAGAAATAAATTACATTGATAGGTAGAATAAATCAATATTATAAAGATTTCAGTTCAATGAAATTTAAATAAAAATATCTGTGTGGTTCTTCAAGAAGCTTAAGTTGATCCCCAAATTCTTCTCCATTTTTTTTTTTTTAAAGATCTATTTACTTATTTGAAAGGCAGAGTTACAGAGAGTAAGAGGCAGAGGCAGAGAGAGAGGAAAATCTTCCATCCACTGGTTTAATTCCCAAATGGCCACGACAGCCAGGGCTGGGTCAGGCAGAAGCCAGGAGCTAGGAGCTTTGTGTGGGTCTCCTACATGAATACAAGGGCATCTGGGTCTCCCACGTGAGTTCATGGGCCCAAGCACTGTCCTTTGCTGCTTTCACAGGCACATTAGCAAGGAGCTGGATCAGATATGGAGCAGCCAGGACTTGAACCAGCGCCCATATGGGAAGCTGGCACCGCAGGTGATGATTTAATTTGCTGTGCCACAGCACTGGCCCCTGACCCCTAAATTCTTAAGGAATTACAAGGGGCTAGAAATAGCCAATTCATGTAAGAGGGAAGAGGAGAGTTGAGAAAGGCATCGAATGGGTTCCATACTATTAAGACTGATGGAATATAAACCAACAGAAGAGAAACAAGTTCTTAGAAAAAATCCTGTGAATATACGAATATATGACGACTTGTCAAATGTCAGCGGTACAATCACATATGCACAAGGCAAGCATAGCTTATTCACACATGATGCTGGGACAACTTGCTATCAAGGTAAATTGATGGCAAGAGTGGCCCTGCCTTGCTGCCCCTCTCCTCATACAGTCCAGTTGTAATGTGGCATTTCAGCTCTTTCAGAAAGAGGGATCTACTTTCTCAACCCTTGAATCTGGACTGGCCATACAAATTGCTCTAACCAATAAAATGAAGCTGACTTGACTGTAAATTCCAAACCTTCCAAAGGCCTTGCAGGTTTCTATTACAGGTCTTACCCTTGAACCTTGGTCATGAGAACAAGTATGGGGGACCATGTGGAGCACAGCCAAGAAGAGCAATCCCAGAAGAAACCTCAGACAAGCTAAAGTGCCCAGCCAAGATCAGCATAGCTTCCCAGCTGACTCCAGCAGGTAACAGACCCACAAGTCAGGGTGTTGGACCCAGCTCAGATCCGCTGGGTATGCTGCCAAATATGTGAGCAACACACATATGTCACCAGGATTTCCTGGTTCTTTGTTGTGCAAAATTATTGTGGCAGTAAGTATGGGACATCCTTATGGAAAAGACAGACTTGGATCCGGAACTCACAAACTATATGCATGAAAACAAAAGCCAGTTAGACCAAAGAATTAACCATAAAATGTAAACTTCTAAAGTTTTGGAAGGTACTTTAGGAGGCTCTTTTTATGATTTTGGTGTAAGGAAAACTTCTTACAGCAGAGTTTAAAGCTGCAGAACTGCACACCATAAAGAATGAAGAGATAAAATGGATAATATTAAAATGAAAGCTTCTGTATGACAAAAGATGCAACATTCAAAGTAAAAGCTGCCCGCGCGGTGGCTCAATAGGCTAATCCTCTGCCTGCGGCGCCAGCACACTGGGTTCTAGTCCCGGTCAGGGCACTGGAGTCTGTCCCGGTTGCCCCTCTTCCAAGCCAGCTCTCTGCTATCGCCCAGGAGTGCAGTGGAGGATGGCCCAAGTGCTTGGGCCCTGCACCTGCATGGGAGACCAGGAGAAGCACCTGGCTCCTGGCTTCAGATCAGCGCAATGCACCGGCCGCAGTGTGCTGGCTGTGGCGGTCATTAGAGGGTGAACCAATGGCAAAATGTCTCTCTCACTGTCCACTCTGCCTGTCAAAAAAAAAAAAAAAAAAGGTAAAAGCTAAGCTCTAGATTGAGAGAGGGTATTTGCAACATGCAGAACTGAAAAATGAATTTCTTATAACCAGAAGGTAAAAAAAAAATCCTAACAACTGATAAACTATGATTAACAACCCTCAGAGAAAAATATCCCAACTATCAATAGGCAATTCCCAAGAGCACAAATTCTACTGGCACACATACACAGGTATATATATTCAAATCTTGTTTGTTATTAGGGAAATGTAAATTAAAACAGCAATGAGATACAACTTAGTGTAAAAAATTAACCAAATTTGGGGGACCACACAGACACTGAAACCCATTCTTTCTATTTTTTTGTTAAAGATTTATTTGTTTGTTTGAAAGGTAAAATTACAGAAGAGGGAGAGACAGACAGAAATTGAGTCCCCAAATGACTGCAATGGCCAGGGCAGGGCAGGGCAGGGCAGAAGCTAGAAGCCGAGAATTTCATCTGGGTCTGCCACATGGGTGGCAGGAGCCCAAGTACTTGAGCCATCCTCTCTGATGCTTTCCCAGGTTCATAAGAGGGAGCTGGCTCAGAAGTAGAGTAGGACTGAGATTCCCGATTATCCATCTACCTGCCACTGATACATCTTGGGTGGACATTTCATTGCCTTCCTATCTTTGGGCCCTCTCAGAGAAGCTGGGGTCCCATCCCTGCTGCTTCAGCTGTATTACCTTGCTTGGGAAGACCAAGGAGAGTAATACCAACAATGGAAAATAGTTTTGTCATCAGGTCTTGAGGATGATATAAAATTCGTATTATTTTTGACTGATGCTAACATTTACATCATGTATTGCTAATCAATCAGACATTAGCTCCCTTTTCCTAATCTCTCAAGGTAAGACAATACAAATAGAGTCCTTGACAATTTCCTTTACAACTCTTTCAACATAAAAGCCAGGGGGTTATTTCAGATGTGAAAAGATCACAGCATTCTCCTAAAAATCCCTTAGTTGATTTTCATTATTGTTTGGAGGAAAAAATTCCAAATACTTAACAAGATTTGTGTTTCCACTGTGAAATGCTCAGCACGATTTCTCCTTGGTCCTCTTCTGGTTACTTTCTATTCACACTTTGGCCTGAGCATAGACTAATTCTTTGGAGAAACTTTCCGTGATGCTTCATATCAGATTTTACTCCCTTGTTACAGGTTCTTGGAGTACTTTATTTTCTCTTGTACCACTCTGCACTATTTTAATTGAATAATAATCTGTGTAATTCTTCACTTACTTATCTGTCTGCTTCCCAGCTGAAACATTGTGAAGGCAGAGAACCTAGGCCATAACAGCACAGTGCCTGGCACACACATAGTAATCTTCCAACAGGCAATCATGGAATGCATGAATGAGCATATTCAACATTACAACTACAAACAAGTGAAAAATAATTATTCTCCAAATACTAGAACTTGTAAGTGGAGCTTCAATCAGTGATGATTACAATTGCTTTTAATTTAATATCTACTGAAGAATGTGAGCACTGCTCAAACGCTCTCAAGCCAGAGGTTTAAGTGAGGAAATCCCAAAGGGACAGGAGCATCAGCAGAGATGCTCCAAAGGAGGGACGATGTATGGCAGGGCATCCTCTACTGCTCTTCCCTCTCTGGGGGGCTCGTACCACAGGGAGTAAAGGCAGAGAGGAAGTGCGGAAGGGACAGAGCCCCAGAATGGGCAAAGGGTGCTGAGGCTGCAGCCTTGATGGGGCTGCTCCTATTTTACAGCACTGAAATACAGATGCAGCCATTTCACCCACCCAAGAGACAACCCAGATGCTGAATGCCAGTTTCAAAAAGGTACAAAAATCCACCTTCAAGAACTAGTAAATCGACTCAAGCTTAAAAATGCAAATGGTAGACTTATCAGTCCTTCTTTCTGTGTTAGTACCAAAATCAGGATCCAGACAATTAGCCTATTGGGACTGCTTCCTGCACCCTTTGATAGGTTCCTTATCACTTGTTGACCTTAAATACAGTGACAAATCTCAGTTCCTGGACAAACACATTATTACTTATCTTTGCCTAGATCTGAGGCGGTTGATGAATGGGGAAATTACTGTCCTATCTCTAGAATGACTTAGGTTTGATTCCCAAATGAACACCAAGCGAAAGCCTGAGTGTGAGCAATTGGGTTCACTTAAACATTTCATGAGGGACTGGCGCTATGGTGCATTAGCTTAATCCTCTGCCTGCAGCGCTGGCATTCCATATGGGTGCCAGTTCCAGTCTCGGCTGCTCCTCTTCCAATCCAGCTCTCTGCTATGGCCTGGAAAAGCAGAAGACAGCCCAAGTCCTTGGGCCCCTGTACCTGTGTGGGAGACCCAGAAGAAGCTCCTGGCTTTGGATTGGCACAGCTCTGGCCATTGCAGCCATTTGGGGAGTGAACCAGCAGAAGGACTTTCTCTGTCTCTCCCTCTCACTGTCTGTAACTCTACCTCTTAAGTAAATAAGTAAAAGCTTAAAAAAAAAAAAAAAAAAGAAGCATTTCACGAGTTCCTACTTTGTGCAGTGCCCTGGGTCTGGTTCACTGCAGCACACACAAATCAACCAAGAAAGAACTGGGCCCACGAGGAGCTTCTGGTATAATTGTAAAAGAAGACAGATTTCAAAATGCAAATAGCACAATTGTGGACTAGTTAGTAGATACTGAGTTCCAACCCCAGCTCTAAATGACATTAGGGAGTTTCACCAACTTTATCATTTGGTCAGATGATCTCTAAAGTCAATCCCAGCAATTCTACTGCCCCCTCCCCATTCTCCAACCCTGCAATAGTGTATGGGATGTCCCAAGGCAGTAGTTGACTATCCATTTAATTGCATAATCAATGGATCAGACCTGCAGGAGAAGCACGTGGGGGAAGGTGGGTGACCTGCAGAGGTACTTCTATTTCTTCTGGCTGAGGAAGGCAGAAGAGAATTTAAAGGGAAAGTGGGACTTGAGTTGGGGCCAAAAAGATCAATGGAAGAGCAGAGGGTACTTTTAACACAGTACTTCCTTATCTGTAGTACACACCAGGGTAAACCAGCGAGGTGAAG
The DNA here is from genome assembly GCA_949820135.1 of Sylvilagus floridanus. NCBI lineage: Eukaryota > Metazoa > Chordata > Mammalia > Lagomorpha > Leporidae > Sylvilagus > Sylvilagus floridanus. Next base: position 69,016,504 of record OX463224.1, on the reverse strand, counting down.
AGGTAAGGCTGGAAATGAACGGAGCCCACCTGGCCTCTCAGAAAGCTCAGGGGAAATCAGTTTCTTGGCACACCTCTGTGCCATCTGTGGCACACCTGTGTTCTGCAGCTGACACACCTGTGCCATCTGGGAATCTCAGATCCAGGTGTCTGACGGCAGGAGAGAGTAAATCGCCTCTTTCAGGCTCTAGATGCAGTCAGGTGGGAGTGCGTGAGGACAGTGGCAGGCAGAAACCTTATGGTAATGTATTTTTATCTTGGTTGTGGACCGTGAAAATAACAGTTCATGTTCATTGTACCATACAGTAAATAGTTTATTTATAAGTACTAGTCCAAGCACTAATGATTTTTTTACAGCAACTCCATGGGTAGATGTAGGTATTAGTGAGGAAATTGAGGCATAGAAAGAAATGGTGAGCACAACATTTAAAGCAGGGCAGTCTGGGAGCTGAGTATTTGTCAGAGGCAGGGCTGTCATTGTGGGCAGCGAGATGATGGATATACTTCAACAGCCCTTGCATCCCAAAGGTTGGCACCTCCACTTCTGGGGAAAAAAACTGCAAACACCATGGTGGGTCCAGCACATAAGCAGCTTCTTGCCGAAAGCAGCAGAGCATTATGTTGGAGAAGTGGGGGGCACTGTGGCGCAGTGGAACAGTGGGTTAAACTGCTGCCTCTGGCACCAGCATCCCATATCAATGCCGGTTCAAGTCCCGGCTGCTCCACTTCTGATCCAGCTCTTTGCTTATGACCTGGGAAAGCAGCAGAAGATGGCCCAGGTACTTGGGCGCCTGCACCTACGTGGGAGTGCTAGAAGAAGCTCTTGACTCCTGGCTCCTAGCTTCAAGTGGCCCAATGCTAGCTGTTGTGGCCACTTGGGGAGTGAACCAGTGGATAGAAGTGCTCTCTCTCTCTGTCTCTGTCCCTCCCTGTCTTGAACTCTGCCTTTCAAATAAATAAATAATATTTTTTTAAAAAAGGAATGCATGAGACTGTCAATCAGCCAGAGCATGGACCTGGAGTCATTTCAGAACTGAAGAGGTCACATGTTAGGTTAGAGTCCCAGCTCCAGTCCCTGAGTTCCAGTGGGGGCAACTCTTATCCAGGACCCCTCAGTGTGTGTTCCCCACTTCAGGCATGCTTGTGGGCTGAATGAGGCAGGTAAAGTGATTGTGGAACAAGACACACAGGGGTCCTGCCAGAGCTTGAACCAACAGATTCTCCATGGTTTAAGCACACGCACGTCTGCAATCGGTGGCCAGCTCAGAATGGTCCAGGTAAGACTTGCAGTTTATAAGAGCGAGAGGGAGTCAATGACGTGCTTAAATCAAGAGAGCGGCATGATTTTCACGTGGATAACTATGGTTGCAGTGTGGGGAAAGGACCAGAAAGGAGACTCAGAGGTGGCTTAGATCAGGGATGTCCAAAAGAGTCCAAGCACCTGAGAGATAAGCAACATGGCCCTCTGGAGTAGAGAGAGGAAATGAAATAACTTCTTGCTATTTTTTATTTTAAAAATAGGGTCTGCCCTTACTTATACAGACATAGCCATTCCCATACCATCCTAATTGAATCATTATTCAAAATGTAGACATTTAAAAGAGAGATCGAGTCTTTTCCTTCATTACATTGCAAAACATTTCTCAGGGTCAAAGCCCCAGTCATCAGAACAGTTTATTGCATACAATATTTTTTTTTTTTTTGACAGGCAGAGTGGACAGTGAGAGAGAGGAGAGACAGAGAGAAAGGTCTTCCTTTGCCGTTGGTTCACCCTCCAATGGCTGCCGCGGTCGGCGCACTGCGGCCGGCGCACCATGCTCATCCGATGGCAGGAGCCAGGTGCTAGGTGCTTTTTCCTGGTCTCCCATGGGGTGCAGGGCCCAAGCACTTGGGCCATCCTCCACTGCACTCCTGGGCCACAGCAGAGGGCTGGCCTGGAAGAGGGGCAACCGGGACAGAATCCGGTGCCCCGACCGGGACTAGAACCCGGTGTGCCGGCGCCGCAAGGCGGAGGATTAGCCTGTTGAGCCACGGCGCCGGCCCAACATACAATATTTTTAAATAGTGCAGGGCCAACGTTGTGCTGCAACATGTTAAGCCACTGCCTGTGATGCCAGCATCCTGTATGGGAGTGATGGTTTAAATCCTGGCTGCTCCACTTCCAATCCAGCTCCCTGCCAGTGTGCCTGGGAAATTAGCAGATCATGGCCCAAGTACTTGGAATCCTGCCATCCATGTGAGTCCCGGATGGAGCTCAAGGCTCCTGGCTTTGGTCTTGTCTAGCCACAGCCCTTTGGGGAGTGAAGCAGCAGATGGAAGAGCTCTTTCTACCTCTGCCTCTCCTTCTCTGTCACTCTGTCTTTTAAATAGATGAACAATATTTAAAAAACGTGGGCAGGACTGAGGTTCACACCCACTTTCCACGGGGGTGAGAGGAAGAGTCAGCTTATCTGAGAGCATTATCAGATTTCGGTGACAGAGGGAGGGGACCAGTTCTGATGCTCATAATCGTGGGGAGGCAGAAGTCCCCACAAACCAGAGCCTCATTCCCACTGCCTACTAGAGTACCTTCTGAAATGTACTCCCAGGCCCACAAATGTAGGTATTTATTTGCTGTTAGTCAAGATTAACCATGGTTGATCTATATTGTTATTTGAGAGACTTGCTAATGAGAGTATAAAGCCATTATAATCAGCACTGCAGTTGAAATGCAACATTTCAAATATAAGCTTTTGCCTTTGTCGTATGAAAATTTTTGCATGTTTTAATAGGCTCATGAAAATTAGTAAACCAGTAAATATAATTGATAAACAGGAAAATACACATATATTGGCAATGAACATTCAAAATATTTTTACTAACAAATAAGCAATGAGTCAGTCTAGGCCCATTTAAGGAAGAGAAACTATCTAGTAATTTGGACAAGGAAAGTTTAATATAAAGAATGATTCACTATACCAGAATTGATGTAGTGATGGACTGGCTGGCAAGAAGGGAAACAGAACTCTAAATACTATAGGAGGAGGCTGGTGCTATGGTGGGAGTCCTAGCTGCTCCACTTTTTACAAAAAATTAAATTTTTATTTTTATTTATTTTTCCTCCTAAAGAAAGCTTTTATTTAAGGAACACAGACTTCATGCATTTCATAAGTACAACTTTAGGAATACAGTGATTCTTCTCACCATATCCATGCTCCCAGCCACTCTCCCACCCTTCCTTCTCCTCCCGCTCTTATTCTCAGTCCCATTCTCTACTAAGATCCATTTTTTATTAACTTTATACACAGAAGAACAACTCTGTACTAAGTAAAGGCTGCTCTTTTAACCAGCTCCCTGCTAATGGGACTGCAAAGGCAACAGAGGATGGCCGGGCCACTTGGGCCCTTGCACCCATGTGGGAGACTGGGACAGAGTTCTAGCCTCCTGGCTTTGGCCTGGCCCAGCTGTTGTGGCCATTTGGAGAGTTAACCAGTGGATGGAAGATCTTGCTCTCTTTCCTCTCTCTAATTCTGCATTTCAAACAAACATGTCTTTTAAAAAGTAAAGACCACAGGAACAGTGGATTTGAGGAGCAGCTGTTTCCCCTTGGGCTGGGGCAATTTACCCAAGGAAGTGATGCTCCCTGCCTTCAAGGGAGATTAGGACAGCCACCACTCACTGAACAACAGGAAAGTCACTGTGGGCCATACCAGCAGAATATACTGGAAACCCACCACCTTGGCATTTGCCAGAAATCTGCCATCCAGGTGCCAGGAAAAACTGTTCATGAGAAGTCGTCTCGTTAAAGCACTCTGCTACAAAACCACCCAAGGGAAGCTGCTGGGCTCTGGGTCTGCTGGCTGCTGTGCACCACTGAGGTTGAGTGCTGTGGAGGCTATGTTGTGCAGGCTGGCACTGAAGCAGCTGCCCACACTGTAGGAGCTGGGCGCTGGGTGCCTAAGAGAAGCTGTGGCTCCCTGCACACCAGAACTGGGATGGGGAAGAAAAATCCACCTTCCTCTTACAATGCCTCTCTAGTGCCCTCTGCAGACAGGAAAAGGAAAAATAAAGATTTCCAACTTGGACATCCCAGATCAGGCAATCAACAGTGAATCTGAAGCATAGAGGAAATAATTTTTTTAAAGATTTATTTTATTTGAAAGAGTTACAGATAGAGGCAGAGAGAGAGGTCTTCCATCTGCTGGTTCACTCCCCAGATGGCCACAACAGCCAGAGCTGTGCAGATCTGAAGATAGGAGCCAGGAGCTTCTTCTGGGTCTCCCATGTGGGTGCAGGGGCCCAAGGACTTGGGCCATCTTCTACTGCTTTCCCAGGCCATAGCAGAGGGCTGGATTAGAAGTGGAGCAGCTGGGACTAGAACCGGTGCCCATATGGGATGCCGGCGCTTCAGGCCAGGGCTTTAACCCACTGGGCCACAGTGCTGGCCAGGAAATAAATTTTTAACTGGCATATGAATGTCAAAAATATTGAGAGATAAGTAATTTAGAGATTCAGTATAATTCCCATCAATTTACCAAAGCCATTCTTTATAGAAACAGGAAAAAAACACTAGAATTTGTAAGGAACCACTAAAGACTGAATAACCACAGCAATTGAGCAAAATCAAACAAACAAGTAAACAAAAAACAATACTGGAGGCATCACAGTGCCTGATCTTAAGACATACTACAGGGCAACAATAACCCAAACAATATGGTATTGGCATAAAAATCAACTTACTGACCAAAAAGAGAGACAGAAGAGAGAACCCCCAAATTAAAGCACATACCTATAGCCTATTGATTTTGGTCAAATGTGTCAAAAGCATGGTAGAAAGGACCATAACATCAGCAAATAGTGCTGAGAAAATTGGCAATCTACATGCAGAAGGAAACCAGAGTGCTATATCTCACCATATAAAAAATCAACTCAAAAACTTAAGTGTGAGACATGAAATTATGAAAATACTGGAAGAAAAGTAATGGAAAGCACTTCAAGATATTGGTAGGCAATGATTTTTTGGATAAGACCTCCAAAAGCATAGGCAACAAAAATAAAAGTAGACAAACAGAATTATTCAAAGTAGGAAGCTGCATAGCCAAGAAAACAACAAGGGAAGAGACAACCAGCTCAAGAGGTGAAAAGATTTGCAAGCTATTCATCTAACAAAGGATTAATATCCAGAATATATAAAAAACTCAAAAAACAAGAAACCAAACACTTTAGTTAAGCAATGCAGAAAGGATCTGAAAAGACATTTCTTAAATAAAGATATGTTAAACTCCTGCAAGTATATGAAAAATGCCAAACAACACTAGTCAGCAGGAAAATGCAAATCAAAACCACAGTCAGATATCATCTCACCCCACTTGGAATGGCTATTATTAAAAAGACAGAAAATAAATGCTGGTGAGGAAGCAGAGAAAGGAGAACTCTTATACATTGTTGGTGGGAACATAAATTAGTACAACCACTGTGGAAAATGGTACAGAGATATCCCACAAAATTAAACATAGATATATCATATGATCCAGCAATCCCATTTCTGGGTATATATCCAAAGTAACTGAAATCAGCATATCAAATACATATTGCAGGCCCATGTTTATTATAGCCTTATTCACAATAATCAAAATACGGAATCAACTGAGATGTCCATCAGCAGATGAAGGCATAAACAAAATGTGCTATAAATGTATACATAATGGAATATTATACAACCATAAAAGAGTGAAATCCTGTCCTTCGCAGCAAAATGGATGGAACTGGAGGAGCTAAGTGGAATAAGCCAGACACAGAGGTAAATATCACATGTTCTCACTTGTAAAGCATTGAGCTCCAAGAGAGTAAGAATGTTGAATACCAGAGGCCAGAAAGGATAGGGGTTAGTGAGGATACAGAATGGTTGGATAATGGGAACTGAAATACTGTTGGCTCACTTGGCTAATCCTCCGCTTGTGGCACTGACACCCCAGGTTCTAGTCCCGGTTAGGGCACCAGGTACTAGTCCCAGTTGCTCCTCTTCAGGTCCAGCTCTCTGCTGTGGCCTGGGAGGGCAGCAGAGGATGCCCCAAGTGCTTGGGTCCCTGCACCTGCTTGGGAGACCGAGAGGAAGCACCCAGCTCCTGGCTTCGGATCGGCATAGCGCCGCCCATAGTGGCCATTAGTTGAATGAACCAATGGAAGGAAGACCTTTCTCTCTGTCTCTCTCTCACTGTCTATAACTCTCTCTCTGTCTCTCTCTCTCTAACTCTGCCTGTCAAAAAGATTTTTTAAAAAATACAGTCAGGAAGAGCAAATTCTAGTGTTCTACAGCACAGTAGGGTAAACACAGTTTATAGTATAGTATAGTATAGTATAGTATATCTTACGAAGAACTAGAAGGGATGAATTCAAAGGCTCTAAGCACAAAGAAATTATGAGGAGATGGAAATGCTAACCCTGATTTGATCACTGCACATTGTGTATACATATTGAATTATTACATTGTATACCATAAGTATATACATTATTATGTGTTAATTAAACAGAAAACAAAGTCAAAAAAGTTTTGGGTATGTATCTTATATACTCATATATATATTTACTTAGTTACAAATTATATGATGTATAGAATCCTAACAGATTTTATATATATAATAAACAAAAAGATAAATAAAAATGAGGATATATAAATAGAAGTCATAATATCTTATTTTTAAATCCCAATGCATGTCCCCTCCACCCCACTTTGGAGATCATTTTACCCAGTCCTACTCTTCAGGGACCAACACCAAACTGCTTACTCCATGATGTCTTCCACCTTCATAGCTCACAGCAATCTATTTTATGTATTTGTAGGCACCCTATTCTGAATTGCTAGTTGAGTATTTCATAGTTGAGTCTTATCTTCACTAACAACTGCAGGGAGCACATGTCACATTATTTTATATGATTTCCTACAGGACTAGGCAAAAATTACAAAGCCTGGGGCTGGCATTGTGGTCTAGCAGGTGGCTGGCATCCCATTTGGGTGCTGGTTCACATCCTGGCTGCTCCACTTCTGATCCAGCTCCACACTAATGGCCTTGGAAAAGCAGTGGAGGATGGCCCAGGTGCTTGGGCCCCTGCCACCCACATGGCAGACCTGGGAGAAGCTCCTGGCTCCTGATTTTGGCATGGCTCAGGTGGCTACTGTGGCCACCTGGGAAGTGAATCAACCGATGGAAGATGGATGGATGGATCCTTCTCTCTCTCTCTCTCTCTCTCTCTCTGTAACTCTGATTATCAAAAAAATAAATATTTTAAAATAATTAAAGGGGGCTGCCATTGCTTGCTGTGCCAGCATCCCATGTGGGCGACAGTTCTAGTCCTGGCTGCTCTACTTCTGATCCAGCTCCCTGCTGATGTACCATTGGGAAAGTAGTAGAAGACGGTTTGGGGCCCTGCACCAACATGAGAGATCCAGAAGAAACTCTTTGCTTTGGATAAGCTCAGCACCAGGTGTTGCAGCCACTGGGGAGTGAACCAGTAGATGGAAGAGATTTCTCCCCCTCCCCCGCCCCGCCCCACCATCTCTCTGTCTCTCCCTCTTTCCGTAACTCCTTCAAATAAACAATTATTTAAAAAATAATTAAAAACAATTAGAGAGCCACTGCATTGACTCAATGACAGGTCTTATAGTACATCAGTATCTACGTTAGCAGGTCGTTTTTGTTATTGAGATCATAACAAGCTGGAGGCATCATATATTCCAAACCTTAGAGATCTCTGGGTCTTATGGTTATCCAAGGTATGAGGTGAGTATTTGGCAGAGTTCACTCACTGATGGCAGTATGGAATAACTGTCACACAACTTCCTGAGTCCACATAAACCCTCCGTGAATCACAGCGCCCATATTCAGGACAGCTGCACACACCTGCTGCTTTGCTAGACGGACATTTTCTCTTCTTTCTCCCTGATGTGCCCAGATCACAGTGGTGTAGAGACTCTTGATTCTCCATTTCTGCTTCTTCAGGAAGGAAAAGGCCCACTTCCTTTGAAATCCTTTATGGCAGAAGTCTGCCTGCGGCAGAGACTGCTCCACTCTGGATAGACTCCCAGCACTTCACAAGCACATGCATTTCCCAGCCCCCTCAGGGATGGTCACTCGTCTGTCGAGCCATTCGGGGTTTAGCCAAGAAGACACACAACTGCTCACCATCTGGGCCCTCCTCAGGCTGATAACAGACCTAGATCCGCAAAGGAAAGCAAGGTGTTCCCTCTGCCCCCTTACACCCTCTTGCATGCCTGGCTCTCCTAGGGGGTTTGTGACCTGGGAAACATCCCAAGCCGGTCGACACCAGCTTGCCCTTGGAGCAGGCTCTGCAACAGAGTAGTTGCTTGTTACTCATTATCTTCCCCTCACTGTCTCCTTTCCCAAATATCACACTCCTGATGATGTTTACAAAATGGAATCCTCCCAGCCCTGGGTATTCAAATACCAGCCTATCTTCCAAGTAGGCCCACTGCTTCTCTGAGAATATTCTGCTTACTAGAGCAGCAAAATGTTGACAAAACATAGCCTCGTCTCAAGTTTCTACTTCCATCTTCAGAATCGATGAGGATTCTGGAAAGTGCATCATTAATCCCATTACATCATCTTATTGAAGACATTGGGATGGTGTTTACAAAAGGGAAAGCTTTCTTTCCCCATAAAATCAATGATGACAGGGTAAGGCTCTGGGCGGGGGAATGAGCAGTCTGGAGCTCCGGCCAGACACACGAGGAGCCGGTAACTCAGGAGCCACTCTCAAAAGTAGGCCAGCCTCACCGTGAATCTTGCATGAGGTAGCTGATCCAAACCCCAGGACCCTTGTGCACCGACTGTGGGAGCTTGACCCTGGCTGATCACGTGCCCCACCACTTAGCACTGACAGTGGAACCTAGAAAATGTAACCACTGCCGCAAACAAAATGCAGACAATCCTTGTACAAAGATCCTGGGAACTACTAAGGTTTTAGTTTTCTTTTCTATCAAAGCTCACATTTCATCTTTGAGAAATAGCAATACGTACCATTTTATTGTTTTCATGGAAGCAGAAAATAATTTAAAATGCTTAAAAATACCTATTTATATGTAGTGATATATACTTATGGTGGCCATTCCGATGTCAATATTTCTAAGACAGAAGCATTGTATCATGGTTGTTATTCCCAGGACGATGCCTACTCCAAGCCTGACCCCACAAGTCACTGTCACCCCCAAACAGGATGGAATTCAGTATGGGGCCATGGTTGGGAATAATTATTTTATATATTATTTAGAAAAAAATTTAAAAGGTAAAAGTTTGTCTCCTGTTTTTCTGCATTTATTTGCTCCCTCTTGCCCGAACCTCATGTCTTCTGGAAAAATATTTTCAGGTTGAAAGTTGGTGGTAACAGCCACAGCAATGCCAGTCATGAACGTGGGAGCTGTGGCAATGACCATGGAGGGGAAAGAGGATTGGGCCTGCAAGATGACAGAGGAACCCACGGCAGGAGCCCTGAGATACGGCAGAGGAAGCATAGTCAGCCAGACCAGACCGTGGGACTGCATTTCAGACGTACCTGTCTGTGAGGCAGAAGCTGAGACAGGAAAGACGGAGTGAAGACTCCTGGCCTGCAGGACAGAGCCATGTGTGTGGACAACTCAGGGGAGAGTTGCTTTTGGCTGTCTTTCAAACTTAAATCATTTCAGTACCTTGTTCAGTGCTTGTAGAAGAGAAGACTGCTCTGATGAGTAGAGACAGGATCGCTGGAGGTAGTACTAGTCTCTTTTTCTTTTTTTAACCACCCAAATAGCTCAGTCCTGACATTTTCAGTGGACTGGATTTACCCCTTCAGAAGATACACTCATGAGCACAGACTACAACCAGAGCTATTTAGGAATGTCACTGGTTTCCCATGTGGCCTGTTGAAGAATTATTTCCAACTGCAGGTAACCTTTTCCCGGAAAGAAACCATGACTCATATTTCCTCCACCTTAACTCTTTAGTACCCATTATCAATGAGTTCTCTAGAAATCTGGCCAGCCTGCTCCTTGTTCGGGCTCTGATGTATCATTTGCTCAGCAAGATCTATAAAGGGTGCTCAATGTTTTGCAGGTGCGTTCCACAGGAGGGATGAATTAACAGAAAACCAGTGGCTCTTGTAAGTGTGCAGGGTTCAAATCATCACACAAACTCACTTGTATTCTAGCATTGTTCAAAACATGTTTATATACCAAGACAGATAGTCTGGAGTGTGGTATAATGGGGGAAAAAGCACTAGAGGATATAAAACACAAAATTTAATAGACTTATGTTCAAACTTTGTCTCACCCCTTATTATCATGTAATCTTAAACAAGCAATGGTCTCCTCTATGCCTCAATTTCCTCTTCTGTAAAATGGGAATAATTCCTATTTCACTTTTGCAGGAATTAATTAGGAAACGTTAAGAGCACTGCAACTGGGGTCTACTGGGGAAGTGCGCATTCCTCCCAACTCCCCTCACTGCTCCTGCACACCTGGCTGGGAACCCACCAAGCACACAGTCTGAAGCCAACAACTCTGCAGCTGTTTCTTGACTGCTTTGAAGATTTATAGAAAAGAATAAACTTTTTCTTTAATTTAGATTTTTGTTAATTTTTTCCAGTGGGTGTACTCAGCCCCCAGGAGAGAACCTTGCAGTGGGATGGTGAGGGGTTTGAATTAGGGGGAAGGAGTGGACTGTGTTAGGACACACGCTGGTAGGGTGGCGGGTGAGGGAGTCTGGCAGGGATCTCATTCCTGTGCCTAGCCCAAGGCAGGGGCAGCTCTGCCTCTGCACTCAGCTCACTTGGAACAAGGCTCTGCTGTGCTGACTCCACGTCTTTCTCACACCCTGGTAGTAGGTTATGTTTTGTCTGTTTTGTGTTTTGTATATTTTTTGTAGTAGTATGATATATACAAAGTTTACCTCTTTAACCATTTGTAATTTGTATACAATTCAGTGATTTTGTTTGAAAAAAGATTATTTATTTGAGAACTAGAGTTACAGAGAAAGAGGGGGAGAGACAGAGAGAAAGGTCTTCCGTTTTTTTTGGTTCATTCCCCAAATGGCTACAATGGCTGCAGCTAAGCTGATCTGGAGCCAGGAGCACTTGGTCCATCTTTCACTGCTTTCCCAGGCGATAGCAGACAGCTGGATGAGAAGAGGAGCAGCCGGGACATGAACCAGTGTCCATATGGGATGCCAGCACTGCCAGTAGAGACTTAGCCCACTATGCCACAGCACCAGCCCCAATTCAGTGACTTTTAGGTATATTCAAAGGTTGTACAACAATCCCACTACCCACCTGCAGAACTTCTTGCACCCCCCAGACAGATACTCTGCATCCATGGAACAATCTGTCCCACTACAGCCACCTGTCACCCTGTTAGAAGTTTTTAATCTCTGATAAGGCACATACGTGGTCATGATTGTGGGCAGGGGCCTACTCAAAATTTCCTATTCTAAACCCACTTTTGAATCTCCTGAGCCCTTTAGAAGTGACAGTCCCAGAGCTGTGGGGAGCTCAAAAGTGCATTAGGGTGTGTGGCCTGTCCCGGTGAGAACCCTGCAGTACCCCTGCCCTAGGTGTGGCCATGTTACTTCCTCAGCCTGTAGAATTCAGCTGTCCTTTCCTTCTCTAGGATCAGTCAAACCAATCTCAGGTACTTCTGTGACTGCTAGAATTGAGAAATGCACGGATCAGAGCCATGAGGTTCACACCAGGTATGAAATCTAAAAGATGGTAAAAGAAAACCCCATTTTTTAATAGGATCAACTCAAATCCTAAAAAACCACCCGTCCACAATGTGGAAATACAGAAGGATTTTCTTCCGTGTGTGTCTGTTTTTAAATGAGGTCTGATGCCTCTGATACCTGGAAGGGATTAAATGCTAAAAATAGCTCCAGGTATTGAGAATGCTGAGGGAGTGCGTGCACTCCAGAAGCTGAGGGCAGTAGGATCGGGTATGAAATGCTAACAAGAGAGGAGTTCTGAGGAGAGGCCTGGGACCTGTGAGCCACTGGGACCGCCTTTCATTAACTATAAAGCCATATTCTTCTTAGCAGCAGGACTGTGGGGCTCGCTGTCCAGCCCAGTGTGCTGAGAGAGCTTTGCACCCCAGTCAAGGGGCCCAAACTCATTGGAATAAAGGAAACGGACTATGGATTGGCTCCTCTGATGCCTCCCTGTTTTGGGTGAAGCCATGCTGACGGCCAGGTGACATCTGCAGAACCATCTGCTGACATTTCTTCTTGGAAGAGATGAAAGAGACTAGGGAGGGTGGCAGAGTCGGTACAGGGTCCAACACAAGGCTCTCAGGTGGCTTCCTGGGACTGTGGACATCTTTACATGGGGGAGGTTCCCTGCCTTTATCCTCGCAGAATATGGTCAAACTCTAATTATTAAACATTACATCACCAGGTAGGGGACCCCTGCTCAGAAATAGTGTCTAGCCAGAAGACACGAATTGCTGTGAAATCCAGGTATTTAGGAAAATCCCTTCCTAGAAAATTATGTCTCCTCCCTCCTCCCACTCTTCCAAGGCAAAAGGGAAATACGTGCGGCTGGAGCGGAGTTGTTTCTTTATGAAACTGCTTCCAGCTCTGCTACAGATTCAGCTTCCTCCTTCAGTTTCTATGGGCAATGCAAGGCCTAGCATCAAGCCTGTCTACTGAGAGAACGGATGCCTCCCTGCGCCTTGGACCACTCCCTCGTGCTCTGCCTCACTGATCCTTGATCCCGACTCAGCATGGCAAGACTGTAAAATTCCCTCTATTCTGCTTCCCATCCCCTTCATCAAGCTGCTGGCCACATGCTGTTGTGTAGGAAGAGGACTCATGTGGACACACTTATCTGCAAACTTCCTTACTCTGCAGAGCACACAACAATATTTCTTGCAGAAATATTGGCTCCGAGAGTCCTGAAGATGCCCAAGAGACTCCTAGTTCCAGACCCTGTAAGCAATGCCCTGATTGGACTGAAGTGCTTTGAGGGAAATTCTTTCAAAGCTGTATTGGTTAATCGATCAGTTCTAGCTTCTTTTCCAGACACACTGACTGTGACCCCTCAGGCTCCACAGAGAGAAAAAGCCCGAGCTTTCTCCCATCCTAGTACTAACCAGGCCCAACCCTGCTCAAGTTTGAAGATCAGAGGAGATCAAAGCCAGAGTTTTCTCTGAAGGCTGTGCACTAGATTTTGCTTACCCAGGATCACCTGGCTGGGAGGGAAGCCCTGACCTCAGACACACAGACAAAGAGAAGATACTTTAAGGCACACAACTATATGTTCTACTTTTTTTTTTTTTTCTGTAAATCAATTCAAGGAAGCAGGCAGAGAGATGAGTATTCTGGCACAGTGGGCTAAGCCACCTGTTTGGATGCCTGCTTCTGATCCTGGGATGTCTCCACTTTTGATCCAGCTTCCTGCTGATGTGCGTCTTGGGAAGCAGCAGAAGATGGTCCAAATACTTGGATTCCTGCAACTGACAGGGGAAACCCAGATGGAGTTCCTGCTTCCTGCCTTTAGTCTGGTCCTATCTCAGCTGTTGTGGGCATCCGCGGAGTGAACCAGTGGATGGAAGATCTCTTTGTCTCTCCCTGTTTCTCTATCACTCTGCCTTTCAAATAAATAAATCTTAAAAAATTTAAAACAAGAGGGCAAAATATGAAGATCCACAGACAGAGATTATCCAGGGAGTACATATCACAACTTTAACAGTGGTTATTTTGGAGGCAGAGAAATTATGGGTGACTTTGGACTTGAGATTATTGACTGTTCAGTCTGTAGTCAAGTTGTCTGCATCAAACATATTATCTAATAAAGGACAACTTTTTTTTGAAAAGTAAAATATGTTCTAATGTTTAAACAGACCAAGGTTAAAGTGAAACTGAGCTTAACAAATAATAATTTTTGTTACTATTAAAAAATCATCAGGTCAGTACACACCAAAGGACAGTATGCTTTCTAAAGACAGGGGATATTTCTTTCATTTTTTAAAAAAGATTTCTTTTTATTTATTTGAAAGCAGAGAGAGAGAGAGAGAGAGATGATGATGATGACGACGACGATGACATACCTCACAATCATTCATCCCCTAGTTTGCTCCCTAAATGACCCCAACAGCTGGAGCTGAGCCAGGAGCTTACTCCAGATCTCCTGTGTGGGTGCAGGGGCCAAGCACTTAGTTCGTCCTCTGCTGCTTTCCCAGGTGGGTTAGCAGGGAGTGGGATTGGAAGTGGAGCAGTTATAACTTGCACTGGCATCCATAAGGGATGTTGGCATCACAGGCGGTGGCTGTACCCACCATGCCACAGTGCTGGCCAGTGGGCTATTTCATACTCACTCTCAGCACATGGCCCTCTGTCCTCCTTCACAAACAAGATAGGACATCAGGTGGTCCTGTACTTAACTTCTTTCTCTGGATCTCAAATGCATCTGCACTTGTTTTGGACCTCTCTCCTTCCTGGTTATGACATATCTTATCAAAAGCCAATCCACCAGCTCTATCCCAGACCCCACTGCAGGCCTCCATCACGGGGCCTGCTCCCTTTCTTACATGTTTGAGGTGCACCATTACACTGGCTCCTACATGTCAGTGTTTATAATATCAGATCCCTCCCATCTCAACAAAACCCTCTCCAACCTTTTAGTCCTCTCCTCCTTGCAAGCCAAGGTATCACAGAGCTCTTTAAACACATAATTCTCCTGTTCTCTCTCATTCACTCTGCAGTCTACTCCATGCTGACGTTGGCCCTTATGTCTTGCTCTGGTTGGAAGATAGTTTGCCCCCTCTCAAATTCATCTTGAAGTATGATTCCCAGTGAAGTGGTGTTGAGAGGTGGTGGAGGCATTAAGAGGCAATTAGGTTACTAGCAGGGATTAATGACTTCTCACAGAGATGGGTTCAATCTCACTACAGTAGGCTGTGACAAAGCAAGCTGCCTCTGTGTTTCCTCTTCCACACAAACCTGCTTGTCTTCTGCTCTTCCCACGAGCTGAAGCAGCAACAGGCCCTTGCTCTTGGGCTTCCCATCTTCCAGCACCATGAGACAAAATAAACTTCTATTCTTTTTTCACTACTCAGGTATTCTGCTATAAGGACAGAAAATGTGCTAAGATATTGCTTTACAGAAAGCTGCGTGAGAGTCACCCAGGACTTTTCATGTTGTAGGATCCAATTTTTTTTTTTTCAGTTCTTTCTTAACTAACATCAATGTAGCTTTTGACCCACCTGGCAATCACAGTTCCTTGAAACATTTTCTAGTGACTTCTGTGATGTAATTAATTAGTTATCTTTTGGTTGTCCCTCTTCAGGTTGCTATAAGGTCTTGTTTTCTAAATTCTAAATATCAGCAGTCCTCAGGAGCTGGTCCCATACCCTCTTTCCCTTTTTGATCTATATTCCACTATTAAGTAACTTTATTAACTTCTATCACTCAGATACCGTAGCCAGCATATGTTGACAAATTATAAATTCAAATTTCCAACTCAGACTCTGCTTCTGGGCTCCAGCCTAGTAGATCCAACTGATTTTTGCATTTTTTTTTTTACACTTGAATGTTGTACAAATAGCACAAAGTAGATTTGTTAAAAGTAGAACACCTGATCTTACCCATGCTAAAAACAAAACAACACAACAATAACCCTATTCTTCACCTTCACCTAATGCTTCCTGTCTCAGTAAATACCAACTTTCCTTCAGGTGCTCATGTTGGAAGCCAGAAATCATTCATCTTCGATCACTCCCTGTCTTCAAGTCTCAAAGAAATTCTCCATCACTTTTGACAATGGTGGAGAGAAAGGGAATGAATTTGCTCTCACATCTTAAACAACTAAAAATCCAGAAAAACCATATGAAACAATGGTTTCCAAGACATTGGACATTAGGCAATGAGGATATGTGATGCATGAAGAACAGGACACAAATGAGGTAAGTCCTACCATGAGCCAGCTCACTTCCTGGAGTTTCCAGGACATAGCAAAGACAGATGGGAACCCAGGAGCAATCTAGCGGGCTTCCTCAGTCAGAGAAATGAACTTGGGAGCCCAGAGTTCAACTCAGCCAGCGTTTGCAGACTGGAGTACTAGGGAGGACAAAGATGAACAATGGGAGAGCTCCAGAGAGCCATACTACAAAACACTTTTGACACTGTTCACAGAAACTAAAGAAAATGTATTAAATGAAGAGCTATATTTTGTGATTAGGAAGGTTTAATGTTTTTAAGGTTTCATTTTTTTTTCTAAATTGATTTGTATTCAATGCAATTTCAATAGAAATACCAAGATGGTTTTATATGTGTGTAAAGAAAAATGCTGATTATAAAATTCATACAGAAATATAGAGGGCCTAGAATAACCAGAAAAGCTTTCAAAAGTAAGGCATAGTTGCAGCATTTATACCACTTGATTTCAGGAGATACAAACATAGAACACTCAAGGCATTGTGGTATTGGAGTAAAGATAGATATTTAGAGAAATGGATAAGTGTAAAGTCCAGAACAGACCGATATACATGATCAACTGTTTTTCCTCAAAAGTGCAAAAGGCAATTATGTATAGAGTAGTTCTTTTTCAACAAACGGTGCTAGAAACCTTAGACACTATATGCAAAAAATAAAAATGAAAAATTTTAATCTATATTTCATACTGCATATAAAATCAATCATAAATGTGTGAGCTAAATGTTTTAAATGTTTAAAATTCTTTATAAATTTATTTAAAAGTTAAAGAAACAAAGACAAACAGATTTTCCATTGCTGGTTTACTCTCCAAATGCTTACAATAGTGAGGAGTAGGACAGGTCAAATCCAGGAGCCCAGAAATCAATCTGAGTCTCCCACATGGGTCAGGGAGACCCAGCTATTTGAGTGACTACCTGCTTCGTCCTTTTGCATATTATCAGAACCTAGATAAGAAGTGGAGTGTTGACTCAAACACCAAATCCCTGCTCCTAAAATGATAAAATTTCCAGTAGAAAACAGAAGAAAATCATACTGTAAAAATCTACATTAAAGGGCTGGCATTGCAGTACAGTGGGTTAAAACCTTGGCCTGCAGTGCCAACATCCCATATGGGTACTAGTTTGAGTCCCAGCTGTTCTACTTCTGATCCAGCTCTCTGCTATGGCCTGGGAAAGCAGAAGAAGATGGCCCAAGCCCTTGAGACCTTGCATCCACGTGGGAGACTGGAAGCAGCTCCTGGCTCCTGTCTTCGGATTGGTCTAGGTCTGGCCATTGGGACCATTTGGGGGAGTGAACCAGTGAATAGAAGACCCCTTTCTCTCTCTGTTCCTCTCTAACTCTATCTTTAAAATAAATAAATCTATAGTATTAAGTAGGAAAAAAATACTAAAAGGGATAAAGTATTAAGTTGTTCATCAACAGTCAGGGCAAGGGCTGATCAAGTCACTATTTCTCATAGTGTCCATTTCGCTTCAACAGGTTTCCTTTTTGGTGCTAGGTTAGTTGTCACTGATCAGGGAGAGCATATATTTGTCCCTTTGGGACTGGCTTATTTCACTCAGCATGATGTGTTCCAGATTCCTCCATTTTGTTGTGAATGACCAGATTTCATTGTGTGTGTGTGTTTTTTTTTTTTTTTTTTTACTGCTGTATAGTATTCTATAGAGTACATGTCCCATAATTTCTTTATCCAGTCTGCTGTTGATGGGCATTTAGGTTGATTCCAGGTCTTAGCTATTGTGAATTGAGCTGCAAAAAACATTAAGATACAGACAGCATTTTTGTTTGCCAATTTAATTTCCTTTGGATAAATTCCAAGGAGTGGGATGGCTGGGTTGTATGGTAGGGTTATATTCAGGTTTCTGAGGAATCTCCAGACTGACTTCCATAGTGGCTTCACCAGTTTGCATTCCCACCAACAGTGGATTAGTGTCCCTTTTTCCCCACATCCTCACCAGCATGTGTTGTTGGTAGATTTCTGTATGTGAGCCATTGCGACCAGGGTAACTCTCTAATTAACACACAATTATTCTTATTTGTTTAAATATAACTGAAAAATGATCTCTGTTAAATATAAGAGTGGGAATAAGAGAGGGAGGAGATATACAATTTGGGACATGCTCAATCTGACATGGCCCAAATGGTAGAGTTAGAAACGCGCCAGGGGATTCCAATTCAATCCCATCAAGGTGGCATATACCATTGCCATCTCACTAGTCCAAGTGATCAATTTCAGTTCACAATTGATCATAATGATAGACTAAGAGTCAAAGGGATCACATAAACAAGACTAGTGCCTGCTAATACTAACTGATAGAATTAAGGGGAAGCGGGATACACAGTAGACTCATAGAATGGCAGATGCCCTAAACAGCACTCTGGCCTCAGAGTTAGCCCTTAAGGCATTCGGATCTGGCTGAAGAGCCCATGAGAGTATTTTAGGCATGGAAAGCCAAGACACTTTGGCAAACAAACAAACACAACTAAATGAAAGATCTCTGCGAGTGAGATCCCAGTGGAAAGAATGGCCATTAAAGAAGGAGGTACCTTTCTCTGAAGGTAGGAGAGAACTTCTACTTTGACTATGACCTTGTCTAAAGAAGGTCGAAGTTTGTGAACTCAAAAAGCTTCCATAGCCTTGGCAACTCATGACAAGAGCCTAGGTTGATTACTGATGCCATAAACAAGAGTGTCAATTTGTTAAGTCAACAACAGGAATCACTATGTACTTACTCTCCATGCAGGATCTCTGTCCTTAATGTGTTGTACAATGTGAATTAATGCTATACCTAGTACTCAAACAGTATTTTACACTTTGTGTTTCAGTGTGGGTGCAAACTGTTGAAATCTTTACTTAATTTATACTAAATTGATCTTCTGTATATAAAGAGAATTGAAAATGAATTCTTTTTTGACAGGCAGAGTGGACAGTGAGAAAGAGAGAGAGAAAGGTCTTCCTTTTCTGTTGGTTCATCCCCCAGTGGCCGCTGCAGCTGGTGCACCGCGTTGATCCCAAGCCAGGAGCCAGGAACTTCTCCTGGTCTCCCATGCAGGTGCAGGGCCCAAGCACTTGGGCCATCCTCCACTGCACTCCCGGGCCACAGCAGAGAGCTGGACTGGAAGAGAAGCAACTGGGACAGAATCCTGCCCCACGACCAGGATTAGAACCAGGTGTGCTGGCGCAGCAGGCGGAGGATTAGCCTAGTGAGCCACGGCACTGGCCTGAAAATGAATCTTGATTCGAATGGAATGGGAGAGGGAGTGGGAGATGGGAGGGTTGTGGGTGGGAGGGAAGTTATGGGGGGGAAAAAGCCATTGTAATCCATAAACTGTACTTTGGAAATTTATATTAAATAAAAGTTAAAAAATAAATAAAATAAATAAAATAAATAAAATAAATCTTGTAAAAAATCTAGATTAAACAAAGATTTCTTTGATGTGTCAGTAAAATGTAGTAATCAACATAAAGAACTTTTACCATCTAAAGACAATGTTAAGAGACTGAAAATACAAGCCATGTAACTTGGGAAAACATATTTGCAATCACATCTTTGATAAAGAATACTTATTACCAAATAACAAGAAAGCAAAAAAGTAAACTCCACAACTAAAAACAGAGAACATATATGAATAGTCACTTCATCAAAGAAGCTAACGATACAACAAATAAGTACATGAAAGGATGCCCATCACTGTAAGTCATTACAGAAACGCAAAATTGCAGTGATATTCCATTTCATACCTGTTAGAACAGATTTAAAGATCAGCCTTACCACATGCTGGTAAAATGTACAGCAACTGCAACTTTCACACACTGCTGGTGTGGGTGTAAAATGGTACAACCACTTTGGTAAATGATTTGGCAGTTCCGTAAAAATGCAAACATATACCTACCATACGATCAAGCCGTTCTATTCCTAGATGATTATGCAAGAAAAAAGAAAGCATATGTCCACACAAAGCACATGAGTTTGCATGACAGCTCTGTCTGGGATATCTCATACTGAACCCAAATATTCATCAACACACAATGGTACTTCTGCACAGTGTAACATGGGTAAGTCATTATCTGTATGCCTATTACTATTGTAATACTATTGTTTACTATTTGTCCTTTCTTTACACATTCCCATCTCACAAGATCAGAAGCACCAAGGGAGTAGGGATCATTATGCACTTGATGCCCAGAGTACAGTGAGTAATCAAAAATCTGTTCAATAAATGACAGAAACAGAATTAGAACTCCCTTCCTGACCTAGAACCCAACCCCTGACTTCCACATTTTATTTTCTTCAATCTACTCTGTGCAACACATCCATTCTTCTGTATCTGATAGTGCTTCTCCTATAGTTATTTAGGACTCAAACTGGTAAGCATTGAGAAATCTAATAGAAGAGTACCTTTAAGTCTTAAATACTTTAAAAGCAAGACTTATAAAATCAAAGGTTAACAATGCTTAACAGCTGAATTCATAAATCAATGGAGGAGGTGTCTTACAATGAGACTCACACTCATGTTAATGACACATTTATTCCATAAGTTCACACCAAGCCAGTTAACAAAGGAGAAAACCAGACAGATAAGGGGCTGGAGAGGACGGGCCTTACTGGCAATGAAGCCCAACTGACCAATGATGCAGCACTACCACGTCTTTAGCAAAGCACTGGCCTAGATTCTCCACACAGTGGAGCATGTGAGGGGGAAGATAAAAGATTGCAAATATGGCCTCTTTCCAAAGCAGCTTCCTAAGAAACAGCTTACCTCCCCCCTCTCCCCCACTATGTTTATTTAGACTCCCTTAATTAGAGCATTTCAGCATAGAAGCATAATCCAATGTGAAAGAAAATTTCCCTGGAGAGCCATCTGTCAGAATTAGACTACACTTAGCCACTGGACAGTTCGGCTGTATTCTAAATACCACAGACTGCTTCGATTCGTGAAAGGCTCAAAACTCATTTTCCAAGCAAGCAGATGCCAATCCATGGGACAAGGCTTTCTGTCAGGAAGCTGGCTGGCTATTTTGGACAGCAATGCCTCCGTAGGTAGAAGATCATTAAAAGTAGTCCCACGGGCACGTTCTACCTGACTAGTTCTACCTTTCTTCAGAGATGAAATTGCTGTCCTTCACAATCCTATTAAGTTCTCCTTCAGTTGTTCCAGGTTTGTAGATTTTTTTTTCAGCTAGCCCAGTTCTCTCTATGTACAAGGGCACTTCAGAAAGTTTGTGGAAGATGGAAGAAAAGATACATTTATTTTTGTGCAAAATGTTTTTTGATATCCATGCACATAAAGCGTCTGCAAAATACTGATGGAAAATATATATTATGAAAAACCTATGCATGGATTTCAAATTTTTTTGCACTGAAATAAATTTACCATTTAATTCTATTTTTTCTAGAACTTTTGAAGTACTCTCATATTAAGCTGTGGAATAATTGAACTGTGTAAGGGGGACCTAAGTGGAGCCCACTTTGGCAGCCTGCAAAGCAAGCCTCCTTCTCAAGAGGCTACAGCCTGCCAAGCAGACACCTGCATTTGATACCCAGACTCTTGCCTAGAAAAGGAGTGTACAGGGTCCTCCGTCATTTGCCTCTGTATCAGAGGTTACATGACTCAGGGTTCTTCCTGCATCCCCATAGCCCCTTTCCTTTGTTCTAATACATCAACTGTACTAGACTCCACTGTGCTCTGCCTATATCCCCCTTGGGGAGGTTTATGTACCTATTCATTAGCTGCTGTCATCTTATGACTGCATTCTTCTTGGGGAATGTCCCCTCAGTTGAGAGGCACCTGAACAATGGTTGCGAATGTATACCCTGTCCCCAGGAGTGGTCTACAGCCAATGACAGACAAGTACAGGTTGAAACTGCAGCTCCATGGTCTCAGAGTGGGATGCCTCCATGGAACCCATCATGCTCAGAGCCTGTGGGCTCAGACTCACAATAACTTTGGCACCCTGAGCCCCCACTGTTTGTTTTCCGTAACCTACATGCTTTGCTAACTTCCTTACAAGATTCACTTGAGAGCAGTCTCAATAAGTCAGTTGCATAAGACTACCTCTCAGTCTCTGCCTCCAGGAATTCCAGTTTAAGACATATGCTATATTGGAGCTATTCTTGTTTTACTCATTCATCCTTTCAAAAAATGTTTACTGTTCACATCTTAGATTAGGTACTGAGGATACAGTGTAGACTTTGCCTCAAGGAACAACTGGTCTAGCAGGGTAGGCGAGACACAGACATGCAAAAATCTAAGGTGCGACCAGCAGTGAGGAGGTATCTGCAGGAAGACTAACACGCACTCAGGAGCACTTAATCTGTTCTGGGTGGATGGAGGGAGGGCTTGCTTAATGAGGTAGGGGCCAAGCATAGGACTTAACAGCCTTCATTATTTAACTTCTTAGTTAAACAGAGGAATAGAGAAAATAAGGTTACTGAAGTCAGAAAGTGGTGCATGTACAGAGCAAATATGAGATTACAATCAATTTTAAACTCAGAAGGGAACCGGCTATCCAAAACTTGTGCAGACATTGCTACTGGATCCTGGTTTTCTCATTTGCTGAGCCTTAACGTGGCTTCTAAACCCTTTTTAACACAGTTCATTAGTCAGCCACCACCTGTAGATCGGAGCGGCTCCACAGTGTGAAACATTTGCCACACATTTTGCACATGTTCTTATACGTGTTATCTTTAACTACTATCTCCAAATCTATATTTGTTTCCATCCTTTTCTCAAAACCAACAGTTTGGAGGCAAAAAGCTTAAAGTGTTAAGAAAAAATTAATTAACCAAATAAGACTTGTATAATCATGTTTTTCTTAAGGCTAAATGTAAAATGGTGATATTTACAGAAAAATAAAAATGAAAGGACAGAAAAAAATCCAAATATACTATAATAATTACAATGACACAAACGGGCTAACCTAAGTTGTAAAAAGTCAATTGTTTCCACAAATGCATTTTTTAAAAATCCAGCTATACCTTGCTTATAGCATTTATACT
Organism: Sylvilagus floridanus; assembly: GCA_949820135.1. Taxonomy (NCBI): domain Eukaryota; kingdom Metazoa; phylum Chordata; class Mammalia; order Lagomorpha; family Leporidae; genus Sylvilagus; species Sylvilagus floridanus. Next base: position 68,993,554 of record OX463224.1, on the reverse strand, counting down.
TAAAATATAAGTATACAGGAAATGTGCAAAAAAGAGAAAAAATTGTAAGACAAAATCAACTAAAAGAAAGATTTTATAACTGTATGAATACCAAAGTACTCTTGAAGGTAAAAATAATTTATCTAGAACATAAAACAAATTTGATCATATATCAACTAGTCTGTAAAACACAGTCCACATTACCTTATCACATTCTAAATGAGTTAGAACAAAAAATTTCTAAGGAAACTAAAAATTAAAGAAAAACCCACACATTTAAGGAATACACAGATCAAAGAAATAAATTCATATCTGATATTAGAAACCACTTAGATAAGAATGGTAATGAAAACAAAATGTTCAAATTTTTGGACACAGAGTTAAACAAGTACTTGAAAAGAAATTTATAATCTTAAATGCTTATTGTTAAAAAATTAAAAAGGCTGAAAATTAGTAGCCTAAAACTAGAAGTAGTCAAAAAAAAAAAAAAAGAAAAGAAAAGAAAAACCGAAACAAATCATCTTTACCAGAAGTGAAGGAAAGGACAAACTGACAGATGATACAGAAAGTAAAAAGATAAGAAAATACTGTAGGATCCAGGATGGCTGAATAGGGAAAAGATACGATGATTTTGACCACAGGAAGACAACAGAAGAAAAGCAGAACAACGGCATTCCCAGGGAGAGCTGGACGGAAGCCTGCAGTAGAAAGTCCACTGAAAGAAGAGAGACGCTGTGGAGCAACATGGGCAGGGACACCACCAGGCCTCCCACAGCCAGGGACCGGAGACGCCATCTTCTTGGAGCAAGGTGAGAAGTGACCGCTGCAGCCCAAGTCACTGGTGATACTGCCTGAGGGAGAACCCTGCGGACAACATTGGCTTTTAGTCTAGCCTGGGGCACTGGGAGGGGGCAGGCTGCCCATCTAACTCAGTGAAGGGAGGGCACGTTTCTTTTTCCCCTTCCCCTCAACAAGGGCACCCAGTGACTAGCAAGGAGGAAGCACCATCTTAATAATGCGAGTAGAGGCTGCAGCAGCTTATTTGTGGGTGACTAGGTGATTATATCGGAGGGATAAGTGGAAGTCCCCATTGAATTTAAGTCTGGACTGGAGAGTTGGCAGGGTGCCCACATAGGCCTCTGAGGTGCTCCTGTTTCCCCACTCTATCACAGGTGCCCAGACTCAAACTGGGAAGGTGGTGTACTGGTGGGCAGCTGGCTCGGGGAACATCTCTGCTCTTTCCACAGATGGAGCAGACTTGTGGGGTGAGTGGATCCCCTGCACCCTTGGCTGTGGGAGCCTTGCATGCTATGACTGTGGGGATTCTGTTACTGCATGATAGTGTATGAGGTGCAGCTGAATTTCTGGGCAATCAGTGGGTCTGGCTTCAGAGGCTCAGAGTTCCCAGAATGCCTGGAATAGGTCACTGGGGAGGGTTCCGTGCTTACACTGAGGATAACTCGGATCCTTTGTGTGGCTCATGTGCTAGCATGGGTAGGGTGTGTAGCCACTGGGGCTAACCACAGGCACAGATCACCTTGGCAAAGAGGAGGTGAAGCTGTGATGTGATAATGCTATCACAGGCTAGCTGATGTGATAATACCCTCCCCACTACCGACAATTGAGGAGATCTACTTTGCCAAACTTGTGTGTCATCCTAGACTCTTGCCCTACTCTCAAATACTGCTAGGAGTTCTCTGGCCACACCCAGCATGCATCTGGATCTCCACTACACCATACTTCAAAGACAAAAACCATCAGAGGATAAATACAACAAGTGTTTCCACAAATGCTTAAAAACAAGTGTATAAACACAAGAGACATGAATGAGGAGGACAATATGACTCTCCAAAAAGAACAAAACATTTCAATATTAGAATCTGAAGACAAAGAGATTGATGAAATTCCTGTAAAGGAATTTAAAAGAATGATAGTAAGATTACTCAAAAGCACAGAGAAACAAATACATGAAATAAAGAAATCCATAGATGGTATCGATAAAAAATTCTGCCAGGAGATAGATACTGAAGAGAAATCAAACTTAAATATTAGAAATGAAGAATTCAGCATCAAATAGAAAATACAGTGGAAAGCCTTAACAACAGACTTGTTGAAGCAGAAGAAGGAATATCCAAGCTATAAGACAAGTCCTTCAAGTCTTTGGAAATATCTCAAACAAAAAAAAAAAAAAAGAAAAAGAAAAAAATTAGAAAAAAAGTAGTGATTGATATTTATGGGATACTATCAAATGACCAAACACATGTGCTTAGGAGTTCCTGATTATGTGGAAATAGAGAATGGATTAGAAGGCCTAATCAGTGAAATAATAACAGAAAACTTCTTAATTTGGAGAAAGAAAGAGAAATCCAAGTACAGGAAGCACAGAGAACTCCTGATATCATGCTGAACATATTTGCAAAAATCCTCAACAAAAATAATCAAATCAAACAACACATCAGAAAGATCATTCACCTGGACCAAGCAGGATTTATCCGTGATATGCAGAGTTAGTCCAACATTTGCAAATCAAGCAATGTGACACATCACATTAACAAAGTGAAGAATAAAAACCATATGATTATCTTAATAGATTCAGGAAATGCATTTGATAAAATACAGCATCTTTTCATGATAAAAACCTTAAGCAAATTGGATATAGAAGGAACATTTCTCAACACAGGCAAGGCAATATATGACAGACCTGTAGTTAGCATCATATTGAATGGGGAAAAGTTAGAAACACTTCCACTAAGATCCAGACACACATAAGGATGCCCACTTTCACCACTGCTATTCAATATAGTTTTGGTAGTCTTAGAGCCATTTCGCAAGAAAAAGAAATCAAAGGGACACAAGTTGGAAAGAAGGAAATTAAATTATACCTGTTTGCAGATGACATGATTCTCTATACAGGGTAACCAAAAGGCTGCACTAAGAGACTACTATAACTCATAAGAGAGTTTCGTAAAGTGGCAGGATATAGAATCAACACAGGAAAATCAATAGTCTTTGTATACACAGACAATGCCATAGCTGAGAAAGAATATATATCATCAGTCCCATTCACAACAGCCTCAAACAGTTTAAATGCCTTGGAATAAATTTAATGAAGAAGGTGTAAAACATTACAATCAAAATTACAAAACATTAAAGAAAGAATTAGAAGAAGGTACCAAAAAATGGAAAAATCTCCCAAGTTCATGGCCTAGAAGAATTAATATCATCAAAATATTTATACTACTGCAAGCAATTCACAGATTCAATGTGATCCTAATGAAAAATACCAAGGACATTCTTCACAGATCTAAAAAAAAGGCTAAAATTAATATGGAATCACAAGAGATTCCAAATAGCTAGAGCAATCTTAAACAATAAAAACAAAGCTGAAGGCATCACAATACCAAATTTCAAGACATACTACAGGGAAGTTACAATCAAAACAGCCTGGTACTGGCTGAAATAAAAATAGACATATAGACCAATGGAACAGGATGGAAATCCCAGAAATTAATCCATACATGTACAATCAACTAATCTTTGACGAACAAGCTAAAATCAATCCCTGGAAAAAAGGACAGTCTCTTCAATATGTGGTGCTGAGAAAATTGGATCTACACATGCAGAGGTATGAAACAAGAACCTACCTTACACCTTATACGAAAATCAACTCTAAATGGATCGAGGACCTAAATTGATGACATGATAGCATCAAATTACTGAAGGAATACACTGGGCAAACTCTGCTAAACATTGGCATAGGCAAAGATATCTTGAAAATGACTCCAGGAGCAACAGGCAATTACAGCAAAAGTAGACAAATGGGATTACATCAAGCTAAGACGCTTTTGTACAGCAAAGTGTACTTTATTGTACACTTCAATAAAGTGAAGAGGCAACCAACAGAACAAGAGAAAATATTTGCAAACTATGCAATTGATAAAGGATTAATATCCAGAATTTATAAAGAGCTCAACAACAAAACGAACAATCCAATTAAGAAAAGGGCCAAGAACATGAAGACATACTTTTTAAAAAGGTTGAAATTCAAATGACCAAAGAGACATGAAGAAATGCTCAGGATCCTCAGGATCAGGGAAATGTAAATCAAAACCACAGCAAGTTATCACTTCACTCCCAATAGAATAGCTATCATCCAAAAATCAAAAACCATAAATGCTGCAAGGATATGAGGGAAAAGGTACCCTAATACACTATTGGTGGAAGTAAACTAATATAACCATTATGGTAGACAGTATGGAGATAGCTCAGAAAGCTGAAATAGATCTACCATATGACCCAGCCATCCCACTCCTGGGAATTTACACAAACAAAATGGAATCAGCATGTGAGAGTTATATGTACCTCGATGTTTACTGCAGCTTAATTCACAATAGCTAAGACATGGAATCAACCCAGATGTCTATCAGCTGGTGAATGGATAAAGAAAATGTGGTATAGATACACTATGGAATATTACTCAGCCACAAAAAAATGAAATCCTCTCTTTCAATAAAATGGATGCAAATGGAAACCATTATGCTTTGTGAAAGCAGTCCCAAAAAGACAAATATCCCATGTTTGCTCTGATATATGGCAGTTAACATAGAATACAAAAAATATATAGGAATGAAATAGACATCTTATGATATGATTGTCATTTTTATTCCTCATTTATACTCCTATGGAACTGTGGTCTTCCCACATTTTACTTGTTGAATATTATGGTTAGTGGTAAATTAAGCCTTTGATTATAGAGGGTATTAAAATTATGTCTTTGCAAAAATTACAGAAAAAAGAAAGGAAGGCTGGATGGGGATTGAGGGTGGGAGAAGAGGAGGAAAGGAAGTATGATTATCTTTGTAGAACTGTGTGCAATACATGAAATCTGTTCTCGTTAGATTAATAAAAATAAAAAGGATGAAATACTATAAAGAACTTCACCTCACTATATGTAAAACAGAATAGGCAACTTTCTAGAAAAATCTAAATCACCTAAAACAATTAATAAAGAAATAAAAGCATCCCTCAGGCTTCCTCCACCTAACAATAAATCTTTCCTTTAAAAAAAGAAATAAATGTTTATATAGCCCAATAAACATCATAGGCATTGCCTAAATTTCTCCCAGAGACTTGTCTCCCAGAGCAGACAACTGACACAGAAAGCTGCAAGTGCAAGCTCTACTACTCTTTTAGAGAAAAGATTATTTCATACTTACATATAATCTTTAAGATGCTAAGAAAAAATAATGTTCTATTTTGAAGGATTATATATCTTTAATTATAGGCCGGCGCCGTGGCTCAACAGGCTAATCCTCCGCCTTGCAGCGCCGGCACACCGGGTTCTAGTCCCGGTCGGGGCGCCGGATTCTGTCCCGGTTGCCCCTCTTCCAGGCCAGCCCTCTGCTGTGGCCCGGGAGTGCAGTGGAGGATGGCCCAGGTGCTTGGGCCCTGCACCCCATGGGGAGACCAGGAAAAGCACCTGGCTCCTGGCTCCTGCCATCGGATGAGCGCGGTGCGCCGGCCGCAGCGTGCCGTCCGCGGCGGCCATTGGAGGGTGAACCAACGGCAAAGGAAGACCTTTCTCTCTGTCTCTCTCTCTCTCACTGTCCACTCTGCCTGTCAAAAAATAAAAAAAAATAAAATAAAAAAAATATATCTTTAATTATAAAACCAGATGAAGAAATGATACAAAAATAAATGAACAGGTCAATTTCACTCATGAATTTAGTTGTAAACACCATTTAGCAACATACTAACAAGGAGAATAGCTGAGTACAAACACACACCCATTCAGGTATATTCATGTACATCAAAAATAATACATCATGGGGGCTGGCGCTGTGGCGCAGTGGGTTAAAGCCCTGGCCTGAAGCACCAGCATCCCATATGGGCGTTGGTTCTAGTCCCAGTTGCTCCTCTTCCAATCCAACTCTCTGCTGTGGCATGGGATGGCAGCAGAAGATGGCCCAAGCCCTTGGGCCCCTGCACCCGTGTGGGAGACCTGGACGAAGCTCCTGGCTTCTGGCTTCGGATCGGCACAGCTCTGGCTATTGTGGCCATCTGGGGAGTGAACCAGCAGATAGAAGACCTCTCTCTCTGTCTCTACCTCTCTCTATAACTCTTTCAAATAAATAAAAAAAAATCTTTAAAAAGTACATCATAAAAAGTTGGATTTATCCCAGGAATACAAGTTTTTTATCAAACTTAGAAAACATCCACATAACTTACCACATTAAAAGATAAGATGAGCAAAACATATGATCATCTCAACAAATTCAGAAAAGTCACCTGATAAAAATCAACATCTATTCAGTTTTCATACAGTCCATAGTCACATCCTTCTTAGTGATGAAATAGTGAGAGCAGGAGCCTACACTGTAGTGTAGGAGTTGGGTGGCTGCTTGAGACACCAGCATCCCATATCAAAGTGTTTTGAGTTGTGGCTGCTCTGCTTTTTTTTTTTTTAAGATTTATTTTATTTATTTGAAATATAAAGTTACAAAGAGAGGCAGAGACAGAGAGAGAGGTCTTCCATTCGCTGGTTTACTCCCCAGATGGCCACAATGGCCGGAGCTGAGCCAATCAGAAGTCAGGAACGAGGAGCTTCTTCTGGGTCTCCCACGCAGGTGCAGGGACCCAAGGACTTGGGCCATCTTCTACTGCTTTTCCAGGCCATAGCAGAGAGCTGGATCAGAAGAGGAGCGTCTGGGACTAGAACTGGCGCCCAAATGGGATGTCGGCACTTCAGTCCAGGGCTTTAACCCGCTGCACCACAGTGCCAGCCCCACTGCTCTGCTTCTGATCCAGTTATCTTCTAATGCAGTGGATGATGGCCCAAGTACTTGGGTCCTTGCCACTCCTGCTAGAGACAGAGATGGAGTTCTGGGTTCCTGTGTTAGGCCTCATCCCAGCCCCTAGATATTTGGGGAGTAAATCAGAGGATGAAAGACTGATCAACTGATCACCTCTCTCTCTTTTCACTGAACTCTTACCCGATCACTCTGCCTTTCATATAATTCAATCTTAAAACAAAAAATAGTCAAAGCATTCTTTTTAAGATCAGGAACAAGGGCCAGCTCTGTGGTATAGTGGGCTAAACCTCTGTCTGCGAGGCTGGCCTCCCATATAGGTGCTAGTTCATGCTCTACTTTGAATCCAGCTCTCTGCTATGGCCTGGGAAAGCAGTAGAAGCTGGCCCAAGTAGGGCCCCTACACTCACATGGGAGACTCAGAAGAAGCTCTTGGCTCCTGGTCTTGGATTTTGGCCCAGCTCTGGCCATTGCGGCCATCTGGGGAGTAAAGCAGTGGATGGAAGATCTTTCTTCCTGTCTTTCCCACTGTGTCTATAACTCTACCTCACAAATTTTTAGAAAAAAAGATCAGGAACAAGCTAAGATTACTCTATTGGCCTCTATAATGGTGATCATATTAAACGCAATGAAATAAGCAACGATAACAAACGACAGGAGAAGAAAAGAAGAAAAAGATGGGGAGAAGAAAGAAGTCAAAAGAACTGAAAAGAAGGAAAAAACAAAACTGCCTTTATTTGTGCATGGTATACAAATATGCAAAACACAAAAGACACTATGGCCAAATTATTAGAGTACGTAGCAACACCAAGTATTAGAACCAGAGATGAGGATGGGCCCATATGCTGTTGAAGGGACTGTAAATTGATCAGATCACTTTCAGACAGAACTTTTTTTGACCTAGAAACTCCATATCTAGGTATAGACCCTAGAGGAATTCTTGTATATATTTATTAGGAGACAGAAAATTTAGTAACAGAGTTTTATGAAAAAGAAAAATCTTAAATTAATTCAAATCCATTGACATTAGAATAAATGAATAAATTATGATATGCTATATAATCAAATGCTAAAAGAGTACTGAAGAAAAAGAACTACAGTTATGTACATGAGCATGATTCCAATATACAAAATATTGAACCTAGCAGTTTTCAGAGGAATACTGTAATTCCTTTTGCATAAATTTAAAAAATATGCAAAAATGAACAACCTACTCTTATGTGGAGAAATTTTAATAAGCGAAGGAACTGTAGATACACAAAACCTCTGGGGAGTTTTAGGGACACAGAGGGGCACAAAGGAAGGGAGCTTCAAAGAGACTGAAAATATTCTCTTAGTTCAGTTAAGTTCTGAATCAATCAATAATCATTTTGTTATTGCTTTTATGTTTATTTATTTATTTATGAGGGAGTGGTGGAGAGAGAGTAAGACAGAGAGTGCCCCACTCACTGGCTCATTTCCTAAATGTGTGCAATGGCCAGAATTGGGCTGGGTCAAAGTTGGGAGGAAGAAATCAATGTATTCCATGTAGGTGGCAGGGACCCAATCACTTAAGCCATTATCACTGCTTCCCAGGGTATGTATTAGCAGGAACCAGGAGGCAGGTATCAAACCCAGGTACTTTGAGATGAGATGTGGGTGTCTTAACCAGTAGACTAAATGTTGATTCCTGTTATTTTTATAAAATACATATACATTATAGATGCTGTTATGTGTGTCTTATATTTGATCTAAAAAATCAAATGCTTTATTCTAGCTCCCATACAAATTCCCTATTGGAAGAAACCTCTAGCCCCACCAATCCCCTGCTTCAGGTATTCTATTCTGCCATCCTGTCCCCTTTCAGTCTGAGGAATCCAGATGGAGGAGGATAAGCTGTCTGAGGGATCATGCTGGAGAAAATGACAGGGTAGATGCAGCGTGCTCTCCTGACAACAGCTCAGTAGACCCCGGTGAAGGCCAGCTTCCACCCACAGTTGCATTATGGAAGGAACTGGACTTCCCTCTCAGCAGCTGGAAACCAGGGCTTTCTACAGGGTTTTCTGCATTGCTGATTCTTTAGGATCAGGTACCAACCAGACCTTAGCGTTTTCAGTGCTACATGCAGTGGAGTGCTAGAGCTGGCTCTTATTGGCTGGCACCAGCTCGGATGGCTGATTGTGAGCATCTTTTGCTAATTCTGCCATTGATGATGCCACAGTGGCAACTTGAGATCAGTCCTGCTGGGAGTACTTACATGACAGAAATCAGCAAATTCTACAAATAAGGTCTCCCTTCCCACCTCTTCCTCACCCCCCTCCACCCTCACCATCTACCAGGACACCAATGAATGTGACACAGCTGCAAAATCATACACTAATAACTTACAACTTACAGCACAGCAGGATGAGATGGGATTCAAATGAATAAACCTGTATCACAGAGCCTGCCTGGCCCATTTGTATTCTCCTCTGAGAAGCAAGCATCCTGGAATTCCCTGAGTACTTAGAGCTCCCCCCACCCCGCCCTGTCCCGGGGAGGTTCCAGATGTCCACTTCTATCAGGTTTGGGAATGACCCCAAGACCAGGGGAGACAGGATAGGGAAATTCCCAAATCAATGTCTGCAAAGTACTGCATTTGGTATACTGATCCACAAAATCCAGTTTTCTTCTTCTTTTTTAAAAAAAAGATTTATTTATTTATTTGAAAGAGTTACACAGGGAGATAAGAGACAGAGAGAAACAGAGAGAGAGGTCCTCCATCCAATGGTTCACTCTCCAATTGGCCACAATGGCCGGAGCTGTGCCGATCAAAAGCCAGGAGCCTCCTCCGGGTCTCTCACGTGGATGCAGGGGTCCACGGACCTGGGTCATCCTCTACTGCTTTCCTAGACCACAGCAGAGAGCTGGATCAGAAGTGGAGCAGCTGTGACTAGAACCGGCGCCCATATGGGATGCTGGCACCTCAGGCCAGGGCATTAACCCACTGTGCCATAGTGCCAGCACCTAAAATCCAGTTTTCAAAGAAACACAAGGTTTTATAAATTCCTAACATTAAAAGAAAGTCTGTTGTTGTAAACTGCTCTCTTTTCTGAACTGGAATCCATTTTGGCATAGAAGAAATCTCATTATTTCTATTGTTACCACATGAGAACTCAGCCAGTACCTCCAAATCAGAGTATGAGATGACCAGAGGTCATAGAGAGACTCTGAACCAAGCAAAAGATTCCTGGAGTACTTAATGCCTATTTTCCAAGGAGCCAGTGATGAGTGGGGTATACCAAAAATACCAGGAAGAGAGGCCTGACGGCCAATATTCACCCAAACCACTAAATTCACACTCTCCAAAATTCTGATATTTCTCCAGATGTTATCTTTTCTTTTGTTGACTAACGAAATTCCTATTAGGAAGCATTATTGATTGATACGGCTTCAGCAGTTGAAAGACTTAATTAAACTGCCATTTTTTACATTCTGTATTTGTTATTTTGTTCCTTCACAGGAAATCCTGAGGATTAATATTTATTTGAATGCTAACATTTATAAAACTCATACTACCTTTGGAGAAACAAAAAATAATTTAAAAGATTATTTTATGGGTCCAGCTCTATGCAACTCTCACCAACCCAATTAGTGCCTAGAGCCTTTACCAATTAGTCCCTAATGAGTAGCTTTGTTTTATTCATCAAGTTTATTACTATCTCACCTTCAGAAACCACTCTGGAAACTGGACATCAAGTCATGAGAGAGCCAAACTGGTCCTTGCACCTATCGGATTGTCTCCTTGGTAAGAAAGAGAATTGAACAAATACATAAATGAAGGAATGATTAGTAATGGAAATATAGAAGCAAACACCAGAAAACCTATCCTAGTCCACAGTTCAGGAAAGAACTCTCTGATAAAGTGTCATTTAAAATAGGATCTAAGAGTTTAGTAGGAGTTAGCCAGGTGAAGAGAGGAATTAATCGGCATATATGAAATTTTGAGCCACCTTTTCATGAACAGGCTGAATTGGCTATTGAAAAGCTTAGGCTTAATTTCCACTTGGCCATCATTCAGCCACGTAATCTTGAACCTCCTAATGATCCTGAATTTCAATTTTATCTGATAAGTGAAGATTTTAAATTGTAGATTCCCTAAAGTTCTATTCAGTTGCAAGAGAAACATATAGTAGGTATATGACTGTTGAGTAGGATAAGTAGAAACAACGCTGTTGAGCAAGCTTCAACAACAGAGTGGACTGTTTCCAGCAATAAGGTGGATGCTCACAGCAACTCACCCAAGACAAAATCCTGTATGGTAAAATCCTGTGTAATCTGTGGCAGAGCTGATGAGACAAAAATGGAGTTTTTCAGTGTCCAGAAATAATAAGAAAGCATGAATTCAGAGACAGGTATGTTCTGGAGCTGAAGCTTGAGTGGACCTAAGGGCACGTCAATGGTGGCTCAGCACCAGGTTTAGACAACTGGGGGAGAATCCTGCATAAACCTGAAGGTCACATTCTTACAGAAGAAACAAAGCAGAACTGCTTTGTATAAGCAGATAGTGGAGATACACTTACACACCTATCTTGGATTTGCTGTATGTAAAGGAAAACTAAAATGACTCTCTAGCCAATTTCTAACCATTAAAAACAATCACAAATCTTCTTGAAGGAATGCACTTTAAATATAGGTCTTGACAATTTCTACTGACAAAGTTCCAAGCTAGATAAGTTCACAATCACAAACCTCCAAATACAGGAGGCAAGAAGGCATGATGAGTTAGAGCCAATGGAGATACCACACGAGAGTCACAGTTGCAGAGATTACACCTATAGGAGTTATGAAGAACAGAACACAAAAATAATTATGTATGGAATGGTTAAAACTATATGAAAGGAAAATGTGAAGAAAAAATGAACTATCAAACATATGAAGAAAATGTGAAAACATACCAATTTAATACTTCAACAAGTGGAAAGAAATAAATGGCTGAGAATTTTCTAGAAATGATCAAAAGAAACAAACTTGGATTCAGGAATCCCAATGCATCACAGTCAGGATAAATCAAAAGAAATATCCAGTTAGTGATATTATAGTTAACCTATAGAACACTAAAAAGGAGGGGCTGACATTATGAGTCAGCAGGTTAAGCTGCTGCCTGTAACACGGGCATTCCACACGAGCACTAATTTGAGTCCTGGCTGCTCCACTTCTGATCAGACTGCCTGCTAACACACCTGGGAGATCCAGATGGCGTACCAGGCTCCCGGCTTTGACCTGCCTGGCCTAGTACTGGCTATTGCGGCCATTTGGGGAGTGAACCAACAGATGGAAGATAGATCTCTCTCTCTCTCCCTCTCTCCCTCTACCTCTCATTCTCCCTATCTATTCCCCCTTTTTAAAAAAAAATAAAAGAGTACTAAAGAGGAAAGTAAGATCTTGAAAGAAATAAGAAAAAATAGTACATACAAAGTAACGGGAGACTACTTCTCAATTCACTTCTCAAAAGCAATTTGAAGCCAAAGACAACGGAGTAATAGTTTTACATATTAAAATCAAAGTAACTGACTCTTATGCTCCTATATTTTTATTACCAGATAAACAATATCTTAAGAATAATAGCAAAGTAAAGATATTTTCAGGAACTGTTGCTTTCAGTTTAAAGTTATTGTCAGCCTATGGATGTCCCAAGAAACAGAGGAATAAATATCCTGACTTTAATCTCCTCCCTTCCTCATTGTCTGAACCTAAGCTGAAGCCAGATACCAAGAGAGTTCTTTCAGTTTGAAGAAAGATAAACAAAAACCCAAAGCCTCCAGGAGCACTGAGCAGGAGGAAATGGAAGGAAGCCAAAAGTAATTCCCCAACTAATTTTATAAAGGAAGGATTACCTCAATTCCAAAGAAGACAAGGACAGCAAAGTAAATCACATGTATCACCCATGAGCACAGACGTAAAAAATGCCAAGTGAAATGTTAGCAAACTGAGTTCAGCAACGTGTAGAAAAGGTAAGGTGTCAAGACCAATCTGGAGCATTCTAGGGATATAAGATTGGCTCAAATCTGTCCTTAATGTGTTATCCAATGTGAAATAATGCTATTACTAGTACTGAAACAGTATTTTTACACTTTGTGTTTCTGTGTGGGTGCAAACTGATGAAATCTTTACATAGTATATATTGAATCGATCTTCTGTGTATAAAGATAATTGCAAATGATTAAAAAATCTTGGTGTTAAATTGGAAATTGCATAGAAAATTAATCAATTTAAAAATATATATATATCATGTAGGATCTCTGTCCTTAACGTGCTATACATTGTGAATTAATACTATAACAGGTACTCCAACAGTATTTTTCACTTTGTGTTGCTATGTGAGGGCAAACTGTTGAAATCTTTACTTAATATATACTAAACTGACCTGTATATAAAGAGAATTGAAAATGAATCTTGATGTGAACGGAAGGGGAGAGGGAGTTGGAAAGGGGAGGGTTGCGGGTGGGAGGGAAGTTATGGGGGGGAAGCCATTGTAATCTATAAGCTGTATTTTGGAAATTTATATTCTTTAAATAAAAGCATTATTAAAAAAGATAAAACAGTAGATTAAAAGGAAGGGAATCTCACAGGATCATAGCATTTGGTAACAATTATTTGTAATAAAAAGTTTCAGTCAACCAGGAATAGAGGGATATGTTCTTTTGTTTCATAATAAAGGATGCTAATTTTACTAAATTTTACTAAATTTAATAAATAAATGATGCTAATTTTGTTTGAGAAACAAACTGACAGAAAGATAGTTCCCATTTGCTGCTTTACTCTCCAAATGCCCACAGTGATCAGGGCTGGACCAAGCCAAAACCAGGAGCCCAGAATTCAGTTCTCCTATATGGTTACAGGGGCCTAAATATCAGAGTCATTCATTACCTGCTGCCTCCCAAGGTGTGCACTGGCCAGAGCTGGACTCTGGAACAGAGGCAGGACTTGAACATAGTAACCCTGAGATGACATACACACACCTCAACTGGCATCACAATCACTGGGCCAAATGCACACCCTGGGTACATTCTTAACAAGAAGACATCCATAACATACATAGATAATAAAACTGCACTCTCTAGAAATGTGGAGCATTTCATTTAACCCAAGGAAGAACTAGAAGGATGATTATCACCATAATTATTGTTCAGCATTACACTGGAAAGTTTAGTCTGTGAATTAAATAACAGCAAACAGTATGCATATCAGAAAAAAATAAACAAGTAATAAGATTGAAGCAGTAATTAAAAGTCTCCTATCAGGGGCTGGTATGGAGGTATAGCTGGTAAAGTGACTGTCTGTGATGCCAGCATCCCATACAGACACCAATTTGTGTCCCGGCTGCTCCACTTCCAATCCAGTTTCCTGTTAATGGCCTGGGAAAAGCAACAGCAGATGGCTAGTGCAGCCCACATGGGAGACTCAGATGAAGCCCAGCGTTGGAACAGCAGCCCTCCAGGAAGTGAGTGAGCAGAGCAGCTCTCTCTCTGTTCCCCCCTCTCTCTGTAACTTTCAAAGTAAATAAATAAATCTTAAAAAAATCCCCCATCAAAGGAAAGCCCATGGTCTAATGGCTTTTCTGCTGAGTTCTACAAAATATTTAAAGAAGAACTCCAATATTTTTCAGACTATTCCAGAATATTGAAAAGGATGGAACTCTGCCAAATTCTTTTCATAAGACCAGTAATATTCTGACCCCAAAGACACAACACAAAAAGAAAACTATAGACTAATATCATTGGTGAACTCATAAAAATTCTCAATAAGATATTAGCAAACCGAATCCAACACTACATCAAAAAGGTTATACATTATAATTAAGTGGGATTTATCCTAAGGATTCAAGGGTGGTTCAACATTTTCAAATCAATAAACATCATAAATCACATCAGACAGAATGAATAAATAATTATATGACCATCTCAATAGATGCCAAAGCATTTGTTAACATTCAACATCCCTTTGTGATTAAAAACTCTTAAAAAATTAGGTACAGAAAGGACATACCTCAAAATTATGAAGGCTATGTGACAAACTCACAACCAAAATCATGTTGAATGAAAAAAGTTAAAGCATTTCTCCTTCCATTGAGTACAAGACAAAGATTCCTTCCTCCCTCCCTCCCTCCCTTCCTCCCTTCCTCTTGACAGGAAGAGTGGACAGTGAGAGAGAGAGAGAGAGACAGAGAGAAAGGTCTTCCTTTTCCATTGGTTCACCCTCCAATGGCCACTACGGCCAGCATGCTGCGGCCGGCGCACCACGCTGATCAGAAGCCAGGAGCCAGGTGCTTCTCCTGGTCTCCTATGTGGGTGCAGGACCCAAGTTCTTGGGCCATCCTCCACTGCACTCCCGGGCCACAGCAGAGAGCTGGACAGGAAGAGGAGCGACCGGGACAGAATCCAGCGCCCCAACCGGACTAGAACCCGGTGTGCCAGCGCCGCTATGTCTACTTTCACCACTCTTATTCAACATCGTGAAGTATTAACAAGAGGAACTAGGGAAGAAAAATAAATTCCTTCAAAATCAGAAGAAGTAAAAATATCCATATTTTCATATGACATAATTTTGTGCATGGAAAAACCTAAATATTCCATCAATAAGCTGTTAGGAGTTGGTGCTTTGGTGTAGTAGGTTAAGCCTCTGCCTGCAACACTGATATCCCATATGGATGCTGGTTCAAGTCCCAGCTGCTCCATTTTCAATCCAACACCCTGCTGATGGCTTGGACAAGCAGTGGAAGATGGCCCAAGTGGTTGGGCCCCTGCATCCATGTTCAAGACCTCTAAGGAGCTCCTGGATCTTGTCTTCAGATCAGCCCAGCTCAGGCCGTTGTGTCAATTTGGTGAGTGAACCAGCAGATTGAAGACATTTCTGTCTGTCCCTCCGTCTGTCTGCAACTCTGTCTCTCAAATAAATAAATAAATCTTTTTTAATAAAAGCTTTTAGGACTGATAAAACAATTCAATAAAGTTGCAACAGAGCAAAAAGTAGCATTTTTACACCAATAATGATCTTATTGAAAGAGAAATCAAGAAATAAATTCCATTCACAAGCTACAAAAATTTAACATTTAATAATAAATTTAACCAAAGATGTACTTTTCTCTGAAGGGAGGAGAGATCTTCCACTTTGCATATTGCCCTGTCCAAATACCTGACAGAGACTGTGGACTCAAAAGGCTTCCATAGCCTTGGCAGCTCATGTCAAGAGCCTCAGGTGGTCACTGATGTCCAAAATAAGAGTGTTGTTAAATCAACAACAGGAGTCACTGTGCACTTACTCCCCATGTAGGACCTCTGTCCTTAACGAGGTGTACTATGAGAATTAACAGTAAAACTTATCTTCAAACAGTACTTTATACTTTGCATGTCTATGTGGGTACAAACAGTTGAAATCTCTACTTAGTATAGAGTTGGTCTTCTGTATAAAAAAGTCAATTAAAAATGAATCTTAATGAAAAATGGAATGGGAGAGGGAGTAGGAGGTGGGATGGGAGTAAGGGTGGGAGAGTGGGAATGGGGGAAAGAACCACTATATTCCTAAAAGCTGCAAATATGACATTTTGTACTCATTAAATAAAAACCTTAAAAAATTTAACCAAAGAAATTAAAGATCTCTGTAATGAAAATTACAAAATACTTATGAAAGAAATAATCAAGAACACACAAAAATAGAAAGCCATTTCTTGTCCATGGGTTGAAAGAATTAATGCCATTAAAATATCCATATTACCCAAAGCAATCTATAGATTTCACATAGTTGCTAGTAAAATACAAAGGACATTCTTTACAGAATAAGAATCCAAAAATTCATATGGGACCACAAAAGACCCAGAATAGCCAAAGCAACCCTGAGCAAAACAACATCATCCAACTCCAGGCATTACAATATCTGATTTCAAAGTATGCTACAAAGTTATCAATTAAAGCAGCATGGTATTGGCATAAAAATTGACACAGGTCAATGGAATAGAATTAATCCATTTTCATACAGCCTATTGATTTTTGACAAAGTCCAAGAACATCCACTGGAGAATGGATAGTCTTTTCAACAAATGCTGCTAGCAAAACTGGACATACAAATGCAGAAGAATAAAGCTAGAGCCCTACCTCCCACCATTTACAAACATCAACTCAAGACATATCAAAGCCCTAAATATGAGCCCAGAAACTTTGAAACTGCTAGAAGACGACAGCTACAATCAGGTAACAAAAGCAAAATAGATAAATGGGATTATATCATACTCAGAAGCTGCTGCACCGCAAAAAAAAAAAAAAAAAAAAAAAAAAAAATCAGTAGTGTCACGAGACATTCAGGCAGTGAGAGGCGCCGGGCTTGTGGACCGCCAACACGCCCTTGGCTAGAGATTTACTCCATCCCTCTTTGGAGGAGGACGAAACATCCCCTCTTTAGAGGAGGAAAAGAAGAAACATAAAAAGAAACGGCTAGTTCAAAGTCTGAATTCTTATTTCATGGACATAAAATGCTCAGGTTGCTACAAGATCACCACGGTTTTCAGTCATGCCCAGACAGTGGTTCTTTGTGTAGGCTGTTCTACAGTTTTGTACCAGCCTACAGGAGGAAAGCCCCAACTCACAGAAGGCTGTTCCTTTAGGAGAAAGCAACTCTAGTGACCCACACAACTTCCTGGATTTGTGTTCTCACGGAAAGCCTTATCATAAGTTCAGTGATTCCAGTGAATCTAGTAAGATAATGTAATTTTATTTGATTTTATAAGGTATACAAGTTATCCCCTATTTTGATGTCAGTTTTTCAATAAAGTTTTGATTATGGGCAAAAAAAAAAAGACATTCAACAGAATGAGAGGCAATATTTGAAAGCATTTATTCAGAAAAGGATCATTATATATTAACATATCAGACACGCAGACAACTTAACAATAAAAAATAATCCAGTTTAAAAATGGGCAAAAGGCTCTAAGGCCACCACAAAACATACCATACACTGGAGTAAGGGAAAGGGTTTATTGGAGAAAATCCAACAGATTGGAAGGAAGGGAGGAAGAAGGAAAAGAGGGAGAAGGAGAGCTTATGAGAGAGAGCAAGAGAGAGACAGAGAGAAAGAGAGCCACGTGTTCAGGAGCAGGTCTTTTAAAACTGTGCCAAGAGGGCGGGCAGGGAAGTAGGAACAGTGAATCCCGTTAGGATGGGGGTGGAGCTGACACCAGCGGTTGGGCCACGTGGCCACCTGGCTTCCAGCAATAGCGGCGGGGGCTAGATTCTAGTATGGTGTCTGGGGTGTA
Source organism: Sylvilagus floridanus (assembly GCA_949820135.1). Taxonomy (NCBI): domain Eukaryota; kingdom Metazoa; phylum Chordata; class Mammalia; order Lagomorpha; family Leporidae; genus Sylvilagus; species Sylvilagus floridanus. The sequence goes on along the minus strand of OX463224.1, from coordinate 68,975,503 downwards.
GATTCCACCATAGATAAGACTGCACCATTTTACTAACAAAGGGTGTCAGCATGGTGCAGTGGGTTAAGTCATCAGTTGTGATGCTGCCAACCTCTATTGAGAAAAAGAGAGAGAGAGAGATATCTTCCTTTTTCGCTGGTTCACTCACCAAGTGGCTGCCACGGCCAGCTGGTGTGTTGCGGGCGACGCGCTGCGCCAGTCTGAAGCCAGGAGCCAGGTGCTTATCCTGGTCTCCCATGGGGTGCAGGGCCCAAGTACTTGGGCCATCCTCCACTGCACTCCCGGACCACAGCAGAGAGCTGGACTGGAAGAGGAGCAACCACGACTAGAACCCAGGGTGCCAGTGCTGCAGGCAGAGGATTGGCCTGCTGAGCCGTGGCTCCTGCTCTGCTTTCTATCCAGCTCCTGCAAATGTACCAGAGGAAGCAACAGAGGACAGCTCAAGTGCTTGGGCCCCTGCCATCCATGTGGGAGACCTAGATAGAGTTCTGGACTCTGGCTTTGGCCTGGACTGGCCCCGGCCATCACAGCTATTTGGGCAATGAACCAGAGGGAGAAAGCTCTCATTTGTGTTCTCCTTCTGTCTCTGACTCTGTGTCACTCTGCCTTTCAAATAAACAAAGGGTTAATCTTATGATTACAAAATAAACCATAAAAATTAAAAGTAAGAAGGGAAGTAGGACGGAGGGTGGAGTGTGGGGTGGGAAGAGGGTGGGGTGGGAAGTACCACTATGCTTCTAAATCTGTATTTATGACATACATGAAATTTGCTCACCTTATATAAATAAAAAATTGTTAAAAATTTTTTGGCAAAGGACTTGAATACATAGTTCTTTGAAAGAAGAAATACAAATGGCCAATAAATGCATGAAAAAATATTCAACATCACTGGTCACCAGGGAGTGCAAATCCACATTACAATGAGATATCACCTCACACTGACACTACAGAACAGCTATGATAAAAAAAGAGAACGGATGTGGAGAAATGGGAACTCTTACACACTGTTGGTGAAAATATAAATTAATATAGCCACTGTGGAAAACAGTATGGAGATTTCCTAAAAAACAATTAGAAGCAGAACTGCCATATGACCCAGCAATGCCACTACTGGGCATGTATCCAGTATATATGAAATCATTGTATCAAAGAAATATGAGCTCCATCATGTTCATAGTAGCCAAGACAGGGAGTCAATATATGGAAGCATATGAATAAAGAAAATGTGGTATATACACCATTGAATAGCACTCAACCTGCTAAAGAACAAAATCGTGTCGCTTGCAGAAAAATGGTTGCAGACAGAGACATCATGTTAAGTGAAATAAGCCAAACACGGAAATACAAATAAATGCCACATGTTCTCTCTCATATGTGGGAGTTTAAAAACCAAAACCCAAGCAACAACAACTTCATCTGAACACAGAGTGGTGATTACCACAGACTGGAAGAAGTGAAAGATAGGGGAGGCAGGTTATTCATTAACTGTGACATATACATGATACTTATATGAGATGTTACTAATAGGGAAAGCTAGGCATGGGGCATATGGGAACTCATTATACTACTTCACAATTTTTGTTGAAATTAGAAACTTATTTTAATATTTTATTTTTAAAAAAGATTTATTTATTTTACTTGAAAGTCAGTTACACAGAGAGATGAGAAGCAGAGAAAGAGAGAAAGAGAGAGAGAGAGAGAGAGAAAGAGAGAGAGAGAGAGGGAGGGAGGGAAGTCTTCCATCTGATGATTCACTCTCAAATTGGCTGCAACAGCTGGAGCTGCGCTGATCCTAAGCCAGGAGCTAGGAGCTTCTTCTGGGTCTCCCACGTGCATGCAGGAGCCCAGGACTTGGGCCATCTTCCACTGCTTTCTCAGGCCATAGCAGAGAGCTGGATTGGAATTGGAGCAGCTGGGTCTTGAACCGGCACCCATATGCGATGCTGGCGTTTCAGGCCAGGGCGTTAACCTGCTGCACCACAGTGCTAGCCCCAATTTTTAAATATTTTAAAGACAGAAGAAACAAAACTCATAATTCACAAATTACTGAAAATTTACAAGTCTACAATAAAATTATAAGCACATCAAACAGAAAATAAATATGCATGGGGCTGGCACTGTGGCTCAGTGGGTTAACGCCCTGACCTGAAATGCCAGCATCCCATACGGGCGTTAGTTTGAGTCCCGCTGCTCCACTTCTGATCCAGCTCCCTGCTAATATGCCTGGGATAGCAGAAGAAGATGGCCCAAGTTCTTGGGCCCCTGCACCCATGTGGGAGACCTGGAAGAAGCTCCTGGCTCCAGACTCTGGATTGGCACAGTTATGGCCATCTGGGGAGTGAACCAGCAGATGGAAGACTTTCTCTGTCTCTACCTCTCTCTGTAACTCTTTCAAATAAATAAAATAAATATTTTTTTTAAAAAGAAAATAAATATGCAAAATTTTAGCTATATTTCAGAAATAGATATAAAATGCAATCTTAGAAAAGATCCCATTTTGGGGGCTGGCACTGTGGTGTAACTGGTTAAGTCACAAGTCCTGGCTGTTCCACTTCCAATCTAACTCACTGCTAATGTGACTGTGAAAGCAGCGGAACATGGCCCAACTCGTTGGGCCTCTGCACCCATGTGAGACCTTGAAGAAGCTCATGGCTCCTGGCTTTGGCCTGGCTCAGCCCTTGTCATTGTGGCCATATGGGGAATGAACTAGTAGATGGAAGATCTCTCCCTCTTTTTCTGTCCTTTATCTCTGACACTCTGCCTTTCAAATAAATAATCTTTTTTATTAAAGATTTATTTATTTATTTGAAAGGCAGAGTTACAGAGAGGCAGAGGCAGAGAGAGAGAGAGAAGGAGATCTTCTATCCACTGGTTCACTCCCCAAATGGCAGCAACAGCTGGAGCTGTACCGATCTGAAGCCTGGAGTTTCTTCTGGGTCTCCCACATGGGTGCAGGGGCTCAAGGACTTGGGCCATATTCTACTGCTTTCCCAGGCCATAGCAGAGAGCTGGGTCAGAAGTAGGGCAGCCCAGTTTCGAATAGGCACCCATATGGGATGTTGGCACTGCAGGTGGCTGCTTTGCCTGCTAAGCCACAGCACTGACCCCATAAATAAACCTTAAAAAAATCCATTTAAAATAATAAAAAACATGTTAGTACTTAACAATAAACCTGAACACAGAAATGGAAAATCCTCAGGGAAAATTATAAGCCTTGAGGGGTGGGTGTTTTGTCTAGCAGTTAAGATACTGCTTGGAGGGGCCAGCACCGTGGCACAAGAGGTTAACCCTCTGCCTGTGACACCGGCATCCCATATGGGCGCCAGTTGTAGTCCCGACTGCTCATCTTCCAATCTGGCTCTCTGCTATGGCCTGGGAAAGCAATAGAAGATGGCCTAAGTGCTTGGGCCCCTGCACCTGTGTGGGAGACCAGAAGAAGCGCCCTGCTTTGGATCAGCACAGCTGCAGCCATTTCAGCTATTTGGGGAGTGAACCGGTGGATGAAGACCTTTCTCTCTGCCTTCCCTCTCACTGTATATAACTCTACTTTTCAAATAAATAAATAGAATCTTTAAAATAAATAAATAAGAAAGATACTGCTTGGAACACCTACTTTCCATATCCTGATTGTAGGCTCTTGCTAATGTACACCCTGGGAGGCAGCAGGTGACATCTCAAGTCACCTTTACATTCATAAATTTCAATTATTTAAAAAATGTTTATTTGAAAAATCAAACAACAGAGAATGACTGACTGATTTTCAGTCCACTGCTTCATTCCCCAAATGGCCACAACAGCTAGGCTGGTCAGGAAGAAGCCAGTAGACAAAAAGTATATCCAGGTCTCCCACATAGGTAGCAGGGACTCAGGTCCTTGCGCCATCATCTGCTGTCTCCAAGGAACGTTAGAAGGAACTCTGGATTAGAAAGCAGAGGTGGGACTTGATCCCAGGGATACTGACATGGAATGTGGGTCCCAAGCAGCAGTTTAACCGACTGTACCACATACCCACCCTGATTGCAAATTTTTCCACCCGAAAAGATTTATTTATTTGAAAGGCTGACTTACAGAAAGAGAGGGAGATGCAGCGAGAGAGAGAGAGAGAGAGAGAGAGAGAGAGAAAGAGAGGGAGGGAGGGAAGGAGGGAGGGAGGGATTGATTTTCCATCTACTTACTGGTTTATTCTCCAAATGACTTCAATGGCCAGGGCTGGGCCAGGCCAAAACTGGGAGCCAGGAGCTTCTTCCAGGTCTCCCATGTGGGCACCGGGGTCCAAGCACTTGGGCAATTCTCCACTACTTTCCTAGATGCATTAGCAGGGAGCTGGATTGGAAGTGGAGCAGCAGGGACTTGAACGGGTGCCCATATGGGATGCTGGAGCTGCAGGAAGCAGCTTTAGCTATGCCATAGCACAGACTCCAAATTTTATCTTTTAACTACATTTTCCATGAACTTTTTGAAGTTTTCTAATACAGTCGGAAATATTGATATGTTTATTATATTAAACATAAGAACCTCTATTTATCAAAAGGAACCATAGTCTGAATACAAAGATAGCCAAACCTGAGAGATTATGTTTATATTACAAAAAAATCAATATAGATTTTTGTGAGGACTGTAAAGAGTACATATAAATAAATAAGGAAAAGAAAATTATAGGAAAAAGTGCTGAATAAGGAAGCTGACATTGTGGTGCAGTGGGTTAAGCCACCACCAGCAACACTGGCATCACATATGAGTGCTGATTTGAGTCCAGCTCCTCTATTTATGATGCAACTCCCTGATAATGAGCCTGGGAAAATAGAGGAAGATGGCACAAGCTTGGGCCGCTGGCATCCATGTGGGAAACAGATGGAGTTCCACGTTCCTGGCTTCGACCTGGCCCAGCCCTGGCAGTTGCAGTCCTTTGGGGGAATGAGCCAGTCGATAGAAGATTCTCTCTTTCTGTCTCTCTTTCCCTCTTTTTGTAACTCTTTCAAATAAATAAATAAATTTTTAAAGTGCTTTGATAAATATTTCACTTATCCAGGAAAATGGAAACATGTATGACCAATAAACATATCAACGGATGATCCACCCTGGCAACTGAGGAATTGCCAACAATATTTCATTTTACATGCATGCACACACACACATATTAATCAGTGTGACAAGTACAAGAGTTGATGAGAAAGTGGAGCATCAGGAGCTGTCACGTCTCACTATGGGAGGATCAATTAGCAGAGCCACTGTGGGAAAGACCTTGTCACTACCTTGAAAAGTTAAACATGTGTATTCCTTTCCCCTATCAGGAATACACCCAGGAGAAATTATTGCACATATGAACCAAGAGATGTATACAACAATCTTCCACAGTATTATTCACAATCACAAAACACCAATAACATCTTAAATGTCACCAATATAAGAATGCTAATTTGTCATATTAATACAATATATTAGTACATAGCCATGGAAATACAGAAACCTCTGCTGCTCCATTCATTCCTAGGGTTAAGTGCTACCATCGGTGTTGACTGACCAAGAAAAGCAAGACAAAGAAGAAATATGAAAAGCAGAAGCAGACAAAACCATAACCTATACTGCCTTACATATGAGTGTATTTTACAACATAACTAAACCTCAGGACTGTGCAAGCACATGGTGAGGTTGGCAATATAAGGGTCAGCAAAAATATTTTGGTAATGTTCTACAACTCTTCAGCTGGGGGTTCACACCTGCTCATTTAACTATTCCTTCATTAATCTGTATGTGAATATTACACACACTATATTATATGCACACTACTACATGAAACTGACTCTTGGCAAACCTCAGGTCTTTTTGAAAATATATTTTAAAGATTTATTTGAAAGGCAGAGTTAAAGAAAGGGAGACAAGAAAGATCTCCCATCTACTGGTTCACTCCTCAAATGGCTGCTATGGCTGGGCTGGACCAGGCCAAAGCCAGGAGTCGAACTCCATCTGGGTTTCCTACATGAATGACAGGGACCCAGGGACTTGGACTATCCTCTGTTGCTTTCCCAGGCTTATTAGCTAAATTGGAAATGGAACAGCCAGGTACTTATATGGGTTGCTGGCATTGCAGGCCACAGCTTAACCCAGTGTGCCACAATGCTGGCACCGAAATTTCAAATCTTTATAGTCGGGTTCAACACAAAGTCACATTAAACAACAACAACAACACACACACACAAAACAGCCTGGGCCAGAGTTGTAGCATAGCAGGTAAAGCCACCACTTGCAATGACATCCCATATGGATGCCAATTTGTGTCCTGGCCTGCTCCACTTCTGATTCAGCTCTCTACTAATGGTCTTAGAAAAGCAGCAGAAGATAGCTCAAGAACTTGGGCCCTTGTCACCCATGTGGGAGACCCAGATGAAGCTTCTGGCTCCTTTTGGCTTAGCTATTGCAGGTACTTGTGGAGTAAACCAATGGATAGAAGACCTCTTCCTCTGTCCCTCTGTCTCTCCCTTTCTGTAATTCTGTCTTTCAAATAAATAAATAAATTTTTAAGAAATAAATTAAAAAAAAAAAACAAACCAAAACAGCCCCAAGTCAAATTTTTTAAAATGTAACTTAAAAATGTATGTGGAAGATTGTGAAATAATCTGTAATTGTGTTCTCAGGACCTCTCCTCTCCTGTACCCTCTGGAAGGCCTACGTAAATGCTCAGATTTATTGTTTGTCTGAAGAAACAACTGGGAAATTTGAAGGCATTAGCCCCATGACATTTTCTTTATTGAGAAATAATTTCACAATTTCCTTAACTTCAGAAATTCTGGATTTTCTATCAGTGGACGGGAGACCTAGCCCAAGGAGAAAGCTGAAATGAGAGTGATCTTGATCAGAGGTCTCTACAGCCTGGTACCCTATATCCTGTCCCTCGGGAACCCGCTCAGGGAGACAGTCCACCAGGGATCAGTTGTATCTAGATCTGCATCAGCCACAGTGCACTCAGCGCTGCTGTAGCCACACAGCCCCAGAAGGGAACTCCCGCTGAGCTTTATAAAAACCTCCCCAGATACTTCATGGAATCCATTTGTTCAAAAGATATAAATTGACATCTCACTAGATGATAGGACCCACCTCTCCTTCTTCCACCCTGAGATCAGGTCTCAGTCCAAGGATCGTCACTATGGGTCGCAGCCAGTGTCTCAGCTTCTGTACCCCAGGAGCCCTGCTAAACATCTCAGTGAGGAGGTTGATCCTGGGCCATTCCTACCTCAGTATAAGCAGCCTGCCCATTTTGTTTTGGTAAAGCTTGTTGTGATGCATCCTGATTTGGGCAGTTGGGATTTGGAAGATAACCCTTGCTTTCCCCAGCATCCATTTCTGGGTCTGCATATATTATAGCCTCTCAAGATGAACAGGTCGATTTCTTTTCCAGTATCCAAAGCATCTTAGTTTCATCAATTGCTCTTCTCTGTAATGTCTCATCCTTTCCTTTCTCATCGTAATGATAACAGCCAGTTCCCCCTTTTCCCATGCTATACTTTGCTTATCTGGATAGCAGGAAGCTGGCACTGGTACCTTGTGGCATGTGGAAAGAAGGTGTCCATTACAATAGCCAAAGTGGGGGCAAGTGTTGTGGCATAGCAGGTAAAGTCATAGTTTGCAACATTGGCATCCCATATGGGCATTGGTTTGCATCCTGGCTTCTCCACTTCTAATATAACTCTTCGCAGATGACCTGGGAAAAGCAGTGGAGGATGGCCTAAGTGTTTAGGCCCCTGACATTGATGTGGGAGACATGGAAGAAGCTCCTAGCTCCAGGCTGTTGCAGCCATCTTGGAAGAGAGCTAGAAGATGGAAGATCTCTGTCTCTCCCTCTCTCTGATAGATATCTTTAAAAAAATAGCCAAAGTAGGGGCCAGTGCTGTGGCATAGCGGGTAAAGCCACTGCCTGCAGCGCCAGCATCCTATATGGGCACCAGTTTGAGTCCCGCTGCTCCACTTCCCATCCAGCTCCCTGCTAATATGCCTGGGAAAGCAGTGGAAGATGATCCAAATCCTTGGGCCCCTTCACCCATGTGGGAGACCCGTAAGAAACTCCTGGCTTTGGGTCAGCCCAGCTCTGACCATTGTAGACATTTGAGGAGTGAACCAGAAGACAAAGATCTCTCTCTGCTTCTGCCTCTGCCTCTCTATAAATCTGCCTTTCAAATAAATAAAGAAATCTTTTAAAAATATCCAAAGTTTAGTTGAGCCCCCAGTTCATAAAAAGTGGCAATATTTGGTCACTGGAGAAAGATTCTGTGTGTCCTCTTCCTAAGCAAAGTGACAGTCTTTCACTCAATAGTCTCCAAACTCAAGCTGAATCAGTGACTGAGCTGAGTGTGGCAGGTGGTGCTTGGTGTCTTTGGACACCAAGGAAGAGGAAGAGAGCTACGCTGTCTTTGGAAGGGCTTGTATTTAAGAAAACAAGCTATCACAGTTGTCTCGGTGGGACCATGTTGGTGAAAGAAACAAGTGGTTTTAAACTATCAAAGTTACCTAAGAAAATCCAATTTTCCTTTCTATTTCCAGAGTGTCAATACACCTCTGTAGGATAGAGAAAAGGATGTGAATTGAGTGAAAATATCACCCCTGCGATCGTATGTCTGAAACGTACATATGGATTTATGGTACCACTACACAGCGCCCTGCCTTCTCTCCTATGCTCTAAGCTGAACAGATCTTCCCTAAATTAGCTTTGTCACTATATGCAGCTTTTTTCCGGATTGGTCTCCTTGTGACTTTGATTCTGTGAATTTCACATTTAAAAGTATGGTGCCCAGTCTTCTTAACTACCTTTGCTTCTAGGGTTGAACTTCAGCATCTGATCCAAGAATGCTATTGAGCCAACTTGAGAACACAGGCAAACACTTAGTGCTCCTAGAGTCAGGCATTGGTCTCCTAGCTGCAGACTCCAGTTAACAGAATGCCAGGATCCACTTAGCACAAGCAACCTAAGAAAGCTCTACAGAAAATGTGATATGAAGATCAGGTCATATCTGCTATCTTTTAGAGAACAGCTACAAATCAGAAAGTAGAAGAGAGACAATGACAGTTACTCCTTAATATTGTTTCCATGAATAATTCTTAGAAATTTCAAAATGAGTATCATTAAAGACCTGGTTTGAGAACAATACAATGACGTTCTAAAGTAATAGCAACATGTATATTGACATGAATTTTATACTCTGTCCCCCCAATAATGTATAAATAATCTGTTTCCAAGCCCACTGCACCACACCCCCAAATGAAGAAATGCTGGACTCACATTGGTGACATATTCGATATCCTTCCAAAGGATGCACTCTCTGGGGAAATCGGCCAAGTCTAAGAAGTGTTCCACTACCACTTGTCCGATTAAGTCGTGGCGAGAGAACCTGTCAAAGTCGTACACAGAGAAGTGAAGCTTTCGTGCTTCGAGGTCGTTGTAGGGAACCGGAAATAAAAACACTTCATCAAAAACAGGGTTCAGGGTCTTTCTGTGAACCTTAGTCTGGTGTTTTGTTTTCCGATCAGGAAGCAAATAGATCTTGACATAAGGATCTGAAGTCCCAGAAAAGTCCTTGGCCGGCAAATTGACAGCTTTGTGAATCTTCACTATGAGCTGCTCTAAGTCACAGTCATACTTTAAAATGAAGTTCAGTTTTCCACAAGCTTTGCTGTTACTCCTTCTCCCATCATCATTATCCAGTGACCTCTGCTTATATAACTCCGGTTTAATTCTACCAATTCCAGTCAACTGCTCCTGCTTTTGAAGCTGCTGGATATTGAAGTCTGGGTTTGACAGGTTGAGTTGTCTTCGGATTGAATTATGCCTTGAATGAAGAGCAAGACAGAGCCAAGTTATAACCTCATTAGCTATGGGTCTTTTAGAAACCTGTGCCTGGAATGTAGGTAGACTCTTATGTTATGGTAAGAGCTTAGATCTGTGGACTTTTTTCTCTTTTGGCCTAAATTCAAAATGCTCATCAATGGGAATAAGCCGCTCCCTACGGCTTGAGGCTCAGCACTGAGGCCTGGTATCAGGAAATGAACTTACTAACATGTGACCTTGGAGTTTTAAAGGTTTAATGCACTTTCTCAGCTGTCTGATGTGCCATTAAAGAAGCTTATCTGGCTGGCGGAATGTAAAGGTTGTACAAACTGCTTTGAAAACAAAATTATCTACTCTTATAATATTCTCAAATTCAAATAGTTAGGTAAGTATTGTCTTTGGAAAGATGAATCGTTCTCTAAATTACATAGAATTTCTTGTCACTGGCTTACAGCTTTATAAGGATGTGAATTCTTAGTTCAAATTCAAATCAAAGCATTTCATCACAAGAAGAATTGTTCCTCAGGTGAAAATATATGTGACTGGATATGTCTGCTTATGGTGGATTGTGTTGGCTTTGACAGGTACAAGAGACAGCTCTGGAACTGTGTTTTTTTGTTGTTGTTGTACTATGTGGGTGATTAATGATCAAGAGTTTTATTTCTGAAATAAACACTAATGACACAAAAATTAAAGGTGGGCTAGCATAAATGCATATAGGGATTCAGTTACAGAAGGTTGGATATGGTTTTTGCAAATTACATATTTGGTAACAGAGTATAAGCATAATGGAATATAATAGGGTATATCCTTACCCTATCAGCTTATTGGTTATGGTTATAAGGATCCTGAAAGATAGGTTCTAAAAATTTCGTTAAAATTTGTCTTGTTTGTGTGGGTCCTCACAAGTTGAGAGAAATAGTCATTACACACAAGGTTGTTTTTAAGGTTATTTTTGTTTGTTTTTGGCCCAGAATTCAGAGTCATTATATTGTGTTACATGTACTTGTTCAATAACATTAATTAAAATACCATCTCTGCTAGAAGGTGACGGGGAACAGCCAGGCTGCCTCCGAGGGACTGATAAATAGGTGGAGAGGCAGAGTGAATATTTGGGTTTGTCTTCCTTTCTTAAGACTACTTTCTGAAATAAAAAGTAAAAATAGGATTATTAGATCCCAAACATGTTTAGAACTGCTCTCCCTTGTCACCACAGATGTTGTTAGGCTAAAATTCCCTCTTCAGCTTAAAATAGCCTCCTGGTCACTAATCACCCACATGGTACAAGAGTGCTATCACAGAGCTGTCACTGTACCTGCCAGACACAGCACTCTACAGCAAACAGATAAATCCCAGTCTCATAGATTCCCACAACCTTAATGTTTTTCTATATCTTACAATTTATGGGGGGGGGGGGAAGGCAGGAGACATTAAGTGCCTAACACTTGGCTTTGACTAGCACATTTAGGCAGTCCCATGTCCAGATGTGGGATTGCTGTGGGGCTAGAATGGAACTTTCATCTCGCTGTACTGGACTTTATGGATAGAAAGGACTGGTAGAGAGCACAAGTATCCTGTCCATGCAGAGGCCAGATGGAGCTGCTACAAGTTCTGTCTTCCTCTGCTATTGATTTTTTTTTTTTTTTTGCAAGACAGATCCAAAAAATCTTCAAAATTTGGTCCTAGTCAGTTCCCAACATTCCGAGAGGGACTTGTTAGTGAGATTAACTAGCGAGGATTAGCCTGGACCACTATGGGTGCTGTTCAATTAGTGCTTCAGGCAGGATACACAGAAGACTCATAGAATGGCAGATGTCCTAAACAGCACTCTGGCCTCAGAATCAGCCCTTAAGGCATTTGGATCTGGCTGAAAAGCCCATCAGAGTGTTTCAGGCATGGAAAGCTAAGACACTCTGGCAAAAAAAAAAAAAAAAAAAAAGAAAAACCTAAATGAAAGACCTCTGCAAGTGAGACCCTAGTAGAAAGAACGGGCCATCAAAGAAGGAGGTACCTTTCTCTGAAGGGAGGAGTGAACCTCCACTTTGACTATGGCCTTGTCTAAATAAGATCGAAGTTGGCAAACTCAAAAGGCTTTGATAACCTTGGCAACTCATGACAAGAGCCTAGGGAGATTGCCGATACCATCAACAAGAGTGTCAATTTGTTAGGTCAACAACAGGAGTCACTGTGCACTTACTCCTCATGTAGGATCTCTGTCCTTAATGTGTTGTTCAATGTGAATTAATGTTATAACTAGTACTGAAACAGTATTTTACATTTTGTGTTCTGTGTGGGTGCAAACTGTTGAGATCTTTACTTAATATATACTAAACTGATCTTCTGTATGTAAAGATAACTGAAAATGAATCTTGATGTGAATGGAATGGGAGAGGGAGCGGGAGTTGGGAGGGTTGTGGGCAGAAGGGAAGTTATAGGGGGGAAGCCATTGTAATTTATATTTGCTAAATAAAAGTTAAAAAAAATTAGTGCTTCAGTTTACACAATAGAAGTGCTCCCTTGAAGTCCTCCTGGATGCTCCTTCTTGGGTCTTGAGTCTATGGTAGGGCAATGATTCTGTATCTATACCCAAGTCCAGGCCCTGCCCCTCTACTTGTCACTTTTCTCCCCAGGGCTTGCTGAGCAAACTGTCTGCATAACAATTTACCACTGGCTTTTTTGAATACTGGCTTTAAATTCATCACAGCAACACTGTGTCTTCACCCTTGTCTGCAAAACTAACCCTACCATGTAAATTTAAATATTAATCGCAGATGCGTGGATTTGGCTACTTAGCAATGGAACACATTCTGTTTTACATGCACATTTTCTTAGACATGAGATCTGAAGAGAAATTAGTTCTACATGCTCAGCTGCTGCTAACCTCGATAGATTGCTGGGGGGTGCTTGAGGAGGGCATTATGGAGAGATTTGTACTTCAAAGACCAAAGCAAGATCCCATTCCCTAGGAACCAATTGCACAGGAAGCCCCCCCACCCCAAATCATAAGACAAATGAAGAGTCTTCTTAAAAACTCAATCATTGAAAATGATTATCTATCAATGTTTTACATGATTAATTCCATTCCGCATCATCCTCACTCCCATTCAGAATCACACTTACTATCAGGGAAACAGTTCAATCTAACTGTGAGGTAGTGGTGCACTACAGGTAACAAAGACTGCAACAGGGCATGACAGTTTCTTACTTCCTGGGGCTTCCTTCAGGAGAGAGAGTTCACTGGAACTGGGGCATGGGTAGAACGGAGAGCAAGAGCAGCCAGAGAACCACGGTAACTCATAACCTTTCTGTGTAACCTCTGCAGCTCTGGGGGTTGGAAATAAGCAAGCAGGGTTGGGAGGCTGCCTCAGAGACATGAAGGAGAAGGTGAGGTGGAAGAATTGGAAAATCAATATTCCAATATTCCACAGTTCTCATAGGCTACTCAAATGGAGACAGGAAGGAAAAGCAGGCACGAAGTAGGAAGGAAGAGAGACACAGAACAGTGTTACGGCCTGAATTCTCCCCATCCTGGATGAGGTGGCTGTACATGATCAATGGAAGCAGTGTCTTAGCACAGTGATTAAGCGGCTCCACAGGGCACAAGGGTCTAGAATTCCACTGCCACTGAGTGACAGTGACCATTACATTGAGCGAGCATGGCAGGGAGGGATCTGTAGTATGAAGCAGACTGCCCTCTGAGTAAGTCTGGGAGTCCTGTATTTTGGTGTCCTCTGGGCTTAACGTGCATAATGAATAGAAAGAAGAAAAATAAGAGTGGGCATTGTGATGCAGTGGTTTAAGCTGCTGCTTGGAACACCCACATCCCATAACATGGTATTGGTGTGAGTCTGCTTCCAATCCAGCTACCTGCAAACGCACCTGAGAAGCAGTTCATGCTGCTTGGGTTCCTGCTTTCCATGTGGGAGACCTGGATGAGTCCCTGGCTCTTGGCTTTGGCCGAGCCCAGCCACAGCAGTTACTGTTGCAGTCATCTGGGGTGTGAGCCAGTGGGTGGAAGAGAATCTCTCTCTTTCTCTCTCTCTCTGTGTATGTGTGTGTGTGTGTGACTCTAGTCTTCAAATAAATAAATAAATAAATAGCTTATTTAAAAAAAGAAAAAGTGGACCCCGAGGTAGTAGGGGTAGTGGGGAGGAAAGTTGAGAAATAGGTTCCTCTGTAACTAGTCACACCCTAATGCTGTCTCAGAGAGGCTGCCTGCTGAGGTTGGAACTCCCAGTGTCCTCCCTCTTCCATCCTCCACCAGGGAAGGCCAGACTGTTTTCTGCCATAAAACAGGCAAGGAAGAAAATGTGGGCTGCATTTGGCTTCCTGAGACCTGAGTTAGAATGTTGGAGACTGAAGAAAGCTTGAGTTCAAAGACAGTTTACAAAATCTGAAAAGCAAATTTCCCACAACAAACTCAGCTTCATGCTGAGTTACCACCATGGGTCAGGAAGGGGCAGGAGCCCAGAGGCTAAAGGGTTGTCCTCTCTCCTTTCCTCAAATGCGACTTAACCACTCTTTGTTCTAGTCTCAGTCCCTGAATCAACACCACAAAAACCAACTCTGTCCATCAAATCTAAAGGAGGACATTAAGTACAACTAAACACATTTAGATGTGCAGAGCAAGGTGTGAAATGGGGTAGAAGGCCAGAAAGGCCAAGCCTAACCACTGCCCTGAAGGAAATGACTTGTCAGGCCGGTAACTACAGGGCAGGGAAGAGGAAGGCTAAATACTGACCAGAGGTAGCTGGAAGCAGAGAGGGAGGAAGGAACATTCTGGCTCAGGAAATTTTCATGGAGGGGAGGATACACGAGCTGGACTTGCCTAATTCCCTTGGCCTCATCCTCATTTGCTTCCGGGCTGATGCTGAAGACTTCAGCAGAGAAAGTAACAGAACTTTCATCTTGGTTCCCACTCCCCAGCAGGACAGCATCTTCAGCTCTTCCTTCCCAGTAGCTTTCTCCAGAGTCCTTTACATTTTGGACTCTGTAAGAGTCAGCACCCAGAATCCTCCACATCTCTTCTATCACTGGGTATTCTGTGCAACCATGGGCAGGGGTACTCTCTCCTATGTCTCCTCACTTTGATGGCCCCATCTCAGAGGTGACATCCCATGTATCCTTTCCCTGGTTCTGAGGCACCATTGTTGACTGGACTTCAGACGCCAAGTAGAGGCAAGAGAGAACTTGTGGTTTCTGAATTATCAATGATGTCTTGCCTATGCTTAACTTAAGGTAGGGAATTATGGAAAGAGTGGAAATAGGACCTTCTTTTCCTTCTCAGAAACACCTGGTGAAGAAGAAAGAATTGAATTTTCCTGGTGCACAGGCAGACACCAAAGAAGGGAATGTCCAGGACAGGGAAAGATGAAATCATACCGCAAGGTCAGGAGGAAGTAGAAAACTGAGGCTTTCTTGACCTAAGCTTCTTTTTTTTTTTTTTTTTTTGACGGGCAGAGTGGACAGTGATTGAGAGAGACAGAGAGAAAGGTCTTCCTTTGCCGTTGGTTCACCCTCCAATGGCCGCCATGGTCGGCGCGCTGCGGCCAGCGCGCGGCGCTCATCCGATGGCAGGAGCCAGGTGCTAGGTGCTTTTACCTGGTCTCCCATGGGGTGCACGGCCCAAGCACTTGGGCCATCCTCCACTGCACTCCCGGGCCACAGCAGAGGGCTGGCCTGGAAGAGGGGCAACCGGGACAGAATCCGGCGCCCCGACCGGGACTAGAACCCGGTGTTCCGGCGCCGCAAGGCGGAGGATTAGCCTGTTGAGCCACGGCGCCGGCTGACCTAGGCTTCTAGGATGACTGAGATAATGAAGATGTAGGCAACCAGCCTTGGAACCCAGTGGAGGGGTGTGATCCAGTGCACTTGGATACACAGAAGCATGACCTGCTTCCGCCCACACTCTCCCAAGTTAAAGTAGGTTTGACACTTTAGGGTCACTTTCAAATACCTTAGCTTTTGTCACCAAGATGAGCCTTTGTCGACCCACAGTTTCCCTGCAGCTGCTCACTTCCCAAGTCTCCCTCCATTCTATTGCTCTCTCTGGCTCCTGTATCCTTATACATTCTTTCTGGATTCATCTACTAAGGAACAATATGAGCACATCGATGTGTATACTTGTTGCTCATCTACTGGGCTTTTAAGGGCAAGATATATATCTTTTTCTGTCTTTAATACCAACACTTAATGTAGAAGTTTACACATAACACATGTGTACTATGTGTGTCAAAATAGAGGTATGTATAGACAAAACAGTTTCTGATAATTAAAATCTGAGAGGAAAAAAACACACTTAAATTTAGTTTCAAGGTCTTATGGAAGTTGAAATACAGTGAAACAACTGTCATTATTACAGCAGTCAGTTTATTAAAAGCTGAAGAAATAACTAAAACAGTGGTTTAAAAGTTATGTTTTAGATGTTTACATCTCTGCAACATTCTCAATACACAAAAATATGGCTAACTAAAAATGTGTTGGGGCCAGCTGTTGTGGTTTGCAGTGGATTAATGCACCACCTGCAACACTGGAATCCATATGGACACAGATTTGAGTCCATGATTCTCTATTTCTAATCTAGCTCCCTGCTAATGTGCCTGAGAAAGCAGTAGAAGATGGTACAAGCATTTGGAGCTCTTGCCACCAAATTGGGAGACTTAGATCAATTTCTGGGTCCTGGCTTTGGCCTGGATCAAACTCAGCCATTGTGGCCATTTAGGGAGTAAACCAGTAAATGGAAGATCTCTCTGTCTACCTCTTCCTAACTCTGTCTTAAAAATAAATAAAAGAAAGAAATCTGATGATTTCTTCTAAATCAAATGCATAAAGTACAACATGCATTCTTTGTACATTACTTATTGGAATTGTGGCCAGTAACTGGGCCTAAATTTAAAGGGTGATGCTTATCTCCATCCTGCAATTTTGTCAGTGTATTTCTGTGACTCTATGGATTGTTTAACTCAGAGATTAGGTCAAAAGTCTAAATGATGGGTGCTTAATGGATGTGAGGCCCAGGATAAACAGGAAGGCTGCCACGGCCTCAACATAACAAGCCTTCTTCTAGCAAAGCTTCTTAACTGAGTCTATGCCAACCTCAGGGTTGCTATGACTTGG
Source organism: Sylvilagus floridanus (assembly GCA_949820135.1). NCBI lineage: Eukaryota > Metazoa > Chordata > Mammalia > Lagomorpha > Leporidae > Sylvilagus > Sylvilagus floridanus. The sequence goes on along the minus strand of OX463224.1, from coordinate 68,958,573 downwards.
TAACTAACGCTGGCCAGGAGACAAGGCTGAGAAGATCAGACTTTGGCAATATCATGCAGGGCCCCCATAGGCCTGACAAAGAGTCTGTGGTGTGAGAACTGAGATTTTTCAAGAAACCAAAGTGTTACACAGGAATTTTGAGAAGGCTTAAGTAAACAAGATGAAACTTCACCTTGTAGCATAAACCAGAAAATGGATTAGATGGCCTTTCAAGGTTCACTCTATTTTGGGGATCCAAGAATTTTCATATATTTGGAATAGAGATTTTTATAAATCTTTTTTGAAAAATTCCATAAAAATAACATATTCATATTCTCAGCACACTAGTTCATTCAACAAGTGGGATTTCAGCATAATTGAAAAGAATTAGCAGGAATTTTGGATGGGCACAATAGAAACCGAGCTCACCAAGCACAGAATCTCAACACGCTCGACTTTGGAAGAACAACAGAAAGTCACCCTGACCAGAAACATTCTTAGGAGATAAAGCAAAGCTCATTTTCAGAAACAACAGCTGGAAGAACAGGTTACTTAGCACCAACTAATCAAAGACCTTCTCTTCCCCCAACAGGGAATCAAAAATACTACTTTAAAAAGAATGCTAAAAATGCTGTGGAGCATGAAGGAAAGTTCACTCATTTTTTAATTTGAGTTTTCTTCTAATGTAATACAGTTTTTAAAATATACTACTTTTAATATGATAAGATCATGAAACAATGATACATATTTCCAGACACAATCCACAAAACTAGGTCGCTAGTAATTTAGGTATGAATGTTCTGAATGCATCACAGGGCAAACTGTCATATTAGGTCAGAAGCAGATGGAAGGAGTTTAGTTTTCTTCTGGTAGTTCAGATATTAACTAAAGCTGATTTTGGCCATCAGAAAAATAATTTAATTGCATGCCTCCAAAACTAAAATAAATCTTAGTGCAAAATGCATTTTACAGAGATAATTCCTTTGTTTTCCTTTTATTTTTTCCCTTCTCCTCAATTCCCATATGTGAGGATGATGTTTCTCTTTAAAATATGCAGAGTATTTATACATTTTTCTAGAATAAATATTATGATAATTGTAGTGATATTATTGGTATCAGCTCACTGGAATTGTGGCTGAGTCTTTGTATCAAATATGATAAACACACAGTATTAACACACTGTGTTAGAGAAACCCAGAAAAACTACATGCAGACTAGGACCAAACAGGAGACAGTTTCAATGGTGGCTCCAACAGAAAGGCTCTAATGATTGAAGCACCGAAAGGACTTTATTATGAGTCGGCACCACCCCACGAACTCACGACAGCATCACACAGCGCTCTAGTTATATTTAAGTCCTGAATCTGAAGAGAAATCCTAGTGATAAAATCTGAGGATTTCTTCTAAATCAAATGGCAAACAACCACCCATTTCCTCACAGGAATATTTTAAGCTGGGCTCTTTGATTCAGAATTGGAAATGATGCTAAAATAGGTTTCAGAAAAAAAATTAAACCATAAACTGTCATATTCCATCCCACTTAATGTGTATGAGCCTCTAGGATAAACTTTATTAACATAAAAGGGTAAAATCTTATTTCTGTTTCAAGAGAAGAAAAAAAATCTTTTTTAAAAAAACACCTCTAAACTGTGCTCGTGCGTTCCAGATAATAGCACATGTGATTCCTCTGGCTATTGTGCAAGAAAATATTTTCATTTTAAAGAAAGCTGCTTCCTGTGTCTCTATTCTGAAACTTATTACAAAGCAGTTTTTCTATCCAGTGATTCAGAACTAGCGATTTCACCTCGACCTCACCTTTGTTGCAACATCTAAGTCTTGGAAGAGGCTGTCTCAGTGTTAACAATGATGATGATGATGATGATAGTAATACTAAAGAAAAGCAAAGCTTGCATTCTGAGGCACTCACTAGGTGCAAATCTGTCCACAGCACAAGTTATCATTTCATTCCTAAAACCGTCTATACGTCGATACTATTCTTTTTCTTCTATGAAAGAGGTAAAAGGTGAAGGTTAAGGAAAGCTGACTGATGTCACCCAAGTGAGAAAGCCAGTTCTTTGGAGCCCAGAGCTCATGCTTTTATCACTGCACTTACGTTACTTGTCTACTTCTTAAGAGCACAAAGCATCCAGACAATGGGAAGAGATTGACCCTGACCTTGGGTGCCATGAAGCCTCACACTGCCTTGGAATGCACAAAGCCTTTCAGACATATTGTGGAGCCCACACAGCCTCTTGTGGCCACTGTGTTAGATCAAAGGGACAGTAAAGAAATTCGATAGCACTGGGAGGGCAGCAGGGAAGAGAGGCTGAGTTCTGGTTCTGGTACTGGTTGAACCCAGGTTCAAACCCCAACCAGGGTACATATTAACATATAGCTCCTTAAGTTTTTCTCCTATTGGAAAATAAAAATTGTATCCAACTCATACAGTTATAGGCATTAATGAAATGCTGTATATAAAATTCTTTTAGAGTATCTGACTTATGGTAAGTTTTAATAACATCAACTATATTTTTGTCATTAAATAGAGACTAAACAGAACTCAGGGGACTAACTTCAGCTTAAGAGGTCTAGCGTTTTCCCATATTCATGCCTTTGATACCTAATGCATTTAAAAGGCTACAGACTCCTTGGCTGATCAACATCACTGCTGCCAAGAAAGGGGAATAGGGTAGACCGAGCCTCGCATTCAGAAAGCAAGGGGGCATTACTGACCGAGCCGAAGACGTTGGCTCTGTGACTTGGCGCTGCACGCGGACGCCATGGGCACAGTTCTCTTGGACCCCTGGCTGGGTTGAGAGGGGGATATCAGGGGAGGTGTGGCTGATCTTCATGGAGGAGTCAGGGCAGGGCGTGGGAGGGTCTAAGAAGTCCTCACTGTTCTCCTGCTCATTGGTTTCTGTGTCCGTGTAGTTAAGAGGCTCTTGGTTGTTGTCTTTGCTACCAGAGAGCAGGCCTCGTTCTCTCCACGGAACCCAGCAGAGTTTCCAAGACACGAAGAGAGACACGCCGAAGAGAGCGAGACCACAGGCAGTGACCACAAGGGTCAGCAGGCTCACTGAGATATCTGCAAAGAAGCAAAGATCAAAGGTCAGTGTGAGTTGGTCTTCTGTGTACAAAGTTAGTTGAAAATGAATTTTAATGGAGAATGCGACTAGGAAGGGGAAAGGGAGAAGGAGTGGGGTGGGAGTGTGGGTGGGAGGGCAGGTATGGTGGGAAGAATAACTATATTCCTAAAGTTGTACTTATGAAATTTGTATTCCTTAAAAAATAAATTAAAAAAAAAAAAAGGTCAGTGTGATCAGTCCTCCCGCGCCCACCCACTGCACAGTGCAGGCAGAACCCACTGCACAGTGCAGGCAGAACGACCCTCTCATCCACTCATCTCTCAGGAGCCCACGGTGGAAGCCGAGGCTGGAGGATGCTGCTAGGTCACCTGTTTCTGGGGCAGTGACAATGAGGGTTCAGATACAAACCAGAGAACAAAAGCACAGAGGAGGCAGCAGAATATGCAGGCCTTGTTTAGAAACAACAGACAATCTGCTCTAGCAAGGAATGGTATATTCAGGGGAACTGGCAATGTACTGGAAGTCAGATGAAACCTTGTCCTACAAGGAGCACAAACCACTGATTTTTTTTTCTTTGAGAAGGGCAGTTTAAACTGTCCTAAAAAATTACTGTCATCTCAGAGAGCTGTATAATATAATTTGGGGATCTTTTAAGCCAAAACTTTTTGAAAAAGATAAATGAGCACACTTAACCCTACCCCCCTCCTCTATTTTTACTATGAACTTTCAAGGGTCTAAGTCCTCTGTGGATTCTGTAGCCTCAAGAATACCCACCACTCATTGGTCAAGTCACTGGGATCCAGGGCATAGCGTCATAGTTTGGGTTCCCCAGTAGTAGATCCTGGGACAAAACTTTGAGAATGTGAAGGAAACATACCAAGTGGAAGATGTGACCCAAAACATGCAGCAGCAAATGGTACATTTTCAAGCAAGTAACCACAGTGGAGACTAGAGGTTAAGCCTGCTGGGGAGGATCCACACACCTTAGAGTTACCCTACTCAAGAGGAAAGGACACGCGCTACTTGTATATCAACTCCCTTCAGTCATGTACCCTGCATGGCCAACCTGCAACTCAGGTGGGAATAATGAGTATCAGTGATCAGTAAGGTCCCAGTTGAAATCATTGCAGGGGCCACACTGGAGGTCTGCTAGCATGCAGCGGAGTGGCAAGGGTGAGGGGATGTGGCGAGCAATGGCCACATCTACACATCGACTATGGGTCTGTGGTTTTCGAATGGTGTATGGCAGTGCAATAGCCAATGTCTGTGCTTCTGATTTTCAGAACAGAAATAGGACCCCACCAGGCATCTGTCTCACCCTACAGTAGAGTCAAGGAGGCTGAAGCATGAACCTGAGCTCATTCCTGGTGTTATGGTGGTTGTAGACACCTGACTTTAAAGGTCAGCTACTGGGCAAACAGGGCAGAGAAGGAGCATAAGGAGTGGAATAGGAGATCAAAGTGACCTTACTGTGCTCCACTACACTCAGGGGCCCTCAGGATTCTCCCTAGGGTTTGTCTCTACTGCCTGTCATTAATATATACACTGCTTCAAAGTTTTTTGAATGTCCACATGTGCCAGGTACTGTACAAGCCTCTGGAGATAGAGAACATGACAGACACATTCCATACCTTCACCGATTCATGATCTGGTAATGAGAAATTAAAAATTAGTTATTCAGTCCTCATAGTTTGGACCATCCACAGCAGCATGAACATTCTGTGATTTATGACAAGTTGTATTTCAGCTGAGGCACCTGCAAGTCAGTTACCTACTGAGCCAAGCTGACAAACTGCCATTAGTGAGCTTTTCAACATAACTATGAAGGTACCTGATCATTCTTATAGTGATAAAACTGTTTCTTCATGAAAATTGCTCGAGAGAAAACTGCCAGGTGGTCGTGAGTCTAACCTGTCTCCTCTGTGTCTCCCGGTCAATCTTTGCCCTTGTGGTGAAATAGCATCATGGATCTGTTTTAAAACACAGGATTCCAGTTCAACAGGAATAACTGAGCTCAAACCTCTGTCATTTCTGTCTCCTCAAATCCCACTGAAACTGGATATAAGCGATGGAAAACAAGGAATCCATCAGTCCATCAGTGAACTAGTGGCCGTGAGGAATTTCTGGAATTGTTTTAAACAAAAAAAGCCAATCAGTTCAGAAAACTTAACACAGGCAGATGAAAGGATACTGGGTATAGATATAAATTAAAAATCTCAGGGGCAGGGGCCAGCATTCAGTGCAGTGGTTAAGATACTGCTTGAGATGCTGGCATCCTATGGGAAAATTCCAGAGTTCAAGTCTCAGCTCCATTTCCAATGTCAGCTTCCTGATAATGTCATTCTGGGAGGTAATGGTAATGGATTAAGTACCTGGATCTGGGCCGGCGCCGTGGCTCAACAGGCTAATCCTCCGCCTTGCGGCGCCGGCACACTGGGTTCTAGTCCCGGTTGCCCCTCTTCCAGGCCAGCCCTCTGCTGTGGCCCAGGAGTGCAGTGGAGGATGGCCCAAGTGCTTGGGCCCTGCACCCCATGGAAGACCAGGAAAAGCACCTAGCACCTGGCTCCTGCCATCGGATGAGCGCGGTGCGCCGGCCGCAGCGCGCCAGCCGCAGTGGCCATAGGAGGGTGAACCAACGGCAAAGGAAGACCTTTCTCTTTGTCTCTCTCACTGTCCACTCTGCCTGTCAAAAAAAAAAAAAAAAGTACCTGGATCTGTGCAACCCATGTAGGAGGCCTGAATTGAGGTCCAGGCTCCTGATTTTGACGTGATCCAGCCTTTGTCCTTGGGGGCATTTGGAGAGTGAACCAGAGGATAGAGGACCTCTGTCTCTGTGCCTTTCAAATAAACAACATTTTTTTTTTTTGACAGGCAGAGTGGACAGTGAGAGTGAGAGTGAGAGAGTGAGAGAGTGAGAGAGAGAGAGAGAGAGAGAGAGAGAGAGAAAAGTCTTCCTTTACCATTGGTTCACCCTCCAATGGCCGGTGCACCACGCTGATCCAAAGCCAGGAGCCAGGTGCTTCTCCTGGTCTCCCACGCAGGTGCATGGCCCAAGCACTTGGGCCATCCTCCACTGCACTCCCGGGCCACAGCAGAGAGCTGGACTGGAATAAGAGTGACTGGGACAGAATCCGGCGCCCAGATCAGGACTAGAACCCGGTGTGCCGGCGCCGCAGGTGGAGGATTAGCCTATTGAGCCTCAGCGCCGGCCATTTTTTATTTTAATCTCAGCTACTGGGCAATTAGGGCAGAGAAGGAGCATAAGGAGTGGAATAGGAGGTCAAAGTAAAAGGTGCTAGAAACTATAGTTCTTAGAGCCCCAACAGGAGGTGGAGGAGAGCATGGTTTCTTCTCAGGCCCCACTTGGCTCTGATGGCTCACACAAAATGCGTGCAGACTTCTACATTAGGTGGTAGTGCTGGTAGCCAGGGGAAGAAGAAACTCTCCCAGCTTCTCGGGCTGCCACAGAAAACATCAATCCCCATCCCCCCTCCAACAGAATCTGAAAAGCAAAACACACTCTGCACAGAAGCAAAATCCCTTAATACTTTCAGTAATCCACATGGAGGCAGAACTCCTTCCCTCTGTTCTGTTAGTCACTTCGGCTCTGTCCTGACACAGTCACATAGATAGCACGGGAAAGGCTAGAGGAGCAAAACGATGGGAAACACTAGAGTTTAAGGAGTGTTATGTGATGGCTGTTTTTTTTTATTTATTTACTTATTTATTTTTTTGACAGGCAGAGTGGACAATGAGAGAGAGAGAGACAGAGAGAAAGCTCTTCCTTTTTGCCGCTGGTTCACCCTCCAATGGCCGCCGCACTGCAGCCGGCGCACCGTGCTGATCTGAAGCCAGGAGCCAGGTGCTTCTCTTGGTCTCCCATGGGGTGCAGGGCCCAAGCACTTGGGCCATCCTCTACTGCACTCCTTGGCCATAGCAGAGGGCTGGCCTGGAAGAAGGGCAACTGGGACAGAATCTGGTGCCCTGACCGGGACTAGAACCTGGTATGCCGGCGCTGCAAGGCAGAGGATTAGCCTATTGAACCGCGGCGCCGGCCGTGATGGCTGTTTATTACTGAATATTCACTGTCTGTGCCACAGTGCCCTCCTCCAAGGGAGAGGCATAAATTCCCATCTGCCAATGCTAGTCTCCACCACGTGACTTCTCTGTCCAGAGGAGGACAAGTCCTTGTGGCCCATGTCAACTCTTGAGCTCTCACCTTCTGCATGAGAAGACGAGTCCTGAGATACGGGATTATCTTCTGACTGGTGTGTCACAAAGAGAGGACCTGTAGCATAGGTCCAAAGTCTAAATGAGGAGTAAACTTAAATCTGACCCACATCTGTGCCAGGGCTGCAGGTGACACACAAGTATACATGGCTAATTTACCGTCCAAAGTTGGGACACTCTTGAGAGGGAGAGGGTTCATATGAATAATTGCATGGGGATAAGCTACCTAATCCAGGATTGTCCAGGGTAAACTAGGATAAATAGTCACCCTGCACTTAAGAATCCCACCTGAGCTGTGAATTCATTGGCTTAATCTCAGGACTCACCTTGACATAGACCACAACAAACTAAACTGAAGCCTTAGCCTGTGTTTCTCAGTAACCAGGGACCCCAAACCAGGTCAAGAACAACTCCAGGCTCAAAAGTCAGCCTCCCCTCAAGTCCAGTCATGGGGATCTGTGAGAACCATTGACCTTATCCATTTCAACAACGAAAGCCAAACACCTCCCAGAGATCCTGACACCTAGTAGGTGTCAATAAATGATGAAGCCTATCTGAAGAGCCCTGTAGCTACCTGCTATGTCTACCTGTAAGCTTAGGGGTGGGGAGGAATATAGATAGGGGATGATAATTGCATTCCTAGTAACAGAATTTCTGCAGAGAGCAATTACAAAAAAATTCTGGCAAATGGCAAGAAAGGCCTCCTCTTACTTACTTGAAGGTACCATGTGAGTTAGCAGTGGGTCTAGGAACGCCTCCAGAGAAACCATTGGTGACCCGCAGTGCCACTTCAGCCACTAAGTGTAACCATCTGGACTGCTGCTAACGAAGTTCTCAGTGTGGCCCCCACACACTACTTTGTGCTTTTCTCTTTTTTCAGAAAATAGCTCAAGTCACTAAGGCCACACGGCTCACCTCAGATCAGTGACCTCAGAAAAGGGAAAGGGAAATTCATTAGAATCACAGAATTTTATTTAGAAGGAAAGAATTATTTCTTATGATAGCTGGCAGGTACAAGGCTTTTTTTTTTTTTTCTTTTTTGACAGGCAGAGTGGACAGTGAGAGAGACAGACAGAGAGAAAGGTCTTCCTTTGCCGTTGGTTTGCCCTCCAATGGCTGCCATTGCCAGCGCATCGTGCTGATCCGATGGCAGGAGCCAGGTGCTTCTCCTGGTCTCCCATGGGGTGCAGGGCCCAAGCACTTGGGCCATCCTCCACTGCACTCCCGGGCCACAGCAGAGGGCTGGCCTGGAAGAGGGGCAACTGGGACAGAATCTGGCGCCCCGACCGGGACTAGAACCCGGTGTGCCGGCGCCACAAGGTGGAGGATTAGCCTAGTGAGCCACGGCACCAGCCACAAGGCTCTTTTTATTGTTAATCTTTAGGCTATATATTCTCTGACATATGGTATCTATCATAATTAAAATTGAAAAACAGTGACAAAACAAAATGAGCTAACTTTTCTACAGAAAAGTGATAGCGTAATTGGCCCTTTTGTCCGAGGACCAAGGAACTAAGTAGATGGTAGTTTAGGGATAAATGGAGGCAAAGGATGCACTCTTTCTGACCCGGATCTCCACAGTGTTCCTGTGTTGGGTGCTGACTGCATGCAACTGTTCCTAGAGCTGCGTGGAGTGTGCCCTTCCCACCTGCAATCAGGCCCTAGCCACAGCATGTGATGTACAGCAATAACATACTGGCTCATTGGCCACAGTACCCTGTGCCACCATGGGAACCAGCAGACATCCTTGAAGGACACCTGTCAGTGTAGGTGAAAACCTAACTAAAGGAGTGGACTGGTTTTAGAAAACCAACAATGATGGGTCTTCAAACATTTCCTGGAAAAAATGTATATCATGAGAACTATGCATGGATTTAAATTCTTTTTCATTTTTATTTTATTTGAAAGGCAGAGAGACAGAGTGACACAGAGGGAAAAATTCCTTCCACTGGTTTACTATCTAAATGCCTATTACCAGCAGGGCTGGGCCAGGCCAAAGCTAGAAGTCCAGAATTCAATTGGTAGTTCCCACAGGGGTGGCAGGTGTCCAACTATTCGAGCTATCACCTGCTGCTTCTTAGTGTGCACATTAGCAGGAAGGCATACGTGGAAGCAGAGGTAGCACTTGACCCAGGTACTCTGATACTGGACATAGGCATCCCAAGCAGGGTCTTAAACACTGTGCCAAACACCTATCTCCTCAAAATACACTTGTCTTTAAAAAATTTTTAAAACTATATACTTACTTCATTTATCTGAAAGGAGGAGAGAAAGAAAAGGAGAAGGAGATGGGGCGAGAAAGAGAGAGGCAGACAGGGAGGGAGAGGGGAAGGAAGGAAGGAAGGCAGGGAGGGAGGGAGGGAGGGAGGGATAGAGATCCTGCATTCACTTGTCACTCCCCAGAAGGGTACAAGCATCATAAACCTCAGATTCTTTTGGATGCAGATGGTCTATAGATACCACTGAATAAATCTGATCACATGTATACACACACATATCATACATACACACAAACAAGCTCAGAAATCAATGCTTTCCTGATTCTCAGACAAATGAGGGCCTAATAAAGATAACACTGGTAAATTTAGTTAGGAAATCAGCCCACGGAAAACCGGAGGGTATCACAGGGGCCTTGCAGGGAAGCGGTGATGTAATTAGAGAGAAGGAATGGGAAGGACCAGATAGCTCTGATGATGAGATGTGAAGTGTCCCAGGGAACTGAACCAGTGAAGAGATTGTCTTAGAAGAAACCTTAGGGATCAGCCTGAAGAGCCCACGTCAGAATTTTCTCATTACCATCCTTTCATGCACCAAAAAAGCCTTCATTTAATACTTCAATTTTGGTATTTTTCTTTTTTTAAGAAAACTTTTATTTAATAAATATAAATTTAGAAAGTACAAGTTTTGAATTATAGCAGCCTTTCCCCCCATAACCTCCCTCCCACCTGCAACCATTCCATCTCCTACTCCCTCTCCCATCCCATTCTTCATCAAGATTCATTTTCAATTATCTTTATATACAGAAGATCAACTTAGTATATACTAAGGAAAGATTTCAACAGACTGCACCTACATAGACACACAAAGTATAGAGTACTGTTTGAATATAAGTTTTACTGTTAATTCTCATAGCACAACACATTAAGGGCAGAGGTCCTACATGGGGAGCAAGTGCACAGTGACTCCTGTTGTTGATTTAACAATTGACATTCTTATTTATGATGTCAGTAATCACCTGAGGCTCTTATCATGAACTGCCAAGGCTATGGAAGCCTCTTGAGTTCACAAACTCCGACTTTATTTAGACAAGGTCATAATCAAAGTGGAAGTTCTCTCCTCCCTTCAGAGAAAGGTACTGCCTTCTTTGATGGCCCGTTCTTTCTGCTGGGACCTCACTCACAGAGATCTTTCATTTAGGTCATTTTTTTTTTTTTTTTTTGCCACAATATGTTGGCTTTCCATGTCTGTGAAACTCTCATGGGCTTTTTAGCCAGATCCGAATACCTTAAGATATTTTCATATTTTATAACATGAACATGTCTTAACTTTATAAAATTTTTATTTCAAAAGTGTTAAATTTACAAAACAAAAATTGTGAAGTATTATGAAGAGTTCCCATTTACATGACACTCAGCTTCCCCCATTAACATCCTATAAAAGTAAGATATATTTGCCACAATCTACAAACCACACCTGACCTTCCCTATTGACACATTAGTGTATTTGTCACAACCAATAAACCACATTCAGCTTCCCCTATTTTTCCTTTTCCTTTTTTTTTTTTTTGAATTATTTATTTATTTGAAAGGTAGAGTTACAAGGGGGACAGGAGACACAGAGAGAGATCTTCCACCCACTGGTTCACTCTACAAGTGGCCACAATGACAGAGTTGGGCCAGACAGAAGCCAGGAACCAAGAGCTTCTCCCTAGTCCCCAGTGTGGGTGCAGGGGCCCAAGTACGTGGGCCAACTTTTGCTGCTTTCCCAGATGCATTAGTAGGAAGCTGGATTGGAAGTGGAGCAGCAAATCAGTGCCTATGTCGGATGCTGGCACTGCAGGTGGCAACTTTCCCTGCTATGCCACAGTTCTAGCCCCTCACCTATTTTTTCAATCCAAGCTTCCTCCATAACTCCCACTCCTATCAGCCTCTAGTAATAAACATTCTCTGTCTGCATTTCTTTAAGCTTCTGAAACTTAAAAAATATTGCTGAAAACCTAAAACTGTTATAAAAACAAATAAGGTCTATTGTAAGAGGAGGAGGAAGAAGAATGTTGAGTTCAATCAGGATAATATTTTGGGGTTATCCGGTGAAGGAGAACTTGGCCTCATACACACTTCAATAGGCCAGGGCATATATTATGAATGGTGATGCTGAAGCATACTGGATAAGAAATATACATCAGACTTCAGGTTAAAAACAAATGCTTCAGTGTTTCAATGATTAAACTTAAGTTGTGTGAGAAATGCAATTTTGCACAGATTCTAGAACACAGGTTCTAGAATCATACAGTCAAGGTCTGCATCCCACATTAACTGTGTAACCTTCAATAAATCTCTCTGCTTTTGTTTTGTCATAGTAACACTGGGATAAAAATAGCATCCACCTCTTGGGGTTGAAGTGAGTGCTTAGAAAGGTACTGGTGCTCAATAATTTCATATATTTTTTATTTTTTTTTCCATGAGGTGTCTAAGGATTCGGCTGCTCTGCATGAAGACTTATTCTTACTGCCAGTAAGTAATCACCTTGGTTACCAAATTGTGAGATTTTCTACAGTTTTATGAAATGCATTTGTATCAAGAAAATATCAGTTGTTCGATAGGTCCTTATTGAACTGAACTACTGAGGACAAGAGAAGGAGTTCCTACTGAGCCACTGATACAGGCTAAGAACTAAACTAAGGGTACAAATAAAAATAGTCTTTGCCCTCAAGAAACTACTGGTTAAGAGCTTCAATAGGTCAATTCATAATTCCTGGAGTACTACCAGGCCCAGAAGCCCAGGGTGCATAATCCAACCTGGGATTCAGAGAAAGCTTCCCATAAGGCAAAGATCTGACACCAAGAAGTGGGGGTGCTGCTAGAACACAGACCTAAAAATGTAGAAGTGGATTTGGAATGGGGTAGAGCCTAGAGAAATATCAAGATACATACTGGAGAATGCCTTCACTGCGGAGAATGGACTGGGGAGGGCAACTTCGGTGAGAAACTTACTCAGAAACACGGGAGCTGTAGAGGAAGCCTCCGTCTTCTTAAAGAATTCCTAAGTAGTCGTGAACATATGCTGGTACAAGTGTGAATGGTAAAGGCCATTGTGATGAGCTTTTTCATGCATATTAGGAAGACACTGTTAGAAACTAGAGGAAAGATGGGCCTTGCTATAAAGTAGCAAAGAACTTGACTGAATTGGGTTTGTGCTTTATTGTTTTGTGTAAGGTAAAACTTGGAGTGACAAAACTGGGAGCTGGCTAGTGCTGTGGCACCATTTGTGATTTTAACATTCCATATGAGCAGGGGTTCAACTGCTGGTTGCATCACTTTTTCTTTTTTAAAGATTTATTATTTATTTGAGAGGCAGAGGTACAGAGAGAGAGGTCTTCCACTCACTAGTTCATTCCCCAAATGGCCAAAACAGCCCAAGCTGGGCTTATCCAAAGCCAGGAATTAGGAGCTTCTTCTGGGTCTCCTACATGGGGGCAGGGGTCCAAACACTTGGGCTATCTTCCACTGCTTTCCCAGGCCATTAGCAGGGAGCTGGATTGGAAGTGGATCAGCTGGAACTTGAACCAGTGGCCAAATGGGATGCCAGCAGCACAAGCAGAGGCTTAACCTACAGTGCCAGCCCCGCTGCTCCACTTCGGATCCAACGCCCTACTAATGTTCCTTGGAAGCAGCAGAAGATGGAGCGAATGTTTGTACCTCTGACATCCAAGTGGGAGATCCAGACAGAGTTCTAGGCTCCAGGCTTCAGCCTGGCCCTGCCCCAGCTGTTGTAGCCATTTGGGAAGTGAATCAGAGGATGGAAGACCTGTGTCTATAACTTTGCCTTTCAAATAGATGATTAAAAAAAAAAAAACCTGGGTATTTAGCTAACGCTAATTCTAAACAAAGTATTGAAGGTATGCCTTGGTTCCTCCTGACTGGTTATACTAAAATTAGAGAAGAGAGAAATTTCTTAAAGACAAAATCGTTAACCAAAAAGGAACTGGTGCTTAAAGATTTGGTAAAGTCCCAGTCTATCCATATTGCAAAAAATCAGAAAGCATATTCAGAAGAGAGCAGTGGAATACGGATAAGGGACTGTTTGATAAGGAGATTAATATGGGTATGAAACACAGACTTAATCAGCCATCCCAGCAGGAAAACTGCCAGTCTAACTGCAGAGGAAGGAAATGGGAAGGGACGGAGGGAGGCTGTCAGATTTGGATTTTACAGGATGGGACCATAAAGCTGTTCAGCAGGGAACATGCTCTATTCTTCAAGACAAAGGAGGAATGAAGCTGAAGAACATTAAGAGATCAGGATGTCTGCCTCTTAGGTTTCAAAGGTGGTGGGGGGCACAGCTGTGCTTTTAAAGGGCCACATGGTCTCCACCCAAAGCCCATGGGGACAGGACCTCCTAGAGGTGCAGGAGCAGGTAGCAGGACCCTGGGGGTGCAACTCGTGCTTGGCAAAGTTTTAGGGTCTGGGCTACAGGTCCAGAAGGTGTGACCAATGCCCCAGTGGCTCCAAAGACAAGATTTCAGCCCCAGTGGGCTGAGAGGACAGAGCATTGGACCAAAGAGCATTAGTTTTGAGCTTTAAGACTTCAGAGTTCCTCTTGTAGCTTGCACTTACTCTGAACCTGATACAGCTTTATTCTCTCCTATTTCTCTCTTTTGCAATGAAAATATCGGTCTTCTGTTGTTGTTTGATTTCATAAGTTCACAGCTGAAAAAGCAATTTGCCTCAGGATGAATCACACCTGGAGTATCACCCAAATCTGATTTAGATGATATTTAGATGAAACCATATTTTAGACTTGAGAGTTAATACTGGAACAAGTTAAAATTCAGGGAGCTTTAGCAATATAATGAATATATTTTGTAAGTGAAAAGGACATGGATTTGAGGAGGCTAAGAGTGAAGTTCATTATAGACTCCAAATTTCATATGCTGAAATCTTTATTCCCAATGTGATGGAATTGGAAGTTAAGGCCTTTGGGAGGTGATTAAGTCATGAAGGCTTTGTTCTCATGAGTGGAATTAGTGCTCTTATAAAAGAGACTTCAGAGAGTTCCTTTACACCCCCCCCCCCCCATATGAACATACAGTGAGAAAATGACTATCTGTGAACCAGGAAACAGGCCCCTACCAGACAGCAAATCTTGTGGCACCTCAGTCTTGGGCACCCCAGCATGCAGAATCATGAGAAGTGAATTTCTGTTGTTTATAATCCACCGAGACTATGGTATTCTGTTATAGCAGCCTGAACATACTAAGACACCATAGATGAGGAATTAGTCAAGTCCTATTTATAATTGCTTTACATAGACAAAGATCAGAGCCAGGTAGGTCATCTGGCCATGTGGTCAAAAGACATTATCAGGACAAGGGAAAGAACAGGGTTTCTGTCTATGGCTATGCATGTTGTGTAGCTCACAACTTATGCAACTTTACATGGTGGGCTGCAAAAGAACTTGCATATCTGGCAGGGGTAGGGAATGTCCAGCCTGTGAGCTCAAGGAGGCCAACAAAATCATTTAGCTGACCCAGCCGAGGCAACTGCAGGCAGGACTCAACATTCAATATATCTTACAGCAGGCTAATTTTTTAAGTTGATAATTTTGTATGACATGTGAAAGATGTTATAAATGTGTAAATGGCATGTGGCAGAAAAAAGGTCTCCTACTGCTCAAGGATCTAAGCTCAGCTAACTCACCGTTTATATTTTGTGACTTTGGGTAAGTCGTTGCCCTTCTATAGTCTTCCTCATCTGCCGTAAAGGGCCTGAATGTGGCTTTCACACTTATGGTTTTTGTGAGATGCCAAATGACTTGGGTCCATGCCACTGTCTGTATCTAGGACTGAAGACTTCATAAAATAAATCCCTTTAGTTACCAAAGGTCAATAAGCACTATCCAACTAGAGGCTACAGTTCAGGGCTACTCCAGTTTTTCATTCTTAAAGCAGACACGAAGCTATCTTAGCACTGGCTCATGGTGAAAATTGCAAGGATTAAGGGGTATTAACTTGGGCCTGCAGGGGCCACACTATTATTAAGGTACTGAGCCAGGTAAACAGCTCATACAACTGCCTTAACCCTAAGAAACCCAGCAGCTACTAAAATGAATTAGAACACAGAAATTGGCAAATGGCATCAACTGCATTTTTCTGTGATTGACATAAGGCAAGGAACAGCTACAATAATAGGACTCTGGCACTCAGAGCCTATTCTCAGAAGGCTGCCCAGATGATTCTGCCTGTGTTAACTAAGCAGCTGGCCTAAAATTAGCATTGAGAGAACACTTTCTGTTGCACCTTCTATTTGCAAAGTGCTGTCTCATCAGTGTGATCAGCTCTTCTTCGCCCTGGTGTCACCACCTCTGTCTCAGCCAGATGAGGCAGGGGCTGCTGAGGCTACACAGGGGCTGCAGCTATAAACACTAAGAGCTGGATTTTAGCTCTTGTGTCTATAATCCCTCGCTGCCAAACCCTGTTGCTCTGAGCCCCTGCTGGCTACGTAATAATAAGTTTCAGGAATCATTATCAATTTTCTGTGTTTCTACTCTTTTTACTTGATCTCTCTAGAAATTATTTAATTGGGGAAAAAAACTACATTAAAAATGTGTTACCACCCGCTTAATTAGCAGTGCTTGCAAAATCTACAATGTTTTCTGTAACAGGGGATTCTGGCTTGTGTAGTGTAAATGCAAACACTCAGGTGTGCTAGGATTCTTGCACAACAATGCAAAGTCTGATGCTAAAGGTTTTTAGATAATGAAGACTTTTTGCAGGAAAGGAACACTATGAAGCAAAACTCAAGAACACACTGGGACAGGAGATGGGCCAAAGAGATCATCAATACTTCTTGGTGTGTCCATGGGAAATCCAAGCCCCAGCCTGCAGGGGGATGGGAGTGGGCAACTGGGGCTGTTACTGTTCTTGCATCTGTATGAGGGCCTTTCACAAGGCTTTCACAATGTTTCCTGACATGCCTGCTTTTTTTGTTGTTGTTGTAAGATTTATTTTGAAAGGTAGAGTGATAAAAAGAGGGACAGAGGGAAGGAAAGAAGAGGAGGACAGAAGGAAGAAGAGAGATAGGGAGATAGGGAAAGAGAGAGTGCGGGGAGAGAGATCTTCCATCCACTAGTCCACTCCCACACAAAGGGAGTTACATGGATGAGCATACAACAGTTCAGCAAGGGACAGAATATATAAGGAATGACCTGGATACAGGCTGTCAACTTGTTTTTAAACACATGTGAGACACTCCCTAGAGTTCTGTAATATTTCTTGAAAGGAGCAGAGTTTCTGTTGTTGGAGGCAATGCGCCAATGAAGTGTACGTGTGAGGATCTGCAGACTGTTCAGATCTAGGCCCTTTGGTTTATGATTCTGAAGCAACATTTACTCCTTCAAGTTAGAAACATAAAAAAGTCTTATATTCAAATAACTCAGCATTTACATATGATGCCCCTTATGGTCAAAGGCCCTCTTCTGCCATCTGATGAATATGGAAACTACGTCCTAACATTTACATTTTAAGTCTTCCATAGGAAACTATGGAAGTTCCACTCCAAATTCACTCTCCTCCAGTCTCTGCACTGCTTCCAGCCATGTACGGAAGACCCATAGAGACTACCATGTGGCTTCCCTGCCTTTGACTTCTGCAGGAGTTGTCAATAGGAAGCCCTGGCAGAAAGCCAGAGGGTTGGTGGAGAGCACTGGTATTTATGCCCCCAACTCTTCCTGCTATGTTATTGCATTGTACTTTTCTCTCTCCTGAAAACCACAGCTCCTTTACTCGGTTCTTTCAGGTATATGTGTGGTAATGGTTTCCTACTATGATTAGCCCTGGAGTACTTCAGTCTTTGCAGGTTTCCTTTAGCCCTGATCATAACTTTGGCAAATGACTTTGCATTGAGCTCTTCTCAAATTACCAGGTTTGACCACATCACCTGTTTCCACTGGACCCAGACTGATTTACTACATAATCAGTTGTTTTCCATTCTGGACCTTGTTATAGTTTCCTGGGTAAACTTAGTGAATCTTTACTCATATCTGAGCCCAAGATCACTAGTACACAAAATAGGATGCAATGAAATGGTAGGGCCATCTGGATCTGTTTCTCAAACTGAGTGAGAAATTTTAAGGTTAATGTGCCTTCTACAACCTAGTACAAGGTCTAGCCCACAAAAAGTACTCCATGTTTGATGAATGGTAAAATTCTAAATGATGTGTCATTCCCATTTCATTTCCTTTCCTTACTCCACTAAACCATGTGCTCCTGGAGGAGAGCTACTGAAGAAGCCATGTGTTGAAGTTTATATAGAGTAAGCATGAGATTGCTTGTTCATGGTGACTGAAAATGATACAATATTTCATGCTTTCCTGAACATTTCAAACTCCATGGGGCAGTGCAGAATGGCAGGAGCATGGGCTCTGGAGACAGGCATCATTTATTAAATTAGATTCACAACACATTGTGCTGGGCTGCCTCTCATGGAGATGTTACATAATTAAGGGTAGAGGTGACCTATCAAGAATGTGCCAGAGAAATGAAATCTTCAGAAGCTCTGAGAGCCAGCCGATGCCTCCAGATAGTCTTGTCTCCATCAGCAATGCTATCCCCAGAAGAATCTCTCCTGTGAACACTTTCCAGCCATAAAGCTGCTTAACATCAGGACAAATTCTTCTTCTACCCTGCCTCATTCCTTATCCGAGCCTAAAAATATAGACACTGTTTGAGGTACTTCAAAAAGTTCATGGGAAATGAAATTCAAAGATAAGTTAATTTTGGTACAAACAGTGCTTGACATCCATGTGTACAAGATGTCTTCAAAAAGTTCACGGAAAATGCATATTATGAAAAAACTAGGCATGAATTTTAAAAATTGCTTGCATCAGAATAAACACATCTTTTACTTCTATTTTCCATGAACTTTCTGAAGTGCCCTTGTTTAACCTATTAACAGCTTAGATTATTGTATCCAAAACTCAAATGTACCCCTGGGTCATGAATCTGTCTGTACTAAAAGCATGATTAGGGGGTCAGGTATTTAGCCTAGCAGTTAAGATATTGTTTACAGGATGCCCATGTCACACATCAGAGTGCCTGGGTTTGAGTGCTGGCTCTGGTTCTTGATTCCAGTTTCCTATTAATGTGGATGTTGGAAGGCAGTGGTAAATGTCCTTTGTGGTTCAGTTCCTGCTACTCTTGTGGAAAATCTGGATTGAGTTTTCAGCCCCAGCTTCTGCCTAATCCAGTCCTAGCCATTAGGAGCATTTGAGAAGTAAGATAGCAGATAGGAACTCTGTCTCTCTGGTTTTCTCTCAAATAAATATATAAATAAAAGCACGGTCAAGTTTAGGCTACGGGCAATTGGTTAAAAGCTAAGATGTTGTGAGCTTATATTTGATTTGTAGTCAATTTCATTTTAACAAATATTCCATGCTACCAAAATAAAAGTGTTTTCTTTTAAATAATTTTCGTCAGTAGCCTTGAATAAAAATGACATATATTACCAAAATGGTTAATAATACTGGTATTTGACCAGTAAATATATAGTAACTGTTCAAATAAGCACAATAAACAAAAAATTCCCTAAGATTTCAATATGAGTTACTCTTAACTCTAACTGGAAGACACATGGAGTGCCAACTCTTCTCAAACTCCTCCTGGGTCTGCCCTTCTGAGTTACAGGAGTTTCACAGCACAGACAGTGGGCAAAGCTATAACTCTGAGCAGGCACCGATAACTTTATCCTAAGACATTTCTGCAATCTTCACTTATCCTTCAACTAAATATTTCACTATTTTAAAAATGGTAGTGAACTATACATAACACAGAGTTTCCCATTTCGAATGCCAGTGGTGGCATTAAGTACATTTGCATTATTGTGCTACCATCACCACCATCCATCTCCAGAACTTTTCTACCATCCTATACTGAAACTTGGTACCTATGAGACACTACCTCCCCATTCCCTTCTAGCCCATGGAGAGTGCAAATTACTCAGTGATCTGTCACATTTTAATGAAAATTGGTCACTAGACAGGAGTTTCACCTTGCAGAAGCATATAGAGAACAACTGGAAGCAGAGAGCACAGGCAGGCAGCTTCACAGATGCTGAGTGACATGGGGCATTGGGGGCACATAATGATCTGGAGACCAAGGTGGGGAGGGCACTACACAGAAGGGTTTTACTAATATTCTCCAAAATCTGGTTACCCCGGATGGAAATGCATACTCCTGAGGATGCACAGAACTCCTCATAACCTTCTGGGTACTCCTCAGCATCCTGAACCACTAGGGTTCCAAGCAATATTGACACAGACACTCTCTATACAAGGATGGGCTGATAGAAAAGTGTTTTCCTAAACACTGGAAATAAAATACAGGGAAAGGAATAACTAAAACTCCAACAACAGCAGTAGAGAGGACAGAGTTCTCACACCTAAGGGATGAGTAGAACTCATGGCTGTATCCATAGTGCTAGGTCAGCAGTGGCCTCTGTATAGAGCAAAGATTAGAAGCCAACACAATGACAAGAGATACTCGAGAACAGCAACAACAAGTGTAAGACAGGCTGACAAAAGCAGTAGGTTCATCTGAAAGACTGCAAAGCCAAAGAAGGGGCTCATTTGTGTAAGATACTAGTTTCTACTGTATCATCCATGGAGGACTCACAGAAGTGGGAGCAAAGGGCTCCCTTCTATCCCTTGGCAAGTGAAGGCTGAGGATGAGCAAGCCTATGTGACAAATGCTAATGTAGCCTCACCCAGGCCCACAAGGGCATGGCATTCTGGATGATCACTGCATTACACAATAACAAATTGAAAAATATGATTATTATTATAAAGAGAATCAACTAAGGGAAAATTGGTGCAGAGTTAGATTTCTGCGTGTGTGTGAATGCAGGGAACTCCACAGTTTTACTAAATACTATAATATCCAGGTATATAATCCTTCTTAACCCCTTCAGCCAAAGCACTCCCAGAGTCTAGGGTTCTCTCTCAGGAGCTCTGAGGCCCCTGTCAGACATCTATATATTCCCAATATATCAGAAGACCCTTGGATAATCCTGCAAAATTAAATGCAGGGAGCATCTACTTCTGCAATTTATTGTCATGTCACAGTGCTTCTTTCTACCATGAAATATATGGACTACTCTATCGCGTGAAAAATATGGTACACTGAAGCTTAGACAATGCCATTTCCATCAGATAACTTTTAAAATATTTAGAAGAAAATGGGATAAAAGCATAAGGTGTTTGGTTGTCTGTATAACTTACATATTATCTTGGGAATTTTGATAATTTTACTGCCTTTTAATTTGTTAGAAACTAGAAGGGAGTCTGCACTCACTGTTCTGAAATGAGAAAGAATAATGTTGCAATTAAAAACCACCACTATTAATCACCTGGGTACAAAATCGGGTTGCAAATTATCTCAAGGGAAGAAGTGATGTCCAGGTTATGGGAAAGGAGACTGACCATGAGAGAAAACCATTCCTCCCCTCTAAGATAGGGAATGGCTCAGTTTCCATTTAGATCTTTGAACAAGTAGAGATAGCGACCACAATCACCACTGAATTGAGAAAGTGTGGGTAGTAACACTTGATGATCCCTTAATGTGATCTTGAGAAGACGTAGACTTTGCTGAAAATGCTTCCTGATCGATTTTGGTCAGAGATCTGAAACTTTCAGGGACTGTTAAAAAAAACAACTTTAATACAGCATTGAAATAAAAGTGAATCCCACCTTCTCTTAAGCCCCTGGGGAGGTGACAATAAAACCTGGTGGTCTCAGAGAACTCACACTGAGTTGTCCCTTTGTGTCTCAATGCACAAACTCCACAGGTCAGTGAAAAGGAGGCAGTGAAGAATGGTGGTGAAAGGGTCATGTAAATGGAAAGGAAAACAGAGAAAAAATGTGTGAGAGAACAAAAGACACTCACATTCAAGTTTTCTGAGCTAGACCTTTGCCTTCCAAGACACTAAGAATACACAGCAAGGGGTAAAAAGCAATAGGGAAGTTAGAAAATACAGAGGATTACTAGTGGAGGTCATCGAAAGAGAAAACTGAGACAAGGCAGACAGGAAGGAATTATCATAAAGAATAACATTTCCCAGTTTGAAAGAAAGATGTAAGGTTTTTTTTTTTTTAAATAAATGCCACAGGAAATGCTGAGAAAGATGAATAAAAAAGAGCACATATGGCGATACATTGCTGTAGAATTTCAAAACTCCAAGGAAAAAGAGAAAGCAATAATCTAGATCTAGAGGCAGATTATCTTCATATTTCTCTTCAGCAATTCTAGAATGTCAGGAAACCATTAAAAATACCTTTAAGATTTTAAAAGAAAATCATTTTCATCGTGGAATTGATGCTCAATTATAATGAAGGTGGCCTGGTAGCTGGCCTGATGGTTGAGATGACTGTTGCAATGCCTGCATTCTGTATCACGGGGCCCAGGTTCAATCCTCAGCTGCAGCTCCTGATTCAGCATCCTGCTAGTGCAGATCCTGGGATGCGGGGGTGATGGTTCAAGTGGTTGATATCCCACCACCCGTGTGAGAGACGTGGGGTGAGTTCCCAATTCACAGCTTTAGTTGTCCAGCCCCTGCAAGCATTTGTTGAGTAAACCAGCAAATAGGAGCTCACTTGATCGCTCACTCTGTCTCTCAAAGAAATAAAAATTAGGAAAATTTGAAAGGGGCTGGCACTGAGGAAAAGCGGGTAAAGCAGCCACCTGCAGGGCCAGCATCCCATATCAGCTCCAGTTCGAGTCCTGGCTGCTCCTCTTCCAATCTGGCTCTCTGCTGTGGCCTGGGAAAGTAGTAGAAGATGGCGTAACTCCTTGGGCCCCTGTACCCACATGGGAGACCCAGAGGAAGCTCCTGGCTTCAGAATGGCAAAGCTCCGGCCGATGTGGCCAGTTGGGAAGTGAACCAGTGGATTGAAGATTTCTCTCTCTCTCTGCCTTTCCTTCTCTTTCTGTGTAACTCTGACTTTCAAATAAATATTTTTTTTAAAAAAAGAAAATATGAGATCAAAATAAAAGAATTTTTAGAAATTCAAAGGACTGAATATGTCCTGCTTCTGAAAAAAAAAAAAAAAACTACCTAAGGTTATATGTGAGCTAAATGAAGAAAGGAATTCTAAAAATAAAAAGCAGGAAAACTAATGAGTTACCTAACCTTTAAGTGCCAGTGACATTAGATTTCAGAACCCAGCTCTGCACAAACAGAGGAGAATCTTAAAAGAATATTGCCAGGAAGAAAGTGGGTTCCTAATACTAAATGTACAATCAAGAGGCTAGATATGTTATCAATATAGTGAAGAAATGTGCTTCTTTTGTTTGCAAAATATTCTAAGTATTTTAAGAAGGAAAATATTACAGAAAGTATTGAGATACAAAATACATAAAAGAAACAGTAAAATATCAAGTCAATTAAAATATGACAAGATTTTTTTTTTTGACAGGCAGAGTAGACAATGAGAGAGAGAGACAGAGAGAAAGGTCTTCCTTTACCGTTGGTTCACCCTCCAATGGCCACTGCGGCCGGCACAGCGCGCTGATCTGAAGCTAGGAGCCAGGTGCTTCTCCTGGTCTCCCATGAGGGTGCAGGGCCCAAGCACTTGGGCCATCCTCCACTGCACTCCCGGGCCACAGCAGAGAGCTGGCCTGGAAGAGGGGCAACCGGGACAGAATCTGGCGCCCTGACCAGGACTAGAACCCGGTGTGCTAGTGCCACAGGTGGAAGATCAGCCTATTGAGCCACGGTGCTGGCCAAAATATGACAAGATTTTGAACAATTGATGGAATATAACTGCTGACTTTGGCTACAAGGAGCTGAATACTTAAGGAGCAAAAGATTCACAGAGAACTGTACTTCCTTTCCTGGGGATCCAGTCACATATCTCAGCTCAGTAATTACTAATTTTTCTACAAAATTATAATATTGTAATAATGATAACAGTAGCTCCATAAGTGAGTGCCTAACACCTTCCAATGCAGTGAAAAGGTAATCCATTGATCATGAAATCTCTGATTACCACAATTTAACCGCTATGGAAATCTAAGCATTGAAAGGTGAAATCGTTTTTCTGATGGCTACTCTTGATCACTGTACATTAACATTAGAAGGTCCTTGTAATGTGATTGGTACCAGTTAACTGAAAAAGTTGGTTAAAGCAAAATTCCAATCCCTTTAAGCCTTATTTCAATACAAAATTATTTCAACTTCAAATGTAATTCACCAATCTTTTGACAGAAGGCATTGTTCTTTTCTTTGGATATTCCTCCTCTGACTATAGTTTTGCGTCATCTTTCTTATGAAAAATACTTAAAATGCAATTTCTCTGTGTTCAATTTGCATTCTTTTAAAGTAGAACAAGGAAGTAAAAGATATTTGTGAAACAATTTGAGAGAATACTTCTAGAATATTACTTACTATTGTTTTCAATTTTTCACAGTTGCCTCTCCACTCCTAACTCAACAGAATTTTTCAGTTTATTTATTTTCATCTACTTGAAAGAGAGAGGGGAAAGAGAGCCAGAGAAAGATCTTCCATTCACTGGTCCACTCCCCAAATGCCTGCAACAACCAGGGCTGGGCCAGGTTGAAGCCAGGAGTCTAGAATTCGCTCTGGGTCTCCCACATGGGTGGCAGGGGCTTGTGCATTTAAATCATCATCTGCTGCCTTCCGGGATGCATTCGTAGGCAAGCTGGATTGGAAGCAGGGTAGCCAGGACTCGATCCAGCAGTCCGACATGGGATGTGGTGTCCCTAACAATGGCTTAACCCACCGTTGCACAAGGCCTGCTCCTTATTAGCATTTTAAAAAAAGGAACTTGCTTAAGAAGTATTTCATTAATACTGAGTCTGAAGAAGTATTTCATTTAGTTTTCATAGAAATAATTATTTTGGGGACTAGCATTGTGGCTCAGCAGGTTAAGCTGCCACCTGAGATGTTGGCATCGCATACGGGTGCTGGCTAGAATCCCTGCTGGTCCACTTCTGATCCAGTTCTCTACTAATGTACCTGGGAAAGCAGCAAAAGATGGCCCAAATGTTCTGGTACCCATGAGTGAGAAGAAACTCCTGTCTCCTGGCTTCAGGCTGGCCAAGCCCTGGCTGTTTGGAGAGTGAACCAGTGGATGGAAGATAGATAGATCTCTCTCTCTCTTTTTCTCTCTCTCTCCCTTTCTCTAACTCTGCCTTTCAAACAAATAAATAAATCTTTTTTAAAAAGAAAGAATTCTTTTTCAGAATTCATATTTCACCAGTACTGGCACTTGCACTATTTAATTAAAGGATATAATTACAATAACAAGTATAACAGAATAAACAACCCTGGTAAATCAGCTGCACATACATGGAGAGATCTTTTGCACACCATGGACTTAGCTTGAAGGGAAAAATGGAAAGATGGCATCATGCTCTTAAACAGGCTGTGTGTCTCCCTCCAGCCACACAGTTAAAAAAGTTAACTTCCTCAAAGTAGGCATTTAGCTTAACTTATGAAAGCAGAAATAAATGGGAATAATAGTAAATCTTCTCTGAAGGGACCTCAAAATGTTAGCAGGAAGACAGATTTTTTTAAAAAGTGTATGATTGTTTTTTACCATTACGCATCCATTACTTGGATAAATGTAATTAAAAACTGTCCATAAAACATAGGGACATTAGCATGATATAAAGAAAATTTAAGTTGGGAAGCATAAACATTCTGAATTATGACGCAGGAGGATCATTAAGGGAGCAGGGGCTCAATCTCAAGGAAGTAGTCGACAGAAGGCACACGGGAGTACCTCTGAAGGCTTCTGTCCCAGAAGCTTCCCACAGCGCGGCCTATGGGTTACCCTGTGGTGCAGGATCCAGATGGCGCCTGCGCAGTGTCCCACAAGCGCACACCCAAGGACCTGTAATCAGGCACAGCCTGTCATGGGACACCATGGAGCCGACCTGCCTAGCCTGCCATCTGTCTACCTGCTTGCCTCTGTAAATTCACGCTTTCATGCTTACCTGGCCACTAGATATTTTATAGAACCTCTCGGTCATGGTTCCATATTTTTACCTGACTCAGAACCATGGAATCAGCTGCACATACATGGAGAGATCTTTTGCATACCATGGACTTAGCTTGAAGGGAAAAATGGAAAGATGGCATCATGCTCTGAAACAGGCTGTGTGTCTCCCTCCAGCCAAAAGGATGTTTGGTTGTACTTCATATTTTTCATAATATGAAAAACAGTATGGCTTTTCATTTTATAAATGTGTAACTATTAAGTATTAGGAGAGACATTTCCTTACCCAATTAAGAATCAATGGACTCTGTAACAATTTTTCTTGCAGTAGTATTGAGGGGTTATAGAAGATCTCCTGTGGCTGAGGTAGAGCCAAATTGCTGGGTCATAGCCAATGTCCACAGCAGGCAAGAACAATTAGCAACTTCAAGCAATTTTGTGTTCATATTTGTTTGGCAAGCAAAGCTCTGGTTTAGTAGGCCCCTGTGCTGTAATTACAAGGGTCAGTACAGAAAATATTGATAGAGGCCAGGTACCTACAGTGGGAGATTCAAACACACTCAGGAAATGTTCTTGGGGAGTAGAATAAAATTATTTAACAATTTGCTTGTAAGCACAGCCACTAGAAAACAGGAAGAGAGAGTATGATTATGCACTGGAGACACACTGTTTGCTCTATGACTGCCCAAAAGTTCTAGCAAAGGAACACTCCACAGCACTATTTTTAATAAGAATTTACATAAGGTTGTAGCTTCAATCCTTTCTTTATATCTGGGAGATAGTACTGAACTTTCAGCTCCAAAAACTTAAAAACCTTCAATAAATTCTACATTTGGCTTCCAGCAAATGGATCTAGAAATCTACTCCTGTGGTCACAGTCAGGGTCCCATCAAATTCTGATTACAAACTGAATGCCCTTGTATAAAACAGATGTAGAAGAAAGATGGAAAAGTAAAAAGCAAAAATGCAACATCATCGTATTCCAAAGTGTGTGGAGAGTGACAAGGAATCAACAGTTTTGCTATAATCAGTAGGAAAGGTACTCTTTACGTGTCAGAATATCTATTGATGCAAAAACAGAGTTGGCAAAGAGCAGGAGTCATACACAGTTTCCCAGACATGAAAGGGAAAAGTATTCCATTGGATCTGACTTCATCTGTTTGGGAATTCTTCTCCACTCTGACGCCCGGGGCAGGACATATTTGTCAGGCATGTTACTGCTACGCTCTGGTTTAGAAGAGCTGCACTTTTGTTTTTGTTTTTTTTTTTTTTTTGACAGGCAGAGTGGACAGTGAGAGAGAGAGACAGAGAGAAAGGTCTTCCTTTGCCGTTGGTTCACCCTCCAATGGCTGCCGCGGTCGGCACGCTGCGGCCGGCGCACCGCGCTCATCCGATGGCAGGAGCCAGGTACTAGGTGCTTTATCCTGGTCTCCCATGGGGTGCAGGGCCCAAGAACTTGGGCCATCCTCCACTGCACTCCCGGGCCACAGCAGAGAACTGGCCTGGAAGAGGGGCAACCGGGACAGAATCCGACACCCCTACTGGGACTAGAACCTGGTGTTCCGGCGCCGCAAGGCGGAGGATTAGCCTGTTGAGCCACGGCGCCGGCCAAGAGCTGCACTTTTAAAGTAAATATGAATATTTGCTTGGGTATTTTACCTGGCTCTGGCAGGAAAGCAGAGCCACACCGTGTCACATATCTATTGAGTTCAGAAAACCTGACCCTATTCATTAGTGGAATAGAACCAGCACAAAGAAGCTCATAAGAACCAATAAATTTTCAGAGCTAGTTATTAAGCAGACATTATTTTAAAAGTTAAATGTACAATTAAATTATATTGAAATAAAGGTAATAAAATTTATTATACTGCATTTTACTATCTTGGGCTATCTGCATCTATTTTATCCATGTGATGGAACTATTAGGTAATGAAATGCTGTTTTACATCTCTTACCAACTCTGTGTTCAGTAAGGCCAAGTTGGTAGGTTGAAAGTGGCCACACTGGGAGCAATCACACCACAGAAAATCCAAGCACCACAAATCAGGGATTGAGTTATGATTTTCTTGATACCTTACAAAAGTGATGTCTTATGAACATATTATGAAAGTGATAGATGAAGTGTTCATAGCATGAATGAAAAATGTGTCATGTCTATAGCCATTACATTGTGAGAAGCACCAAAAATTCAGGATGTATTCCTTCCACATTCAAAAGCTATGATCTGATTCAACTAAGAAGTTGTTCATATTATTGACATATAAGCAAGATTCTCATATGTGCCATTATTATTTCCTTTGAGTTTTTATTTATTTTTTAAAGATTTATTTTTTTAAATTGAAAGGCAGAGTAACAGAGAGGCAGAGGCAGAAAGAGAGAAAGGACTTGCATCCTCTGGTTCACATCTCAAATGGCCACAATGGCTGGAGCTGTGCTGATCTGAAGCCAGGAGCCTGGAACTGCTTCCGGTCTTCCATATAGGCACAGGGACCAAACACTTAGGCCATCTTCTACTGCTTTCCCAGGCCATAGCAGAGAGCTGTTTTCATAATGGAGCAGCTGGGACCTGAACTAGTGCCCATATGGATGCCAGCACTGCAGGTGGCGGCTTTACCCACTATGCCACAGCACCGGACCCTCCATTTATGTTTACATAAATGAAACTATCAACGAATGTTGGGCCTATACTCATTCATCTCTTGCAATCAAAGATTGCTATGGATACAGAAGACTAACAAAAAACAAGGGAGCACATTGAGAATCAGTTGTAATGTAATCAATAAAGTACACTCTCTATTTTATTATGAATTGCATGCTATACACACTTTAAGAGAGTAACATTTAAAGTATGATTAAGTGTGTATACTTATGCAAGTGTTTTTTTTTCATTCCAGAGAACTGGCTGTTGTGCGGTACCAGTACATCATTGGCCCTAATCCAGGCAGCAGGGAGACTGAATTTTCTAAGGAACTGTGCAAAACTAGTTTTCTTCTAATATGCCCATTGCCCTTTTTCTACGGTCTTTACCTGATGTCCATTTTAGTGCTCAAAATATTTACTTTATCAGCCTTGCTTTTGCAGGATAAGTGATGATCACCAGATGGCAACAGGGTTACACTTAACCCTGGGCAATTAGATGCAGGAGATCAGAAATTTCTCGGTTACAATCACACACACACACAAAATGCATATACATATAGGATAATTAAAGATTTTCTGTACTTCTCTGAGTAACTTTCTTCACAGCAAATGTCCTTATCTTTGAAACAATAGTTCTGCAATTGTGCTTGTAATTGCCTGTGAAGCTTGCCAAAAGTATAGATTCCTGGGATTGGTATTATGCCACAGCAGGTTAAGGCACAGCTTGGGATGCCAGCATCCAACATGAGCATCAGTTTGAGTCCCAGGTGCTCTACTTCTGATCCAGTTCCCTGCTATTATGCCTGGGAAACCAGCGGAAGATGGTCCAAGTGCTTGCACCCCAGCCACTTACATGGGGCACCTGGATGAAGTTCCTGGCTCCTGGCTTTGACCTGGTTCAGTCCCAGCTGTTGCAGCTATTTGAGGAGTGAACCAGCAGATGGAAGACCTCTCTCTCTCTTTCTCTCTGTGTGTTTGTGTCTGTCTCTTTCTCTCCCTCTCTGTACATCTGCCATTCAAATAAATGAATAAATCTTCTAAAATAGCATAGATTTCTGGGCTGTGCCTCTACAGAGTCCAATTTTGGGTGAGGTCCAGGGACCTACATTTTTAATAAACACCCCTAAGTAACTGTGAAGGTGGGAGGTAGCTCACGGCTCACAGTTTGAGAAACACAGGGTTGTAGGACACTGTGAACATACAGGAGGCAGCTCATCTATACACCCTCTGCTTTCTCAGCAGACTAACTGGCTCCATCAAGCTGGCTGTATGGAGAGGAAGCTTCCTGCCTCTCTGGCTTTCCTTTTCAGCTGGCATGGGCCTTACTCCACCCACTCTTTCCCAACTCAATTTTTTTTTTTTTTGTTCCTAGTGAAAAAAGGACATGTGTTGGTTATCATAAACAGCCTAATGAAAAATCTTGCTGAACTCAAGAGTGACGGTCAGTAAAGATAGCATAGGAAGATTACTATGACTTGGTTTTAAAAAGCTAATTCTGGAGCACCTTTTCTAAGGGCTCACAAACCATCTGCTAAATTGGCTTAGGACTTTGCCAAAAATGGACACCAAGCTCACAACCCTTGAATTTCTAGATTCCCTGTATCCTCCACTGTGAGGACTGGGCCACCTGCCCATCTCTATCTGCTGGCATTACTCCTGCCTCTATTGGCTGTCTCCAGGCATCTGCTATCATCACTCCTTCTCCCCAGGCAGGAAGACAACTTCCCTTTGGGTTTTAACATGAATTAAAATAACAAGTTCCTGATTATCCCTTGAATGTTGCCAAAACGTTTGGTATTCCTGAAAATATCTTCATAGAATTTGCCTCCTTCAAGTTCCCAGATGTATGGCTGCCTGGCCTCTTGTTTCGCAGATGTTTTTAATCTAGATCTAATCTAATTTGGAGATGTTTCTTCACTAGAAAGATTAGAATGGGAGAATATGAAAGCCTCTTTAGATTTTCCATTCCTCTTGGAAATTTGGAATTCTACTTTATACCTATTTTATATTTTATACCTAATTTTATATTTATAATTTTATAAATTTATATTTATAATTTTTATAATTTTATATTTTATACCTTTTTCTATTTTATACCTAATTTTATTCACTTAAAAATATTCCCATACTACAGAATACAAACCCAGCTACATCTAGTCAGAACAAGTCAAATATAATATCAAGTAAATATGATAAAGAACCATCTTCTATATACCAAATACTGGTTGTTGCTCTGCTTGCAGTGGGAGTGAGGTACAGCTTCAGTTTCACTCAAGTCCACTTCCATGTGGCCCCAAGACAGAATTTCAGAAGCTCCAGGCTCAGTAAAAGTTTTAAAACTACTCTACAGATTCAAACATTTACTTGGCTCTGGGGCTGGATTTCTCTGCCATTTAAGTAATGCGCAGCAATCTCAGCTTCTTACAAGCCTACAGCATCATTGGCACAGTGCCTTTCTTACTGAATCTTTACATGCCACAATGATTCAATCATTCAACTGAAAATATTCTGGGCATGATTTCCAACAAGTTGATGATAAAGTTCGGCAACAGAAGCATTTGTTTTCACATTGAAAACTCAAAATCAGCATGTACTCTGGAGGAAGGAGTATTAAATTTCAACTAAGCATACAATAATCCTTAAGAAATTATCCACAGAGCCATACTGCCCATGTGCCTAACATAATTCATATTATAAGAACACAATTACTTTACTACTGCAAAACTGCCCCTTTGTTCTTGAGAAAACCCTTCAGATTCTTGATACAAAAAATTGATGGGTGTAATTTTCCTCTGCTCCTTTTATTTCCTTTATTTTTCTTTTTAGTTATGGCTAGGCTGACTTTTGGTTTTCATAGGACAACAAGTGAGGTAAGACATGGGTACTTTCTGACAATTCTGTGGCACAGATCACATGACAAATTCACATTTTAAAGATTATACTAATATCTTTCATGTTTTGAAAATGCAATTCCACACCATAACTTGACAATGATGACCAGAATTTAGCCAGAAATACCCATATTGACAAGTTATTCAGTTTTCTTTCACCTGTTCAAACACTCATCAAGTGCCCACTATGTTTCAGCCACTGGGTTAGATGAAGGGAATAGAATGATGAATAATACATAGCTCATTCACTCAATGAGTCCTCAATCTAATGAAGGAAGTAGATACTTCAGTGTTTTAAGTGTAGGTACAGTGTTTTAAGTGCAGAATAGCACAGAGAATCCAGGTGACCCTAAGGCTGAGATTAATAGTAATGAAGAATTTACCAGAAGGTACTGAGGGAAGAACAAGAATTATTCCAGCCCAGGAAGACAACCTAAGTATGGACAAGAGATCACGCAGCGCTGTTAGCCTAAAGCAAGGGATGGATTATTGTACAATGTCATGCAAAGGATCTGACAGAGGACTGGAACTACTGAGTTTCACAAGGGGAAGCAGCAGGGTCAGCTCTGCTGTTAAGAAGGACTGGCCTGGCTTCTGTGAAGGCTGGATTTGGGTGATTAAAAACAGAAGCAGGAAGCACATTAGGGGCTGCAGTAAAACAGGAGAAACGTCTGATGGCCTAAAATAGGGTGATGGTCATAGGAATTAAGATGGGAGACAGATTTGGGAAATCATTATGAGGTAAAGCTGGCAGGAATTATTTTTTTTCTGGATGTGGACAGTAAGTGGTATGTGATAACGGAAAGTTCTGAAATTACTCCAAATCTGTGATGTGAGTAGGTAGGGGTAGTACTATCCACTGAGATTAAAAAATACAGAAATCAATAAGGGATGGAGATGATTTACTTATTCACTTAATATTTGACCAGCAGAAACTGGTCCAGGTGCTACAAATATGATAGTGAACAAGGCAAATAAATATAACAGTCTAGTTGAGGGAGACAAACAATAAAGAAGTAAACAAAACTTTAAATTAGAAATATATGATTTAGATTAGAGAAAAATAGAAGCAGGAGAAAAAAGGCTTACAGGAGGGGTCTCCAAAAATTTATGAAAATCCTGGATTTGAAAATATTTTTGCATCAAAATAAACATTTTTTTAAAATTTCATTTTGTTCCTGAACTTTTTGAAGATCCCTCATAAAGGGATTTTTTTGAGAAGGTGCTGAGAAGAGAAGCTAAATGAGATGAGGGTGAGCCACACAGGACCTGTGAGAGGAGTATTTCAGGCCCAGAGAGAACACTAAGTGTAATGGCCTCAAGGGCAACCCTGGTTTTGACCCTGGTCCCTTCCATCTGTCCAGATGGAGATGTCCGGGAGGTGGTTTAACACAGGTTTGATGCTCAGCACTCTGGACTGGAATGTGGATTTGAATTATCAGCATGTTGGAGGTGAACGCTGATATTAGAGTAGACACTTGGGAAAAACGGCTAAGTCAGAGAAGCAGTTGGTTAAGCTTCATAACATAAAAAACATTTGAAAGGCAGGTAGAAGGAAACAAACCCATGGAGAGAAAAAAGAATAATGGGATTTGGAGTTTCAAAATGCACGAGAAGAGGCAGCAGTGATCACTGTATCAACACGTCAGGAAGTGAAAGGCACCCAATAGGAGCTGCAATTAGCAGGTCACTGATGACTGTGGTTGGGGCAGCCTCAAAGGAGTGTATTTTGCAGAAGGTAGGGGAAGAAGCACAGCAAGAATAAGACATCTTGGGAGCAGTGTGTCAGTGAGAAGAGGCCATCTGGACAGGTGATGGGCAGAAGAGAGGACACCTCCTCTGGCAAAGTACAAGGTCTGGAAGTCAGGGAGACTCAGCCGCGGCAGTGCTGGCTGGCAAGGAGGCATGCTTGGAACTACGGCAGAGGCCACGCGTGCTCTGCCAGCTGGCCGTGTGCAGCCGTGGCTCCCAGGCACCAGTTCCAGGCAATGATCTGAACTTTACAGGGCCAGCATGAAAATGCAAGATCACCTGGTACTGCTTATTCTAATGGAAGTTTCTCAGAATCTGTGTGAGGGATCAGACGTGACAGGATATGTTGTAGTCAAAAGAAAATGAACAATGTTTGTCAGTAGAGGGACTTGGCCATGAGGAAGGAATTGGGCATCCACTGCTAGGTTTCCTGAGCAGGTGGCCTTCTGTGTGCTACTGTATCCTGTAAGGAAACTCCTCATTCCTCCACCCATTCCATTAAGCAATAGCCTCAGAAGTTCAAGGCTAGGTCCAGTTCCATGCCATCACATGTGGTGGGAAGTAAAGAAAGGAAAAACATGAGTAGTGATGGAGATGTGGACCTAGCTCTATGGGAGAAACTAAACAATCATTACTAAAAACTGAACATCAGAGAGATTAAAGCAGACTTTATAATCATGACTGGATGTAAAAATATAAATGTGGTCAGCAAATCTTAAAATACAAGCATCAGGGGGCTCACGGCAAGCAAAGAAGTCAGGTTCTGACTAATGAAAGGTACTTTGGGGCTGGCAGCGTGGCGCAGTAGGTTAATCCTCCGCCTGCAGCACCGGCATCCCATTTAGGCACCAGTTCTAGTCCCAGCTGCTCCATTTCCAATCCAGCTCTCTGCTATGGCCTGGGAAAGCAGTGGAAGATGACCCAAGTGCTTGGGCCCCTGGACCTGTGTTGGGAGACTGGGAAGAAGCTCCTGGCTTCAGATCAGCACAGCTCAGGTCATGCAGCTATTTGGGGAGTGAACCAACAGAAGGAAGACCTTTCTCTCTGTTTCTTCCTCTCACTGTCTGTAACTCTACCTCTCAAATAAATAAATACAATCTTAAAAAAAAAAAAAAGGTACTTCTACTTAGACCAGCAGGAAATAAGCTCATCAAAGGAACTTATCTCAAATGGCATACAAGTCAGAAATAAAAATAGTAAAAATAGACTCCAAACATTTTAGACATGTCCAAGAACAAAACCATGGTTGTCTCTAAAATGAAATTAGCTTATTTACAAACCACTGTAATCATGGAGATTGAGTTTAGGTAGGACGAGACCTTTCTTATCATTCTTCTAAAAGTCTCAATGGCATTTGTGCATTTCTGTGGGACTGCCATCAGGTCACGGGACTCACCTTTTTTTTTTTTTTTTTTTTTTTTGACAGGCAAAGTTAAACAGTGAGAGAGAGAGAGAGAGACAGAGAGAAAGGTCTTCCTTTTTCCTTTGGTTCACCCCCTAACTGGCCACCACGGCCGGCGCACTGTGCCGAGCTGAAGCCAGGAGCCAGCTGCTTCCTCCTGGTCTCCCATGTGGGTGCAGGGCCCAACCACTTGGGCCATCCTCCACTGCCTTCCCAGGCCACAGCAGAAAGCTGGACTGGAAGTGGAGCAACCAGGACAGAATCCGGCGCCCCAACTGGGACTAGAACCCGGAGTGCTGGCGCCGCAGGCAGAGGATTAGCCTAGTAAGCTACAGCACCGGCCATGGGACTCACTTTTTAAAATGGCACTTCCACTTCTTGGAAACAAGGCAACCTTCAAGTTTCTATAAGTAACTCTTCTGATATCCAGAAACTAAACACTCCTGATTTCATTATACCTTGATAGGAAAAACACATTGGATTTTCTTCCACATGTGAACTGTGTTCTTCTTGCACTTTGATTTCCCTTGGATGTGTACAGTTGGGCCATAATTACCTAACTACCTTAACTACATGCATCAAACTCTAAAGTGGGCCGACGCTGTGGCATAGCGGGTAAAGCTGCCGCTTGCAGTGCTGGCATTCCATATAGGTGCCGGTTCAAGTCCTGGCTACTCCACTTCAGACTCAGCTCTCTGCTATGGCCTGGGAAAGCAGTAGAAGATGGCCCAAGTCCTTGGGCCCCTGCACCACTGGGAGACCCACAGGAAGCTCCTGGCTCCTGGCTTCGGATCAGCGCAGCTATGGCCGTTGTGGCCAATTGGGGAGTGAACCAGCAGATGGAAGACCTCTCTCTCTCTGCCTCTCCTCTGTGTAACTCAGTCTTTCAAATTAATAAATAAATATTTTTAAAAAATGTAATGAACAGAATCACTTTTTTTAAAAAGTAGGGACTAAGATCAGAGTTGGCAAACTCAAGAGGCTTCAATTGCCTTGGCAGCTCATGACAAGAGCCTAGGGTGATTACTGATGTCACAAATAAGAGTGTCAGTTGTTAAATCAACATCAGGAGTCACTGTACACTTACTCCCCATGTAGGATCTCTGTCCTTAATGTGTTGTACTATGTGATTTAATGGCATAACTAGTACTCAAACAGTACTTTATACTTTGTGTTTCTGTGTGGGTGCAAACTGTTGAAATCTTTACTTAGTATATACTAAATTGATCTTCTGTATATAAAGAGAATTGAAAATGAATATTGATGTGAATGGGATGGGAGAGGGGGTGGGAGATGGGATGATTGAGGGTGGGAGGGAGGTTATGAGGGGAAAAAGCCACTATCATCCAAAAGTTGTACTTTGGTAAAAGGCGAAAGATTTATATGATCTGAAGAGAAACCAGTATATTCAAAAGTTGTACTTTGGAAATTTATACGTATTAAATAAAAGTTAAAAAAAAGTAGGGGCTAACAAATACAATTACTATAACTTCAAAATAAGATTTGAAACTAATTTTTTGTTTTAGACTCATTTACAACAACTGCATACCTCAAAACACACCTCTGAAAACCCAATTCTTTCTTTCATTACCTCAACCTGATCCTACATCTGTGTTCTGTTTGACCCCACTGCCTAAATTAGAAACCTCAAACTTCCTTGATACTTCTCTCCTATTGTATTTGATACCTATGGATTCTATAACATAGATCACTATTATCATTGAGATAAAATTCAAATCTTATCAAGACCCACAAGACTATCACTTTATATGACTTTATCATTCATCACCAAAACAACCACACTCTAATCCCCAATTCACCCAAACTCATTCAGCTTCCCTAAGCTCCTAGATCATTTCAGGCACTGAAACATCTGTACTATATTGTCTTCACAAGAAATTCTCCTTCCCAAATACTCACTTGCATAACACTTTATAGTTTGTTTATTTCTTCTTTGGGTAAGACATTCTTGACACCACTCTTTCAAAGTTTGGTTAGGCACCCCTCCTCTGAGCTCCCATAATGCATTATACTTTCCTTTGTTGCAATGAATTCCCACTGCCTGTTTACTTGTCTATATCCTCTATAAGAAGGTAATCTCTCTGCTGAGTGTTTCCTTTGCAGTGCAGAAGCTTCTCAGCTTGACGTAAAATGAGGCAAAGGACAAATGGGAGAAAATATTTGCAAACTATGCAATTGATAAAAGGTTAATATCCAGAATCTATAAAGAGTTCAAGAAATTCAGTAACAATAAAACAAACAATCCGGTTAAGAAATGGGTAAAGAGCTTGAACAGGCATTTTTCAAAAGAAATTCAAATAGCCAACAGGCACTTTAAAAAAAGCTCAGGATCACTAATCATCAGGGAAATGCAAATCAAAACCACAATGAGGTTTCACCTCACCCAATTAGAATGGATCTCATACAGAAATGAACAAGCAATAAATGCTCAAGAGAATGTAGGTAAAAAGATACCCTAATCTACTGTTAGTGGGAATGTAAATGGGTGCAGCCACCATGGAAGGCAGTATGGAGATACTTAGAAATTTGAATATAGACCTACCATATGACCCAACAATCCCACTCCTGGGAATTTACAAGCCAAAAGAAATCAGCATATGAAAGAGTTGGCCGGCGCCGTGGCTCAACAGGCTAATCCTCCGCCTTGCGGCGCCGGCACACCGGGTTCTAGTCCCGGTCGGGGCGCCGGATTCTGTCCCGGTTGCCCCTCTTCCAGGCCAGCCCTCTGCTGTGGCCCGGGAGTGCAGTGGAGGATGGCCCAGGTGCTTGGGCCCTGCACCCCATGGGGAGACCAGGAAAAGCACCTAGCACCTGGCTCCTGCCATTGGACGAGCGCGGTGCGCCGGCCGCAGCGCGCTGTCTGCGGCGGCCATTGGAGGGTGAACCAACGGCAAAAGGAAGACCTTTCTCTCTATATCTCTCTCTCTCACTGTCCACTCTGCCTGCCAAAAAAAAAAAAAAAAAAAAAGAGTTATCTGTAGCCCAATGTTCATTGCAGCTCAATTCACAATAGCTAAGGTATGGAATCAACCCAGATGTCCATCAACTGATGACTGGATAAAGAAATTATGGAATATATAAACTATGGAGTACTAGTCGGTTATTTAAAAACCTGACATGCTATATTTTGCAACAAAATGGATGCAACTGGAAATCACTACTCAGTGAAATAAGCCAATCCCAAAAAGATAGCTATGTTTTCCCTGATCTGAGGTAACTAATAGAGAACCTAAAATATAATGTGTTGGCGTAAAATGCACATTTTGAATTCTATGATTATTTACAGCTCTGTCTCAACTGCTGAGGAACTGTTTTTTTTTTTTTCTTTTTACTTGTTGAACACTTTAGTGTATGAGTATAAAGTATACTGAAAACAGGTCTTTGTAAAAATTGAGAGGGCATAGGAGAGGAAAGAGGAAGAAGAGTTGGAGCATTGGCGGGAAGTATCATTATGGTCCTAAATATGAATAAAATGCATGAAACTTGTATAAGTTTTATACACACACACACACACACACACACACACACATAAAAGAAGGTCATCTTCACATATATGGTGTCAACTCTCACAATGACTCCAGTAACAAGGACAGTGACTCGTAACTGGTAGGTAATTGGTAACTCGAAGAGTAGAGTACAATCTTACTTTTACAAAAACAAGGGGAAAGAGCTAATAACAAGTATGGAAGATAAAATGAAACAAAAAGGGATAAGATGAAGAAAAAGGAAAAAAATATTAGTGGAGTAGGGTGCCAGAAGGTGGGTGGGGAAAAAGAAAGAAAGATTAATGGAAGAAGGAACACAAAGCAAAAAAGAAGGAATAAGGTAGAAGTCATTTGCATAGTTTATTTTTATTTTTAATTATTTTTATTATTTTATTTATTTGAAAGAGTTAGAGAGGTAGAGACAGAGAGGTCTTCCATTCGCTGGTTCACTCCCAGATGGTTGCAACAGCCAGAGCTGTGCCGATCCGGAGCCAGGAGCCAGAAGCCAGTAGCTTCTTCCAAGTCTCCCACATGGGTGCAGGGGCCCAAGACTTGGGCCATCTTTTACTGCCTTTTCAGACAATGGCAGAGAGCTGGATCGGAAGAGGAGCAGCTGGGACCAGAACCAGTGCCCATATGGGATGCCGGAGCTTCAGGCTAGGGCTTTACTCCTCTGAACCACAGCGCTGGCCCCAGTTTTTGTGAAACATAAGAAGAGCCTGTCCTAAGGGGACTGGTAAGGAAGCCAATATTAATTGATCTCTAAGTGTCAGGCCCTATCTGAAATATATAACCTTGTCTGTACTTTACAATTTCTCCATAAACATTAGCGTCCTCATTTTGCAGACAGGAAAATTGAGACAACAGGAAGTTAGGTAACTCTCTCAATTAAATAACTACCAAGTGGTAAAGCAGTCTTTTAACCTAGTTTACAGGGACTGCCCAGGATAGGTGCTCGCTCTTGGAGGTTTTCATCTAGAAAGTATTTAAATGTAGAGGAAAAGCAGTTATAATATATTTTTTTTAAAGTTCTAAGCATCCAATCTTATGAACAAAGCTGTGACTTACCTCTTTATATCTCGGCTCCAGCATCTTTTCCCTCTAAATGTCTACCTTACAGTTTCTCCAAAAATAAGCTGAATATCCTGAAGTCAGCAACAGCCAAAATCCTAAATGGAACTGAAATCAGGAACAGCCACTCCTCTCCATTCTTTCCTTCAGGCCTAGGCCAGGGACTTGACACCTATGTGTATAATGTGTTGATCTTATGCATCCTTTGCTACAGACCCAGAAGGTGATGGCAGTACTTCTATCAAACCAATCAGAAATCAGCACTACACAGTCCAGCACTGACTTTTCCATATTCTAGAAACATCCCCCAAAATGTTAACTTCTGGGAGTGCAGAGTTCTGTAGCAGATATGGTCCTCAGGTAAGGCATCTATCAGGACTCAAAGAAAACGTTTCCTAAATTGACATTAAAAATGAACATGGGGGTCCTGCCGTGTGGCATAACAGGTTAAGCCACCACCTGTGATGTAAGTATTCCATATGAGGGCCAGTTTTAATCTTGATTTGAGTCTCACTTTTGATCCAACTCCCTGTTAATGTACCTGGTAAAGCAGTAGAAGATAAGCCAAGTTCCTGGACCCCTGCCACTCATGTAGGAAACCCAGATGGAGTTCCAGGCTCCTGGCTTCAGCTTGGCCCAATCTTGGCTACTGCAGACATTTTGATAGTGAACCAGTAGGTAGAAGTGTGCTGTCTGTCTCTGTCTCTCCCTCTATGTAATGCTGCCTTTCAAATAAACTTTCTAAACAAACAAAAACAACAAAACAGGCTGAGAGCTAAAATTTAAACTGCAGTATTTTATATTGTACAAAATTGTGTTCTCTATGTTTCCCCCAAAGTTCCATAACAATAAAATCGCTTTGTCATGACAGTGTTGACAGACGCGAGGGAGGGAAGGCTACTCTTCTAGTTAAACAAAAGCTCATACACTGGCTCTTGTGCCTCAGGTTTCTTCGTTTACGTAAATTTTCCCTAAGTAGAAAGAATCCTTAAAGGCAGGACTCTTTGCAGCCTTCCTTCATCTTCCCACTTTTTGAATTTACTAGGTTTTTCATATTTTTGTTTATACATAGTCTTCACATCTGATGATTCTCTCTCTCTATATATATACACATACATATATATTCATACATATACATTCATACATATATTCATATATATAGATGTATAGTCTTATAAACATCAAAGCTAATACCCTCTCATGGAGCATATTTTCACAAGAAATTAATTTTAACTGAATCAATTCATCATCTAACAGTGGTTACCAAGGATACCAAATAGCCGAAATTACTTGGCTCCAACTTGCTTGTGAAATCAGAAGATATTATCAGAAACCTGTGAAGAATTGCTGTTGTCTAAGTAATTTGGCCAGCAACAGTGCCCCTTCCCAATGTTTTCAAGTCCTGAACTCAGAAACATTACAATCTATTCTAACTGCTAAAAACATGCAAAGACTTTTTTAGGATTTGAAATTCAGTGATTAGTATTTAGAAAAAAATAACTGCTAATGGTTTCACTTTAATTCATTTCCTGATGAAGCACTGAACTGAGAATGGCTACTGATTTGATCTTCTTATCAACCTGAAAGCAGACAATTCTCACTATGGGAGTTAATTGAGCATTTAGGTAATCTAGCTGAATCGGTCCTAAATCAAACAATCCATCACTGTACAATTATTAATACTGGGTAGCATTTAACAGATGAACCTACAATGTGCCCTTGAAGGGCAGATAATTAAAAGGAAAATGCTTGGAACAAACAAAAAAGCTTCCTCTTGCTAAAAGATCCATATAGTTAACAACAACAACAAAAAAGAATGCAAGACTAAACACTATGTGTAATGTAATATAGTACATTTAAAAAGGAACCAAATAATTGACACTTTCTCCAAAAGGCACAGGCAATTAAATTTCTTATTATTGTGTATATTTCTGTACACTTTAAGAATGTTAATTCTGTCACTCTGTTGCTATTATTTTGTCTGACTTTGTGGCTTTCTTAATTTTGTTTATGATGTCTTTTGAAAAGAAAAATATGTTTCTGTATTTTTTATCTGTTGTTGTGTTTGTCAAAATCTGTCAACCTGTGTTTTGCAGTTGTTGACTTCAGGGTCATGCTAAGAAGGGCTTCATCTACCTCAAACATGACAGAAATTGGTAGTTACCACCAAATATCTGTTTTTCCCTTTTCAAAAATAACAAAACTTAAATTGGACTTGGAGTAACAATATATCAAACTAAAAGGCTACATTTTTCAAGCTTCCTTGAGCTATGGATGGGTATATGACTGTATTTTGATCAATAAAACAAAGGTACAAGTGTTGAGTAAGACAACATCCAGAAAAGTTACTTAAAAGTGCAGACTCAGGTTAGAAGTAGGAATTTTTTACTTCTCCCAGCATTGCAAATATGAATATTGGTCATATTAACCCA
Organism: Sylvilagus floridanus; assembly: GCA_949820135.1. NCBI lineage: Eukaryota > Metazoa > Chordata > Mammalia > Lagomorpha > Leporidae > Sylvilagus > Sylvilagus floridanus. The sequence continues at coordinate 68,917,350 of OX463224.1, read as the reverse complement.
TGAGGGGACTGAGTTAGAAGCCATGCCCAAAAGAAGACAAATGCAATCTATCTGGAGCTTATGTCTACCTAGAGTCTCCTAGACGTGGGCAGCCTACTTTTATATCTCTTCAGATAAAAGATTTTAAAAATTCTACCTATTATTATTGTTTTGCTGTCATATGTAGAAAATTATGATAATAAAATGATTACCATATAATTTCTTTGGAGTTTTAATGGTTTTGCTTTTTGTAAAATTTAAACTACCTAAAAATTTTGAGAGCAACAATATGAAGGTGCTTCAAACAATTCATGGAAAGCTAGAATTAAGAGATAAGTTCAGGGGTTGGCACTGTGGAGCAGTGGGTAAAGCCGCCCACCGCGGTGCTGGCATCCCATATGGGTGCTAGCTGTTCCACTTCCAATCCAGCTCTCCACTGTGGCCTGGAAAAGCAGTAGAACATGGCCCACGTCTTTAGGCCCCTGCATCCGCATGGGAGACTAGAAGAAGCTCCTGGATCCCGGCTTCAGATTGGCATAGCTCTGGCCGTTGTAGCCAACTGGGGAGTGAACCAGTGGATGGAAGACCTCTCTCTCTCTCTTTTTCTCTGCCTCTCTTTCTCTCTGTGCATAACTCTGACTTTCAAGTAAATAAATAAATCTTTAAAAAAAAAGACAGAGAGATAAAGGCTGGCATTGTGGCCTAGTGGGTAAAGCTGCCACCTGCAGTGCCAGCATCCCACAAAGGTGCCAGTTCATGCTCTGGCTGCTCTATTTCCTATTCAGCTCCTTGCTAATGGCCTGGGAAAGCAACGGAAGATAGCTCAAGTGCTTGGGCCCCTGCCATCATGTAGGAGACCAGGATGAAGTTCCTAGCTCCTGGCTTCATCCTGGACCAGTGCTGGCCATTGTAGCCATCTGGAGAGTGAACTAGTAGATTGAAGACCTCTCTCTGTCTCTCCCTCTAACAACTTTCAAAATAAATTTAAAAATATTTCTTTAAAATGATAAGCTTATTTTGGTATAAAATATTTAAAATCCATCCAGTTTTTCCACAATAGGTATTTCCCATTAACTTTTTAAAGAAATCCATTAATTTCCCCCCAAATAACCAAATATCTCACCATCATCTACTGAACCATCCATTATCTCTCCCAATGATTTGAAGTGCCACCTTTATCAGGTACTTTTCCATCATCTTACTTTGCTTTTGTTTCATGACTTTTTTATATACTCTATGTTCTCTGAGAAGCAGAAAGTAGCTATTCAAAGAAAGCACAAAGTAGTATAGAGCTCCCGATGAGCAGAAGAGGGGCAAGGAAGAGGCTAAATGACAGGGAAAGACCAGGAAGCTGCTCTGAGGGCCAAGGCGACACGAGTCTCCATATCACAGCCTAAGGAGTAATAGAATATAGTCTGCATTCAGAGCCTGCATTCAAATTCCAGTTCCATAATTTACTAGATGTTTGTAGTCATCGAAATCACCTAGATTGGCTATGCGTTGGATTCCTCCTCTGTAAAGTGGTACTAACACCAGAACCTACCTCAAGGCCACTTTTTTTTTAAAGATTTATTTGAAAGTCAGAATTACACACAGAGAGAAGGAGAGGCAGAGGGGCAGAGAGAGAGAGATAGAAGGAGAGGAGGAGAGAAAGAAAGTGAAGAGAGAGAGAAACAGAAGAGAGATCTTCCACCTGCTGGTTCACTCCCTCAGATGGCTGCATTGGCCAGAGCTGCGCCAATCCGAAGCCAGGAGCTTCTTCCAGGTCTCCCACATAGGTTCAGGGACCCAAGCACTTGGGCCATCCTCCACTGCCTTCTGTGGCCATAGCAGACAGATGGGTTGGAAGTGGGATACTGGCACTGCAGGCAGCAGCTCCACCTGCTACGCCACAGCACCTGGCCTCAAGGTCACTTTGTTAAAGGAGTTATTACATAGAATCTTAGAACAATATCTGGCACTAAGTTCCACTAAGCATCATCATTACTAATAATAGTTATGATTATCACTGTCATCATCACCATCAGCCTTGTCATATTAAGACAGATGTGTGCTTGTTTCCTAAGGTATTATCAAGAGTAACGCTGATTGATCACATGCTTCTGAGGTACCACTTGAGAAGATGGTTTCTCTAAAAACTTTTAGTGTCAATGAAGTGTTTTCATACCAGTTACAATGGCTATAGTAAAAATGACAAATAATGACAAATGTTTGCAAGGATTTGAAGAAATGGGAACCCTTATAGAGTATTGGTGAGAATGTAAAATATTGCAGCCATTTTGGAAAACAGCTTGGTGCTCATCACAATTTTAAAGAGTCACCATGTGACCCAGAAACCCCACTTCTAGGTGTATAACTAAAAGACATGAAAGCACAGTAGTATATTCACATAAACTCAATGTTCGTAGCAGCACTATTAATAACAGTCCCAAGCTGAACATAAGTTAAATGTCCATCAACTGGTAAGTGCATAAATAAAATGTAGGATATCCATATAATACGACACTAATAGGTAATAGGAAAGAATAATATATGCTCCAACAGAGCTGAATCTCAAAAACATTCTGCTAAGGAAAAGAACCCAGCCTCAGGAAAGATCGCACATTGTATGATTCCATTTGTAGGAAATATCCAGAAGAGGTAAATTTACCAAGATAGAAAGTAGATTAGTGGTCTCCTGAGACAGGGATTAACAGTGAATGGACATGAGGGATATTTCAGGGGTGATAGAAATGTTCTAAAACTGATTTATAGTGATGGTGGCACAACTGTAGATTTACTAAAATAATTTTTTACTGGGGCCAGCCTGCTGACATATCAGGTTAAGCCATCATTTGAGATGCCTGCATCCCATATCAGGGTGCTGGTTCAAGTCCAGGATACTTTGCATCTGATCCAGCTCCCTGCCAATGTGCCTGAGAAGCAGCAAATGATGGCTCAAGTATTTGAGTTCCGGGCTCTTGGCTTCAGCCTGGTCCATCCCAAGCTGTTGCAGCCATTTGCAGAGTAAACCAGTGGATGAAAGCTCTCTCTCTACCTTCTCCCTTACTTCTTGTGTCTTTCAAATAAATATGTCTAAAACTGCATTATATACTTAAAATGTGTAGATATCATATATAAAATGTTTCAATAAATTTATTTTTTAAATGAGATAAATTGAGGAAAATGTATGAAGTTTGTATATTATTTTGTGAAAAGTCAAATTTATATGTATACACACACATATATAAACAACATATCTCTATTAGCATAATAGGCTTCCTAACACTGCCATTCTTGCAGTCATAGGACATGATTCTTTTAATATAATGCCATATTTATTTTACTATTAACAAAATATGTGCATTTATATGTTTAACTGATACTGACAGCAAAATTTTTTCCTTTGTCAGATTTGCTATCAGTACGATACTAGACTCATAAAGTGAATTGGAATGCTTCCTATGTTTTTCTATGCTGTCAAATAATTTTAAAAGTATATGAATTCTTAAACCTTTCTAAAGGATAATTTGATATTTTTGGATCAAAATATTTAATAGGTATAAAGCTAGATCTGGCAATTCTACTTAAATTATTAGTTGGAATTCTTTCTAAATAGCAGTGCTGGTGACCTTAATTTAACTCTTGCATTCAATAAATTTTTTTGCAATTAGAATTTAAAAGAAATTTTCAATTACTATTAAAATAAGAGGGCTGATACATTATTTGACATTTTGCTAAACTTGAGCTGTAGAAATACCTGGGCCCACCAAAAAGGAAACCTGTTGAAGTGATATGGACACTATGAGAAACAGTGACTTTATCAGCCCTTGTCCTGTCTGTTGATGTACAACTTAATACTTTATCCCTTTTAGTATTTTTTTGTTCTACTTAATACTATTGAACTCTGTAATTTACACACAATTATTCTTAGGTGTTTCAAATTAACTGAAAAGTGATCTCTGTTAAATATAAGAGTGGGAATAAGAGAGGGAGAAGATGTACAATTTGGGACATGCTCAAGCTGACTTGCCCTGAATGGTAGAGTTAGAAATGTGCCAGGGGATTCCAATTCAAACCCATCAAGGTGGCATGTACCAATGCCATTTCACTAGTGATCAATTTCAGTTCATAATTGATCATACTGATAGTTCTAAGAGTCAAAGGATCACATAAACAAGACTAGTGTCTGCTAATACTAACTGATAGAATTAAAAAGGGAGAGAATGATCCAGATGTCCTAAACAGCACTCTGGTCTCAGAATCAGTCCTTAAGGCATTTGATTCTGGCTGAAGAGCCCATGAGAGTATTTTAGGCATGGAAAGCCAAGACACTCTGGCCAAAAAAAAAAAAAAAAAAAAAAAAGGACCTAAATGAAAGATCTCTGCAAGTGAGATCCCAGTAGAAAGAACGGGCCATCAAAGAAGGAGGTGCCTTTCTCTGAAGGGATGGGAGAACTTCCACTTTGACTATGACCTTGTCTAAATAAGATAGAAGTTGACGAACTCTATAGGCTTCCATAGCCTTGGCAACTCATGGCAAGAGCCTAGGGAGATTACTGACACTATAAACAAGAGTGTCAATTTGTTAGGTCAACAACAGGAGTCACTGTGCACTAACTCCTCATGTAGGATATCTGTCCTTAATGTGTTGTTCAATGTGAATTAATGCTATAACTAGTATTCAAACAGTATTTTACACTTTGTGTTTCTGTGTGGGTGCAAACTGTTGAAATCTACTTAATATATACTAAATTGATCTTCTGTATATAAAGAAAAATAAAAAATTATAAAGCAAAAAAAGAAAAAAAAGAAAGAAATACCTGGGCCCAAAGCTTTTTATGTTGAAAGTTCTTTGACCACTTTCTATTTTCCTCTAAATGCTTTTATGCTTATTCTGAGATGTTTATCCCTTCCATTCAATTTGTTTTTCTATATATTTGGAATATACAATGTCTTCCGATGTTGTTCAACTTCTTCAAAAATCTCTTGTATATCCTTCTCATTTCTTCTGCTTTACATTTGAATTTTCTTGTTACTTTTTCTTGTAGAGAATAGCAAAATACTTAGGTATGTGTATTTCAAAAAAAGCACGTCTTGGTTTTATTAATACTACTTTTTCACTTTCTAATTCATTGATCTTTCTTTTGGTTCTTCTGATGCCTTGCCCCTATGGGAGGTTGCTTTATTTATTTTTTCCATGTGTAGGCCTATAGTCAATGCTTTATTTTTTCCATTGATCTATTTATTTAACACAGCAAGTTAAAGTCTTCATCTAAATATAGTTTTGACTGGACTCTATAATTATGACATTCATGCTTTTATTTTCATTGTTTTTTTTTTTAACACCAATAGTATCAGTTTCCGTTTCTGATTTTTTATTATAACTCAAGGGATGTCTAAAAGAGTTCAGTTTTCAGGTGTTTAGAGTTTGGGTGTTATTGCTGTTACCTGTTATTCAGTCATAGATCATCTTACTGCATTACAGTCAGTATATGTGGACCATCGAGTTTTTACCTTGCAGAGTTAATGTTCCCTTTTTATAAAATGTTCATAAGGAGGTGGTGTTGTGGCATAGCAGGTAAAGCTGCCGCCTGCAACAACGGCACCCCATATGGGTTCTGGATGGAGTCCCAGCTGCCCCACTTCTGATCCAGCTCCCTGCTGATGCGCACACCTGGAAAAGATGTGGAAGATGGCCCAAGTCCTTGGACCCCTGCACCCATGTGGGAGACCTAGAAGAAGCTCCTAGATCCTGGCTTCTGACCAGCCCAGCTCTGGCCATTTGCAACCATTTGGGGAGTGAATGTGCAGATGGAGGATCTCTCTCTCTCTCTGTAACTCTGCCTTTCAAACAAATAAATAAATCTTTTAAAAAAGTTCATGAACATAATTTTTTTCTTGGCAGGTATATCACAAAAATGAAACTTTTAACAATACTATTTCTATTCTCTACTTGTCTGATATTGGATGCATATTATTAGTAAAGTATGGCTGTCTCCAAATATGATTCTGACTTTCCTAACTTGTAAAATACTGACTTGCTTTTTTTTTTAAACAGTCTGAATAAAGCTGATATTTTAGATTCCTATCTGCTTTATATTTTTAAGATTTATTTTATTTATTTGAAAGAGTTACAGAGAGAGGTCGAGACAGAGAGAGAGAGAAAGAGAGGTCTTCCATCTACTGGTTCACTCCCCAAATGACCACAACGACCAGAGCTGAGCAGATCTGAAGCCAGGAGCCAGGAGCCAGGAGCTTCTTCTGGGTCTCCCACACAGGTACAGGGACCCAAGGACTTGGGCCATCTTCTAGTATTTTCCCAGGCCATTACAGAGAGCTGGATTGGAAGTGGAGCAGCCGGGATTCAAGCTGGCGCCCACATGGGATGCTGGGGCTGCAGGCCGGGACTTTAACCAGCTGTGCCACAGCACTGGCTCCCTGACTTGGTTTTACAAATGTAAATATTACTTCATTCATTTAAAAAGTTGTATTACTAAGTCTTTATTGTTTATTGTACTATTAACTAACCTAAGATGTCTCATTTAATGACTTATATTACATTCAGTACATTTATCATAGGAATGTTAATTTATTTTCCCAAGGTATGAGGGTTTAGAAAGAGGAGAAAGACAATAAAAATCAGACAACATTTTGCCCTTATTAATATATTTAGTGAAAAATGTCTTCTGAACATTTTAATTTGACAGGCAGAAAGCAAACTCAAAGAGAGAGAGAGGCAAAGAGAAAGGAAGAAGGAAACAAACAGAAGAGACAACAACTCCCATAGACTGGTTCACTCCCCAGAAGCCTGCAATTGCCCCAGTGACCGAAGTCAGGAGCCAGGAACTCAACACTGATGATTCAGTTACTGGAGCCATCACCACCGCCTCCTAAGGTTTACATTAGCAGAAAGGAAATTGGGAGTGGAACTAGGCATCAAACCCAGGCACTTCAATATGGGATCCGGCTGGGTTAACCTGCATCTTAATCATTGCTCCAGGGGCTTGCCCTGATTTCCATTTTTTTTTTCTTTTTAAGATTTATTTATTTATTTGACGGTCAGAGTTACAGGTAGAGAAGGAGAGAGAGAGAGGGAGGGAGCGGGATCTTCCATCTGCTGGTTTCACTCTGCAGATGGCTGCAATGGCTAGGGCTGGAGCTACATTTGGTTCCACTTGGTCAGAGTTAGATTGGAAGGGGAACAGCTGGACATGAACTGGAGCCATATGGGATACTGGCATTGCAGGAGGTAGCTTTACCTGCTCTGCCACAATGCAGGCCCCTGCCCTCATTTCCTAAACATTTAAAGTATCAGGTAGTGTAGAAATAACTCTGACCCTCTTTTTTTTTTTTTTTTTTGACAGGCAGAGTGGACAGTGTGAGAGACAGAGAGAAAGGTCTTCCTTTTGCCGTTGGTTCTTTTTTTTTTTTTTAAGATTTATTTTTATTTACTTGAAAGAGTTACAGAGAGGTAGAGACAGAGAGAGAGGTCTTCCATCGGCTAGTTCACTCCCCAGATGGCTGCAATGGCCAGAGCTGTGCTGGTCCGAAGCCAGGAGCTTCTTCCAGATCTCCCACGCAGGTGCAGGGGCCCAAAGACTTGGGCCATCTTCTACTGCTTTCCCAGGCCATAGAAGGAAGCTAAATTGGAAGAGCAGCCGGGACTAGAACCGGCGCCCACTGCACCTCTGCACCGGCCCCAATTCCTCATATTTTCAACTGCATTCTTAGGGCCGCTATTTACTGCTATCCTAGAGTTTCCCTGGATCCAGTCTGATGATTGTTTCACTACAGGGTGGGAAGCAAACCCTAGGACATCATCTTCTACTCTAATGGCAGATGCTACAGAGCTTTGGTTTTGTGAAGCTTCCCAATTTCACTCAATTCCCACACACTGAGGCACTGGAAAGACAGCTGAGATTGGGTTACTGAAGCTGGGACAACATAAAAATTAAAAGATCAAAAAAAACCATAACAAATGTAATGGAAAAGAGCTGCTGTTTTAATCTTTATCAGCCTGCAGAGTAGATCCTCTAAAACTGAACCTGCGGGGATTAGATCTTGCCCCAGAGAAGCCTACAGTAATCCACACATAAATGGCCTCTGAAGCAGTGTGGAGTGACAACCAATGGATGCTTCTACCAACAGCATATGGAAGAAAAAAAGAAACACTTTGGAGATTTTACAGTTCTCTTTGTAGACTCTTTCTGAAATATTCTATAATGTGATGAATTTTAGCTCCTTGGAAATTAAAGTAATACACACAAAGCACTTTAAAAGCCCCAGAAGAAGGATGACCTATAAATTCGGAATATTACAGTGACATTAAATCTGAAATAACAGTCACATTGGAACAGATTAAAGAACAGCAAGCACCACTATTTTGTTCCCTCTGAATTTGGGAAGCCTTCAGAGGTAATTCAACTATGCCAAAAACTGACATTCATATTAGTTGAAAAAATAATTGAAAATATGTTTAATCAGATATTTTCTGAATAAACTGTTAAAAGCAGTTCTAATACAGTCTCTTCATTCATGTTTAGCATCCTTTCTGTTTCATAGGTTTTTCTGACAAGTGAGCACATTGGCAAGGATGATTTATAGCCTACAGGAACAAGCAGCCATGTTTATCTGTAACCTGATGGCCTAGTTAAAAGGAGTTTATTTACCATATGATTATCCTAAATCAGGAACAAATGATAATCATATGTCCAGCATTAAAAAAAATTCATGATTTTACTTGGTGCTAAGATACTATAGTTACATCCTATGATTATATTTTCTACAGAATTCATTAGCTGCCAATTTATTATCTGCTAACAGCAACTGTAGATACTAATTACTTCATTTCTAATATAGTTAACAAAAAAGGATCAATGATATGTAAAAACACAATTTGTGTTTGATTTCCTCACCTAATATATGATAAAGTTTCATAACAAGGGTTTGAGCATTTATTTTGACAATGAGGCTATAATCCATGAAGGCCATGAAAACCATAAATGCATATCATTTATCAACTTGGGTACAAACAGTCTCATGTGCAGAGACATATTAAGTGTCACTTCTAAGGACTGACTTAGTTGCTTAGGGGAAAGGGCAGTTGCATCTTCAAAAGTTTCCTGATGGCCAGCGCCACAGCTCACTAGGCTAATCCTCCACCTGTGGCAGTGGCACCCCGGGGTTCTAGTCCCAGTTGGGGCACTGGATTCTGTTCCGGTTGCTCCTTTTCCAGTCTAGCTCTCTGCTGTGGCCTGGGAAGGCAGTGGAGGATGGCCCAAGTCCTTGGGCCCTGCACCTGCATGAGATACCAGGAGGTTCCTGGCTTCAGATTGGCGCAGCGCACCGGCCGTGGCAGTCTTTTGGGGGGTAAACCAATGGAAGGAAGACCTTTCTCTCTGTCTCTCTCTAACTCTGCCTGTCAAAAGAAAAAAAGTTTCCTGATTAATTGCGATGCACACTTGGAACTGAGAAACACTTTCCCCCAAACCTTCAAGTTATGAAGTGCTTAATAATTCAACCTTTCCTCCCTCATCTTGATTTCCACTAACTTCTTCACAAAGGCCTAACAGTTAACTGCCCTGAACACCTGTAATATATAATGTATATTATATATTAATATATATAATATATATAGATGTAATATATAATATACTTATATAATATACTCACCTTTAAATTGTTAAAAAGTGATTTGTTAAAAAAAAAAAAACTCGACTTCTGGTAGTAAACCTAATAAATCATGTACCCACCCTCCCTTGTCAATCAGGAATCCCTATTTCATATCATTGTATCAACTATTTTCTCTCTTAAATATCCTTAAGGCATCTCTATTATCTTAAAATATTCCTTCAACACTTCTGCCTAGGCAAAAGCTAACAGTCTACCACCCATTATTGTTTTTTTCAAAGTCCCCTAGCTCTGAATCTCATATTGCTTGATTGCACCTCCATATTCCAACTTCCCATCTTTATTGCAAACGTAGGTCTGACCTAGCCCATTTGCTGGCTTACTGTCACTTTCTCCAAAACTACTTTCATCACAATTCTTTGTTATTCAATATCCATGTAGATAACACTTCACAAACCTTGATCCATCAGTTCTTTGAGTTCTTTTCTTTGGCTAATTTGTCCTCCATCCTACCTTACAGTCTTACTCTCCACATCGTGCCCTGGACCTGGTCATACCAACAACTGCAGCTCTTTCTTCACGTTGACTTCAAACAGCCTACCCTCTGCCCTCCTCCTTTTTGCTGCATTTCCAACAACATTCTACGCCCCCCTCTGTAAGGATCTATAATCCATTAACCCTACCATGTTTTTACTATTCCTAATCTTCTTCTGTTTCCTACTTTCTTTCTCTCATCACTCCACTGACAATTCAAAGTCAATCATTCCCTTCTACATAGTCTTAACTCTTCTGCTACAAACACACCACTCTAGTTTAAAAACAGAGTTCTCTTGGGACTTGGCCCATGGTGCAGCAGGTTAAGCCACTGCCTGCAATGCCAGCGTCCCATATGGATGCTGGTTCATGTCCCTGTTGCTCCACTTCTGATTCAGCTCTCTGCTAATGCACCTGGGAAAGCAGCAGCAGGTTGGCCCAAGTGCTTGGGCCCTTGCTTCCCATGTGGGAAAGCAGAATGGAGTTCTAGGTTCCTTGCTTCTGCCTGGTCCGGCCCCAGCCATTGTGGCCAACTGGGGAGTGAACCAGCAGACAAAAGAACCTTGTCTGTCTGTCTCTCCCACTCCTTCTCTCAGTAACTCTGCTTTTCAAATAAATAAATAAATCTTTAAAAAAAAAGCCCATTAAGTTCTCTTTCCCTCCTAGGTCTATACAAACATAGCTGAATGCAGTGGAAGAAAAATGCACACCTCTATTGACAAACATTACTTTAAAATCAAAATCACCAACTTCAAGAGGGTCTTTAACATTGCCCAACAATCACCCTCCAGTTCCCTAATGTTGTTTCCACATACCCAATCAGGCCCTTGTTCCCAACTCTCTAACACAAGTGCTTGCCAATTACTCACTGCAATAGTCTATAGTCCTCATTCTATTTGGCCTAACAGCAGCACTTGCCAGTTGTTTGTTCTCTCCTCTTTGATACAACTTCCTCAACAGTATTGCTTGGATTTTCTTCTTCATTGGTGGTCTAACTTCATTAGTCTTCCTTGTGATTCCCAGCTTCTCTCTAGCTTCTTAGTGTCGGAGAGTTCCAGAACCAGTACTGGTCTCTCTCTCCTCTATTCACACTGCCTGTCTTGATGATTTCAGCCAGATTCATTTTATTTTATTGTTTTTTCCTTTCAAGATCTATCTATCTATTTGAAAGAGATACACAGAGAGAGAAGGAGAGGTGGAGGGGGTTGGTCTTCCATCCACTGGTTCATTCCCCAATTGGCCGCAGCAGCCAGAGCTGCACCAATCCGAAGCCAGGAGCTTCCTTCGGGTCGCCCATGTGACTGCAGGGGCCCAAGGACTTGGGCCATCTTCCACTGATTTCCCAGGCTACAGCAGAGGGCTGGCTGGGAAGTGGAGCAGCTGAGACTTGAACCACTGGCACCCATATGAGATGCCGACACTGCAGGCGGTGCCTTTATCCGCTATGCCACAGAGCTGGCCCCAGCCAGATTCATTTTAAATATCATCATCTATATGCCAACAGCTCTATCGATATCTCCAATCCAGTCATTTTTTGGGGAACTCCAGGTTTATATATCCAACTTCCTGGTCTGTATCTACATTTGGCTCACTAATGAGCATTTCTAACTCATACATCCCAAACTGAGCTCCTAGTCATTCCTCTGAAACTTCTCCTAAGGCCAAAATCTTAGAATCATTCTTGATTACTACCTTTCACTCTCTTCATCCATCCCGAAGTCAATCCTGTCAGCTCTATCTTCAAGCTGCCTAGCATCTGACCACTTCTCACCACCTCCATTGCTTCACTCTTGTCCAAGCTACCACCATCCCTCACCCACATGATTACCATAATCTCAAAACTGCTCTGATTCAACCTTTCCCCTTCTACAGTCTAAGTCAGATGTTAGCCCCGTTTTGCTTAAAGCTTTCCAATGGCTTCCCGACTTACTCTGAATAAAATCACCTTCTTTCAAGTGACTTAAAGGCCTTACTGTCAGCTGACTATCACCTCTCTGACCTCACTTGCCACTGTTATTTGCCTTGCCACCTTCACTATAGTATCCCTGGCCCCTGGCTAACACCTAAATACAACAGGCATGCTTCTGCCCCAGGACTTTTATACCTGCTGATCTCCTACCTGGAATGTCCCTCCTACTGACTTGTGCCTGTCTTGTCCTTGCATCTCTCGACCTCTTTACACATACATCAACTTCTCAGTGATGCCATTTTAGCTTCCATGCCTTATTCTCTTTCCATGTTTCATTTTTTCCCTCAGCACATATTAGTATCTAACATAGCACATGGTTAATGTAGGGATTATCATTTTACTCTAACAAACATGTAGGCTACATGGTGACAAAGTTTTTAATTTCTGTTCATTCAACGCTACTGTATGAACTATGACCTATATACACACAATGCTGTATCTAGGTCTTTAGGAAATATATATACAGTCATGTGCCCCATAACAATATTTTGGTCAGCAGCAAATTGCATACATCACAGTGATTCTGGGAGATTATAATGGAGGTGAAAAACTATTTCCTAGTGATGTTGTACACATTTTAATGTCATAGCACGATGCATTATTCACGTTTGTGGTGATGATGGTCTAAACAAACCTACTGAGCTGCCAATTGTAAGAAAGTAAAGCACAATTTTGTATCACTCACAATACTTGATGATAATCAACTATGCTACTGATTTATGTATTTATTACGCTGAATTTTAATATTAGAGAATATTCCTACTTATCAGAAGAAAAGCACTTAACTATAAAATAGTGTGTTCTGTTATATTGGCAGCAGCCTCGTGTGCCTCATATTTAGTGCATCTCAATCACACCAAGAGGCTACATAGAGTGACCTGTACCATCTAAGTCTGTGTAAGTATACACTGAAGTGTCCATGCAGCAACAAAATTGCCTAGCCATGCATTTCTCAGAAGGTATCCCTGTGGTTACACAATTCATGACTGCATCTAAGTCACAGGCACACAGGAAATGCTCAATAAACAGAGAATGAGTAAATGAATGACAGCCCCCATTATAACCTCTACAGTCCACCTCAACCCAGACTCCAGAATTACCTGTTTAAAAGATAAATCTGATCACCTCAATTTCCAACTCAAAGCCCTTCAATGTTTTGAAATGCTATAAATGATTCAAACAGAAACATCTTCAGTAGCCAGGGATGTCCTATAAACGTGATAAGCAAAGTGCATGTGTATACGGTGGGGTAGGTATTCCTACGAAAGGTACACAATGTGTGACTCACCCAAGGGCATTCAATTCCTTTATTTTAAAGAACTGTGCCTGTTACTTGGCACCCCACACACAGAATAAGTCTAGCTTATCTCCACAGTCTAGTTTGTTGGGCCCTTGGCAGGCCTACCATGCTTACTTCCTTCTGGGCCCCTTAACATCAGAGAAAACAGACTGTGAACATCCACAGACTAGACAATTGCAACTCAACTGAACACATTGTTTTTTCATTATTAAATAACCATGCAAGGAAGCAAGATGTCACTACTGGCATAGTCAGAAATTATGTCTGGAACCCAGATGTTTGAACCAGCTGACTTCATTTGCTAAAGGCGGTTTTTACAACATTCTGGGGAAATCACACTTGAATTTCAGGCTAACATGACGATAGACCTAAATAGGTATTCTTCCATTCAGTGATGCCAACATGCCAGGACCTTAACTTAGACAGGAAGAACGTAACTGTCTCCAGCTGAAGTCCATTCCTAGGAAGATTTGAGAAGCTGCACTCACAGAATTTCCTCCTCCTGAAATGTGCTGTTGTACTTTTCTTAGAATGGATCTATTGGGCTCGCTGCAGTAAGCTGTATTTATTTTCAAAATTTCTGTGTCACAGTGCTCCAGCCCAGTCCTCAACAGAACTTTGACAATGGCATTCAAAGACTTCCAGACTACCAGAGCAGATTCACCTTTCAACATCCTCCACACGAGTTCCTACTTCCAAGGTTCCAATCTCTCCTGTCTCATCACCTTTGTCAATCCCTACAATGCCCTTCCTACCCACAAGTTCCAGGCAAGCTGCTCCACCCAAGGAGAGGCTTCTCTGGAAAGACTGCAGATCCACTCAAGTCAGATAATCACTTTGCTCCTCTTCCTGCACTGTATCCAGTACATATCTTTCTTCCCAGCTTTATTAATTGCAATTATTGTTTTATCTCAATTCCATAGGGGCAGTAAGCATGTCTAATGTATCTCTGAATTGCTGATGCTTAATCTAGGACATGGCACTTAGGAGGCACTCAGTGACTATTTCCTTGAACTTAATTTAATTATAATTAGAAAAGATTGACCAGATCAGTGTGGATAGAGTAAAGGACATGTAAGTCCAGGATAGGGCTGTGTGGAACAGGGTGGGAAAGAAAACTAAGAAGGCAGGAGCAAAGTGATATAACAATATTTTTTCATATCCCAGATAAACTAAGAGAATACTTTGCATTGGAAAAAAATGTTACAATGACAATCCATTTACTTAAGTCCCCCTGAACATTAAGTGGCTGAAGTGTAACAGATTGATTATAGACATACAACCTGGGTTCATTCACCATGTAGTCCTCATCCCATGTACTAGCTTAATAGAATACCTACATTCTAACTAATGCAAATTAAGAAAAATGTTAAGATAATCAAAAAATAAATTGGCACATTGTAGAGAATAAACAGAAAATTTACATGAGGAATTATAGATATAAAATACTCTGCTTTAGACTATGTTCCTACATAAGGCTTCTGCCTTTTTTTTTTTTTTTTTTACAGGCAGAGTGGACAGTGAGAGAGAGAGACAGAGAGAAAGGTCTTCCTTTTTGCCGTTGGTTCACCCTCCAATGGCCGCCGCGGTCGGCGCGCTGCGGCCGGCGCACCGCGCTCGTCCGATGGCAGGAGCCAGGAGCCAGGTGCTTTTCCTGGTCTCCCCATGGGGTGCAGGGCCCAAGCACCTGGGCCATCCTCCACTGCACTCCTGGGCCACAGCAGAGGGCTGGCCTGGAAGAGGCTTCTGCCTACCTCCATGCTATTTTATCCAATGTTATCCACTTAAAATGCCTTCTTGGGGCAGGTGTTTACTTAGTGATTAAAATGTTGGTTAAGATGCCTAAGTTCTTGGGCAGGTGCTGCAGGACAGCAGATTAAAGCCCTGGCCTTCAGTGCTGGCATCCCATATGGATTCTGGTTCAAGCCCTGGCTATTCCACTTCCAATCCAGCTCCTTGCTGATGCGCCTGGGAAAGCAGTGAAGGATGGTCCAAGTCCTTGGGCCCCTGCACTCGTGTGGGAGACCTGGAGGAAGCTCCTGACTCCTGGCTTCAGATTGGCCCAGCTGTGGCCATTGTGGCCATTTGGAGAGTGAACCAGCAAGTGGATGACCTTCCTCTCTCTCCCTCTCTCTATAACTC
This sequence comes from Sylvilagus floridanus, assembly GCA_949820135.1. Lineage (NCBI taxonomy): Eukaryota > Metazoa > Chordata > Mammalia > Lagomorpha > Leporidae > Sylvilagus > Sylvilagus floridanus. The sequence goes on along the minus strand of OX463224.1, from coordinate 68,901,814 downwards.
TTTCAAATAAATAAAATAAATCTAAAAAAGAAAAAAAAAGATGCTTGTGTCCCACATTTGAGTGCCCAGGTTGAATACCTGGCCGTTGCTCCTGACCGCAGCTTCCTGTTCCTGTAGACGCCAGAAGGCTGTGGTGATGGCTCAATGAGTTGGGTTCCTGCCTCCCAATGCATTCCCAGCTCCCAGCTTCAGACTGACCCAGCCGTGGTCATTGTGGGTATTTAGAGAGTGAACTAAAAGATGGGAGCTCCGTCTGCCTCCAAATTGAAAAAACAAAACAACAACAAAAGATGCTTCTCTAGTATAGTCCATCTTTTTTTTTTTTTTTTTTTTTTTTGACAGGCAGAGTTAGACAATGAGAGAGAGAGAGACAGAGAGAAAGGTCTTCCTTTCATTGGTTTACTCCCCAAATGGCCGCTACGGCCCATGTGCTGCACCGATCCGAAGCCAGGAGCCAGGTGCTTCCTCCTGGTCTCCCATGGGGTGCAGGGCCCAAGCAGTTGGGTCATCCTCCACTGCCTTCCTGGGCCACAGCAGAGGGCTAGACCAGAAGAGGAGCAACTGGGACAGAATCTGGCACCCTAACCAGACTAGAACCTGGGGTGCCGGTGCTGCAGGCGGAGGATTAGCTTAGTGAGCTGCAGCGCCAGCCCTAGCCCATCATTTTAATACCTTTTCCAAGCTCTCTTGTTTTAAGACTATTTCTCTTGTCTAAATATGATCAGAGTTGGTGAACTCAAAAGGCTTCCATAGCCTTGGCAACTCATGACAAGAACATTGGGTGATTACTGATGCCCTAAACAAGAGTGTTGATTGTTAAATCAACAACAGGAGTCACTGTGCACTTACTCCTCATGTAGGATCTCTGTCTTTAATGTGCTATACATTGTGATATAATGCTATAACTAGTACTCAAACAGTATTTTTCACTTTGTGTTTCTATGTGGGTGCAAACTGTTGAAATCTTTACTTAATATAAACTAAACTGATCTTCTGTATATAAAGAGAATTGAAAATGAATCTTGATGTGAATGCAAGGGGAGTGGGGGTGGGGAAAAGGGAGGGTTGTGGGTGGAGGGAAGTTATGGGGGGGAAGCCATTGTAATCCATAAGAAATTTATAATCATTAAATAAAAGTTAAAAAAAAAGACTATTTCCCTTTTCCTCCTATTCTGAAGGATTGTGTCTTTCTTGATGTACCACTCTGTTCTTCAACCATAGAATTAATCTGGTATTCATATTTGGCATTTGGTTTAAAAAGTTTTAGCATAATTTCTAATGTTCTATATATGTGTTTGCAAGTTATAAATTACTTGAGGACTGGCAATCACATTTACTTCTTTGTGAATGTCTGTGTAACATGAAATTTCATGAAGAATGGACATTAAATAATGAAAACTGAAAAAAATCTATTAAGTTCAGTTCTCCCAACAACAAAAAATATAAATTGAAACAGGAACCTGTTAGTTACTTAAATCCTGTTGAATTAGAAACCTTTTTTCACATTATACCATCTAACGTTAGTGAATTTACTGTTAACATGTAGAAGGGTTTGCTGGCACAAAACAACTGGAAAGCAATTTGAGCTCATTGCTGACCATGCACCATTAAAATTTTTCCAGAAAGCAAGAATGTAATAGGGGATGTAAGATATTATTTATTCTAATGAAAAGTTAATACTAGTCTTGCCCCACTAAAAATAATTAAGGGGCCAGCAGTGTGGCTCAGTGGATTAAGCTGCTGTATGCAATGTCAGCATCATATATGTGAGTGCCAATTGGAGTTCTTGCTGCTGTACTTCTGATCCAGCTACCTGCTAATGTGCCTGTAAAAGCAGCAGATGGCCCAAATGCTTAGACTCCTGCCACTCATATGGGAGATCAGGACGGAGTTTCTGGCTCCTAGCATCAGCCTGGCCCAGCCCAGGCTATTGTGGCCATTTGGGAAGTGAACTAGCAGATGGAAGGTCTTTCTCTCTTTCCAATTAATTAATTAATTAATTAATCTTTACAAAAAAAGAAAAGTAAAAAAGGCATACCTACTCTTCTGAATATAGTCATTACAATAATTTCACAATGTCAATCATGTTAAAATTAATAATAGTAATGGCTAATATTTATTATTTACTATTCTTTTTCTTTAAAAGATTTATTTATTTGAAAGAAAGAATTAGAGAGATCGAGACAGAGAGAGAGGTCTTCCATCCACTGGTTCACTCTCCAGCCGGCTGTAAGGGCCAGAGCTGCACTGATCTGAAGTCAGGAGCCAGGAGCCTCTTCTGAGTCTCCTACGTGGATGCAGGGGCCCAAGCACTTGGGCAATCTTCCACTGCTTTCCCAGGCTATAGTAGAGAGCTGGATTGGATGAGGAGCAGCTGGGACTAGAACTGGCACCATATGGGATGCCAGTGCTTCAGGCCAGGGCTTTAACCCGCTGAGCCACACCACTGGCCCCTACTATTCGTACACTGTTTATAGTGTGAGAAAGATACTAGTGTAGGGTTGCCAGTTTTTGGCATATAAAAATACAGGATTCCCAGTATAACTTGAATTTCAGGTAAACAAAAAAAATCATTATTTCATAAAAGCAAAACCCAGGCAATACTATCCACAGATTATTTGAAATTCAAATCAAACTGACTTCCTTTATTTTATCTGGATACTAGTATCCCAGATACTATCCTGTAATTCATCTTACTGTAAGTCTTTGGGCCATGACTGAAAGGAAATGTGGGCAGATGATATTTCCAATGGCAAGATCCACTTATGAGCATTTACTTGAGCCCTATGATGTAGCAACCTTGCACTCCCATTTTACTGGTGAAGGAAATGAAGAATGAACTATTTGGCTCAAGGTCATTAAGCTAGTAATTGCAGGATCAGATTCTGACACCAAAGCTCTTGCTTACTGTATGTTGTCATCTTGACTTCCTGGGTGATTTCATTTTTCTTTCAGGTGCACTTCTGTCAATGTTGATATAAAAGTTTGTGTGTGATAAAATACATGCACAAGGACATATGAATATTTCAAAGAGCTCTACAAAGCCTACTCTTTAGGGCTTGCTTTGGTTTAAAGCCAATACTAGAGCCAACCAAACAAAACTCTTCCCTTGAAAGGAAATGGGATGCACATTTACGGCTGCCAAGAGGATCAATTAGCACAGTGAAAACTTCTCCCCAGCTCAAAGAGTGGCTTCACTCAGAAAGTGGCACCACATACTCCAGACTTACCCTTTGAATAGTATGACTGCTCTCCCACTTATGCCTCACTAAGCTCCTCCCCTTTCTCTCTTTGCTTTACCCTCTGAACTTGTTCGTTCCCTCCAGTCAGTTAAGAAGGGATTATGAATTTTTTGTAAGCCAACCATATGGGAAATTGCACGTGCACACATAAATACAAACGTGCCAGTGTGCTTTATCAGCGAAAGCAATGCCTATGCTCCATACATAATAGGGAATTTCAGGGTGAGTTCCCCAGAGGTGTCAGCTTAAGAGTTCCCTGAGAGTTTAGCCCGCATCAAAGTTTGTGCTTTTGATTATTTGTTTTGGAAGAGGCAGCTGGCCACAGGGCTGCTTGTGATGCCTTTACCACACTTTGCTTTTGTTTTTCCCTCCTGATAATTGCCTCATGACTAAACCACTCACTGGTCCATGTAGAGGAATCCCACAGAGATGAAAACACACTTGCTTAAATAAAATATTTATGAAGAAGCCCTAAAATGTCACTGAAGTAAATGCAAATTAGTTCTTCACATATTGTGCATCCAATATGCCACGCATTCCTTAGACTCTATTTCCTGATTGCAATTAACATTAATTTTTAAAAATTAATCCCATTTTGCATAATCATGCCAACATCTATTCACAAAAATCCAGTGTTTTAAGAGTGATTCTCGAAAGAGAGACAGATTTTCTACCCGCTGGATACCTCCTGAAACGCCCACAATTGCTGGGGCTGGGCTAGGCCGGGGCCAGGATCCAGGAGCTCCATCTGGACCTCCTACGTGGTCACGGGAACCTAACCATTATAGCCATCATCATCTGCCTCCTAGGGCACACACCAGTATGAAGCTGGATCAGAAGTAGTGGTGGAGGGCTGCTGCTGCCGCCTGTGTAGGTGGAGGTTTGAGTCCCAGCTGCTCCACTTTCAACTCAGCTGCCTGCTAATGTGCTTGGGAAAGCAATGAAGATAGTCCTTTGGGCCACTGCACCCATGTGGGAGACCTGATTGAAGTTCTTAGCTCCTGCCTTCTGCCTGGCCCAGCCCTGACCACTGCAGCCATCTAGGGAGTAAACTAGCAGATGAAGTGTTCTTGCATTGTAATTCTTTATCTTTCATTAAAATAAGCATGCAGCTTGTTACTATCCAAGGTATAGCCTTTGTTTTTCCTCTCCATTAATTTTTTTTTTTTTTTTTTGACAGGCAGAGTTAGACAGAGAGACTGAGAGAAAGGTCTTCCTTTGCCGTTGGTTCACCCTCCAGTGGCCGCCGCGGCCGGTGTGCTGCAGCTGGCGCACCGTGCTGATCCGATGGCAGGAGCCAGGTGCTTCTCCTGGTCTCCCATGGGGTGCAGGGCCCAAGCACTTGGGCCATCCTCCACTGCACTCCCTGGCCACAGCAGAGAGCTGGCTTGGAAGAGGGGCAACCGGGACAGAATCCAGCGCCCCGACCGGAACTAGAACCCGGTGTGCCTCAAGGCGGAGGATTAGCCTGTTGAGCCACGACGCCGGCCATCCATTAATTTCTTGTAATGGCTCTCCACGTCTTTCAGTTACATATGAGAAAAAAGTGATTCTCTTCAACTGTCTTAGAAAATTTGAATTGACTATAATATTTAATCCTGATGGTTACTTTGGAATTCTCCTTACCAACCATAATTATTATTTTACATGCACATCTTTTAATAAGTAATTTCACTAAAATTCAATACAAGGTGACATTAACAAAGGTATCACATTCTAGCCTTTCAATGAAATACTATTTGGACAAGATTTTCTTGATTTTTTTTTTCTTTCCTGAAAATTAGGAGGATCCATAATATTTTCAGAGTTCTTTTTTTTTTTATTTGACAGAGTTAGACAGTGACAGAGAGAAAGGTCTTCCTTCCATTGGTTCACCCCCCAAATGGCCATTTTTTTTTAATTTGACAGATAGAGTTAGACAGTGAGAGACAGAGAGAAAGGTCTTCCTTCCATTGGTTCACCCCCCAAATGGCCACCATGGCCGGCGCGCTGTGTTGATCTGAAGCCAGGAACCAGATGCTTCCTCCTGGTCTCCCACGAGGGTGCAGGAGTCCAAGCACTTGGGCCATCCTCCACTGCCCCCCAACCCCCCGGGGCCACAGCAGAGAGCTGGAATGGAAAATGAGCAACTGGGACTAGAACCTGGTGCCCATATGGGATGCGAGCACCTCAGGCAGAGGATTAATCAAGTGAGCCACGGCGCCAGCCCTGAGTTCTTAAAATAAATCCTTGGGATGATACTGTCCAAAGAAAGTTAGGAGGCCGGTGCCGCAGCTCACTTGGCTAATCCTCCACCTGTGGCGCCGGCACCCCGGGTTCTAGTCCAGGTCGGGGCGCGGGATCTGTCCCAGTCCAGCTCTCTGCTGTGGCCTGGGAAGGCAGTGGAGGATGGCCCAAGTGCTTGGGCCCTGCACCCGCATGGGAGACCAGGAGGAAGCACCTGGCTCCTGGCTTCAGATTGGTGCAGCATGCGGGCCATAGCAGCCATTTGGGGAGTGAACCAATGGAAAAAGGAAGACCTTTCTCTCTGTCTCTCTCTCTCTCACTAACTCCGCCTGTCAAAAAAAGAAAAGAAAAAAAGAAAGGAATCAGTTGATATGACTACTAACTGTACAAGGGGTAACAGGTTCCTGGTTCTTGATACCACCTTTCCTGATTTTGCAAGAAAGAAATGTGAGCTGAGCTGAACAAGATTAGAGATTTGTCCTTTACCTGATGGCCTTGAAAGTTGTCTTCCCTATATGACTTTTGATCAAAATAAAAAGTTGCAGGGCTTCTAGATCAGAAGGATCACCTGAAGTTAGTGTTGTCTGAAATGAGCGTCTTGATTCTCCTGAGGTGGAACTGGAAGCCTTTCATACATTGGAACTCTACCTGGCTTTGGACCAACCCCAGAATAAAAAACAGACCTGCCTCTTCTGAACACACCACTGTGCTACTGCTGTAGAATCCAACAGCTTGCATGAGGGAATTCACTGTAAAAGGGGAGAGGGGGAGAGAGAGGGAGGGAAGATGGAAGAGGAAGGGAGAGGGAGAAAGGGAGAGAGGAGGGGAAGGGGGGGGGAGAGGGAGAGAGAGAAAGTGGGGGGAGAAAGAAGTTGTCTTCCGCCCAGTTGCACACTACAATCAACTGATGAACTTAAAAATACCCTGATACCAAGCCCTTCACCCAGAATTATGATGTAATCAGTCCAGAATACAGCCGGGTCATTGAGAGCTTTTGGTTTGTTTCATTTTGTTTGTTAGAGTTCTCTAGTATTTCTATTGGGCAGCCAGAAGGAAAAACCACTGGTCTAGAGAAAGCTTTTCATGACTGCAGTAATTTTAACTTGAAGAGAGGCGTCACTGAAGATGAGTCCTAAGGTTCGCTTCACACCCTGACACGGTGAACATTTTCTAGCCCTGGGTGCAGACACTGAGAGCATGCAGAAATATCCGCAGAATATAAAGTTGGAACATGAGCAGAGAAATTTCTATCCTGGATTACAGAATTCATAGCCAAAACACCAAGCAGAATCTTATAACTAGAGATTTTAACCTACTTGGGGATTAAATCTATTACACAAGCACAGAATAGAGAAAGTAGGTCTAAGGGTGGCTCTTATGAAAAATACCTAGGAAATGTTCATTGACAATAACTCCTCAATTCTTAATACATGTGGGATAACTGCCTAACAAGCTACTTTGACTTAGACCCAATTCTTTTCTTTTTTCTTCAAATGGAATCTATGGCCTTGGGCTAGTTTACTTCGCTGCGGTTCAGACAGTCTACTCATATATATCCATTACTTTTAGCCATGTTTCTCAAACGTTAATGTGCCTATGTCTCACCCAAGATTCAGAATTTGCACACTCACATGCAGTAGGTCTGGGGCGAGCCTGAGAATCTGCATGTCTAACAACCTCTCTGAGGCTGCTGCTGGTCTTAGAAGGCTGTTAAGAGGACTAAGTGAAATGACCTACATACAGTACCTAGCACAGACATGCTTGGCACCCCACAGAAGAAAAGGCCTACAAGGAAAATGATAAAACACGTTTAAAACCTAGGAATTCTATGATCCAATTGTCTCTTCTTTTTCATCTGGAAATAGTGGGTCCAGAGAAGTTATCTCCTAATAGCCAAGGGTATATAATGTAAACAAGGGATAAGAGTAATTCTTTTTGACTGCAAAAAGTATAATCAAGATCCAGGAGGAGAAGTTTAAGAGAGTTTTTAATTCCCCACAAAGGAAAAACCTTCCCAAAATAAGTGCTGTTCTATAACCAATTAGCTCTCTTGACAGTTAAGTATCCAATTACAAAAGAGGAGTTAAACCAACTGGTGATGTTAAAGGAGCTATTCAAGGGTGGATGCTGGACCTGGGGTTCAGACTCTGGATGGGATCCCTGCACTCCATATCAGAGTACCTAGGATTGAGTCTCAGCTCTGTTCCTAATTCCAGCTCCCTGTTAATGTGCACCTCAAGAGGCAATAGTGATGGCTCAAGTCTCACCACGTCAGAGACCTGGATTGCATTTCTACCTCCCAGCTCTGGCTGTTGCAGACTTTAGGGAATGAACTACCAGATGGAGGGATCTCTCTCTCTCCCTCTCTTCCTCTTTTCCTCTCTCCCTCTCTTCCTCCCTCTCTCTTAAGTGATAAAAAAATATATTCATATCTTAAGTCACTACTCAAGACATCTTGTCTAACAAGGTATCACACACCTAACAATGTACAAAAAGTGAAAAACCAAACTGGTATTCCCTCCCTACTCCAGTCCTCTTCCCGAAACCTTGCTCTGCTCAGTAAATGGATTGCTTAGGTCAAAAAACTGTGCAATCATCCTTAACTCATCTTCCCTAATACTCCATGCCCCTTTCATCAATAAATATGAGTGGATGCACCTTCAAATTCTGCCTATAAACCAATTACTTCTCACCACCTCCATTACAACGATCCTAGTTGAAGCCACAATCGCTCCTTTCTGGATTCTTGAAATAGCTTCCTATCAGATTTCTGTCTTCATCTTTTCTCTTCTACAGTATTTTCTCAACACAGCATTCGGAGTGTTGCCATTTTGGGGCTCAGTACCTCCTAATGGTTTTGTATCCTGTTCACAGGAAAAATAAAAGTCCTCATAATGGTTTACAAGACCCTACATGATCTTCCTTCTGCATCCTTGACTGTGTATTCCTTGTCACTCTCCATCATTTTCACTTGTGTCCAGCAACCCCTTACATCAGGGTCTTGAGTCATATCAATGGTGCTCTGACCTCAGGACCTTTGCACTTACGCTCTCCTCTGCTTACAAGGCTATTCTCTGATCTGCAAGTGTATGTCCCACACATGAAACAACATGAAGACACTCAATAGAGCATTCTAATTGCTCTCTATGGACAAGAGAGCTCACACAGTTTAAAGATCAGCGTTTTACTTTCTACAAGTTAGTATGGATGATAGACTGGCATTCCAGTTCCAGATACAACTTGGGCTCACTCTGAAAAATCACACTTCCTGAAGTCCTCTGTTAATACCAAGTGAGGGAAGACCTGGTGCTACACTCTCCTTCAGGGAACTTCCATTGCCTGGGCAAATAATAACCCTTTTGATGGATCAGATCCATTGATCTGTGGTCCAGCCTTACCTTACTCACTCTTGAAAAAATGAGCCAACATCCTAGAGGTAGTGATAGTTCTGCTGTCCACAGGGAATTTTATCTGCTTTTCTCCTTTGATAACCAAAGCCCTTAATGGATCTTGAGAAAATCTGGCTACCACTGGGTGGCCCTGGATAGAGAACAGACAGAGAGAGCTGCCATGTGCCATTCAAGTGGATTCTTTCCCAGGAAAGGATGTCAGCCAGTCCCAGGCCACTCTCTCTGGGAGCCATGCCCCAGACCTGCTGCACGTGGTTGTTCTGGTTTGTACCACACAATAGCAGAGACTCCATTCACATAGTGTTGTGTGTTGCAGCATCTGCAGCCACTGAGCTTTCAGGGCTCAGAGACAGCAAGTTGCCCCTGGCTTGGACAAACAGCTCCCGAGGAATGGAGATAAATGCACTTGATGCAAGAGTGAATGTGAGCAGGGCAGAGAGGAGGAAAATGAAGGCTATCTGGCTTGAGCCAAAGTGGCCTGCAGGGGAGGGTGCGCTTTGGAGGTCATCTTCAGCCTCTTTTCCTCTCACCTTGTACTGTGCAGTCCTCCACACCATCTTAGGAGCAGGCTACTTTCCCACACAAACCAAAGGGCCAGAGGGGCCTGCGGCTACCTCAGAACCCTGTGCCCTAGTTTGGAAACCACATACACACAGTGCTGCTTTGGGGAACTCACAGAGCAGCCAGGCAGAGTCTCCTCTACAGCTATTTCTCAGATTTCTTCTCCAAGTGGCCTGCTTCGTGTCTCTCCCTCCAGGGTTGCCCAGGGCAGGGGCCGAGAACCTGAGTTCACACCCTGGGTTAGAAGGGGGCAGAGGCAGAAAACGGGCACTAAGGATGCAGAGTGTGAATCATGCAATTCAGGGCTAGTCCTCATCCATCATTTCTGATCACGCCAAAGACCAGAGGTCACGCGGGACACCAAGGAGCACCTCTGGCAGGGTCTCAGGCAAGCAAGCGAGGTGCTTCAGCTCCAACACTGGCTTTGCGGGAAGCCCAGTGAAGAATGTGCTCATTGCTGCTGCTTCAGGACACAGCTCCCCCACATCTGTTTGTAAGAGGTGGAGCCCCAGTTCTCTCCTGGGGTCCACACACAGCAATGAGCCACACACAGGCTGGACGCAAGACCTCCAAGGAAAGCCCTGCATCAGTGTTTCTTAACTTCTTCACTTTGAGAGAACACATTAGTGGCCGTTTCATAAGCTTCATTAGCACAACCACACGCAACGGGGAGTAATCATCTTTATTCTTCAACAGGGGGAGAAGCCTCAGAATAAGGAAAATCTGATTTAAACTTTCAACAGATGACCTCACCACACACACACCTATGCTGAATAAACTCTCAAGGGCACGCTATTTAAGTCAGACTCAGTGTGAATTTCTTTATGAATCAAATGATTCTCCAACTTGTCTCTTGGGTAAGTGGATTTTTTTTTTATGTAATAGACTGGATAAAATGAGGTAAATTGTAGCCGGATACTTTGCACAGTGACAGCTTACAGGAATATCAAGGGAAAGGCCATTTTCTCATCCCCTCTGTAACAGCCCATCCACAATATGCTTCCTCTGAAAGTACTTAGGCTGGGAGAACACTCGAGAAAAGCAATTCTCCAGGTGAGAAGCATTTGGAGCTCACATGTGAAAGGAGTCTGTCTTCGTCCACTAACCAGTAAGGGATCAGAAGGCCTGGGAGGAGCAGGGCCCAAGGGGAAAGCAATGGCTCCACTACAATGCCTTCCTGCAACCTTAATTGATCCAATGCCAAAATAAATGAACTTTGTAAAGTTAGGAGCTCCATAACTTTCACCAGGGATAACCGCAGATGCACAAGCCTTGACCAGCGTCCTGGGCTGCGGCCGCTGGTCGAGCCGGACGCCCAGGCCCAGGCCGCCTCCGCTCCTTGAGACCAACAGAGAACAGGTTCAGGCCCGGCTGCCTAGGGCCCGTGGCTCCCGGTCCCCGACGCCAGGGCAAGTCTCCTCCTGACCTTTACACCCCAGACTAAGGAAAGGAACTAGAAGCGGGGAGGAGCAAGAACGAGCAGCGCTTGGTGGGATTCGGCCACAGCCGGGGGCCGTCTCTAACTCCCAACTTGCCAGAGTTTCCTCCGGCCTCGTTGCCCGACTCTGCGCTCTCGGGAGGCCGCGGCGGCCTCTCCTTGCTCAAAGCCAGGAGCCCAGGGAGTGGAGCGCGTAGCTTGGCGCCCGGGAGCCGCCCCCAAGAGCCCGGGTGACTGGAGCGCAGGTGGCGGGCGTGGTCCCTCCAGCCCAGACCCAGCCCACCCAGACTCGGCCTCCCGCCTCAGTCTCTGCCCGGGTCCCCGCCCGGTTCCAGCATCAGGCCAAGGCGCGCTGGTTCTGGTTCTATCGTCTGCTCGCTGACTGCCCCCCGCCCTCTCCCAGTCCGAGTCGCTCTCCTGCCTCAGGCCCCGGAGCGGCCCCAAGTGCCAGCCCAGGGCCCTTCCGTCGCAGCAGGCGGCGGCACTCACCTGGGTCGCGAAGCCGGGGTCTGGCACGGTCCCGCAGGTGGTAGATGAAATCCTGGCAACTGTCGTGCTCCAGGGCCCCACGGGCACAGAGCTCGGCCAGCAGCTGCAGCGCCTGGTGACAGAGCGCGTCCCTGGCCCCGGGCATCGCCCCCCCGCATCCTCGGACCGCGCCGGGCAGGCGGGCGCGGGAGACAGCCCTCCGCCTGCCAGCTCAGAGCCGCTACCTCCGGGCCGTCCGCGCTCGCCGCCGGGGACCAGCCGAGAAGCGGCCGGAGCCCCAGCCCCAGCCCCAGCCCGCCCGGCCTCCCACCGGTTGCATGCAGCTCTTCGCAGCCGGTCGGTCGGGCTGTCTCGCTCTCCCGCCCGGCCCCTCTGTCCCTCCCCCGGCTCTCAGGAGAGGCGGCGCCGCACAGCCCCGCGCGCTCCGCCCGCCACTCGCGGCCGCCGGGGGGCGGGGCCGGCTCCGGGGTGCGCGCCGCCGGGTGGGATCTGGGCCGCTCGGCTCCGGCTCCGGCGCTGGCCCGGGACCGGGGGTCGCTCGCCGGCTCCTGGCGGAGCACGGGACTGGTCTCCGGACCTTGCGCGGAGAGCGGCCGCGCCCAGGCTTGGAGCGTACGAGCGGGTGCGCGCTCCGGGCGCACCCGCCACCCCGGCCCTGCGCCCTGAAGCCAGCCAAGCACTCCCGCCCCTATGCCGCGTGTGTCCGAGACGCGGTCTCGGGTGCTTGGCGCGAAGGCTGTAAACCTGACCACGCCCGTCAGATGTGGAGAACCCAGACCCTGCCTCGAACTTGGAAAGCTTCGTCGGGATGTAAACCGTGGGCCTCGAGGTGCCAGACTCCCCGGTGCGGGGTTTGTAGCGAAGATGCGCCAACAAAGGTTTTCCAAGCGCAGGCCCCTTTTGACTGCTGTGATGTTTTGGAGAAAGCGGAGGCAGTCAGATCAGAACTAAGGTCAAATAAATAAATGACTTCTGCAGAAGTCGGGGAGGCGTACCCGGAGCTCCATGGGTCCGGGCTGGTGGTTTTCTAAGCAACTGAGTGGAAACCAGGGGTTTGCAAATGAATCTCCAGCACCCCAGGAAGAGTATCACAGAATGTTAGGTGTTCCGAAGGGACCACAGGGCACCTCCCACTTCCCCATCTCTTCAACCTTTTAGGCAACAAGCCCAGAAAGAACCACGAAGTACTGAATTCTTTCGTGTGTATGTGTCTGCAAGGCGGTGTGCCACAATCCTTTTAGATACCTAATTTCATTTAAGTCTCTGGATAGCCCAACAAAGTCTGGATAATTCTTCCTCCTATTTTACCAAAGAAAAACCAGATATTCAGAAAGGTGTCACTTTTCCAAGTTTACAGGTAGTAAGGGGAGTAAGTTGATTTTCTTCCTTTTTTTTTTTTTTCACTTTTCTTTTTTGCTTTTTTTGTAGTGCCCAGGTGCTGCTCTAGAACAATTAGAATGGAATTTCTACAACTGGCAACTATCCCTCTTAGCCATAAGCTTGTGCTGCCTCTAGGGGCACCTGATAGCCAACTCTTTGTGCAGCGTGAGAATTCGGGATCTCATGGAGTGTTCCTTCACCCAACAGGCAAGCTTTGAAATCCCGCTGTGAATGGTGTTAGGGGCTTACATGGGCATAGCAGAGAAAATGCAGTGTTCCAGGATAATCCCAAAGTGTCGTGAAAAGACAGGTAGATACTCCGCTGGAGGAAAACTAGAGGGAGAAGAAACCAGCTGGGAGGGAGCCTGGCGAAGAGGTTGAGCAGATGCTGCTGCTTGCAAGAGAGAACACCTAGAGAAGGGGAAAAAGGTCCTACAATGGTGGAGGAGGCACCAGTGAGAGTTATGCTGGGGCCAGCGCAGTAATGGCGGCGTTAAAGCATGGAGAAGTACAGTTCTATGCCACCACTGTGCTACACTAATGCTGAGAGGAACTGAAAGTGCTGAGTTCAGTGTGGCAATGGCTTCCATAAACCAGCTAAGATCTGATGAAGGCCTAGCCTGGGTCAAAGGCTGATTGCCAGAAACAACCGAATTTGTAAAACACTTCCAATACTGACTATGGGGCTGGCATTGTGGTGCAGGGGATGAAGCCCATACTGGAGTGCTGACTCAAGCCCCAGCTGCCCTGCTTCTGATCCAGTTACCTGCTAATATCCCTGTAAAGGCAGCAGAGGACGGCTCAAGTATTTGGGTCCCTGTCATGCATGTGGGAGACCAGGAAAGAGTTCCTGGCTCCTGGATTTGGCTTGGCCCAGCCCTGGTTGTTGCAGCCATTTGGGGAGTGAGCCAGCAGATGGAAGATCTCTGTCTCTCCATCTCTGTCGCTTGTCGCTTGGCCTTTTTTCTTTTTTTTAAGTATTAATTGACTAGATTGCAACCAATGCAATGAGGAAGAAACAAAAGACAGAAGTTTGAAAAGATGACCTGGGTCATATGTGATGAGACTTTGATAACAATTAGAAATGCAAGCACAGAGTTTGGGAGAGAGGGGAGACCGGTGATCTGCATAGAAGGGCAGAAATTGAGTTGCCACAGTGACTGGACTGCTCCAAGATGGAAGGGCTGGAGAAACAGGAGCGTAGTTTGGCAATTACAATGTGGTTTAACAAGTTGGAGATTGCAAAGGAGCAATCAGAAAAGCAGGAAAAATGGATTGAGGGGAGAAATGGGAGTCCAGGGAGGAGTGTTAGAAGAATGATCAGCAACAACTTTAAAACAGAGTTTAAAGAAAAAAAAAATAGCAAATGTCCTTTGGATGTAGCAGGAAGTTTTTCTCTCAAAATTTAGAGAGTTCAGTTACTATGCAACCAATCTTATGCAAATTAACATTTTTGCACCTAGGGTTTCTAGGCAGATGACACTAGTATGTGCATCATTGGATTGTTACAAACATTAGATAAGGTGATGCATTTAAAGTACTTTGAATAGTGCTGTCACATAGTACTGTTGATGTTATGTATCTACTATAATGTTTTAGGTTCTAAACACACTTTAAAAATTTTATTTATTTGAAAGGCAAAGAAATAGAGGGCAGGATTTTTCACACACTGGTTCATTTTGTAAATGCCTGCAACAGCCATGGTTGAGCCGAGCCAAAGCCAAGAGCCCAGAATACAATCCAGGTCTCCTACCTTGGTGGTAGGTACCCAACTACTTGAGTCAGCACTTGTTGCCTCTCAGAATGTATATGTATTAGTAAGAAGCTGGAGTCAGGAGTGGAGCCAGGACTTGAACCCAGGCACTCTGATAGGGGATGAGGGTGTCTCAAGCAGCATGCTAACCTCTATGCCAAACAACAGTCCCTAAACATACTTTCTTAATCTATTTGTCACAACATCTCCCAGAGGTGGATGCCATGATTTCCTGTTTTACATGTGGAGAAGTGAAACCAAGTGGTAGATTTTTTCAGTCACAGCCATCCCTCCCATACCACAAGTCCTTTCACAGTGCGAATTTACCACTCCTTCCATCAAGAATTCCAGTCTATTTCCCTTCTCCTTGAATCTAGACTGTCCTGTGACTCAATGTAATCAACAGAATGTATGCAAGTGATATTCTGAGCTGAGTCCGCTAAGAGGCCCTGCAACTTTCGCAGGATATCCTGCTAACGAGAAGCCTAAAGAATGAGAGCCAGTATGGAAAGAATTGTCATAGAGAAGGGAACTGAGATACCATTGTGCCCTAAATTGTGTCACCTTAAAATTCTTATGTTGAAGCCCTAACTCCTAACGTGACTTCAGGGACAGAACTTATAAGGAGGTAATACAGGCTAAATGAAGTAAGAGTGCAGCCCCAACCCAAGAGGATTAGTGTCCTTATTAAAAAAAAAATTGCCAGAGGGGCCAGTGTTGTAGCACACCAGGTTAAGTTGTTGCCCATGAAGCCAGCAGCCTGCATCAGAGAGCTGCTTTAAATCCCAGCAGCTCTGTTTTCTATCCAGCTTCCTGCTCATGTGCTTGGGAAAGCAGTAGAAGATGGCCCAAGTGTTTGGGCCCCTGCCACCCATGTGGGAGGCCAGAATACAGTTCCAGCCTCTGCCATCCATGGGGAAGACCGGGTTGGAGTTTCAAAATTCCTGGCTTCAGCATGGTCCAGTGACAGCCATTGTGGCCATCTGGGGAGTGAACCAGCAGATATGATCACTGTCTCTCTTTGTCACTCTGCCTTTCAAATAAATCAATAAGTACATAAAAATAAATAAATCCTTCAAAAAAAATCACGAGTGTGTGTTTCTCTCTGATGTGTAAGGGTACCCTGAGAAAGCAGTTTCCTATAAACCACAAGGAGAGCCCTCACCAGAAATCAAATCAGCTGGCACCTTGATTGTGGACTTCCCAGCCTGTAGAACTGTGAGAAAACAAATTGGCTTTATACAAGCCACCAGTTTTTGTTATGCTATTTTGTTATGGCAGCCTGAGCTGACTTATACACACACCTCAGCCAACAGCCTGCACAAGGACCACACATGTCAGTGGGGCCAGGGACCTTCTAAGCTTGTACCTTCCAGTCAGAAAATGAGCCCAGCTAACAATAAATGGGGCAGAGATGAACCATCCCTGCTAAGCCCTGACCAAATATCTGGCCCACAGAAGCATGAGCAATAAAGTGGTGGTTGTTTTAAGCCATAAAGTTTGTGGGCAATTTTTACTGAAGCAATACACAATGAAACAGACACCACGTCGGTGTGACTCCAATGCCTCTGCTTTTTTGCTAGTAGAGTGGTGAACACAGAACCAGTTGAACAATTGATTAAAGAGTAACTGAGGGGGTCAGCGCTGTGGTACAGTGGGTTAAAGCCTTGGCCTGCAGCGCCAGCATCCCATATGGACACTGGTTCCAGTCCCGGCTGCTCTTTCGATCTAGCTCTCTGCTATGACCTGGGGAAGCAATAGAAGATGGCCCATATCTTGGGCCCCTGCACCTGGAAGAAGCTCCTGGCTCCTGGCTTCAGATTGGCACAGCTCCGGCCGTTGCAGCTATCTGGGGGAGTGAACCAGCGGATGGAAGACCTCTCTTTCTCTGCCTCTCTTTCTCTGTGTTACTCTTTCAAGTAAATAAAATAAATCCTTAAAAAAAAGAGTAATTGAGGAAGTAGATTTGGCTAATATATGCTATTCTTCACAAAGATTTATTATTTTTTTTTCTGCTAAACAAACACTTACTAGGTTCCTTGTGACTCAGGAAGCATTTAAGGCCCTGGGCATACACAAAAACAAGCAATGATTCCTGCTATCTAAGGCAGTGCTTCTCCACCTTGAACTTGTCATGGTATAGTCAGAAAATGAACTTCTTATACTACACAGGGGTAGGAGAGGAGGCCAGTGGTGGCCAGAAGGGCTTGAGGCTGAGGGAGCCGCATCTCAGTCCAGAATAAACCCTTTGCGGCACACCGCACTTCCTTGGTGTCCTGGTTAGGAAGCCTCACTGTTCCAAGGGTTGCCCTTGAAAGAAGGAGACAGAAGGTGGTAATAAAGAAGAAGCACAGAGGAAAGCTGGGTAAGGACACGAGAGACTTCAGATCATTTATAGCAGCATTTTTTTTTTGACAGGCAGAGTTAGACAGTGAGAGAGTGAGACAGAGAGCAAGGTCTTCTTTCCATTGGTTCACCCCCCTAATGGCTGCTACAGCCTGTGCTGCACCAATCCGAAGCCAGGAGCCAGGTGCTTCCTCTTGGTCTCCCATGCAGGTGCAGGGCCCAAGCACTTGGGCCATCATCCACTGCCCTCCTGGGCCACAGTAGAGAGCTGGACTGGAAGTGGAGCAACCGGGACTAGAACCCAGGGTGCCAGTGCCATAGGCGGAGGATTAAACTAGTGAGCTGCGGTGCCAGCCTATAACAGCATTTCTGCAAGCCAGGTTCATTGGCCCTCTGCTCCAGGGTTGCCCACGTTTCTTCCTGAAATGTTTCTGGGATTCACCCAGACCTGTACAATTATTTCCTAAAAGGCATCCAGAGTGCTATATGTTAACTTTTTCTCTGAAGCTCATTTTGAGATTTGTTATTGTAGCAGTACTAAGAGGTGGAGCCATCTAGAGGTGATTATGCTAAAGGGCTCTGTCCTCCTGGGTGGTTTTCATGGCATTAAACAAGGGCAAATTGGACTTCCTTTGTGTCCCCTTGCCTCTCTGCCTTCCACCATATAATGATGCAGCAAGGAAGCCCTAGCCAGATACCAGAGACTTGTTGCTGGGCTTCCCAGCCTCTAGAACTGTGAAAACACAAAATGCTGTTATTTATAAATTACCCAGTCTCAGGTATTCTGTTATAACGGCAAAAATGGACCGAGATTGCCACCTAATACATATGAACACAGAAATTTGAGAATTTCCAGTTTATATGCCAGAAAAAGGGCCTTTGGAAAGAGATATGTTAAGCCAGACATTATATCCCTGCGTTATAACATTGATGATTTCAACTGATAGCCATTGAGCATTTGTTATATACCATGCACTTTATATTCCTTACTGCACTTAATTTTAACCACCTGACAAGGTATTCATTATGTTTCCATTTTACAGATGAGGAATCAAACTTAAGGAGGCTTAGTCATTTCCCCAAGACTCCACAGCTAATTATTGACATCCAGGGTTTAAATTCAGGTGTGTCTGGCTCCAGAGCCTGTGTTTTCTTTGCCACACTGCCAGTCTTACACCTCTGGCAAAAGAATATCCAAATCTTTATCCACTCCTCATTTAATGTTCTCGTCATCCTATTCACTGTCTTTTCCACGTGCTTCAATCAGCCAAAATCCCTTGTGAATTGTGGCTCCTGAGCTGTGCCCAACATTCCGGGTCGTCGTTCAGCGTTTAGCATCCAGTGCTTCCTGCTCCCTCTGTGCCTTAGGCTTCTGAGTTACAGCATCTCCACACAGTGGGTGGAATCCCCCACGTCTTTCATGCCGTTCTCCAATCATGTTTTCACTCCTACTCTTAAGACCCAGATTGCGGACTTGGGAAATTGCTTGAGATTCCTGATAGAGAAATGTCCTATTAATTGCCATTTTGTTTGATTAAGTTCCCTGCCAGATAGTTACCTTCAACAAAAGAAAATAAGATTCCTTTGGCATGAGTGGCTCTCAATGATGCTCCCTCCTGCTGATTAGCACTTCTATTAGGATGCACACAAACCTCCCGCTTAATTATCTAAAATAGGCACCGATCCCTTACATGTGCTTTACAGCTGGAAGTATGATTCACCTGGACGAAGAGACTACAGCTGACTTAGAGCTCATGTCCTTGCAACCGCCCTCTCATTTTGGTCATCAACCCCCGTCCTCCTCTCCTGTTGAGAAATGAAGTGGAAGCAGAGTAGTTCTACTTGGCCCGTGTGTCTGTTATCGCACCACTTAGCTGAGAAGCAGCTAGTTCCAGTACGTTCAAAACCTGATTTCTTCCTTCCTGGACTGTGTGAGTGCCTTTGTGGTTTTATGATTGACAACTGTAAAATCTTAACTCCCTTTTCTTTCACTTTAAAGAAAGTAGAGATTTGTTAGCTTTCACATTTAAAAAACACTCACACTAGGACTCTATTGAAAGGAACAGAAGGCAATGTTCCAGGTCAAAGGGACTGGCTCCCTTCTGTTCTGTTTTCTTAGTGGTCACTGATGGTTCTACATTTGGTCATCTCTTCAGGATGAGGTCAACAGAGAGACCAGAGGTGAGGTTTTGATGACAGACACTGAGAAAAATCTGGACCCCAGCACCCTCCACCAGCAGATGATTTTATTGTAAATATTCATTGCATCCCTTGAGCTGTCCTTCACAGTGGCTTATGCCCCTCAGTCTATGCAGTTCTGGGTAACTGCTGTGGTCCCTCCAAAGAGGGAAGAGATTGATGAAATTCAAAATTACCTAGCCTGAGCCACAATGGTTGAGGAATACCCTACTAACTAAAGAGATGCCAACAGAAACTGTTCCTTATCTTCCTCAGCAGGCTTTCCTCCATCCCCTGTGCAGAAAATGGATCTACAGCAGGTCAACTTATACTCAGATGGCTGTTTATTAAGAGAATACGTCAGTGTGCACGTGAATGGGTAATATTATGGGCACTAAGTACTTAAAAAGGATTTCCACAATCTCTTTCCTGATCCTTTGCTTAGTAACAAATGACGATGATAAAAATTTAACTATGCACAGAGAGAGGGGAGTGACTAAGGAGGAGGGGTAGGGGTGTGTAGGGGAGAGGAAGCGAGTGTGAGTGCCTTTTGGGCCTTATTCAGAAGACCATCGGGAGTAGGTGTTTGACAAGTGTTCAGATGATTCTTGGGATGCCTGCATTTCATATCAGAGTACCTGGGTTCGAGTCTCAGTTCCACTTGCAATTCCATCTTCCTGCTAAGGCACACTCTGGGAGGCAGTAGGTGATAACTCAGGAACTTGGGTCCCTGCCACCCTGTGGGAAACCAGGATTGAGTTCCAGCTCCCAGCGTGGGCCTGACCCAGGCAGAGCAGTTGCAGGCATTGGGAGTGAACCAGCTGATAGAGATCTCAGTCTCAGTAGCTTTATCTCCTCCCTGGGACCTTTCAAATAATTAGAAAATTAAAGCAAAAATAAAAAAGGAGACCACAGGAAAACCATGTTTGTCTTGCTCCTCACCCTGTCCAAATAACCAAGATTCAGATTATCTGTTGAGTTTAACACTTAATTGCATTTAATCAAGCAATCAATGAATCAAATGTCTATTGAGTGTTAATTAAAAAAACAAAAGTTTTTGATCTAACTTCTGGATTGGATCTTAAATTCCATATTTAAGCTCTTCATCTTTTTATACATTAATTAAGTATAACTACAAAATAATGCCTGTTTTATCGCACAAATATTTTCCTCTAACTATTTTTCACAAATATTCAAAATTGTATCCTCTTAATATTGGTTACATTTTGATCACTATTGCACATTTTCTTGACTTTCCTTCCCCATGTCTAACATATCTGCTACTTATTTTCTTCTTTCTAATTTTCTTCCATAAATTCATTCTGTAAAACATTTTTCAGAAAGCAAAGTTAAAAATTGGAATCCTGGAGGTATGTTTTCAAAGTTATTATTATCATTAGTATACTGAAATTATTTTTATTCTAGGATTTTCGGGTTCAAGCTATGTGTCAGACATTCTAAAAATGCTCTAAACACTTTACTCATAATCCCCATATCAACCCTTTGAGGAGGGTATTGTTATTAGTTATCCTCATGTTTCAACTAAGGAAACATAAGCACAGAAGTTAAGTAACCTGCCCAAGTTCACACAGCTTGTCAGCAGCAGAGATGAGCCATGTGACTCCTGAACCCTGCTGTTGGTTACCCCTTCCTCTGCAGGTGGGCCCAGGTCCTAAGCTGAACAGGCCCAGATGATCAGTAAGAGCAGAGCTGGCTTTCTGCCTTAATCAAGCCTGTTGGATGCAGTAGGATCTATGCCATAATTGTGTTCTCTGCTTGTGAGGAGAGGCAGGATCTGACCAGTGTACGTGTGTGTCTGGTGTGGTCTTTGCAGACTGGCTGTGCGTCCATTTAGAGCTGGCATTTATTGTGTAAAGGATGTGTATTCTGTACTTTACATGTTTTTAATTTGATTGCTACCACAAACACTTGAAATTGTTCTTCTTATATCCTGACTTAATAAATGGAAACACTGATAATAAGTAATAAATAAATAAGTAAATGGAGACATATCATCTGCCCAAGGTCACACAGCTAGAAGGCAATGGAACAAAGATTCAAATCAATGTCAATGAAGAGTCCATAGACTGACATTTAACCACAACACAATATGCTTCCCCATGAAACTCAGCTCGAAATTGCCTAGCAGAATTTTTCAATTATATACACAGTCTTTGGAGATTCTTATGATTCCAGTAGATAACTGAAAGAAAACCTAAGTAATAAAGGACCTATTAAAGACCAGGTGATGATACTACAGATTTTGGGCACACATTGTACTCTGATGATTTCGCTAATTGAATACCACCTGGTTAAGAAATCTGAGCTTCCACTCTGACTGCCTCCTTTCCAGGCTTGCTCCTGGTATGCATCTTTGGCTACTTCTGCATTTCTGCCTCTCCTGTTCCTATGCATTAGAATGAACTTCTTCTAACACAAAAGCCTCATTTTCTCTACCTGGAACTCATCAAAGTTCAGACTGTTACATAGAGATTTTCCACTAACTGGAAAATCTTCCTCCCCCTTGAACTGAAAATAAACACTGCCTTTATCACACAAATATTTCCCCTTCTACCTGGGCAGGACTTGACTAAATTTTCTTTTTTCTCTCCTTTTCCTAGGGATCTCTAAAATATGTATTTCGTGTGTGATATAAATAACATTTGCTTTCTTCCTAGGCAAAGAGTTAGTCTCTTCTGGGCTTGGAAGCAATGGGTTCTCTCTGTTACAATATAGAACAGGGTCCCGGATGCACATGGATAAAAGCAGATAAACTTCCCTCCCCACCTTGAACCATTTTATTTCTGTGGAAGAACATTTGTTTTTGAGAAGGGTTAGAATCCCTCAGTTTAATTAGATCCCAGCAGTGAGGCAAGCTGAGGGTTTCTTTTTCAGTTCTTGAAGGCTATTCTGCTTTCCGACCTCTTTTGAAAGAGTACTGTATATTGAAAGGAAAGGAAACTCATCAAGTTCAGATAATAAAGGCTTTATGCAAAATTTGAACTTTAATGAACTTTAATGCTACTTGTGTTTGAGGATTAAATTAGAATAAGAGGTGTGCCTTTTAAACTGTAACTTTAATCCCCATTGATTTAAATCAAAACATATCCCTTGATTTTGTTTTAGAAATAAGAAAATGCACCATGATATATCAATTGCCCTATTTGAAACAGTTCTGTTGAGAACAATATTATGTTATTTGTGAACTGATTTAAGGAAACAACCTGAATAAAATGGTAAGAGATGGTCTTGTTCACTCTTTGTTTCAAAATGTTCAGAGTATAAGGTATATTCAAAACTTGGTGTGTAAATAATAATTGATAGAATTAAAAAAGAATGATCCTACATGGGAAGCAGGATACACAGCAGACTCATAGAATGGCAGATGCCCTAAACAGCACTCTGGCCTCAGAATCAACCCTTAAGGTATTCAGATCTGGCTAAAAAACCCATGAGAGTTTCACAGGCATGGAAAGCCAAGACACTGTAGCAAAAAAAAAAAAAAAAAAAAAAAAAAAGAAAAGCAATGATCTAAATGAAAGATCTCTGTGAGTGGGATCCCAGCAGAAAGAACGGGCCATCAAAGAAGGCAATACCTTTCTCTGAAGGGAGGAGAGAACTTCCACTTTGACAATGGCCTTATCTAAATAAGATTGGAGTTGGCGAACTCAAGAGGCTTCCATAGCCTTGGCAGCTCATGACAAGAGCCTCGGGTGATTGCTGACATTATAAATAAGAGTGTCAATTGTTAAATCAACAACAGGAGTCACTGTGCACCTGCTCCCCATGTAGGACCTCTGTCCTTAATGTGTTGTACTATGAGAATTAATGATAAAACTACTATTCAAACAGTACTCTATACTTTGTGTGTCTGTGTGGGTGCAATCTGTTGAAATTTTTCCTTAGTATATACTAAGTTGATCTTCTGTATATAAAGATAATTGAAAATGAATCT
Source organism: Sylvilagus floridanus (assembly GCA_949820135.1). NCBI lineage: Eukaryota > Metazoa > Chordata > Mammalia > Lagomorpha > Leporidae > Sylvilagus > Sylvilagus floridanus. The sequence goes on along the minus strand of OX463224.1, from coordinate 68,878,836 downwards.
TGATGAAGAATGGGATGGGAGAGGGAGTGGGAGATGGGATGGCTGCGGGTGGGAGGGAGGTTTTGGGAGGAAAAGCTGCTATAATTCAAAAGTTGTACTTTGGAAATTTATATTTATTAAATATAAGTTGAAAAAAAACTTGGTGTGTGTGTATGTGTGTTAGCCTTTTGCTGTGGCATTTATGAGGAAAATGTCTTGTAAATATTACCCAAGAAAGAAAAGATAGACAGGTTTTTTTGAAAGTGCTGGGATTTTTTTCTCAATTATGTTCCTCTTTTTCTTTAATCTCTAGTGGTTTTCTAGGCTCAGTTGACAGAAACTTCAAATACAAAATATAAGTTGAAGTGCAGAAGATGGCTTTTACCTTCAAATATCCTCTTCCAGGTGGAGTTGGAAGCTGGAGAACAGCTGCTTGAACCGTCTCACTGACTTCTGAGATCTGCCTGCCTCGGTTTTCTGCTTTTCTCTTTCATTCTCCTTTCCTGGCTTCTCTTCTTCCTGCCCTTTAACTGCTGTAAGTGCCCCAGAACTTGCCACTCTTCTCCCTGAGGGATTTGGTCCAGTCCCTCTATGCTGATGACTCAAGCTTGTGTCATCAACTATGATCTTCCTTTTAGTTCCAAACCCAAATATTAAACTACCTACGTGGCTACCATCTAAATGTGTAATTTCACCTTAGCCTGTTTATTTCTAATCATTCTTGTTTAAGGACACTGTTCATTAACCTGTTTAGATCTCTCAGGGGTGGGGAGCCTTTTTCCTGCCAAGGGCCATTTGGATATTTATAATTTTATTCATGGGCCATACAAAATGATCAATTTAAAAATTGGTCTGCTATAGATTTATTGAATTTTGAGTTCTGTTTCTGCTGCCTTAGCATGGCCAAATCAAATGATTTCATAGGTTTATATGGCCCATGGGCTGGACATTCCCCACCCCTGAATGCATCACTCCCTATATCTATTTCCCTGTCCTCTCTCTCTTAATCCAATTTGCCAACAAATCTTATTGTTTTAGATTTGTAACATATCTCAGAACTGCTTCCTTCTCTCTCTCCCCCACTCCATTACCCTAAAACGAACCACCATCATCTTCTCCCTGGACCCCAAATATCCAACAGCGGACAATACTGGTTGCTTATCCAGGAACTATTAATCTCCAGAAAACCCCTATTATACTTTCATGTAGCCACCTTCTTCCACCTAGCCAGGTGTCTTTGAGGAAATCTGGATCCTTCTCCAGGTTCTGGAGGTGGAATTGACTTAATCCCAGAAAATGGAATGGAATAATACTAGCCCCCTTGTAAGTAATTGTGTTAGAAGGAACAAGTGACCAAAGTGTGGCCAATGAAGTACAAAGGAAAGTCTATACAGGGCTCCTGAGTGAGGGGCTTCACTCTCAGAAATGCACATGAGGAATATAGATCCGCCTTTTATCTCTATTAATTGTCACACACAATCTGATCTTGTACTGTGAATTGCCACAGTTAAATCACAATCAGCCAGAGAGGATGACACAACAGCATAGAAAAGGGCACAGTCTTGGGCGCTCTAGTGAAGTGCAGCCAGTCTTAGCAACATGTCTCCGACACCTCCTTCCTCTCTACCCTACTTATGGAAGTGGACTTCCCTCTGATCTGAGCCACATTGAGGCGGTACTTCCTGTCAGTTGCTTTCAGAGGCTTCTGATTCAGTCTGAGTTCCTACTTGCCAACAACAGAGCCCGTTAGGCCTTTTAAACAAAATGTATGAACGAATGGAATGTCCTGGAGTAAATCAATCCTGGAAGCCAGGCACCCAGAAACAATCACCATGTTCCATCAGCAGACAGTTCCAATGGTGGCTTCACCACTTCCACTGCTGCTCGGGGCAGGCACAGCTGTTCACCTGGATAGAGGCTGGGCCCCAGGTTCACCAGGAGCAACTTGACCACGGCCTCCTCTGAAAGCTGAATCTCCATCACCTCCACCAGAATTCATTCTCTGCAGCAACCATTCTTCATATCATTTCTTCCCAAACTGAAGTCTCTTGATGGATCAGATTGGTGAAGATCAGGTTATTTGCCATTGTCTACATTACAGTGGAGGCCAACAAAGAAGGTCTTTGGCTTCTATGTTTGGCAGAGCTCAAAAAGGGGATGCAATTATTATCTGTTGCCACTCAAGACAAATAACTTATAGGAAAAGCATGTTATTTCACAGTTTGTAAGTGCTAGGAATCTGGAATCAGTTTAGCTGAGCGATTCTTGCCTCCTACAACCCTTCCTTCTCAGAGCATCCATAGTGATCTTTTAATTCATGAGTTAAATCACATGGATTTACTGCTTAAACCTCAAATCTCTTCCAATTGCATCAGAAATTAAATGCAAACTCTTCTGTTTGATCTGTAGTGTTGAGCATAACTGAGCTCCCCTATGTCTTCCTGGCAGCAGGATGTACTACTCAATTCCTTGCTCAGGTGGTCTCAGTCATTTTGTTCTCTTTATCTCCCCAGATGCAATCATCTTGTTATCAGTTAACTGATGTTTCCCTTGCTCTACCTTAGATACAGCTCCTCAGGTGACTCCTTCTTTTAATTCATATATTAGTCTAACATCTTTTCAAAGACCCTTCCATTCTAACCTTACCTTACTGTTGAATTTCACATCAATCTATTTCCTTCATATGACTTATCACTATCATAAATGATCTTGCTCATTCCATCAAATCACAAATATTTATTGAGCACCTATCATGTACCAGAGACTATTCTGGGTACTTAGTATCTCCTGCTTGTTGTTTATTGGCAATTATCTCTGCCAACTCAGTAGGAACATTGTCTGTCAAGATAATTGAGAATCCAACATCCAAGATGATGCCAGACACATAGGAAGTGTCCAGTGAGTGTTAAATGAAAGAAAGTAGGCAATAAAAGCAAACTAAGATCCAGGTGGGTCAGGGTACTCATGAGAGCATGGATTAGGAGTTTGGCAAATACCTAAAGAACAAATGTCATGCGACAAAAAAGCATATGAATCTGGATACAATAATCCAAGTGAGTATTCTGGATCTGGATATAGGCAGGATCAGGAATAGAACTGTGAAAAGCCAGCAGGAGGGTAAGAAGAACTTGTCCATGCAAGCAAAGTTAAGCTTCCCTCCATTATCATCTCTTTTACTGTCAGTCTTATTAACACAGGCCCAAGCTAGCAATGACAGCTATGATGGGTGGAATATACTTCCTCCCCAAAGTCATGTCCATCTGCAACCTCAAAATATGACCTTATTTGTAAACAGAGCCTTTGAAGATTCATATAATTAAGGATCTAGAGATGAGACCACCCAAGATTTAAAGTGAGCTTAGCAGATTCAAAGACTGTTGTCTTTAGAAGAAGAGACACAGAGAGATGCACAGAGAAAACAGAGGTAGGGATTAGAGTCATTCACCTATGAGCCAAGGAATGCTAAAGAATTTCCAGGGGCAACAGAAAGCATAGGACCCATAGGAAAGATTCTTTTAGAAAAAAAATGTATTATTTATTTGAAAGGCAAAGTTACAAAAAGAGACCAAGAGACAGAGATTTTATATTTGCTGGTTCACTCCCTAAATGGTTGCAACAGCCAGAGCTGAAGTTAGGGACCTAGAGCTCCATCCAGATCTTCCACATAGGTAGATAGCAGGGGCCTGTGCTCTTGGGCTGTCTTCTGCTGCCTTCCCAGGCACATTACCAGGGAGCTGAATTGGAAATGCAGCAGCTGGGATTCAAACTGGTACTCATATGGATGCCAATGTCACCTGCTGGGATACAATGCTGACCCCAGGAAAGATTCTTTCCCAGAGATTTCAAAAGAAGCATGACTCTGCCAGGGTCAAGAGAAAATTCCATTGTTCTAAGCCACCATGTTGTGGTAACTTGTTGCAGCAGTCCTAGAAGATAATACAATTATTCTGGGTTTTTCCTGGGCAAAAAGTAATTGTCTAATAATTCAGCCAGTCAAGTTTGTAGCCAACAACTTGCCCAGTATTTGACAAGCAGTAAAAGATTAAACATACTTATTGAAATAAACACTTGATGTCTGAGTGACCTGGTACAGTTTTTTATTTAAAAAAATATCAAAAACTTTTAACAATTTTGTCTGTAACTATGTAGAGCTGAAAATACCTGAGAACCTGACCTTTTCTGCTGGCTGAAATGAAAATGCATTCCCCTTGTATATAAAATTATACAAGAATAGAGGTTGAAATGGAAAAGAAAACAAAGGACTTGGGAACAGGTCTTTAATTTTTATGCCAAGTTCGAAATATCTTACCCTGAATTTATATATATGATTTAGTTTTTTACTACCTGTGCTACCTGGTGTAATGAATAGAGTCCTGGACCAAGAGCAAGTTTACCTGGACTGTTGCCTCTGTTCCTTTCAGATCACTTCGGCTGATGAATTCAGTACTTCCTAGATAATCATAGCCCCTCAGTCACTGTGGGTTCTATGACTGTGTACAACCAGGCTCTCAGACATGGGACATCACAATCCTAGAGGAGGGCCAGATGGGGTAGGCAACTCGTTAAAACACTCAGTGATGTTAAAGACTTTTATGAAGCAACAAAACATTGCAAAGGTATGTAGTGTACGTCCATCTGAAAAACTGGGTCTATTATCTGGTTGTGTGGCCATAAGAAAGTTATTTCATATCTCTGGGTATCAGTGTCTCATTTGCAAAATGAATGTGTTTGATAAGCCTTTGGGTTTCAAGTTTCCCATTCATCATCCTGGATCTGTTTTGTGTGTATCCATCTCATTCCTCTGTCAGACTATGGCGGACAGGACCAGTATCTCAATCACCTCCTTACTCAATGCTCAGGGCAATGTCTGACATATAGAAGGCATCAGTTGATGCTTGCTGATTGGTTGACTGAAATCCACCTTGTTCTATTCTATTTCAGAATCAGGTAGAATGTATCACTCAAAATTGAAAGGCTTCAAAGAACTGAATTTAAAAATAAATATTAAATGCCTGCAGAAAGCTATCCCCAGCCTAGCACATCACCCTCATGAATTCTACAATCTATCAAAAAGTTCCCTATTCAGAACTGATGTAAACCCCTCACCCCTCTCTTGATCTCTCTTAATACCTCATACATGTGACCATCATGGGTCTATTTGTGTGTATGTCTTGAAGAAGTGTTTAAATGTGAGAGGTGTGTATGTTACATGCACGCACACATACACGTACAATATTTCTAATAGAGACCCAGTGTTTGCTTGAGTGTGTTGTTTAGTCTAATAAATTGCCTTCCTCCCAGTTACAGAGTTCATCCCAGAGAGCAAGAGTGTGGCCCCCATGCCTCTTGCTTGTCACTCCTTGGGCATTGATCGCCTATTCCTGAGGGAGGGTCTGTCCACTGTGAAGCTTTAGATAGAAGTGACTTTGGTAAAGCTACCAGTCTCAGTCTTTCTCCTTGGAGTACTGAAAGCTTGGATTTTTGTCCTCAGTAGATGTTTTGTCTGTCAGAATGACTGTTGTCTGGAAAGTTTATTTTTTATTTATTGAAGATAGTTGTTTAAAGTTTACGACTTGCTCTACTCCCAGGAGGGCAAAAAAATCAATTATTTGTTTTTCAGCAGAAAATAAAGACCCATAAAATAAAAAATCATGTCCCAATCAGCAGATTCTTCCCCACCCCCAACCCAGTTTAAGTCATGGTTGCCTGAGTGAACATGTATGAATTAAGGCTTAACAGGGCTAAGGTGTAAGCAGGTCCAAAGTGGGCCTCCAGAGACTATCTACAAGTACTAATATTAATCTGGGATTTACAGAGAACATAAAGGAGCCTAATGTCATACCACTAACAGTGTTTCTGGGTCAGGATGACTCCTCAGGCAAAGAGACATCTCTGCACTGGAGACGCTTAAGGTTTCCTTTCCTGTCCACCATCACCCACCCCCACCCTCCTGCAGCACTGGCTGTTCTATTTCAGAGCTAAGAGCAAACATAGAGGAAGCCCATTTCTGGAGCTGCTGCTGTGCTAAGCACTTTACAAGCATTAACTCATTGATTCCTCACAAGAGTGACACAGGTAGGTGCTGTTTCCATCTCTATTTTTCTACGAAAGAAACAGAAGCCTGGAAGATAGTAGATCACTTGCCCATGGTGACACAGCCAGTAAGTGGGACAGCTGGGGTTTGAACCCAGGTAGTCTGCCTAGAGATTGCTTTATTAACTGCAATACCACAATATCTGATTGGCAGGAAGTTTCTGGAAATGGACTTGCAATGTCAATATTCAATAAAATCACAGTCTAAATAGAACAGGATTTTGGCAATTATTCATTTGGAGATTGATTAATTTTAAGGATTTTAACAAGGCAAATACAAGGATGGAAATCAGCCCAAACCATTAAAAAACATACTCACAAGAGCAAGGAGACTTCAATGCTTTCTCTGCCTCTACATTTTATATTATCAATTTGATATCTCCAGATACAATGCTCCACCATCTGTCTACACCCACTTCAGCTTTGTTGACTACTGGGAATTGCATTCCTTAAAAGCATACAGAAAGAGAGTTAGTAATGAGTAGACGTGTGTGGTCAGAGAGAGAGGTACCAGGTGAGTGGTTCCTCTGCAGCCTTTTGTAGGTGAAGCTGGACCTCTAAGCCTCCTTCTCACTTAGGCCCATCTATATTAGTGGGTTTACTTGGGATCCACCTGATTTTTAAATCATTATTTCTTATACAACTCTCTGTGTTTTCATGTTAGGTCATTGGGAAGCCTCAAAGACAAGTTGTCAGAGTTGTCTAGCAAAGCTTCATCTGAGACTTTGTGTTGTTTCTTCTAAAACACATTTGCTGGGGTGGGTGCTGTGGCATAGTAAGTTAAACCTCCACCTGCAGCCCCGGTATCCAGTATGGGCACTGTTCAAATCCCAGCTGCTCTACTTCTGATCCAGCTCCCTGCTTATGGCCTGGGAAAGCAGTAGAGCTTCTTCTGCGTCTCCCTCATGGGTGAAGGGCCCCAAACACTTGGAGCATCTTCCAGGCCATCAGCAGGGAGCCAGATCAGAAGCGGTGCGGCACCTATATGGGATGCCAGTGCTGCAGGCTGATGCTTAACCTATTACACCACAGAGCCAGCCCCAGCCCTGGCTGTTGTGACCAACTGAGGAGTGAATCAGAGCAGGGAAGATCTCTCTCTTGTTGTCTTAGTCTTTTTCTCTCTAACTCTTTCAAAATAATTAAATAAATCTTAAAAAAGAATTTATTACCAGGAAGTAAAACAAAGGCCTGTGTTCTTATGGGACTTTCACTCCAGTTATATGGCTTGCTAGAGGGATGCATTTACAAAGAAAATAGAGATGCCTGGTAAGGGGAATCTGGAGGATAGGAAAGGGGATGGTCTGGTTATAAGCTTCAAATGAGATTTTAGCAGTAGAAGTAAAAACCTTTAGTAAAACAAGTAAATAACATTATATATGAAAATAATATTCTCAGAATATTATGCAGATTTTACTTTAAGAAAATAAGATTTAGAGGTAGAGCAAGATGGTGGCTAAAATGATCCAGTAACAGTCACCCCCTGAGACACCGATTTGTACAGCTATTCATACACCAAACCACATTCACAAGAGCTGAGGAGGAGATCACAGTGCCTTGTTTTATTACAATAATAAGAAAAGATGTATTGAAGAAGGCAGTAAGGAAAGCATTGTTGATGGTCCCAACCTTCCTCTGACCTCAAGCTGCACAGCATGGAGAGACCTTCGAGAGAGAACTAAGTTTAGACCTTGGATTTTAACCTCTTATCAAGCTTACTAGAATAAAACCCAAGACTCCTGCTCCAGACCAGTACCTGCCTACTGATCCTCTGGACCTCCTTATCCAGGTGTCCAGGGAACTGCCTCCCTCTCACCCTCACCCCACAACCTTGGGCAGACAGCAGAGCAAGGCTCCAACCTCTAGGGAACAGAGCAGGAGAGTGAGCACAGGACTTTGCCTTGCAACTCAGTGCTGAGCCTGCTGAGATGAGGCCAGCAGTGAAGACCCCACACCAAGATGAGCTCCAGGCTCAAAGATGGCACCTCTAAACCCACCCCAGCATCAGGCCAAGACCTGAACCCCGGTGGGATGTTTCAACCTACATCACTGTCAGCTGTTCATAGGCCTGGTGTCCACTCCCCAAACTGCATAGGGCCCTGCAGCTGTGAGACTCAGGTATGATCTAGCTCAGTGTCAGCCTGGGTAGCCAAGAGCCTGCCTTCACCACCACTCCTCCAACACTGGGAATATAGCAAGGAGTAAAATCCAGTCACTCAGGAATAGGACAGGAAAATGAGCACAGGACAGTGTCTTAACACTCAGTGTGAAGCTGGTAAAAACCCAATACTGGGCAAATTCAAATGGTTCTTGTCCCCAGGCAAGTGCCTATGGGTGGAGCCCCTGGACTTAACCCAGGGCCAGGTAGAGACCTGTGGTCCAAGTCGCTCAGACTGACTGTGGCTGGTTGTAGGGTTCTTGGGTTAAAAGTCCAGCTCAGAAGCAGAGAACTCATAGGAGCATGGCCATTGGTTCTACTGTTGTGCTGCTCTGATCTTGGCTCTAGTTATGATTATAGCACTGTGATGTTGGGGACCATGGGACTGCCCATCCCATTCCTCCTCCAGTCTCAGGCAGCACAACACAGAGAAAGTAACTGCCCACTTAGGGAAACTAGAGAGGTAGACAGCAAGTCATCTTGTAGGAGCTTAGGCCTGGTGCCTGTGATACCCAGAGTCAGGCATAATTCTGTGGTGCTTGACCACAGGCTGGTGATCATGGATGAGGCATCTGGGCCTACCTCAGCTAGGGAGGGGCTTATAGGCCTATCCTTTTGATCCCCCTGTTCATTCTGAACAATACATCATTAGAGTTTGGGGCACCCTCTAGTGCTGAAACATTGACAATACACCAACAGTAGACTCATGACAAACCTGGACTTAGGGTACCCTCTAATGCCGAAATAGCAGAAGTCTTCACGGTCTCAGAAGATAAGCAGACCACTTGAATTCCTTGGGACAGGAACAAACAAAGGCAGATGACAGTATGTGATAAATTCCTAATCTTTCACTGCACAAATGAGATCAGCCAGAGTTTACATGTGTGCATGGGGGTGGGGGTAGGAGTTAGGACAGTGGCTAAAGTCACCACTTGGGACACCCACATCCTATATCAGAATGCCTGAGTTTCAGTACTGGCTACTTTACTTCTGAACCATCTCCCTACTAATCCACACCTGGGGAGGCAGCAGATGATGGCCCAAGTGCTCAGGTACCTACCACCTATGTGGGATACCTGAATTGGGTTTCAGGCTCCTGGCTTTGGTGTGGCACAACACTGGCTATCTCAGGCATTTGGAGAGTAGACCAGTGGATGCAAGATCTCTCTCTCTCTCTCTCTCTCTCTCTCTCTCACTTTCAAATAAATTAAAAACGAGTTACAATAATAATAATAATGACAACACTCAGGGAACCATGATCTCACTTAACAAACAAAATAAGGTGCAAGAAACCAATCATATAGCCACTGATTTCTACAAACTTTTGCATGGAGACTTCAAAGTAGCTGTTTTAAGAAAACGAAATGTGTTTCAAGAAAATGCAGTAATACTTCAACACTCTAACAGGGAGATTTAACAGAGAGACTGAAGTAATTTTTAAAAATCAAACCGAAATCCTTGATCTTAAAGTATACTAAATAAAAGTGAAAGCGTGATAAAAGTCATCAGTAACAGAATAGATCAAGCAGAAGAACTAATTAATGAAATTTTAAAACAGGTTATTTGAAAATAGACGGTCATAAGAGGAAAAAGAAAAAAAGAATCTGTAGGAATGAAGAAACCTTATGAGAATTCTGACACAGCATTAAAAGAGTAAATATCCAAGTTATTAGGGTTCAAGAGGGAATGTCAAAAGGGTAGAATGCTTATTCAAAGAGGTAGTAATAAAACTTCCCAAATACAGAGAAAGATATACCTATTCAGGTACAGGAAGATTAAAGATCACCAGTCAGACTCAATTCAACCATGTCTGCCCCAAGATGTATTATAATCAAGCTGTCAAGGGCTAAAGATAAAGAAGATATTCAAAGCCCCAAGAGAAAAGAAACAAATCACATAAAAGAGTGTCCCAATTCACTTGACTACAGACTTCTGTGTAGAAACCTTACAGGCCAGAAGAGAGGGTCAGATTTTCATAATATTGAAGAAACACAAAAGCCAAGCAAGATTACTGCTCCCAGAAAAACCATCCTTTAGATATGAAGGAAAGATAAATGACATTACTAGTCAAACAGAAGCTGAAATAATTCATCACCACCAGAGCTGTCCTACAAGAGATGATAGCAACAGGCATGAGCCCTAGTGGTTAAGATGTTCACTTACCACATCACAGCATCTGGGTTTGATCGCCTGCTCTGGCTTCCTGCTAATGCGGACCCTGGCAGGCAGCAGTGACTCAAATAATTGGGCCCTGCCATTCATAGAGGAGACTTGGATTATGTTCTCAGTTCCCAGCTCTGGCCATGTTGAGGTGACCAATCTCTACAATGAAAATTATAAAACATTGATGAAAAAATCGAAGAAGAAATAAAGGAACGGAAAGGCAACTCTTGCTCATGATTTCAAAGAATTAATACTATTAAATGGTGTAGATCACTCAAAGTAATCTACAGATTCAATGCACTATCCATAAAAATATCAATGGTATTTATTGAAAGACTAGAAAAAATCCTGAAAGTTTTATGGAACCATAAAAGACCTCAAATAGTCAAAGCACTCATGAGGAAAAAGAACAGAGCTGGATGCATTACACCATCTGACTTTAAAATATACTACAAAGAGATGGGGCTGTGGCACAGGTCAACTTTCCGCCTGAGGCACTGGCATCACATATGGGAGCTGATTCATGTTCAGGCTGCTCCTCTTCTGACTCAGTCTCTGTTATGACCTAAGAAGACAGTAGAAGATGGCCCAAGTTCTTGGGTCCCTATACCCCCATAGGAGATCTGGAAGGAACTCCTGGCTACTGGTTTTGGATTGGCCCAGCTCTTGCCATTATGGTCATTTGGGGAATGAACCACTAGATGGAAGATCTGTCTCTTTGTCTCTTCCACTCTATGTTTATAAATCTACCTCTCAAAAACAATTTTTTTTATAAAAATATACTACAAAGGAATAGTCATTGAAACAGCATGATATTGGCATTAAAAACAGGCACAATGACTAATGGAGCAGAATTGAGAACCTATAAGTAAACCCTTGAATCTACAGCCAAACTGATTTTTTATAAAGGTGGTAAAAACACTCACTGGAGAAAGGAGAGTTTTTTTAATAGATGGTGCTGGAAAATTGGATACCCACATGTAGAAGAAAGAACCTGGGGCAAGCATTTGTGCAGTGGTTAAGCTGTCTCTTGGAACATCCACAGGCCAAACTCTGTTCTCCATTCCAGTTTCTTGTTAATGTGCAACCTGACAAGTATCAGGTTGGGTCCCTATCACCCACTTGCAAGACTCAAATGGACTTTCCAGTTCCTGGCTTTGCTCTGGCTCAGTTCCAGCTGTTGAGAACAGTTGAGAGTAAACCAGTAGATGGAAATCTCTCTCTCTCTCTCTGCCTTCCTAATAAATATACATAAATAAAAATAAATGAACATAGATGCCAAAATCATCAACAAAATATAAGCTAATTGAATCCAACAACATATCAGTAAGATCATTCACCTGGAACAAGTGGGATTTATCCCTGGTACGCAGGGATGGTTCAACACATGCAAATCAATAAATGTGAAACATCACATTAACAAATTGAAGAATAAAAATCATATGATTATTTCAATAGATGCAGAGAGAGCATTTGATAAAATACAACATCATTTCATGATGAAAACCTTAAGCAAATTGGGTATAGAGAAACATTGCTCAACACATTCAAGGCAATATATGATAAACCCACAGCCAGCATCATATAGAATAGGAGAAAGTAGGAAGTATTTCCACTAAAGTTGGGAACCAGGCAAGGATGCCTACTTTCACCACTGAGATTTCAATATAGTTATGGAATTTTTAGCCAGAGCCATTAAAAAAGAAAAAGAAATCAAAGGGATACAAATGGGAAAGGAGGAGGAAGTCAAATTGTTCCTGTTTGCAATGACATGATTCTATATATAGGGGATCTGAAAGACTCCACTAAGAGACTGTTGGAGCTGTTGGAGAGTTTGATAAAGTTGCAAGACATAGAATCAACAACAGAAATCAGTATCCTTTGTCTATATATGTTGTATACACATGGATGATAAAGAACATGTAAGGTCGGTCCATTCACAATAGCTACAAAAATTTAAATATTTTTAAATAAATTTAACCAAAGAGATAAAAGATCTCTACTATGAAAATTATAAAACATTAAAGAAAGAAATAGAACAAGATAGAAAATAAAGGAAAACCAGTTTCATGTTCATGGATTGGAATAATTAATATCAAAATGTTCATATTACTGAAAGCAATTCACAGATTCAATGTGATTCCAAGCAAAATACCAATGGCATTCTTCTCAGATCTATAAAAATGATGCTAAAATTCATATGGAAGCACAAGAGACTCCAAATACCTAAAGCAATCCTAAGCAACAAAAACAAAAGTGGAGGCATCATAATATTAGATTTCAAGACATACTACAGGGGGCCGGTGTTGTGCCATAGTGGGTAAAGCTGCTGCCTGCAGTGCCGGCATCCCATATGGGTGCAGGTTCGAGTCCTGGCTGTACCACTTCCAATCCAGCTCTCTGCTATGGCCTAGGAAAGCAGTGGAAGATGGCCTAAGTCCTTGGGCCCCTGCAACTGTGTGGGAGACCCAGAAGAAGCCCCTGGCTCCTGGCTTTAGATCGGCGCAGCTCTGGCTGTTGCAGCCATCTGGGGAGTGAACCAGTGGATGGAAGACCTCTCTCTCTCTCTGCCTCTCTTTCTCTCTCTGAAACTCTGACTTACAAATTAATAAATAAAGTCCTTAAAAAATATATATACTCCAGGACAGTGATAATTAATAACCAGCGATCACAATAATCAATAATCAGTAATACTGGCACAAAGATATACATGTGAACCAATGGAACAGAATAGAAAACCCAGAAATCAATCCAGTCACCTAAAACCAACTAATCAAGGAGCTAAGGAGCTACCCAACTAATCAAAAACAGAAGAGCTAAAATGAATCCCTGGAGCAAGGACAGTCTCTTCCACAAATGGTGCTGGGAAAACTGGATCTCCACATGGAAAAGCATGAAACAAGACTACTACCTTATACCCTATACAATAATCAACTCAAACTGGATCAAGGATCTAACTGTATGACCTGATACAATCAATTTATTAGAGAACATGGGGGAAACTATGCAAGACATTGGCATAGGTAAAGACTTCTTGGAAAAGACCACAGAAGCATAGGCAACAAAAGCAAAAATATACAAATGGAATTACATCAAGCTAAGAAGCTTCTGATGGAAAGGAAACACTCAAAAAAGTGAAGAGGCCACTGACAGAATGGGAGAAATTATCTGCAAACTATGCAACTGAGAAAAGGTTAATGTCCAGAATCTGTAAAAAGCTCAAAAAACTCAACAACAACAAAACAAACACCCAGTAAAGAAATGGACAAAGGATTTTATCAGGCATTTTTCAAAACAGGAAATACAAATAAGCAACAGACACATGAAAAAATGCTCAGGATCACTAGCCATCAGGAAAATGCAAACAAAAACCACAATGAGGTTTCATCTCATTCCACTTAGAATACATAAATCAAAAATTCATACAGAAATCAAAAAACAATAAAAGTTGGTGATGATCTGGGGGAAAAGGTATCCTAATACACTGTTGGTGGGACTGTAAACCGTTGTGGGAGACAGTAAGGAGATACCTCAGAAATCTAAATACAGATCTACTATATGACCCAGCCATCCCACTCCTGAGAATTTAACCCAAATGAAATGAAATCAGCACATGAAAGAGTTATCTGCACCACCATGTTTATTATAACTCAATTCACATTAGCTAGGATATTCAGTCAATGCAGATATTTATCAGCTAATCACTGGATTAAGAAAAGATTGTATATACATACTATGGAATACTTTTCAGCCATAAAAAAGGATGAAATTTTGTCTTTTGCTATGAAACAGGTGCAACTGGAAACTCTTATTCTTAGTGAAATAAGCCAGTACCTAAACAACAAATACCATGTTTTTCCTGATCAAGGATAACTAATACAGTACAAAAATATATGAGCGAAATTGAGACTTCAACTTTTGATTAATTATTTAGCCCTTGTCTCTACTGTTAAAAAATAGTTTTGTTTTTCGTCTTCTTACTATTTGTTGAATTCTTTACTTAGTGGAGTGTTATGATTTTAAAATAACCTGTAAGTATGCCATTGTAAAAATTAAAAGAGAATAAGAGAGAAAGAAGAAGAAAGAGTGGGAATGTGGGTGGAAAGGGGGGTAGGGTGGGAAAATCGCTATGCTCCTTAATCTATATATGAAATGCATTAAATTTTTCAGCTTATCTAAAGAAAAAATTATAAAAAGTTTAGTCCTGAATATTGAAAAAGTTCTAAAATACATAAAATATATTATATGTAAAATAAATAAATATAAAATAATATGGGAAGGGAAATGATTAGAGATTTGTCATATAATAAAACCTACAATAATGTACAGCTAAGAAGCTGCTGTATGTATAGCAAGAACTGACATTTTGATCAACAGAGCAATATAGCCATCTTACAAACTGATGCTTACATATGTAAGAATTTAATATATACTGAAATTTCTATCATAAATCAGTACCTAAAGGAAGAAGTAGTCAAAAATTTTGCCAGAACAATTGATTAGGTATTTGGAGAAAATAAAATGAAATCTAAATAACTTAGTGATATGCCTAAAATAAGACAAAACAAAGCTACAGCCCCCAAAAACTATTCTAATAACTAAAGTGGAATAAATTAACCGAGACTTGAAGAAGAGAAAATTTTTCCTAAAAATGAAAGATCTGGAAGAAATCACAAGGCCAAGCAAAAGGAGACTGAATTACTTAAAAATCTGAGTTATTTCTCATGTTATCATAAAACAAACTTTTAAAAAGTTGATGGATTGAGAAATTATTTGAAGACAAAGGTTAATCTTGAAATATTTTTAAAACTGCTATCAAATTGAGAAGTCTCATACTATTATCTCAATAGAAAATAATGGAAAAAGAATATGGACAGATAATTCACCAAAGAAAAAGTATAAGAAGCCATAAAATATGAAAAAACTAAAATATTTGTTCTTCCTAGTCATAAAAACAGACTATAGTAAAAATGAAGCAAGTCTGAGTCCAAGTCTGAAAATAAAATAAAGTAAAACAATAATATTCAGTGTTAGCATTATATTAGCACTGGGCACAATGCTATTTCTAAGAAATTATTTTAGAAAAGTATATCAATGCAGTTAGATATTGATTTCCATTGACTTACATACATTTATGTTTTTTTTTTTTTTAACTTTATTTGACAAGTAGAGTTACAGACAGTGAGAGAGAAAGAGAGAAAGGTCCTCCTTCCATTGGTTCACTCCCCAAATGGCCGCCGCGGCTGGCGCTGCACCAATCCAAAGCCAGGAGCCAGGTGCTTCCTTCCAGTCTCCCACATGGGAGCAGGGG
The DNA here is from genome assembly GCA_949820135.1 of Sylvilagus floridanus. Lineage (NCBI taxonomy): Eukaryota > Metazoa > Chordata > Mammalia > Lagomorpha > Leporidae > Sylvilagus > Sylvilagus floridanus. Next base: position 68,863,135 of record OX463224.1, on the reverse strand, counting down.
CCCAAAAACCTGGGCCATCCTCCACTGCCCTCCTGGGCCACAGCAGAGAGCTGGACTGGAAGAGGAGCAACCAGGACTAGAACCCAGCACCCATATGGAATGCCAGCGCCGCAGGCGGAAGATTAACCGAGTGAGCCATGGCGCCGGCCCCCAAACCTTTATTTATTTTTTTAAAAGACTTATTTTTTAAAATTTATTTGAAAGACAGAGTTACAGAGAGAGGTAGAGGCAGAGAGAGAGGTCTTCCATCCACTGGTTCACTCCCCAGATGGCCGCAATGGCTGGAGATGCACTGATCTGAAGCCAGGAGCCAGGATCCTCCTCTGGGTCTCCCACGTGGATGCAGGGGCCCAAGGACTTGGGCTATCTTCTACTGCTTTCCCAGGCTATAGCAGAGAGCTGGATCAGAAGAGCAGTAGCCGGGACTAGAACCAGTGCCCATATGGGATGCCGGAGCTTCAGGCCAGGGCTTTAACCCCCTGCACCAAAGCACCAGCCCCATCCTTATGTTTTATAAACAGCAGCTATTATCACCCATTGAATATATGTATTGATTATCACACTGTACTTCATAAATACGTGCAATAAACATAAGGGTATTTGAAGGGTTTAATTATGAAACAAGGGGAAGAATAGTTAAATACTGATGAATTAACAGTGTTGCATTTTTACAGTAATTACAAATAAAATTCTCATGGAAACTAATGCTATTGAACTACTTGCAATGTAAACAAAAAGTTTAGAATGAAAAATTTGTTCATATGTCATAAATTTGAGTTTATCTACACACATGTACCAATACCAATACATATACCTACATAAAAATGTGAAAAATCTAATCATGTCTTTCTTAGTGGATTATGAATTCTTTTGTTCTTTTAATTTTTTTATGATTTGAAAATATTACGTTTTTATAACAAAGTAGTATTGAAGAAAGATAAGGGGAATACTTCTATACCTAACACATTGGCTTATATACTCATTCAACAAATTTTTGCCAAGCATCTACTACTGCCACATGCTTGTTAGACCCTTAGTAGATAAGGGATAAACAACAGGTTTGATTGCTTCCCTAATGACTTTTTAGTCCTTGTGATTCTCAAGGTTTTTATTTTTGGGTTTCAAACTCTATTTGTCTAATATTATCTCAGAATAAATAGGTTGTATTTTTCTCATATTCAGCAAAAAAAGAAAGAAAGAAAGAAAGAAAGAAAGAAAGAAAGAAAGAAAGAAAGAAAGAAAGAAAGAGAAAGAAAGAAATTAGCTTGCTTTCCTGCAAAGAAAACCTAGCAACGGCTTCTCTTAACTTCCTATCCTTTTGCTCTAATAGGCTGCCCTCCCCTGGAGCTAACTTTTTGGTGAAAGAGAGATTGTTTCATCAGTAGCAGTGAAATTGCCAATGATACCTTTCTTTCTGATGTGCTACCAGCCCAGGAGCCCAGAGTGGCAGAAATTTGTGCTGAAGCCTAGAAAAAATGAATTATTTTAATAAGTTCATGACGAGCTCTAGGAAGCTAGTTTTCTCTCTCCCCCAATTTCACAGTTGTTTCTACAATAATGCATCTGTGCATGAGCTTTAGTGCGTAGGTGCTATATGCTTACTATACAAGTGTACAAGATTTCTCCAGTAAAACTTTGCAATTTATGGAAAATAGATTTAATACATGATTCTAAAATTAGCCATTGTTGTTACTTCTTTAATCACTGATTACCTGGGAAAGAATTTTAAAGCATGATTTTTCCTGCAGTAGAAACAGCTTCTATCAGCCAGCCATTCAGCATTCAGCGGATCCCTTCGAAGTGACAGTAATGATCCTAGTGACTGGGAATATTGAGATGAATGAGGCACAGTCTTTACCCTCCATGCCCTTACCAGGTTGAGCAGAGGTGTAGAGAATGCTACAATGCTGTGACTCGAGGGCTATGTACAAGAAGCTTTGAGAACCAAAGGCGAGATCGTTTAATAAAATATTTAAAAATATGCTGTCTGTGCTAAATTTTCAAAGATATATAGAACTCTGAAAGGTAGCAAAGAAGGGCACGTGAAAAGTTAAAGAACTCTGGAGAAATAGGTTAAGTGTGTAGCAGAATAATTTATTGACCCATTTAATCACTGTAGTTTTTGCTGCTATTAAAAAATTGGAAAGAAGGGGAGTTCTTTTCTATCTTTCCCTTCCTCCACATTCTAACAAGTTACCAGTTACTATTCTAAATCCTTTTTATAGCTGTTAATTCAGTAAATCCCCGTGATAGCACTATGAGCTACAAACTATTATTATCTCTGGATTATAGATAAGAAAACCGAAGCACAAAGAAACAGAAACTTGCTGGTTGTTAACAAACCAGAATCCCAACAGAGTCAGATTGGATCCAAGCCTAAAAGCTACAACAATCATCTAAACAAAGGATTTATATAGCGAATGTATAAATACCCCCACAAGTCAATAAGTGAAAACATTTTTTAAAAAAGTCACAAGTTAGAGAGCTCATGCAAGTAATCCAGGCAATAAGCTGCAGAAGAGTGCCAACTTCATTTGGATTCTGTGAAATGCAAAGCAAAATAACACTATGCCTTTTTCTCTCTCATAAAATAGGCACATTTAAAAAAGGCTGACAATATAGATTATTTGCAAAGACTAGGGGGAAATAGAATTCTTACACATTCCTACCAGGATTATAAATTGATATAACCATTTTAGAAATTGGCAGCAACTAGAAAAATTACAACTACACAAACTTTATGATCCAGCAGACTATGTGTAGCTGTGAAAACTAGAAAAAATTCTCACACATATGCACCATGAAACATGAGTAATGAAAGTAATTAATCTAGTGTTTGTGATACCATAAAGCTGACAATGTGTCTGTTACAGAGGGAAGAGATAAAAACAGCATGTACTTACAGAATGTAATACTCACCAATGAGTAAAAAGTTTGAACAATATTTGTATGGTTTACATATGTCTGTAAAGAACCAGTCACCATTTGTTGTGGGAAGTTAGAGAATAGGTATTTCTCATATTATTCTTTGCTTTTCCTTATCTTTAAAATTAGAAACAAAGAGCAAACCGTCTTCCTACCTGCACAGGTGTAAATCCCACAAGATAACTCAAATGTCTCAGACACTAGCTGTGTATTTCCCATTTTTTTTGCAACTTCTTGTCCTTTGTAGAGGCTGATAAGTAGGCTTTTGCATTTTTATCATTTTGACCCTCTCTCATTCCTCCATGTGTTAGATCATTGTCTCTGGGGCCAAAAGGCCTCTCTTCACAAACCATATGCTATTTTATTTGTGCTGTTTTACTATTTTCAGATGGGTCATCTTGAACCAAAGCTTACCTTTTTTTAAAAATTGCAGGATGTTTATGATGGGCACCAGAAACAGCAAAAGTCCATCATCACCCTGACACTGTTTCAGTAAGGCCCCTGAAACCCCAGCACTTTATCAGACTCAAAGACCCAGCAGACAGGAGTTGAACCAGCTGCTGCACGACCACTTCAACAAAGAACACCAGCTTCTCTGCGAGGGGGCCTCCCTACCCCCCTCTCTCTGCTAGTTCTGTTCTTACAAGTCTCCTCCACCCCTGTATAATTTGGTATTAGTTAAGATGCTTTAGTGGGCCAGCACTGTGGCATAGCTGGTAAAGCCACTGCCTGCAGTGCTGGCATCCCACATGGGTGCTGATTTGAGTCCTGGCTGCTCCACTTCCAATCCAGCTCCCTGCTATGGCCTTGGAAAGCAGTAAAGGATAGCTTAGGTGCTTGGGCCCCTGCACCCACGTGGGAGACTCAGAAGAAGCTCCTGCCTCCTGGCTCTGGCCGTTGCGGCCATTTGGGGAGTGAACAAACAGATGGACGACCTCTCTCTCTCTCTCTCTCTCTCTCTCTCTCTCTCTCTGCTTCTGCATCTCTGTAACTGCCTTTCAAATAAATAAATATTTAAAGAAAAGATTTAGTTATGTTAGTTTGAAAATAACATAACTCCAAGGGTAACTATATTAAACTAAAAATGTGGTGCAGTGGTTCATATGATTGCAAAGTCAGGGGGTTAATGCTTCCTTTAGGCATGGCTTGATCCAGAGGCTTAAATAATCTTATTTACTATCTTTCTTCCTCCTCCACCTTTCTACCACCTCTTCCTTCTAGTTTTTTTCTTTCTGCTACTCTATTCTATGCAGTTAGGGAAAATGGTTGCCAGTGGCTGCAGGTTTATACTGTGTGACAGTGGAAGGATAGGCATATTTTTCTCAGTGTCTATAAATCAATCCCAAGAACAGGTTCTGCTGCCTTTGTTTGGGTCCTGTGTGTAGCTCAGAGGGTGCAGCAGGCACTGTGATGATATCCTACCAGATCAAATGGAATGGGAGTGAGTGCTGCCACTGTCGGACGATGAGGAAGAGGTGCTGGACAGCAAAACTGGTCCCACACAGTCACCAAACATTCTATTTAGCTGTCTCTATACTTTAGTGACATAAAACTTCCTCTCGTGAGTAGTTCTCCAGAGATTTAAGATGGGACTTCAGGGAGCAGCCTTTTAGCTTGGCAGTTAAGATGACCATATCCCATGTCAGAGCACCTGGATTTGGTTCTGGCACTGATTCCTGCCTCCAGCTTCCTTTTGTACAGTGGTAATGGCTGAAGCAGTTGGGTTCCTGCCATGAAGAGACCTGGATTGAGCTGCCAGCGGCCCTTGGCCCAGCCCTGGCCATTATGGGCCTTGCAAAATAAACCAGTCCATGTGGACTTTTTTCTCTCTCCCTCCCTTTCTCTCTCCCCGCAAATTACTTTTCTGAAAAAGATGAGACTTGGAGGAAGACAGGATTCTCTGAATCATCTCCCCATGGACGTTGACATGGAGACAGCAGGATCAACGAGATGGACAATGGCAGTTTCAAAGCTTCATTTAGGGATCTCCAGCAAAGATGCCTGTGGGAGCATATGCTATGAAAGTAAGTATGAGGAACTAGATGATTATAGAGAATTGCACAGCATGAATTGGCCCGGTAGTATATGCGAGACAGCTCTTACTTTCCCCCAGATGGATAAGGAATAGCTTTGGGGTGGAGACAAAGAGATGTCCTGCTTATAAGCTTGAGAGTTTCAGGTAGCATAGCTCACTTCCCTCTCTCCCTACCTCCCCCTCTCACTTCCCTCTCTCCCTACCTCCCCCTCTCCTCTTCTTTCCTTCTCACTCTTTTTCTCTATTCCTTCTTTCATTCTCCTCTACCTTCCATGCCTTCTTTCCTTCATTTCTGACACATTTCTTTTCATCTTCTCTATTGTTTTTTTTTTTTGGTTACATAAAGTTTAATTTTAAAAATATTTATTTATTTATTTGAAAAGTAGAGTGACAGAGTAAGAGTAAGGAATTGAGTGAGGGCGAGAGAGAGAAAGAGAGATCTTCCGTCTGCTGGTTCACCCTCCAAAAATGGCTGGCTGTACCAGTGCTCCCTGGGCCAGGCTGAAACCAGGGGCCACGAACTCCATCCAGGTCTCTTACATGGAAGGCAGGGACCCAGGTACATGGGTCGTTATTTGCTGCCTTTCCAGGCACATTAGCCAGAATCTGCATTGCAAGCAGAATAGCTGGGACTTGAATACTTACTACAGTATGGGATGGGGACATCTCACGTGGAGGTTTTACCAATCCACTGCATCACAACGCCTGCCCCCACAAAGTTTAATTTATTGGCAAGACATACCCACAGACAGCTCACAATTCCTGGGTGCAGCTTTTGTTCCAGAGTCTCTATGGGAAAGACCAATGCACAGCTTTCCTCCTACTCTCCACTGACTTCATACCTCTTTAGTCAAATGGAAGCGTGAGCACTTTTTAAAAATTCTCCCAGGGGAAACATCTGCCCTCCCTAAATGTGGCCATGCTGTGAAAAGAGATTATAGGGTATTGCTCTACAGTCTGCTTCTCCAGTGGCAGATCACCAGGCAAAATGTCAGAGCAGCTGGTGCTCATCAATTCTCCCTCTGTGATTGCAGATACCAATTAGGGTTGTGAACCCTTAATTGCCTCATTTCTAGCCACATTTTAAAGTAATTAATAAGTAATTGAGTAATGTGTTAATAATAGCCTTAATCATGTTTCTGATGATCAGTTCCTGCACATAGTCATCTTTATGACCTACAGGAAGCATTGCATCTCAGGCCATATCTTGTTAATAGCTCCCAAGCTGTAAAGCAATCATTTCTTACCAGGGAAATTTGCTTTCCTCTCCCAAAGCAGACCCAAAAAACAAAACAAACAAACAAAGAAACCCAAAGGAAAACAAACAATAAAACCCTGTAAGAGTCAAACTGCAGTGTGTCAGATGTCTGGTTGCCTTTTTTACTTCTGCTTGCATATTCTGACCTTTCCTCTCATCCAGTTTATTCTTTTGGAACCCAGAAGGGGGTGTCAACATCCAAGAGTGATTTCTAATTATAATGAATTTTTATTGCATGCTCATTCCTAAGCATGCACTTTCTTCATTCATAAGAACACTTATCTGGACTCGCAGCTTTGTTTCAATATAACTATAGCTTATACTTAGCTGTTATATACAAAGGAACTTATTAACCTTTTTTGGGGAAAAGCGGATCTTTATTCAAAGGGAAGTATGGCCACTGAAAAAACTACCCAGACCATCAGGCAAGAGCTACAGAGTCACAAAAGATCCCTAGAGCAGGATGAAGCTTGCTCTCATGACAATCTTCAACAATTGAGAGCCAGGAAGATCAAGGCATTTAGAAATGGGTCAGAAAAAAAAAACATTTAAAATCTCTAACAAATTCACCAAACTTGGATCTTAGGTAGTAGGAGTCTGGGACAGGAAAAAGATTCTGAATAAGAGACCAGCTCCATGAAAGAGAAGAAGAGATAATTGGATAATAATTTATAGAGCTTGGTTGTTATAGGTTCTTTTTCATGCCAAGTGGTTTTTAAAATTAATTATTTCTTCTTATTCTTTGATTTACAATTTATCTTTCCACTACTCTTTTTCATCCGGAATATAATTATACTAAAGCATCAAATCTCTCTCTCTCTCTCTCTCTCTCTTTTTCTCTCTCTCTCTCTCTCACACACACACACACACACACACACACACACACCAGCTCTTCCTTTTCCTCCTCCCTTTCCTTTAGCAACTACCTTACATCATCATTAGGCTTTTCACACACAGTGATCTCTCAAGATAGGTCCACCCCAATGTGCAGGGAGTCCAGTAGTCTTTAGAGTAGTGTTTCTCAAGGAGGTGGTGGGATAAGTGTGAGGTTCAGAATTTGAGGGAAAAAGTATCAAGGGTAGACACAGGTGAACACAGCCATAGTACATATTCTCCCACATCTAACTCGATGCTGTCAGTTAGAACTACTGTTTTAGAATTAAGTCATATTAATTTCTCATTTTGGATTCTTTTGATCTATCCTCCAAATGATGAGATCAAAAACTGTGTTCCCATAGTTAGAACCAAATCTGGGAGACACAAAGCTGATTATAATATATATGCAAGTACTTCAAAAAGTGTATGAAAATGAAATTTTAAAAGATAAGCTTATTTTGGTACAAATATTTTTTGAAATACATGCATAATTTTTTTATAATATGCATTTCCATGAACATTTGAAGTACCCTTATATACTTGTTCTCTTAAGTTGAAGTCCCAAGAAATACTCTGCAACCAAGATTTGATGCAGGAGGTTTATTGAAATAGTTCTTGGGAATGATATGTATAAAGAGATAAGAGAAACTGAATTCTGCTGAGGGGGCTGGTTTAAAGCTGGATGTAGCTGCACTGAGGTTTCATAGTGTCTCTGAAGCTGAGATGACCCTTAGGAGATGTCGTGAACTATAACACGGAGGCGAGGTCTAGGTAGCCATGTCTTGACTAGTCATTAAATGACTAGACATTCAGTGCATCCCCACTGAATGGGAATGGAGGCGAACTTTCAACAAGTACCATTTCTAGAGAGGAACTTAGTCATTAGCAACTGATATTCAACTTCCCTGGTAGCTGTAAGAGTGAGTGACATATTCCTGGAAGGAGGATCTAAATGATATACCATAGCATCCAATGCATTCATCAAACCTATTAAGGTATCTCAGGATTGCCCATCCCTTCTTATATTTAAATATGGTTGACTCTTCCCAATACTGCAGTGTCTTCAAAGTTTACATCAACCAGCTCTGTGGCAGCAGGACTTGTTCTACTTTTTCCTTGCCTTTCCAGGAATTTTGCTCTATTAACTTCCAAAGATCACCAACCTTATATTTTCTTCTAAGAGAATTCCTTCTAATATCAGAAACCTCCTCTAAACTTTGTTCAAAGAGTGACTAATCAAAGTCAAATGCAAATGTGAAGAAACAGATGGAAACTCTTCCATGCACATTGTCTTTCACAAGGTAGTAGGGACTACCTTACTGATAAAGTTAAACTGGCACTTTTAACCCTCAATGTGCCTGACATCACTAGAATATGACTTCATTTTACACTTTGTAACTTACTTATCTCCCTTCCTCATATGTTTCAACTCTTCATGTTGAAGATTTCTTCATATTCAGTTTATCTGTCTGGATCTTTTCCCTGAGATTCTAAACTCCTCCTTTTTGTCTATCCCTAAAACACCAATATAGCACCTAGGCCATACTAATAACCCCAAATTGTATTTAATATCATTATTCATTATTTCTATACTTATTGTATGCTGCTAATGTCCATATCTATAGATCTGGCTCTTATGTCCTTATTGAAAAATTTTACTATGTAAGTTTTATGTGTGTGTATATTGGACATACTTGGATATTTATAGTCAAGTGTCTTCTTTATTCCCTCAACCTGATCCTTCGCCTACATTCTCTGCTTCAGGTAATAGCATTACCAGACACACCCATCACCCAGCCATTCTAGGCTCTGACCTTCTCTTCCTAATTCCATATGTAATCAAACACCAAGTATGTTTTTTTACTTGCTAAATAGCTTTGAAATCTCTCCACTATTCTCTATGTTGCTATTGACTCTAGTAGATGCTTCATAAATTCTCACCAATCCTCTTTAATAGCTTCCAAATGGGTTTCCTCGACTCATTTTTCCCCTTCTCCAATTCATTTCCCATATTGCTACTAGAATGATCTGCTTAAAACATGTCTAATTTTATTTCTCGTTCTTTAAAAGCTTTCAACTTCTGATTGCTTTCTGGATAATGTTCAAACTTCTTCATTTTGGCATTGGAAAAACTCATGATCTGGCCACCACCCAACTCTTAAGCTTAAGTTCTCGCCACACTCCCTTGTAGATATACTAAATATTTTGTGACTTCCAGAATCCATCATGTTTCTCATACCACCAGGTCTTGTTGCTGCTGATCTATCTGGAACATCATTTCTCATATATAGAGACCGTTTTCAGAACTGAGTTGTCTTTACAGAATACCTAATCTGATCATAGTGTCCAAGGAAAATAACTATAGCAATGTGGCCCAGATGGGAAGCTTGACATGGGCATTTTGTGGTTCATAGCATTGAGAATGGAGGCTATGATCAATTCTTTACAGTCAAAGAGATATACGTCCATTACATCCAAATGGAAGTTAGAAAAAACTGTAAAAGATATTTAGAATTCTGAGAAAACAGAAACCTAATTTCAAATTGCTATGAAGTTAATGCAACAAACATTGAAAGAAAATTGCATCGAAATTAGTATCATTAGAATAACAGAAAGGTTCATCAAACAAGGTTCATTAAAAGATGTTAATTGGAGCATGGATTAAAGGACAAACATATACCCACTTTCTGCCATTAGTTGCTGAAGACAGATAGAAGTTGGCTAGGTGGTAGCTCTCTTGGCTTGCTTAAGTCTGGCCAATCTGTGGGCACCCTGCATTTTTGGAAACCAAAAAAAGCTCTGAACTAAAATTTCCCATAGATCAAAGTAAGTGCTTGGGATCTGCCTATCTCTTACCTATGATCTTTCAGAAAATAAATCCAACTGCAGTTTCTATAGGTTTATAGATGTCTGATCATATTGTCATTTATAGATGTCAGGATTACATAGAATTTGAAGCACTTCATCCCAATGAAACAAACAAAATCTATGTAGCACAGACTCATAGAATGACAATTGCCTTAAGTAGCACTGTGACCTCAGAATCAGCCCTTAAGGCATTCTGATCTGGCTGAAAAGCCCATGAGAGCATTTCAGGCATGGAAAGCCCAACACTCGGGCAAAAAGTATCCTATATGAAGGGCCTGTGTGGAGACCCCAGTAGAAAGAAGCAGTCACCAGAAAAGGATGTACTTTTCTCTAAAGGGAGGTGAGAACTTCCACATTGCTTATGGCCTTATTGAAATACTGATGGAGTTTATGAATTCAAAAGGCTTCCATAGCCTAGGTAGTTCATGTCAAGAGCCTCAGGTGATCACTGATGTCAAACATAGAGTGATAATTGTTAAATTAACAACAGAAATCACTGAGCACTAATTTCCCATGTAGGCTTCTGTTCTCAAAATGTTATGAGAGTTAATTGTAAAACTTGTTCTCAAAGAGTTATTTAGTTTTAGTGTATTAAGTGGAAGATATTATGTCTCATAAGTTATAGTTATGTCTAAGTGCTCACAAACGATGTATCATTCTTGGGTCCTTCCTTAAAGATAATTAAGTTTCTCAAACCTGAAATTAACTTAGAGATGCAATGACTTTGAACAGCCTTTATCTGGACTCTTGAGGAACAGTTGTTTTTTTCCTTTTTCTTTCTGTTTCTTTTTCTTTCTCATACAAAGTGTTGAATTCTTTCCCCTAGAATAGAGGTTAATCTTCTGTGTATAAAGTTAATTGAAAATAGATCTTTGTAAAAATAAGACCAGGAATAGGAGAGGACGAGGGGTGGGAGTGTGAGAGGGAGGGCAGGTATGGTGAAAAGAATTACTATGTTCTTAAAGTTGTATTTTTGAAATGCATGCAATCAAATAAATAAAAAAATAAAATAAAAATATAAAAAACTCAAAATCTACATAGCTTTTTAAATGTGTGTTTTGGGGACCATGAAATAGATAAAACAAATTAGCACTTTAAAATAGAGTATTAAACTGAGAAATCAGGGAAATTGTGCCAATATTTTTTTTGAAGAATTAACATAGGAAATAAGAAGAGTTATCAAAGGATTCTAAATTCTGTTCTCCAATAATTGAATTTTGCATTGATGAGACATAACAGGCCATCATAATACAGAAAAATTTGATAATAAGACAGTACTTTCTCAATGTAAAAACCATATTTGTAAAAATAAAAAATTTGGGGCAGGTGCTATGGTGTAGTAGGCTGAACTTTCACTTGCAGTGCCAGTTCATGTTCCAGTTGCTCCTCTTCCAATCCAGCTCTCTACCTGTGGACTGGGAAAGCAGTGGAAGATGGTCCAATGCTTGAGTCCTTGCACCCCGTGGCGACCCAGAAGAAGCTGCTGGCTTCAGATCTGCTCAGCTCTGGACTTTGCAGACATTTGGGCAGTGAACCAGTGGATGGAAGACCTTTCTCTCTGTCTCTATCTCTCTATCAGTAACTCTACCTCTCAAATAAATCAATAAAATCTTTAAAAAAATAAAAAATTCAAAAGAGGCAATGAACAGAATGTATGTTACAAAAAGTAAATTAAGGTAGTCAGTGATTGAAGCAAATAATTCTCCAATTGGACAGAGCAAGACCATAAAATAACATTATAAGATAACTCCTGGAGGACAAATCCTGGTTCTCTAATATCTAAATAATGGGAAGGTTTAAAGAAGAGAAAAGTGCTGATGGAGGAAATATGACAATAAAGATTTGAATGGAAGAAAATTTCTATAAGCTAAGTAAATAAAAGAGTAGGCAACATATTTGAAACATATCTACCTACACTTATTCATATACCAGTGACATTTTGGAAACAAAAGATACAATTCTAAAAACTTCCACTGGGAAAGAGCGATTACTTTAAGAAAAGACGATCCAGACTGGCTTTAATATGATCCTGGAAATACAGTGTCAGTGGAGCTGTATCTGTGAATATTTTAGGAAAAGAGATGTAATTCTACATTACCATATCCAATCAAATTTTGTTCATTTATAACAACAAGAAATTCATATTTTTAGACATGCAAACACTTAGAAATTATCACACCCACACTTATTTTCTAAAAAAAAGAAAGAAATCCATCAAAGTATCTAGCCAAATGAAAATTGCATTAGCATAAAGATCTCAAGATGGCAAAAATTTAATATAGTAGTAGCAATCAATGAGACTAGTGTGATTTAATTTAAATAGCAGTTGATTTTACAGTTCTGAAATATGTGGGAATTGTTAAGAGTTCTTGAAACAGAAAAGGTTCAATTCAAGAAAAAAAATGAAACAATGTAAATAAATTTAGGAACACAAGTTCTCAAGTTTAACTCCTACTTGTATCACTTCTATCACTTCCTTGGTGTTATGATTAAGGATAGATTAGCCTTTTGGCCCAGGGTTTTCTCCTCAGCACAACAAGATTGATAATAGCGTCAGATTCATGAGGTTGTTCTGAAGAATAAATGAATTAGTACATGCTTTAGCACATAGTACATGTTTAAGAAATATAATCTATTATCATCAAAGTTATTATTGTAATTATAGAATTGAGAAGGCAGAAACACTATTTTTAATACCTCTAGAATACAAAAAATGTTCAAAATTTTCACTTGAATTAAGTAAACAAGTAGAAAAAGTAGATTACAGAACTTTGAAGCCAATGGAAGAAAAGGGAGAACAAAAAGAACTTGATTAATCCAGTGAACTAACCAATGTGATAAACATGAGGGCAGTTCATAGAATTAAAAGATAAGATTATTTCTGTGTAATTAAAAAAAATTCTTATGTATTTTTCTTTCATAATACACATTTTCCATGAATTTTTGAGGAACACTCAGGCAGCACAAAGAGGTTGTTTGGGAGATAATTATAACCTCAATTTTGGACACACTGAATTTGAGGGGGCTAACTGGATACAAAGGACTCAATCTAAGTGAGGGATGTGAAATAGGTTGTATATTTTAGAAAATGAAATTCACGGATGTAGTTAAAGCATGAGAAGACATCAGGAAAGGGAACTAGGGTAAAATGTAGCAGAAGGTTGGATAAAATAGCTTGAATGGCCTTGAGGAGATCACTGGTAATTTGGTGAGAAGCAGCCCGATTACAGTAGACTGAGAGAGTACGGGCTCCTGGCAGCAGGGAGAATCAGATGGCTACACTGAATTTTCATTTCTGGGAAGTGCTAAGCTCCGGGAAGAGCACACCTGTTTCTGTGCAGCAGCAGAAACCCACACACAGGCAATGGTCATGAGGCAGAGGTAGTTCATTCAACACGTATCTATTGAACACATATCTATTGCTGTGCTAGCTGCTGGTATTCAGTGGTGAATAGAAGACAATTTCTCTTCCTTTTAATATCATGATGTATTAAAGTCTATAGTCATAAAAAATGAAATCTTTCCTCAACCCACAATAAGAGAGGTTTCCTTCCAGATATTTATTCGGCTCCAACTTCTTTCTTTACTTTGTCAGAGAGAACTGTTTCTTTTTTTCCTTAACCAGAATCTAGTCCACTTTGAGTCACAAAGTTGACTATTAACTGTATTAAAGCTTGTGTCTCAGTGTCCTCTGCATCTCAAGTGGTTCCCTTTCACTAGGGATGGAGGACATGGTAGGGAGCACTAAAACCTAAGGTATGCACAAAGCTCAAAGAGAACATGAACCCGAAGAGAGCCAGAAAGAACTGCCCTAAAGTTGTGAAAGTCTAGTGAGATCAGCATTGGGCTATGGGTATAGAGACAAAAATCAGGGAAGACGAAAGCAAGAGAAGTGGGTGCAAAATTGCTTTTATGACATTGCTTACAGTTTAATTGGGGAAAGACTGACAGTTTCTGAGATGTGTTGAAACTGCATGTGACTTAATGAGAATCAGATGATTTTCTTGGAATATAAAGTCATAGGAATTCTATGTGGATTATAGAAAAATTGAGAACATAATTTTGGGCTATCTCCAATATGCATCTCTTAGAATCAGTCTGTTATAATTTCCTAGAAAGTTACTACTGGTGGCTGCAGGATGGATACATTATCATGAGTTTAACCATCTCCTTATTACTGAAAATTTACTTACACTGATATACTCTATTAACATCTTTGTTCATGTATTCATATTTCTATTAAATATTACTCTATTTCTTTAAGGTAGATAAAGTTGCAGAATTTTAGGAAGGAATGCAATCTAATTAGATCTGTACCCTAGAAAGATAGTTCCAATGAAAAGGAAAACAGAATTGGAAATAAGGAGACCAAATAGGAGACTATTGGTACTAACTCAGGTAGAACATAATTACTGAACTAAGGAACTGACTGGGCCAATGACAGGAGGAACTGACAGAAGATACGTTTAAGAGGATGTAGTAGGAAGACAAAAAGGAATTTGAATAATCCCTGGTGTCTAGGAGGATAACTTACTGAACTTAAGGTCCCTTAAATTATGAGATACCATGAGAGAGGTATTGAGTGACTGGTTGAGATGAACAGCTCTAGAACATGGGATATTTATGAAGCAAAAGACATGGTTGCTATCTGTCTGCATATAGGTGATAATGGAAACTTTAATTGCATAGACATGATTATCCAGGAATATCATGCAAACAGGTCAAGAAAGGGCACATTATTGACAACCTCAAAATAGTTCAGGTGGACAGGGGAAAAGTACCTTTAATTCTTCAAAGTAGGGGTGATATAGAAGAATCAAATAAGATGGGATTAGGGAAACCAAGTAGGAGAGCTTCAAAAATGAAACAATAATATTTCCTGTTGCTAAAGACAATTCCAATGTGATAAGGTTTAGCAAATAAATGGCATTAAAATTCCTTCTGACTCCTAGATTTTTGCAGTAGTTCTTGTTCCCAAATGAGATAGAAATATATTATTAGTGAATTACTGGGAAGAAAATGTATACTTATAAGTGAAGTCTAGTCTATCACTAAAATTCACAAGTGTAATTCTCTCAGGTTTACTGGCTTACTTAGTCCAGTGCACTTTTCAAGACTGCTGAAATGCCACTATCTCAGTGATGTCTCCCCCTTCCCACTTCAGAACATGCAGTCTCTCATAAGCAGTTCTGAGTCTGATAACACATAAACCGCACTACAGTGATTACCTTTTATCAGAATTGCAAAATTCTTGTGGATAGAGAATTTTAAAAAAATTTTTCATCAATATATCCCAGCACGTAGTATAGTATAGCCATGTATTCAATAAATCTTAGTTAAATGAATTTTCTCATTTGTTCTCATAATTTCTGGGGGTCATTTTAAAAAATATTTATATATTTATTTATTGGAATTATGGAGAGTGAGACAGAGGGAGAGAGAGGGGGAGATGTTCTATCAGCAGGTTCACTCCCCAAATGGCCACAGCCTGGCTGTGGCCACAGCCACGCAGCCTGGCTGCGTCAGGCTGAAGCCAGGGTCTTCCATGTGGGAAGCTGAGGCCGAAGTACTTAGGCCATCCTTTGCAGCTTTCCCAGGAGCATTAGCAGGGAACTAGATCAGAAGTGGAGCAGCTGAGGTTGAATTGGTACCCATACGTGTTGCTGGTGTCTCAAGCAGTGGCTTAACCTGCTATGCTACAACATTGGCCCTTAAGTCTCATAATTCTGTCAGGCAAGCATTATCAACTTCTTTAAGTTATCAATTAGAAAACCTAGGCTTCGATATATTAAGTATATGGCCCATATTCAAGAAGCTGTTCAGTGGTGGAGCTTAAATTCAAATGTACTAGTATGTTAAATTTCATTAAGAGCCTTTGATTACAATAGACAATTTTTTTCATATAACCCTAAGAAAAAAATATTGGTTATACACAGTTCTGGTGCATGATAATGATTTCTTCCAAAGGATAGTGAGGTTGTAAAAAATTGATTACAATGATTTGAAGTAGCTGTGACCAGTTTCTTCTTATCACAAATTAATGAAAATCATCATAGTTAATCATGCATGTCTTCAGAATATTGCTTAGTTAATAGGTATAGTCAAGTAGAAAAAGCTTCCCATTTGAAACTGAAAATTGAGATAGGGTGCCACTTGTTAGAGGAAAATTGTGCTGGACTAATATACCTCTAACATCCCTTGCATTTAGGCCCGAATACTTAATATGAACTCTATCTAGGTATCTGAGGCAAAGGAAGTTGGAAATGAACAGAAACAGTGAGTGATCTCAAACTTTTAAGGATAGTGAAAATGTTTGTTGTACAGTAAGGCTATAGAGCAGACTCAAGTCCAGAGATAGGTGTATGTTCATGGAAAGTTCAGGGCTTGGTTCATGGAATGGGGAAAGTGCCACTACAACTTGGTTGGAAAGAAAAGTTGGGAAAAACATGAAAAGGAAGGACAATGATACTAAGCTGTTCCTTTAGCTATGGGAAACTGAATTTTTTTTGAGTGATGTGATGCGATGTGATGCAATGTGTGTGTTGATTGTACCTGTCAATAACCAAAGGAGAAGAGAGGAGGTTAAACTGTGAAGTTTCTTGGTGCCCCTAAATGATTTTATGCATTGTCTTATTTACCCTGATTCTTAGTTCAAACAATGATTTCAGAGATAGTTGGCCAATAGGCCATTGTTGCCTTTTGGAATGAGGAAGGCAAGTGCTGAGATTTATTATAGAAAGTAAGCCACAGTCAGTTAAGTAAATGGGAGCAAAAAGCAAACAATGTAAAACATAAGCCAAGACACTAAAAGAAATGCAACCATAACCAGCCTAGGTAGGTGAAATACACACATAAACATGTGCAGACACAAGGACACCACGTCAATGTGCATTACTAGAACGAAAGGCTTAACACATTATAAACTGTCCTGGTATATGCAGACTTCCACAAAATAGTTGATGACAGTCTAAATTTGTCAATGAATGTGCAGAACAGCTCATGCTGGACTGTTGTAGCATGCAGTGGCTATGTATGAGAATGATGGCTAATAGACCTGGGACTGCTGCAGTGTACATAGACTGTTAAATTATAGGCAGGCCAATACATGCTAGGTTGTCATGAGGCATTCTTGTCTGCTAAGGTTGCTGTGATGAATATAGAGTGACACAAAATGCTTCTTCCTTCCATGTGATTCATTCAAGGTTGTCATGATGTATTCTGAGCTGTCAAGCAAGGCACATACAGAAGACTGTCATAGTGCACACTGCTGATAGATCCTGGACCACCACCGCTTACACTGGCTATCATAATTTATACATTCTGATGTACTCTGGGCTGTTACAGAAACATGAGTCTTTCAGGACGTGTGAGACTGACACAGTTCTTCCACATTGTAAAATGTATCTGCAAGTATCAGAGTTTTTCAAAAAGTTCACAGAAAATGCATATTATGAAACAATTATGTTTAGATTTCAAAAACTTTTTGCACCAAAATAAACTTACTTTTAATTCAGTTTTATATGAACTTTTTTTTTTAAAGATTTATTTACTTATTTGAAAGTCAGAGTTACACAGAGAGGGAAGAGGCAGAGAGAGAGAGAGAGAGGTTTTCCATCCGCTGGCCCACTCCCCAATTGGCTGCAATGGCTGGAGCTGCGCCAATCAGAAGCCAGGAGCCAGGAGCCTCCTCCTTATGTTCCCATGTGGGTTCAGGGACCCAAGGACCTGGGCCATCTCCCACTTCCCTCACAGGCTATAGCAGAGAGCTGGATGAGAACTGGAGTAGCCGGGACTTTAACTGGCACCCATATGAGATGCTAGCATTACAGGCGGTGGCTTACCTGCTATTAAAACGTTTTTATCTATTAACTTATTTTTGAGGCATAGAAACAAGGCAAGATAGACAGACACAAGTACACACACACACACACACATACAAACACACATGCACAATCTCCTATGCATTTATTTGCTTCCCAAATGCCTACACTGGCTGGGGCTGAGCCAGGGCCAGAGTCTGCAGCCAGAAATATATTCCAGGTCCTACATTCCCAGGATTTACATTAGCAGGAAGCTGAAATCAGGAGTCAGAGTTAGGAATTAAACCCATATACTACAATACAAACACGTACATCATAATTGGTATCTTAACCAGTATGATAATTTTTTCATGAATTTTTGAAGTTCCCAAGTAATACACAAGCTGATACTATACTGTCATCTTCACAACTGGTTGTCATATTCCACACAGACTGGCATATGGGGCTGTCACAGTGTGTAATGGACTGGCATTGTGTATAGATGTTGGCATATAGGCTAATATAGAATGTATGAAGCCATTGTGGTACACATAGGAAAGTATGTTGGTCTGCTTTAATGTCAACTGCTGTGATGGTGTGAGCAAGCTAGCACATCTGCACAGCTGTGGTGTTTATAGGCTGCTAGCAAGCAGGCAAACAAACAAGTAGTTAGCCAAACAATTTCCCATTTCATGTCCCAGTGATACATGCCTCCACCTCCTCTACTAAACAGCCACAGAAATGCTAATAATCTTAGCTTGAGTTCGAGTTAAGCTGTAAGGTACATTAAAAGGAAGTACTCAAAGCACTGAGCAGTGATATTCCTTTCTTTAATATGTATGGATAATATTTTTGGTTTTCATTTCTCCTTAAGTTCTTGATTTAGATATATTTTATTTATCCAAGCAGGTGGCAATAAACATATTGTGCTTTTCCTAACAGATAATTTGGTTTCCTATACAAAGAGTATAATGTGCTTACACCAATACATTGCTGTATTTATCTTTCACTTCTGAAGGTTAAATATATTTACAATATTTGAAGAAATTATTGATTTTAAAGGGTTTTTATTTTCAAAATAAGATAATAAAGAGTTTAGATATGCAAACTTAAAGATATAGACTAAATACAAGAAAATACAGGATAATGTAATGTCACTTGGTTTGCTTTACAAATAGCAGTCTGTATAAGGACCAAATATAATACAATGGAATGAAGAATGCAAATTATAATATCCCATCTGTTAGGGGTTCCTACAACCTGACCTCACTTTTGTGTCAGCATGAACACTGGATCTGCGTATGGAATTTACATCTCCATTCTGGTGGTAAAATTTCAGTTCTAAAACTAAGCACATCTGGAAAAACTGGATATTAATAAGCAGAAAGTGAAACAGATCTATATCTCTCACTAAATATATAAAAATCAATGAAAAATGGACTAAATGCATAAGTGTTAAGACCTGAAACTATGAAAATAATAGTAGAAAACTTAGATACTTCTGAAATATCATTTGCAAAAATAAAATGTAAACATTTATAAAAGCAAAAATTTTCTGGATGAGACCCCCCCCCCCAAAGCACAGACAGCAAAACCAGAATCAAACAAATGGAATTCATCAAACTGGGAAGCTTCTTCACAGCAAAGGAAACAGCCCACAGAGTGAAACTCAATCTATAGATTGGATGAAAGCATTACAAATTATTTATTCAATGAGGGATTAGTATTCAGAATATGTAAGGAACTCAAACAGCTCAACAGCAAGAAAACCCCAAATGATCCAATTAAAAACAGGCAACTGATCTGAATAGACATTTCTCAGAAGTCATCCAAAAAGACCACAAGTATATGCAAAAAATGTTCAGCACTATTAATTATCAGGGAAATACAAACCAAAACCACAATGAGACACCATCTCACCCAAGTTGGAATGGCTATCAAAAAGAGAAGAAAGCACAGGTGAAGACGGAATTCTTATGTTCGATTGTTATGAATGTGAAATAATACAATCATTATAGAAAACATTATGGATGCTCCATAAAACAATATGGAGTTTCTTCAAAAACCTAAAAATATAATTTCCATTTGGTCCAGCAATTCCATAACTGTATGTATATGTGTACATATATACATATGTATATAAAACCAGTATACGTATGTACACATATATGTGTATATATAATGCGTGTGTCTCTCTATATATATGAAGTAAATATCTGAAGAGATACCTGCACACTCACATTTGTTTACTGCATTAATATTTGCAATACCCAAGATATGTAATCAACCATGATTCTATCAATGGATGGATAGAGAAGGAAAATGTGATATATATGCATTTTGACTATCACTCAGCCTTCACAAAGAGGGAAATCCTGTCATCTGCAGCAACAAGGCAGAGGCTGGAAGATATTATAATGTAAAGTAAGTCGGGCAAGGATGACAAACACCATGTGTAGTTACTTATGTGTGAAGCTAAAATCTTGATCTCACAGTAGACAAAAGAACAGTGGCCACCAGTGATTGGGAAGGGTGAGGTGGAAGACAAGTAGGGAGAGGGAATGGTTAACAAATACAGAGGTACTGTTGAATAGTTGGAATAATTTCCAATGTTCTATAGCACTGGAGAGGAATTATGGTTGATAACATTTGTGTATTTCAAAATATATTTCAAAATAGGTAGCAGAGGAGATCTGAATGCTTTCAACACAAAGAAATGGAAATGTTGGAGGTGATGGGTATGCTAATTATCCTGATTTTGAGCATTACACATTGAGTGCATGTATGGAAATAACAGACCATTAGTGTCACAGGTTACTTCTGTCTTGTGGTTTCACCTTCCTTTGCGGCCTCAATCCTCATTATTTGTCCAGAATATAGAAAAGTAATGGGCAGATGTGGAGTCTTTTTTTCTGACACCAACTAGGGATCCAACAATTCAACTCAATTCTGACACTGACTACCTGGAGTTAGTGTAGACTCCATGGGTTCAGGGCTAAGGCTCACAAGATTGTCCCCACTCCAGACATCAGTTGTCTCCTAGTACATCCACCTGAGTGAGATACATTACAAGTGACCACAGCCCCTTCCGAACAGTTGATAATTCATGAGAATGGTTCACAGAACTCAGCAACATGCTTTATTTATTGTTAGCCCTTTCTAACAGTGAAATGGAAGAGATGTATAGGGAAGGATGTGTGGGGAGGGTGGCATGGAGCTTCTATTCTCTGTCAGGCCATATCATCATCTTAGCAACTAGATGTGTTCACCAACCCAGAATGTTTCTGAATCCTGTCCTTCAGAGTTTCATATTAGTTTATTTTCCATTGTGATTGCAAAATACCTGAAGCTGAGCACTTACAAATAAAAGGATTATTTAGCTCACAGTTTTAGAGGCTGAAAGTCCAAGGTTGGGCAGTTCCCTCTTTTTAGCCTCTGGTGAGGGACCTCTTGACTGTGTCATATCATAGCACATGGCGTTATAGTGGCAGCGTGTGATGCAGAGAGAGCACACAGGGAGACAGGAAGCCAGAGAGCAGAGAGTGGTTGGTCTTGCTTGATCTTACTTACTCATAACAACTACCCTTGAGGGAGCTTATCAGAGTTCTGTGAGCACTATCCTAGTCTCTTCCTAGGGCAACACCCTTAATGACTTCCCCCTAGGTCCCATCTCTTAAAAGGTTCCGCCTCTTCACATTGCCTCACTGAGGACCAACCTTCCAACACATGGAACCTTAGGGGATGCTTCAGACCATATCCCAACCATAGCAGGTTTTTATGGAAGTTTCATTACACAAACAGGATCAATTAGATCACTGACCACTGCTAAGTAACTCCATTTCCTATATAGGTCAGGACCTGGGACTGAAAGTTTCAATCGTTTAACCTTGTCTTGCTCTTTTTGTTCACCAAACCCCTTCCCTAAGCTGTGTACATTCCTTCCTGTCCAGCTATCTCATTGGCATACAAAAGACACACCACTTAGGAAATGCCATAGTTTTAGTGGCTGTTTGCCAGTAAGCCAACACGAAGACCAAATATATATTTTCACTTATACCACAGCCTTGTCTGGCTCTTAACCACTTTATCCTGGAAAATACACATATGATTTGAGCTCTCATCGTAGGGAGAACTTGTCATGTGGCTACACCTAACTGCAGTGGGGGCTGGGCAGTAGAGAGTAGCAGTGCGCACAGACAAGGGAGGAAATAGGTTGACTGAAGAGTTTGAAGTCTCTGTCACGGGGCTGGGACATAATCCTTTTGCACTAAGGTTGTCCCAGTATCCTGGTTGCTTTAATCCATGATTCCTGTCCCCTGATAATAACTGCAGTACTAAATAGAGATTATAAACTGTGACATAAATGATTCTTCAGTTTATAAAGGCATAACTAAAATAGTGTTCACGTTATGGGAGGGAAAAAATCAAGGAAAATAAACCCATGTTATTTTTCAGTGAATTGAAGATTCCACACAGCAGATCCCTAGGCCTGCTGTACCACAGTTTTGCAAAATCTGCACTACCTCACACGAAGTACGTGCCCTAGACTTAGGCAATGCATTGTTTGTGCAGCTATAGACTGCATAACTGCCCTCTCTTCCAGATAAATAATTAGCAGGAAGGAGAGAACATGGGACCAATGTCTAGAAACTACAAAAAGAAAAACTTAAGAGGCTGGTGTCACATGGCACAGAAGGTTAAGGTTCCACTGGTGATGTTGGCATCCAGTGTCACTGCTCTGCTGCTGATCCAGCTCCTTACTAATGCACCTGGCAGGGAGCTGAAGATGGCTCAAGAGCTGAGCCTCTGTCACTCACGTGGGAAACCCAGACAGAGGTCTTGGTTTCCTGCCTGGTCCAAGCCTGGCTGTAGCAGACATTTGGGGAGTGAACCAACGGATAGAGGATCTCACCTCCCCACCCCTATCCCCACTGTCACTCTGCCTTTCAAATAAATATATATATGAAAACAACTAAACCAATAAATCTTAAAGGCAAAAAAGAAAAACTTCAGATCCTAACCTTCTCTGTACTGTTAGTACTCTCAGGGAAACTAGAAGACATAGAACATTTGAATCAAAACATAAATAAACAAATTAAAAGATCAAAATGAACTTAAGAAAACTGATAAGGAGTTAGGAGATCATGACATAGAAAGTTGTTTCAGCAGTCAATTTAGCATTTTATTGAAGGTGTAAATTCACAAAAATATTTGAGGTGTCTTAAAGAAGAAAAATAAGAAGAGACTTACCTAGTGGATGTAAAATTTATTATAAAATAAAATTTAAAAAAACATGATGCCAATGTAAACATGAGGAAATAAATCAATGGGGATAGAAAAGAGTCCAGAAACAGATTCAAGTACAAATATTATTTTACTATTTAAACAGTGACATTTGAAGTCTGCGAGAAAATGACTGCTTATTAGAAAAATGGCTTTTGAGTATTTGACTCTCTATTTGGGAGAAGGTGAAGGTAAATCTCTATAGCATATAAAAATAAATTTCACTTGGCTTGATAATTTAAAAAAAGAGTTCAAAATTGTGCAAATACTAGAAGAAACCAAAGAGCAATGTTTTATCTTAAAGAATGTCATAAGACTGAGAGGTCATGAAGATTGACTAATAAAGTTTTCTCAACTGCTTAAGAAATCACACAAAGTGACAAGGTAAATGACAACTGTAGGAATGATCAATAATGGCTAGATGTTTTACAGTAACACTTCTCACAATTAATTATCCCATTATGAAGAAAATTATTATCTATACTTTACAGCTATGAAAACTGAGATTTTGAGGGGTTAAATAACTTCATCAAGGCTGCTAGTTAGACATTGATTCCAAAACTTAATCTTTTAACCAGTGTACTACATTGTCTCTCCTTGATACCCAAAGAATGGAAAAATATCTCCATCATAAAGTGTTCATTGCAATAACATGTATATTGTCCATAGAGCTCCTACATTTCATTTAGAAAGAGACAAATTAATTAAATATAAAATGTGAGCAAAAGAAATAAATAGAAAATTAATAAAATAATAAATAAAATTAATATATAAAACAAAAAAATAACATATATTTTAAAAAGACAACCTGGTAAAAAGCAAATAAATGCAAATGAGATAAAAAATGAAAATTAGATTTTCTTTCTTTGTTTTTTCTTTTAAAATATATACTTATTTGTTGGAAAGTCAGAGTTACAGAGAGAGAAGCAGAGACACAAAAATTGGTCTTCCATCTGCTGGTTCACTCCCCAAAAGGTTAAGACAGCCAAGGCTGCTCCAGGCAAAAATCAGGAGCCAGGAGTTTCTTCCGGGTCTCCCACATAGGTAGCAGAGTCCCAAGCACTTGGTCCATTCTCCTCTGCTTTTCCCAGGCCATTAGCTGGGAACAGTGGAATAGCTGGGACATGAACCAGCACCCAAATGGGATGCTGGCATTGCAAGCGTTTTGGCTTTACCTGTTATGCTACACTGTCATTCCCCAGGCAGATGTTCAAAAACTCATTTGAAACACAGAGAAATAAAGAGAGAGCCAATCCACTAACTCACTTCCTAAAGGCCCACAACACTCAGGCTAAAACTTGAGGCCAGGAACTCAATCCAGGAACTCCCACATGGGTTTCAGAGATCCAGCTTTGAGCCATAACTGCTGCTGCATGTGGTACACATTAGCAGGAAATTGGAATCAGGAGCAGAGCCAGGATTTAAACCCAGACACTCTGATATGGGATGTGAGAGTCCCTACCAGCAGTCTAATAGCTAGGCCAAATACCTGCTTCTAGATAGGTTTTAAAATATGTTTTACTTAACCTGGTAATGGTGTGGAGAATTAGGTATTATTATTTGCCACTAAGGATACACACTGGTGCATATTGCCATCACTTAAAATGCAAGGGTACTGCAAGAAGTTGGCGGAAAATGAAACTAAAAGATATTTATTTTGGTGCAAAAACTTTTTTAAAATCCATGCAGAATTTTTTCATAATAGGCATTTTCCATAAATGTTTTTGAAGATTCTTTGTGCAGTAATGTCCAAAATTTTCAGTTCTATAAACATACCCTAGAGAAATAAAAGACTTTCAAAGATTTCTGTGCAATTCAGTTCATTGCAGCATTAGTTATAATTATGAAAAACTAGAAACAATCTAAATATCTATTAGTAGATGCTGTTAAAAAAATGCTATACATATAAAATGGAAAATCTGGGGCTAGCAATGTGGCACAGTGGGTTTAGCTGCTGTTTGTGATGCCAGCATCCCATATAGAAGTGCTGATTCAAGTTCTGGCTGCTCAGCTTCCATTCCAGCTTCCTGTTAATGTGCTTGGGAAGGCAGCAGAAGGTGGCCCAAGTGCGTGGACCCTTGCCACCCATGTAGAGATCTGAGGAGTTCTTGGCTCCTGCTCAGCCTGGCCCAGACCTGGATGCTGTGTCCATTTGGAGGGAATAAATCAGAAGATGGATGATTTATTTATGTCTGTTTCTCTTTCTCTGCTGCTCTGCCTTTCAAATAAATAAATATTTAAAAAAAGGAAAAGCTAACGTATTTAAAGCCAAATATCTTATGCTGTTCACACTATGCTGTGAATACAAACAGAATGAGCCGGCAGCACTGTGGTGTAGGGCTAACCCTCCGCCTTATAGCCTGGGAAAGCAGTGTAGGATGGCCCAGTGCTTGGGCCCCAGTACCATGGAGGAGACCTGGAAGGGGTTCCTGGCTCCTGGCTTAGCAGTGGCCCAGCTCCAACTATTGCAGCCATTTGGGGAATAAACCAGTAAATGGAAGACCTTTCCCTTTGTCTCTCCCTCTGTCTGTCTGTAACTCTGACTCTCAAATAAACAAAATCTTAAAAGAAAAGGAAAGGAACTACACCCACTCACTAGACTGCCAAAATGCAAGAGAGCAAATATCAAGTTTAGGGAGAATATGAAAGAAGCTGTGGAGGGGGAAAATTAATTCCTAAAGAGTGGCTGGTAGAATATTTTAGTTATGTTCTCTAGGGAGATATTTGCTTTAAGAATTGGCTCATGCAATTGTGGAGGTTTCTAAGTCCCAAGTCTGCAGAACTGGCTATAAAAACTGGCAGGCTGGAGACTGCGGAAGAGCTGCAGTTAGAATCTGAACACAGTCGGTTGACAGGATACGCTCTCCTCGGGCCTGCAACTGATCAGACAAGACCCACCCACAATGGGGTGAGTCACCTGTGGTACTTAAAGGCTACTCATTTAAGCGTTAATTTCATCTAAGAAATACTTTCACAGAAACATGTAGAGTAATATTTGACCAAACATGTGGGTGCTGTGGTCTAGCAATTTGACACATCAATTAATGAGGTATAAATGGTCTTTGGAAAATGACTTTGAAATGTATACCAAAGCTGAATATTATCATGCTCTTCAATCCAGTAATCCCATCACTTATTTTTTAGTCAACAGAGATGCACATGCATGATTCCCAAAGGACACACACAAGCACGTTCACAGTAGCACTGTTCACAAGAACTCCAAACTGGAAATTACTCTCAAATCCTTCAAAACTGCAAGGAACAAATATGTTGAGATATGGTCATGCAGTAGGAAACTAGACAGTGATGAGAATCGGTGAGCTATGATTCTGCACAGCAATGTGGATGCATGTCAGACATAGGACAAGGAGCAAAAGGAGGCTGACACAAAATCACACGTGCTGTTTTATCATTGTAGTTGTTATCATTACATTTACTTAAAATATAAAATAGCTAAGCTTATCACTTGGGTGGGAGTCAGCACAGTCAGAGTAGCAACTGGAAGGAAGCACAAGGAAATCTCCTAGGGGGCTGATAATGCCCTAGGTTATTTTTCTTGGCGTTTTTATCTCCACATTGGTTACCCAAGTGTGCTCAGTTAGTGAAAACTCATTGAGATGGATAATTGTGGTATGTGCACTTTTAAATATGCAAGTAATACTTCCATAAACTATTTTAAAGTAGCAAAACCATATATGTCTCTATACAATTGTATCTTTATATCTACCTACATTAGTATAAAAGTAGATGTGGATCATAAGGACTTAAGGTTAGAAATGAAATTGTTATGGCTGGTTTTATGATGTAGCCGATTAAGCCACAGCCTGTGACACTGGCATCCCATATGAGTACCTGTTCAAGCCCTGGATGCTCCACTTTTTTTCTTTTCTTTTCTTTTCTTTTCTTTTCTTTTCTTTTCTTTTCTTTTCTTTTTCTTTTTTTTTTTTTTTTGACAGGCAGAGTTACACAGTGAGAGAGAGAAAGGTCTTCCTTCTGTTGGTTTACCCCCCAAATGGCCACTACAGCTGGTGCACTGTGCCGATCCAAAGCCAGGAGCCAGGTGCTTCCTCCTGGTCTCCCATGCAGGTGCAGGGCCCAAGCACTTGGGCTATCCTCCACTGCCTTCCCGGGCCACAGCAGAGAGCTGGACTGGACAAGGAGCAACCGGGACAGAACTGGTGCTCCAACCAGGACTAGAACCCGGTATGCCAGTGCCACAGTTGGAGGATTAGCCTAGTGAGACGTGGCACCGGCCGCTCCACTTCTTATCCAGTTCCATGCTAAGGCATCTGGGAAAGCAGTGAAAGATGGCCCAAGTGCTTGGGACCCTCCTACCCATGTGGGAGATTCAGATGGAGTTCTAGGTTCCTGGCTTTGGTTCTCTCTCTTTCTATAACTACTTTATTTCACTGTTTCAAATAAACAATTCTTAAAAAAGAAATGAAATTGTTAACATTGCTTATCTGTGGGGCAAGTGTTATAGGGAGTCAGTGGAAAAATGAGAGAAGCACTTTGATCTTTTACTTTGTATATTTTTGTACATTTGATTTTTTTACACATGAAACATGCATAACTACTTATTACTTTTCTTTGGAATGAAGAAGGTAGGAATTTTTACAATCAACTGTCTATTCATAAGGAGGCATAAAACCTATCATTAGTATTTTATACAGCTTATATTCTGAAACCTTTATTTTCTATTCAACAAGATATTCAGTAAACATAGAGTCTGTGTTTCCGAGCTGTATGAAATATCTACATTATAATTTATTTTGCCAGTCTGTTATTGATGGACATTACAGCTGATTCACATTTTCAGTGCTGTAAACAGAGCGGTAATGTGCACACACAACCTTAGGGTAAATTCCCGGAAGTGTGCAGTACAATGAAGTAGTTTAGATTCTAACAAATACTACTGCACTGCTTTCCTAATCAGATCTGACTGTGTCAGACTCTCCACAACGCTACATGACAGGAATTGCTGCCCCTCACAATCAAAATTTCGGGTTTGTCAATAATTGCAATCTGTGCCAATCTACTAGAGGAGGGAAGAATTCACATTTTCCTAGCACTGCTTTGATTATTCATGAGACAACATTTTCATATGTCTTTGTCTTTCTTTGGTGACCTGCCTCAGAGTTTTTTGGCCCATTTTTCCATTAAAACATTAAACATTGTCCTATTGATTTAGGAGCTCTCTATTTATCTGAGCTATTGATTCTTTGTCTTCATTTTACCATGTATTATTTTCCAATTTGCCTTTTACCTTTCAACCTTTTATGGTGTTTATTTTTACACAGAAGTTTCATTTTTTAAAAAATGTCAATTCTACTAATCTTTCCTCTTAGGTTTTTTGACACTCATGACAAACTTAGAAAGGTCTTCCTTAACCCAGGTCTATTATTAGTATTTTACAATCTCAGTAAGAATTTATTTTGGAATAAATAAGTGAGGTAGGAATCCACAACTGTCTTTTTCCAAACAACGAGCTTTCTTAATTTTTGTTTACTAATATTTTCCCTCCATTAATTTAAAAATCTACACTTATTAGACATAAACTGCCCATAGACACTTGGCTCTAAGTCCAAAGTTGTATGCTTTTTGTCATTCTTTATGTTTTGGCACCAAAACCATGTATTTTTAATTTTTTAAACCATTTAATTTTTTTTTTTTTTTATTTTTTGACAGGCAGAGTGGCCGTGAGAGAGAGAGAGACAGAGAGAAAGGTCTTCCTTTGCTGTTGGGTCACCCTCCAATGGCCGCCGCGGTTGGCGCGCTGCGGCAGGCACACCATGCTGATCCAAAGCCAGGAGCCAGATGCTTCTCCTGGTCTCCCATGGGGTGCAGGGCCCAAGCACTTGGGCCATCCTCCACTGC